>OU830594.1:40539419-43039419 GCA_917563855.2 Limnephilus lunatus
TGTTTTTCAAAATTCCTGTTTAATTTTTTTGCATATGTATACATGCATTATAATCCACTGCTTTCACTAATTGGACATTTGCCGAGTTTTCTGGGTGGCGGATGAGTGAGAGTGCTGTAATATGATAATAATGGTTGAATATAATTTTAGACGGCCATTCCGAGCCAGAACCTGAAGCAGCTGCAGCCGGCCAGTCACTCCCCGGTCACCAGGGTCACCCGAGAGAAGAACAAGCTCGTCATCGTGCAAGAAGATAAACCAAATAAGTGAATTTTTATATCTTTCATGCCTCTTGCATGAGGAGAGTTTGCGGAATATGATTATGATAATCATTTTATGTATGCGGATTCAATGAGGATTCTTTGGAATACCACATTTTCATAGTTCCCTTTAATAGGAATTTTGTGGAATATGTGTCACCTTTACTATATGTAAAATATTATGGATCTTTTAATGTCGATAATGTGGAAAAATCACACATTTCACAATTGTGTGATATTATGTGTAACACATATTCCATGTTTCTGTAATAGGCATTCTTTGGATATGTACCACCTTTTCTATGAATATAATCATTAATAATGCTTTCCTACAGCTCATACCTAAACCCGTCTCACAACACCGCCCAAACAGGTGGCCACATAGTTTCCCTGTCTACACTGTACAGGCAGGGGCACTCTTGTATTGTTATTATTTAATAATAATTTCTCTCAGGGCCTATGTCATCTGAGATGCTGTGTGGAGGGTCTTTTTGAGGAGAGGAAGGAATGAGCATTCAACATGAAGAGACCCATGTTGTAGGAAGGAGGAAACACAGAGGTCGGTAAATCGTTCCACAGTCGAGCTGTTGAACTCAAGAACGACTCGAAGAAGCGATTTTCCAACTGTCCTTCAACAGGCGTTCTGTAGAAAACTGCTTTTCCAAATGAATTATTATTTTCCTTTGATCATTTATTAGTGATTGTGTGGTACGCCACATTTTCCACGGATTCTTTAATAGGTCTACTGAAAACCATACGTTTCATTACATGTCCATAGAATATTGTAATAATATAATAAAATAAATATGAAACTTATTTCCACTTTAATTTATTTGACCGTAGCCGGTTTCAGGCGTGGAGCTGGTTGAATAAAAATGGCTTTGAGTGGAAAGGGTTAATTTAAGGTTTATTCACATAACATGTGGGGGAGGGGTGGTCTACAAGGATTTTATTCAATTAATAGCTGGTACCCGGCTTGCGTTGCAATGCCATTCAATCAAGTTTTTCTCCCTGCATTTCCATTTCCATGCGTCCCCTTCCCCTCCCGCGTTCCCCTTCCACCTTACCTGCCTTCGCCCTCCATCGTCACACACCTACCCTACTTCCTTCGTTACCCTCCTCTTCCTTCCCCCCTCCCTGCTGCTAAAATACATGAAATACACACATTTTCATTTATAAAAATTTCGTAATGCCAGAGATTATCTTTTTTTTTATGTCATGTATATTATCGAGGCTTCTGACTCACACAATGTTGTCATTTTTTGCCTCATGTGTTTTTAAATTATAATATTATCATTATAATCTCTAATGATCTTTAAAAGGTACTTAGTCCTTTTATATTCATTTTATATAAAAAATTCACTTTCAAATATTTTCCAGTTTACATGATCTAATAAATTTCATTATTTTCGACATGGCATGAAACTCGGTTGAGGTTATTAAATTCTGAACTTCCGATGAGTTCGAGGTCATTAATATTGTCACTCTCTGTCATTCATATATGCACTTTGATAATGTGTGCTCGACATCTTCAATTTGTTCACATATCGAGCACATTGGAGAATCAGAGAGGCGCCAGAGATTATCATTATATACCATCACCTTTGTAGGCTTCCGAACAACAAATCACCAAAGTTTCTGGTAACTAAAGGTTGTGAATTTCAGAGCAAATATTTTCCTAAAAATCTAACGGTACGTAATGCAATCAAATTATTTGACATTGGTTGTTTCTATTTTCTTATCTGCCAATCTCTTGCATTTCTGAGCCAATTTAGTTGTGATGTAGAATTAAAATGTTATAAACCTTTGAGTTTGGATTTTACAATTATTGTAATTTGTTAAATTTTAAATGTTGCAAAGTTGAATTTACTGCTATTTGAGATAATGTTACATAAAATTATATTAGATTAAGTTATTTGTGATAAATTACCACCTTATGAAGTTTCTCAGTTAATCTTTTATTAGATGAACCAAATTATTGTCAATTATGTATTACAATATTTTACTATTTTATACATTCCTAAGAACAACTACCCTATTTTCTAAGAACGACCACGCATTCTGCATTTCTACCCACATATAACATACTTTATTAAGCTCTTATAAAAATAAAATATATATTATGTCATTTTTGAAGACATATAATCTCTATTCAGATGATGAGTTGAAAAAGTATATTCAGAAATTACCCGATAGAAAAAAGTATGTACTGAAAATTATAAAAAATACATCTGGTTCTGTTATATAATATAGGTATGAAAAAAATTAAATGTTTCTTTAAATGAGCGCATCTCAGATGTCGAGAGACTTTTGCTTATTTTAAATAAGTTTAATTTTATTAAATATTTTCACAATTGCTTAAGCCTATTAATTATAATAGTTTTTAGTCAATTGGCGCGCTCCCTTACAAGGTCTTGTCTTATGATTCAAAGTACTTTAATAAAATAAATAAACCCTACGACTTGTTGAAGATTTCGCCTGTTGACATCTTTCGATTGTCCTATATCCATATTGATTTTGGCATCACAGCTGATCTGATTTGGGAGGGATTGTGACTTTTCACAATTTCATTATAACGTTCATGTAAATTTTCAGCTTCGTGGTAATTTATGTAAAGGTACCCCTATTTTTCGGGCTAACTTGACGGGACTATCGTTTCAGTTGATATCACTGCAAACAACATGGTTCATGGGTGCTGGGCGGTTGTGCTAAATGGAACAATAATTTTTTCCATGTAAATTTGTATGGAAGGCACTTCTAGTGGTATTATTTGGGCCTAATGATGTTTAAACTCTTTTTACTTTTTATTAAATTATTTAGTTGTGTTTTTACTACATATGTACAGCATTATTAAAATAGTGTAATTTTTTTTAAAGCCGGGTACAGATTGCTGTAATGTAACATGAAAGGAACACAAGAACCGAGCATGTACCTACTCGCATCTGTTTCCGGCATGCGCGCGGTGAACATAGCTCAGTCTGCCGAGAACACTTTGCGCCTTCTCCCTCCATTGTTCGCGTGCGTTCTGTGCTCTGTTTGTGCACGTAGTGTGCACGGTTCGTGCGCACACTATGGAAATTCTGTTACATTGCATGTTACGTTACAGCAATCTGTACCCGGCTTGATATGACCAATACATGAAAATTATACTCCATATGGGTTCCAAATATGGTAATTTTTTAATGATATGTGTCAGTTTTCAACGAGACTAAAAAAACAAAGCTTTTAGTTTTATGATGTATTTTTTTTTGCTTTAACTCCACAAAGGAGGCCCCGAGGAAAATAATTTCCCTCAGGGCCTAGGTCGTCTGAGATGCTGTGTGGAGGGTCTTTTTGAAGAGAGGAAGGAATGAACATTGGTCTTGAAGAGACCCATGTTGTAGGAAGGAGGAAACACAAACCCCGGCAAATCGTTCCACAGCCGAGCCGTTGAACACAAGATCGAGTGGAAGAAGCGACCCGTTCTCATGTGACAAATGTCAACTGTGTACTTGTACAGCACGTGTTTCCCGACTACGCACCGGTGCCGAAGTTTTTAATGAGAGATTTTACTACTTTAATTGCTGAATTTATTAATATTTTAATGCACATTGCAATATCTTAGTTATTTAGGATTTTTTCTTTTATATTTCGCTGCATTTATTTTGTATTATATGTAGGTACCTAATCCAGAATTTTCTTTGAAGTTGAACTAACAAAATATTTTTTGAACCGAATGTTATTTGGCAACTGTCATTTTTATTATTATTTTTCTTATAATATGCTATATAAATAATTAAATTACGTTTGTGCAACCAAAATTTATATTTAAATATTTTTTATTTGTATTTTAAAATAATGTTTATTATCGCAATATTGTATTTTCAGAACATATAAAAAATATTAAAAATTTTACCTCTTTTTAATTTTTTTCATCATTTACTTCAACTGTGTCTGTGGGAATAAAAGCTATACATTATTATTTTGTCCTAAAGAAACTGAGCCATGTAAAAAAAAATCAATTTTCATCAAAATCAAGTTTTTATTTTTTGCAAAAATATTCATAATTCTTTAGTACGTCATTTTATTTAGTAGGAAAAATTGACCTAGTAAAAAACTAGCATGTATTATTTATTCAATAAGGTATCACGTTGAGTGTAGAAAAATAACTAATTGTCTAACCTATGAGTACACATCATGTTGAAAAGACTAGATTTGTGTTTTTAGCAGAATTTAAAAATATACAACAATGATAAAATATATTTTTAGTACATAATCTTTAACATATCTGTCACATCTTTTACAATAGAAAAAAACACTATTGATTAAAATTGACTTCGACAGCTATCTTATCGGGAATGACTGTTGAAATCAAAATGTTCCTACCTAATATTACATATATCAGAGATTATGTGTATAAATGTGTAACAAAATATAAGATGTCCTCTATTTTATTTAATATCTCGCTTAGGCTAATGGTTTCTTTCGACATGCATATTATATAAAACTCTCACGGTAACAGCAATTTTATTTCGTAAGCAACTATTTTATTGTCCAATAAAAATAATTCCGAATGAGGGGCTGCAGATCATAATGATAGCTGGTTATGGTAAATAATAGATTGCGATGTTTATTTACATTATTTTTGGAAGCGAATTTAGCTTAACATTAGAAATAACTTGCAGTTTTTATAATCACTAGATGTTGTTAGGTTACCATTTCCAGTCCCATGGGATGCACATGACTCCATCTGATAGTACAGAGTAGTAGCTGGTTATCCAAAGAGTTAAGCCATATAATTCCTGCAATTGAAAAAAGTTCTAACTATAAAACACCGAACTCTACCTCCAATGAGCGGTCATAGAATGAAATTAGTAGGAGGGGCTATTTTATGTGCATTTTAGAAGACTAGACCAGTACTTACTTCGTGCAGTTCTTCTGCATGCTGCAGCAGATGTTGGCAACACTGAATCATTCGGTCTGGTGTCACACAATCATCTTTCATTAACTCCAATAGCCTCAATCGCGACAGGCACTCAGTGTGCAGTGAACGCTCAATGTGTTTATTACTGGAAAAAAGTTAAAGTTTTTAATAAAATGTACACACAGAATAATACATTCTCATAATCATGTTAATAAACACCTCTTGTAAAAAGGGATTAAGATATTAGTACAAAATTCACCTTGGATGCTACAATTTATTTACCAATAGGTATTTTAGAAAACAATATTTTCAATTATGGCAACATTTATGAGTATGGAAACAAATTTGAATTTAGAGTTAAGTTAAAGCAAATACCCTCTTAAATTAATTAAAATTTCTAACTGCATAATAAGTTTTATTTTTTAAACTTCAAAGTAAAAGCACCCATTGACGAACTACTTCAAAGTAGTTTATTGGGACTCTTCTTTTTTCTGTAATATTTTATTTTATTTCCTGTAATATTGTAAAACTTTTTCTTTATAAAAAAAATAAAATTCATTCAAAATTTAGGCGTATTAGATTTGTCAAAAAATTTGTACATAAAAATGCAAAAGTCGGTCATTTTAAATACATGCAGGATTACGAAAGATTTTTTAAATATTTATATTGAGGGATCAGTAGGATTTATCGGACCAGTTAGGATTTCATCAGAGCCGAACCCTCTGATATGAAAATATCTGGAGTCGGTGAAATATTTTCCCATTATGTTTCTGGTGGATTTACGTATTGTTCTTGTATTGTTTTATTCTTATATAGTGCACTTACATTGCGTTCATTTACTAGATATTCATTTGTGGAAAAGTGTGTGGAAGGGTTTAGTCTTTCATTTGGGAAAGATTCAACCCGGACATAAAATCTGGAGCACCGTAAAATAAATACCTCCAATTTCCGACATTTACCACACACATGGCAGCATGCTACACTAGCGGCGAGTTGTGCGGGTTGGTTTTATGTTGGAAATATGTTCCTCATTTTATGTTAATAAAAGGTAGATGGAAAAAACACGAAATAACCTACATAATATGACCTTACTGCGTTTTTTGAACATCGAATTGATGATGATTTATAACTTCAACGTGAACACAAAAATGCTACATAGAACTAAAACAGCTTTGTTGAATTAACCTTAAAATTTTTATAATTATATTTTCTGTGGCATAATCCAGTTTTTATATCATGGATATTTTTTATTTGCTAGGATTTAACGAACTCATTATATCATGGATCTCTCTGTTCAGCCAGCATTATTCATACTGCTAATATTTTACTGGAGTTGGTGTATTATTAATATTATAGGGTATTTGCTTTTCTTGGCCATATTAAGTTTCTTAACCCCTCAGGCCTCGGCCATATTTTGTCAGAGGGTCATTTCCGCTTAATACAACATAATCGTACTGAAATAAATCAAATTTTAATATGAATGTAAAACTAGTCATTTTTAACATTAACTCCACACAAGACGCCACCTCGAGGAGGAAAATAATTTCCCTCAGGGCCTATCATCTTTGGGGATGCTGTGTGGAGGGTGTTTTTGAGAAAATGAGGCGGTGAACATGGGTCTTGAAAGGCACCCTTGAGGTGATTTTTCACAAAAACGGTGCTCTACAATTATGCATTATTATTATAACATGGGTCTTGAAGAAGGTATTTTCGAGAAAATGAGGTTGTGAACATGGGTCTTGAGGAGGGACTAAACACAAATATTTTTCCACAGCCGAATCAAACTCAAGAACGAGTCGTAAACAATGACAATTACTATTCTCAGTAGATAATGTAAACCAAGTACAATCAAAATTGGGGGCGAATTTGGCATGTTTCCTGACCATGTGTCGGTGCCGAAGGAATAAATTATGATAGTTCCTCTGAGCATCTTCCATTGAAATACCAGTAGAAAAAGGTCAGCATTTACACCTGCCGCCTGTTCTCTACGATTACAATCCATTTGTTAGGGGCATCTGACAAGCGGACTGCCCGTTTCTGCACAGGGTCAAGGCAGAAAGGTCATTGAGTGGTGATAAAAATTATTTCATTTATATTTAAAAATTATTTCAATTGTATTTTTTCATGGCTTTAATGACCTTTCTGAGGTGGTTCTGAGTTGGTTTCATTCTGAGTTGGCATGGAACCGTAATGTTGATGTATTCAAAATATGTAGTAGTATATATAGGTAACGCAACGAAAGATGAAAGCAATAAAATGCTTAAGCCCCGTTTCCACGCTTGCCAAGCCTACGCAAACCTCCACAAACGCCAAAGTGGAAACAGGTCGTTTGTCTTGGCTTGCGTAGGCTTGCAAGAGCTTGTCGCCGATCCAGTCGGGGTCGGATCCAGCGGCAAGCTTCAGCAAACGCTCAGTATAATTTCCGAACTGATGGCGAATGCACGCCGTTTTTGCTCCATGCGGTATATCGATAATTAACATTACGAGACATATGTATGACATAAGAGGCATGCCTGACTTATTAAAATGTATAAGTACATAATTTGAATGCACTATTTACTTTAATTGATGATTTATTATTCATTACAATAAAAAAACATATGATTTTTGTTGGAATAATTTTTTTTTTATAATACAAGACAATATTATATTTTTTTTTTATACTTTGCTTGTATTTCAAATAAAAGTATGTTAAACCAAACGCAATAGCCGACACAAGTTCGGCGTCCGCCACGCTTGGGTGTTGGTAGCGTACTGACGCAGTCACAAGCGTGTAAACGGCTTCCAAATGCCAAGCGAGATTTGTGTACGCTTGGAGCTTGTGGAGGCTTGCCGAGCCTTGGCAAGCATGGAAACGCACCATCAGAATTGATGTATTGGTCTATCTGTGTGAACATCAAGCGACGCCCACTAACCCGATAAGGCTCTCTGTCTTGCTTACGCTCACTTATTTTCACTAGTTAGAAGAGAGGCAAGTTTTAACGACACCCTTACGGGCTGCACTTACGGGGTGTCCTATACATTCAGTTCGTAATTTGATTTAAACATATGTGCACCTACATATCGCAAGTGAAATAATTATTAATTTTTAAATAATAAATAGTTTTCATTATTTTTAATTTGAATCTTTATTAGTAGATTTACAGAGTGTTTTTAAAGAGTGCAAGTGCAATACATATTTGTCATGGAGTCCTGTTACAAAACAGGACGTGGGAAATCACTGAATGGACAAAGTCGTGAGATTTTATTCCGCGTGTTTAATTATTTAATGCATAATATAAAATGGTGGGCAATTTTTAAGCATGAATGACTTACATGATTTGACGTCTAAGGCAACTGGAGTATCGCAGACTAGTATTCGACGTATTGTTACTGGAGTGGCAAAGAAACCATGGTGCTATGAATTCTGCCAATTACGGAAAATGGATCACGGAAAAGGTTTTGCCATGTGTTTTGGTTTTACAATAGATTCTGTCCAGACTCTACTTGGAGAAGAAGTTTGTCGCAATTAATGTCCCGACATTCAAAGACATTTTTAGAAAGGTCAAGGAACAAGAAGATAAATATGAAAAATTAGAACCCAAGATCAATAATTACACTGATGAATTCACAATACATCTTGGGGAATCAGATGAAGATACATCTGTTGGATCATCTTTGGGATCTTCAATCAGTGGGGAAATAAGTGGCATGTGTGAACTTTTAGATGATTCTGACCAATGTGCTAAAGGTCCAGTGGGATATTCTAGGAAACAATACAACTTTGGAAATGTGGGTTAATTATACTTCTAGGAAATACATCAAATTAACATTAAACATGCTTTGTAAAATAAATATTTCTGGTCAGAATAATAATTATTCTCCGAAAAACAATTACCAATGGAAGTTTGTAATTTACAGCATTCTTAAAAACATGGTTAAGAATTATTAGCAATACCATTGTCTTTTTTATGAATATCTACCCATTTGAATTCAATCCTTAAAATTATCACATTTAGTTTAGAAAAAAAAATGATGATAACCTTCAGTATTTCAATAACGATGCTGTAAAACAAAATAAGTTTTATAAGACCGACTTCAACACGCTTTGGCTTCGAATTCTCAATTGTGAAATAATCATTATTGTTTTTTTTTTTAAAGCCTAAAACGAAACAAGCTGTATGAAAGTTTTGCATCTGTGTGAGTACTGTGATGAAGTCAACTTAACTTGTGAGACCTATGCCTACAAACTTACACAAGTGTGTGGAAAGATAACAAATAATATTTACTAGCATGTAAATGTCATACATCTGGCATGTACCAGGCATTGCACGCGTTATGAACGACTTATAGTCATGTTTTGAGGTTGCGAATCCTGGGGTTCCACGACAACTCAACAAAGTGGCATTTGAAAAATTATGAAAAAAAATAATTTGGAAAAATACCTAGCCATAACCTAACCTGTTTAATGTAACCTATTTACAATCTTGATTGATCTGTTTTGTAAGATAAAATATTGTAAAATTAAAAACTGAATAAACATACTAAAAAAAAAAAAATTTAAAATTTTTGTTTCCACACTTTTAATGACTTTTCAAAGAAGGTGATGAAGTTGCATGGTCACTGAATTCTGGTGTATCTGAAAACGGGGTATAGTTGTGGAAATAATATTATTGTTGAGAATTGAAAAGTTTATATTTTTAAGTATTTGTTTCATTTGAACACGCCATTTTTTCCTCTGGCGTCCCCGACTTTTCCTATCATTGACTACTAACTGTATACCACATTGTTGTTAAAAGAACTACATTATATCGACTTTAATTGAAATGTAAATCTTTCCAGTGCACAGATAATGCGTTAAGCCTTCCTCGGGGGTCCCTGACTTTCTAACATTCACTACTGTTCACCCCATTGTTACTGTTAAAAGAACTACATTATATCGACTTTAATTGAACTGTTAATCTTTCCAGTGCACAGATAATGCGTTAAGCCTTCCTCGGGGGTCCCTGACTTTCTAACATTCACTACTGTTCACCCCATTGTTACTGTTAAAAGAACTACATTATATCGACTTTAATTGAAATGTAAATCTTTCCAGTGCACAGATAATGCGTTAAGCCTTCCTCGGGGGTCCCTGACTTTCTAACATTCACTACTGTTCACCCCATTGTTACTGTTAAAAGAACTACATTATATCGACTTTAATTGAACTGTTAATCTTTCCAGTGCACAGATAATGCGTTAAGCCTTCCTCGGGGGTCCCTGACTTTCTAACATTCACTACTGTTCACCCCATTGTTACTGTTAAAAGAACTACATTATATCGACTTTAATTGAAATGTAAATCTTTCCAGTGCACAGATAATGCGTTAAGCCTTCCTCGGGGGTCCCTGACTTTCTAACATTCACTACTGTTCACCCCATTGTTACTGTTAAAAAGAACTACATTATATCGACTTTAATTGAAATGTAAATCTTTCCAGTGCACAGATAATGCGTTAAGCCTTCCTCGGGGGTCCCTGACTTTCTAACATTCACTACTGTTCACCCCATTGTTACTGTTAAAAGAACTACATTATATCGACTTTAATTGAACTGTTAATCTTTCCAGTGCACAGATAATGCGTTAAGCCTTCCTCGGGGGTCCCTGACTTTCTAACATTCACTACTGTTCACCCCATTGTTACTGTTAAAAAACATAATTTTAACGACTTTAATGCGACTTGTACATATGTATGAACAAACATAAGTATAAAGAAATTTACTTAGATTTACCAAAAAGTAATATTATATAGTGAAGAGAAAGTACAACTTCAACTGGACTTCAACCTACGTCATACAACAATGATTATAGAAAAATAAAACATTTAATTGATGTTACATTTTATATCGGGTAAGTCCTTCCATTGCTTCGTCAAGGTTCTTGGCAATAAAGCTGATTAGTTGATCACCGGGACAGGAAGAGGGTGTGATGATTTGTCCTGTTGGAGAAATCATCAGAGGACCTGCTTCTCTGCAAATTTAGAAAAAATATATAAATTTTTGTTTTAATAAAATAAGCATTAACAATTTTGATATCTTACATTCATTTAGTTAGTCTTTTCACAGATAAAAAGGCATAATTTCAATTCTTATTAGAAGTTTGCAGGCTCAAAACCAAACAATATGGAATTAAAAATTTGGATTGATTAATTTTCAAGATTTAGCCCAAATAAATGCATTTTCAACTTGTGCAAGATTTCACAAATTCAGCGTGTGGCATTTAGATTAAAAAAATATAGACAACAGAAAAGCGTGTGAAGAAATGCTCATTTATCTTACATGGTTTTAACCAAAGAAATTAAGATAATTAATATTTAGGCTGCGTTCAAATGTATGGGTGATGTCGCGTCATCTTTCAAAATCGAATGTACCGTGTTCAAATGCATATTGAATTGTGTAAAAGGGGCAATGTCCGACATCACATGAAAAATTTTGATTTGTGCAGGATAGCTTGAGACTTTTATGATCTCTGTTCGACAAAAAATAAAAAGCGGGAGTTAAAATAAATTTTTAATTTCCTGGCAACGGGTGATGCCGTCATGTGGGAAGAGGTATTTTATCAAAAATGGTCAGTAGGATAAAAATGAACTAGAGCGACGAAATCTCAAAAGAGAATTGTATTTTTATAAGTGAACAGCTCTAATGCATTTGTTTGGTTTTGCAATGATAATATGCATAGTTCCTACCGGGATGTCGTTTATCCGGAACCTACCCTTTCTAACCAACCACATCACCTTGCTGGAAAAGCATTTTGAATTTGGAACAATGACAAGAGTGAATCAGAGTGCATTTGTTTTCTGAAAAACAGTAGAATTGGAATTACCTTTGAAGCAACTTGTTGGTGTTGTTTGTGTGTCACGTAAATAATTATCAATTTGTGATATAATTATTTACCTGACCACTAACCTGGTAATTTGAACAGCCTGTATTGGACTGGCAACACTTTTTTCTCTGATTTTTGAACCGGGTCTTTTTCTATGCACTTTCTTAAAATTTCACCGTCAGGGAACCGGTGAATTTTTGACGAGGTCACTCAACAAGATGTTTTGAGTTTATTATTTAACTTTTTCGGGCCGGATTTTCGGTTAATAATGTGTGTGCCGCTTGTGAAATGGTGAATTTGAATTCTCCGCATGCGTAACCTTTTTGGGTTTTTGTTAAATTTGGAGTACGCGGTGTGTGGCCGTTGGCCGTGTGGCTCGGGGAATCGTGCTGAGATTCCGGATAAATCGCAAACCATCTGTTTTGGAGATGATAAATTCCGCGCAAAACCACTACGTGGATATGCTCCGGTTATAAAACTGTGACGCTAACGATTTATTTGTGGCCCACCGTCGGAGGAAACAGCCTCGCTAAAATCACCACGCTCTGGCACCAAGATGGCGTCCCTCGCGCTTGTAGGAAATAACCTGGCATTTGGCCTTTAGCGCCCTCATCCCGGTACGTGCTCGTCGGATCCATCTGGCCCGGACTCCTGGCCGTCTGGAGATTCTTCGCGAGATGTTTGCCCCCTTCATCCGGAGTCCTCCGTTGGCGATCGCAGGATTGCGTGCCGTCACCTTCTGTTCGCCGTTTTCCGTAATAGATTTAGAGAATAGAACCGTTTGCGTTGGTCCACAGGTATGAGGGTTTCTGTTATTAATTTTGTTTAACTTGATTTGTTGTAAAATACACATTTATGGAACCTTCCCAAACATTCTTGTTTTTTATTATTTGGAACAAAAAAGCAGAACCTTACATTTTCCCACATTACAGATCGCTAGGTCCCACATCAACCTGAGAGAGAGACATGGTGATCTTCATGCATAAAAATAACCTTATATGTGTTCATAATCTAATTTTTGAACTAACGGTTTAGACTATACCGAAAGTAAACAATATTGATTTATACTAATTTGTGTTATTGTGGCGATAATTACGTCGAAGTACCTCGAACTATATAAACTATATTGTGATTGTGTTGTAGAGGAACTTACCTTCGCAGAGGTGCAGTGGTAAGTGATTAGTTTTCATTCTTCTTTGCTTCCCTACATCCCTACACATATTATCACCCAATTCCAGCAAATACAATTTCGTTTAATTGTTAGTATTTACAGTACATTTCCAAGTGCATCTCAAGCTATAATTCGTAAGCAGTTTCGGATGCAACATCATTTTTATATTACAATATAATAAAATATTTATTTTTATTCCGGAGAAATGAGATTGACAAATGAAATTCTGAAATTCGCAATTGCTAAAAAAAACCTGTGCACAAAATCAGTCTAAAACGAAAAGTGGCAAACGGTTCTACCGATAACGCACTAATTGTCCATTGCGGCTACGTGCCGAACAAGACCGTTTGTACCGAC
This sequence comes from Limnephilus lunatus, assembly GCA_917563855.2. Classification (NCBI taxonomy): domain Eukaryota; kingdom Metazoa; phylum Arthropoda; class Insecta; order Trichoptera; family Limnephilidae; genus Limnephilus; species Limnephilus lunatus. Next base: position 40,552,955 of record OU830594.1, read on the forward strand.
TTGGCAAATTTGAAATGAGCTGAAGGGGAAAACCTACTTACTAAAGATAAACGGATAAATTTATTGAACATATTTCTGTTCACTGAGATATTGCTAGAGATATGAAAGGGGAATTTTTAAAAATTAATTACGGTTCTATATCACACTTGTACGCAATACAATGAGGACTCAAACCTAGAAATGACTTCAAACGACTCCCGCGTGAGAGGAAAGCACAATTAAATGACTTTAGATGCTTTCCGCCGTCGTGAGGGTTAAAAATATTAATTGCTGATTGACCACAGAAAAATCCTTGCAATATTGCAGAAGTAGAATTGAAAAAGGTTTAAAAGTCGAGTGATGGATTTAAAATCGAAACTATGTAGTTTTAGAGTTCATGTTGCATTTCGAAATTAATACAAATAATATGTTGGGTTCCGACTTCTCACTGTCATGTTTTATCCAAAGTACCTTACCTTTGAAATAAAAGTGAGTGAAAATCGAGTTCAATTGTATTCGGTCTGCAGGAAGAAAAAAAAATTGTTGCCACACATTTTCTGTTTTGGATGTAACAATTCTTGTCAAATTTGATTGAATAAAAGAGTATTTTTTAAAGCGTTTGTTTGAATAGTAACAAGCTGGTTTTAACTTACGGTTCAACAACGATTTCATAGGCTTGTAGAGATTCAGGAACAGAGGCAGGGAAGTAGCTACCACCCACATGACTGTCCCCCAGAGAGGTGGTCAGGAGACGCAGCTGGTTGCAGTACTCAGCCGCCATCACCTTCGGCATGAACTTTCTGTCACAAGTTACAACAAACAAATTGATGGCAGGGATTACGTCTTGGATTTATTACTCAAAACATTATTTGACCTCTAAGTAAATTTACAATGCAAAATACAAAGAGTAAGATATAAATCAAAAAAGATAATTTTATTCATCTAGACTTGTCAAAATGAACCTATTACCCATTGAACCTGATAATCATTGCTATTCCCACAGGAATTAAATTTTTTAGATGACTAGCTTCATTACACGGAACTAAATTTAACTTAAACCCAGCCCTAATTTGAGGACTCTATTGTAATGCAAATTGAATAAGAAGATAACACTAATAATCTAAACGAAGATATAAAAGAGAACAAGATACAGAAAAAAAAAAACGAGTGTGACCATGGGTGACCAACCTTTTTAGCAGCCGGGCCACACTTCACAAATGAGATTTCCTAACGGGCCGCACAACAAAATTTCTTTTATTATTTAAAGCAAACAAGAAATATATTGTTTTTAAGAAAATATAACAAAAATGAGAATCAAAGATATTTATTAGATTAGAGTTAGGCAATACAAAAAATAATAAACAAAATATAATAAATTTTAGTGAGACGTCTGATTTTGTTTGTCAGAACTAAGTGCATCAATGTTGATAACGATTGATGTTGTTGCTACGCGCAAATATTTTTCCAAATGCTCATCAGTGATTCGTCTTCTCATTTGATATTTAATATACTTCATTTGACTAAAAAGCTGTTCACATGTTTAGCAAATAGCGAAATCATCGATAGAGCCTGTTTGTAAAATGCAGGATATTTCTCCTAGTCCAAATATGTTTTGTAAAACTCTTTCAAACCAACCTGCTTGAATTTCTCCTTTAACTGTGCATCACAACACTTTTCACAATGTTCCATTTGTAAAATTCCTGGCAATAAATTCACGTCTACGCAAAATGGCGTTGAAAATGTAAAAAAAGCACACGATGCTTTTTAAAATCTTGAAATCGGTTTTCAAATTTTAGGTTTAAGTCGGATATCGATGAAACGTACTTATCCGCCGCCATTTCTGTGACGTCTGGCTGCAATAACAATGTAGGAAAGTGAGAGAAGAATTTTGTCCTTAACTGTTGTTCCCAAAACCCAAGTTTCATTTGGAATGCGGAAATAAGATCATACATGTTATTAATTAGTTGATTTTTCCCTTGTAGACGAGTATAAAAAACGTGGCAAACTATATCGACTTATTATACTTTTTGACTTGCTTGCGATTTTGCGAATAATTATTGTATTTCTTGCATCAAATCGAACACTCTGTTCAACATTTTGGCATGGATCAGCCGTCTTACTTCTGCATAAAATGTAACTTCATTATACGGTGATTCAACTCCTTCGACTTAATAAAATTCACTGTTTTGATGACCACCTTCATGACGTGATCCATTTTAAGGGACTTGGAACATAAATTCTTCTGATAAATAATGCAATGAACATTTTGTATCGAAGTATTACCAAGTTTGCAGGCCTCATTTTCAATCAATTTTACTAAACCTTCGTGTTTCCCAACTATTGCTGGAGCACCATCTGTTGTCAAGCCCGATAGATTGTTGAGTTGTAACAAAAAGAAATTCACTGTCTATGTAAAAGCTCCTAACAAATCTTGTGAGTAAGTAGTGTCCTTAAATGGATACATTCTGTTAATTCTTCGTGATTCTTACAGTGATTGTTTGTTAACACAAATAAACTATAGAAGAAAATGTCACGATAGTTAAATCAAAGTACTGAGATACTTCCATATATGAGATATGATACGAACTTAGCACGTTGGAATGTTCTTTTGATGGTTTTATGTACACTAAAAAAAATGTGTGTATATGCTCCGCGGGCCATAAGTAGACAACCGGCGGGCCACGGGTTGGCCAGCCTTGCTTTAGACCACACGACTGAAGTAAAACTTCAATAACTTATATCTCCCTCTCAACTTCCGTTCACCTCGCCCGATCACCGTTCGTATCACACTTTTCGTAACGCATTCACCAGCTTAATCCCCAAGTCAAGCGTGCGTAAAGGAGTTTTACTTCAATAAAAAGATAACGGTCGCAACTGGGACTCGAACCCAGAATCTCTCGTTGTAAGGCGTTTGTATGAATAATGCACAGAAGTTCTCAACTGTCTATAGCCAGTGGGACTACGGCATCTTTAATTGCTAAAGCCATTTCAAGCCAAGCTTCGATACAGAATGGTGGTGTTTTATCAGGTCGATACTGAGAGTGTTTAACACTCTGAGTAAAATTAAAATATAATTTATTGTTATCTTGATAAGGATGAATAACATACCTGCGTTTAATACGAATATCTCTCAATACGGTGGAGAGGGTTTTCTCAAAGTTTGGAATTCTTGATAATGCATGATCGTGATTATTCACAGTTTTGATAAGCTGAAACAAGTAAATTTTATAATAATCAATTTACCAACATTGAAACAATAATAATCTGTTATATATTATTATTATCGATGGGGAATAAATTCTGTAGATATAGAATATTAAGTAAATAAATGGACTCACGTCTAACCAGGCGTGTCTGACTTCTGTATTACCCAGGAATACATCCCCGTCTAGACTAACTCCAGTAAACTGTCCTAATACGAGCGTGCGCCCTAAAGAGAGTTATAAAATTATATATTTATTTCGATTAGATCAGTGGTTACCAATTAGTGGTATGTTTACCCCCAGGGATACTTTGTTTATGCAAAGCAATCACTGGTTCATTTTTGGGCTGACCTAAAGCATATTTATAACATTAAAATTTAAAACAAAAAGCAGAATAAATTTTTTTACTATCATTTTGCATGACGATGATGTACCTTTACCAGAGTGGATTTTCGGCCACGACAAACATAAAAATTAAAGATGGTCACCAACTTAACTCGAAGATGACGACTGAACACTAAAAAGCAACCTGATGTTTCAGAGCTGTGCAAAGAGACGTGTACATTTGACCCATTAAACTTAAATAAAATTGTGATTTTCAATATTATTAGAATCGTGACGCCATTAATAAGGATTAAGATTTTAAAGTTAATAAATGTCGAAAACCTAATTATGCGAGTTTGCGCTCTTTCTCGAAGAACTAGCAAAAAACAAATTGGGAACCTCTGGTTTAGAGGAGTAAGAATGGTATAGCAGTGTAAAAAGATCGGCTTTAAAATGCAGCACAGAGCAGGTTTTACATTTCTTATAATCAAACAGATTGATCAGTTTTGTAAGATTTATGATAAAATATTGTACAATTAAAAACTGAATAAACATATGTAAAAAAAAAAAAAAAAACATAGTTTCAATATCAAAAGACATACCTTTGAGGGTTGTCATCTTGTCAGAATGCTGAGATGCCAAAGCTTTAAAACTCTGCAGACCCCCTCTCACGTGACTCACATTGTAGCCAGACTCCCATTTTATCTGAAACATATTCATCTCTCAATGGAAAGTTTCCGCATATTTATTTTTGTTTCCCTCGCTTTTGAATAAAGGGGGCGTCTTATCGTAGCCAGGGCCAGGAGTCAGGATCTACCTTTTGCAAGCCATATTCTTGGCAGAGCTCTTTGATGAGTACATTGATGTGATGTCTGGTCGCCTTCGTGGCTTCATGCTGGCTTCTGGTTTTGGTATGATTGTTTCTAACCCAAGTTCTGTAAACATAAATTAAAACACAAACAATATAATCTCTACAACTTTATTATCGTAATACGTGTTAGGTTTACTATCTGGGGTGCCCGGGTTGATGGGGTGAGGATTGTCTAGGTGTTGGTGACGAATGCACTATATGCACGAATGCCCATCTACTGAGTGGCGGGCTGGATCTGGAGAGACTGGTCAGGGAAACCTAACCTAGACTAAACCTAGCCGGACTCTCTCGACCTACCGCCTTGCACCGCAGTGGAAGGGATGGATTCATACATCCGTCACACATTGTCCCCAGACTCTTATCAACCCCTCATACCTTTTTCCTTCCCTCCTATCCTTCGTTTTCCTAAAAATACCACAAATCCCCAAAGATGACATAGGTCCTGAGGGATTTTTCTTCCTCAGGGTCCCCTGTCTAGAGCTGATGTAAAGATTTTTTTTTTGCATTGATCTAGAATTTTCAGACGTACACATTTCTAGTTGCAGAGCTAACTGTTTGAGAGATATTATTTATGATGCATATTAAACTCAAGGTGATTTTTCACAAAAATTGCACCATACAAATTATCCAAATATTATTATTGTATCATAATATGTAAGCCAGAACATATGTGGACACAAAATATATTTAAAAAAATGGCAAGCACTGGTCTAAATGTACAACTAAAGACATTAATCTTATAGAGCGATCGTTTGCTGCGTTTAAATGGTTTCCACATGTCAGAATCACCACACACAATAGCAAATTCAAAACAATATTTTGTGACAGAAACAAGTTAGGTTATCGAGTTGATTCGGCAAGAGCAAAATTCACAATGATTTTGCAGGTATTGCATTCGTGTTGCAATAACATTATTTGAAAAACTCAAATTTTTATTCAGAAGGACACTTGAAAGTCCATTTTTCGTCAACAGGCACAATTTATTTTAATGTCCATGAAAATACATAGAGGCCGCCAAACAACCAATTTTAATGATATACCTACTTAAATATTTAAAATACTTGGAGATCAAAACCAATACATATTATGGCGCCTAACCAATTATTATTGAGATGTCTCACCATTTGTAGTACATGTTGATAGGTGTTTGTACTTTTATGAAATAACAACGTAAGAAGCTTGGAAATAAAAATAGAAAGAATGAATATAGTTATGCCAAATTGAATTAAATAATTCGAATACGGTACTTTTGATAAATTAATAATATGCAATACATAATTTGAAAGTTGGCTCCTTTGCTGTATAAATACATAAAGTTTCTCTAAGGATTATTATACATGAGCACATAACACTTCTATTATATATATGTGGAAAATGGATTAAATCGAACCATACCTACTCACTTTAAAGAATCGAATTGTTTAGCAGTATTGACTTGTTCCCTCATTATAAAACTAGTGTACATAGGATCATTTTCGTCAAATCCACTGCCGTAGCTAAATGGCCTGAAACAGATGACAAATAAGTGAATATACATCGTCAACCTTTGCTTTACATGAAAAGAAAGGTGTTTTTAAATTATGGACTCTGCCCACACACAGGATTTTGTGGGTGCACCATTAGGTGTATGTGGCTATAATTTATTACTAATCCAAACACAAGTGTCGGTGCTAGTAAAAACCTCAATTACTTAGGTATTATCAATGTCTTGGCTCCTTGGCATTAGCTTCACACAGGAGCCCTGAAGAAAATAATTCCCCTCAGAGCCTATGTCATATTTGGGGATGCTGTGTGGTGCTTTTTACGAAAGGAAGGAGAGGAAGTTCCAGGTAGGAAAAGGGAATTAGGGGTGGGTAGGAATCTGAGGGTTAGCGTGTCGAGGAGTGACGGATGTATGAATCCATCCCTCATACTGCGGTGCAAGGTGATGTTCCGAGAGAGTACGGCTGGAGAAGTCAAAGGGACTCCCTAAATCATTCTCTCCCGATACGGCCTGCCATGCAGCTGGTGGGTAGACGGCTCCGAATGGACGGCAATCCAAACACAAACCCGGTGAGTGCAAGAAAAAATTAAGTGTTTCATAATTGCAAAATGCCATAATTTTCACCTTTTATTGAAGTCCTTGGTAGAAGGCTTTTTTGAAATCTTATCAACATATTCAGTGGATATTTTGCAAGCATTCAATATTAACAGAACGGAATTCCTAACATCATTTCCAGATAGAGTAATTTTGACCAATTTTAGATTATCTGAAAGTAATAAAAAATGTAATTATAAAGTATAAGCACCATGTAAATAATAATACATGTATTCGGTGACTGAATTGCAAACATTGGGTAATTATGACAAGATTAGAATTAGATTATGGAAGATTGGTCAATAAGGCAGGTTGTCTGTGGGCAGACTCTGTCTGTGGCGGGGAGCAGTACCTCGTTTGACCAACTAGATAAGATTTGAAAACTTTCTGGAAACATAATTTATTAGATAGAAATATTATAGGAAGGATCATAATAAATAATACACTAAATTTACAGAAAATAGAGACACTCTTAATACGCACATAAAAAATAAAACACTTTGTAGCATTTAGATAATATTGAGAAGTATCTGTATAGAGGGCCGACTCAAGTATCTTCAGATCCTTGACTCGGGCCATGTCAAGAATCAGAATAATAGAAGATTATATATGAGACGAATATGAATGTGAATGAGGCAAGGAGTGTGTGCCAAGACCGAGTTGTTAGGCGGTCCTTTCTCGCCTGCCCCCACGGAAAACGGCATGATGGTTACTTAGTGAAGTATTTCAGTTAAGGAAAATGGAAAATAATGCATTTTGAAAGTTATTTCGTTAAAAATAAAAACGATTGTTTTCAAAAAAAAAACATTAATCAATCGAACAGTATTAATAGCCTAACGACTGTACGGTTAAAATTTAATAATTTATCTGTCCGGATATGAAGAGATTGACGATAATATGATATTGCAGTTGTGAATAATAATACCACGCGGCTATATATGACGTCATTGACTGTCGCAGTTACTTTGTCCCGGTGACTAGCTGTCACTGGATCCCTTCATTATTAAAACTTGGGATTTCTTACTTTCAAAATCTTTAATAGAATTTCCTGACCATTTTCTGAACAATATTTTCCCAATTTCCCATTTTCCCAGAAGAAATTTTTTAAATATCTAAAACATGAAAAAACATTAAAATTTCCCAAAATGGAAAATTTCTAGACTTCACGTAATATCAAAAAGATATTAAAGAAAATTCCCTAACTATTTTCTGATTTTTCTAGAAGAAATTTTTGAACAAAAATAAACATTTCCAGGTTAAAAAATTTCCCCACATGAAAAGTCCAAACTTCAAATAACAAAATCAAAAAAATAAATGTCTAAACAAACAACGTTTTCCAAAATCCAATATAAATTTATTGCACTTCATTGCAACGATATTCCAATCTGTCCCAGTGACCTTTCTGTCACTGGATCTCCCGACATTATTTTTCCAAGGAAACGGCTGTCTTTGAAATCGGTTTCATTTGGCTTTTATAAAAATCAAAAACTTGTGCTCATGCAAGAAAAGACATCAAATTATCTGTTTTTTAAGAAATTTCTACTGAAATGTATTTTCTTCTGTTTTCTGAAAATGAAATATGTACTTACTTCTCACTATGATCTAACGGAAAAAAGTGTTTTTAAGAAAAAAATCCCTCAGGACCTATGTTATCTTTGGGGAAGCTGTGTGGAAGGTCTTTCTAGGGAAAGGAAGGAAAGGAAATTCTGGGAAGGAAAAAAGTATGAGGGGTGGGTAGGAATCTGGAGGTCAATGTGTCCCACTGCAGTGCAAAGCGATGGTTCGATAGAGTCGATAGAGTAGCGTGATGTTTTTATAAAACCTTTACAAATTACTCAAAATTATATTATCAAAGTTATGTATATCAAAAAACTTTTTCGACAGATGCATTATACAAAGAATCTAAACTATTCAGTCTTCGTAAACTATTTATACTGCAAACTATGAAATATGTCTTTAAAAACAAAAACAAATTCGAAAAAAATGATAATAGAATCAATATTATAATATATTTTATACCCCCAAAACAATGCAAACGCACAGCAGTTACATTGGATCAGACGTGAGTCTGCCTCAAGTAGTCTCTCCCAATCCAGCCCGCCACGCAGTGGACAAACCTCATCCTAAGAACCTGGGCACCCCTGTGAACCAATATAATGTAGCATACCACTCGGGGTGATCTACAGCAGGGGTGTTGGTTATCCAATAAATGGTTCCCGGGGTGGCGGTACCTCCCAAATTTTCTACAAGTATTATCCATAATATAAGTGCTAATATCATGTTATAAAACTTTTATCTAAGTGTCGCAGAGGGTGCAGCGTAGTGGGGATTTAACAATGGGAAATCAGGCTGTGTAATTGGATTGGGCGTAAAATCGTTCCTCGTGACCGCAGCACCTTGGAGACCTTATTTTACAGACTTAAAACTTTTTTAATGAACACCGAAGTCTGATTTTCCTTTATAGAATTTTAGCATCGAACAATTTGGGGAAGAATTAAATATAAGGTTTTACTCCTTACAAAAAAATCTAAAGGTTGATTTTGCATTCTTCTACTAAATCTATACTTTCATCGAAAACTAGCATTCTTGTTTTACAGAAGACTTTATGGGTTTGTAAGAAGAATTGATGAAAAACGATCCATTTTATAAGTAATATTACATAATAATACAGTACAATCTCACTAATCCGGCACTATTAAAAACCGGAGGGTGCCGGATTATTGGAATGTTCTGATTACTGGATTGTGTATAGTAGCACACCCAACACCATATATTTTTTCCAATTTGCACATGATTTCTCCACTATCTACTTCTTTAATTTATCTTCAAATCTAGTGTCTGTGTTTCCGTTTACTTGACATTTATAATTCTCACTCAAAACAACAGGTAAATACATACGCATGCGCACATGAGATAAGTTTTGAGGTTAGACTGCTAGACAATGACGCGGCGATGGAGTACATAGGCGTAGAGGGACGAGGGAGGAGCGGGCGGAGGGTGCCGGATTATTGGATGTGTCAGTCTATTGAAGTGCCAGATTAGTGAGATTGTACTGTGTATAGTAAATTAAGAGTGTATAAGCAGAGAAACCAGAAATATGTCATTTTTAAATCAGTGGTTAGGCGTATTGACTCTTTTCCACAAAAAACTATAAATGGATTTCAAAAGATTGTTCTTTTATCTAGTAAACTTATGTTTTAGATTTTGAGAAAAAAAAAATATTTTTAGAATAATAAGGTTATACCATAGGTCGTTCGCAGATTTGTTCAATTTTCAAAAAAGTACATTTCTTATACAACACCCATTTCAAATCATATAATCATGCAGTAAAATAAATCAATACATTGTCTGGTAAACGTATGTTTCAGAATTTTAATTTTAGTTTAAATAAAATTATTAAAAAATATATACGGACATGTGTTTCTTGACGAAAATTGGTCGGTTTGTGCATTTATTTGTGCACTTACAAACAAATATATTTCGGATTTTTTTACATACTTATTTTGCTAAGACGTTATTGACAAATCATAAATAATTTGATCGTAAAAAAATTTCAGGAAGTATTTCATTTTAAATAATTTTGAACATCGCATTTTACCATTTTTATCGCAGCCCGTAAACACAAATTTCAGATTTCATTACGGGCCCAAACGCGGCCAGGAGAGCACGTCTTCGCGACGCTTTGAATAATAATATTTGGAAATGAAATTTGAAAACGAAATTTGAAATAAACACGAATTCCTTGATTCATGTTTGTTAAATCTACAGGGTTGCCCGAACGCAATTTTTCATGTTCATTGAATATTTTTTTGCAAAAATTTTTATAATTTCGAATATTTTTTTTATTTTAAATTTTTCTTGTGTGAATACCGCACAAGAGTCCCAACTGCTCCAAAATATTTTTTTGGGGTAAATCTTTTTTACGCACGCTCGACACTTGGGGGTAAACTGGTGAATGGGTTACGAAAAGTGGTGATAGTTACGAAAAATGACATGCGAACGGTAATCAATGCGAACGGTGATCGATTGCTCGGCGGGTCGGGCCTTTACGCACGCTTGTTTTTCGTGTTATTGTTATATTGTTAATGGACTATTTGTCCGTAAATAAATAAATAAATTATATACAGCGGGTACCCGGCATGCGTTTCATGGGCACTGTAACCTCGCGGTCAACTAAACTGTTATGGTTCCATCACAAGTCCCGGGAATTATAATGCAAGCGCCTGCACTATATAACATTATATACAGCAAGTACCCGGCATGCGTTGCAAGGCCACTCAAAGAAAGAAAGGGTTTGTGCGCTTTAATTCTGTTTGTTGAAGTGCTTATTATTAATTATGCACACGAATAAATATTTCAAAATGCGACATTTTTTACAATCCAACTTAATATTACTCGTTTTTTTTCATGAATACCGCACAAGTCTGGAGCCAGTGGGACTATTGCATCCCCAATTTGGAGTATGTTGTAAGACTGAAGGTAGTGGGGAGGGGAAGGATATAGGGAAGAGGAAGGTGGGGAAGTACCTGGCTATTCAGATCTGACCACTAAACACGGCTAAAGCCATTTCAAGCAACGTTTCAATTCTTAATGGTGGTCTTACACCAGGGCGATACTGAGAGTATCTTCCACTCTAATGGCCGTAAAATACAATTGAAAAACAAAAAACCAAAATATTAAAAAGAATATAACAAATTGTTTATTCATGTAGCTATCTACTTAATACCTACTGTGTTTACGCATTTCACTTGTATCTATTTATGTTTATGCACTTCAATATACAAATAACTACTACTAATTAAAATTCTGGAAGCGAGAATAGTAATATAAAGTAGCAATAGTAGCGGGTAGCCCTAGCTCGAGTGAACAAAACCCTCAAAACTCGGATTGCCGCGGAACGAAATTTAGTTCTGAAAACGCCCGCTCGCGAGCCCTGATGTGTTAGCGCTAGTGTCGGAATCGAAGTTGTCATGTGCTGGTTATTCACTCTTAAGAGGATCAGCTGTGCGGCCCGTTTCATAAAAAAAATAATTTTTGTACCTTTTAATCAAAAGGTATATCAAATATGTAGTATGGATATGTGCTACTTTATATCTTTGTGTTTTAAATTATAAAATATAGTACATTAAAGATTTTAATAATTCTTGAGTTTCTTAGAAGAAATTAATACTCTGCCCGATCATATATCTTATGACATTCACACACATACAATCTTTGATTGTCTGTCTTTATCACGCAGGAATAAACTTTTGAATTTAGAAATTATACTGAAAACCGCTGAAAAGAAAAGAGTGTTGCTTGCTTTCCACATTATATTGCAAGTATGTGAGACTATGGCGGGTCTATTTATAATATATAACGTCATTGATTCTAATGATGTAATTTGCTTCCTAAATAAAATACAACAAATGAAGTATGTATTGCAAACCATTAATTAAGTGATCCCTCATGGGTTTATTGACGCAATAAATAGTATTTCAATTGGGCTTAAAATATGCATAATATTACCTTTGTCCTGATTTTTTCTGCGAAGGTAGAATGAAAGAGGAGTTATTGGTAATCTTGTCTTGGCTTGCTGCGCCTCTAATACTGCACTGAGCTGCTTCAGGGAATTTTCATTGACAGCCTAGAATCAAATTACACGAATTCACTGGAAGCACACATACAATATTAATGCTTATTGTGATTTATTAAGCCGTGTTGCATTTCATCTTCTTTAGCCAATGTTATGGTGTTCATCATCAAGACAGATTCTGAAGGAGGAAGCGCAACACGGTATCATACCCCAAAAAAATAAATGACCATAATACTCTCGGCTGTGAAAGTCTCAAATTATTTCCAAAAATGAATGAGTTCTGTTAATTTAAATGTATTGTAATTTGTGTTCTTTACCCTTTCTTCTGGAAACTTTCCAAATAAATCTGGATGGACTGAAAAATAGAAAGGCCTCAGGGCGGTTGACACTTCCGCAGTACTGAGATGTCTGCACAAAGCACAGCCGACCCTGAAAAAAAAATCGAGTACAACAATCAAATATTTGTTACGCTCAATTATAATTAGTTATAATAAAATGTTTATATAAATTGCTTACCATCTTTTCAGATTCATATACATAATTGAAATTGATTACGTAACAGATAAATTGTTATGTTATGTTTACAAACATTTAGAGCTTTTTAGCCTGTCACATATTTAAAAATGACATCCACCAATTTTTCTTTGTCATGTTTTTTTTATCTGTGGCTAGAGAATCGTTAACAAATAAAGCCAGCCAGAATAAAGTGATTAAACAGCTGTTAGGTAGGCTCAAAAATAAAAGCGGATGGATTTTGCACACACATTTGAAAAAAATGACTAAAAAGCTCCTATGTAATTTGGAAGATGTTTACAAACGAACTACAGAAATCACTGGTACGTAGTATGGTTTTTTAATGAATTTCATTAGTATTACAAGATTTATGCCAATTTTCGAGCGACTATAACCGTTATAACCTGATTTGAGTTTATGCTTAAAAATCCGAATTTGACACTTCCATTTGACAATTCATACGAGGCCACAAGAAAAAGGGAATAACTCAATTATTAAAAAAAATAATAAGCTGCACACTTTCGTAAGGTTCTGCAAACAAATTAAATCCGTCACTGGTTTTTATTCCTGACAATGATTTCCTTTTTATTTACTATCACAACGCATTACAATTGTATATTATTGTGAATAATTATTGATTAGATTCGAATACCTACGTACAATTAAAAAAAACATTATACAAGTTTTTTGTACAAAGAAAAGTATTTTCTAATTTATTTTACATTATTTAGGTGTATAAAAAATCATGATGCAAACCAGAACCCCTCACCGCAGAATAAAAGATAAAGTGAAATTTAAAGACAATTATAATTTCAAAGTGGTCGAAGAGTTTACCTACCTGGGCTCCATCATAACGCAGGACAATGAAGACCCAGTAGAAGTAAGAAAGCGCATCACAGCCGCTAACAACACTTACTTCGCGTTGCTGCCAGTGTTCAAATCACGAAACGTTCATAGGAAAACCAAAATAACCTTATATAAAACAATTATCAGAACGGTCTTGGCCTATGGATGTGAGGCGGGAACACTGACAGCAAAGTCAGCTGAACAGCGGGACATCTTCGAAAGAAAGGTACTGCGAAGAATCTTAGGAGCGGTGCGAGAGGGAGAGGCATGGAGAATCCGCCACAACAATGAGCTCTATGATATTTATCAAGCTCCCAGACTCTCCACCCATTTAAGGCTCCAAAGATTAAGATGGGCCGGACATGTGCACCGAATGCCAAGCACACGAGTACCGAAGAAGGTTCTGACAGGACACCCGGGAGGTAAACGAAAGGCGGGCAGACCTAGACTGAGATGGGAGGATGATGTCAGGAAGGATGCAAGAGGATTACTCCATGTTGCAGATTGGAAGACGACGGCCGAGGACAAAGGGCGGTGGAGGCTTATTTTGAAGGAGGCCAAGGCTCGAAATGGGCTGTAGCGCCATTGAAGAAGAAGAAGAAGGTGTATAAGGTAAGTACTGTAACAAAAGTAAATCAGTCACTGGTTTTTATTCCTGGCAATGATTTCCTTTTTATTTACTAGCAACATTAATATTATTTATGTTACCCGCGAATTTCAAATACTTATATTTTTCAAAACGCATTAAAATTGAATATTATTATAAATAATTATTGATAAAATTATTATTAAATAAAGTTATTCTACTACAGAAATTGTTTCATTTTAATTACAAACTAAAAGACACCGATGTTAATTTTAAATTAATTAAATATGTTTGTTCGAATGAAGCAGATATTATGTTCATATGAACACATATTACTTGCTGATTTTAGTAGACTATTGTGTGCTGCCCCGAAGAAGCTACAATTATAGCGAAACCCTGTTGGCATTAAAATTATGTTTACTAAGTTATTGTTTTATTTTAAATATACCCACACTAACTACCCTACATGATACATAACCTCAAAATAACATAAGTAATAAACTTTAAATTGTGAAAAACATTCACTATGGTAATCTTTAAACATAAACTAAAATTGGAAACGTAGATCGTTAACTAAAAGTATTAATTCACCATTTACAACAAATCGGGATGATTATAAATTATAACGTCAACACGGTTTATCACAATCCGATATATTTTGACGTATCTTGAAATATAACCTCTCGGAAATCGATTTGCGTTTACGAATAGTGCCCCCCACACGCACACTTCGGAGCGACCGAGTCCCGCGCCACTTCAGGCCGCCGCGCAGAAAAGTTTCACGGTGAACTGCGCTGTAAACCTATCGGTCTTTACTTTTCTGCGCGGCGGCCTGAAGTGGCGCGGGACTCGGTCGCGCCGAAGTGTGCGTGTGGGGGAGCCTAATGAATTCTGACAGTTCTCAAACGATTGTATCGATTCACTTTCGATGACATTTCAAAACGATTATATCAGACAGTATATTCGAATGAATATTGACATAGATAAGCGAGAATCGATTCCACTTCGATGACAATTCAAAACGATTGTATCGAGCATCGAGCTATATTCGATATGAACATAGGCATCGTAAGCGAGAATCGATTCTATCTTCGATGACACTTCAAAACCATTATATCGGAGTGTGTATTCGATACGATCATTGACATCGATTTCACTTTCGATGAGATTTCAAAACGATTATATCGGAGTGTGTATTCGATCATTCGATGCGATTATTGAAATCATTGAAATCGATTGTTCAAGAATCGATTTATCCATGACAATGTATCGAACTACAGTTTGGCAAGAAAGTGTAGAAAATAAATGATGGCGCCACGATCGTTTTTTAGGTTTTAAATGGCAACACCAAGATGGCTCATAAGACAATGAATATAAGTTTTTAAAAACACTTCGTTCAAAATGCATATTTCATAATGTATTTGTATTCTTCTCAAAAATTTTGCAAGGAAACTATAATTTAATCGAAGTAAAATTACAATTTACTATAAATAAAATAACACAAAACAAATTATAAGTGGGCTTGTATTTCGTTATAAGGTAATAATAATAATATTAATATAGGATGGGGCACTATAGGTATATATACAAATCAAAAACAAACAATTTTCATAGGTATCACAAAAATTAATTATAAAAACAACAACCTTACTCATATTCGTCAGAACTTTTATTCAAACAATTTAAGGTCAGAAATTTAAGTGCATTATACTTTTATCATGCAACATTAAAAAATTTATAAAGATAATTTTCAAAATATAGTTGAACCCTTTAAAAATAACAGAAATCTTATGCAAACATCAATACTTCCTACTCCGAAATGTAAAAAAAAACAAAAGGACAGTTAAATCATAAATATCTCGGAGTTAATTTTTTTAATTCACTACCTGAAAAAATCAGAAACAGGAATAGTAATTTAAAAAGATTTAAAACTCAGCTTAAACATTACAACGAAAATTTGTACTGAACAAAAAAAAAATTAAACCAATATAATAACCCCCTCCCCCCCCCCATATACACGAGTCCTACTTATTTATGGGGGTAAATCATCTGTCCGTGCCATTCGTCAAAAAAATCATTTTTTTACATAGTACGTAAAGAAGTCACAACTTTAAGAACTTTACTAACCGTAATTAAAGAAGACATTGTATTTGATGGTAGCCGGGAAAATTTACGAAAAATTTTGCATTCCATTGGCTTTGTTTATAAAAAAGTGCAAAACAAACAGAACTGCACTTATTGAAAAAAAACAAATATAGCGGCTAAAAGAGAGCATTACTTAAAAATTAACATGGATATCCGAAATTTACCAGAAGAACTGCAAAAAAATATAATTCACTTAGATGAAAGTTATATCCATTCATCCTACAAGATAAAGAAATGCTGGCAATCTATATATGTGACTGGAGTTCAGCACGATATTTCAAAAGGTAAGCGCTGGATCATGGTTCACGCTGAAAGCCAAATGGGTTTTGTCCCTCATGCTTTTTTCCTTGACGATTCATTTTACCGTTGATTCAGATTTACCTGTGTGTGGAAAATATCATTAAAATTATTATTCTATAGAAGGGAGTTTAAAAAAACACACTAGATAATATTCATTTAGAGAGAAAGACTGAGAAAACTAAGGAAAAAGTAACTTTTCTATGAGTTTAAAGAAGTTGCATATTATTATTTTTTTTTGTTAATTGAGTTATTCCCTTTTTCTTGTGGCCTAATATTAACTGTCAATTGTAAATGTCAAATTCGGATTTTTAAACATAACCTCAAATCAGATTGTAATGGTTATAATCGCTCGAAAATTGGCATAAATCTTGTAACACTAATGAAATTCATTAAAAAACGATACCACGTACCAGTCATTTCTGTAGTTCGTTTGTAAACTAGACATAGGAGCTTCTTCGCGCGATAATCGGCTAGGCAGTGTTGAAAACCCAGTATATAACTTCTCTTGCACCACTACGTATTGGTTTGTTCATTTTTATTCAATTCAAACAATGCACAGGCAAACAATGAAAAAAAAAAAAACATTAAACGAGTGATTTTCAGCGTTTTCTACACTTTTTAAGTCAGTAAAGCCAAGAGCCATACGAAATGTCATTGACAAAACGAGTATTTCGGTGTTACCATAGTAATGAAAAAATTTAGTTCCAAAATAATAAATTTCTAGATTTAATTGCCAAACTATACATCGATGGTAAAAAATATCGATTCAACATCGATATTTGACCGATTGTTCCCATCGCTAATCGACAGTACGTTTAATCATGAAAACTCGTTTGAAAGAATACAGGGGACTTCCCAAAAGTTTCAAACAGAAGACGAAACTTGTTGTGAATCTTTTATGGAAAACTTTATATTATTTGCAATTTATTTTTCTACTCTTGAAAAAATAACTACGTATTCGAATTCCAGTATACACAAGAAAAAAAAATACTTGAGAAACGCTATTGTTTAGTACATAATTTTATAGGTTTTCTACCGCCATTTATCGATCATGTCGAACGTTAATCGATATAAAATGTCTGTCGGGGATTCCCCAAAGATGTTTTCTTAGCGTAGAATTACATTACGTTTCACGTTTTTCGTTCCCGGTAACATAATAATTTTGCATAAATTAGAGATCTAAAATTACGGATAAAAAAGAAGCCTAGTGGTGCTTTGCGCAAACAACGCTAGGAAAAAGATTATAGTAAACAAAAACTACCCAAAATAGACAACTTTTTTAGTTAGTCTTCTACAAGTTGTTTTAGCCCAAATATTACTGTTGATAGTGTGATCATTCAGATAATGCGTCCACTGCAGTGCTGGTTGAGAAGCATACTTGATCATACTGAAGAAGATTTGATAATCATTGCAGTTAAAGATTTTGCCACCGATTCTTAAACTGTTCGGAAATCCAGTGTCTATGGCACCATCTAAGGCAGTGATTCTTAACAGGGGCGCTAGCGCCCCCCTGTGGGCGTTTTGAGGGTCTGGGGGGGCATTTTAAAATTTTTAGAATTAGGGGGCGCTGCAGAAGTTCGAGTGAGCATTGTGTCTATATAGAAAATAAGCTCATTCACGAGCTATGTAATAATAATAATAATAATAATAACTTTATTTCACATAAAATTGAACAATAAAACATATGTGGAAACTTTGACTAGCCAACTAGGAATGGATCCTGTTTTAGGCCAGTCAAATTGACAAATTTAAATTCATATTACATTGTTTACTAACATAACATGTTATTCATAGCAGGAAAAGGTGTTAATTATGTATTCCTAACAGTATATAATTTTGTACTCATAAGAAAAAGAAGACAAATAATGATATCTTAAAATCAAATTCAGATATTTTCCCCTAGAGCGCTTAAAAACAAAAACAAAAACAAATAAAAGATAAAAGATAAAAGATAAAAGATAAAAGATAAAAGATAAAAGATAAAAGATAAAAGATAAAAGATAAAAGATAAAGGATAAAAGATAAAAGATAAAAGATAAAAGATAAAAGATAAAAGATAAAAGATAAAAGATAAAAGATAAAACCGGTAAAGTAAACAAAATCGGTAAAGTAAATAAAACCGGTAAAGTAAATAAAGCAAATACAAGCCAGATGGTAATAATAAGAATCCTATCTCTTGGTCAACATATCTTCGCTTTTGACCCTCCCTAAATCAAGGAGCCAGTCGTTGATTAATTTGCGCAAAACATTGGTACTTTTCGTTTTCCAAGCATTAGGAATGATATTAAATAATTTAGGTCCTAAGTACGAAAATTGACGTTGTCCAAGGGACGTCGTCGTTTTTATTGGGACTATTGGATTGTTCCTTGAATGTCGGGTGTCGTGAAGGTGGTCAATGGAAGGGTAGTGCTGGCGTCGTTTTTGAGCATGTAATACAATCTTTCTAATATATAATTGTCTAACATCGAGAACTTTAAATTCCGTGAATAATGCATCACTGGGGTACCTGAATGGTTTTTTAAGGATGACTCTTAGTAAAGATTTCTGTGCTTTAGCCAGGGAGTCCAATATTGTTTTGGCACATCCACCCCATCCTAGGGATGCATATTCAAGTAAAGAATTACACATGGCATAGTATATTGATTTCATGTCTTTTACAGAGAGAATATTTCTGATGGTAATAAAAAGGTGAGTAAGTTTTCTGACTTTTGAGGCAGTTGAGTTAATGTGTTCTTCCCATCTCAGATATTTATCTATGATGATTCCTAAATATTTTAAACTATCAACGCATTCTAGTTTATTGCAAGTACAAGTGTTCGGTTCATTGCAAATGTGAATAGTAATATTAATAATTACCTTGGGTTGTCCCGCTTGTGTTGCACTAAAACGTATAAATTTGGTCTTATCCGTGTTAAGAGTAAGGAGATTATTGTCTAGCCATTGTTTGACGTTGTTTATTCCAATTTCGGCTTTTCTATGCGCTTCGTACCAGTTTTTGCCCTCAAATATTAAGACCGTATCGTCAGCAAAAGTGATGATATGATCGGCAAGGTTACTGTTGCAAAGTTCATTGATATAGATATTAAACAATATCGGTCCTAAAGTACTTCCTTGTGGTACACCAAATTCGATATTTGCTGGATCGCTTAAAGTATCATTAATATTAACTCTTTGGCTCCGATTTTCTAAATAGCTTCGTAACCATTTAAGTAACTGCCCCTGTATACCGATTAGCTGTATTTTTTTCAAAAGGATTTTGTGCGAGATGGTATCGAAAGCTTTAGCCAGATCCAGAAAGAGCGCGATGCTTTTGATTCCTCGATCGATGTTATTAGAAACAACTTTAGTCAGATTGCCAATGGCATTTTCTGTACCTAAACCCGGTCGGAAGCCATATTGTCTCTCAGAAAGAATGTTATTATCTTCAAGGTAAAAGCTGAGACGGTTTTTAACAATTTTCTCGATAATTTTTGACACCGAATTGACCAAAGATATCGGCCTGTAATTTTGAATCGCAGATTTATCTCCATTTTTGTGCAGTAATACAACAATTGAATGTTTTAGATGTACACTGATACATTGATACACCTTCTGTAGGCGCAAAGATTTGATAAGTTTTGTTAATTAAATAAACAATACTTTTCACGTACAAAAAATTAAAAATTAAAATACGGTGTTTTATTTATACTTCTCATTATTTTTTTAATATTTATTGTAGGAAATCCATTGCATAAGTGTGTACATTATAATCTTCGTTTTGGGGGAGGGGGGGGGGGGGGGGGGGGGTTACTGTGGTAAAGGGGTCGATTCTTTCAATAGGTTAAGAAACACTGATCTAGAGGAATTTCGATATCTACAAAAAGAGAAAAATGGCGGACCAGCGAATTTTATTTTTGATTTTTTATGGAAAATTTCATCGTTCATAAAAATAAAAAAAATTTAAGGGAACCCTTTATAAAACAATCCCTACGTGGTATCATAGTCAGGGCCGGATTAAACATGTCGGGCCCCCTAGGCAATGTACGTCTCGGGGCCCCTACCCGAATCGGGGGCCCTAGGCAGTTTGCCTACACTGCCTTATGGATAATACGGCCCTGGCCATAGTGATTGGATTTTCGAATAGTTTAAGACTTGATGCATAGACTATGCAGGGGCGGCCATAGGGCGGTGCGAGCAGAGTGACCGCACAGGGCGCCGTCATCTATTGACTATCTATTGATCCCCAGAATAAATACCCCAGAAAATATGATGGGCGTAATTTTTAATTACACATTTTCAAAGAGTAATGCCAAATGGTTAAGCTTTTAAAAGAAGATGGCTTGTATACTCAAAATCTGTAGATAAGGTATATTGTTTTTGCTGTAGTTTATTTTATCGAAAACTCCACTCTCATTTGGGAAAAGATGGATGCGACCACTATGCGGCATAATGCTTGCAAATCGGATGTACAGTTTTCTAACATGTTGTCAGACATGTTGAAAAACCAGTTTCGAGAAAAACGCGTTCAAAGTTTTGCTGAAGGATAATTCAAAACAAAAAAAACTGTTTAAAACGGTTTCATGCTGTATCTCCGTCAATTTTACGAATTTCCTTGCAATATTTGGTGAAAGCATTATTAACAAATGCATCTTTCATAAAATATGAAAAAATGTTAATTTTTTTTCTTATTGTCCTGGTTCCCTAAAATAGTAACTACCTATCAAAGAGGTTGGAGTTGGGAGGTCCCATACAAATACAACCACATACAGATAAAATAGGAATAAATAAATACAGCCTGAACCAGTAATGTACAATTTTTAAAATAAATTACTACTACTATTAATCTTTCTAATGTCTATACAGTTTTAGTTCCAGTTTCACCTATGTATTGCACTTCGAATTTTTTTACTATCTTAGGCCCTTTGCTAAAGGTTATCTTATCATTATAGGTAATATAGATAGTAATAAAATAGATAAATAATCGAAAAGATCTAGTGGCGCACTAACGGGGGGGGGGGGGGGGGGGGGGGGAGTGGAAGGGACGGCCTCTGGTCTCGGGGCCTGCAAATCCCTCCAAATTTCTTCGATAAAATCCTAAACAAAGCTATTAAGTGCACTTTCTACGAACCTTGCGTCCAACTTGACATTCCCCATACATTATGATGGTAGTAAGCTACACTAGCGCCTTCTAGCGGCGTGAGTTGTGCGCCTTGGTTTTCTTTCATACATTTTAGTGTATTTTATGTGAATGCATAAAAAATATTAGAGCTGCTATTAACTCTACCTTTGATGGTCTAGATCAGCGGTCGGCCACACGCGGCTCGCGGTCTCATGCAGCCCGCGGACGTCTTACTTGCGGCCCGTGAATGTTTTGTAAATAAGTTTTGATCTCGGAAAATAAATCAACACTTTTATGAATGAAAATGGCAAATCTATTCCAGAGCTAACAGATACTAAATGGTTAATAGACCTTGATTTTTTGACAGATGTAACTCAAGAATTAAACATGCTGAATTACGGCTTCAAGGTAAAAACAAACTAATCTCTGATATGCACACAGACATAAAGGTAGGTATTCCAAATGAAAAACAAACTCTTTATAAAACATGTTTATTAAAAAAAGTTAGATCATTTTTCGAATTGTTAAAAGGCTGTCGAGGAAGCTGGAATTAATTTTGATTGGAAAAATTATAAAATGAAGGATATTTTAATACAACTGCAAATTCAATTCAGCGACAGATTTGGTGATTTTGAGAAAGTTTCAAGCAAACTGAAAATTTTTGCAAACCCTTTTTCGTGTGATATTGAGTCATTTACAAATGAATGTGATTGATCTCCAATCTAATGATGTTCTCAAAAGCTCTTTCTATGAAATCAATTATCAATGTTAAATTTTATGGCAGCTTGCCATTTGATTTTGAGGAATTGAAAAGGATTGCTCAGCAGGTACTCAGAACAATTTTTTTTCTATTGTCAATTATAGAAAAAATAAATATGCTTCTCGTCTCACTGATGAGCATTTAAGAGGGATTCTACGAATTGCAACTACAAATATGACAGCTAACATACGAGAAATAGCCTCCTAAATGCCACCTCGGACATCACACTGATTTTTTTAAAAAATCAGTTACCTATTTAGTTACTTTAAAGTTTTCATAAACATAATGTAAGTATTCCGTGTACGAATTAAATTCCGTATGTTTTAACAATTTTTAATAGCATTTTTTTTTCTATGGGATATGATCAAATATACGTAGGTATATTGGACTTCTAGGGTTAATATCACAAGTGCGGCCCGCCTTTAGTTTATTTTGCCAACTTGTGGCCCTCTCCTGCCAAAAGGTTGCCGACCCCTGGTTTAGATTTTTAGAATGACAATAAAGTACCAAAAAAATCTTTAATTTATTTTTTGGATATCACTTTTTGCTTCACACAACAATTATTTCCCATGAAATTTCCCATGTTTTATTTCCCATGAAAAACTTGCCTTAAAATGAAAAGAAAAAGGCATTGAGCGAATGGCCCTCAAATGGATAGTAAGCTACCTAACAGAGAGACCTCAAGTAATAAAATTAAACAAATCATTTAGTACATCTCTCGGAATTCGCAATAAATTTGGCATCCCTCAAGGTACCGTCCGCGGACCATTACTATTTCTAATATATGTTATAACACATATTTTCCATCAGGAAATTAAAGGTGAATTAATCTCTTATGCTGATGACACTGTATTGGAAATAAAGGTGATATACGAGAACTAGTTAACAAATTGACAAATGAAGATATTAACATCTTAAAATCATGGTTCGATAATAACTTACTCACACTTAATGCTAAAAAAACAACATATGTCGTACAGAAAATACCTGATCATAAAGTTAATATTGTAATCCACGACGAAAAATGTGATCATGTACTCTGTAAACATCATAATCCCATTTGTACCATAATTAACTCTTCTTCCGAAATTAAATATCTCGGTGCGATCATTGATCAAAACCTGAAGTGGAATAGTCACATTTTAGAGCTAGTGAAAAGAATAAGGAAATGTATATATATATATATATATATTTTTTTTTTTTTTGTTAGGTTATGAAATATTTTAAATGTAAAAATAATGAAAAATGTGTACTTCGCCCTTGTTCATTCTTTACTTATCTACGGAATAATAGGTTGGGGAGGATCTTACAAAAATAATCTAAACTCAGTAAAAGTTTCTCAAAGAATAATCAATAAAGTAATATTTAAAAAAAATCTACCTTCTCAACAGAATCACTTTTTAAATTTTTTCCAGTACCAAATGTCGATGACATATTCAAGCGAGCTTCTATTATAAAAATATGTGAAAAAAAAATAACAAAGAATATCAAGAATTTTACAAACTAATGAGAAATGATAACCAATTTATTACAACCAATTTTAAAACAACTCAAATGCAAAATCATTAACCTCCCTTCTGAATTACGCTGTATCATCAATCAATCAGAACAAATAAATAAAATCAAACAATTTAAAAAAAAAACTTACAGTAAAAAGTTAATATTTTATACAAATCATATTATAACTTACAACCTAAGTAAGAATCGTGGCTCCCTTATCAGGCACAAGATCTCCTCTTTTCTGATAATGTATAAATGACCAAAAACGAACTTTATTATAATATTTTGTAAAATATTTTTTTATATGTATTACAATCAAAGAAAATAAAAAATATTATCACTAATTTTATTTATGCTTTAGTGAGGACATTCAAACATTTATTTACATTTAATTCATGAGAGTTGTAGCAAACATCTGGCAAATTTTCATAATTTAAATTTAGTTTTAACATTATTGACAGAAAATCTAATACAGTCATCAATATGGACATATTATTAGCATGACAGAGTATTTGATACAAATAATGGACTTAGAAAATATTGTTTACAGATTTAAATTACTTAGATACGAACAGAAGGTAGGAACAAATGATAATTGGAGTTCCTTCCATTGCCATTTAAAAAAATGATTCCGTTTATAATTTTAACTTTCCACACTTAATACCTACTTAGCTATGTTTACATCATGTTTTCAATTTCATAGTTTGTCGACCATTAAACTAGGTAAATGCATGCTTTACGTAGTACAAGATTTTATCTAGTTAGCCGTGCGATATGCATTGAAATAATTCCAAAGCGACAAGAATAGATTCTCCGAAAAACAACAAAACCACTCATTTTATTTGAAAAGGAAAGCCGAAAAGTTATAGGTAGGTACACATTCTTGAAAAAAGTGACAAACCCCACCCCATTGTTCTCTTCTCAGCGCAATCCAGCACCGGCTTAATCAGCCGTCACTTAACGAGGAACTGTTTGGGGGGTTATCTCTTCACTTCTCCCACCTACGTAGCTCGAAGTTTCCCTGCCTTTATTCTTCATAATCAGGGATTTAACGCCGCGAGGAATGTCAGATAGGCTGCGGAATGCATTCAAGGAAAATTTTCACACAAAAGGTTTGTTCACGAGAAATCGGCGGTTTTGGGAGGACGAGATAAAAACATCGATAAGGCTTAAACCTAATAACGGGCAGTGAATGAACACACTCAACTGGATACTGGGCTGTAAACCATCCAACTACAAAGAGATTATCAATGACACAAGATGTCACAAAAATATTTACCCACGGGAGAGCGATCTTTTGTGTTGGTATGTATATATGGCGGCTTGAAACAAAAGGAACGATACTTATAAATGGATCGTGCACGGTTTAGCACTCTACTTTATGGCGTGCGGTACCCTTATGTCTTAATGGACAGGGTCGATTGAGGCAATTTGTCCATGCAACTTGCCCCACCACCGTCAGGAATGAATTTCAGCTTTATCCTGATGAGAGTCATATAATAGCTCAAAATTATATTTAACCAATGAATAATGTTGTTTGAAGGTTCACTAGATGCAAGAAAAGTTTTAAATTAATTTGAAAATTTAAATTACGGGAAGGAACCTACGAAATGTCGTTTCCCATGAGAGTCCCCTAATAAGTTGATACCTTATACTTGCATTAAAATAAAATAAAATCGCCCATTTCCCTTCAATTATTTACAAAGCTGCTTGCTTATGACTTTTGGCATTGTTAGTGTTGTGGTTGAGGTAAGTAAAATTTTCAAAAATTTTTGCAACCCCCGACTCAAAAAGAGCTGATGACCTTGAAACGTCTGAACAGATTTTCGTGAATTGTAGCTAAGAACTATTTCGATCATGTCAGCTTTCAAACAAAAAAACCGCACCATAATCGGTCCATTCGTTTAGGAGCTACGATGCCACAGACAGACAAACACTCAGAAAGCAAACTTATAACACCGCTCCTTGCGTCGGGGGTTATAGACTAGGAGACGAGATAGGTAAACCCTACGTCATCGAGTACACGGATGAAACTACTTTGTAGTGATAACGCACATTTAGAAAACCTTAAAAAAGCTGGTCTGCCAGTGCCCCTCTTGGCAAGAGCCGCGCAGGCAATTTTTTTTTGAATAGTCTGCGATGCAGCAGGGCAAGCGAAACCGATATGAAACGGACTGGGTTTGGAAATTTCCGTCGTTTTTCGGACGAATACAGCTCTTACGGCGACGGTGTGGTGGTTGTTCGAACTTCCAACCACTATGGACTATTAGGTAATTTAAAAAAGACTACTATTATTATAAATTTGCATAATAATATGGGCATGCGACGGCGGCGAAGGGCTCTCCCGTCCGATGGGTACACTTAGAACACTCAAAATTATTTTTTTTATCATTACCACTTATTTTATTTAAAATCTGGCATTCTAAGTTTTTAAAACCATATTGAAATAAAAATAAAAATAAAGATATTGAAAATAATATTTTTTTATTTAAAAAAAAAAATTAACTTAAAAAAATCGTACACAAAAAACTGCCAGGCTGCTGGTCAGCAGAACAAAGAAGTCATGAATGAGATGATCTAGACTACAGTTTTTCGTTAGTTTCGATTTTGTATTCTTGTTTGACAAGCGAAAGCGATATGAAACGGACGGGGTTTCGGAAATTTCCGTCGTTTTACGGACGAACGCAGCTCTTACAGCGACGGTGCGTTGGTTTTCCAAACTTCCAACTACTATGGGCTATTAGGCAATCTTAAAAGGACTATTATTATTATAAATTTGTACAATAATATTGACACGCGACAGCGGTGAGGGGCACCGAGGCAGGTTTCGTAAGCGGTTTGGCGTCGAACGGCTCGCCCGACGAATGGGTACACTCGGAACTCTCAAATTTTTTTATTTATCATTATCGCTTATTTTTTTTTAAATATGGCAATCTAAGTTTTTAAAATTATAATGAAATAAAAAATAATAATAACGATAAACGAAAAATTAAAAAAAAAGAAAACTTCGTCGGCAGACCAAGAAATTCTTAAATGGAATGATCTGGACTATAGTTATTCATTGGTTTCATTCGTCTACCTCACTACCTCTGAGCTTTCTACATTCAAAGAAATAACAAAACATGAAATTTCAAGACAAATTGACAACCTTAAAGATAAGTCTTCAAAGGGCCCAGATAACATAAGCAATACCACCATCAAATCAATTAAAAAACACATAATCATTCCATTACATCACATTTTCAACTGCTGCATCAGACACAGCATTTACCCCAATAATTTAAAACTCGCTCACATTATTCCAATACATAAATCCGGATCCCAATGTAAAACATACAACTACAGACCAATAACCTTAACTTTACAATTTTCCAAGATCTTCGAAAAGTGTTTAAAACGACAAATTATGAACTTTCTAGAATCTAACGCAATCCTTTCAGCTAATCAATATGGTTTTAGATCTAACCTGTGCACCAACGACGCTGTATTTAGTTTAACCAAAAACATATATTAACACTAAAACTCTAACCATTTTCTTGGATCTAAAGAAAGCGTTCGACACAGTCAACCATAGAATTCTATTAAAGAAAATCTTTAACGTTGGGATTAAAAACAAAAGTCTCATGTTATTAAAAAGCTATATATTAAATCGCCAACAACGCACAAAAATAGGATCAAGCTTAAGCACTTATGATCTAGTAAAACATGGTATTCCTCAAGGAACTGTCTTAGGACCACTACTCTTTCTAATCTACATCAATGACCTATGCAATATTGTGATACCAGGTAAAATTCTCTCATTTGCCGACGACACTGCAATCACAGTACAAGGTAAAACGGGGGGAAGATACAACCAGTAAATCCAATAAATGCATTGCAACAGTCAAAGATTGGCTAGATAGAAATCTTCTCAGCCTAAATTATGATAAAACTATTTTTATTCCCTTTTATAATTCCCAAAAGTCATCCCCTAAAAATAACCTTAATTTGAAGTTCCATAATGTTAATTGTAACTTTGTGACATGCTCAAACTGCGACGATGTAAAATTAGGAAAATATATCAAGTACTTAGGTGTAACTATAGACAGCCAAGGGCGGATCCAGGATTTTTTTCTGGCCACTCAAGAGCACATTCCCCCCCCCCCCCTGGGACGGATCAATTTTTTATGAAGTCGAAATTTGTGTTTGGGGGCGTTCAAGTATTACGTAATGCAATTTTTGAAGATTTTTGACCCCCCCTCCCCATATGTAACGCGTAGTAACGTTTTCTTATACACCCCCCCCCCTAAACGTTACGTAACGCCCAAGTGACAATTTTTACCTGAAAGTCACAATTAAGTTGCGCAAAGTACTGTAAAGTCGCTTAAATACCTTTTTTATTGTTTTAATCGCGTTTGCGTTAATAAATAAAAGAAGAGATTTTTAACTCGCGATACATGCCTATATTGTTTATTTTATTTATGCAAGTTGCTATTTATAAAAAAATTGGGAATTATTATTATTTTTATCCGCCTTGTATTCCTTCCGGATCTCCACAATTTAACAGTCTTTCCTCATGTTCCAAATGCAGTTTTACAAGTTCTCAAAAGGAAGATTTAAAAATCTACAGTATGATTCACAGAAGAGAAAAACCTTTTTCATGTCCTGACTGCAACTACTCGTGTTCTCAAAAGAGATACCTAAGAAGTCACCTGCTGACTCGTAGTGGAGAAAATTCTCCGACTGCAACTATTTATATACTACGAAGTAATTACAACTATTCATGTACTACGAAGTAAACGAAAATCTAAAATTCACATGTTTAACCACAGTGGAGAAAAACCTATTTCATGTCCTGACTGCAACTATTCTTTTTCTCGAAAAAAAAAACTTAAACGGCAATTGCTGACTCACAGCGATGAAAAACCTTTTTCATGTCTCGACGGCGACTATTCATGCGCTACAAAACGGTATCTAATAATTCACATATCCACACTGGACAAAAACCTTTTTCATCTCCCAACTGCAAGTATTCATGTTGTACAAAGGAACTTCTTACAATTCATTTTCTGACTCACATTGACATAAAACCTTTTACATGTTTCTACAGCGAGTATTCACGTTCTTCAAAGAGGTACCAATAAAATCACATGTTTATACATAGCGGACAAAACCATTTTCATATCCCGAATGCAGTTATTCAAGTTCTCGACAGGGAGATTTAAAAATCCACAGCGCGATTCATAGTGAAAAAAGCAACTATTCATGCATGTTGCGAGTGTAACTATGCTTATAGGAAGAGAAATTAAAAAAACATCGCATGTTTTCCCATTGTGGATAAAAACCTTTTTCGCTGCAAATATAAATGTTCTACAAAATAACAAATGAAACGTCACATATTTACCCACAGAGGAGAAAAATCTTTTTCATGTCCCGATTGCCACTATTCATTTTATCGCAAGGGACAGCTAATCACGTGTTAACCCACAGTGGACAAAAACCTTTTTCGTGTCCCGACTGCAACTAATCATGTTCTCAAAAGGGACGTACAAGAACGCACTCGCTGATTCACGGTGGAGAGTAACCTTTTTCGTGTTCTGACTGCAACTATTCATGTACTACAAAGGGATATCTAAAAAACTTATATTTACCAACAGAGGAGAAACTCCTTTATCAGAAAATTTTATTCCATCAAAATTTGAACACTGAAGAAGTTCAAAATAGTGCGAGTAAGTATGTTAGTAACGACATAAATTTGGAGGTTTAGAAAAGTGCTTTTTTGATAAATGTATCTGTAATGTATAGTAAATAGGTATTTAATATGGAAATAATACGATAGATGGCGGTAAGCATTTAGCTTGCGCCATAGCTCGCCAGATGGCATTAGTGTACAAGAAGTGGTACTAGAGATAGACTTTACCAGCTCCCTAGGTGGGAGCGCAGAGATATACCTACCCCCGAATAGTAAACAGTCGTAGCTATCCAGCTAGGTTATTCAAAGTAATAAACACATTATATTTAAAGAACCTTTGTAATAATTAATATCTGCCGAGGAAAGGGCAGATATAACAACTGGCGCAGCCGTTAAAGTATAATTGTGTGGAAGTTACGAGTGCGAATAATAATTTGTGCTGGGCACGGAGGACTAAGTCACTGCGGGAGTGACTTGCAGTTTTGGCAAAAGAATCGGAAGGGATTCTGCTCGGGATTAAAGGAGCATTTGTTTCCGTGGCTACGGGCTGGAAGAAGATTTTTTTTGTTCTAGGAACAAGAAGAAAAATACCGCAAGGAGGCGATCTGGTTGTGGATCATTGGATTAATCGTGTCAAGGACTAATCATTGGATTAATCGTTTCAAGGACTAATCATTGGATTAATCGTTTCAAGGACTAACCATTGGATTAATCAGAGGACAAGGATACAACCCAGAGGGAAGAAGAGTTCCTGAGTTAAGTTCTTTTGTTTCTTTGAGAGGGATTATTGGTTATTGTTGTTTTTTTTTTTTTTGCCGATCTATCTGTTGGGAGTTATGGAATCGGGTAGAATACCTCCGTTTTGCCATCTCTCCGGAGACTGGGAATTGTTTCGACTTCGGATAGAGCAATTTTTCGTGATTCATGATGACAAAGCGTCTGGTGAGAAAAAACAGGCTTTTTTATTGAATCTCCTAGAATCAGAAACGTTAACCTTACTAATTAATCTGTGTTTTCCAAGTAAAGTAACGGACTTATCTTTTGGTAAACTTTTAGCGCTTCTCGACAAACATTGCAACAAAAATCGTTTAGTTTTTAAAGAACGGGAGAATTTTTTTTTAGCGAGACAACAAGAAGGCGAGACGGTAAGAGATTTCGCGGTAAGACTTCGTTCTTTAGCAACGTATTGTCAATTTGAAACGAGGCTTGAAAAAAATCTTATAGACATGTTTGCAATCGGGTTGTTACCGGGTCGCGCGAAAGAGAAAATTTTTGTGGAAGGGCAAAAGTTATCGTTTAATGAAATAGAAGGACTTGCAGTTAATATGTCAACTTTGGATAGTGCTAATACGGTTAAATCAGAAGTAAATCTGGTAAAAAAGCGAGTTACTAGCGATGGGTTCAGGCGAGATCAGCGTAGGGAACGATCGACGAGCCCCAATGGTAGTTTTAACAGGAAACCAGCATATAGGTTAGGATCAAATTCAGGTACGAATTTTAGATCACCCTCTGGTAATGTTAAAAAACAGTGTTTTATTTGCAAAAGGAATGATCATCTATCGTTTGATTGTAAATTTCGTAATGCGAAATGTTTTAAATGTAAGGGCGTTGGGCATTTACAGAAATTTTGCAAGAATAATCCTATAAATCCCATTTTTGAAAATCACAGGGATAGTAAAGTTTTAGTTGCGTCAATTAGTCCTATCACTGCTGAAATTGAAATTAATAGCAAGAAGTTTACGGCAATGATTGATTCAGGTTCATCTTTATGTGTGATGCCTGAGTGTATTTTTAAAAGACATTTTAGCTCAATCATTTTGTCACAAGACAAGCGAATTATTTCAGGTTATGGAAATAATCGTTTAAAAGTCGTAGGAAAGGCGATTTTTGATGTGAAATTCAAGGGTAGGAACAAAAATATTAATTTTATTGTAGTAATAAATGGAACAGAATTAATTGTGGGTAGAGATTTTATGGAATGTTTCGATCTTGGGATAACTTCTCAGGAGACAATTAACTCAGTGACGCCACAAATTAGGAATTTACATGTTGGACAAAAACGTCTAGTCAAGGACTTTCGTCAGGTGAATAAAGTTTGTTGGGTTAGAGGTATTGTAGAAAAGAAAGTGGGAAAAAAGGTTTATATCGTTAGAATCTGTGGTACTCCGTTGACTTGGAAGAGGCATATTGATCAGTTAAGGAGTTTATCTGTGAAATGGGAAGAGGAGAGTGTAGAAGATAACCCACCCACCGCGTCTGAGGTCACGAAATGCGCTTCAGATGAGTTGGGGACCTCAGCTTTGTTGAAGGGGCTAACGGGGTGTTCTCTTGATTTCAGATTACCAGCGGATGATCGAGAGCAAACTACTCAACCAAGACCTTGGGACGGGAGGCTCCGCTCAAGGCGTTCATAGAGGTCCCTCCCAGAGAAACAGAAGTACTTAAGTTGAAGTTTTTAAAATCATGACTATGTTTGGTTGAATTTAGTGTTTAAAATCGTGTAAAAATGAAATATTTAAAATCCCATTTTTGTCAATTGTATAGCATCATTTGTAAAGAACATGACTTGTATTTATTGTAGCCAGGGGCTTGAGATTAGGTCGGGGAGGGTGTAATGTATAGTAAATAGGTATTTAATATGGAAATAATACGATAGATGGCGGTAAGCATTTAGCTTGCACCATAGCTCGCCAGATGGCATTAGTGTACAAGAAGTGGTACTAGAGATAGACTTTACCAGCTCCCTAGGTGGGAGCGCAGAGATATACCTACCCCCGAATAGTAAACAGTCGTAGCTATCCAGCTAGGTTATTCAAAGTAATAAACACATTATATTTAAAGAACCTTTGTAATAATTAATATCTGCCGAGGAAAGGGCAGATATAACAGTATCCATATACAATCTAATTTAACAGCGATAGCTTGAGATGGAGAACTGCCCCGAAAAACCAAAGCGATTTTACATTTTAGGTTCTAAGACATAAAGAACTTAAAACATCTTACCCAAACATTGACGTAGCCTTAAGAATGTGCATTAAGTTTCTAAATCCTACTTTTTATTTATATAGAAAAAACATGTTACGTAACGCGTTGTTCGACCCCCCCCTCCAATTGCGTTACATAATACTTGAACAGCCCCTTTGTCAACTTTAATCGGGGGGGGGGGGGGGGGGGGACTTTTCCGACCGCGCTTTCCCCCGACCTTACCGCTCTCGCAAACGCTGATTATCATATTTCATTTGCAAGTGCACGAAAGGGATGCAACGAACGAAATTCGCAATTCCGGCCAGAAATAGACAAGAGTTTGACTCATGTTTTTTCTGTTATTTTATTCATATATTTGAACAACTCTGATAATTTGATTTGCTTCCAAGTATGTACTGTGATGGAAACTCCACAGTACACAAAAATACCCTCCTGGGGGGGGCACGTGCCCCCTTGCCCCCCCCCTAAATCCGCCCTTGTAGACAGCCAACTCAAATGGACGTACCATATAGAAAAAAAACTGTAAATAAACTGAGATACTTAATTTACATATTCAAACGTTTGAGCAATATCGTCAATACAAGAACCATGAAACTTGTTTATGACGCATTGGTGCTTTCGTCCATTTCCTATGGAATAATCGCCTGGGGTGGAACGTACAATAACCATGTAAAACCATTAGAAATTGCTCAGAAGTCCATCATTAAGGTAATGTACCAGAAGCCCAAGACATATCCCACCAATCAGTTATTTAAAAAAACCGAAATTATGGAACTAAGGCGGATCCACTGTATCCAATGTCTCAAATATATATTTACTCGTCCTAACAATTTCACTAAAAACACAAATCGCTCTAGCCAGAGATATAACACGTGCGTGTTCACAGTGCCTCACTGCAAAACCAGGCTGGCCCAAAGACATATTAATTATATTGCCCTAAAATTGTTCAATTCCCTACCCCTCTCCACCAACATGCGTCAAAATGTGAACGAATATAAAAAAAATGTTAAAATCTGGGTAAAAAATAATTTGGAACGGAGTAATTTTTTTCTGTAATTCAAACTAACAGCTTACAAATTACTAAAATATTCATGTCTCTCTGAATATTTAGAATAAAAAAAGAAAATGTAAATGTATATACGCGAATGTACGTGTGAATTTTTGAAAGGGTGTAAATGTGTATATATGTAGATATATATTCAAATTAAAAAAATAAATTAAACTCCAGTAAAATCAATCATGTTGATTGATCTCTATAGCCACTATACATATATATTTTTAAATTTTATTTTAACTACCACTGTTATCCACATAATATAATACCCACACACAGGCTTCGCCTTCGTGGGATTTTTTTTGTTACTTATATATATTTTTTTGTTATTTACCTGTTAAATTTGCGGTTTTGTTATTTACCTATTAAATGTACCAAAAAACTTTGCTAATGTTATTTACCTGTTAAATGTACCAAAAAACTTTGCTAATTAAAAAAAATAAAATTCGTGTACTCGATGACGCAAAATTTACTATTTTTTACCCCACTTTGACCCAGCTGACTGCGAACTTGCCAGGCTGCCGGTTGGCAGACCTGCTTTTTTCTCATTTTCTAATCGACCTTTATCATATGAAACCTCCCCCGTTCGTGTAGGTGAGTAATTACGTCATCGAGTGATGTCGTAATTTTTTCGGAAAAAATCGCTGACTATTTCCATGACTGCGCGGCTCCTGCCAAGAGGCGCACCGGCAGACCAGCTTTTTTAATGTTTTCTAAATGTCCATTGTCACTACAACGTAGTTTCATCCGTGTACTCGATGACGTAGGGTTTACCTGTCTCGTCTCCTAGTCTATTATAGAAAAAATAATTTGTTCAGACCTATTTTATTTATTTAAAATCGTTACCAACCTGTTGAACTGCCCTGAACATCTTTCGTTAATATGTTTCCATGTACCTAGTCGATCAGTTCGTTTCAAATTAACTTATCATTGCAACAATACAGGATCTAACGCTGAACTCAATTCCATAATGAATCGCCTGCATGTACTTGGAAATAAATATGTTTTGGATGATTCTATAAACATTGCTAGTTTAACCTCATACAAACACTACTTAATTAAAACTGTCTGTCAGCGCTTCTCAGCTTGATTATATCAAATACAGTTTTAAAGTATTAATTTCTTAATACATATTATCCGGGATTTATAATATGTTGTATTGGTTTTATAATAACCTACTCGTTGTACTTTTTTATGTTGATACTACAATTTCTATTGTTCTTTTTTATGTATTTTATATTTATATTTTTTTAAATTCAGGTATATCTTTTTTTATCTATGTATATTCTGTATTCTTATGTAAAATAATTGTAATTATTTTGTAAAAGCCGCTTTAATCGGCGTTAATAAATAAATAAATAAAAATAAAAAAAATTATAAAAGGAGCTATCAATGGTGAGCTTACACATAACAAAAATGTCTTAATTTAAGGTTTTAAATTCTCCAGTAACCTAGTTTTCAGATCGCCGACCTCCACACAAACCTTATTAATAAAATAACTAATAATCCATTAAGTAATTAAGTAACTAAATATAATCCATTAAGTAATTAAGTAAATAAAATAACTAATAAATAAATAACTAATAATCCATTAAGAGTGAATAACCAGCACATGACAACTTCGATTCCGACACTAGCGCTAACACATCAGGGCTCGCGAGCGGGCGTTTTCAGAACTAAATTTCGTTCCGCGGCAATCCGAGTTTTGAGGGTTTTGTTCACTCGAGCTAGGGCTACCCGCTACTATTACTACTTTATATTACTATTCTCGCTTCCAGAATTTTAATTAGTAGTAGTTATTTGTAATTTGTATATTGAAGTGCATAAACATAAATAGATACAAGTGAAATGCGTAAACACAGTAGGTATTAAGTAGATAGCTACATGAATAAACAATTTGTTATATTCTTTTTAATATTTTGGTTTTTTGTTTTTCAATTGTATTTTACGGCCATTAGAGTGGAAGATACTCTCAGTATCGCCCTGGTGTAAGACCACCATTAAGAATTGAAACGTTGCTTGAAATGGCTTTAGCCGTGTTTAGTGGTCAGATCTGAATAGCCAGGTACTTCCCCACCTTCCTCTTCCCTATATCCTTCCCCTCCCCACTACCTTCAGTCTTACAACATACTCCAAATTGGGGATGCAATAGTCCCACTGGCTCCAGACTTGTGCGGTATTCATGAAAAAAAACGAGTAATATTAAGTTGGATTGTAAAAAATGTCGCATTTTGAAATATTTATTCGTGTGCATAATTAATAATAAGCACTTCAACAAACAGAATTAAAGCGCACAAACCCTTTCTTTCTTTGAGTGGCCTTGCAACGCATGCCGGGTACCCGCTGTATATAATGTTATATAGTGCAGCCGCTTGCATTATAATTCCCGGGACTTGTGATGGAACCATAACAGTTTAGTTGACCGCGAGGTTACAGTGCCCATGAAACGCATGCCGGGTACCCGCTGTATATAATTTATTTATTTATTTACGGACAAATAGTCCATTAACAATATAACAATAACACGAAAAACAAGCGTGCGTAAAGGCCCGACCCGCCGAGCAATCGATCACCGTTCGCATTGATTACCGTTCGCATGTCATTTTTCGTAACTATCACCACTTTTCGTAACCCATTCACCAGTTTACCCCCAAGTGTCGAGCGTGCGTAAAAAAGATTTACCCCAAAAAAATATTTTGGAGCAGTTATTGTGCGGTATTCACACAAGAAAAATTTAAAATAAAAAAAATATTCGAAATTATAAAAATTTTTGCAAAAAAATATTCAATGAACATGAAAAATTGCGTTCGGGCAACCCTGTAGATTTAACAAACATCAATCAAGGAATTCGTGTTTATTTCAAATTTCGTTTTCAAATTTCATTTCCAAATATTATTATTCAAAGCGTCGCGAAGACGTGCTCTCCTGGCCGCGTTTGGGCCCGTAATGAAATCTGAAATTTGTGTTTACGGGCTGCGATAAAAATGGTAAAATGCGATGTTCAAAATTATTTAAAATTAAATACTTCCTGAAATTTTTTTACGATCAAATTATTTATGATTTGTCAATAACGTCTTAGCAAAATAAGTATGTAAAAAAATCCGAAATATATTTGTTTGTAAGTGCACAAATAAATGCACAAACCGACCAATTTTCGTCAAGAAACACATGTCCGTATATATTTTTTAATAATTTTATTTAAACTAAAATTAAAATTCTGAAATATGTTTTTACCAGATAATGTATTGATTTATTTTACTGCATGATTATATGATTTGAAATGGGTGTTGTATAAGAAATGTACTTTTTTGAAAATTGAACAAATCTGCGAACGACCTATGGTATAACCTTATTATTCTAAAAATATTTTTTTTTTCTCAAAATCTAAAACATAAGTTTACTAGATAAAAGAACAATATTTTGAAATCCATTTATAGTTTTTTGTGGAAAAGAGTCAATACGTCTAACCACTGATTTAAAAATGACATATTTCTGGTTTCTCTGCTTATACACTTTTAAGCAGAGTAGGTAGTTAAGCGGCTAAGTAATTGGTGATGGGATCCGATGAGATGACGCAGAGAAACAGCTCTAATCTAGATCGTGACCGAGAAACAAACAAATAGCGCGGACCTAGAAATAATTTGGTAGCATGACTCAGGATTAGCGGTTTCTCTTCTTCTCCCGGGGCAGAGTGGCTGGTACAGGGCACAGGGCACAGGGCACAGGGCACAGGGCACAGGGCACAGGGCACAGGGCACAGGGCACAGGGCACAGGGCACAGGGCACAGGGCACAGGGCACAGGGCACAGGGCACATGACACATGGACAGGGCACAGGACACAGGGCACACAGCCCCTGACTCTACACTGTACAGCAGAGGTTCCCAAAGTGGCTATAAGCAGGGCCGGATTAACCATGTCGGGGCCCCTAGGCAATGCACGTCTCGGGGCCCCTTTACCAATGGTGGACTAACAGGGGGGGGGGGGGCGGAGGGGAGGCCTGCCCTGGGCCTCTGGTCCTCGGGGGCCATCAAACGCTTCCATGTCCCCTTTATCAAATCCTTAACAAGGCTTTAATGCCATTAATCAGCGGCCGAGAATTTAATTATCGATATTATTTCATTCACAATAAGGAAGTTGAGTCCATTTTTTTTATTTTTTTTTATCAATGTTCGCATTCAAACTTAAATACTGGTTTTTTTTTTTTTTTTTTTAAAGTTCGTTTTCATAGTAAAATTAATTCTCAAAGTTTAAATTTTATTAAGCCCGCCAAAACGAGCGGATCCGAGCGGTAAGAAGCGGGGTGTGGGTGTGACGTCATTTGAACTGAGAAAACTCCGTCGCTTGGGCATTTTGTATGGAGATTTTTTAAATTCTTCAATAAGGAATTCCAGTAATTTTTTTTATCAATGTTAACCGTCTATCAGAATTGATGTTATTTTAAAAAAAGAAAATTGATCAAGTTTTCATGGTTAAATTAATATTTAAAGGAAGATTTTTTGTTTCTCGCGCCAAAACTCTTCACAAACACGGTATTACCATCGCTGGCCGATCGCCGTTGGTTGAAGTATCACCCGCCAATTCAGGCCGCCGCGCAAAAAAGTAAAGACCGAAAGTAAGATAACGGTTTACAGCGCAGTTCACTGTGAGACTTTTCTGCGCAATCAATAAATTTAATATACTTGCACAAAACTAGTGAGGTTTACGGCGAAACATCAGATGTCAGATGAGTAGAGAATACGTAATGATTATTATTTATACTGAAAAAATGTATTATACTTATTGTAACATACAAATGAACACAATTAATAATTTGATGTATTTACTTGGAAGCTTTAACTCCACAAATTTCAGCACTTATGTGGTCAGTATTATCTATTTTAAATATAAAATCAACATGTCAGAATCAACGATTTGTAGGTAGTCGGACTGGCCTTGAATATATCCGATTTCTGACATGGTATGTGGTTTTTTAAACAGATTTTGCATTACATACACTTTGTTTACTAAACCATTAAATATACCAAACCACCCATTACTAAACTTAAAAAGACTTTTAGGGGATAGCATGCAAAACCGTTTGGCCCATAAGTAAACGACGTTTGGCCTATACACCTCTCTCATCATACACAAACCATCTCTCGTGTAATAGAAAGAGATGCACCGTAGACATTTCGGTGATCCGCTCTTTATACAAACTGAGGTTCCAATGACGTCAGAATTCTTTCGACCATTCATGAAGCGTTTTTAGTTCGTAGCTTTTTGATGGATTTTTAAGAAGGTTTAATTAATTCTAAGAATAACAATATAGAAATATATTTATATATTTAGAATCGATATTTTTTGATCTACATGAACATATTTTTTATAAGTCAAAATATTTTTCACTCAACTTCCTTATTTGCTTTGATACAAACCTAAATTCAAAAATGCTCAAACTCATGATGATAAAACTATTAAAATTATGTACTTTTTCTAATTATTTTTTGATCATATGTATTTATAATTTTTCAATAATGTCTAAGCAAAATAGAAATGTATTTTTTTTTTTAATATATGCGCGGATCTTTTTTTAATGATTTTATTTAAACTAAAATTAAAATTCTGAAACATATCTTTCCCAGATAATTTATTGATTTATTTTATTCCATCATTATATAATTTGAAATGTGTGTTGTATAATACAAAATTTTGTTTGAAAATTTAACAAATCTGCAAACGCCCTACCGTAAAACCTTAATGTACTAAAAATTAACATATTTTCTCAAAATTTAAAACATAGCTTTACTAGATAAAAGAACAGTCTTTCGAAATCAATTTATAATTTTGTGGTGAAAAGAGTCAATACGTCTAAAATATGATTTAAAAACGACATATTTCCGGATTGGCTGGTGATTCCCACTTAAGGCGGACTCAGTAAAAAAAATAATTTGTAATTTTTTTTTTTTTATTTCATTTTCTGAAAGATGCATTAATTAAAAATGCTCCCACCAAATGTTTTAAAGATATTCGAAAAATTGACGGAGAAACAGCATTTTGTGTGAAACAATAACTTATTAAACAAACACACCTTTTATTCATACTATATGCCAACCGGGTTTCGCTACAACCGTAGGTTCTTCAGGTCAGTTTGTATGTTGAATTATCCTTCAGCAAAACGTTGAATGTGTTTTTCTCTAAACTTTGTTAACACATTTTTTAACCTCTATACATCCGATTTGCAAGTCTTAAACGGTTTGAAAATCTAGTGTATATTATTATTCACGTAGGTGAATTTTGTTTAAAAATAAGGAAAAATGGCGTACCAACTTAATTTCGATTTT
The DNA here is from genome assembly GCA_917563855.2 of Limnephilus lunatus. Lineage (NCBI taxonomy): Eukaryota > Metazoa > Arthropoda > Insecta > Trichoptera > Limnephilidae > Limnephilus > Limnephilus lunatus. The sequence continues at coordinate 40,592,764 of OU830594.1, forward strand.
TTATGGGAAATTTTCATTGTTCATAAAAAAATAGAAGGGGGATCTTTATAAAAAAAATCTCTAAGTGGTGCCATACTGACTGGATTAACTAACAGTTTAAGACATAGTGCATGCAAATCGGATGTATAGTTTTTCTAATATGTTGTCAACCGTGTTGAAAAAAGCAGTTTCGAGAAAAACGCGTTCAAAGTTTTGCTGAACGTTAATTCAACATACAAACTGTTTAAATGGTTTCATATAAAATGCTGTAGGTATCTCCGCCAATTTTACGAATTTCCTTAAAACATTTGGTGTGAGCATTATTAACAAATGCATCTTCAGAAAATTAATTTTAAAAAATGTCATTTTGTTACAGTGGCCTGGTGCCTTAAAGCCTTGTTTAGGATTTGATCAAAGGAAGGCGTTTGGAGGCCCCCCAGAGTCAGAGGCCCGTATGAACTGAAGAAAAAGCTTGTAAAATTACATCAACTTCTTAAACTAGGGGGGGGGGGGGGGAGGGGATCATTCAGCTTTTCCGCCCCGGGCCTCTGACGGGCTTAATCCGCCACTGCACTTTACCCTTTTCTAACTTCCAAACTTTTTTTTTACCACAACGTAATTTTATTCATAATTAATCTTTTTTTACTACATTTCGAAGGTGTGCTTTCACCCCCATTCAATAAAAAAAATGAAACGAACACAATAGTAAATTAATAATTAATTAATTACAATGAGCGGTCTTATCACTAAAGTGATCTCTTCCAGACAACCTTGGTTTGAAGAGAAAAAAAGAATTTTAGCAAGCAGATAGGTAGTGCACACTAAAGCTTGTACAACATTTATAACATTAGAAATAAAAGCAAAAAAAAAACAAAACAATTGCCAATATAAACCACACACGGCAACTATAAACATATCCCTATTGATACGAAGGAAAGTAAAGTAAAATACAACTATGTTTAAATATTTGTTTTAATTATTGACTTTTTATCTATTATTTGTGCGTGATGTGAACAGTTATTAGGTTATAACCTAATTATTATAATTTGTTGTTTTCTTTTATGCTTGTAATGTTATTAACCTATAAATGTTCGTAATAAAAAAATAAAATATTTAAAACATCTTGAAAGCTGACTTTTTCCAAAATGGGTGCCGGAGTTGCTCACTTATTGCGAGTCGAACCATTGACGCAAGTTATTTTTTCTTGGGGCGCGGGGCCCCCAGCCGATGCGGGGCCCCTAGGCAGTTGCGTACTCTGCCTTAGGGATAATCCGGTACTGGCTATAAGTACCCCCGAGGGTCGATTTCGACTTGCTTCATCAACATTAAACCATCATCAACATTCAGGCATTCCGTAAATTATATAATATACCTAACATAGATTGCGTAAACAAGACTGAAATTATGGATTTACTTGATATTTCTTGAAATTGTTTATTGAAGTAAGTATATATTCTACGTTCTTTTTCTTGTCAGAATTAATATTATGAAGAAATCATTGCACATTGGAACTTTCCAATTCCTTTCCAGTTACTTGTCATTGACAAACGTGATGATGGCATTTTGGCTCACGGTCAACAATTAAATTTACTTCACAAATAAGATTTGAGGATGTTTTGACTTCGAGTAGGTATGGAAATTGAACATTGAAGAATTGGATAATATACCTAATGAAAAGAAGAACTGTTCGGAATAAGCACTAACGTAGAACTTCAGAAAGGTATATGCTAGCTTCATAAATAAATAGCTGTTGATTATTCTGCATTACGGACATTCTTATATTTTTATGTAACATCTCACAAGAATGTCCCTGTCCCAGCGCCAGTAAAACAGGGGAACTATATCACAGCCCGTTTGATGGGTAGCGTTGTATAACGGATTAGGGTAGGGGCTATGGGAAGGGATTTAATATTGCGGGTTTTTAAGAGAGGTCCGGATTACACCAAAGAGGGAAACCAGACTATCGCAAGAAAGTTTTTGATAGCTTTTCCATCTTCACACCCACAGAGAGGGGCTTCAACGCGGAAGCCAATAATCTCACAAAACAAAAATTGAGAAACAAATTTGACGTTAACAGGTTTAGAAAAATTCATTATTCGGCAGGTGGTCTACGGGGTAAAAAAGTTTGGGTAGGTACCTTTGCTGTAAAGCCACGTCGTATAATCAAGCAATTATCACACATCGTCAACATACAACATTCAACGTACATCACAAAAGTTTCATCACCCCAATTTCCCCCTTAGTTTTTACGGCAATTTCTTGCCGTCAAATTGTATTGCGGGAAATATTATCGTGTATACGTAAACTATTAAACGGTATACGTACACAAAAATTCTGTTGTTTTATTTTCGTTACTAGCTCTAGCTATTGCTCGATAGGGGATTCCCCTGAAATATTTCTTGCTTTTTCGTGTCATTCTCATTTCTTTCGTACATTGCGATTGATGTGGACTCGTGAAGGGAATTATTACCTATTGGTGGACATGAATTAGTGAAAAAGTTGTTCTTTTGTTAGTATTTATATAAGTGTTGAAGGACATCTTTCAAAGAAATAAGGTAAGTGGATTAGATAGTTAATTTATTTTTTATTTTTTTTATTTAAAGATACATAAATTACAATAAATTCAATATAATAATTAATTACATAATATGTGTACATATTAGATTTATCCCCATAAAAAAGCAGGGCTTGTGTGTATGGGGGTGTTATTATATTGGTTTAATTGTTTTTTTTTTATATTCAGTTCAAATTTTCGGTATAATTTTTAAGGTGAGTTTTAAATTTTTTGATATTACTGTTCATGTTTCTGATTTTTTCAGGAAGTGAATAAAAAAATTTTACTCCGAGATATTTATGACTTAACTGTCCTAGTGTATTTTTACATTTTGGAGTAGGAAGTATTGATGTTTGTCTAAGATTTCTGTTGTTTTTAAATGGTGCAACTTTATTATAAATATTATCTTTATAGATTTGTAATGTTGCATGATAAAAATATATTGCACTTAATTTTCTGACGTTAAATTGTTGGAATAAAAGTACTGACGAATATGAGTAGGGTTTTTTTTAAATTGTTTTTATTATTAGTTTTTGTGATATATAAATTGTTTGTGTTTGATTTGTATATGTACCGCCCCATCCTATAATGCCGTGTTGTATAATTGATTGACAAAAAGCGAAGTATGTGGTTCTAAGTAATTTTTAGTTTAAAATATCTCTTAAACATCTAAATATATATGTTAGTTTCCTTATTCTGTTGTTCAGAATATTTATGTGTGGGGATTATTTCGAAATAAACGATAACTGATAAACGCAAAACCCGAATACAAAAAATATAGCCGAATCGATCGATAACTGACTGAAAAATGATCAATCATCTGTATGTTTTTTTTCTTATGAGTTGTGTGTACATAAATAAATAATTAAGAAATAATAATAAATGATAAGTTCTTTTAAGGGCGTATATAGGGGGAGGGGGGATTTAAGGGGATGGGGGGTTAAAACCCCCGTCGGCCTCAATATTGCATAGGAAAAAGTGAATAGTACCTACTGGAAAATACAACAATATTATTTGCATCTCCTCAATGAGTTGTGGTAAATAGAGGTCCAAGAAACTTTATAATAAGTTTTCTAAACCCTCTTCCTCCCTTGCCCCTCATACAGGATCGAACCCCCTCTCCCATAAGGTCAAACCCCCCAGTGTGAATGCTATAGCTATGCCTTTGCGTTCGTTACTTTAAAATTATTAGAAAATTTAAACTGATTTTCTTCGGAGCGAAGCAACGATTGTTGATTTCATATGATATGTAATCTATTAATTTCTATAGCGGAAGTTTTTTATTTTATTTTATTGAAATTGGAAATTCTCCCTAAAAAGAGCGCTTTGTGCCGATAAAGTTATAATTTTGAGGGGTGTTAAGTAGTTTTCTGATTTCATTTCAAAACTTTATTACAATCAGCTTGCTTTTCATTAAACGTTATTTTCGTTTTCATTAAATATTTACTTTTTTCATTAAACTTTAACTCGCAAATACAAAAAATGCGCCCCTTTTGTATAAAATTGTTCCTACTTAGCAGTCAGAATAATAATAATATCAAACCCCGGGCTGTTAAATTTACAATGTATTCGGCCGGGAACATTTTTGACGATATCTTTTCAGGTTCCAAAAATAATTTATTACCCTCGGACAATCGCCATGTTGTTCTCGTTGCCATAAAAGAGATAAGGCTTTTGAAAAAACTGACACATTACCTGTTAATGGAAAATTTATTTAAATGGGGAATTTATTGCTGCCTCATATTTAGGTAGGTACCGTACCTACGTACCAAGGATTTATAATGTGTATTGCTGGTTTGGAGAAAACATCAGAGTTGGGATAGGGCTCAGCAAGACACGGAGAAGTTTGCAGTCGGCGGAACCAAATATTATATTATTGGTAACACTTTCATGTTTTACCACTTAAAACTTTTACCATCAGTAGATGTAATATAATTAATTAAAATATTAATCTGCCGTGACTCTGTCAGTAACTCCGGTTCAAGAAATTCTAGGACATTGGCTTTGAATTTAAGTTTAATTTAAAAAAAAAAAAGTGTTTGTTTGGAAGATCCAGGCAAGCGACAAAGCCTACCAATTAATATTGTCTACCAATAAGTTAACGTTTGTGACAGAAAATTAATTTAATTGCCATTTTCAAAATTGTAACTCATTTATCGAGAATTCAGACCATCTCCATTGATGTATTCTATTTAGATAAGACAAGAAGCCAAAAAATTGGTTCTTCATGAATTCACCCCATTAATTTTTTACCTCCCAATGGACCTCCGATGCTCCCAATGCCCTGACGCCGAACGACCGGAAACTAGAGTAAGTAACCACTAGTAACCGCTTGATAATAGTGGAACACTTCCGGACGGGGCGTTAGTAGGCACGCAATAGCACCTCTACGACGATCTCAGATTGGAAGCTGGACTGTTGCGAACTCTTGAGTGCAGTCATTACACATAAAGACAATTCTCATATACATATGGAAAAAGGATTTGATGAAAAAAACACAACAAAAAATTCACACCCGGTACTCATCCCAACTAAAATGCATAATTCCTCCAACAAAAACAGCCTTAACACAGCGCCAGTTGTCATACATTGCACCCAAATTTTCACTTCGCTGAGTATTGATACCAGGAAATCGAAAACTGACGATCGATTTACGAGTATCACATGTGTTCAGAACTGGTTAACTATAAAGGGAAGGAAATATTTTAAAGAATGCCTGATATCATTAAATTGAGGCAACTTGATTTAACTTGAATTAACTTAATTACCGAAGTTAACTTAATTAACTTAACTTGACTTAACTTAACTTAACTGACTTAACTCAACTTGACTTAGCTTAACTTAACTTAACTTTAAAATTTTCTGCTAAAACAGGGATAGATGTCTAATTTTATTATGAAGGTCAACATTTGCCTAAACCTCTTCTATTACTGTTATTTGTATAATATAGGTAGTATGTCATATTACTTCATTTATTTGTAGGAAAACATCATTTTATTTTATTTTCATTGTGAAAATATAATAAAACTACTACATAATAATACTATTATAAAGTTAGAACAGATACCAAATGCACTCCCAAAATTTCACACGGAGATTAATGTGCAGTAAAATCTTCGAAAAACCCAAACTCGAAAGGCACTCTACCATTATATTATTAATATTTTTATTTTCTTATTATTTATTCGACCCTCAAAAATTCCGATTTTCGGAAATACATTAAACTGGATTATAAAAACAATATTTTAGACTATACCTAATAATACGCTGCGAAACAAAATTTCAAAATTCCAATGGCGGTTATTCCCGTGAATTAGGCGACTAAATCCTTTGGATATTCGATTGTTTTTTATATCATGCTACTATAAAACAAACAATTAATGATTCTACATTTAGTAATAAGTAGTGTATTGACTTCACAATATCAAAAACCAGTCCATTACTTTATTTTCGATTTAATATACTTTATTAATGTCATTTTGACTCCGTTTATTTAATCGATGTGTTTGTAAGTACATATTGTGTGATCTAATATCAGTCCTTTTAATATTAATATATATTTAAATGGATGTAAATCAACGATACGAATTGCAGGCAAGAAAAAAAACGATAGTCTATAATGTTATCAAGTTTTTCCAAAAAATCCGTGGCAATCCAGAATACATCAAAACATTGAACTTCAAGCAAGTACATTTATTGGCAGCAGAGGCTTGCAGCCTCAACCTGTCCAACATTCAAAGAGTGTCGTTGGAAGCTTCTCATTTTCCGTACGTAGAAGAAGTAAAAATGTTCCATCAACCTAATTAAATAAATATGTGTATCTACATGTTTTCCGAATGTAAAATATATATATTTTTAAAATGTATGTTATATTGTAAAAGGTATGTTGTTTTATGTTGATGTGCACATTTAGGTATTTTTGTCTTTAAAAAAATAAATTTGTAAAATATTATTATTTAAATTTAAATATCTCATTAATTGGTTAACGCTTTATTAATTAGCATCAGATAAAACCTGTCTAAGAATTTTCTTGATTCTGAAATATGTATGTAGTTAGGTGTGTAATATGAGTTACCGGACACCTTGTAAGTATTTCTAAATTATACGCATTTTTATTCAATCCTTAAATTCAGACTTGAAGACACTTGAATTCAGTCCCGAAGATAATAAAAACACTTTGTTTAGTAAAATTAATTTTAAGTCGTGAACCTTCTCGTGTTTCTTTCTATACCTGTACATTTTATTACTGACTATAGACTTCGACCGTTCATTTAGTTTCTGTTTGACAATACAATACTATACATACTTAATGTACAGCTGTACAGTGTATTTCGCCGGAATTGGAAGTTGAAACCTAACATGTATTTGTAGAAAAATTGGTGTAAAATAATGTACCTACCAAAGATATTCAAATATAAAAGAGATACGCTATGATGTCCGCGCGACTGTCGCCGAACTACGGCCTAATGCGCGCAGTTTGCATACAAAAAGAATTTGTTCATTTAGTTTAGCGTTCGTTTGGTTTATTCGTTAATTGGTAAACAACACCGGCGACACCCGGAAGCACAGTCTCACCTAGTAAAAACGGCGGATAGCACATCTCCTTATATTTCAATATCTTTGGTACCTACCAATATAACCACGCACATTTAGATTTTCAACATAATAAAAATCCTTTCTCATATGCTTTCTATATAATACTTACTTACTTACTTATTTTATATATTTTAAAATTACATACCTTTGTATTCTTTCACTATATGATTCCTATGTTTTATACTTTTCATATTATTTTATATTCCACTATATTCTTCGTATTAACTCTTTTATATTACTCTATAGTAATTTTAATTCTTTTATGAATTTTTAATACGTATTCTTTTACGTATTCTTTAATATTCTTCTACTATATTACTTTATGTACTTTTATATTTTCTTAATATTCTCTCACATTCTTTATATTGAATATGTTAATGTAGATACTGTATAGAAAATCGACCACCACAACACGGGCATGTGCCTAGCATGGTGGTCGAAAAATTCCCAAATTATGTTTTCAAAAATTCAATAAATAAAGAAAACTAAACTAATAACTAAAATATATATATATACCTACAAATGATATAGACATTTTTAATGTAACAATTTCTATGTTTAAAACTTACTTAAATAATTTTTTTATGTCATCATGTTATATCTGAAAATTTCAGTTTATTATTGTTGTTTTTTTTAAAATTTATCCATTTGTAAACCACTGTAATCTATGAAATAATTTTTTGGCAGCCTTCTGTTTATTATTTATTACTAACCCTTATGTAAAAAAATATAAATATTATGTTTCCAATGTAAAAGCCCTACGGGCGTATAATGTAAATAAAAATAAATATGCCTTGATTTTTAAGGGACTGCGTTAGCAATATACAAATATTACGGATGCATTAGAAAGTTCCTACCCACCGAACTATGCAATTTAAGAAGGTACCTACATACCAAGGTTCGTAGAAAATGCGTTTAACAATGTTAGCTCATACGAGCCTTTTTCGAAAAAAAAACGAGTGTGCTTTAGACCACACGACTGAAGTAAAACTTCTTTAGCTCCATCAATATGATAGGAAGAGAGAAAGAAAATGTGCGCGCGCACTGCTCTCTCTTGCTCCTACAGTGTGATACAGACAATAGGCCTGAATTGTGTCTTCGATATACGAAACGTAACTGGCTATGAGAGAAAGAGAGAAAGAAAATATGTGCTCGTACCTTAATATACGAAACGTAACTCTCTCTCTATTTATATCATCATTAACTTATACCTCCCTCTTAACTTCCGCTCGCCTCACCCGATCACACTTTTTGTAACGCTCTCCTCACGCATTCACCAGCTTACTCCCCAAGTCAAGCGTGCGTAAAGAATTTTTCTCTAAAAAACCCATTTGGCCGTCTTCTAAATTTTGAACGCGTGACGTAACCTGAAATAAAACACTGTCACTTGTATTGCAGTTAATTCAAATCTAACATCATCAATCACCGGTCTACCTCCTCGATGACATACCTTGTTTAATGCATTTTATACGAACCTTTCTTACATACTACATATCGAAAATAGAACAACCTCAAATTTTATTGCTCTAATAACATTATTAGGCTTGTGAAAAGGTGCGTAAGTACCTACCCACTCAACTATGTAGATTCAGTATCACTTTGAAAATAGAATAACCTCCAATTCTAATAACATTATTAGGCTTGTGAAAAGCAGGGCCGCTGACAGCCAATCTGGGCCCCAAGTCTAGTAGACTATACCGGGCCCCTTCCCCCCAACTTACTGGCGGGGGGGGGGGGGGGTGAGAGAAAACAATTAAAAATGTCATGCTAACATGCTACTGCTAGAAATACTATTTCATTGCCTTTTCTTATTTTTTATTATCTTATACCATTATACCAATCATTCGAATTTAGCATAATTATTCAATGGAAATGTTTAAAAAGTTATGGTGAATACTCAAAATAAAACACTTGCGTTTATTGTCTTAGACTACTGTGTGTGTATTTACATATTCTTCGTTGTTCATTACATCTTAAAGCTAAATTAAATTATTATAATATCAACACACTCGCAGATACGTTAGTAATGGAATACTAAATTGGAATATTTTTAAAATTATAGTTAAAACTCCACAAACTATAAAATAATAATTTAGAAAAATTAAAAATTGTCATGTACAATAAATATATCTTTTCAATTTTTTTCTTGTTTACAAAGCTACATATTTATAACATCAGCAAAGTCCAAGTTTCTGGCCAGACCATTTTCTAAGGATAACATTCCCAAACTTGTTAAACGTTCTTGACCCATTGTAGAACGCAAAAAGTTTTTCACCCTAGACAACAAATTAAAAGATCTTTCTGCTTCCGCAACTGTTACAGGCAGAGTACAGAAAATTCGAATGGCAATTACTACTTTAGGGAAGAGATTTGACAGTTTTTGGTTTGAAAGAGTATTTAGTAACTGCAGTGGATTTAAATGTTCTGAAAAGTTTCCTGGTTGAATAGTTTTTAAGTGTTCAATTTCCAAAATCTTTTCTTCTTCAGATATATCAGTTTTATAGAGATCACTCCAGTTTTTCACCCTTTTTTTAGTTCTTCTTGAGTCATACTTAGGTATTGCCAAAGAAACTTAAACAATTCATTAATATTGTTGACAGCTTTCTATCTTCGGGTCAAGTTTCCAATGACACTGTCAAACAACACATAAAAAAGATTAATTTTAAAGTTCTCTTCTGGGCTATCAATCTGTTTTTCATATCTTTTATCAGCCAAAACTTTTTCTTTTTTTTGGGAGTTCTTGTGAAGTTCCAATATTCTCAGCTACAAGTTTACACTCTTCTAATATTGTAGTCCACTTAGGAAAAAGGGTAGTTAGGTTTTCAACAAAGTGTTGCAAATTGACAACTTCCACGTCCGGGTTGTTTGTCTCGCTTGCAAAACTATACTCCAGAAGTTTATTTCAGACAACACTTTAAACCATGTCGACGACATAAGTAGACATTCAAATGTATTAATATACTGTTCGATGCCCTTAATTTCGGGCAAAGTTTGAGGAGTGAGATAAAGCTCTTTAATCTTACTAAGAGCAACTATCAGTCCAGGAATATGAGCAGCAAAAGGCCGCACGCTGTCAACTCTTGCAGACCATCTTGTTTTAGAATGAGACTGAAGCGAACACCCAATGCTTTCTTGCAGAATTTCCAATCTTCGTGGACTTAAACTGAATACATTGAAGCACTTTTGGACGATTTCAAAGAACGTTATAGCCTCTACACAAAATTGAGCCGCATCTTCTCTAAATACGTTGAGACTATGCGCAGCACATGGTGAATATAATGGAACTTGAATTTTGTTTTAAAGAGTTTTAATTTTCAATATACGGAACATGAAACTGAATTTATTTTTTCTAAGTCTCCATTTATCTTTTTAGATACATGATATCATTTTGATTTGTCAGTGTTAAAAATAACATTGCTTGATATTAGCCGGCACAATGGCGTGCTTGACCGCTGGGCCTACGGAGCGTGCGGGCCCGGCCCGCGTCCGCTCCGTAGGCTTTTATTAGTAAAAAATCCGGGGCCCGTCCCGGGCCCCCCCTTAGGCCCGGGCCCCTAGTTTCAGACTTGGCCAACATACCCTCTCGGCGGCCCTGGTGAAAAGGTGCGTAAGTACCTACCTACTCAACTATGTAGATTCAGTATCACTTTGAAAATAGAATAACCTCCAATTCTAATAACATTATTAGGCTTGTGAAAAGGTGCGTAAGTACCTACCCACTCAACTATGTAGATACAGTATCACTTTGAAAATAGAATAACCTCCAATTCTAACAACATTATTAGGCACATGAATTCTAAAATACCCGAACTACATAATGATCAAAGTAAGTAGGTACGTAAGTGTGGTGGGTCTGCTCAGGTGAGTAGATGCACGCCGGCCAATGGATAAAGGTAGGTCCCAGACCGGGCACTGGGTAGGTTAGGGTGGGCCGGGTGGGGGAGGGTGGGGTAGCGCGGGACAGCCACCTGTGAGCCCTGGGAACGCGCATACTAATGGTGCCCATTATTTACATCAACATTTCAATAAAAGACATGGAATGCAGCCAAAAACAAGGGAGCGGCCTTGTACGCCAGATCTTAGAAATGTAGAGCACCCAATTTTAGAAAAATTTAAAACAACATGATGTTTAAAAACGTTTTTCTAAAACCTTGTCTCTGAATTGGTGGACTCTAGTTTGATTCCCAATGAAATGCGAATAAGATTTTTTCTATTAAATATTTATTTTTCAAATAGACATCTTTTACAAACATTCGATTTTCATTGAATTATAATAGAAAAGGTTAATTTCTGTGCTAACGCGTTCAATTTTGAATGGGAAAACTAATTTCATTTTGTATTTAGCAATTTCAAATTTACCTAGTTTCCTTTACTTCTTTGTAACAATCCTATTAGAAATCGGTTCCATTTGAGAGGGAAGAATGCTTACCTAACTGACACTCTAGTTCCACATACAAATTTTGTCATTTTGTCACTAGCTTTTACCCACGGCTTCGCTCGCATAGCATTAGTGGGAAATTACTGGCATAATTATTGGCATAATTGTTATTATTCTTGCTATTTTGTCTAATAGAAAATAATTATTGTTTAAGATGAAGCCATACTAAATAATGCAAAATCATACAAAATCGTATGTTTTTGTTTTGAAAATTTGACCGCTTAGAAGTATTATAGATACTTCAATTAAATACTGCGTGTAGAACATACCTTGGCCCTAAAAATATCGGTCATTTTTTCAATAAGTCTTTTAATAAGCTTAGAAAAAAATAAAGTATTAGGTCTATAAAAAACGTTTTTAAGTACAAACTCTCCTACTTATAAACACTTTTTCGGATATGGTTTTATTGCATAATGTGGCAAATTCAGTTTCTTATATAATTATCGCAAAAAAATTGAAATTTACGGCTGAACCTCAATAAATAAAATATAATATGCATTTTCGCGTTGGTGTTTTTGACATCACGGCGACAATACGGCAGTCGACGAATTTGTTATATCAAAGTGAACCTTATACCGTCCACCGAAGAACGACTGGCAGGCGCCCCATTCTTCCGTCATTACTCCTTCGAACAGAGCGGAGAAACAACGTGTTAGGGTCCGCGCTGCTTGTTTTCATGAAATCAATTTAAAAATTCCGTTTTATTACAATAAACTATGCATAAAAAAGGAATTAATGTTTTTTACAGGCCTTTACGAAATCAACATGTAAAAAAAAATTCTCAAATATCTTTTCCAACCTTTCCAAAAGCTTTTTCTCGAGTATTTTTAAACTCCTCCCATAAAAGGGCGTGAATTCCGATTTCGATTTTTTCCTGTACTAGTGGATCGATTCAAAATTTGAGAATGACATTTCGCAAATAAAAAGTCTATTTTGGAAAATATTTAAATTATAGAAATAGAAATTTCTTTTAAGTACCTACTCCCTTTATTAGTATTTTATTCATATTTGAATCCAGAGTAACCTAAAAAAATGACAGTCCACTTCAAACGCTATGCTTTATAGCAACGTTATGCTTTTTTTTCGGAGAATAAACATTTTTAGAGATATGTAGATATTAACTACGACGCCAAAAAAGTACTCTTTTTAATCACAACAAAGCACTCATTTAAAAAAAACACATTGTTTCCAAGGTAACAATTTGTTTGACGTTTGCAATAACCCGATTTTGTTAGGGACAGAAAACTTATGATACATAATTTTATAACGCCACAGCTCATTCATAACGCCAGAGCTTACCAATATATAAAGCCGTTGTTACTCGCAAATAATGTAGCTTTCGATTAGTGAAAGAATTTTTAAATTCCATTCGATATTTATTGCGTGAAAGAGTAAGTCATATCCATACAAACTTTCGCATTTATAGTATTAGTAAGATGGAGTCTAAAAATTCGTAGTACCAACGGGAAACTTTTTTCGATAATTTCGATTCAAATTAAAAAAAAAAACGACTTTTTTTCGGCAACTAAAGCGAAGGTTTAAAGGCTTGTTACCGCTTCAACGTATTTAATTGTTTTTTTAATCAGTTGTTGATATACTTCGAGTTCAAATACATTGTTAGCTAATAGCTTTCTCCCGGTTTTGTCCAAGTCTCAAAATGTTTTAACAATTCATTAAATATTTTATGTTAATTTTAACGTTCTGTGTAAGTTCTATTCAAGTTCTGTGATTATTTCATTTTTATAAAGCAACATACCTATAATTATATAATATCATAACTTAAATAGAACTTTTACTGAATGTGAAAATTAACTACAAATATTTGATGAATTGTAAAATTTTTTTGAAACAACCCGTTTTTTGACGGTTACACTCATTTATTAGAGCTTCGTAGCATATGACGGAAATTTAAATGCCTTCTGAAAATAATGTCGTTGATCTGGAATACGGGGGCAATTAGGATCTTCAAATTTCGTGACTCCTCTGCTCACCGTCCTATATTTTTTTCTGTAAAAAACTATTCTTTCTCTGTTTAGAAAAAAAAACAACACATCCTCTATAGTTGTCACACCTCTCGAGACCCGCATCATCCGTGAATTGATTTTCATTGGAAATAACTCTTTAGAGGTCCGCTGGGCTTTTATTGTTTCAAAATAGAAGTATGATTTATTTCATTTTGATTCGGAGTGCTGAATGGCCGGCTGTATGGCAGCCGATACAACTGTCAGTGGATTTAGTGGATCGACTGACTATAAATAACGTGGAAAAGACATTATGATGAATCAAAAGAAAAACCATGATGTAAAAATGATTATAAATTGATTAAATCTTAAGTTGGTAGGTACTTGTTTACAGGTGATCCGACAGTTGATCGGCTGACAATTGGCCCCCTGAACTGATATTTACTATAGAACTAGGTGACACCCATGATTGCTACGCCACTGACTGTAAAAAGGGATTTATTAATTTGGGTCTTGAAGAGGCTTCGATTACATGAAGGATTATAATACGCGTACACTTCAGGTTCACAATAAAGCTTAACAATTATTTAATTATACAAAACTGAAACTTGGTGACCATTTGAATTTTATTTAAAATATTAAGGCTCAGTTTTTTCTCAGAAATTCAAATGAAACATTGTCATTAAATTGCTATTTTGTTTTTTTGACATCAGAAAGGTCGTTTAACGCCGATTCTACGTGAGTGTCAGCTTTTCATCAATTTTTAATAAGTTTACAAGCGAAACAATATAATATTTGCCCTCTTACACTTATGACAATTTGTTTAAAAGCTGAAGCGGACTTAGAATCGGCTTTTATCGAGAACCTTTCAACTGTCAAAAACACAAAAAGGCGCTGGATGGCAATTTGATGACCTTGTAACACGTGAATTTCTGCGAAGCAACTGGGCCTAAGAAAAAGAATCATCAGCCGTGGCTTTTTGCATAAAACTGAACGAGTTTTGCAACGACATCATCTGCCCTGAAATTGGATACTGTAATGCTGTCTGAAACGTTGGATAAAGAAGGAGGTAATCGTAGCGCAATACGGCCTAATACCCGAAAATAAATCCCTACGACATTTTGAAGTGTCAGTCTTTCTTGAACCATTTTCTCATTTTCCATCAGCATTAAAATTTATTATCAATGTATCTACGCGCATAACTTCCGAACGACTGCATCAAATTGGATAATTCTTTTTTTGTGTCGTTTGTACAAAACTACTGGAGAGCTCTGGCAAGAAGGGCTCTGGCTCTGAAGTTTGTATAAAAAAATTGCAATAGGTGGCACGCGAGCTGTTTGAAAACTGAATGTACTGTATAATGAGGGGAACTCTGGTAGGGGGTTCGCGGGAGGGGGGTGGAGAACCCGGGAGGTGGGTTCGCGGGACGGGGGAAGTGAGGGAGTGGAGTGGGGTGAGGAAAGGTGGAGGAGGCGGAGTTGGAACGCGAGAGGGGAAGGGGATGCGGGAGAGGAAGGGGAATGGGTCGAATGTGAAAGGACACGCAGGGAGAAACAATTTCTTTATAAAAGTAGCGAGTTCCCGCTAGTATAGTATATTCCTCGCTAGTATTTTATAAAAGTACACTAAACAAGTTGAACTGAAGCATGGCCTTCATTGTAACCCTTCGATTTGCCATCCCTGCAGGCAGATGTTGCTACGAGTTGCCCCTGCCCTCCCCGGGCACTCCGGACACGCCAGGCACGCCGGGCACGCCGGGTAAGGGCCACCCTGGGTGGGCACACAAATCCCGCGCCCGAACCCCGCAGCCGTGCCCTTTCATTATTACCAATTACCAGGCCCGGCCGGCCGCACCGAGTAATCACCTATCTATTTGTTTTCGGCACTTCTAATTGGTAATAACGCGAGGATATTGTGAACCAGTTTACGAGTCGACAGATTGGGGAATTCCTCTCTGATTAGATCGTTGATTGACTAGTTCCGTGTGATTAGGAACCTTGTTTGTCATATTATAATAGTGTTGGATTTTACCGCTCGTTAAGGCCGGCGAGTTTTGATCGTCCCGACACATTTTTTGTGATTCAGTGCGATAAAGGTTGATTTTTTGGTAAGAGGAAAACTTTTGAAGTACTTTTTCATGAGTAGTTCACCATACTAATTTAAAAGTATTTAAAACGACTCAATTTCATAAGATACACTCAGTTCGAACATTATTTGTGAATGTTGGCATTACTTTAAATAAATTAAAGATTCAAAAAATATAAAATAAAACTAAGTTAGTAGATACGGTTGGTAGGGATTGGTATTGAAGCTATTTTTAAGAATAAATTTACAATATTATTTATACAGGCGGCTAATAGTGGAACTACCGATACACCCGGCACAAAATGTTTTTTTTCTTCACAAATATGATATAGGTATACGGGGTGTAACAGCACGAACCCGAAGGATTTTAACGAGCGATTTCTAAGCGTATTTGGAGTAAGAACTTTAGATATGGTATTGCTGTTCGATGTTTTTTTTTCCAATTAAAAACAATAAAAATATTTTTCCATCCAACATCGCAACCAAATAGTCGGGTATAGCCTAGCGGGTCACGTAATAAGCATTTCGTCTGGTTCCAGCAGCACGTTTCGCGTAATCTCATCGCGACGTGTAATTGAAAAATATAGGTATATTTTTTGTTATTAATAGAAAAAACTATTATCATCGAACAGCAAGTAACATAACATTTTTTACTCCAAATGTACTCATGATACGCTAGTTGAAATCCTTCGGGTATGTGCTGTTACTCCCTGTATAACTCGCGTTTTTATTTCGATTCACCTCCATGGAACCAAAGTTTCCGACCCCAATTTAAAAACATTATGAAGCTTCGTCTATTTTCTATTAGCATTTTTTTTTATGAAACGACTATTTAGTGATTTATAATACATTTTTATAATACAATATGAGTGTATATATATCTCTTATTTAGTTAGAAAAAACGTAAGATGAGCCATTTACATTTTTTTTATATATATTCGCTTTTAAAATTTTAATATTTCGAAATTTATGTGTTTATTTCTGATAAATGTTCTTTCTAAC
This sequence comes from Limnephilus lunatus, assembly GCA_917563855.2. NCBI lineage: Eukaryota > Metazoa > Arthropoda > Insecta > Trichoptera > Limnephilidae > Limnephilus > Limnephilus lunatus. The sequence continues at coordinate 40,609,379 of OU830594.1, forward strand.
ATTTGCATCAGTTTTAGGATAAATTAAGAAATATTCCATTTATTTGGATTTAATGGAAAAGCCGTAATTTTCAGACCTTCTAATGGAATATGTCCGAGGTCTGTAGTATTAAGGTGAGACATAATCATATTTATCGGGGGTTTGCCTGAGACTCACATTTTAATTTATTTCGGTGAATTCGTAATTGAAGTATCATTTTTATTTCCATGCCTCACAAGGGATGTGAGTTATTTATATTTTAGATTAATAAGAACAGTACGTTGTACAACTAAAGTTAGCGGGGAGCACCAGCTTTTATTTTACTAGACGATAAATTAATAACTTCGGGAGCTATTCATTTAGAAACATCTTAAATATTCAAAATTAATTAAAATGAACCTGGCGGAAAGGTCGAATCTCCAGACCTGCTAGGGGGAATATTTTTGTTTTATTACAAGTTTTATTCACTTACGTCGTTAAGATTCCCACATTATTTTTCTTCTTCTACTTTTCTTTTATAGGGCAAATTAGACAGGAGGTCCGTCCAATACACGGGTCGCGAGTCACAATTTGTTTACACGGCTTATTTACTTACGTCGTTAAGATTCTGAATATATTTTAGTGTATAGTGTCGTCTTAATGTGTTATACGTACAACACAAATATTGTATACCTGAATCATCGATGAAGGAAAGGACTTATTGAAACTAGGTTAGTAATATAAATATATACATATATTATAGGGCCAATGCATGAGTAGGTGAATGATTCAATAATCACAAAGTGTCTCCAATCTCTCAGGATATCGTCAGGTATATGCAAGTATAAGTTCCTTCTGAAAGTCGTGATTAATAGTGATTTTGAGAGTCGTCCAAGTAAATGCCGTTAATTAGATTGCAATCTGATTCCAAGCTATGTCCATTCGTGATTTGGATTCCAGTTCACACGCGACGTTGGCAACTTGTTAAGTAGTACTCTAATAATGTTTATTTATTGGGATAGCGTCCGTCGTTGTTGCTCCAAGAGATTACGCTTTCAGAGGTTTCGGCGTATAATGCCACTTAAAATTGTTTCAAAACACATCCACCAACTCAACAGAGTAGGCAGTGAACGTATACACGCACACTTACGTAAAATATAACAAATAATAACGTTGAAACAAAAAATAAAGGACTCCGAACCGTCTTCGTGGATAATTTAAACATTATACAAGAATCAATATAACCTACCTGTGGCAGGGATAATCAATTCATTGGTGTGGAATATTATTTAATTTGTTCTTTTCTTTTTTAGAAATGATTTGGAAATTATTATTGCACTAGCGCAAACTCGTGAAAAATCTTAGGCTATTATAAATGTAGAATTTGTGAAGCAGAAAGTATTTATAAAAAAATATATCTCAAAAAAAGACCAGAAATTTATATTTCGAATGAACATGAACACCGTTAGTAAACTTAAAAAATTACGATATTTTACACAATTATAAATTAATAACATAGCTTTTTTACGTGCTTTATCGCTTATCTGAATTGTACCCACAAGATGTAAAATTATCATGTAAATTACCATGTAAAACATATTATTAAAAAAAAAAAAAAAAAATTAATTTTGAAAATCAAAACAAATCCTAGATCTAAAGGTCATTGAACCGGAGTTGCACAGATACACTCCGCAGAATTTATTATTTTTAATTAGAATGTTTGGATAAAAATTAAAAGACGGTTGGGAGCAGTTGGGATTATTGTGCGGTATCCACATAAAAATATATATATTTTCGGTAAGTTATTCGTACCGAATCGCATTTTTTTATTTACTTATTGCTGTCTTGAAAATTATTTATTTTTAATATTATATTATTATTTATTTTTCTACCACACTTTGTAATAAATAATTTCACTGATATATCAGCTCTAATCATCTAAAAGGATACGAAATTCGTATGACTAATTATGAAATAATTTCCTTAGTTAATGGGGAGAGTTTATCTGATAGAGACGTAAAAAAGCCGGCCGTAATCGGCTTCTACCTTCAAAGGGACTACTTAGTAACGAAAAACAATGCAACGCGAGGGATTCCGGGGCATGTTGTTTTTTTTATTATTATTCTTTCGTTTATTTGTTTTCGTCTTGGAAACGCCGAAAGGTCTCGCAGACCGATGGGCCCGGGTTTATTAATGGTGATCATCCCAAGTGGGTATCTACCTCATCGGAACCTACCTATCTCTTGCCCTTCTTGCTTCCCTCCCTATCCCACGACTTGTGGCGTTCTATTTTTAAAACGTCACGCACACAGAGCGGCAAATGAGAGGCGCGTCAGTGGTGGTGCTATTTCATCATCATTCCGTTACCCATTTCCTAAAAAATAAATATATTATTCATTTAATAAATTTAGGTACTTTCATAGAACAATATTTGATGGTTAGTTCCCATTTTGGTCATATAGAAAGACTTAATTACAAAAAAAATCGAGGATAGAAAGAATGAAGTTAAAGTGGGCTATGGTTAGGAGGAAGGATAGGAAGTACTCTACACAGCATCCCCAAAGATGACATAGGCCCTGAGGGAAATTATTTTATCTCCTGTGTGGAATTATTAACAAATAGGTAAATCCAGTTACTGAGATATGGTCACTGAGCATAATTACCTACAGCGGAAGAAACTTTCAGTATCGTTCTAGTAAAAAATCATCAAAAGTTGAATGAAATGGCTTTATCCGTTTTTTGTGGTCAGAATTTCCTTCTATTTCCTTCCTTTTCCGCTTACCGTTAGCCTCACAACATAGCCAAAATGGAGATGCGTTAGTCTCCATTACAGAAATTTGGGAGCAGTTAGAACTCTTGCGTGATAATCACAAGGTTTGTGAAAGAAGGCGTTATTAAGTCACTGGAATACTTAGGTCAGAATTTCACAAATAGCTATGTCATAAAATGAACTTACTAGATTATAATATTTGAGGTGAGGTCGGACGACGGAAGTTTGCGCGTTTCGGCAGACAGGGCGGCTGCTTTGCTCTCCCCACCTGACCCTCCTCTAACCCTTGCCCTTCCGCCTCGCAGACAGCGCGCCACCCGTGAGCTGCAGGGGGGGCCAACCGGGGCCCGATTGTCTTAGCCCCCCGAATCTCCGGCCGCATATTTACACGATTCATTCTTTTTTATCGGCCCAGTTGATATGTGAAGGGTTGCGAGGAATTTGCAACTCATGCTTTATGAATTATTAGATTTTTAATTTATTACCGCAAAGATCAAGGAGTCAAGGCATAACGCTGATAGCTTCTTTGTTGCATCTCCCTCTTTCTCATAAACGATGATTACAACCCAATGAGAGGTCACAATGGATACTTTCAGCGAAGGAAGACGGCGATGTATGGAGGAATTTGATGAATTCGATGATCGGTTTGATCACCACAAATTAAGCGAATTTTTCATTCGTGTTGTGTTTTTAGATGGTTTCATCTTAAAAATGCTATTCGTGAGAAAAAAAATTCACGTCACCCGAAGACGGATTTACAATTAATCTTTAAAAAAAACTAGTGTGCATGACCACATGACTGAAGCGAAACTTCATTAACTTACAAGAAGAGAGAAAGAAAATGTGCGCACGCACTGCTCTCTCTTGATCCTACAGTGTGATTGAGACAATAATACTGCACTGTGTCTTAGATATAAGAAACGCAACTGGCTATGAAAGAAAAAGAGAAAGAAAATGTGTGCTCGCACCTCTCTCTCTTGCCCCTACAGTAATACGCTCTCGTCACGCATTCACCATCTTACTCTCCAAGTCAAGCGTGCGTAAAGAAGTTTTACTTAAACAAAATCATACTTATATTTTGATATATTGTAAACGATACGAGAATTGCTGAGAGCAACTGAGACCACGGCATCCCCGATTGGGGCATGTTGTGAGCAGTGGTGGCTCGTGACTTTAGGATGTCCTAGAGTGCTGATATGAAAAAATGGGATTATTGATGTTGTTAAAGCCGAAAAAAAATTTTTTTTTTTTTGAAATCAGTTTTTTGTATGAAGAATTTCAGGAAGTTTCAGGTTGGCCGTGTGCCGCACGGTTTCCTGAAAAATTTCCATACACAAAACCGATTTTTGAAAAAAAAATTTTTTTTCGCCTACGACAACATCCATGATCTCATTTTTTTAATCTCACGAAAAGTACCTAATAATTTCGCCTATTGTGTCTGTCCGTGTAGCTCTGGTAAATTGAACTCGGGTTTGCTCTGAATGTAAGTGCCATTTTCAAAATTGAAATCGATTTTTCAAAGAAAATTATTTTAATTGTCATTTTTAAAATTGGAACTGATTTGTCAAAGAATTAACTATCCCGTGATTATTCACACTAGTATTAAATGAAAGCTCATACAAAACATCACAAAATACTTACTTCCAAAATAAATAAAATTATAAAATAAGCTATTCGGTTTGCCGGATTCACGATATGATTTTGATGTTACGTAACAAACAACAAAAAATGATGTCTTGATTAGTTTCTTAGAACAGGCACTGCTCAGTTAAAAACTAATGTTGACTGGGCCATAAAGTATTCACGCCTGTATTGCAGCTTATCCTCGACGCACCTATTTTTTGCTCGTCATATTATTATTACATTATTGTGCATATATTCAATATCCATGTATGTATATATATATGTCGGCGGCCGATCGTAAAATCAGGCAGATCATGTTGCGCCTAGTTACTTCGTGAAGTGCCTGGCGGCAGATTGTGGAGTGCCTCAGGCGCATCATGATCGGCCTGATTTTGTGATTTGCCTGCAACATATACATTATTTGGCCTAATATCGCAAGCTTTATTGTCTACATCAATTATACAATAAAGATATACATCGGATCATAATTCAAATATTGCCAGTTTACTATATCTACTTAACATTTAAGAAATATATTAACTTTTTTTACAGTAATTCCACACAGGGGGCCCTGGGAAAAATAATTTCCCTCAGGACCTACGTCATCTGAGATGCTTTGAGGGGAGGAAGGAATGAACATCGGTCTTGAAGAGATCCATGTTATGTTGTAGGAAGGTGGAAACACAGAAGCCGGCAAATCATTTCACAGCCAAGCCGAGTGTTGACTGCAATAAAAAAGCTAACGCTGTAAAGAAAAGTTTTCAACCTCAGCCGACCTCCAACAAAAATCCAACAAACCGCCAAATTTTCGTATTTTTTTCAGTTTTTGTCAATTTTAACCTCCGAAGGTCTAAATTTTCAGCAAAAAATGTTCAATCATTTTTTTAAGAAACCAATTTTTTTTATGAAATAATGGTGTTTGAGATACAGATGATCAAAAATACCCAAATTTGTGAGAAAGTCAACTTGGAACTTCGATTGATTCAAGTAAGCCCAATTTTTCGCATTGATAAATTTGACATTAGATTATTTATCGTTTTATCACTACATCATAGAACAATCCTCTGTCTGTCGAAGTACGTTATCTTTCATGAAAGTCCGAACTTCATTAAAAAGCTTGGTATAAAGTTGCACCGTCATCCCTCAGGTACACAAATCGGAATGAATAGAAAAACATCACATTCGAATGTTATTCGGAAGACGTATCACGTGTTCCCACGCCAATTTGTATCTGGTAATCTGGCTTTAAGGCCGGAGGGGTGTGGCGAGTTGCGAGATGTTTCGATTCTCGAATATCTAATTTCAAATCTCGAATTCACGACTCTGGATGACTCGCCTCCTTGCCTTCAGTAATAATTATCCGGGCTTTTAGAACAATAGAGAATTTTCTTTGTGGTTGGTTTCTCCGCGTAGCGGGGAAGGCGAAGCAAGCACCGCGCGCCGCCCGCCCAGAGATTTAACTTTTTTATTTTTCAGTAGGTACCTATATATATACGAGTATGACACATAACATCAGACATTTGATAAAGTACCTAAAATGTCAAAGATAAATGTCAAAAAACTTATAAATTATAAAATTATAATTTTCAGGCGGGAAAAAATGATGGGAGAATACCAGGGTTGCAGATTGTAATTAAACATTTAGAAGTAACTAACTATTCTGTTAAGTGCCAGAAGTAAATTTTAATATCAATGAAGCAGATTTTATTTAATATATTTTGAAGTTTACCTGATTACCCTGACTTTTTTTCGTCAAATTTATCATCTGGAAGTGGCTTCATGAGCGTTGCGAATAAAATCGGTAGGCAAAACAACTGTTAACACATTATTACACCTAAAACTGTCAATGTTCAACCAAAAAACTCAAGTCACATAAACGCCTCAACTACTACCAGAACGTCAGGGGCATCAGGACAAAACTAAAAGTTCTCTCTTTCTCATCTTTCTCAAACGATGTCTTCATACTCACTGAAACCTGGCTAACATCATCAGCTTGGACTACATAGTCACCATGTCCACCGAGCAGACCGGAATCAGACTACTAGCTGCAATACAAGAGGAGGTGGAGTCCTGATAACGGTCCGCAAACACATTAATTCGAAAATACTTAAAATAAAAAATACTGATGTGGAACAAATGTTCGTATTGTTAAGTGGTGATTTTAAGAAAACTATTATTGGAACGTTTAAAAGTGTTTATCATTGTGATACAAAAGTTTCGGCTGGTACAACATCAAATTTTACCACTGATTGTAATCTTAATTTATCCTGTATCCACATAGAATATAATGATATATTGACAGAACTAAAATTACTAGATCAAAGCAAAAGCGGCGGACCAGTTAAAATACATCCTGTATTTTTGAATAATTGTGCTACTAATCTGGCGTATCCTTTATATTTGCTGTTTAATCAGTCTTTACGAACAGGATGTTTTCCTACTAAATGGGAATTCAGCTTCCTTACGCCTATTTTAAAAAAAGGTGATAAACACGAGGTGATTAACTACAGACCGGTGTGCCTTTTATCAATAATTCCTAAAGTTTTTGAAAAATTCTTCTTAACAAAATTATTTTCCGATAAGAACACGTTATTTATCCTAAACAACACGGTTCCTCTACTGGAAAATCTACCCTTACTATCTTGTTAACGTATCAAAACTATATATCTGATTCCATGTCTAGTAAATGTCAAGTTGACTCTATTTATACCGATTTAAGTAAGGCGTCTGATAAAGTTAATCATGAGTTATTGCTGAATAAACTGTATAAATTCGGTATACGTGGTTCACTGTACAAGTGGATAACCAGTTACTTAATCAACAGATTACTGGCTGTCAAAATTTATGGTAAATTTTCATACAAATTCACTGCTACGAGTGGTGTTCCCCAGGGGTCACATTTAGGTCCAATCCTGTTTTTATTATTTTTTAATGATGTGTTATATATTTTCAATGATGTTCAAGTATTAATGACCTGAAATTATTCAAATCAATTAGAAACATTAATGATTGTCATATATTGTCAAATAACTTGTTGAGATTTATTATATAGTGTCATGATAACCGCTTGCAACTTTACATAAACAAATGTCAAATTATGAGGTTTTATCGAATAAAGAAACCAATATTTGTCGATTATTCCATTAACAACATGTCGTTAGTATCTGTCTCGGAAATTAACGACCTAGGTATTTGTTTTTTTTTTAATTTTTTTAAATTTAAAAATATAAAAAAGTTACAGTTTACAACATAATATATACAATTAATATTTTAATCACTCTCCTAATAAAGCAGCTGCTTGTGTTTAGGAGAGGACAACTAAAAAAAATTACACTTGTTTAAATTAAAACAAAAAATATTAGTAATTTAACAAAAAATAATAGTGATTTAATGAGAAAATACAGATAAAAGTAATAAAAATATGGGTTAGTTAAAATAAATGATTTAGGGTATTGTTAAGGCAAAAAAATATTTCTAAATATGCAATACATATTTCTAGATAATTAATTTAATAACGAATTAATTTACCCAGAAATTTAGGAGGTAGAGGTATAGTCAAAATAACATCTTTAAAACATAATCAGGTTGAAATGCTAAGAAATTTTTTCCATAGGAAAGCTGATAGTTCAGAAATGCACAAAATAATTTGCAAGGCAGATAGAAATATTTCACCATTAAATTTATACGACGAGAATGATAGCATTCTTATAAATACCAACCAGGAATTATTAGATTCCTGGTCAAATAAAATTCTTCACGCAAAACACTTCAATTATCTCAACCAAACATATGTTGACAAATTTTCGTCAAACAAATGGTTGAGTATTGGAGAGTTGAGCGCAGAAATAGAAGGCTTTATGCTTGCCATACAAGATAGAGTCATTAATACTAAAAATTATAGGAAGCATATCATCAAAGATGCAAATCAAATTGATGATTTATGTAGAAAATATTTGGCTTTTCCGGAAACTATAGAACATATTATATCGGGATGTTCTGTATTAGCGCCGTCCGAGTATACATTTAGGCACAATCAAGTTTTAAAAATAATTCACCAAAGTTTGGTAATTAAACATAACTTGATTGACTGCCGTAATGTACCATATTATGAATATGAACCAAATTCATTTTCAGAAAATGAATTTTATAAAATTTATTATGATAAAACTATTCTGACAGACAGAACAATTAGTCATAATAGACCCGATATAGTTTTACATGACAAAATTAAGAAAATAACTTATATCATTGATGTCGCTATTCCAAATTCTTGTAATTTTCAGAAAACTGTTTCTGAAAAAATAATAAAATATACAGATTTAGGAAATGAAATTAAAAGAATTTGGCATTCTCAGACTATAAAAATATTACCATTTGTTATTTCGGCTACTGGCATTATACCTAGCTCTCTCATTCAAAATTTAGGCGTATTAGATTTGTCAAGAAATTTGTACATAAAAATGCAAAAGTCAGTCATTTTAAATACATGCAGGATTACGAAAGATTTTTTAAATATTTATATTGAGGGATCAGTAGGATTTATCGGACCAGTTAGGATTTCATCAGAGCCGAACCCTCTGATATGAAAATATCTGGAGTCGGTGAAATATTTTCCCATTATGTTTCTGGTGGATTGACGTATTGTTCTTGTATTGTTTTATTCTTATATAGTGCACTTACATTGCGTTAATTTACTAGATATTCATTTGTGGAAAAGTGTGTGGAAGGGTTTAGTCTTTCATTTGGGAAAGATTCAACCCGGACATAAAATCTGGAGCACCGTACAATTAAAAAAATATACAATAAGTTAAGTTATGAGGTGGTACTAGAATATTAAAATTTTTTTTTTTTATATTTTTCGTAGCTTTCTTCCGATCGTATATCAAGGGGTAATTTATTAAATAATTTTATACCCTTGAATACATAATGGTGTTGTGCTGTTGTGGTTCGCACTAGTGGCATGGTAAATCCTCCAATAGATATTATTCTTTTACTTATATTTAATTGTGGTAAATTATTTTTAATAAAGAAATCTTTATGTATTTGTAATAGTGCAATTTTGTCATAGATTTTTGTAAGTGGGGGAACCGGGAAATCTTGAAAAAAAATTATAGTTGGATAGTCGTAGGGCTTTTTTAGGATGATTTTTATTAATATTTTTTGAATTGTTTCCAATGGGAGAAGGGTTGCTTTGTATGCACCCCCCCAAGCCACGATTCCATATTGTAGTACAGAGTGCGCAAGTGCATAATAAATATCTTTTAGTGTTTTTAATGATGCAGTATTTCTTAATCTAAAAAATATATAGATCAGTTTTCTCATCCTGTCTACTGTGGAATTTATTTGACTTTTCCATTTGATGTTCTTATCGATAATTATTCCAAGATATTTTATTTCTTCTTTACTACTAACGTATATACAGTTTGAGTTACAGGGTGCGATTCTAAGGAGGCAATTTCTTTCGTGAATTTTTATGTTTAGATTTTTATTTGAGATATTCGCTGTTAGGCTGTAAGGTATAGAATGGGGTTTCTCGACATTTAGTGTCAATAAGTTTTCATCAAACCATACTTTAACGATATTTATTGCATTATTAGCTAATATTTCGACCTCATTCCAAGAATTTCCTTCAATAGTTATCACTGTATCATCTGCGTATGATTTGATGTTTCCAATGATTGGGAGTTCAAAAAGTTCATTTACATATAATATGAATAGTAAAGGACCTAAAACAGTTCCTTGTGGAATTCCAAAATCTATATGACACGAAACTCAACTTTATCAATCATAAGCGCCCTTGAGGTGATTTTTCACAACAACGGCGCTCTACAAATTGTCCAATTATTATTATTATAGAAATAAAAACCAATAAAGCTTTGAAAATTTTGGGATTTATTTTAAGGGTATCTAGTGATTTCAATAATGTCAATACTGTAAAAACATTACATATGTCACTAGTAAGGAGCATATAGAATACAATTCCACGGTTTGGTCCCCAAATTATGAGGTTCATTCACATAAATAAATTTTTATGATATGTAAATTTTAAAATGGGCAATCCTAGTGAATGCCTAAATTACGATAACGTACTTTGTTCATTAAATTTAATAAAATTATTTGATCATAGAATCATTTCCGATTTAACCTGTTTGTATAAAATCATTAATTCAATGTTTGATATCCCTGATTTATTATACAGGGTGTCCGGCGGTAAAGTACATTAACTTCGGGAGGTGATTCTACATGATATTATAAGTAAAAAAGAAAAATAGTTTTTTTCGAAATTCCAACTTTTAGGGCTTGTTTTGTGGTAAAAAGATAAAAATAGACCGGCCGCTAGCTTTATTATTTTCCGTTGCTACGATACGGGCCAGTCACAAACATGCTATGTTGCCACAATAGTGCCCGGCGGGCGCTCAGCAAGTAAGATCGTACCTCACACTAAGGATTTTTAGTAGGTACGTCTTTTTGTATGGGAAAAAAAATGTTGGAAGTTCGAAAAAAGTTATTTATCTTTTTTACTCCTACCATCATGTAGAATCACCTCCCGAAGTTAATGCACTTTACCCCCGGACACCCTGTATGTAATCTCTTTTCATACTCCAGGCAGGCCAGTTAGAAGACAGTACCTACCATATTATTGTAACAATTCCATTTCAATAACCCAATATTACACTCCTATGCGACGGATTCAACAGCTAGGAAACAAATATTCCGATGTTATTGATATATTTAGTACGTCAATTTTAATACATAAGCATACCTTATTGAAGTTTTTTTCATCAAGTAGGGGAATATTTTGATAAAGCTATTTAAATTGACTAAAACAGTATTTTGTCGGCTGAAAGTAAAAAAGTATTTTGGATTTTTAAAAATATTTTGTACTTACGTACTGTGTGGATCAAATTCAATGTTATTTTTACTTTATATTTTATTTTTGTGTGTTTTAAACAGTCATTTCCTGCACTATTTATGAGTATAATTTTGAAAATATTGTTATATATGTAGGTATATGTAAAAGCCTAAATAGGCGTAAATAATTAAATAAATTATTCCATGTACCAACCTGTAGCTGATTGACATCGGGTTCTACAGTATTTAATTCCTCTGCTAGCTGAGTCTTCCACCATTGCACGAGCACCTTCCAGTTATACTACGTGATATGAGTTTTTTTTTTAAATATTGTCAGGATATTCGTATCTCGGGAATGATTGTTTTTATTTTAAAAAGAATCACCAAATATATATGTACAGTATACGTACCTACAGATTCCTCTTTTGGTTTTGGTATTTGTTTATGTTCTTTCCTAAATGCGTTCAAAAGCTTTCAACATGGTACCTACTATAATGAATACTAAGAGAACATATATCTACATTTTTTTATAACAACAGGTACTTACCTATATGGTGTACAGAAAATAATATACAAGCGGTAAATTGGTGAATCTACATCAAACTTGGAGTCGATTTTGTTGAGCAACTTTTTTGATTTGAGTTTTCGTTTTCGAGTAAATCGAGTCATTGTAAAAATCGGTGGCAATGGGGTTCTATAAAAGTTTTATTTCATTTTGAAGTGTAGACCCGACTCCAAAAAAAATTACCCCTTTGTTATTTAAAAAAAAGAAAAAAATATTTTTATTTCTCTGTTTGACGCAGATTCTCGTTTGTACCACTAGATTCCGAACACCATATATATTAGGTACCTACCAATAAAGACACATAATAAAACTAAATAGAGCAATATACTCCACTCAACCAATACCTCATAAAACACCCTTTGTACCATCGACTCACAAAATAATAACATTGATATAATTGCATATTAGGTCCGGCCCCTTTTCATCCAGTTTTTTTTATACAGCCACGATCACAATGAGGGAATCACTTGGCATTGTAATGATGTTTGTTTATGGCGTTCCACCGTTCAGGTAACAATGGCGAGGATGGGATCACACTACCTCCGGTCACCGCAACAAAAGCCGTGAAATATCGAATCTTAAATCTTAACGCCTGCCATCCCTATAATAGGATCCGTTTCGAGTAGATAAGTATAAAGATGAAGATTGGTACAAGACGAAAACCTTATTTTTTATTCATTGACGCCTAACTGACTTTTTCAATCGCATCGTATTTGATAATGAAAATGAGAACCGTGAAAAATCACGAGAAAATTGTTTTTTATTGTTTAACATACATCAATGGTTTTCTAGTTATAAAATCTTTAAAAACCACTATCAATAAGCAATAAATGTGTATAATATTAATCTCTTGGACCTCTGCAAAGTAATTGATACTATCTCGCATTCTAAACTATTACAAAAACTATCAAACATTGGAATAAATGGTAATGAACTTAGTATTTTTAGAAATTACCTGATAAACCGTAAACAAAGTGTAAAAATTAATGAATGTCCCAGCAATAAATTGACAATTAGTTTTGGCGTGCCCCAAGGAAGTGTTTTGGGTCCCAATTTATTCCTAATTTATATAAATGAATTGTGTAATCTATCCATCGATGCCAAAATTGTAAGCTTCGCTGATTATACGATTCTCCTCCTCAAATCAAGTAACTGGAATGATGTCTATCTAAAAGCAAACAGGGTCATAGATATTGTTAAAAGATGGTTAGACAATAACACACTTACAATGAATGTGACAAATACTAAATATATTGAGTTTAGCATAAATGCATCCTTAAGTATCCCAGTAAATAAAATTAAAATATGTGCTTGCCCCCTGAATAATGCAAATATATGTGATTGCCCTATCTTAGAAAGGGTGACTAAAATCAAATACCTAAATATTATCTTTGACAGCAATTTAAAGTGGAAAGAACATATTATCACTACAGCAAACAAACTTAGAAAATGAATATACTTCTTTAGAGAAACTCGCTACTTTTTAAACTTAAATCAGCTCAAAACAATTTACTATGCTCTATGTCAATCTCTAATCCAATACGGTATTATAGCCTGGGGAGGAGCAAACGCTGCCCCCATTAATCCTATATTTAAAGCTCAGAAACTAATTATTAAGATTAAATTAAAACTACCGATCACAAGCAGTTCGGATGAAATCTCAAAACATATTAGCATACCTCTTCAAACACAGAACTACCTCTGAAAATGTCCAAACTGCTCGAGACACTAGAACCAAAGGGAATAATCTCCTACTTATCCATTTTGCTAAAACAACCTTTGGCCAAAGAAATTTTAGATACTTTGCAACAAAACGATATAATACACTTCCACTGGCAATTAGACAAAACACAATGTATCTTAAATATAAATCTGAAACCAAGTCCTGGATTACCAGCCAAAAGAGATTCAATATCAAAGATTTTTTCAAAACTAACTCATAAGTATTTTTTCTTCAATAGTACTTTGATGATAAACTGTTACTTGTAATATTGTGTTATTATTTTGTATTTTGTATGTGTTATTATTATAAATAACTTATGCTAAGCGCCTGCTCTCAACACATGTTCTCCTAGTGAGACAGGCATATAATAAAACAAATTGTATGTCAAAAAATAATAAAGATGAATAATAAAAAAAAAATTAAAAAATAAATGGTATTTAAACCCACTGGTATTTCTGTGCTCCTGGTATTTTGATCTTGTCAGCACTACCTTCCCGTTGTGACGTTTATTATTAATTTTATGTTTTATGGTGACATTAGCACCACTGCAGAAATGATCATAAATTGCCCTATTGCATTTCTGTGCTCCTGATATTTTGTTCCTTTTTTTTGACGTTTATTATTTGCCTTTTTTATGCGAAAACACGGCTAAAGCCATTTCGAGCAACGTTTCAATTTTACACCAGGGCGATACTGAGAGTATCTTACACTCTGGAACGTGCCGCAAATAAACTGTATATTATTGTTTTAAGTGTATGCATTGTGAAAAAAACACCAATTAATCAAATAAAATGTATTTGCCTACACCGGGATTCGATCCCGCGACCTTTCGGTTGCGAGTCAAGAACCTTACCCCTCGACCACGCCAGCCGTCGAATGGGATGCCGTACTCCAGCCGTTTAGGAGAAGGTGGAACTCTTGCGCGGTACTCTCATTATAACCCTTGTGAGAATCGCAACTCGGTTTAAAATAGTTTTCGCAATGTTGAGTGACCAGATCACAATAGCCGATTACTTTTCCATAACCCTCTTCCCCATTCCCTTCTTCATCCACGATCTTCATTCTCATAATACTCGGTAGATCCACTAGCTCCTAGTAAATGGATCTCAGTACAGGGAAAAAACAAACATGTTTGTACTTAGAATAAACTGAGTAAAAAAATGATTAGCAGATATCTCTTTACAATTTAAATGTAATAAGTTTCTTATAAGATTTAGCAGTTAATTTACCATTAGACTTTTAATGACGAAGTCAGGATGAAGTTTCCCTTTGTGGTTCATCGCGCAGCCTCCGAGAAAAGCATGGCCGAGTGGGAGGGGCCGCGGGGGGCGGGGCCTGAGCTGGCAGCCAATCATCGCGCTCCTTGCCCACCCCCCCGACGGGGGGCCATTTCCGCCCCATCTCTAATTTTATCTCATAATTTTATTGCTCTCAAAAATCTCTCAACAGGGAATTTGATTTGAGGGAAAAAAATATTAAAAACGGAACACCGAAGAAAGGGTGGTTACGATTTTGGATTTATTAAAACACATCATAATTTTTATTTTATTCATAAGATAAATTGTTGAACGCAGTTTCTTACATGTTTTTTGACTTCCATACTAAGCAAATGCTCGTGTTATGGTAGTCGAAATTAATCACACCAAAGTACTGTCGCGTCGTATCTTCATCAATTACGTACTATTGACGTCAAACATTTTTCTAGTGTTTGTAGTCATAAAAAGGAGTAAATAAAAAAAAAAATCAGATTGTGCAGTTCACACGCGGTAGAAGTGAAACTTTCAGAAAACTAAAGTAGATAAGAGTTGGGAGGACACGAAGCACCGCACAAAGAGGAGACCGATTAGCCTATCACATTCGCAGGCTAAATCCTATAGATGTATATGTTTGTCTCTTTTTTCTCTCTTATCGCTATTTTTGGTTTCATCGAGTTTCAACTCACAACAGTGCTAAAGAAGTTTTCACTTGAATAATTTATTATTATTTTTCCCCACGAGTAGTAGTAAATATGTGTCGGTGAATACATTTTATAAATCACAAAATACAGTAGCGGCTATTTAGACAAAATATTTTATATCTCACAACTGGTATGCTAAAATACTGATTAATAAAGAATTATTGCTGTAAATTTGAACGGAATTAACACTCGTTTTATTGAAATGTTTTCTAAAACTTAAAAATGAATCTGTGGGATTAGAGAAATTTAAATATATTGAAAAGACGGACGTAGCTACATACATTCGATTCCATCCAAGTTTAATCTACAATAGAACAAACATCTTCCAGGGAGGCGTACAATATAAGTACATGCATAAATCAATCATATTTACTGTCAATAAACAGCCAGATTGCCGGCATTGAAAATATAATATGTGTGTAAGAGTGTTAATAATAATATATATATGTCACAGGCAAATCGTAAAATCAAGCCGATCATGATGCGCCTGAGGCACTTCACGATCTCCCGCCAGGCACTTCACGAAGTAGCTAGGCGCATCATGATCTGCCTGATTTTACGATCAGCCGCCGACATATATATGGGAGAGCGAACTTGGCGATGTTTCAAAGGTTTTTATCTTAACCATGCGTTGATATTTTTTCAGTTCGTTTTGGTTGTTTTGCAAAAATTTTTTTTTTTTTATAGATTGTATTCCATTATGGCCCGGTTGGTATATCAGTTGGTTGAAAGCTCGGCTTGGTTGGAATTTCGAGTTTAGCACAGCTTGGAACATAATCCGTATATTGGTCGAAAACCTAGATGTCATTATTGTCTATGAATTTAATAGAGGAACGTGTTTCTTTTTTCTTTGAAAAACAAATCTTGTAAGTTGTAAATCTATGCTCTCTACAGTCATTTTCATCGAGATATTTCAAAAACGAAAGTTTATTTTTAGGCGGGTTTAATTTTTTAAAGTTACCCACTTCAATCATGGTGCTAAATGCGAGTATACTAATTTTAATTATTAGGTATTTGTTTTGCTGGAGTTAGTGCACTATTAATGAAATTAACAGTTGAAAACAAACTGTCCTGATGTTGAAACTTTTAAAATACCTTATCAGACTATGTTTGATTCTTATCAATGAATTGCATAACCGGAGGCCCCGAGGAAAAAATTACACCGAGTAAGGGGGCGTTCATGTATTACGTAACGCAATTTTTGAAGATTTTGACGTTTTCCTGTACACCCCCTCCCCCCCCCTTAAACGTTACGTAAGGCCCGAGTGACAATTTTTACCTGAAAGTCATAATTAAGTTGTGTAAAGTACTGGAAAGTCTCGCTTAAAAACCCTTTTTCTTGTTTTAATCGCTATTGCGGCAATAAATAAAACAAGAGATTTGTTTTTATTTTTTTTATAAATTCAATAATATTATTATTTAATGTATAAAAACAGTTTATTATAAACGAGTTCTGCTTCGTAATTATTATTATGTGTTACAGCTGTTTCGACAGTTTGATAATGCCTTTAGAGGGCGAAACAGCTGTAACAAATAATAATAATTACGAAGCAGAACTCGTTTATAATGAACTGTTTTTATACATTAAATAATAATATTATTGAATTTATAAAAAAAATAAAAACAAATCTCTTGTTTGATTGATGAACAAGAGATTTCTAACTCACGATACATGCGTATATTGTTTATTTTATTTATTCACGTTTCTATTTATAAAAAAATTGGAGGTCATTATTATTTTTATCGGCCTTGTATTCCTTCTGGATCTCCACAATTTAACACTGTCTTTTCTCATGTTCCGAATGCAGTTATCCAAGTACTCAAAAGGAAGATTTAAAAATCCACAGTATGATTCACAGAAGAGAAAAACAATTTTCATGTCCTGACTGCAACTATACGCTTTCTTAAAAGGGATACCTAAGAACCCCTGCTACTCATAGTGGAGAAAAATCTTTTTAAATTTCTGACTGCAACTATTCATGGACTACGAAGTAGATGAAAATCTAAAAATCACATGTTTACCCACAGTGGAGAAAAAACTATTTCATGTCCTGACTGAAACTATTATTTTTCTCGAAAATAAAAACTAAAACAGCACTTGCTGACTCACAGTAATAAAAAACCTTTTTCATGTCCCGACTGCGACTATTCATGCGCAACAAAACTAAATATCTAAAAAATATCTAAAAAGGTATCTAAAAATTCACACATTTACCCAAAGTGGAAAGAAACACTTTTTATGCCCTGACTGCAATTATTCATGTTGTACAAAGGAACTTCTTAGAAATCATTTGCTGACTCACAGTGACATAAAACCTTTCACATGTTTCTACTGTCCGACTGTCACATGTTTATCCACAGTTGAGAAAAACCTATTTCATTCCCTGACTGCAACATTTCTTTTTTTCGAAAAAATAACTAAAACGGCACTTGCAAACTCACAGTGATGAAAAAACTTTTCCATATCCTGACTGCGACTATTCGTGGGCCGCAAAACGGTAACTAAATATTAAAATGTTTACCCACACTGGACAAAAACCTTTTTCATGTCTCGACTGCAATTATTCATTTTGTACAAAGAAACTTCTTAGAAAGCTAACTCACAGTGATATAAAACCTTTTACATGTTTCTACTGCGAGTATTCACGTTTTTCAAAGAGGCACCAAGAAAATCACATCTTTATCCACAGCGGAGAAAGCCATTATCCATCTACAATCTTATTTCAAAACGATAGTTTGAGATGGAGCACTGCCCCAAAAAACCAAAGCGATTTTACATTTTAGCTTATAAGAAATAAATAACCTAAAACAATTTACCCAAACATTGACATAGCCTTAAGAATGTGCATTAAGTTTCGAATTCCCTATTTTTTATTTAAATAAAAAAAGCATGTTACGTAACGCTTTATTCGAACCTCCCCCCGTAACGCATAGTAACGTTTTACAAGTCCCCCCCCCCCCAAAGTGCGTTACATAATACTTGAACAGCCCCTTACACGCGGAACTGTCAATTTCTCAGAATTTTTTAATTTTTATAAGAAAAACTTTCTTTTTATACTTTTTTAAAGGTTATTCCCATCAGTGAAATATATCATATTAGAATAAGTTAACAATAATAATCTAAATGAAAATATGAAAGAGAACAAGACACAGAAAAACAGAAAAAGACAATGGTCGCAATTGGGACTCGAACCCAGACCTCTCCGTCTAACCGGGACGAGTGCGTTAACCAATTTCGCTATTGCCACCTTCTGTCAAAACGTCATAATTGTCAATCTCATATTTTCAAATTTTAGAATTAACCAGTTTGGTTTTATGGAAGGTAGAAGCAATTGTAAAATTAAGTTCAGCTCTAGAATGGATAAAAAGCTACCTTTTGCAAACGTGTTTTTTTTTGCAAAATAAGGATGCAATTGTAAAATTAAGTTCAGCTGTAGAATGGATAAAAAGCTACCTTTTGCAAACGTCTCCAAGTTGAAAAATTAACAGTGTGCTTAGTTCACCAAAAATGAGTTTTTTTGGCATACTTCAATGTACAGTCCTGGGGCTGTTACTGTTTATCATCTATGTTAATTACATATTCATACAAAAACTAAACGGAAATTTAATATCTTATGCTGACGATACTGTCATAATAATTGAAGGTACCGATTGGAATACTGTTAATAACCTATCGAATATTGATATAAACATATTGAAAAATTGGTTCGATAAAAATCTCCTCTCTTTAATTAAAGAAAAAAACGAAATTTATTCCATTATCTATCAATAAATTCAAATTAGAACCAGATTTAAACATCATAATACACCAAAGTAAATGTAACAAAACTAACTGCAATCAATGTTGTGCTATACTTAGACCAACTCCCAAAATCAAATATCTTGGTGTATATATAGATCAACATTTTAAATGGAAAACACATCTTTGTGAACTCGTCAAAAGGATTAGGAAATGTATATATTTATTAGACTTAGAAACATTCTTACCTTAGAAAACCTGAAAAGATTGTACTGTGCAATTGTTAAATCTATATTACAATATGGTATTATTGGCTGAGGAGGAACATATGATAATATTTTAAATCCACTCAAAATAGTTCAAGGGTTGATAATTGAAGTAATCTTGAAAAAAAACCATCTAAATTTTCTATTGAAATTCTTTTTTCAATATTCAATGTACCTACAATTGACAAAATGTATAAAAAATATTCAATACATTAAATTTACAAAGAAACACAGTTAACACTTGTAACTTACAATTCAATACATCAGCAAGATACCATAAAACTATTAAAATCCCAAAATTTAATCCTAAGCACATTCAAAATTCCCATCTTTATCTAGGCACTAGCTGGGTTCCCGGCTTCGCTCAGGACAATATTCGAGAGTGTTATGGAATGTTCCACACTGATGTTCCCGATTTCCTATTCCCGAAAATTCCACAACATACTCTGCCACTCCTACCAGAATTTTCTAGAGCTCTATTGAACCTTCTAGAACTTTCCGGAAGATTTTTCTCGAAATTTCAAGAGGGCAAAACTTCCACCCCTTATATCTTAACGATGCATGCCCTTTAGGTAAAAACGGTTACCCTTATTCCCTAGGGGGGGTAGAGATCTACCACACCGTATAACTCCCTTGATCGTACCGGGACTCGTTTTAAATTTTTTCCGTTCCCCCTTTTTTTACTTTCTTTTATAATATATAGCTGTTTCCCGGCATGCGTTGCAGTGCCATATTCAAACAAATAAAATGATACTCCTTGCATGTCCTTTCCCGTGCGTTCCCCTCCAGCGTTCCACTTCCACCTTCCCCACCACCGCTCTCTCGCTTCCCCGTCCCGCCAACCCCCCTTGCACTTCATTTCTTTACTCTTCTCCCGCCCGGCCCGTAGCCGAAACTTTTTTCTAATACTAACATTTTTAAACTCGTTATATCTTTCTAATTAAATATCCTAATTGAAAAATTCAAAAATTTAAATTAATTTATTGTAGTTGTCTTGAATATGAAGTAATTTATTTTGATTTAAACCAAGATACAAATAAAGAGCCTTTTCAAGCGGCCACATTTTAATTAAATTCTTAAAATAAAAGAATACTTATTGTGGCATAACCATAATAGTTAGACATATGCTGTTGCGATTTTTTTTTTTAAATAATGATGTGTTCTACATATTCGTAGTACATTATTTTATTCTATCATCAATAGTTTTCGCAGCGCCCGCGATGTAGAGAATATTTTAGGTAATTTTTTTACACCTTGGGTTGCATTATTGAAGTTTTAGTAAGGATGCCTATTTTTTTGAAAATATTATAGCCTATGTTACCCAGGGATAGTGTAGTTTCCTAACAGCGTAAGAATTTTTCAAATCGGTTCATTAGTTTCGGAGCCTATTCAATGCAAACAAACAAACAAATCTTACCTCTTTATATAGTGTAGTTTTTTACAACATGTTTTTGAGTTATCATGAATAATAGCATTGATTTCGTTATTATTGTTTTTTTTCTTGTCAATTATTTCATTTATAATAAACTTAAATAATTGGTTATCTATACTGATTTAACGAAAAAAAGTTATGTTGATAATCAGTAATATTTTACCGCGTTTACATTAAACTTTAATTTATTCATCGGAATGGCTGTAATATTTTTTATTTGACCGATGGGAATAAATATTGTTTATTAAGAATATTTTATAACATTTGTAAATTTTAAAATCTTAAAATTACTTGTTCATAGATGTTTTAACATTCCCTACAAAAAATTCTCAATATATTTTTTGCACTAAATTCCAAAGTTTCAGAATTATTTTCAGTAGAATCTATGGGTTGAAATTATTATCGCCATATTTAACAACTTTAGATAACTATTTATTATTTAAAAGTTTTATTTGTAGAACTCTATTTTAAACCTATTTTTTTATATGTAAAGGTATAATTAATTAATTTATAAAAAAAAGAAATTATTATGAAACGTGATTGTTTGACAATACTCCCATAAGGCGAAACATCTATCACGCTTAATAATAAAAGCAGAACTTATTTTAAAAATAAACTGTCTTTTTATTATAAATTAACAATATCTATCATTAAATATAAAACGTCAATCGAAATTAAATTTCAAACGATGAGCTGTGGTGTCAGGAAATTCCTTGCACAGCTTTTTCTGGAATTACTTTATAGTCAACTAATCTATAAATGTATATTCAGCTCGGCAAGTAATTATAGGGATTTGAAATATTTATTTAAAAATTTAATAATAACGCAAGTCAGTTACACCATGTTACATTATTCCATGATTTTCAGTTGATCAATAAGTCAGCTTTATTTCTTCTGTATTTGATCTTCCACTTTTAATAATAGAAGTTATTAAGCCCACTTTTATAATAAAGAACTGGTTCCCGGCATGCGTTGCAATGCCATATACAAAGAAATAAATCGTTTCTCCCCGCATGTCCTTTCCCGTGCGTCCCCTTCCCCGTTCCCCTCCCGCATCCCCTTCCCCTCCCGCATTCCCATTTCCACCTTCCCCGCCTTCATTCTCCCCTCTTTCGCTCTCCCGTCCCGCCAACCCTCCTCCATATATTCAGTCCCAGTACATTCAGTTTTCAAACAGGTCGCGTGCCACCTATTACAAATTTTTAATTCAAATTAAAATTTTTCATGTAGTATTGTAAAATATTCATTTTTGTATATTATAAAACAATTAATCAAATTTGGTGCCTAACATATATTACATTTAAAATATCTACAATTCTTGATTCGATTAAAATTATTATGTAAGTAGGTACGTAAAATTAATTAATTAATTTAAAAGAGTTTTAAAAATTAAATTTTGGCTTAACAATCATTGTTTTGCAAAATGTCATTCTCAAAATTTTGATAGTTTCGCAAGAATTTTTGTGATGATTAAAAAACTTTTCAGATGTATTGTCATGTGGTTGTAAAAATCCAGAAACCTTCTCGGATATTGAAATAAGCTATTTTGAAAGTTTCAAACATTTCCTTTGATTAATATAGCAATACATAGACATCTCACTAATCGCCAAACACATTTTGATTTGTATATATATTCGTATAAGATGTATTATCACTAAGCATAGCTCAATCTAAAAACGAAAAGCCTTTTTATTTTTTTAATGTGAATACAGCAGAAGAGTCCCAACTGCTCCTCTCTGCCATCTGTAAGTACGGAACTGGATCCGCCATACAGCTAGTCAAACGTCCTACCTACTGAGCCACCACCAACCACCTCAATTAATTGAAAATAATAGTTGAATGGTGAAACCATTAATAATAAAAAAGCGAATCGTTCTAAAAATTAAGAATGCACAAATATGTGGCAGGTTTTTCACAAATCAACCTGATAAATTGGTTTTATTATAATAATGGTCTTTTACATAATTTCTAAGTTATCAACTTCACTCACAACGCCGACATATATAATATTACCCCAATTAATCAAATATTTCAAAATTTATATCAATGGGAAAAATGTTTATTTTTCATGTGACTTTGTTTGAAAATTTTAGACAAAAAAAACATTTTTTACGGTCAAATCCGGCGGTGGAAGGTAACTGAGAATTAGCCGCGGGCAAACCGCAATTCCAAAGTCATAAAACTAATAAAAACACTTTCAAGTCCTTAAGGACTCCTAATAGTTCTGGAAACTAGGAATGCACTTGGTACTGTGTAATTAGGTGTGTAGAAAATTACATTTTTCCTGCTTTAATAAGAGGCAATGTCAACCCTAAGTGATTGATCACCGCACATTAATTTGGGGGAAGAAAGCCATTCGAGGCAAACCTAAATTGACAAACAATAAGACCTGTTGTTGTGGGAGCTATCTTGAATTTTAAGTGATGGTGAGAGATGAAAAACATTTTAACATTTTTCGTGGCAACGAATTAAATTGTTCTGCAAAGAAAAGTCATAAGTACATTGGAGTAAGTGGTTGGTGACTTGGTTTTCATTCTTAGATAAGGAGGTGAGTTTTAAATTAATCAAATTTTCATTCAAATGATCCCTATTTATTTATTTATAAACAGCACATTAGATAAATTGGTGAAAACAAGTATAAGTATAATTTATGTGTTTCATTGTAGGTGTCTTATTTATGGTATGCATATTAAGTGATTACCGGGTGATGTGTATTGTGTATAATGGGAAGGAGTGTGTGTGCATGTGTGTATGTATGTATGTATGCGCATTGAACAATTTATATTATTGACATGATGCTCTTTTTAAATTTGGGCAGTGAATCGGAGAAAATGTCAATGTTAGAAATTTTAAACTAATAATGCAATATCGATTTTATTTCATTCAAAAGTTGTTTTAATATATACCTATTTAGGTTCAAGTTAGCCATAAAAATTATCTAACGCTTGATAATAAATTTATTAAAAATATGTATCTACTTTTTGCAATTATTTTTTGATCAATCATAAGCATTTATAAATTTTTCAATAATGTCTAACTTAAATAAGTGGGTTAAAAATCTGACATATGAGTATTTTAGTTTATAAGATAGATAAATTGCAGTATTTTTGTCGCAAAACACGAACGTGGTTTTTATTTATGTGACTTTATTTGAACTAAAATTGAATTTCTGAAAAGTAGCTTTCCTAGAAAATTCATTGATTTATTTTTCTCTATGATTATATTATGATATATAATATATGTGTGTTGTATAATACAACATATTGTTTGAAAATTGGACAAATCTGCCAAAGATCAACGGTATAACCATATTTATTATAATATAGATAAATAAATCTTTTTCAAAATTTAAAAAATAACTTCACTAGATAAAATAACAATCTTTGGAAATCAATAAAAAAGAGTTGTTACGTCTAGAATTAGATTTAAAAAAGACATATTTTCAGCTGTGAAGTAACACTTTCAAGTGATTTTGGATGCCTTTTCCACGGTTTTCGACTACTAGGCAAATCAACTTACGGCAAATCAAATCACTAGGCAAATGCCCTTACGACGGTCGTCGGTATTTATATATATTATTAAATTAAAAAATAGGAGTATTAAAGAAATATAACTTTACTTTACACGCATCTGTCGAAACTTTCCTTAATCAAACATACCTTAACAGTTAAACTAAAACAATACACGATAAAAATGGTTACTGGTCGCGATGCGATGTTGCAAACATTTTAATCAAAAGAAACAATGTTTGACACTTTTGTGTTAGATTCGGAATTTCTTATTTTTAACAATATGTATTTTCTTGTTTAGTGTTTGGCTGCTATGTTATAAGTGATAAGACCACAAGTAAACACGCAAACATCCACGCACATGACATTTGAACAAGGTGGACGGCCATCTTGGCAATCTGTTTTATTTAATGAAAATAAAAAAAACTTTTCATACTTATAATGAATACAATAATAAACACAACTTTGGAAAAATAAGTACCTGCAATCAAAAAGCATTACAATGAGTGATGATTGTTTAGTTATCACAAAAAACAATTAAATAATTTTTTTATTAAATATGTCATTATTGCATTTAAGAACATATTAAAAACCTTTATAAACTAACAAAATAATCAAGGAGTAGCCAAGATGTCTAAATAACAACAAAAAAAACAATTTAAGTATCAATGTGAAAAAAAAATGCCTATAAAAAAAAATGGTGATTGTAATTGACTATTTTCCTAATTTCAAAGTTATTGAATTGTAAACCCACTGTATTTGTATTTTAAAAATGTAGTCCTTTATTTATATCAGGATAATGATTAGTTTCCATTATGTGGTTGGCAATTTCAGAATGAGTACAGTTAAAAGTGACCGAATTAAATAAAGACACCTTAGCTCAATCGGTAGAGCACTTGCCATGTAAGCAAAGGGTACTGGGTTCGAGTCCCAGAGGTGCCAATATCTTTTTCTGACTTTTCTGTCTCCTGATTTTTGATCGAGTTTCGCTAATATTGTCTTCACTTAATGAAATATTAAAAATTACTATTATTTAAAAATAAATATAATTTATACAATTCAGTCATAAGATCTTATATCTTTTTCTTATATTTTTGGTTTAAAATATTATCAATTAATTTTAGAGAAATATTAGAGAAATCCAAAGATTTTTTGTTATCTATTAATTAACTTCAGTAAATTATTTATTGTGTATTTTGAGGTGAAAAATTTTGTCATTGAGGGTTAAACTGTTGATTGTCTTTTTCGTTATTTATTTTTGGGGTGTTATGCTATGTTGCGCTACCTCCTTCTTTATCCGACGTTTTGGACAGCGTTGCAGTGTCCATCATCAGGGCAGATCCGGCAGATCCGACAGATGTGCCGGATCTGCCCTGATGATGGACACTGCAACGCTGTCCGAAACGTTAGCTAAAGAAGGAGATAGGAGAACACGGCATAACACCCCAAAAATAAATAACGAAAATGCTTTTGGCCGTGAAAATCTTAAAACTTATCTGTTGATTGTCTAATTAAAAAATATTAAAATATTTAATTAAATAAAGACAATATTAGCGAAACTTAATCAAAATCTGAAGACAGACAAATAAGAAAAAGATATTGGTTTCACTGGGACTCGAACCCAGATACCTTAGCTTACATGGCCAGTTCTCTACCGATTGAGCTATGGAACCCATTTCCAATTCGGTCACTTTCAGCTGTATCATACTTCGACTAAGAACTACCAACACTATCTTCATTTTCTTAACGCACATATTATTGGCTGCTATCTTTATATATGATTGCAAGATTCAACTCGAACTAAATGCTATCTAGATAGCGTCTGGATAAATATTTAACCATTTTATTTAAGGTGTCTGGGTTCTAGTCCCAGTGGAACTAATATCTTTTTCTGATTTTTATGTCTTCAGATTTTGATTGAGTTTCGCTAATATTGTCTTCATTTAATTAAATATTATAATTTGAGCTTTTACTCATAAAGTTAAAAATGGAAATAAAAAAAAATTAAAAGTTTATTTTTGTAAAAACAGAACGTAAAAAACTACAGTACCGAAAAATATCCATGTTGATTCGTTAGTTAGAAAAAGTATCTCTGAATTATTGCACATTTACCGAACAAAGGACCAAAGGTTTACTATCTATGTAGATGAGAATCCTTGTTCATTGAGCGTTCCATTCATAGATCCGTGAGAGTGGGTCCATTCGTCCATTAATTGACTAAATATTGCGATTCCGAAGGGATGAGAACCCGACCTATAATTGGTAGAGGACTCCAAGAACCAGGGTCCTTATTAAATCGTTACCCAGAAATGTTAACTACTTATAAAATGATACTGTTTCTTCTGGAGAGGATGTTCCTAAATGCAAAAACCCACTAGCTAAAGCCTTCATTTAGGAGTAACTCAGGAATTAACGTTTCTAAAAATATTTCACAAAATTGGGGTTGGATTATTAAGATTGAAGATTGGTTGCAACATTTTATTATACGGCATTCATCGGAATAGACATTTTATTATTATATATTTTTATGATTATTGGAATTATATATCCTCTACTTGCGATCCGTTTCCTTCGGTTTTAGTGAAGGAAGTTTTCAACCTGTAATCTACTTAAACTCGCCGTAACTTTAGCAAAGGCAAGTTTTAATGAATGTAAAAAAAAACAAACAAAAATCAAGTGGAGAATGATAAACGAGTTGAACATAAGATAGGTTCGACAGAATTTGAACAATTCATCAAATTCCAAAGTGAATTTTCAAGTTCTGTAAAGGTTCCATTCAAGTTCTGTTATTATATCACTAGCTGGAGTACCCGGCTTCGCTCAGGGAGTTTATATGAGATTGAACTGACGTTCAAACCCACGACGGATCTTGCTTTATATACCTACCACTGGCGATGTGTAGCCCCACCCATACAAAAAGGCTTCGAATGGTCCACGATGTTCCAGAACATTCCACAATATTCGAGAGTATTCTGGAAAGTTCCACAATGTTGTTCCCGATTCCCTATTCTCGAACAGTCCACAAAATTCCAGAATGTTCTGGGATGTTCTGGAATGTTCTGGAATGTTTTGGTGATATGATATTACACATTATCCCAGACATTATGACATTATCCCAGAACATTCTGGAATGATGTGGACTGTTCGAGAATAGGGAATCGGGAACATCATTGTGGAACTTTCCAGAATACTCTCGAATATTGTGGGATGTTCTGGAACATCATGGACCATTCGAAGCCTTTTTGTATGGGTGGGGCTACCCATCGCTAGGGTCATCTTGCTCTCGAATGTTTTGGACTGTTCAAGAAATTTCTAGAGGGCGAAACTTTTAGCCAATCTATCTTCAAAATCACGCCGTTCAGGAAAAAGCGAGAACCTTCTTCATGGTTGGGGGATAGAGGGCTACCACACCATATAACTCCCTTGATCGTACCGGGACTCGTTTCTGAGTTTTAGCGGGACGCACACTTTTGTACACTTTCTTTTATAATATATATTGATTATTGGCCAGTTGTTTCACATAACTGAAATAATAACAGAACTTTAACAGAATTTGACAATTAACTCTGAAATTTGAGGAATTTTCAAAATTTTGGAAAACATCTAGCCTCGTAATGATTTTTCTTAGTTAGAAGGAGAAACTAACTAACTAAATATCACGCATTTACTAAGGAGTAGGTAGAG
Organism: Limnephilus lunatus; assembly: GCA_917563855.2. Taxonomy (NCBI): domain Eukaryota; kingdom Metazoa; phylum Arthropoda; class Insecta; order Trichoptera; family Limnephilidae; genus Limnephilus; species Limnephilus lunatus. Next base: position 40,637,457 of record OU830594.1, read on the forward strand.
GGGACGAACCGCCAAATAACTAAATCTTTTGCGCACATTCTTGTTTCAGTCACATTCATACATCCTCTAATGCCACTTCTTCCGTTATTCTGACCCTTTACATAGCCCGACGCAAGTATTTAGTTCAGGTGATCATCCCATGACTTCCTCAGGCGTCCCCGACTTTTCTACCATGTACAGAATAAGGATGCTTGGGAAATATTGATATTAATTGTAAATGAAGTACAGTAAGTAATATTATATTACATTATAATCCATTGATAGTGGGAACAACAAATAATTAATATTACAAAGGCATCATAGCCAATACCAAAATCAATAAAATACCGTAGAATTTAAATGATTGTGAATGTGAACATTTTTTTCATCTTTACAAATAAATTTGATTTAAACGAAATTGCTGTATTTGTCTCTAATAATGTAAGAAAGTTTTTTTTTCACAATAGCTCCACACAGGAGGACCTGAGGAAAATAATTCCACTCAGGGTCTATGTCATCTTTGGGAATATTACATGGAGGGTCCTTTTAGGAAAGGAAGGAGAGGACGTTCTGGGCAGGAAAAAGGTATTGAGAAGTATAAGAATCTGGGGGAGAGTTTGTCCAGGAGTAACGGATGTATGAATCCACCTCTCCCATTGCGGTGCAAGGCGATGTTCCGAGAAAGTACGACTGGAGAAGTCAAAGGGACTTCCTCAATCATTCTCTCCCGATCCGACTTGACATGCAGCTGATGGGCAGACGCATCCGTCTAGACGCACAGACCCGGACAAACCTCACCCCATGAACCCGGGCACCTCTGCTAAGTCACCAGTAGTAGCGAACCACTCGGGGTGACCTATGGTAAAGGTATTGCTTATCCAATAAATGGTTCCCGGGGCGGCGGTACCCATACCCGCCTCCCAAATTGTAGATAATAATGTAATGCAAATAAGCAAAAATATAATTCAAAGCGTTTGTTGAAAATGTAAGAAACTGGCTTTGTGAAAGCTGTATGTACGCTATACGCGCATAAAGCCGCACACATTTTAAAATTTATTATATCTTCTCAAAGTGCCTCGGGCCACTGGCCACGGCAGCCCACTGGCTACTCTACATAATATTATACTTAGTGCTGGGTTGGCACGAAAACAGCTAAACACTGGAATTATTAAACCCAAATGTTATTATCGATATGATGTTGAAATTATTGTTTTGATTCGTTTATTGAGTGTGCATTTTTGATGCAGTTGACTCACCATACCAGTCCCACGAAATATCGTACGTGACGTCAGCGTTCTGGTAATTTCTGTCTTTGTTGGTAATGGCAGGGAGATTAAATGAAAGATGTTGCGCCCTTGGAAGGGGTGATTCTTCACAAAAATGGCGCTCTACCAATTATCAAATTATTATTATTGTTATTGATGAAATATCACCGTGTATAACGTAGACAGTTGTATTTTGTTATGCATCACGATGGGATACATAAAACGTACGTCACATCACGACTGCAGTGGATCTATGCTCGACGCAGGCGGAGACTTGATGATTTTGTGGTCAACTGACGGTGAATGCTACAGCGAGATGCTCGACACAGTGGTTGTTGGAGATGATATGGCAATTTCTAAGAGGTTCAATACAATGGTGGTGGAGATAAGTTAATGTTGGCGAATCCTCCAGGCTGATAGTGGAGACAAACGGTGGTGAGTATGGTTCTCGACGCATATCCCTGAGGAAAATAATTCCCCTCAGGGCCTATGTTATCTTTGGGGATGCTGTGTGGAGGGCTTCTTAGGAAAGGAAGGAGATTAAGTTCTGGGCGGCAGTACCCATACCCGCTCCCAAATTGTAAACTCGTGTTGTTTACTCATGTAACATTTGATAATAATTATGATAAATAATTTACATTACAACGATTGTATCATACACGATTTTGAATTATGCACAGAATTGTATTTATCACTATTTGTTCCCTCCCCTTTCCAAAAAAAGGCAGAAAATCTGACAATACATTTTTAATTTGTCGCTACACCCATCATGGAGCTATCGTAATAATCTCAAATTCACATCTGTTTAATTAACGTGTATGAGTGATAATGATAAAATAATAATATAAATGTTATTGACTGTGCAATTTATTACAGCAGAAAAGATGTGACATTCTTTATCGTAATTCTGAACAAGAAATAAAGAATTGTTAATGCTTCCATGCAGGAATATTTTGTCAAAAAACATTTTTTCTTTGAGATATTTGAAAAAACCATTCAAGATACAAGTTCGGGTGGGAGGAACCAGATCAGAAGATTATTGCAACAATTGGATCACAGTTCATAGCAATCAGGGGATATCAAATGATAATAACCGACTGCTAGCCTGGGGCAATGCATTTCTGCGTCTTATTATATTGTTAAATATTTCTAGGAAGATGCACATTTTAGGGTGGATGCAGTTTTTGCAATGTTTTATCCTGGGAAGGATAATTTTATTAACATCTATCAAAGGTAGGTAACCTATTTGAGAGACAATCACGCGAACCTAACCTAACGTGGAATATTTTTAAATACGAAAGATACAGGGATAAAAGTTTTTTCTTCATATTTCTGTCTGTTTGAAATATTGAATTATAAGTTTATTATTAAGTTTGATCAAATCGTGATATTTGTAATATAGACATTAGATATGTTGCACAACCTTATGGTTTTTGTTTTTAAATTTTATTATTTTCATTAGATGATTTTTGTACATATTCTTTTGATTCCATATAAATAGTTTTTCGTCGCACGACCTATCATGTCGATCGTGATCGAATGTGATTTAATAATTAAACATTTTTATGCCACCAAAGTGACGTTTGTTGATGCTGAATAAATCAATCTATTTAGTGATTTATAATCACAGCGTTGATTCTACTAATCGCAGGTTGAATATAGAAAGGGGTGAAGGGGAAATTAGGTGAACATAATATCTTAAATCTTATAATTTACTCTTCCATCATTCATTTCCTTAAATATGTCTTGGACACATTCATATTTCCCAAGTCATTAACGACGAGATTTCAAGTACATAGTTGAAATACCTGTCTAACATCTTTTTGATTATTCAAAAACCACACACACCCTTTATATTACCACTTCAATATTGAAACCAATCGATAGCCCCTTGTAATCATACTTCAATAAATTAACAATTAACACAAGTCATGCTTAGTTTATTAAGACGCCCGTTGTAGAAACCATTATTTGTACAAACAATTATAACATCCATCGGAATGCGAAAGCCCAGCCTCTTATGGGTAAATTGTTTCAAGTGTTCAGCAGGTACACATTCTCGAAAAACAAAACTCCTACGATGTTCCAGCGACAACAAAGGAATTAATCGACCGCCTTAAAGGGAGTAACCCAAGATTTTGGGTACAAAGTGGTCCAATGCAAATATTATGAATTTTTGGCAAGCGTTTTTTTTGTCCTTTTACGGTAAATATGGAACACTTCAAATATGTTTGATTGACGTTCTCGAACTTGAAGCTTTGCGTATGGAGAATAAGTTTGAACGTATAGAGTGTTGGAAAGCTTGAGAAAGTATCAAAATAATCAATTTGATTACGTAAACATAAAATAAATGCAATATGTAAAAAATAATAAATAAATGGATCGTGATATTGATCGTGATGAATATTGAACGTGTAGCCTACGCTTAACGTTGGCTCTGCACAGTATTGTGTGTAGTTGGATTGATTTTGCGAAAAATCCATGGTAGGTTTTTTTTTATTTTTTTTTTATTGATCTATATACGTGATGTTTACAATATATTATTCGATGCCTGTCTCGCTAGGGTATACCTGTGTTGAGACAGGCGAGGGTACTTCAGCGATGTGGTGAAATTTTTTTTAATTGTTTGGCGCATGTTTATACTCATTGTCCACGGCTCAAAATCTGGCATATTTATAAAAAAAAATTTAAAAGACTCGTCGAAGAAATGTTTTCTAACGTACGTATCTACTCAAAGGAAAAAACAGAAAAAAAATTAAAAGACTTATCGAAGAAATGTTTTCTACCTACTCAAAGGAAAAAAACTTATTACATTTCGTTATGTGCTGGATTATAGTTTAAGTTTGTGATAAATGTAAAAAAATAGGTACAATTGAACTCCATTTTCAAAACTTTAACCTATCGATGACCTATTTTCTTACAGAGTCATCTCAAAATCATAATTATTTTTATATATGACATACAAAAATAATAAAAAATACACACATAAATTAATATTGCCGTTTTTTTTAATTTTTCCATTACCGCTTTTACTTATCTAATTTTTAATTATTAATTTAAGAATATTTATGTCTTCGGTTGCTTTAAATGTCACGTTTTCCCATTTTTTTTTCGCTGATAATTATTACCGTATCGTTGGTATATGAAGTAATATGGCCATGTAGTGGTTGAAAAAAAGGTCATTAGCATATATGGTGAAAAGAATTGGTCCGATTACTGTACCTTGCGGGATTCCAAAGTCAGGTATTTCATTATCACTATTAATCTGATTCATTTTTACGACCTGGGGTCGATTTTTTTAGGTAGTTCGAAATCCACTTAATCGCATTGTATTTTAAATTAAAAATATATTTCGATTGGATTAAAATACATTGGATATACAATAAAAAAATTATTTTTTCTTATATAGCCAAAGAGGATAGTTTAAATAATGTTAATAATAATAATTTCTCACCGAATATCGGAATTTTTCCAACGTATTTTAAATGTCCGATATATGTCTAATTTTTTAAGATATCATAAAAACCAATATCATTTTAGGAACCAGATAAAATTAGCTTTCGGAATTTTGTATTTGAAATAGTATAAAAATCTTTGAAAATTTACTTATTTAAATTTCAAACGTGAAAAGTTTTGAGTAAAACACGTACCACAAACATTTTTAATCATAACATCGACAAATTAATAGAAAATTAAAATATAAAAAAACCAGCGAAGTAAAAACTTCACTTTTTCATTGTTCTTACAATAAAAAAAATATTTATAAAAATTGATGTCGCTTTTAATTGCCAGAAAAAAGACAACCAAAAAATGTTTTTTTTGCTCATTGCTTTCTTGTCTTAAAACTTTTATTATTTTTATTACGTACATGGATAAATGTTTACCAACATATGCGTTAGGCAATTACATTATTATAAAATTTAGACCGTAAAATTCAATTTCAATATTTCATGCCGTTGATATAAAATGAATATACCTACTGTTTACAACATACCACGGTTGGGAGGGTTTTTATTTATTTATGAGTAAGGCTAACAGATTATAAAATGGTAATGGTCACAACTGGAACTCGAAACCAGATCCAAAAGTCTTACCGGAACTGGTGTCTCCACCAATTGAGCCATTGCCACCTAATACTTTCTATGAAACATATTAATGAAGAAAGTGAAAATGTCGCATTTCTAATTGGAGAGTGATGGGATGTGGGAGCAGTTCACGTTCGGGAAAGCCACCAGGCAACTAAGCTTTTTTTCTACTTCTTTGTGCGCCTACATTTCCTTCTCTTTTTTAACCAACAAGCATCCGCTGATATCATAATTCCTATGGTCATCTGTCGTGTGATTTATTCCATTCAAGTTTTATTTACATTAGCTCCACACAGGAGGTCATAAGGGGAAAAAATCCCTCAGTGCCTGCATCATCTTTAGGGATACTGTATAGAGGGTCTTTTAAGCAAAGGAGGAAGGAGAGGTAATTCTGAGATGGAGAAAGGCACGAGGGTAGGAATCTGGGGGTCAACTTGTCTAGGAGTGATGGACGTATGAATCCATCTCTTCCATCGCGGTGTAAAGTAATGTTCCGAGAGAGTTTTACTGGATAGGTCAAAAGGTCTCCCTCAACCGTAAGATTGATGGGTCGTAGGTGTGTGTAGGAATGTATGGTTTAGTATATCCAGACCTCACCCCTGCTCAGTAGTAAGAGGTAGTTTTACTGGATAGGTCAAAAGTCTCCCTCAACCGTAAGATTGATGGGTCGTAGGTGTGTGTAGGAATGTATGGTTTAGTATATCCAGACCTCACCCCTGCTCAGTAGTAAGAGGTAGTTTTACTGGATAGGTCAAAAGTCTCCCTCAACCGTAAGATTGATGGGTCGTAGGTGTGTGTAGGAATGTATGGTTTAGTATATCCAGACCTCACCCCTGCTCAGTAGTAAGAGGTAGTTTTACTGGATAGGTCAAAAGTCTCCCTCAACCGTAAGATTGATGGGTCGTAGGTGTGTGTAGGAATGTATGGTTTAGTATATCCAGACCTCACCCCTGCTCAGTAGTAAGAGGTAGTTTTACTGGATAGGTCAAAAGTCTCCCTCAACCGTAAGATTGATGGGTCGTAGGTGTGTGTAGGAATGTATGGTTTAGTATATCCAGACCTCACCCCTGCTCAGTAGTAAGAGGTAGTTTTACTGGATAGGTCAAAAGTCTCCCTCAACCGTAAGATTGATGGGTCGTAGGTGTGTGTAGGAATGTATGGTTTAGTATATCCAGACCTCACCCCTGCTCAGTAGTAAGAGGTAGTTTTACTGGATAAGTCAAAAGGTCTCCCTCAACCGTAAGATTGATGGGTCGTAGGTGTGTGTAGGAATGTATGGTTTAGTATATCCAGACCTCACCCCTGCTCAGTAGTAAGAGGTAGTTTTAACACAGCTTAATTTGGTATCTGGTATCATAGGTAGGTCAGTTTATAGGTGATAAATAATTTGGTACCTGGTATCATAGATAGTACAGTTTACAGGTCACAGATAATTTGGAATCTGGTATCGTAGATAATACAGTTTACAGGTGTCAGATAATTTGGAATCTGGTAATGAGCTTACAGGTGATAGATAATTTGGAATCTGGTAACATAGGTGGTACAGTAAGAAGGTGACAGATACTCTGTTACAGAGTGGTCCAAGTAATGGCAGATGCTATCTCAGGTATTTATGGGGGAGGATTGTTAGGAATCTGCCGATGTGTTTTTTGTCGCCCCTCAGATTAGAAGCACCCCCGGTGGTGGCCGGCAAGGGGAGGAATTTATTTTTTATTCCGCCATTGTCTTTTTGAAAAACACCGAAACGTCTTACTTTTGTTCCAGGTATTGACGTTGCTTATCGGAGCGCATTCCTGCCCCATTTGCAATAGGTGAAACTAATTTATATTGATTTGTTGAAATCCTTATATCATCGTTTAATTTCATAAATTCTTTATCTTTATTATTAAGATTAGTTATCAAGTACCTACGGACGAACCTACGCCCTTTGTCAAGAAACCGTTAACCATCTCTAGTAATTATTAAATACCTAAAAAATATTAACAGTATTCATAAAGGCATGATGCGATCATTATTAAAATATTATTAATTGTTTAAAATACACCCTCTCCTAACGGCCTAAATACACTTATTGAGGTTATACTTTAAAGTAAACACAACACGGTTTAATTTTCCAAATATCTTTAAGGTTATAAATGAAAAAAAAAGTACTTAATCATTGAAGAAAATATTTATCACTCTTAAACTAAAAATGTGAACCAGAAAAGAGAATTAATACGTCAGTTCATGTGTAAAAATTGCACATATTTTTTAAAATAATCCATCTATAAAGATGACCTTATCCTATGTTTGCTTTCGTATAAACTATAAACCATTTATAATCAAGAGGTCATGAAAATCCTTTTTAGTTTTGAAGTCAAAATATCCAGAAAGCCCCTTAATTCTTAAGTATTCTTTTTGCTTTCCTCATAGTTACATATTTAATTAAATTTATGTACCTACACAGTATTAGGTATCTATTTGAAGACAAAATGTCTAGAAAACTTTCTTACATAAGTTTTTTGAGTAAGCAATCATCATAATGGATAATTAATAAATTGTTTACCAGATATGTAATTTACAACTTGTCCAAGAACCAAGCGATGAAAAATTAAAGAGTGATCAGAAATACAGGGTGGGCTGAATAAAGACGAGTATGGGTATATGCATGCATAACGTGACTGTTAAACATGAAAACTCCCTTGTAATTTATTAACGACTTTCGAATACGTCTAAAATTCACATTTGTTCCGTCTGGTCAGGCCTAGGTTCCACTATAAACAAATAAAACAGTCGTGAAAAATTGGTATAATTGGCCCATTATCTCGCTTGTGTGGTCCTCAGCTCGGCGGTCTTTCAGCTTTAGAGTTCGCGTAAAATCTCCATTACAGCATCCTTTGTGAGAGGCGCCTCGGCTGTCCGATATTTGACAAGTGATACTTACTCCGTTTAATTATCTGCCGAATTGGTTCTGAGAATTGAGCCGACCTCTGCACATCTATCGGTTCCTGGTGAGGAGGATATCGGGGCGTGTCGCTGGTGGTAAACCTTACAAGTTGTGGGTACTATAGACACGGCACACTACCAAAAATTAAAAATTTAATCACAAGCGTAACTCAATTTTGGGTGGCAAACAAGGGCGTAAGGGCATACACACGATGGGGAGGGGGGAGGCAAGGGAGAAGAGGGGAGATTTGGATTTTTTTTATAGAAAGTTTTTTGGAACCTCTGCTTAACACAATTTATTATTTACATCATATTGATAAAAGATGTGATGCAAATAATTTTATTGTATTTTCAGGGAATGTAATCTACGAGTTTTTTTTTCAAACGAGATTTTCTACGAGAATTATTCTCTTTTATCCTACGCAACCCAACCCCCTAAAATCATTTCATCGCATTAAGGAAACATATCTAAAAAGATTAAAAGAAGTAGAAAGAAATTAAGAAAATTATATAAAACAAAAAATCGCAGACGAAAAATAAGAAAAACGTTTTTTTCATGGTGCTTATACTAGTGGTATTGAAGATGCCAGATTATTAAAAAAAAGCATGATATAATGTTAATTACTAACATACTAACAAAAAATCATATTATAATTCAGGCAAAAATTTTTTTAGTGTATCATTCACAGTTGTCAATCTACTTATTCTTCTTCTGTACGGTGGGGGGTCAGAGGGGGACATTTAGGTCTGCGAGCCAGTCTAGGGCCTCAGGCGCCATTTATTGGTAACCATATGAAAACAGGATGTACAATAATATGATTTATGTTATTATATAATATTTTAGTGCCTGAATGTTGGAATTGAAACGTTGCGTATAATGGCAATGACATTACTCCACAATTTGTGTTTTCCATAGTCCCATCGGCTCCGGATATTTGGTATTCACATAAAAAAGTTTACCATTCAAGAATTTTGAGGAGTTTTGCAGTATGATATATATAATAGTTGAAGAAACTCATTGAAAGGAAAATACACAAATTAATTGATAGATTTCCCGAAAAAAAAATCAAAACATGCATTTGAAACCATTAATCTATGGGTAACTGCTTTATTAAAAATATTTTTAATCTTCTATCGAATAAGGAGGCAACCACATTTATTTTTACGATCATTTCCGATAAAAACGCTCATATCCGATATAAACGTAAAAAGTTAATGATAAACGTAATTTGCTCAACTATTTCTTTAGAATTAAGATTCAGAACCTACAGAGGCTTTCGAAGAAAACACATCTTCGGAAAACTCCAAACTAACCAGGTAGATCAGGTGGAGGCAACTCGTTGAGGAAGGGACAAAAAAATTGGCATAACCTTTTTCTCTTCTACAAATTTGAAGGTTAATTTCCAGTAAATGGATCACCCAGTGTGGTCAGGGTTGAGGTACGCCTGTGGCGAGGTAGAGGTAGGGAATATTACTACGTAAAAATAACCATTCAAAATAAACGCAGTATGCTGCCAACGCTCAACGCAGTTAATGTTACTTTAACAGTTTAAAAAAATCTCCCAATTTAAAAATCTCCAGGGATGAATCTGATTAATGGAATGTAAACGTGATATTTATTGTTATAAGAGTTGCGCGATATGAACAGCGTTCCGTTGGAAATGCTGGCATTCCTTTATGTGAGCTTTTACTGTATGTTTTACACATAAGTACATCAATAATATTTTTGAAGTAAAACTTCTTTACGCACGCTCGACACTTGGAGGTAAAATGATGAATGCGTTACGAAAAAGAATATATATATTTAATGCGAACGCTAATCGATGCGAGCGTTAATTAAAGCGAACGGTGATCGATGCGAACGGTGATCAATGTCATTTAAAAAGCAAACGGAGCATGTGCAACTTTGACCAGGGGGTAATTATGTTATTCTGTAAGACAGGTCTATGGAAAACGTTACATATCAGATATCAGTGTAAATAAAGCTTAACGGCGTTATTTTCCAACGTTTTAAAATCGGTATCGTTAACGGCGTTGACGTTTTCACAAATGATCGCGAACGCCCTGTAGCAGGGGCCAGGGAATGGAAAAAGCGAGGTGACCGAAACGGCAAAATGGCCACTGGCGGTAAATCTTTTGGCGGGCTTTCCTCTCGCTCCGTTTGGGGATTGATTAATTATATGATTATGGCGGGTTCTTTATTTCTCCCCCGCCAACCGGATGCGGTGTGACGTAATGGGCCGTGACGTTCTGGGAGGTTGCAGGCGGGAGCGGACAATCTTCATTATCGGACAATTCTTTGCAGAACCTTTATTTGTTTGTGACAGTGATTGTATTTACTAGATTTAGTAATTAGTCGTGATGGGTGTCTTCATTTGTAAGATAGTGGAAAAGTTCGTTAACGGCCAGTTTTTAGTTGAATTAGTAGAGATTTTTGGTTGTTCGGTCTTTATTTGTTGAAAAGTGCAAACGATAATTTTGGTTTAATCTTTGCGGACCAGTTTTATGAAGGCGATTATATTTATTAGATTTGGTAAATAGTCGTGATGTTTGTAGGCTGGTAGAAAAGTTCATTAACGGCAAGTTTTTAGTCGAATTAGTCGAGATTTTCGGTTGTTCAGTCTTGATTTGCTGAAGTGTGCAAAAAATTAATTTTGGCAAAATCTTTGAGGATCCTTATGTATTATTTATTATATTTGGTATTTTTTTAATCGTGATGGATGTCTTAATTTATTTGTTTATTTCACCGCCCTAATGGGATTTTACATATATTTACAGTCATCGCGATATAAGTGCATACAGAGAACAAAAAAGATTTAAAAAAAAAGTTAAGATAAAAAAGCAAACATTTTGCATTATAGGTTTTAAGGTTGATTAAGGGAAGCATACGTTGTTATATGTAAGAAAAATAAATAAAAACACATTATAGTTAGTTCACGGACAGCTTTTTATTGAAATTTTTGTTCGGTCTTTATTTGTTGAGATGTGCAGATCCTTTATTTGTTTTATGACGGCGATTGCATTTACTAGATTTTGATAAATAATTGAGATGCTTGGGGGTAGAGTAGTGGAAACGTTTATTAAAGCCAATATTTAGTCAAATTAGTCGAGATTTTCGGGTGGTTGGTTTTGATTTGTTGACGAGTGTAAAATTGGCTATTTTTTTGTCGAACTTTTTGGGCTTTATGATTGCGATATTAATTATTAGATTTTATTATTCGTTATGATGTTTATGGGGCTTAATTTATTAATTAATTAATTAGTTGTGCAATAGTTTTTTCTCGGACGTAGAATTAATTATGATTTACCAATTCACGGGCTTTTACAGTAACAAATATATTAATTCCATCCAGAGATTGTACGTGGCGTAATCGTTCTGGTGACTTCTTTCTTTTTCGTTTTCAAATGCCAGGACGAGCTCACGTTGGGGCTAGTTTAAATATTATTTCAAATGACAATGTGATTACATACCTCACAGGGTCATGTTGAAAACCGAACTTATTATTATTTTTTTCAATTATTTCTGACTTTCACCCTTCAAGGGTGTTCTAGGCCATCATTTAAAATTACAGAGAAAGGAAAGGTGCAATTATATAATAATTTTATTTAAATGAGCAAATTTCAGAATTACATGGAAGATTGGAGTCGAGTTCAGACTTAGAAGAGATGAAATGTTGAATGGAGGGGAGGCAATTTTAGATAACGCTTGATAGAAGAGAGAATATGTATCTAGACTACAGAATGTACAATCTGTGGAGTCAAGGATGTGAATTTTAAAAAGGTAAGAAGGAGCGGAACAATGTCCGATTCTCATTCGAATAAATGAGGAAATTTCTTTTTTGGAAAAATGGGGGAATTTTTAAAACCATTATTTTGATGGGACAGTCCTTTGTATTGAGGCGTGGATTGACTAGCAATGTTCCAATACTCTGTCCAAACATTTCGGGATCTATCTTTGATGATGGAAAAAATATCAGATACGGGAATATGGTTTACGAGGGTAACAATAGGGTTGGACGCTCCTTGTTTTGCCAAGAAATCCGCAATATCATTACCCATTATGACTATGCCAACATGTCCAGGAATCCAAAAAAGAATCACATTTTTCCAGAGCTTTGAATGGAGGCTATCAGCACTCTAATAAGGCATACAAAGTGATCATCAGGATGAAGAAGAGGACAGGATTTAAGTTTTTGGAGGGAACTGAGAGAGAACAAGGGAATGTTCAAAATTATTTTTGATTATATATATAAGACAATTTGTCTATTTGTTGTGCTACCCAGCTAGACAACAAAACAACAATCATCTGTCATTTTCTGTCTCCATGAAACACCTTTTTAAAATACGAACATAAAGGAATCCTATGCATTTCTAGGTAGGTATTCCTTTACATCTCCCCCCTAGGGTTAGAAAATTTCTCTGGAGATTTTCGTCTCTTTCAATTCCTTTTTCTTCTTTCTAATCTTCATTTTCCTCTAGTATGGGGGCAGGAATAAGTTTTGTAATATGGAAAAAATTTGACTCCATCTTTCTATGTCCTGTATTAATCTTGTATATTGATTGGGATAGTTTATCTTCGATTTTAAATGGACCAATCCTTAACTCATCTAATTTTCTTCTATTTAGTTTGTGACCATTTTCAACATATACCATATCGCCTATTTTAAAGTTACGTTTGTTCTTTTTTTATCAATTAACATTTTATTATATTCATGTGACTTAATTGTTCTTTTTAATGCAAATTTTCTATCTCTAATCCAGTCATCTGCTTCTTTTTTTAATTTAAGTTCATTTGGTATGAATGAAACATCAGTACCATCCAGTAGGTATCTCGGTGCAAAGCCTGTTATTGAGTGTTCCGTGTTATTATATCTATCACACAATTATGAGCAATAGTTGTCCATGCTTTAGTATTTAGATTTTCATTTATCTTGCACCTTATTTTATTTACGAGTGTTTGGTTTAGCCTTTCGTTCAGTCCATTAGAAAACGGCGAATTTACTGCAGTGAAAATTAGTGTGATTGATCTTTCATTTAAAAAAAATTTAAACTCTTTTGAGTTAATTCCAGGATATTGGTCGGTGAGAACCATGCCAATTTCATTACAATTTGGTACAATATTTATAAATTTTATAAAGTCCTTTGCACTCTGTGTCTTTGAGTTTACTATATAAGCATATCGAGTAAAATGGTCGACTAAAAGGTGCAAATATTTTTTTGTTGATCGAGAGCCACCAAATCCCCCAATTGTATCTATTGAGACAATTTCAAGTGGTATTGTGGCAGGGCCTAAGTGTGACATTACACCATATTTAGCCTGTCCTCTTGTCTTATTTTTTATACATATTTCACATTGTTTGCATAAATTGGTGATATTTCTAGTTAAATTCTTTGCTGTATAAATGTTTCCTATTTTATTTTGCATTTGTTTTATACCTATATGACACATATTTTCATGTATCAGTTTTATAAATTTTATACCGAGTTCCTCTGACAGTAGTATTTTTTCTTGCTTTCTTACCCTCTTTTAATATATATTGTTTTTATATATTAACTTGTTATCGTATTTTTTTATATCCTTATTTTTCTCTTGATCTGTTAATATATCATTCAATGTCACTAAGTTTATTATTTTTAGTTGTTCATGTACATCTTTATTAGCTTCTAATACTGGGTTTCTGCTCAAGCAATCTGCTTCTAAATTATTTTTTCCTGGTTTATATTTTATTTCGAAGTCATTTTGTGATAGGTAATAGGATAAATCTCCTAACTCTTCATCCGTTCTAGATTTAATATTTAAATTTTCCAATGGTTTGTGGTCGGAATATGCTGTGAAAGGTTTGCCTATTAGCCAGTACTGCCAATATCTTATGGCCTCTTTAATAGCTAAGCATTCTAATTATATAGCCTCTTTTTTCTTTTGGACTTCATTTAATTTTGATTTAAAAGTATGCTACAGGTTTTTCTTTTCCGTCTTGTTGAGTTTGTTTCAGAACTGCTCCAAAACCTTCCAATGATGCATCCGTTTATATGTTTATTGATAAGTCTTTATCAAAAATTTCAAAGATTGGTTGTGAACACAATAGTTGTTTAATCTTTTCAAAAGCTTCTTGGCAGTCTATTGACCATATGAATTTTTGGTGCTTCCTTAATAAATTATGTAATGGATCTAAAATTATTGAACTGTTAGGTATGTACTCGTGGTAGAAATTGATTTTTCATAGAAGTTGTCCAATATTTTTCTGATTCTTTGGTGTTGGGAAATCTCTTATTGAAATTAAGTTATCTCTCACTGGTTTTACTGTATTATCTTGTATTATATGTCCGAGGTATTTTACCGAATTTGTTGCAAATCGACATTTTGTGAGCTTAAGTCGGAAACCTTCTTTTTCTATCGCCTTTAAAATCTGTGATAAATGATTTATGTGCTCGGTATAGCTTTTTGAAAATATTAAAATGTCGTCAATAAAATTTACAGCAAAATCTGTTAACTTGTACTTTCTCAATATGTTGCTTAATATTCTTTGAAATATGGCTGGAGAAGTTTTTAAACTGAAGGGTAAACATGTCCATTGGTAGTGGCCTTCCTGGGTTACAAAAGCAGTTTTCTTTCTATCTTCAATTTGCAGGGGAATAGACCAGAACGCAGAATTTATATCTAATGTTGAAAAGTATTTACAGTTTCTGGTTTTTGTTACTAAGTCCTCAATCAAAGGAAATGGTTGAGCCTGAGGTACCACCATTTTATTTAATTCTCTAAAATTGATATACAATCTTGTTTTTCTATTGTCTTCTTTTTTTAAAGCTAAGGTTACTGGTGCTGCAAAAGGGTTATATGATTCCTATATAAGATTTCTTTCAAGCAATTTTCTTACTTGTTCTTCTATCTCTAACTTATCTTCTATTGAACATCTGTAGGGTCTTTTACTGCAGTATTTGTCCACAAGTGGATCAATGCGTGCTTCATAATCCTTTACTGTTCCAATATCATATTTATCCTTTGCAAAGCTTGATTTATATTTATCAATAAGTTTTTTTATTTCAGATTTTTGTTGTATATTTAAATGACTCAGATCCATTGTAAATTATTTTTCTTTTGTATGTTCCTTAAAGTTTATAAAGTTCAAGTTCTTTATATCTTCATTTTCATTAGGATTGTTTTTACAATGTATTTCCTCTTTTTTAAAGCTTTCTTCAAATTTCTGAACAATTTCCAAATTTTCAATCTGAATCAAATTAAACTCTTTTATAGTATCAAGTCCAATTAGAAAATTTTATTTGAATTCTTTTCCATCTACAATATAAACATCAATTTTCTTCTCTATATTAAATATCTTAATTTTATTGTTGTTAAGCCTTTTGTCTTTTTTACACCATTAATCGTTAGTAAGTTTGTATTGTTATGTATATTTTTTCCTTCTTCCTTTATTCTTAATAATTTAGAATTTATTAAGGAAACATTAGAGCCAGAATCATATATACCAAATATGTCTAATTTTCCTTCTAATGATAGTTTTACTTTAATTAATGGTGTAATTATTCGTTTTTTGACTCATTATCATTCAGTTCAACATCTAATACAGTGTTGTTTACATTCTTATTATATTTTCTCTTGTTCTCATAATCATCAGTTTGTTTAAACCAGCATTTCTCTTCAGAGTGGAAACGGCTACCTTTATTTAATTTTTCACAAGTTTTGCAGGGCTTAATTTTATCAACTCTTACTTTATTAACAAATTTATTTCTCTTGAATTTACCATAATTATTTTTATTGACTGCTTGTTCATATTTACCAATTTCATTGAATAGACTTGCAGTCGATGTTATAGATTCCTTATCCATTTTGTACATTATATAATCTGGTAGACCCATAACAATAAGATGAATCAATGTCTGTGTGTCAATATTTTTATTTATCTCTAATAACAATCTTACTTTCTTTGTGGCATATTCTCGTAATGAACCCCCTTGAAATTTAAAGGCAAATGCAAATTTAACTTGTGACCAACCTTTGTTTCCGTAAGTTTCACAAAAATTTGTTTTCCATATTGCCCATTCTGCGTTTATTGTATATTTTATTAACATACTAGTGTACCAATCTAGGTACTGTTTTTCAAGTAAATACTTTAAAGTCTCAATTTTTTCTGCCTCCTTTAATATCTCGAAACGTGTACATTCATTTTCAAAATCATTGATCCATTGGTGTACATTTGATGTTTTTCCTGAAAACTTCTCGACTAAAAATCTTTCTGCTATTTTTCCTAGATTTTTATTTTCAGTACTAATATTATTGTCAGAAAGTTTCGTGTCATATATAATTTCTTCCAGGTATTGGTCACCAAATTGTAAATTCTCACCTTCATCTAAGTAAATTTTCCTCAAATCTTGGGTTGAGGGAAACCATATTTTCCGTGTTTGATATCTTTTCTTTAGAGAATTCTTAATTTTGTTATAAACATCCGTAGTCGTTATGGCGATATGTTTGCTTGCATGTTTTAAATCATCGGGAATATCAAATATATGTCCATCGGGTGTCTCGATTGAGGTTACGCAGATCACATTGCTTTTTCCATCCGATGCTGCCGACACTGTAAATGTGAATCTTAATTTTTCCATTTCTAAGGTTATTGTTTCTCTTTACTAAAATTGTAGTTTTATAAGACAATTTGTCGATTTGTTGTAATTTTTTATTAATTATTTGACATACAAATATCATGAGTTGCTTTGCTGACAAAGAAACTACAATTAAAGTTATTTGTCCGTCTTCAAAATATTATATCACTTTGTAATTATAAACTTATTTTTCAATCTTCTTATTACTTCAATCTATGCTACCCAGCTAGACAACAAAACAACAATCATCTGTCATTTTCTGTCTCCATGACAAAACCTTTTTAAAATACGAACATAAAGGAATCCTATGCATTTATAGGTAGGTATTCCTTTACATATATTTGAGAGCTTCAGTTATTGCACTCAGCGGAAAATATTGAAAATTGGTTTGAAATTGAATAAAATATTCTATCATTAGAATTATTGTGGTAAACGTTAATACCTATACCACAGTCTGGAGTCTGGAGATTTGGAGCCATCAGTAAATAAAATAGAAGAGTTGGGCCATTTAGAAGAAATAATGTAATTGAACATATTATTGACACTATGGGCTGGGGAGATTGTATTGACTTTTAAGGATGCCGATACCTTCATAAATTGTTGGGGATAGGGTGACGTGATTATATTTTATTTTGTATAGTGGAAGAAGATCATTTTGGATAATTTGAAGCTCTGAGAGAGAGCAAAAGGAAGAGGTTTAGTTGGAGCTCTGATTGTAGATTAATGTGTCGAGTCTTTGAATAACGAGACTCTGGGAATAACCTGATGACATTTAGAATTTAAACATTTAAGAACAAATTTGTCAGCAAATTTTTGACGCCTTAAATAAACTGGGGGATCAGAATATTCTACTTGAAGGGAATAGATAGGCGACGATTGCATTGCTCCAATTATTATTCGCAATGACTTCGATTAAATTTTGTCTAATTTACTGAGTGCATTTTTGGATGCAGTACTAAAAAGAGGGCAGGCATAGTCGAGATTACTTCGAATAAGTGCATTGTAAAGCAACATAATGCAAGTAGGATGTGCATGTGCACCCCACCAAACGTCAGTCAATGATCTGATGATATTTTTTTTTCACATTTAGTAACTATATTATGAATATGGGAAGACCATTTAAGTTTCCTATCAAATGTTACTCCCAAAAATTTAACTTCAGAGGCGTTGAGGATTGGAGAGTTTTTAAATGGTTATGTGGGGTGTTTTTGTTCTCGTTTTACGTACGAAAGTTGTATATTTAGCTGTTTGAGATATATTCTGAAAAAAGTACTACTTAGAATGACCTACTTCGCTTTTTGTCAATCCATAATCCAATATGGTATAATTTGATGGATAATATAAACCCACATAAAATATGGTATAATATAAACCCACACAAAATCTTTCTACGTTCCTCAAAAACTAATAATTAAAATAACATTTAACAAACCATTTTTGTATACTTCTGAACGTATATTTAAAGAAATTTAGGTCAGTAAATTAAATACTCTGTTCCTTTAACACGCAGCTTTAAAAGTGTGGAAAGAAGATACTTTTAAAAAAGTCGTACCATTAAGAAACACAATAAATCTGAGGCAAAAATACATGTTACCGATTCCGATATGTAAAACTTTGGGCCAAAAGAACTACAAATACCTAGGAACAAATTTTTTAACAATAAAAAATAAAATAAAAAAATTACAGAAAATATAAGATCACTTAAAAATAGCCCAAAAGAATTCAAAACACAATTAAAACTGTTTAATTAATTATTATTCTTTTATCAATTATTATCTTTATATTATATATGAAAATTACACAGATGACACATTTAGAACAATTATAAATTATAAGATTCTGAAACATTCACTCAAAAGTTCTCACCAACGGTCTCCTGCAATTTTTTTTACAATAGCTCCACACAGGAGGAGGAAAATGTTTTTCTCAGGGCCTATGTCATCTTTGAGGATGCTGTATGGAGGGTCTTTTAAAGGAAAGGAAGGAGAGGAAGTCCTGGGAAGTATAATGTATGAAGGGTGGGTAGGTATCTGGGAGTCAGTGGGTCCAGGAGTGACGGATATATTTATTTATTTTATTTTATTCATTTATGCATCTATATAAAAAAAGTTTACATTTTTTTGGCATTGCCTGTCTCACTAGGAAATCCCCTTCCCTCCCACTGCGGTGCAAGGCGATGTTCCAAAAGAGTTCTGCTTGAGAGGTCACAAGGTGGTGTTCAACCAGTCTGTCCCGATCCGACCCGCCACGCAGCTGGATTTCCTAAATTATACACGACATGGTTTCCTATTTACACAACCATAAAAAATTAATTTCCTAGAAAAAAATAGAAAAATAACCGATAAAGATTTCTATCTTAATTCCGCCTTGTTAAATACTCGAGAATAAACCAATTTACAGATGATTGAGGCCTAATGTGTTTAAGCACCGGTGAGAAGGCGCAGCTATCAAATGAACCAGCTCTTTACTTAGAGAAGCAGGGGTCGTAGATGTATAATTTGAGAAATTTTTATAATGTTCTAAATGACAGGTTGGCCACCGTCAAAGACCTTAGAGTTTATCTTTCTCTAATAGGAGCTCGGGGGAGATGGGCCTAGGCCGCCCGCTAAGAGGGTTAGGGATTGTGGGAAAACGGGCCTTCACGACATCATAAGACTGGGACCCGCTATGTGAATGTACTCGATCCTGTACGTAGTTTATAAACTATCAAGCTTTTTGGAATGGTGCAATACGGTTTGGACTTATGTAAAATATGCGGCATTTCATGAAATGGTGCTTGGAGCAGCAATCATCTTGACGTCTTTTCAAATCTAAAAAGATTTTCATATGGAGCCTTAAGGTATAGTTTCAATCATCGGTGAGGTTTTGAGAACTGTGTAAAAATATCCTTTATTTCAGTCAATTAAATTTTCAGTTGTACGTAGGTAGGTACTTTTCCATTCGCTTAATGACTTCGTCTCCTACGACGAAATTTCATGTTTTTAAAATAAATGTATCATGTTAATTAGACAAATTTGTACCAAAGATATAACTGGTCAAAATGTTGATTTTTGCGACCGGCCGAAAAGTGACGTCACGAGACATGCGCGGCGGTACTATTGACAATCGAATTGTGAATAATTGCTTCTTCAAACTTTGCAAAATAACTTTGTGGCATTATTTATTATTTAATTAATAACAGATCACTTTGTATAAACTACTTTCAATAAACAATATTGACATGTTTCAATAACAATGTTATCTCCTTCAGGATATGTTAATATAAAGAAAAATAAATGACAAACAAGTATAGACAAATTAGAATAAACTATAACATAGATAAAATATTAAAAAGTAGAGGTGATTGATTGTTTAAAAATCATATAAATAGTTAAACAAAATTAAATATAAAAATTATTTAAAGAAAAATAAAATTGCATTTAGATAGATAATAAAAAACTTTTAAGAACAAATAATTAAAATAATTAGTCTAAATCAAAAATAATTAATTATTGTAAGTATTAATAAGAAAATAAATTTAAAAGATGGCTATTTTTAAAAAATGTTTGGTTATTTATAATATTTAAATTACTCTTAATGCTTTTTCTAATTTATATAATTTCTAAATTATCCAATTGTATGCCCGTAGTGTTAGTGTGTAAAATTTTAAGACCTGTATTAATATCAAAAGAATGACTTGTTTCCAAAATATGGTTGGCAAATTCAGAATAATAATTATTATTTAAACATCTTATTGTTCCTTAACTCTAATGTTAAAATTTCTAGAAGTTTTTCCAATACAAAAAAAAGTTACAATCATTACAAATTAATTTATAAACCCCAAATTTGTTCAAGAAATCACATTTATCTTTATTATTTAAAATATAATTTTTTAATTTGTTATTTGTATAAAAAGCTGGCTGTACATTATTTGGCATGTTTTTAATTATTAAATTTGAAAAGCTATTATTTAAAAATAAAAATTTTCGCCAATTATTATCATTTTCAATAACGTGTGGATAAACAAAAGATCTAAGAAACTTTTTCTTATATTTTTTGTTTAACATGTTGTCTATTAATTTTGAATTATAACCGTTATTAATTGCAATTTGTTTAATAGTATTTAATTCTTTTTTAAATTACTCAAAGATAAGGGAACATTAATTAATCTACTTAGCAAGGTATGAAAAGCTGCTAATTTTTGTGAATATGGATGATTAGATGTTTCATGTATAATGATATCTGTATATGTATCTTTACGAAAAATGTTAAATTCAAATTGATTATTAATGATATAAATATTTAAATCCAAAAAATTTAAGCTGCAATTATTTCAAATTTCTAGGGTAAATTTAATTTTTTGTTGAGTTTATTAATGAAATTTAAAAATAAATAAAATATTTAAAAATACAAAGTGATCTGTTATTAATTAAATAAAAAAAAATGAAAATTTGTATAATTGGACTGCATGTGATTTTTGCATACATTTTACGAATATTCACTTTGAAAGCTCACAACTTCGTCATTTTTTGAGCATCAAAAAATAAATTTTACTCTAGTAACTCGTTAATACGTTAAATACTAAATACATTTGTATAAGCAATAAATAATTCCATTACAATGCACACTTCATTATATTATGTACATACTTCCGTAATAATATTTGCCGATTTTTTTCATCACGCAATTATTACTATCGCACTTATTTCATCTCAGTTTAAATTTTTATTATTTCCATTTATTATTTTCACGATGTCTTTTTTATTGAATTTTATTAAAATTTTAAATCGAGTCCTCAGCACGGGTAAAGCATGAAGTGTGACCCATATTATAAAACAGTGTTTTAAAAAATGATTAAAATATAAAAATAATAAATAAAAAATTTTCCTCAAAAATAGGACACGACCTCATTGTGTAGGTTCGATAGACAACGAGGCGCTCTTAAATGTCACCGCCATGTCCGGTGTCCAGTTCAATCACGACTTCCGTGGCTTAGTGGTCCACATATTTAGATATCGGGTACCGATTTTGACTGTACTCAACGGGATATACATTACACGAAATATTTAATTTAAGATTGTAAGATATGCAAAGAGGTCTAGCATGGTCGATCGATAAAACCCTACATCAAAACGACATTGACCAATTCCGTCATCTTTTGTCAGTTATCAATATTTGCGAGCACGTTAAACGATTGTTGTTAACAGATATTTCGACCGACGATTGCGATTTGCGAAGATTGGTGAATTTTAGCGTCTTCATAGTTTCAAATAAGTTTCGGTTGACTGCCAATAAACACATATGTTTGAATAACGACGTTCGTTATGAAAAATTACTGACTTATTTAATGAACGGATTGAACTAACGAAGCTCTTATAAACGAAATAACTAATATACGCCATCCATAGGCTTAAATAATGTGTAAAATAGTGAATGGTGAAAATACGTTAAAATGGTTGAAATAGGATTCCAGACTTCATTAGTTGTTTAGTATCAAAGAGTAAAAGCGGACTGCCAATGCATTTGTAGGTTAGTATTTCAATTCAATATTTTCATTTTATTAATATTTTTACGCAATTGATTGGCGTTTAACTTTTCAGAATATGAATTTGTATACAGATCCGATTTTGTTGCCAGGGAATATTGATTCCTTATTTATTCCCTGTCAATATCGGTTCACCTGTTAATAGTGACACCGTGCTCGGACATTACATTTTACAAAAAAAATTGGTACGAACAAACTGAATATTAAGAAAAATACGGTTTGCAATTTGGTCCTGCTTCCAATTATGATACGCCAAACGAATTTTCGTCAAATGCGGTGTGGTTTTTCGGCTTCTTCTTGGATCATAGGTGAAAAAACTGTTAATAATCAGTCTGCTATTCGATTTCTTAGTACAAAACCCCTCTACCTCAAGGCCGGGTCATCAACCGACCTTTCACTGAGTCACCCTAATTATATCTTCACATCGATTCCAACGAAAAGATAAGTAATTCCTTCAAACTCTTGATTTTCCTTATTGCGGACATTTTTATGAAAGTGCATCTGAGTTAATTGTGCAAAATTTCTCTCACTGATGACTCAAGAGGCACGAGGATAAGTCGTCAGAAAAACAAAAATAATGGTAATGTTTTGCAAAGTTAGGTTACCTAGAAACAAAAAAATGATAATGTTTAAAAGTTAGGTACCTACCTAGAAACAAAAAAAATGATAATTTTTCAAAGTTAGGTACCTACCTACAAACAAAAAAAGATAATGTTTCAAAGTTAGGTACCTACCTAGAACAAGGCGTGGTCTCGGTGAGGGTCGGACCGATGTTTATTTGATTTTTAACATTAACTTCACATGGGAGGCCCCCATGGAAAATAAGTTTCTTGAGGTACAACATATCATTTTTAGGAATGAAAATGGTATGCGTTGAGAAATGGTACACGTTGAAAATGGTTCACAACGTAGGTATACATAGGACTCGGAAAATAATATATCAAATGTTCATAGGATGATAATAATATATCAAATTTTCCACGGTCGTCGGAGAGGGTCCCGGCTAGGTGCCACATTGAGGAGGCAAAACTCGGATTTTTTTTTCTTCATATTTGTAAGCGAAAATTTTTGCTTGTGCATTGATGGATGACTTAATTAACAATGGCTTGAACTCGCAACGTCTGGTTGATAACCATACGCATTTGTCAATTCGGCTACTACCCGATTTTACTGATATGTATTTAATTAATAACAAATCACTTTGTTTTAACCACTTTTTTAATTAACAATATCGACATGTTTCAATAACAATGTTATCTTCTTCAGGATATGTTTTTAATATGTTAATATATGTTACTGATGTGTTTTTAAGGTTTCCATTTTAAACAATTATTTGCGTTTAAGAAAATACTAAAAGATTTTCATCCAAATTTTATTGAAATACTGACTCTCAGAAAAATAAAAATCGAAAGCATTTATTGGTTTGCGCACTTTTTTCGTGTGTTTGTTAATATAATAATTCATATTCCACTCCCTTTATACATCACACATCTACCCCAATCGGGGATACCGTGGAAAAAATATGCCCGTGTGTTTGTGAGAGTTCTAAATAATTTTCAACTCATCACGACTAGGAGGCATAGTACTGTCTTGCATAAACCTCTTCGTGGTTTGTTTTCAAAAAATTTTACGGCTTTCAAAAGGGACTGAGAAACACAGTATGCCACAGGCCCCTTTAAGGCTTGATGGTCCTGTTCATTATCCCGAACAACGTCGGGTATACTTCAGCTTGAATAATATTTCTAGTTTATTCTGACTACTTCCTTGTTTCTTCTCTGTAAGCTTTGTACAAATTTAAAACTGCCCCCCTTGTTACATAATACTGCAATACTGTATAGCGATATTTAATATGTTGTTTTCTGAAAACAATGTTTACATTCCTTATAAATTTCGAAAAGATTTTATTTATATTCTTGTAATAAATTCTTCCAAAGGGCCTTAAGAGGCGGTTCTCCGAATTTCAACCTATTTCTTGCAAACCTCCCTTAAAAATTTGAAGTTTTTAAGCTCTTAAAAAAATATATGTTGTTCTTGAAGATAATATCTAGACATTTATCGCGCCGAAACGCAAATTATGTAAAATTCCCTCGATAGAAAAAAATCACAAAGTATGCTCCAAAAATGATTAAAAACACGTTTCTTTCGGTTATTTTACAAGTTATATGTATAAAAAAATTCACAGCGTTTCTTTAAATAAAATTAAAGAAAATTATTGCGAGATTTTTGCTCTATTTTTAACGAGTCGTGTTTTATTAAAGATTTTCGTGATTTTTGCATCAATTTTATCGCTGTAAATGTTAGCGCGCTCTTCTAACATTCGTAATTTCATATCTCTCCATCTTCTTCTTTTTGGGGCCGGGAACTGAGCCTTAAGGTTTTAAGGGAGGCATGTTTCTGTTTGAAGGATATTTAAAGAAATAAAGGCGTGATCATGAGCCAGGTATAATCTAGGAAAGAACTTAAATGTTTAAAATAACTAGGTATTTTAAGGAGTTCTCAATTACCGTTTCGGGTTATTTGTAACTTTGATAAGAAGCTATCAATTAGATACAACAAAATGAGAACAGTTCTAATGGTTTATTGAGTCGAAGGTGTTGAACTATATCGGTAAACTGTATGCATAGGTCGTATCCCAAAATGAATAAGAATTATGTGGTAATTTGAGCTTTACTTTTTCGAGTTTGAATTCTCATGATGTTTGACTCACAATAAGGCATGAATGGAGTTGTTTGTAAATAAACACAGGTGGTGTTTGGTGTTTGGTGTTTGGTGTCGGTGGTGAGTGTGGCGGCGGGAGGGGGTGGGAATGTTCTCTGTTTGGGTTGAATGCGCGGCAAATATTTGCCTCCCGAACTGCTGACATGGCTACTGACAGAGTATCTTATTTGACCAGTGGTGGTTCGTGGCAGATGTAATGATGAAAATAATTTAATGTAATGATGAAATAATTAATAATCTCTTCAGTACAGTCTGTTAAACACATATGTTTGGTTCAAATCATTGTGATTACCAGGATTTACGCGGTCGGGTGAGAATTTATAAATTTAAAAATTATGTATATACACACAAAGACCACCATTCAGAATTAAAACGTTACTTGAAAATACATTAGTCGTGTTTGGTGACCATAACTGAATAACCAGGTACTTCCCTATCTTCCTTCTGTTCTTACCCATATCTTTCCCCTACCTACTAAAAGTACCTTCAGTCTCCAATACACTCGAAATAGAGATGCCGCTATCTCATTGGCTCCAAACAGTTGAGAGCAAATGGGACTTTTACGCGTTATCCTTATAAAAAATTTTTTTACAATCAGTATTTTTCTATTCTGTGATAAGGTAAGAACATCATTAGAAATTTAAAAAAGACTCTTACTACCATAATTACAAGTGAAAGATATTGCTTTGTGCAATGACAGAAGATTTAGCTAACATAGGAATTGAACACACAACTCCTGGGTGGGGGGAACCTGACTCATTTATCAACTAAGCAATTTCCATTTACGAGGTCATTGAATTTATAAACTCTGCGATTCATTACTACTTATTTATATGATAGAAATTCTAACACTTCGAATCCAGAGAAACTACAGAAAATAGTGAGGGGAAGGAGAGTATGCTCTGTTCACATGATATAGCTAATTCAAATCAGTGGGTTCATCCACACGAAGCATAGTAATAGATAATTATTAACTTACTTGCTGTATCTGTTTATCTCTAAATTAATTAATAAATTTAGAGATAAACTAAACAGATCATAATATTATCCAAATACTTTTTTGGGGAACGGAGAATACCATTAAATCCGTAGTGGAAATTACATTCAGTAAGTATCATTTTGAGATCAATTATTCCATCCACATGACACCCGCGCAATGGGCTTTGCCCATTTTTGCGCGAATTTCTTCTACTACCAAAATCGTGTTTTTCTTTTATCATTTTTGTTCATATATTTTTTTTGTACAAATGTATTTACGCGGTAACTTCACTGTAACAAGCAACCAAGTAGAAATGTAATATTTTATTTATTATTTATTAAGTCAATTTACATTAAATTTAGGCGTATTAAACTAATACAATAGCAGAACAGCTATTAACACATTGGAATAGTTCACGAAAAAAAATTATGAAGAAATTCTTTTCCTCATACATTTTGTATGGAACGAATTCTCATCTTTTGAAAGAGCAGCAGAAATATTATGATAAATATAATATTGAATAGTGAGTGTGTGTGTAGAAGTAAGTGAATATGTATGTATGTATGTATAATATTGAATACAGCGCCCTTGTGGTGATTTTTCACAAAAACGGCGCACAAATTATCCAATATTATTATGTGAGTATGTATGTAAACGGTTAGATTTTTTTTACGAAATTATGTTTTTTACAGTAGGTATGACAACTCATAAAAAATATATTTATAAAATTGTTTCTTTCCCAAGTAAAGTAAAAATAAGGAAAACAGATAACTCACCTTAAAAATTATACCGAAAATTTGAACTGAATATAAAAAATAAATCAATTAAACCAATATAATAACACCCCCATACACACAAGCCCTGCTTTTTTATGGGGATAAATCAAATATGTACACATATTATGTAATTAATTATTATATTGAATTTATTGTAATTTATGTATCTTTCTCTGAATAAAAAAAAACTCAATTCAATAGACATCTAATTAATTTCAGTAGCGTACTTAGAGAAGTAAATTCAAGATTTCAAAAGTCTTCGCTCTATCCTCAGTTCCCTTGATAGTTTTAAGAATTGTTATCATGGTCAAATTCCCTTGCACCCTGGATAAAGTTCACCGAGGGACGTTTCTTTAATGAAAACCTCTTGAACCCTACACCCAACATTACACACTTATACCCTTTGGTCAGCTATTTTAAAACCTTGTTGAAAAATAAATTACCAAAACAAAGACAGTTTTAATTTTAAAGATAATATCCAAATACGTGAATACCACAATCCTTCCTTGCCTACCGTCACTTGGAAGTTGTTGGTTGGACACTGTTTGTTCGATGTAAGCATTTAAATTCCTATGAAACCTTCCCATGAGAAATACTTGACACGTCTTCTTGACCAAATCAAACAATGTAAGAATCAACAATCGAGAATATTATTGCAAATATCGGCGTGTGATATTGTTGTTGCTGGTTTATTCTGGTTCGTTTGCTATAGCACAACTCATTATTTATTACAAGAGATTATTATATAATAGTAAGCTATTATATTCACAGGAAAGAACTTTTTTTTATAGGTCACATAATATACGTAATTATTACAACGCACATATTTTCAGCGCCCTTGGGGTGATTTTTAATAAAAACGGCGCTCTACAAATTATACAATTTATTTTTTTATTTTTTTTATTAACCAATACATATAATATACAATTAAACAAAATACATATAATATACAATATTGGTGGTAACAATACCTCCCTAATTGAGAAATTCTCGTGTTTAGAGAGGGGGCACTATCAGATTGACAGTACTATACATACTTGACAGTTGTTACAATTTGGATGTATGTAGAACTACTTTTTTTAATATATAAGTTGAATAATAATTTTGAAATTTTTTTTTTTTTATGCAAAATGGAAAATTTTTTTACAATGAAAATATAAGTTGGCATTTTTTTTTGTACATAAACATAATGTGAATTTTCATACATGGAGAAAATATAAGTTAACATTTTTTTTTGTTTAGAATGGAAATATAAGTTGGCACATCGTAACACATACCTAAATCTAATAAATAGTAAAATGTCTTTTAAGTTTTTGTTTAAAAATTTCATAATTCCTTTCCGATTGTATTTCTTTGGGGAGTTCGTTAAAGCATTTTATGGCTGAGTATGTGTAATGGTGTTGGGCTGTTGTTGTATTAAGTTTAGGGATTATTATTTGTCCTAAGGTTCTCGGCCTGGTGCTAAATGACTTTGTTGTTAGTTTATCTTTGTGGATTTGAAGTAATGCATTTTTTTGATAAATTTTATTTAGTGGTAATACTTTGAATTCATCGAATAATTTTTGGGTTGAATAGTCTAATTTTTTCTTTAGAATAATTTTGATGAGTCTTCTATGTACTATTTCAAGTGGGGTTAAGTTGGTTATATACGCTCCTCCCCAGCCTATTGTAGAACTGATTGGGCTAATGCATAGTAAATCTTTAGTAGCATAGATTTTTGTAGAATATTTCTTAGTTTGAGGAATACGTAATAAAGTTTACGTATTCTGTTTACAGTTTGTGCAATATGTTCTGTCCATTTAACATGTTGATCTATAATTATGCCTAAATATTTAATATTACTTTTTTTTGAGATTTTTGAGCATTTAGGTGAATTGCAGTTGTCCGTATAATTATTACAAGAGTTATGAATAGTAATATTGGAATTTATTGTTGGATGGAATTTGTCTGATAATGGAAAAGTCATGAAATAGGTTTTGTAAGAGTTTAAGGAAAGGTAGTTGTCATCCAACCATTGTTTTAGGTTGTTTATTTCTACATTCGCAGTTTGATAGGCTTCTTCCCAAGTTTTTTTTACTATGATTAAAACTGTGTCGTCGGCGAAAGATATGATTTTTCCCATTTTTGGTACTGTAAGCATTTCATTCACGTAAATGATAAACAATATTGGACCTAGAACTGTCCCTTGAGGAATTCCAAATTCAGAATAGGTGGGTTCACTCAATATATTGTTAATTAATTATTATTATTATTTTTATTATCACATCGACCTTCACCTCTTCCTCACACTCGATAAATGCTGGCGTCCCGCAGGGATCGGTTCTGTCTCCGACTTTGTTTTTGTTGCACATCAATGACCCTTTGTCATGTGCACCAATTCATTGTTACGCGGATGACAGTACAGTACATGATAGCTTTTTGTTTGACAAGCCCCCAAAGAGCTCACAAACTCCAACGGCTCGGAAGGCTTTGAAGCAAAGAATGGACGGTTTCCTCGAGAGTGTTTTCTCTTGGGGTAAAAATAATCTCGTTGAAATTAATGTTTCAAAGACCCATCTTGTTGATTACGTCTAAAAGGGATCGAAATGAAAATCTAGTCTCCTTCAACGGAAGCAATCTGCCGAAAATGCCCTCCATTAATATGCTTGGTGAAACCTTAAGTGACCAGCTCAGATCGGGGCGGGCCGCCCCTCCTCCGCCCCTTGTGCCCCCCCAGAAAAAAATCCTGGATCCGCCCTTGATCCCAGATGACATAGGCCCTGAGGGAAATTATTTTCCTCAGGGCCTCCTGTGTGGAGTGAATGTAAAAAAAAATAACTTAATCAAATACTCGAGTAAGTGAAAAATCAGAATCACACGGGAAGAATATGCGTGAGATTAGGTAGCTAGATAGTCAGATTAGATAGCTGTTTGTAGGTGGGCGTACTGTACAGGGTACATTTATGTTAAATACTTACCATTCGAGCTCGACAATAAGTAAAAACTATAATTAAATTACTAAATGATTGACCACTTCAGGTTCGGGGGCTCTTTCGAAGCCAGAGTTAAATTAGCCTCTTAAGTTAACCTCTAAGAAGCTGACCTAACTCTAATTTCAAAGAAGGATGTTCCGAAGATCTAACGTCATTGAATCCTTCAGTTGACAGACTGCAAACTATTTAGGGATTTTTTAGGGCAATTATTTTTCACCAGCCTTCTGTGTTGAGTGAACATAAAAAGTTAAGTTATCTTCACAAAAACTTTAAAATAAACTATGTGCCCAATTGTATGAGTTATATTATGAATCCAGTAATAAGTATCAAAATTTAATAAAGCCTATGTATGAGCTTCAAAATTGAGTTGCGCTAACTCAAAAGTTTTTGCATCGTTTTCAACTCATAAATTTAAAGTCAAGTGGACTCAACAAGTAGTTATGCCCCGGAGGCTCCGTGGTGAGCAAACAGCAGAACAAAGGGACAAAAGGGGTCCCAAAGGAGGTACAAAAAATATTCAAAAAGGATCCACTCGATGGAAATGTTTCTTGCGGCGATTACGACCGCCGTTGACTTGTTTATTGAAGGGATCCGTTTGCCGCTGCACCCTCTATACCTAACTAAGTGCTTTACTTTAAATATATTCTATTATATAAGTGTAGATTTTATAAAAATGTCACATTAAAAAAGTATAGATGCTTTCAGAATCGGCTTGGCGAAACGCCGCCATCTAGAATCAAAACGTAACATTGAAAAAAAAACATTAACTCCACACAGGAGGCCCCGAGGAAAATTATTTTCTACAGGAACTGTGTCATTTTTGGGGAAGCCATTTATAAGGTCTTTTAAGGAAATGTGAGGAGAGGAGGCTCTGGGAAGGAAAGGTAAGAGGGGTGTGTAGAGATCTGAGGGGTCAGCGTGTCCAAGAGTGACAGACGTACTTTTTCTTTTTACATTAGCTCCACAGTAGTCCCTGAGGAAAACTATTTCTCTCGGGGCCTATGTCATCTTTGAGGATACCGTATGGAGTGTCTTATTAGGAAAATGAAGATTTGAGGGGTAGAGGAAGGAAAAAGGAATGAAGGGTGGGTAGGAATCTAGGGGCAGTGTGCTCAGGAGTGATGGACATATGTGTTTATTCCTTTCATTTCCATACAAGACGATGGATTGAGAGACTCGGGCTGGGGAAGTGAAAAGGTCTCTCCCGATTCGGCCCGCTACGCTGGGTTTGAAAATGCATCCGCCATCAAGACCTGGACAAATCTCACCCCCATGAATCCGGGCACCCCTGCTAAGTCATCAAACGTAGCGAACTACTTGGGGTGACCTATGGCAGGGGTGTTGGTTATCCAATAAATGGTTCCCTGGGCGGCTGTACCCATAACCGTCTCCCATATTGAATATGAATCCATGCCTTTCACTGCCGCGCCAAAAGAGTCCGGTTGGAGAGGTGCAAGGGTGGGCACATCCGCCACCAACATAAAAAATAAACCTCACCCTATGAGCCCGGGCACCTCTGCTTAGTTACCAAACGTGGCAAATCACTTGGGGTGACCAATGGAAGAGGTGTTGGTTATACAATGAATGATTCCCGGGGCGGCGGTACCAATACCCGCCGGCCAAAATGAAAAGGCTTGTTTGATGATCAGATCTGAATGGCTAGGTACTTCCCAACCGGTTTCTTTCCCGTTTACTAACCTTCCCAACTCCCTTTAGCCTCATAACATTTCCCGATTGGGGATGCCAAAGTGCGGAGCACAGTCAGTAGGTGGTAGTTAGACATCTTGAGCGAACTAAAAAAAAACATTTTACTGAAATCATTTTGAAACACAGAACGTAAGACAACTATAAAGTAAAAATCTGTTTGCAAGCATCAGAACAAACTTTCGAACGGTAAGCTTTGACGTCATCTTCTAATCATTGAATTTCTAAGTAAATGCCATTAATAACATTATTTCAGTATTAGGCCGTGTTTTCCTCATTAACTTATTTCAATTATCCGTGTAAATCAGAATTCCAGGCGAAGCCGAAACTAGACCATATAGACTAAGTAGACCAAAGTTAATAGCGAAATAATAAGTTTTTTTAGCTTTATTTTATTTATCTATATAAAGTATATTAACATTGGGTGTTTCGATGCCTATCTTACCTATATACCTCTGACGGGACAGGTGTGAGCCAACTGCAATCATTTACGGTCAATGCTATCTAGTTTCCTTCTTATAATATTTGATTACAAAATCTTCAACATTATCTGTTCTCGTGTAGCAAAACTCACAATCTCTGGCGTTACTAAATTTTCTGTGCAATTTTCTAAACGGAACTTTTTCGGCTCGGAGCGTCGTGCGTCGTAACCACCGCGACAAGACGCCAAATTGTTAAATGCTTATTTTTCAATCGAGCTGTATCTACTAGAAGTAGAAGATAAAATATAATAATTTGGATACCTACAACTACATACATACGATAAAATTAAAGGTATTTTTCTCCTTATGAAATTATGTCGACGCGCAGTGAAGCACAGAACCCGAAGTAATCTGGAAGTGGTTTACTGGGTATGGCGATTGGCGAATGGCGAATGGCGAATGGCGAATGACGATATTGCTGTAATAAGATAACACGAAGGCTAAGCAAAATTTATTGACGCCAATTCGTGGAGAAGGCACTCTAATTAAACGTTGTTTTAATAATATAATAAATGCAACGTTGGTAAATATTGACGTGTATATAGGATAGGACAGGACATATAGGATAGAAATTATTTTTAGAAACATATTGGCAGTTCACATTACAATGTGAAAGTGAAAAATTGGTTTTATTTATTATTTGAACGTAAAATTAACACTTGCTAGAGCCGGAAGGAGGTCGGTGCATCAACAATTTATATAATTTTGTTAGGGCAATGGAAGCAGAGAGTGGAAGAGGGAAAGTAAAATGTTACAAGTTTTTGGGTACCTCGATATTTTGATCTGATAAAAATCGTTGTAGATACGTGCAGGTCTTAACTTAAGATTTTGAGAGAATCTTCATACCTAAAACGAGGTTGTAAGGTTGTAAGTATAGTTACTAAATTTAAATTTTCCAATCAGAAAAACATATTATATAACGATTAAAAAAATTAAATCAATACTGTGCACGTACCCAATTCTCAAAAAATCCTAATACATAATAAATATACCCACAGAGTTATCTAAATAAAGAAGCAAGTCGTTCACTAACGTCTATTTATGTTTTATCTGTTGAAAAAAAAACAATCCTCCACAAAAAGGAACAAAACCAATGACTTATAACTCATAACCTATAACTCTCCCAAAAAAATTACATAATATTTTGTCGGAAACGATGCTAGAAAAGAGGGGGGAGGTTCACGCTGATAATTTTATTAATAGACTATAATATAATATGGATATGAGCATCAACACGTAATAATTAATAAGAACCTACGACGTGCCCCATGGTATACATAAAAATACACCATAAATTCCAGAACTCAACGAGGCTAAACAAACATTAAATTAATCATTTTTTATTAATAAGCAGTCCTGACGTAAATGCCGTACTAAACATCCATTAAAGAATTGATGTATTCACTTAAGAAATAGCCGCCCCGTCAAATAAAATAATGGAATGCCTCGAATACATTCAAGTCATTCATTTAATTTATTTGTATATTAAATGATATTCCGAGAAGTGACCGCCCGGGTGGCAGTGGCGAGCCTTGTGACTTGCAACCATGCCGATATGGAAACAAGGTCTGAATTCCAAAAAATAAATATGACTAATACAAAACCCTCCGTTTGAGGTAGTTACATCTTTATAATGCAAAAGATGCGATCTGGGACAGATAGAGGCAGCCGGACCACCATTATACGTCCATTTGTATTGTTGTAGGCAGACGGAGGGACTCGATACAAAGGTGTTCATTGTTTATTGATTTGGTCAGATGGCTATCGGCAGAAGTGCTGACCGTTTATTTGTTTGGAGAGCAAATTATAAGGCTATTAGTGAATTAAACAGTGTTGAATGATGGATTAATCGAATTGGAATAGAAATATTTAATTGTTATGAGTAAACGCTTTGAATAAATTCAATTTAAATTTATAGTACAAGATTTCTTGTTTTATCTTACTCTTAACTTTGAGAACACAAAGTTATTAGGAGCAATTAAATATATATTAGCTGTTTTAGAAATTTCATTCAATAGCACCAATCCTCTTGTCATGCTACGCTGTACTAAAAAATCTGTTCTGCTGTATCTTGAACAAGTCGTGGTGTTGACTTCTTCCAGTCAGTCATGTATGGGTGTTTCTTGATGAGTATGTACTTTTATTTATCATTTTTTTAACTGTCATAAGTCATGATTCATGATGTGAGATTTTCAAGTCCAAAAGTATTATTGTGATTTATTTTTGGTGTATTGTTCCGTGTTGCGCTACCTCCTTCTTTAGCTAAGGTCTCGGACACTGTAAGCTGTCTAAAACGTTGGCTAAGGAAGGAGGGTGCGCAACACGGTCTAGTGCCCCAAAAATAAATCATATTACAAATAAGTTTATTTCTTACGTCTTTGTATTATTACTCTTATTTCGCCTATATAATTATATTTGCAAATATGCTTCTTTGTATTTGATGAAATATTTACATCCTTTCTCTGTACCCTGTAATGTACCTACTATTAAAAGTAAATAATGGCCAAGAAGGTCCACGAAAGCCAAAAAAATAATTAAACAACATTCTTGACCATCCTATCTTACACTACAATCTAAAAATCTAAGTTATTTAATCTATGTATTTTTTAATATTTTTTCGTATATTTTATATTCTGTGAGCTGTGTATGTGTGTATATTATTATACACATACTATATTGTAAACCTGCTGACATTCCTACTCGGCCGGGAATAAAAATAATTTTTTGATACTTATAACGAATCAAATGCAATTTTATTTTTGTGTTCAGAAAGTGATTTTTTTCTGTATTTTTGTAAACTACACTTTTCTCGACTTACTGAAATTGTTGCTTAACTATAGAGTTTGGTTCTTCGACTTTAAACAAATAATGGAAAAATAAGTGCTCCTACATGAAGGTTTTTGTAAATAAGTTTGAGAGGCTTTGCGATGGGAGGTGGTACATGAAGTATTACAGGTGGGCCGAGGGCGGGGCTCTAGCCGCCAGGGCCCGAAGCCCCCGGGGGCACTGCTAGAGGGTAAGTGTGAGTGCATCCCTTGCAAAAATTACATCAACTTCTCAAACATTAACATTAAAATATTTAACTTCACATTTTTTTCAGCATGTGCCGTAATTTTATGAAACGATTACTTAAAACAACTTTGTTGGAGTGTTTTATTATTTTTAAATTAAAATTATTTAAATTATTACTATACAACATCTACAATGCATAATGCATTGCATTCTCAAGAGTTAATAAATCTATTATGGAATCATACGCAGCACAATAGCTTTTGACTTTAAAATTACTAAATTCGTTTTTCTGTGATGTGGATATTAATGTGCAATGGACACAAATTTTTCAAATTTTGGAATTAATAATTGTGTGAAGACGAGACATAAAGTAGGAAGCATCAGAAAATTGTTTTAATGTTTTGTTTACAATTTTTTTACAGAGTTCAAGACGCCTTGACGGATTTTCCCCCTTTGCATCTTTGGGTATGCTGTGTGAAGGGTCCTTTTAGGGAAAGGAAGGAGAGGAAGTTCTGGTAAGGAAAAAGATTTCAGAGGTGGGTAGGAATGTGGGGGTCAATGTGTTCTGGAGTGACGGACATATATATTCCATCCCTCCAACTGCGGTGCAAGACGATGGGTCGAGAGAGTCCAGCTGGAGAGCTTTAGGATAGGTCTCCCTCAACCAGTCTCTTCGAATCCAGCTCACCACGCAGTAGGAGGGCAAACAGATTCGCCAAAAAGACCTAAACAAACCTCACCCCATTAACCCGGGCGACCGTGCTAAGTCACCAAACATAGCGAACCAATTGGGGCGACTTACGGCAGGGGTTATTCAATAAATGGTTCCCGGGGAGGCGGAGCAAATTGGGGGTGGGTACTAACGGTATTCAACCGAAAGATAAATTTCTCATGTCTCTCTAATTTCTCATAAAAAATGTAATAACGTTTACGAAGAAAATTGGCAAAACTTGTTTTTGAAATGCAATGTGACCCTGAGCAAATATTTTTTAAATATTTTAAAATTTATTACTAACGTTCATAATCAAAAAAATACTACCGATCAACTTTTAGACCTGAAAATTCTTTGTAGTTTTCAACCTAGCTCACACCACCCAGTGTGACAATTTTATCAACAGCGAAAGTGCTCTAGAAGCATTAAGGATGTACTAGCTAAAGTCATCAAAGTAACTTAAATCTCCTAAAATGTTATGGCGTCAACAGCTATTTTTTTATGATGTGGTAAAACAATATTTTTTAATTTGGATAATTTATTAAAGCTTTACGCTCAAATGCCTTAGAATAAATGATACATTTATGAGGGGATTTCAAAATTAATAAAGTCAACTTTTGTTTGTATTGCATCAGAAAGCATATTACCTCCGATATGAGCGTATTTCACGAAACTGGTTTGCACGTTTTGCCCTTTTGATTTAGGGGCAAAGCCATGTTCCTTGGTGACCAATCTGCCATCTACCTGTTATTTGTTCTTGAAGCCCACCTGATAAGGAGTCCTACCCGATAGGGTGCTACGGAGAGATATTGGTAAAAGTGTAAGCTTGTACCTGTCGGACAGATTAATGATCGCCAACAAATGGATCGGTCCTTAGTCCTGCGCCTGGTAGAGGTTGAGATGACTCTAGACACCCAGTGGCCGAAGTTATAAAAGACATATATTATCATTGCCTACCTAGTATTTTTATATTATGACCACACAAGAGTCTTTTTCGGAACCTCTGGAAGTATGGAAAATGGATTTTGGGAAATATGGTGAGGGGAAACGAAAGGGAGAGAAATATTGCTTTTTAACCCTTAAAATGCATTTTGTGATTTTTAACTCTTAACTACAACATGCAATTATAATTTTTACGGATTCTAAATATCACCCGACTGAAGATTGTTGTACGAAAAACCAAAAATTAACAAAATATTTTTAGGTAATAATTTTTTTAAACTAATTTAAAAATTATTTAATAAATATTTACCGTGATTTTCCGAATGTCACGCATTACACATTTTTAAACAACATTGTAGTTTTTTTGTTTACGAGCGATTGTTCAAATCTTTAAATGTCCAAAAATAAACAACACAATACAATATAGGTACTTACTAAATAAATTTTATAATTTCATTGAAAATAATTGTGTTCAAACGTGTTTTTTTATGAATAAAGTAAATTGAAATGGATTCAGATTTATCAAATTACACAGCTTGTCAACAAAGAACACACAAAATAATAAAAGAAATCATTTTGTTTTCTTATCTTTTTGAAGACTCATCCCGGATTGTGAAAAAATCCACTTTTTAAGAAGGTGAAAATCAAAATGTGCCATACCCGAGCGGTTGGAAATAATAAAAATTGGTTTTCAATAATGTACAGATATGCGACCATGCAATGATGCCGATCGACAGGAAAAATGACGCTGGTTTACCAAAGTAGCTTCCATTAACTAAGTTAAGCTTAGATATACCTCATAGAATCCAGAGTCAAGTTAGCCTCTCAGAAGCTGGGCGTACTGTGGACCCGCAGATACAGCAGATAGTACACAACTGTTGACCGTGTACAGATCGCAAGTGCGCCCCACGGTTGGCGGCCACTTCTGGTCTGGACACTCGAAACACCAGAAAAAACCTTTGACTCTACATTAGAGCACAGGCGTCAGGTAGGTATGCTGTCCTTGTTCTCCCGGTATTACAAAGGAAGATGCTCAGAGGAACTAGCGTCAATGATCCCTTCGGCACCGGTGCATATTCTGGAAACATGCCACACGCGCAACTAACATATGTACACGGTGGATATTTGTCATTTGAGGACGGGTCGCTTCTACAATTCGTTCTTGAGTTCAAAATCTCGGCTGTTTAATGAGTTGCCGGCTTCTATTTTTCCTCCCTCTTACAACATGGATCTCTTCAAGCCTCTTCATGACTACTCAAAAAGACCCTCCACACAGCATCTTAACAGATGACAACGGCCCCGATTTTTCTCAGGGCCTTCTGTGCGGAGTTAATGCAAAAAAAATCTCATCATACATTTAGTCTTCTTCACAAAAATCTATGTGTTCTTTAAGACAGATTAATTAAACGGTCACCCGATTTTGTGCTTTGAGTCAAAGGTCAAGAAGCTGAGAGGTGGCTACTTCACTGAATACGAACAGTACAGTATATTTATGTAGCTTTATTACAAGGCCGCGCATAATTTAGTCAGACCGAAAAAGGAAATAGTTAATATTAAACAACTTTAAAGGCAAAAGCTCTTCCACTGGACAGCACCATAGCAGGAATGCCGCCATACAGTGTTCTTATGATTGAGTCATTTTTAATGGCGTGGTGCTATATTATTAGCCAAAAGGCCGTGTTTCTTCAGAGTGACGAGTTGAAGACTTGGCGTGTGAACCACCACCACCAGCGCAGAACTCAGGTATCCACAAATATCTGTTCGCTGACTCATGTCCTCCGAGGCCTGGGAACAGATCCCACTGCGAGGCTAATCATTATAATAATATTATGTGACTAGGAAGACACTAAGTGCCAGCTGAAATCAGGCTTGTTAGGAGGTGGTTAGGAGATATGGAAAAGTCGGTGTCTTTATACGAGTAGCGCATACCCATTATGTACTCAAGTTGTTACTGGATTGGGAAACGCCGCGGGATCACACTGGCTGAATAGAGAACAATCAATTTACAACTTTACGAGATTTCGTTATAAATAAATAAATATTATTAAATCGATTCCCAGTTGCGACCGTTACCTTTTTTGTTTTCTGTGTCTCGTTCTGTTTCATATTTAGATTTATTAATATTAACTTCTTCTTCAATGATCGCACAAATATTAGTTATAATTTATAATTCGTAATGTGTGACTTTTTTCAAAGGGTTGGAATATTTTTTAACTTTACAGCTGCATTCTAAATATTTCAAATCGCCTACAACATTTCCGATAATAGGTTCATACCGGTATTGTGTGAGGTTTTCCGTTATAATTTACGTGTACGTACGCGCATCTTCAGCATAAATAGAACCTACAATTTTTCTTACTGTGAACTAAAGTATACCTTAGTTTGGTTTATTTCCATCATTTTTCGTACTCGCAGAAAATACTCGAAGAAAAAACGAGTTTCTCACACCAAATAATGTTATTCTTAGTTGAAAAGCATCTTTATGATGGGATGAGTTTGTACTCTATACGAGTTCATGTAGATTATCAAAAATACTGATTTCGGTTGTCTGTAATAATGTTCGTTATTTATTCCAGCTTATCTTAGTGAAATTTTTCATGTACAATGAACTCAAATTTGCTTTTGAATTTAGTGTCATTGTCAATATTGTTGTCAGTTGCTTGAAGTATAATTCAGATGAACGTTAAAGTAGTATCGACATTGTTTCATTAATCAATTAAGGCTACGTTCCCGGCCCCAAAAAGAAGAAGACGGAGAGATATGAAAATACGAATTTTAGAAGAGCGCGCTAATATTTACAACGATAAAATCGATGCAAAAATCATGAAAATGTTTAATAAAACACGACTCGTTTAAAATAGAGCAGAAATCTCACGATAATTATCTTAAACAGCATTTAAAGAAATGCTGTGAATTTTTTCACACTTGTAAAATAACTGAAACAAACGTGTTTATAATAATTTTTGGAGCATACTTTGCGATTTTTTTCTATCGAGGGAATTTGATATAATTTGCGTTTGGGCGCGACTAATGTCTATATATTATCTTCAAGAAAAACATATAAATACTTGAAATGTTTAAGGGAGGTTTGCAAGAAATCGGTAGAAATTCGAATACCGGCCTCTTAAGAAATTAATATTTCTGTATTTGAAAAGTGTACTTCTGCTGTTTAAATAATTGACAGGTTTGGTGATTTTTCGAGTTTACTAAAGGTGTTCATTCAATTAATAAATAAAATTTACATTATTTGATTATGAAAGGTATTGAATGAACCCGAGGAATGAATACTGTCAGCTTCACAAATCCGGCAATTATATCTCGTGATTTTTCAAGGGTCTGCGCTAGTATCTGTTAGTAGTTAGCATGTTAATCCTTTGGATGCTTTCTTAAGTAAGTAAGAGAAAATACTCTGTAGGTTCAGATATTATGTCCAAAGTCACATTTTAATGTCGGTTAAGAATCCTCCGAAACACCTGGAGATACTACAACACCCACGAGTGCCATGGCTATAAGCAGTGGCGTGTAAAGATTTATTAATCGGGGTAGTAAGAAAAACAGCGAAAATTTATATTTTCTAAATACCTAGACACTCTTCGCAAGTTTTAGCTAAGCTGATAGCGATAGCCGATGCTAGTTGGGATTAAGTAAACCACCTGAAATATAATTTTTTGTTTTCAAAATATTTGCCTCCTTAGTTGACGGGTAAGGCTCTCGACTAGCAATCCGAAGATCGGTTTTGTAAATCCCAGTGAGAGCATACAGATTTTATTGGATTAATTTGTGTTATTTCACAATTAATTTGTTAAAAAAATGCAGTATGTTTGCGGATCGTTCCAGAGTGGAAGATAATCTCCGTATCCCCGGGGTGTAAGGTGTAAGACCACCACTCAGAATTGAAAAGTTGCTCGAAATGGGTCCAGCCGTATTTGGTGACCAGATCTGAATAGCCAGGTACCTTCCCCATCTCCTACCCCGCCCGGCTACCTTCAGCCTCCCAGCGTACCCCAACTTGGGATGCTTTAGTCTTGCTGGCTCCGGACGGGGGGAGTTAGGACTCTTTTGCGGTATTCACATTAATTAAATGACACTAACATGAACGAGTCGTCCGTAGCGCGTAGACAACATATTTGAACAATCACGTCTAAGTGATTGTGCAAACTTAGTTCCTGCCTTTGACACGTTATAGTGGGTTGGTGGGGCGCGCGGTGTTGCTTTGGTGTATGAACCTATTCTTGCAAGAATTTATATCTCTAAGCGAGTAACGTGAGGTAGGCAGTGCATTTGCGGATATATGGAAGGCACGCCTCTGGCTTTAAGGCAGTGTTCGTACGACTTTATCCTGTCCTATAAGAGCCCGTTCACACTTCCGTCGTAATAACGGAGGTGGGTTCCGTCATTACGACGGAGGCCCTAGCCGCTGTAGTGGCTCTATGGAGCTGTTCACACTTGCCGGATCCGGCGTGAAGACGGATCCGTCATTTTTTGCCGGAGAGTTCGCCTACGCAGAGTGTCCGTCGTGAAGCCGGAAAGGAACGCGCTGGCTCATACATTTCAATGGAGCTGTTCACACTATACGGCGGGACGACGGATCCGTTTTGAACCCGCCACACCCCGCTTCACACTTCACCACCGCCCGCTCCCAGACGCAAGCGAGCAGGCAAACTGTGTTTTTATGGGGCGCGCGTTTGGCGTTTATAATATTATTATATAATATACATGTTCGTTCCAGAATGCGATTTTTTCTATTTAATCTCAAGAAAATATTTAGTCATATCATTCATGTTTTTTAGTCATTTTAGTTATAATAATTGCTGGATGATTTTCGCGTACTTTCTCCTTTTCAAGTATGCAAACAAAATATTCTCCCACGGTTTGAACAAATAAGGTCCGACCCCTGAAGTAATTTTATGGCTGGTATTACATCAATACATTCCCGATTTGAAGAAAAAGTTTATTATTTAAATTGTTTTTTTAAGTAGGTATGTGTACATTTCAAATAGCACCTATAACTATTTATGGCAGCCCCAAGGGAAAGTTTTTGCTGTCGGCCTTTTACGGCCCAAACTAAGAGGAACTTTTATAATAGTAAAATTTGCAATATTTGCATTGCGCATTGCGCATTGCGCATTGCGCATTGCGCAGTGCGCACGACCGTCTACTGAAGAATGATAAAATGTTTTGGTCGTTGTTTTCGTAGAGTAGGATCCGTCTTGAAAACGGAAGTGTGAACAGGGGCCTAGGGCTTCCGTCATAACGACGGAACCCACCTCCGTTATTACGACGGAAGTGTGAACGGGCTCTAACCCGCTGCAAGTTCCGACCGCTGAGAGGTCTGAAGCAAGCACCGGGCACCGGGCACCGGGCAGTGCGACTGGCAGATAACATTATTTTAACGATTATTATTAGTGTTGTCCTGTCCCAGCCTTGCCGAGGAATGCCATTAGGTCCATTGCGGGGATGTCAGGGCGTATAAACAATCAGTCTACAAGAACAATATGTATAATATAATATCGGAATGTACACAAAAGTAATTCCGGGATTTTTATAAGGCAGAGCCGGAATTAGGAACATGGCCGATAGGGAACGCAAAAAAATATTTTAATCACGACAATATCGCTGTTTTATTTTCACTAATTTTGAAATGGGTGGATTTTTTTTAAATCTAAATATACAAACTTATATCGTGATGTGTGATCGAGTTCAAATGAGACACAGCATTTAAACCGAAAGTTCGCATCCCAAAATATCTCGCGATTTTTTTGATTTTATTTTTTTAAAATATATTTTTTTATGCTCTTTTACGGTGATTTCATCAGATGTCGTGATTTGGCCAATACACTGACCCAGATGTGATGTGAAGACAGATACCTACTAACTATATTATGTAAAAGTCAGTCAGAGCGTTGAACATAAAAAAAATATATTTTAATCTTTGGAAAGTCTCAATTCTCTGCATAAGTAGATAATTAAATGAGCGAAGCGGAGTCCTTTTTTGAAGTCAACCGCTTTGAATTTT
The DNA here is from genome assembly GCA_917563855.2 of Limnephilus lunatus. Taxonomy (NCBI): domain Eukaryota; kingdom Metazoa; phylum Arthropoda; class Insecta; order Trichoptera; family Limnephilidae; genus Limnephilus; species Limnephilus lunatus. Next base: position 40,680,161 of record OU830594.1, read on the forward strand.
ATCCATCTGTATTTTTCTAGCTCACTGAAAACTCACGGACTGTCACTGGTAGGTATTTACATAAGTATCTACTTTCAAATCTTATTATTTTAGATGAAGTTTTTTTGTTGTTGTTGATGATATAAGTGAAAATTGAAATATACTTTTTTAATATGAGGTATTGTTCACAGAACTACTAGTAACATTATTACCACTTTAACGCACAGAGACAAAAAATGTATGTTTTCAATAGTTATTTTATATGTATAAGTATCTATTATTATCTTACAGAATGTCTACCGGTTCACCAATGGCGTTTTGTAAAATCATTTTTACCCACAAATAGACCCATTCGTTGTAATGTCAGAAGATAAAATAAAGTAATAATACAAAGAGTAAAAATCGTCGGAAGTCCTTTTCCGATAAGTGGGTTGTTCAAGAATAGAGTCCCAGCTCTTTCCGATGCATCATTTGAAGCATCATAAAATTCCCGTCCACGGATAAGGGATAAATGATTGATCTATATAGATGTCAATAGGAATGTGGCGGAGATAAAGGGATGACAACATTCTCGCAGGGAACCGAAACGAATATTAAAAAAAGGACTTGAACAAAGTGAGATATATTCCACAGATCTGATAAACAAAAGAAATATTTTATTATCATCTTCTGTTTTCGTGATCGGTGGAATTATTTGAAAACACACTGTTTCAGAATAGGTGTACGTTTTTTCTTTTTTTCTTTCGCTTTCGCAGATGTTGTAAAAATAACATACTCTTTGGGAAAATTAATTTCAGCTGTAGTAGTTGAAATGGCTTTAGCTGTGTTTTGGTGACCTGACGTTATTTGGAAATAGCCAGGCAATTCCCCACCTTTCTCTGCCCCATTTCCTTCCCCTTCATACTACTCTTTGCCTGACAACATTCTCCAATTGGGGATGTCATAGTCTCAATAGTTTCATGGAGACATTTCACAAGAGTTAGGCAGCACTGCCTTTTTATTTTTCCAGTAGGCTGAACCAAAATATCAATAATCATACTTTACGGGAGAATTCCTTCACTTTTTAACTTCCTTTCGTCTGAGGTAAACATTTTACATTTAAACTTCAACTGTGACTTAAAAATGGCAATAAATATTTAGTTAAACACAAGGCTGTGCCCGTAACTGTGTTATTAATGTACCCAAAATCTCAATCTGTAAGAAAAAGAACAATATTTTTCTTTCAATATCTGTATAATTTTGTTAATTTGAAAAATGGTTAACCCCAACACAGGCTTGTCCTAGTGAGATGACAAATTGTATTGTAAACATTTTACCTGCAGTGTAAAGAAACAATAAATAAATAAATAAAATAAATGTAATATTATGAAGATCTAATATTTTAATAATATGTTCTTAAAAACAAAATAATTAAATGGCTAAAATAAATAATAATTGTATAATAATTCAAAATGGAAGGCTGTTATGTTGTGTAGCTCGAAACGGCTTTGGCTATATTTGGTTCCACCCCTTTTCCACGTACTGCCTTCCTTAGCCTCAGAATCACGAACATTTCCTAAATAAGGGAAGCAAAATATTTTTCATCTGACTAAGGGTAGTTGGGACTCCTACAATCACTTAAAAAAATGAATAAATAAGGTCATTAAGTAAGGAATTTCCTGTTGTAGAATTTCTAATCAATATTTTTAACTGCGCAGTTTTGTTAAAAGAAAATTCCCATGTCATTTAGTAAATACATCGAAACAATCTTATCACTTCTGCTTACCTAAACGGCAAAAAACCGAGTGTCATTTTTTAAATTGGTTTGACATTTTTAGCTCGTCTAACATGACAACGTGCTGTTATTAAACCTGTCTTTGGACAAATGTTAAAACGATACGTTATTGTTATCGATATTTTCGCTTGAAAGAATGACAATGCTGTTCCATTAAAATATGTATTAGAAAATTAATGGGTTTGCAGATAAAATTATCAAAAACTAATTGAATAGGATAAAGGGAATAACCCGCATTTAGTCAATTATGTTTTTGAGAAATATTTATACAATTTATCGTATCACGTAGCTTCGCAAATGCACCAATTAACTCTACATATACTCGTATTATCATTTACTTTTTCATCATCGGTCATCTTAGTTGGTTTAGGTATATTTTTATTAAGATCTTTCGTTACTTATTAATTAACATGGACCTACAAATTTCTGGTAATTTTTTGTGAAGTGTTATTATTTTTGGCAAAATTCGCGTTATTTTCATTACGAATTTCGTGTTATTTTGGGTAAAGTTGTGTTATCATGAAATAAAAGTTGTGTTATGTTCCCTTTTTCGGTATTTTTCAGCGAAAAAGTGGCGTGTTTTTATATATATAAACACATTCGTTCGTCACATTTTTGCCAAAAGTTGTTCAAGCTGGGAGTTTGGAAGGCGGGTATGGGTAGCTATGCGACAATTTGGGAGGCGGGTATGGGTACCGCCGCTCCGGGAACCATTTATTGGATAACCAACACCTCTGCCATAGGTCACCCCAAGTAGTTTGCTACGTTTGGTGAATTAACCTGGGTACCCGGGTTCATGGGGTAAGGTTTATCCGGGTCTTAGCGGCAAATGTGTCTGCCCACAAGTTGCATGGCAGGCCGGATCGGAAGAGTGTGGTTGAGGGTGTCCCTTGAATTATCCAGCCACTCAATACTCTCCCGAAACATCGCCTTGCACCGCAGTAAGAGGGATGGTGTCATACATCACTCCTGGACACACTGACCTCCAGATTCCTACCCATCCCTAATACCCTTTTCCTTCCCCGAATTTCCTCTCTTTCCTAAAAAGACCCTCCACACAGCATTTCCAAAGATGAAATTGGCCCTGAGTGTATTTTTTTCCTCAGGGCCTCCTGTGTGGAGCTAATGTAAAAAAAACTATAGACAAATAAATATTTAGAACGCGTAATATTGTTTTTTTTATACCTATCAGAATAACGGATGAAAATTACGAATATTTTCGTTATTTACCCAAAAATAGCAAATTTCGTTATCCGTGTAAAAATGTCAATATTCGCGTTCTTCAGTTCATTCAAAATTTCAGAGACCTAGATCGTTCTGCATGTTATTACGATTGCGGAGAAATCAAATCAAAGGCGCATCACGTGAAATCACTCTTATGTGTACATGTTTGTTGTCTATTGATTAAAACATGTATTGGTCAGTTTATATTTAGTGTGTGACACTGCACACGAATTCCAACTGCCCGAAGGGTATGGATTTGGCGACAATTGTAAGGAAGAAAATGAAGCGGAAGGAGAATGAGAAAACCTGGCTATCCATTTCAAGCAAGGTTTCGTGGCTTCTTCTATTCTGGAGCGAGATGCAAACACGCTACGCATAATAATGTATAATTCTTTATGTTAAATGATTCACACAAATATTATTTGCCAATTCCTGGTATTCAATTTGCGTTATCTGGATACAGTGTCGTGGAGCTTTCTGCGCTGCCACGGAGTTCGACATTTAGTCGCAGTGTAATAATATAATATTGTTTATTCTTTCTTTTCGGCATTTCTTTCTGACTCAACGGTTAACAGAAAACACAAATTTGTTATGCCATGTTAGTTATATGAATGGATATAAACTAGAAAGTAGAGATATGAATCTCGAATTCGTGTTAAACTTGTATGCACTTAGGAGACAGAATACAGAACAGGGTATTGTTATTCTTGTTAGGGAAATGGCTTGCCCCGAGGCACAGGGCATGGCTCGGCTTACCGCTGAGATATTTTCCAGGTAATTATTAGAAGAATATTGACGAGGACTGCAATAATCAACAGAGCTTACGGCACATTATGAATCAGCATAACGTGGGAACATTCCATTCGCAGAATGAGAGAGTTTGGGCAAAACAACCAACTGTCAAATGCGTTCAGGTGATTATTGTTTTCACATTTTTGGTTTGGAATTCTTGAAGTGCCATCAACAAATTATTTTCTAAAATCAATCGCATTGCTTAGATTTGGATGTCGTATTATTCGTTTTTACAATTATATAAATTCTCCCAAGGTACATAGGATTTATTTTATGAAGTACCTATTTTCAATAAGTATCTGGTAAACTTATGAAGTAAAGCGTGTTAATAATAAGACCTTTGTGATCTTAACCTTAATATTTATTTAATGGAGAGTGCCACGGTGTGGTTTAATTTTTTAAAAAGATCTTTAGTTTTATTCCAAGGTTAATTACATTTTGCCCACAATCTTCAAAACAGACGACGAGTCACTGATACATACGATTTTAGAAATTTACCCACCCCCTTTACCATCCCTCAAATTTATTTTTACTCCCTAGAATTTTGATATTAATTTTATACCATTGACATTCAAAATAAGGTGGAAATAATTCCTTTCTACATCTTGAACGAAAATCTTTATATAAAAATATTTGACTTGAAGAAAATAAGTATACAAATATGAATACTATTCAAATCATGTAAGTTTGCTATTATTATTTTCTAGGTCCTCCATTACGACTCAGGCAACATTTTCGGCTTACTGTGGTGGTAGTAGGAAATTTTAAAATATTGTCGAGTTATTCGTAACCCGGGAATGTTTGTCTTTCTTTAAAAAATAAATAAATAACATTTAGATTCAGGTTAGTACAGTCTGCAACCACCGTTTATATCAGTGAAGTGATAAAACTCAGTGCTTTGTCAACAAATAGTCATATTTTTACTTTACCCACTAAAGTTATTTGAAAAATGCGCAAATTTTTAATCTTTCAAGCAAGCACATTCTTGTCCAAAATTGTTCTACACTGTGAAATATTCTTTGAATATTATCACTTTTCCATTCGAATGAACAATATTAGTTTGTTCTGTCCCATTTCGAATTCAGAACAAAGACCAACATTACCTTTTGTTTAAGTTGTCCGGTGCTTTGTCACTTATAAATGCCCTTCCCCGGCCGGGAGTACCGTAGATGGAATGTCAGATAACGGCTGCTACAGGATTGTTAATGCTTCGCCCATCTAGCGACCATCTTCGCTGCTGGGTGGTACTATATTACTAGAACAACTAAATATGTGCCTACACCATGACACATGCACATCTTATAGAATCTTCATTCATCTGTCTATAATAGGTATGTATCGGTATAAGTTTTGTTCAAACGTTCGGTAAAATAACCTCGTTGCATTTTGAAAAATAAAATACTAATATGTCTTAATGAAATAAAATTGTCAAAAGATCCATACTAAATGTGTTATAAATACATACTAAATTCTTGGCGGAATTCTATTATAAATGATACATTATTGAAGCAACTTTTATAACACTTTATTTTTAACTATTAATGGTTTCATTCAGCCTAACATGGCCACGAATGATAAATTTATTCCTTATGGGTACTATGGTTTACATATGCACATAATTTGTGATAGAGGATTACAAAAATCATCAATACCACTAATTTTGGTTGTGGATCTGATTGATTGTAACTCTGGCTCAATAAATTGATTTTAGGTATTATTTTCAAAATTGGAATTTATGTGCCAAAATTCAACAAAATTTGGTAATTTACATTATTGATCAAGAAAAAATATTCAGGAAAGGGTTATGGAGAATTCCTGTCGCGAATATTTTTTCTTGATCATTCTGCAGCAGTAAAGTGTCATTGTTCTGATGTGTTCTTTACATAAACTTTCAGCTTCTAAACCGTACAATTTATTATAATATTCGGTATTTTTTCATGGTTCAAGAATAATGTTGATAATCGTTAAAAATTTAAAAAAAAATTATTAAAAGAAGATAATATTATTTTACTGAAATATAATTTTTCTGGTTAGCCACTTTATAAAATGTTATCTGGTTTTATTAGACCTTTTAAATTTCCTTTGAAATATGATTAAAACGAAACATTCATTATTTCACCTCTTCATTCAAAAAGCTTGCCAGTGTAACACATTTTTTCAGAAAACGTTAACAAATTTTGTGATATTGGAATTTCTCTATCAGATTTTACGCAAGAGATAGGCAGTGGATGTGTGGGATCAGAGCGATGAAAGATTAAATAAATGAACATAATTAATTCTGTAGGCTCCTAAAAATGTTTTTCCTCTAAAAGACATAATAATTTGTAGAAGAATTTTTAACAAAATCGACACCAATTAAAGACTGGTTGAATGGCGTTAAACAAGCGGCGGTGGCAGAGCAGAGGGGGTAGGGTGAAGGGTGGCAGTATGAAGGGCAGCGGGGATGAAGGGGGAAGGAAGGAAGGGAGGTGGTAGGGCCGGGAATAAGTATGGAGTCGAGCCGAAGCAGGGTTGGATTTATGTGTTTAATCAACATTTGTTCTTCCCGTATCGGAGATGCGATCAGCGGCGTGTGGGCCGCATTCCAAGACCGAAGGGATTCCCAAACTATTTTACGCAAGAACTGAGTACCACTAATATTTAATAATAAAGTTTTATGCTACCTTCGGACAAAGAAGGTCTGAATTTTTTAGCTGTAAATTTACATATTTTTTTTTTTTTTTAATTTTTCTTTATTCATTAAATACAAAAATAGGGGTAACATTAGTGGATTTTTCGACCACCATGCTAGGCTGATGCCCGTGTTATGGTGGTCGATTAAATAAACCTTCACTTAGCTTCAAACAAATTTAGACAAAAAATAACCACATCAAATCCACCAAATATAAGCTAAGAATTGTCGGAAAAAGAACTGACTAGTTTATAAAAAAACATTATTATAAAAACGTATCATTATTATAAAAGTTACTGAAAAAACCCTACCCAAACCACGAATTTGGACGATAGAAGTCTGTTGAAAAACTAGTTCTCCTCAGCAAAGTATCTCCTAGTGAGGATGAGTAAGAAAGTATTCGATATATCTTTTAAATATATTTCAAATAATTAATTCTTAAAATGCCAAAATTATAATATTAAATGAAAAAAAAAAACTTAGTTTCAAAGAAGAAATCATACTAGGTTAAAACCTGGATGACAAAAAACGCTTTTAACCCTAAAATGCATCTTGTGATAAAACTACAATGCAGTATTACATCGTACATTATACTAATTTATTGTGATTATAAATATTGCCAGACCGCACATTGCTCCAGAAAAAAAGAATGTTCATTTAAAAAAAAAACATTTTCTGAAACTTTTTGGAAGTTGCGTTTTGTGTGCCAGCGAGGGTTCAAACCTTTTCTCTCTGAAAACAAACCATAAAAAAATGTATTAATTATTTGTGGGCTTAATTCGTATTTAATTTAAATTAACTTTAATTATTTATTTATTTATTCACGCCTTGACGGCTTTTAAAATATTGCGTTATTATAGATACATACGTCATTCAGGAGTACAATTAAAAGAATGTAGTATATAACATAATAAACTGAAGATTAAGGATATAAACAGAATTGAAAAGAAATAAAAACAAAAACAATATTAGAAAAATAATAATAAAATTTACATAAGAATTTTAGAAATTTCTGATATAAATTTAAGTAAGGAAAAAATGAAAATATCAACCGAACTGAATTTATTTCCAAGCCTATGTAGTCTTTGTATTGGGGAGTTAAGGAAATAGTTTGTTTTAGACGGATAAACAAAGAACAGCTCTGTAAGTCTCGTGTCACGATTTGGTACTCGGAATATTATTAGTTTTGTAAGCCAGGTGCGTCAAGTGATCCATTAACTAATTTGAATAATATAACCAAATCGCTCTTGGTTCTTCTACACGATAGGTCAGTTAAATTAAGTATTTTAATTCAGTTAACATAATTAATTTGTCCAATGGGTATGGAGAGTTTGAAATTAATGTACCTTAAAAATTTATGTTGAACTTTCTCAATTTTTATTTTGTGTGCTTTATACTATGGGGACCTAATAGTGGAATTGTATTCTAAATTACTTCTTACCAAAGCAGTGAAGATAATTTTGACTGAATAAAGTGACGAAAAATCTTTTACTGTTCTTAAAATAAATCCCAAACATTTCATAGCCTTATTAGTAAAATCATTAATATGTGGAACAAATGTTAATTTTTCATCAAAAAGGATACCCAGATCCTTGATATGAGACATTAAACTTTTAAGAGAAATATTGTTAATACTATGATGAGACACAATAGGATTTTTGTTTCTACAGAAATATTGAAAATTGATATTTATGAATATTTAAAAATAGTTCATTATAATTACACCAATCCTGTAAACGATCAAGATTAGCTTGAAGGATATTATAATCATTGATGGAGGTTATCGTTTTGTAAATTTTTAGGTCATCAGCAAACAAGAGTATGTTTACTCCTTTAATTTTTTTTACAATATCATTAATAAATATTAAAAATAAAACAGGTCCTAAATGTTAACCTTAAGGAGCCCCACTGGAAGCCACAAATTGCTTTGAAATGCAATCTAAAATTTTTACAGAAAGTTTTCTACATGACAAGTAACTTATGAACCAGTTTAAGAGTGTATTACCAGAGAAACCAGAAATATGTCATTTTTAAATCAGTGGTTAGACGTATTGACTCTTTTCCACAAAAAACTATAAATGGATTTCAAAAGATTGTTCTTTTATCTAGTAAACGTATGTTTTAGATTTTGAGAAAAAATGTTTATTTTTAGAATAATAAGGTTATACCATAGGTCGTTCGCAGATTTGTTCAATTTTCAAAAAAGTACATTTATTATACAACACCCATTTCAAATCATATAATCATGCAGTAAAATAAATCAATACATTATCTGGTAAACGTATGTTTCAGAATTTTAATTTTAGTTTAAATAAAATTATTTAAAAATATATACGGACATGTGTTTCTTGACGAAAATTGGTCGGTTTGTGCATTTATTTGTGCACTTACAAACAAATATATTTCGGATTTTTTTACATACTTATTTTGCTAAGACGTTATTGACAAATCATAAATAATTTGATCGTAAAATAATTTCAGAAAGTATTTAATTTTAAATAATTTTGAACATCGCATTTCACTATTTTTATCGCAGCCCGTAAACACAAATTTCAGATTTGTGTTTACGGGCTAGAGAGCACGTCTTCGCGACGCTTTGAATAATAATATTTGGAAATGAAATTTGAAAACGAAATTTGAAATAAACACGAATTCCTTGATTCATGTTTGTTAAATCTACAGGGTTGCCCGAACGCAATTTTTCATGTTCATTGAATATTTTTATGCAAAAATTTTTATAATTTCGAATATTTTTTTTTAATTTTAAATTATTCTTGTGTGAATACCGCACAAGAGTCCCAACTGCTCCAAAATATTTTTTGGGGTAAATCTTTTTTACGCACGCTCGACACTTGGGGGTAAACTGGTGAATGGGTTACGAAAAGTGGTGATTGTTACGAAAAATGACATGCGAACGGTAATCAATGCGAACGGTGATCGATTGCTCGGCGGGTCGGGCCTTTACGCACGCTTGTTTTTCGTGTTATTGTTATATTGTTAATGGACTATTTGTCCATAAATAAATAAATAAATTATAAACAGCGGGTACCCGGCATGCGTTTCAAGGGCACTGTAACCTCGCGGTCAACTAAACTGGTTCCATCACAAGTCCCGGGAATTATAATGCAAGCGCCTGCACTATATAACATTATACACAGCGGGTACCCAGCATGCGTTGAAGGCCACTCAAAGAAAGAAAGGGTTTGTGCGCTTTAATTCTGTTTGTTGAAGTGCTTATTATTAATTATGCACACAAATAAATATTTCAAAATGCGACATTTTTTACAATCCAACTGAATATTACTCGTTTTTTTTCATGAATACCGCACAAGAGTCCCAACTGCTCTCGTCTGGAGCCAGTGGGACTATTGCATCCCCAATTTGGGGTATGTTGTAAGACTGAAGGTAGTGGGGAGGGAAAGGATATAGGGAAGAGGAAGGTGGGGAAGTACCTGGCTATTCAGATCTGACCAATAAACACGGCTAAAGCCATTTCAAGCAATACCGCACAAAAATATCTCAACTGCTCCCGTCTGGAGCCAGTGAGACTATGGCATCCCCAATTGGGGTATGTTGTGAGGCTGAAAGGTAGTGGGGAGGGGAAGGAGGTGGGGAAGAGGAAGGTTGGGAAGTACCTGGCTATTCAGATCTGACCAATAAACACGGCTAAAGCCATTTCAAGCAACGTTTCAATTCTTAATGGTGGTCTTACACCAGGGCGATACTGAGAGTATCTTCCACTCTAATGGCCGTAAAATACAATTAAAAAACAAAAAACCAAAATATTAAAAAGAATATAACAAATTGTTTATTCATGTAGGTATCTACTTAATACCTACTGTGTTTACGCATTTCACTTGTATCTATTTATGTTTATGCACTTCGATATACAAATTACAAATAACTACTACTAATTAAAATTCTGGAAGCGAGAATAGTAATATAAAGTAGTAATAGTAGCGGGTAGCCCTAGCTCGCGTGAACAAAACCCTCAAAACTCGGATTGCCGCGGAACGAAATTTAGTTCTGAAAACGCCCGCTCGCGAGCCCTGATGTGTTAGCGCTAGTGTCGGAATCGAAGTTGTCATGTGCTGGTTATTCACTCTTAACATAGGTACTACCGGAGACACCAACAGCTTTTAGTTTTTGGATTAAAATTTCATGAGATATTTTATCCAATGCCTTGCTAAAGTCTGTGTACACTTTATCAATTTGGAATCGTTTATTCAATGTTTCAATTATTTGATGTTGATAAATCAAAAGATTTGTTGGAGTTGATCTTCCCGAAATGAATTCATGTTGAAATGGTGTAATAACTTTACTAAATTCCCTGTTAAGTTTCGTTAATAAAATAGATGTGTTAATAATGTTGCCAGATACAAGGCCATTTTCAGGCCGAAAAAGTTGTAACAAAAATAAATACTAAAATACTTGCAGAACTTGACGATAATAAAAATATAATGTTATCATACGTTTCATTAATCTTCTTAAAGAATTTTTTTTTGCTAATGAACATGATTATTAAAAAAAAATTAATGTGAAAGTAATTGAAATTTTCCAAATAATTTTTTCTCTTATCTGAGCACACACCAATAATAATATTATATCGCACATTTAATAGAGAAGTGTCCTCAGTCAAAAGTTTATATTTTACGTTATATCTCCGAAAATTAAAGTGATTGTGATTATCTATGCCCCATGAAAACCATATTTAAGATGAAGCCATACTAAATCATGCAAAATCATACAAAATCAAATGATTTGTTTTGAAAATTTGATCGCTTAGAAGTATTATAGAGACTTCAATCAAATAGGTACTGTATGTAGAACATACCTTAGCCCTTCAAAATATCGGTAATTTTCTTTTAATAAGCCTATAAAAAATAAAGTATAAGGTCAATAAAACACATTTTCAAGTCCAAACTCTCCTATTTATAAAGCCATTTTCGGATATAGTTTTATTGTATAATGTTGCAAATTCAATAAAAAAAATTAAATAAAAAAAATATATTTGCGTCCGAATATCCCGAATTTTACAATACGACCGCTATTCGACGAATTTGGTTTTTTAAAGTGTGTTTTTTTCTATGTCGTCCACCGAAGAACTACTGACCACACAACACCCATTTTCAGTCAGTCCTCTCCGTGAAATCAATTTTAAAATTTCCGTTTTATTACAATGCGTAAAAAAGGAGCTAATGTTTTTTACAGGTTTTTACCAAATTAACCTGTAATTTTTTTTCTCAAATACCTTTTCCAACCTTTCCAAAAGCTTTTCTTAAATATTTCCAAACACCTCCCTTAAAGGGGCGTGATTTCCGATTTCGATTTTTTCCTGGACTATTGGATCTCCTTAAATTAGATCACTCCATCTCCGAAAGATGTAGCTAGTATCTCTTTTCGGCGGAACCGCTAGTTCATCGTGCATTAATTTGTTTTCGCTCTCCTGTAAAATTAACTTTTCTGACTTACAACACTTTTCTACGGGATGTGCGATATATTTTTTTAAATCTAAAAAGCCATGGTTTTACCTAAAGGCTTAGAATGTTAATCCAGTACATTTTATTTTTGTAGGAGATGTGGAAAATAAACTAAAATTTCCAATATATTTATAAACTAATAAAAGTACAAATATGTATGCCCCGCATTTGGAAATTCTCTGGGCCGGAGAAGTAAATGTTGGTAGGCTGTAATTCAATCCCCAATCCTTAGGATTGCTGAGCCGTTTTATAATGTGTTTTTTCCCACACGGTGAGGTTAGGAAACGACTTCATTACAATACATTAAGGATCCAAAATATCAATTAATTTGATGTATCCTTGCGAGGAAGATGTCCTGGTGATAATACATGTCACGATCCTTGGAACACGCATTCCCTACCCCATTTCATTTATTTATGTATTTATTACTCGTGGAAAGTACTTTATTTGGGTGTCATTAATCATTTCAGAACAAAAACGGTTTTCATTTTTATTTATTTACCAAAAGCAATAGCAGACAAACAGAAATATTGTATTTTATAAAAGGCAGCAATAAAACAAAACCACTTTTACGGTGGAGCAATTTTTTTAATTTTTGATAGGGTTTTATTTAACATATTTAAAGTTATTTTTTTTACTTTTACGTGTGACATCTGTTTCGCCCGCTGAAAGTTTTATCGCATTATATTACAAATTTATCTTGATTAAACAATATAAACATAGCAAATTCTGCTGTTCCATTATAGGTTTATAATGTTCAGTTTTTATAATACAAAGACAAATTTTTGAATAGGAGGTTAAATAAAGTTAAGCCAAAAAGCCTTATTATGTTAATATTGATTAGAGATTGAAGTATTTATTTTGCATTAGGAAGGCGAAGGAAAGGGAGAGAGAATTTCGTAGGTACTAAGTTAATTACCGATTACTAATAAATGTTATTATTTTTAATTGATAAATTAATGTTTAAGACAAGATTTTTTTATGTAAAGCACAAAGGGTAACAATTATTATAAGCAATAATTATTAGCCTGAAACACACGTCGGCCGACGTAGCTTTGACCAGATATCAGAAGGACGCGGATTCGAGTCCCGTCGGCGGCATGTATCTTTCCTCGGGAGATTTTTTCAATGTAGATGAGTGTTTCAGGATAATAATTAATGCTTATAATAATTGTTACTAATAAATGTGTTTTAAAGTGTACACCACTGACAATGGTCCATTTTACCTGCATTGATGATTTTTTAACAGTGTGTAAAATATAAAACATATTTATTAGTAAGGCCCATAGTGTTCAAAGATTGCACATGAAACATATAACCACATAACCTTTTGGTTTGTAGGTAATTAATTCAATTGGAACCTCACAAAACTCTCATTGGCAAACACTTCTTAGATTTGACGCACAAAATTATTTGTTTGTATACGTCAAATTTCGTACTGGCTCTCATATTTTATATTGCAAAAAAATGATTTCTATCTATATAAATTATTTATTTTATTTTATTTATTATTATATAATTATTTTCTCAATAAATATTTTTAAACTGGGTGATCGAGCAAACATCCCAAATATAAAAATTAAAATCCATTAAGAAAAATCAAAAACCGAAAAATTTCTGTTCAACGGTGGTAAAATAAAGTTTTAAAATTGGTATAGATCTGCAACCTTAAATTGTGTTAAAATCCTTTTTAGTCGATTTTGAATCACGATTTGAGGCACAAGGGACTAGAATGAAAAAAGTGTTGGTAATATAAAACAATTCCGATGCAGTAACGGACGGAATAGATGACACAAAGATGTTTGTTTGACCTCAGAGTGACATGTGAACAACGATCAGTGGGGCGGGTGATGGCCCGAGAGAGATGCCCCATGCCCCTAGCCCAATCCGTATCTCCGCGGTTCCCATGCCTTTTGTTTCATTTTATTTTAAATATTTATCATTCCTGGCTATATCACATTCCTAATTATTACCTTTTTATACGAATCGGCATTTAAAACCAGCGTACATTCGACTTTCGCCCGTACGACAAGTGATTTTCATACGAGCGTATCCCAATTTTGCTCGATTCGAATTTTGTCTTTTACGCGAGGAGATTTTTCGTTCGAACCTCACCAGGCTATTAATAACTGGAATGGAAAATTGGTCATTAATGGGTTACGTTGAGTATGTGTTTTGAGGTGAATTTGGCGTGCAGGGAGGCGTGGCTGTTAGGATTTGGAGAGGATTTGGCCTCAGGGCACACACCTGGTCGGGCGGCGCGGAGTCTCGCGCGACCTCTGCGATCAAGGTGTCATTGGAAAATTCAATTTTAAGAACAGTTTTATGCCACTAAGTAAAAAAATACTCACAAATATATTAAACTGACTCAAGGTACCGATATAATTGATTTGTCTTTTTTTACTTACACCGTTTGTTTGTCTCTTGAAAACTTAATTAATTATAATATGTGGATTTGATTGAAGGCCCATCTTTACGCCAGGTATTTAGTTAGGCAAGTAACTTGGAACATAGAAAAAAGGATGCACGTGAAAGATATAATTTATGAGTAACTAGGAACTGCTAATTTTTTATTATTTTTTAAAGCATTAGACGTCAATTAATTGATTTTGAATGTATTAAATTGAAGCTAAAATACTGGTTAATTGCGGATTTGAAGTAATGTTTCCTAGATACCTATGTACCCATACCAAAATGGACTATGGAATATTTATGTAAAAAAAACGAAATTTTGCGATGTGGTGCAGTTCAAATTTAAAACATTTTCTCCGACAGATACTAAAAAAACTAATTTAAAACTTGTTTAAAATCAAACAAAATTACTGTTTTTCCTAAAAATAATCTTGCTAATAAATAACTACTTTCACCTTTTGTTGCTCCGCCAGGGCCTTTAAGTCCGAAGCGTCAAAATAACTTCAACTTATAAATGTCTAAATAATCAAACAATAAGTTTTTGGATAAAAATATTTTTTCATCTTTTTCTGTTGGAAGTTGGCAATCATCAGGACAATCTTCACCCGGCATACAATATACATGATCAAATGATGCTTCTGGTACTCTCTTATATTAGAGATTGGGTATTATCAATTCAAGTTCATTGTTCACAAATAAGGTCGGATCACCGGTGGTGAATCTATCTCACACAGAGAATCCAAAACCATTTTTTTTTTCGATTTGAGAATATCAATTTTAAATGCATTAAAAATAAAAAAATATATATCCCCCATCCCTATAATGATATACATAAATAAAAAATGATAATTTTTGGTTTTGAAAAATATGACGTAAGAAACTTCAATTCCGGACTCGATTACTCGAAATATCGACTCGTGTAATGTAAATGTAGATTAATTGGTTTTCCGCGTATACATAGCACTAGTTTTTAGACACCATGCACAAGTACTCAAAATGTAAAAAGTCAAAATGGAATTTTCGTGTTATGCAATAATCACATGGGTGTTGTTCGTACATTATAAGTACGAGGATTTATTTTTAGGGTAATATTCCGTATTGCACTTCTTTATTCTTTAGCCAATGTTTCGGATAGCGTAACAGTGTCCATCACCAGAGCAGATGGTCCTCCATCACGATGGACACTGTAACGCTGGAAAAATCTCAAATCACTGCACTATTTTATTTAAAATATGTTTGCACTTTTTTGTCTCCGGTGGAAATCGGAAAGAAAAATAGTGTACATAATAGATTATCAGATATTTTTTTAAATATTTGAAAGTTACTGAATTTGAAAAAACAATTCGGTGGGTTGATAGTCCTAGCGAATATTAGAAGATAACGGAACTCATAGTTGATATGATCGTCATGTCAAAGGACAACTTCGTTACTTGTTACGTTAAATATCTTTAAGAAATGTTCCTTTCTTTTTTGCTACGTTTATCAATTTTTGCCATATATCACAGTACCTTGAACTATCAGAAACATAAATAAAAATAACAAAACATTTTTTACGCCTTTGCATGGTCTGAACCGCCAACATGTTGTCCCTTGGCACGGTTGGAAATTATTTCAATGCTTCTGTAACAAAATCTTTTTTATAGAAAAAAAAAAAGTCTTATTGACTTAGCATTATAGTTAAAAGAAAAGTTACTTCTTGGTTTTTAACCACTTTGTTGTAATTTAATATAATCATTTAAATCCATCGATCAATGATATCATACGTCAATGTTTAAATCCCAGAAATTTGTTCTATTCGAATGAATCTAGAAAACAGATGTACTTTACATTTGTTCTAAATAAATGATGCTAGATATCAGATGAACCTTAAATTTGTTCTAATATAATGAATTTAGATACCAGACCCACTTTATATTTGTTCTAATGTAATGAAGCCAGAAACCAGATGTACTTTATATTTGTTTTAATGTAATAAAGCTGGAAACAAGGTGTTCTTTATATTTGTTCAAATCTATAGAAGCTAGAAACCAGATGAAATTTAAATCTGTTCTAATCTTAACTCCCTTACCTAACTCGATAGGAAGTTATTTCAATGCTTCTGTAAAAAAATATTTTTTTATAGAAAATCAATGACTTATTGACCTGACATTATAGTGAAATGAAAAATTAATTGGTTTTTAACCACTTCGTTATGATTTAATATGATAATTTATACCCCCGAAATTTGTTCTAATCTAATGAAGCTAGAAACCAGATGTACTTTATATTTGTTCAAATCTGATGAAGCCAGAAACCAGATCAACGTTAAATTTGTTCTAATGTATGAATCTAGATACCAGACCCATTTTATATTTGTTCTATGCAGCTAGATTTGTTCTATGCAGCTAGAAACCAAATATACTTACTAACTTACTTTATATTTGTTCTAATCTAATGAATCTGGAAACCAGATATACTTTATATTTGTTCAAATCTAATGAAGCTAGAAACCAGATGAACTTTAAATTTGTCTATTCTAATCTCCCTTAGTTCGGTAGGAAATTATTTCATTACTGTAAAAAAACTTTTTTAATAGAAGAAATCAATGACTCATTGGACCTGGCATTAAAGTGAAATGAAAAATGTCTTGGTTTTTAACACCTTCGTTGTAGATACATTTTAAGATTTCCATGGCTAAAAGTATTTTCGTTATCGATTTTTGGAGTGTTATGCCGTGTTGCGCTACCTTCTTCTTTAGTCAACGTTCCGGACAGTTTTGCAGCGTCCATCATCAGGGCAGATCCGACATATGTCAGACAAATCTGTCGGATCTGGACTTTGTATCTGGACCGGTTTATTAATATTCATTATAGTTTTGATAAGCTATCAGGAGGATGGTGAAATGTCCCCCTAATCTAATGAAGCAAAAAATTAGATGTACTTTATATTCGATCTAATTTAATTAGGATAAAAATCAGATGTACTTTATATTTTTTCTAATCTAGTGAAGCTAGAAACCATACGTACTGTATATTTGTTTTAATCTAATGAAGCTAGAAACCAGATGTACTTTATATTTTAAATTACTATAGTGAAATTGCACATGTAGCAAGTATACAAAAACAAAAGAAGGCACCTACAACTATTGTCCTCTCAAGTGTGTTGTTACGAAATATTGTTTGTGCGTGATTGTTGTCCTTTCAGCAATTCTTAATTACACTAGATCGTTTCAGATTTTGAAAATTAAGATTTTTAGATGAGGTACAAAATATTGAAAAAATACAATATATAAGTAATAAATCCCTCATTTGAAAAGTCATTAAATAATGAAAAAATATATTAAAAATTGGTTAAATAGGTTACGTTAGGTTTAAAGGTTAGGTAAAGCTTTTGATACGGTGAATCACAATCTACTCATAAAAAAATTAATCAAATAGGTTTCAAAAATGCTACACTAAAAATTCTCACTAATTATCTCAAAGACAGAAAACAAAAAACGAAAATAAGGAATTTTTATAGTACAGAAACATGGATAGAAAATGGAGTACCACAGGGAACTGTGCTTGGCCCAATTCTGTTTCTAATATATATAAATGATTTATTTATTTATTTAATGTTGTAATCCCTGGTAATATTGTATATTACGCTGATGATACAGCAATAATAGTAAATAGAAAATCCTGGCTTGAAACTTTTTTAATGGCAACAAAATGTATTTCGTATGTCTCATCATGGCTAAAATGTAATATACTCTTTTTAAACTATAATAAAACATTTTACCTAAATTTTTATAAAAACAGTAATGCAAATTCACAGCAGTTTTATAGGACCTAGTACTTTCAATTTTTTACCGAAAAAAAATTAAGTAACCACTAGACTCTCTCAATACTTAAATGAGTTGAAATAATGGCTTTTTAATACATATTTATTTAATTTAAATCACTATATGTTTCTCACAAAGCATGACACTTCATACTATACATTTATTTTTACACTACTGTATACTGAAGTGCAAACTGTTTAGATAAATTTAAATATGTTTTTGATTTATATTAACACTGTTGTTTTTTTCTATTCTTCTTTTGAAGAAACTGTTAAATTTTATGTTTTTGCTTTAGATGCACACTGTTTGTTCTTTCTATGTACAACAATAAAATGTAAATAACTTTATTGCCCACGCACAGGCTGTGCCTTAGTGGGTTCCCATTACTCTTACGGTTTCATAATATGTAATTATATTTATCTAATGTAAAATTTGTGAAAAATAAAGAAAAAAAAGGTTAGGTTAGGGGCTATTTTTCAATTTTTTCTTTCATACATTTTAATGAATTTCAAAGATGTATTGAGTTGACTTGGTTCTGAACCGATTTAACACAATAGAAATGTTGATTGAAATCGTATATTGAGCTAGGAGTATTTTTGTTGACTAAATCTATAAATTAAGTGTTACTGATGCTTCCTTTGCCGGTTGAATTACCTTCTCCATTAAAGCATGTCTCTTTCGTGAATAGCCGGAAAAGTGAAAATCTTGTGTTGCGTTCATATAGAAATACAGATTGGATCATTTATTGTACATAGTCATTTACGTAGATATACACCATAAAAACAATCGATCGTGGCGAGAGATGCCAAAACCAGATGTTTAATAATATTTCGATTTGACTAGGTGTCTTCATATTGCCTCCTAGCCTCCAGTGAAGTGGCCTTCCTCTGTACCATACGGGAGATGAAGTAGGCAGACGAGCTGGCGTCTCTCTTGGACCGGTTGACCAAGTACTCAGAACAAATACTTGGACATGTATTCAAAAGAATAAATACTTAGGTGGGTATAAAGTACAACTACTCACCAGGTTATGTACAATATGTGGATACGATAAATCGTAACAAGGTAGGTATATTGGAACGTGTAAGAACTGCTCTATACTGGCTTGGGTAAGTATATCATGTATGTATCTTAAATCTGTGTAATCTACTATGTTATCCTTGCCAGATATTGTCACAGGATAAAAAAAATGATTTCCTTGAAATATGACAATATTAACGTGCAATAAAAATGTAAGACAATTTCACTGATTGCACACACCTTTATGTATGATAGAGTTTAACTTTGGAAAAAAAAAAAATATTTTTTTTTTCGAATAATATCTATGTTTTTCAGGACTTACGCAATAAAAAAATAAACGATTTTGAATTTAAAAACAAAATACTGGATAATAAAAATTAAGAAACTATTTTACAAATTGTGATTGATTACTTTACTTTACGTTCTTAACATTTTAACGATTACTTTACTTTCTTAACATCTTAACGATTATTTTACTTTCTTAACACCTCCCCGATAAGTACAGAGTGTAATTCCCTTTAAATTTGTTAAGATATATTGTTTTGATCACAAAGATTGGTGACAATTATTTAAAGCCATCTTCACAAGAGAATTGAATATTCGGCCGGTATTCAGAATATCCTGAAACTGGAGCCAGCACTCGTACAGCCGAGTCTGTACAGAAACTGGAGCCAGCACTCGTACAGCCGAGTCTGCACAGAAACAGAAATTTCCTCGATTGAAGAAAAGTTATATTCACCTTTCTTAAAAGATAACATTCTTCGTTAATTAATATGTTTTAATTTTTAAACTAACCTAATTTAACCAAATGCATTCAGTAAGTGCATGTTCAAAATCATTTAGTGGCAAACAGTAAATTAATATAACTATGTAAAGTATCATGAAGAACCTTATTGATATTTCATCTTCAACTGCATTGATGATAACATTAATAATGCTTATTATCACCAGCAAAAAGTTACGTGTTCTTTTCCCCGTATACAACAGGAATCGCGATCAAAAACTCCTTTTGTAAATACGGCGTAACATCTAAAAATATACCTTGTATGTTTACCAACACGTATTGTAAACAAGTTTTTTTAAAAGTCTTGTTGTTTATGATCTCCTTACTTGGGGCTACAAGAATAACTTCCTATTTTTATTTATCCCATACCAAAATAATTTTTTTTTAAACATCTTCATGCAAGGTTTGTGGTACATTTTTCTACTAGAGGGAAAATAACAAATTATAGTAGCGTGGCTATTTTTAGTTTTGTTTACCGGTGACTCGCCTTATGAAAAATATTTTTAATTCAATAAAATATCTAATGATATTTCATTCACAAAAAATCACAATTATCTGTTATTGATTCTGAGAAAAAATAACATTTGAATGATTAGCGAATCAGTGACATAAATGATGTCGCATTTAATATGATTTCGGTTTAGTCATCAAAGTGACGCACAACTTTTCTGGTAGATATTTTATTTCATTTTTATTTTATTTTATTTGGAAAACCAACAGTTACAATAATTAATAACGTTTGATAAAATACGTCTAAATATTTAACCAATAATAAGTTTTCACTGACGTATATTAATTTTTTAGTGAGTACGCATAAAGAAAAATAGTTAAATTAGGTTATGTGGATGGGATGGTGGAAGGGAGGGGAAAGGGATGGACCTATTCTGTGTAAATAGTAGTATGTATGTGTAAATGTTATTTATTCATTTTAGGTTTGAAAATGTTAGGCACTGTGGTAAATAAGTCGAATTCACTGTATAAAATGTTAAAGATGTGTGAAGCGAGGTGAATTAATGTATTTTGTTTAGGAGTTAGTGTTGCATTGCTGAATGTTTAATGCGTGGTTTTGTCTGGTTTGTCTGATAGGCACTCTTAGTTGAATTCTTTCTAGTAATTCCGGGCAATTTATCACAGAGGTAGCTATTTTTTGTAAAAATAGTACGTCTGCCAAATTTCTTCGACTTTCCAAAGACGATAAACTGAAAAACGCAGGTCACTCTTCGTGGCTCAGATGAGGACGATAGCTCCGAAAATCAAGGTACCGTAGAAATCGGTTTTGCACTTTCTCAACCCATTCTACGTGACATATTTGCTTGGGATTCCAGATATCTCTGTGTTACCGCACTAGACAGCCGATGTGATGATTATTATGAAATAAAATATTTTTACGTAGTTATAACTAGTTTCAGAAAAAATCTTGCCTTATTAGGGCAGTAACAACTTCAATATTAAATCAGTGAATATTGAATTGAAAAAAATACAGTTTTTTTACTTCAGTCATATTTCTTCGTTTATACCAAATGTTCTTAAGTGAAATAATGAATTTGTCTACAAAATTAATAAAAAAAGTATAATTTATATATAAAATGCCAGTTAATGAAATACAATATGATTTATATTATATTATACATAATAATTATGAACTTAACGATACTAACACTTTTATCTTCCATAGAAGAGAAAAATAAACGCTTGTGTTAAGAAGAAGTGGCATCGGGATTAATATACTTGATCTTAATTACCCCTTAATTAAGGATTTTACGAACTTTTTAATTTTGTGTACAAATTCAGAAGGTAATTTTATAAAGATAATTTAGAAAATAAGGTGGAAAGGTTTTGTATTGTGTTGATAATTTTTAACACTGAATTGATCTTATTGAATTATTTTTTATTTACTATGATTCGGATTGACATTAATATATTTCAAATTTTTTTCCTCCCCTGGGATTTCCCGTGGAATACATTTTACACTATCCGTATTTTATTCAATTTATATCATTACTATTGCAAAGTTAGGATTTGTGCTGCTATTTTTATATTTCTTAATTTTTAACATTTTACAATGTAAATCTAAAAGCTTACATAGTTTGTTTTAATAGTTACCCTTTATTGTGTTTTTCTATATTTTATCATGCATATTTAAGTATTTAGCTTCTCCTAACTATTGTTTTTCTATATTTTATCATGCATATTTAAGTATTTAGCTTCTCCTAACTATTTTTTTTCTTTATGTTTTAATTTAGCTTCTCTTAACTATTTTTTTCTTAGTTTTGTCAGCGAAAAAAAAATTATCAGCGAAAACATGTTTTTAGGCTTACTGTTTTATTTTAGCACTCTTTATTTTTATGTATCTTTGTAAAGCTGTTTGTTTTCCAAATAAAGATATTATATTATTATATAATTATACTTAAGTTTCTTGAATATTACACAGGTTGTCTATCACTTCAACCAGTCTATGCTTATTTGCAATATTCTATTCTATTTAATGTATCAAATGTCATATTTGAAAGATTCAGGATTCTAAAGATCAACTTAGATTAGATTAAGGTATCCTGCTTTATTATTATTAATTATTAACCAAGGGTTCTAGCTGGTTAGATGTGAAACGAATAATAGGTACCGCATACGCTAATTTATATATTTTGGCAATTATTTGGTTTGAATTTTTATATCATGACGATACATTCACGATTCTGCCCAAACATTACGTCGTTCTAATACTGTTAAAATCGGGTGGTACCATAAAAAAATATTTAATACACTTTAAAACTAATATCTAACTGCATACATTAACGATACTTTTTAAATTTCTTCAGTGATTGCAAATTCACTTTCTGGTTTCATTTTAATTTAACGATTTTTTTTTGATTATATTATCGGTTTATTATTTTCATTCAACAATAAATTGTTTATGATGTCGTACTCTTTGACGAACGCATAGTTTTGTCAAAACCTGTTGGCATGTGAAGAAACGAAACTTAAATCGCACGAAAAATTATTCGTTTGTTGAAGGATATTATTCAAGTTCCGCGAAACAATTCGACAATAATGGAATAATTAGAGAACTTGAATAGAACTTTCAAAGTACTTGAATAAACACTTTGAATTGTCCAAGTTGCTTGAAAGTGGCCCATAGTTTTATTATAAAGCTATTAATAAATCGTTTTAATTTACACACACAATATTTTAACAGTAGTAAAAATTGGTGATGTTTTGCGTGGAGGTAAATAATTTGGTGTTAATCATGGTGTTTTTCATACTCCGCATGAAAACCTTATTGCGCCAACTTCTAATCATTTTAATGTGCGTACAATCAACCCAAAGGCTAATGAGGAATGTTGGATAAACTGTACACCAGGTGCTCTGTTCAAGCTACTTCAACTCCATATACATTCCGACAAATGAGACAAGTAAATTGCACCATGTGATAGAAAGGTATTTTTAAATTTATGATATGATTATTAGTAGTATACAATATTTTTTCCTGTTTACAAACAGCGTAAGTACTGAACATGAATTTAGAGAAGCAAGGAAAACGCTGACCACTTTTTGTTTGTCACTAAAACGAGATTTGGTCTTCCAGTATTCAGCAGAGAGATTTCATATCGTCAATAACGTTCCGTAGATGTTAAGTCAAGTTAGAAAAACTTAAACTAGGGAATAGGATATAATAATAACAATAATATATTATGCAAAGATAGAAAATTTGGATTAAAATATTAAAGAAGCTTTTTATATTCTTTTCGTATAAAGTAGAACAGCAACAAACTAATAGATATTCAGTTAGTGAAAACATTTTCATAAATGATAACTTGGTTACTGTGCCCAAAATCGCCTAGAAAACTGAATACCTGTTGAGAAGATGTTTTGTGAAAAATGCCGAGGTGAATTGTGCGGGAAATTTTATCTATGGTAAAAGTTAAAGCATACATCTGAATTTTCAGTTGAACTCTTAGGCATATCAATAACATTCGATAGGTTATGTTTGCGAATAAACCATGAGTCACCCATGTGGTGTATTATAAAACTAATATTTTCGAATTTTTTTCGTATTTGAAGAATTTTAAAAATATGATTATAAATGTTCTTTCCGTGGACTAATTGAAGACCAAGTGGAAAAACAAGGAATGTCAATTCTAGATAAATTTGCATAAATTAGAAATTAATTTTTAAAAGTCTGTATCTTACCACTGACATAAATTTATTGTTAACGCTGTTTCCCCCCCATCATCAATATTGATTTGTGTTCATTTGCCCACGGTCGCTCATGGTAAGTGACCAAATTAAATGCCATTGCTTTTGATTGTCGCTAATACACTTATGCAATGTGAATGATACATGCAACAAGATTTTTTTTTTACGTAACTCCACACAGGAGGACCTGAGGAAAATAATTTCCCTCAGGGCCTGTGTCATCTTTGAGGATGCTGTCTGGAGGGTCTTTTTGAGGAAAGGAAGGAGTGAACATGGGTCTTGAAGAGACACTAGGAGGGAGGAAACACAGAAGCAAGTAAATCGTTCCACAGCCGAGCTGTTGAACTAAAGAACGAGTCGTAAAAACGATCCATTCTCATGTGACTAATGTCAACCGTGTACAAATGTTGGGCGCGTGCTTGGCGTGTTTCCCTACTATGCACCGGTGCCGAGGAGATCAATGACGCAAGTTCCTCGGAGCATCTTCCATTGTAATACCGGTAGAACAAGGACAGCATTCCCACCTGATGCCTGTGCTTTAGAGATTGCAATCCGTCTGTTAAGATGGGAGAATCTATCAAACGGACCGACCGTTTCCGCACAGAGTCAAGGTTTTTTTTTTAGGTATTTTGGAGCTCTAGACCAGAGGTGGTTGCCAAATTCAACCGTGGGGCGCACTTGCGATTTGTACAGGATTAGCAGTTGTGTACTATTAAAGTATCTGCGGTCCCTATAGTTTCTGAGAGGCTAACTTAACTCTGGTTTCGATACATGTATGGTATACTGGTCACTTAGAGTTACACCAAGCAAATCAATGGAGGTCATGTTCGGAAGAATTCTACTAGATGGCGTTGTTACATCAATTTGAAATTTTAGTTGACATTCCTTGAACAGCTGCGCTGTGATCTTCGAAAGAAAGAATGACAATTTGAATGGAGAAAATTCAAAATTTGCCACCCCAAGAGAACATTAAAGATTTGCTTATGAAAAAACGATACGTGGAGATAAAAATAATATAATCTGAAAAAACGAGAATGTAAAGTTAGGTTAGATTTGGGAAGATGTTGGATGCTGCGCGTGAGTGGTGTGTTGTGTGGATGTGCGTGTGTATGGCGGGATCTGGGCACTGGGCAGTGGGCATGTAGGTACCCACACTGCCTACTGCCTGCGTTGTCTCCGTAATGACCGGTTCACGCATATAGCTTTTCCGAGGAGATACAATCCAAATTTTAGTAATTACCCACCATTCAGTGATACTTTTCACCTAACGACGCGACGCAGCCGGCCTAGGTAGCCTGGTACCGGCTCTCATACCCACCTGGGGAACGTAAATTGAATGTTACCGGTACCTACCTATTGTTAGATAATATATATAACTTAAAAGCACCGATGGAAGACACCGATGTTCGGAAGATCAAAATATTAACTATTTTTTTGAATGCTTGTAATCATAGATCATTTTATTTATGTTTAATTCCAAAGTGATAATTAATTTAATTAATTTTTAACACTGGAAAAAACTTAGTCGCGCTTATTCCAATGATTGTTAATATCTATAGTTAAACACGGTACCCAAAGACTAGTGGTACAGGCGGGAAGCTGATAAATCAACAAAAAATTTGGAGCCAATTTTGTAGTTTTTTTTGTTTATTTCAATTTTTGTTTTCGAGTAAATGGAGTCCTAAGTTGGATTTTTTTTATATTGAATTTAAAGAAAAAATTCGGTCGCATCGGTGTTAATTAATATCTGCTGTTCAATGTGTTTTAAAATACATTGACCCGGCTCCAAAAAAAATTGCGAAAAAATGGAAAAACGTTTAATTTAAAAAAAGGAGTTTTAGATGGAAAAAAAGAAGTTTATTGGATTCTCTATGTGATGTGGATTTACCAGTTTCGCTCTTTTACTACAAACTTTCAGACACCGTATACGTAAACCTATTTTAGATGAAAATTAAATTTGTGACAAGTGAAAGATTGACAATCAAGAGCAAAAGGGGAAAGAGGAAGAGGAAGAGGGGTGTAGAAAAGTATCACGACGGTTTAGCGGGAAAACATTTAGTTATATTTATATTAATTCCCTTCAGGTTAACTTTATCTGCCTGAAGGTCTGGTATCATACTTGGCTCCATAAATCGACTTAATGAACCTGATCGGCATACATTAGCTAAATTACTAATCTTGCTTATATTATGCCAGTAGCCGGGCTCTCACGCAAATTATGTTATGAGGATTGATGAGTCAAGAAACGTATTTATTTTTTAATTTCTGGTGGCATATTTTATCTGTGGACTAAAATCGTTCCAAAGATTAGTCTTTTAAGTCGTTGGCCATATCCCGGAAACATAATTTGTGACTGCTATTGTTTTTTTATTTCATCTAAATATATTATTCTTTCCTTTTTATTGGAATAACTTTAATAACCTTTGATGGTTAATTAATGTAATATATCATTGAAGAAGAAGATAATACTAATAAATCTAAACGAAATGTGAAAAAGAACTAGACACAGAAAAATGAAAAGGTAACGGTCACAACTGGGAATCGAACAGGACTGAACAAAACCAACTCAACTAATAAGAATCCCACATAAATAAAATGTTTATCCCAGATACTATCTAGGTTATAAATAAATTCATTAGAAGTTCTAACGAATTTATTGTTTCTATACGAGTTTGTTGAATGACCACACAGTTTGTGGTCATTTAAAAAGGAAGCTGCCAAAATACGGAAAAAAATTGGTTGAAGATAATATCGTTAATTTTGAATTTAAATACGAGGCCGTCAAAATAGGCTTAAAATAAATAGGTGATAATGGTTGAGATGCGTATACAAATTAATCAGAAGTTTTCCGACGAAAAGCATAGATATTCCAAAATTAACCCCTTCCATCCTGATACTACGTCTCTGCAATCTCTCCCTTTGCCCCTCTGTCACCCCTCCCCTGCGTATCCTTTCCAATTTTCATATTTTGGGCGATCCATTTAGCAGGATGGGGAAAAAGCTTTGCGAATAAAACTATCTCTAACTACTCAGGAACCCTCCCATCCGACACCTTAAACCTTTCATATATACCATTCACACTAAAAAAACCCTCCCACCTAAAGCCTTCCAGCCTCAATCCCGCTGTCCTCTTGTGTCTTCTATCGTCTCTCATACAAGTATTCTGAACTGTCTAGTATGAACGACAGCTCGAGGTACAATTGTCTTGTCAAAGTTTACATTCTCACACAACATTATAATAAAATTTACATAAAATTATCAAAATCTGCTACGTAATTAAAATAATTTAAAAATAATACTAAAGGTAAGATACAGGTAAATCGTTTGAAACAGAGTTAAACTTGTTCAAACTTGTGTAGAGTGCAGGTGTACTGGATGAAACAAACGAATTTTGAAAGAACTGCGGGAATTTTGTGATAAGTACCTACCTATAATATGGAGTAGTGAGTGAGGTCGAAAAATTCAAAAACGTCAAATGTGAATGCGCTTAATGTTTTGCTTTTATTCTTAAACATATATAATGCTGCCTCTCTTTCTTACACACTAAATGTCAATAGTCGAAAATGAGATAAACAGTGAACGTATGTCTCCACCCATCCAAAAGAAAGATACAATAATTATAATAAAAATCCCTCACACGTATAAAGAAAATGAAAAGCATTTTTTACATCAGCTCCACAACACATGAGGCCCCCGAAGAAAATTATTTTCCTCAGGACCTATGTCATCTTAGGGGATGCTGTGTGAAGGGTTTTTTTAAGGAAGGGAAGGATGGGAAGTTTTGGGAAGGAAAAGGGTATGAGGGGTGGGTAGGAAGCTGGGGTCAGTGTGTCCGGGAGTGACGGACGTATGAATCCATCACTCTAACTGCGGTGCAAGGCGATAGGTCGAGAGAGTCCAGCTGAAAAAGTCAAAAGGCCTCCCTCAACCAGTCTCTCTCGATCCGGTCCGCCATGCAGCAGGTGGGTAGACGCATCCGCCGCCAAGACCCGGACAAACGTCACCCCATGAACCCGGGCACCCCTGCTAAATCACCGAACGTAGCGAACCACTTGGGGTGACCTATGGGTGACGTATGACAGAGGTGTTGGTTATCTAATAAATGGTTACAGGAGCGGCGGCACCGATACCCGATATTCCCGAATTCCCGTAAGTAAGTGATAAAATAAGAAAAATCACAAAAAAATACACAAATACACAAGTACACAACGCCATCTCTGATACTGACAAAAACAAAACACGGACAGTTGCGCATAGATGATTGCTTCATTGTGTAATTTTTAACTTTAAAAAAAAACTGAATTTAATTCAACAGTTTTTGATTCCGAGGCGGTACAAAGTTCGTCGGATCAGCTAGTTAAAAATAATAGACAATCAGCATCGTACCATTGGGAATGTATACTTATAAATAGGTTTTAAAATCACTGATTTTTTAACTCTATTGGCAGATGATCCAAGACATGGTGTCTGATTTATATTATTTCAAGTACAATATATGTTTTGTCCATTAGCCAGCATTATATAGCTTTGTTGCAAAATTTTTAAATTTTCTTTGGCCAAAAGTTGTTTTTGCGAAAGGAATAACTAATATATTATTATGTCCTTTGGTTATAGAGTTATAGTATCATGAGCAGTTTGAATATTGTTTAAAACAGCTCTGTGTTTGAAGAGGTTTTTGGCATTAAGTTGCCTAATATCCGGAACACAGATTCTCCCAATGATTTCATCCGAACTGCTTGTGACCGAAAAATTAAATTGATGTGTCTTAAGTCTTATTCATTATTTTTATTATATATATAATGATATTTTTAGTCTTGCATAAAAATAAAGACGCAATTGTGTTTCTCTGTAATGAACAAAAGAAACAACATTTAAAGTCCTTATTTCAGGTTTCTTTAAGTATAATATAAGATAGTATTTTAATGAAATACTTCTGTTTAATGTTTGTCTTTATAACTTGTTTGATCGTTACTAAGGTTACTGTAGCTAACATCACATCTGTCAGCAGTGACATCTTGTGAGCCACCAATTAACTTGTCGGTAATATAAATTAAAGGAAAGCACTCATAAGCGGTTTTCTTTACATCTCCTCCCCTAGGTAGAAACAATCGCAAAAGAGAATGCACGCAATTGTTTATGTACTAGCAAACACTGGACACAGTTTTGTAATGTGGTAGAGGTTTGATTCTGCTTTCCTGTGTCCGGCATCAACTTCATATATTGAATTTGAGATCTTCTTTAGAATTTTGTATGGTCCAATCCGCAATTCCTCCAATTTCTTCCTGTTTAATCGATTTCCGTTTTCCACGTAGACTCTGTCTCCCACTTCAAATTTATATTCTTCCCTGTGCAGGTCGAATATTTTTTTATTGTAGTTGTGTGATTTTATTGTGTTTTTAAGAGCTAGTTCCCTATCTCTTTTTAGGTCTTCACTTGTATGTCTTGATTTTAATTCAAGTGGTAGAATTTTCACATTTTCGCCTTCCAAGAGGTATTTTGGAGCAAACTTGGTGACTGTTTGTTCTTTTTCATTATATTTTTCTACACATTTCTGTGCAATCGTAGTCTATGCTGTTTTCTTATCATTTTAATTTATTTTATATCTTATCTTATTGACTAAAGTTTGATTTAGCCTTTCATTCAGCCCGTTTGAAAATGGTGCGTCCACAGCAGTGAAAACCATTCTTATGTTCTCCTTCTTCAGAAATTCTTTAAATTCTTTGGAATTTATACCAGGGTATTGGTCCGTTAATACTATATCAATGTTGTATCCTTGTGTCACATTTTTTATTAATTTTATAAAATCACTCGAGCTTTGATTTCTTGATGTGAAAATATAGGCATTTCTTGTGAAATGATCAACCAGAAGATGTAAATATTTATTTGTTGAGCGTGACCCTCCAAAGCCTCCAATGGTATCAATAGATATAATTTCAAATGGGCGTATTGCTGGACCTAAATGTGGCATTAAACCGTATTTTGGCTTCCTCCTTGATTTATTTTTTGTACAAATTTCACATTCATCAAAAATTTGTTTAATATTTTCAATGATATTCTTTGCTGTGTAGAATGGTGTTATTTTATTTGTCATCTGGGTTCTCCCAATGTGGCAGTAAGTATCGTGGACATTTGTTATTCGACTTTTGCTAAGTTGTTCTGATAGTACAATTTTTTTTTCCTTTTTTTATTCTTTTTGTAGTATATTTCATTCTCCAATATAAGTTTTCCATTTTGTAAGTCTAGATTGGTGTGTTGGTCCTTTTTTATACCTTCTAGGTTTATCAAATTTACTACTTTTAAAAAATCATCAGTATTTTCTTAAGGTTCTAGAACTGGGTTTCTGCTTAAAAAGTCTGCTTATTGGTTTGATTTTCCTGGGTTATATTTAATCTTAAATTGATATTGGGATAAATAATATATCAAATCTCCTAGTTCTTCGTCAGTTCTAGCCTTTATGTTCATATTTTCTGATGGTTTATGATCTGAGTAGTAGACCGTAAATTCTTTTCCCATAAGCCAGTGCTGCCAATATTTCACAGCTTCTTTTATTGCCAGACATTCTAGGTATATTGCTTTCTTCTTTTTTTGAGCTTCAGTCAATTTTTTTTAAAAATAATCAACCGGCTTACTGTCCCCGTTTTTATCTTTTTGTTTCAGCACTGCTCCCACTCCTT
The DNA here is from genome assembly GCA_917563855.2 of Limnephilus lunatus. Lineage (NCBI taxonomy): Eukaryota > Metazoa > Arthropoda > Insecta > Trichoptera > Limnephilidae > Limnephilus > Limnephilus lunatus. The sequence continues at coordinate 40,710,967 of OU830594.1, forward strand.
TGATACTAGCATCTGTGAAAATGCTTATTGGTAGTTCGGGGTCAAAGATATTTAGAAGTGGTTCTGAACATAACAATGCTTTTATTTTATCAAATGTTTCCTGACATTCTGTGGACCATATGAATTTCACATCTTTCCGTAATAAATTGTGGTCCAGGATAATCGCACTGTGTGGCACAAATTTATGATGAAAATTTATTTTTCCTAGGAATTGGCGTATATTTTTTTTTGTTTCCGGAATCGGAAAGTTTTTGACAGCGGTTAAATAATCTTTCAGAGGTCTGATTGAATTGTTTTCTATTATGTGACCTAAATACTTGGCATATTTTTTTGCAAAAGTACATTTCGAAAATTTTCGTCTAAAACCTTCTGTTAGAATTGCCTCCATTAGTCTTGATATATGTAGCATATGTTCTTCAAAAGTTCTTGAAAATTATTATGACGTCCATAAAATTTACTGCAAGACTGGAGAGATTGTATTTTCTTATGATGTTGCTCAATATTCTTTGAAAAATGGCTGGGGCCGTCCTAAATCCAAACGGGAGACACGTTCATTGAAAATGACCTTCTTGTGTAACAAATGCAGTTTTATATCTATCTTGAATTTTCAAAGGAATTGACCAAAATGCCGAATTTATGTCAAAAGTAGAAAAATATTTACAGTTTACGATTTTAACCATCAAATCCTCAATCAACGGAAAAGGTTTTGACTGAGGGACGACAATTTTGTTCAATTCTCTGAAATCTATACATAACCTTGTTTTTTGTTCATCTTCTTTTTATATGCCATAGTTACTGGAGCAGCAAATGGGCTATAAGATTCCTCAATTAAATTCTTCTCTAATAGTTTTGATATTTGATATTCTATTTGTCTTCTATCTTCCGCTGTGCATCTGTATGGACGTTTATAACAGTATTTATCCACTATCAAGTCAATATGAGCTTCATAATGTTTTGCAGTACCGACGTCATATTTATCTTTGGCTAAGACTGGTTTATATTTTTCTATCAACTTATCAATTTCTGATTGTTGATATAAATCTAGATGGTTTATTATCAGTTCAAATCCATCCGTGTTTATATGTCCATTGAAATTTATTCCACCTTTGTTTATGTTTTTGGTGTCTTGTTCCTCAGAATGTAAAAATAACCTTTCTTCAATTTTTTTACCTAGTACATCAGGAATGTTGATATTTGTTATATTTGAAGTATCATTTTTTGAGTAGTTTTTTTTTTCATCTCTTGAGGTCACTTCTTCTGAGTTGTTACATTATATAATCTTTAATTCTTCGTTTTGCATTAATTTTAACTTTTTTATACAATCCAAACCAATTAGAAAATCGTAATTAAAATGTTCATTATCTACTACATATATGTCCATAATTCTTTCTATATTGAAGATTTTTATTTTTAGTGTTACCATACCTTTTGTTTTCTTCTCACCATTAATAGTCTTTAAGTTAACTGTTTGTATATCACTTGTATATGCTCTTGGCTGTATCTTTAATAATTTTGCATTAATTAATGACACATTTATCCCGAATCATAAATTCCAGAAACTTTTAAAGCATCATTTAAAAGTAACTTGACTTCTATTAATGGTGGCACCACTAGTTTTTTGGATTCTTCTCGTTCAGTTCAATTTCCAATTCAAAGTTTTTTACCGTTTTTACAACTGTTTTTTGATTTTTCTCCTTAAACCAGCAATTTTCCTCAAGATGGTAACGTTTCCCTTTTTTCTCGTTAACACAGATTCGGCATGGTTTTTTTTCTTCAATTTCTTTGGATTTAGCGCCAGAATATATTATAATTTTTTTTTGGTACTTATTCTTCCCAACAAGATGTTCCAATTTTCCTATTTTTTTGTAAAGATCTTCCGTTCCTTGTAAAATTTCTCTGTCAATTTTATCAGTCACATAATTAGGTAGGCCAAATGCTATGAGGTCGATAAGTGTCACAGTATCAATTGATTTCCTTACTTTCAGCAGTAATTTTTCTTTTTTTAAAGCATACTCGAGCAACGAACCTGTTTGATATTTAAAGGCAAGAGCATATCAAATGGGTGACAATACTTTGTTTGCAAACGTATCACAAAAGTTTTTTTATCCATGTGTCCCATTCCGATTCCACTGTAAGTTTCATTAGCATACAGCTGTACCACTCTACACCGGAGTATTCCATAAAATGTTTCAAAATTTCAATTTTCTTTTTGTCTTCGTTGATTTGGAAGCGTTCACATTCTTTATTAAAATCTTCAATCCACTGGTTTGCATTTGAGCTCCTGCCAGTGAATTTGCCAATCATGAAATCTTTTGCATTTTTCCCTAAATTTTGAGTTTCAGATTTTGTTTGTTTCCCTTCAAGCAATGCCTGTAAAAGTTTTTCCAGTGTTTGACTTGATCCACCAAGTATAGATTCAGCCTTATTTGTGTTTTCCATCATTTCTTCTAGGTAAATATCATTAAACAGTAAGTTTTGTTCCGTATCTAAATATATTTTTGACATATCATCCGTCAAGGTTATCCATATTTTTCTTGTTTGATGTCTTTTATTTAAAGATTTTTTTACCTTAGCATAGTTTGGAGTGCTTGTAATTCCTTGGTGTAGATTTGTAGGCTGGGATTCGGGTGGTATTTCAAAAATCCGTCCATCAGGTGTAGCGATCGAGGTTATGCATATGACGTTTGATTTTCCATCTGCCGTTGATCTCACAGCAAAATCGAACCTCAACTTTAGTAAATGTTGTTTTATAATGATTTAGTAATGACCAAAACGAACAACCTGGAAAAAAAAACAGAACGACATCATGGACCAAAACAACAAGATACTGGAAAGCATACAGTTCATGAATGCACAATGCACAATATGAAGACTTTATGGCCAGAATCCGTGTCGTCGAGCAACGTAACGATGAGCTTACAGCGAAGAATTCTGCACTGGAAGCTATAATCGCAGTACTGGAAAATAACCTCGATTTCCAAGAGCGGGCCTTAAAGCCTAGTAATGTAGAAATAAGAGGCATCCCCGATATGAAGGACGAAACCCTAAAAGACGTGGTCTTCAACATCTTCAAAACAACAGGATCTCCCATAGAAACTAACGACATCGATGCCGTATATCGTCTACAAAAAAAGTTTTAACCAAAAGCAACCCAGGACAATTGTTCTTAAACTAAAATCGAACATGGCTAGAAATCAACTGCTATCTGATGTGAAATCTTTCAACAAGAACAAACCCAATACCGAAGATAAACTTAACACGTTAAATATCGGTCTCGCCGGCCCCCCCTTGCCAATCTATATATCTGAGCAGCTAATATTTCGGGTGAATCAGATCTGGTATAAAACTCGCCAAGCCGCTAAAGAGAAACGATATCAATTTGCTTGGATCAAAGAGGGTCAGATTTACGTGCGGAGGGAGACAGGATCAGGTGCAATTCTCATATCCGATGAAAACAAGCTGGCCTCCCTGTGATTATCTTAAACACAATATACCTATTGCCGACCACGATAATAAGATGATGGTTCTATTATTACTATTGCCATTATTATATCCTGTGATTATACATACACAGTCTTTCGAACTAAATGTACTCACTAGGTTTGCTCTTTTCTACTATTTATTATACTGTCATTATGTTACCGATTCTGCTATGTACCTCATTACCAATACTTCTGTGTTACCTCACTTGGGGTTACTTCAATCATTATAACATGTTTGTTTTCTTAAATATTATAATTTTATGTATGTTATACTGTTTTCTAGAAATGGATCAAAATCGTATAGTAGTGAAATTTTCATTGCATTGCATTTCATCCGAGTAATAATGATTCAATTACCTCCTGATATTTATAATGACTCAGATATAACTTGCAACACGTATTGTATTGACGATCTCAACAAATTAAATACTCACAGTTGGAAGTCTTATAGTTTAAAGATTATTCACCAGAACATCAGAAGCATGTCAAACATTGATGATTTTTTGTTATTTCAATCATACTTTTGATGTGTTAATTTTATCAGAGTGTTGGATCAACGAAAACTACACCTCTAAAATAATACAAACTTACACAGAATATCACTCAATTAAAAATATAAATAAATCTAGTGGTATTGTTGTATACATCAAAGACGGTATTCAAGCACAAGTCGAAGAAATTTTATTATCGCAAGCTAACTGCCTTAGAATTGTTCTGAACAATAATTTATGTATCTTTGCTATATATAGATCACCTTCTTTCCAGATCATAGATTCTTTTTTGAATTCACTCCAAACTGTTATCAGCAGTTCCGATAAATTTGAACGTCAAATCATTAAAGGCGACCTTAATATCAACACTTTATCTCCATTTCACCACCAACTCAACGACTACTTATGCCTGCTCACAGAAAACGGATTCATAGTGACAATCAACACACCCACTCGTGAACAGGGCACGAAAAAATCCTGTTTTGATCACATCAACGTTAAAAATATTAACTTCACTGACTCATTCGTTATCCACACGTCAATTTCCGACCACTATACGACAGCACTGTGCTTTAAAGATAAACCGCCCCCACCTGCCAAAATAAAGTATGTCCCTCGATTAAACTTTAATAATTTAATTGAGGACTTGCATTTAGAAAACTGGCAAAAAGTATTTAATCAAACTGATACTGACATTGCGATGAAGGAATTCATTTGTATTCTACATACGTATATGTCTAAACATAGTAGTAACAAACGCATATCGAACAGCCAGTTTAAACTTACGCCCTAGATCTCTCCCGGCCTTGTCAAATCGATTCACAAAAGAAACCAACTCCACAAAAGGGCGCAAAAGTTTCCAGATGCTATTTTAGTACAAATTCACTACAAGAAATATAGAAACTTATGCAAAAAGATAATTAAATATACGAAGGAAAATTATTATAAATCGTTCATTTATGAAAATTCTTATTCTCCAAAACGTATGTGGGAAGCATTTCGTAATATTAGTAAAACAAAAAAATCAAAATGTCTTCCGAAATCAAATCATTAGATATCGGTAACATAAACTCTTCTAATTCTAAAAATATGGCGAATTTCGCTAATAACTATTTCACATCGGTGGGATCCACACATGCCAAAAAAATTCTCGACAAATGTAATAAAACTGAAAACGATCTTGCCAACTTGGTCACCTCTAACCTCGTCCATAAAATAGACAATATACAAACATCGACGAACGAAGTCCTGGAAATAATTGACGACCTAAAGCCATCTAACGCTTGTGGACCAGACAAAATCTCGACAAATCTGCTTAAAGTAATCAAATCATTCATAACATCTCTGATAGCGTTTATTTCCAATCTAAGTCTCAAATCGGGAATATTCCCTAACCATCTAAAACATTCAATTGTTGTATTACTGCACAAAAATGGAGATAAATCTGCGATTCAAAATTACAGGCCGATATCTTTGGTCAATTCGGTATCAAAAATTATCGAGAAAATTGTCAAAAACCGTCTCAGCTTTTACCTTGAAGATAATAACATTCTTTCTGAGAGACAATATGGCTTCCGACCGGGTTTAGGTACAGAAAATGCCATTGGCAATCTGACTAAAGTTGTTTCTAATAACATCGATCGAGGAATCAAAAGCATCGCGCTCTTTCTGGATCTGGCTAAAGCTTTCGATAGCATCTCGCACAAAATCCTTTTGAAAAAATTACAGCTAATCGGTATACAGGGGCAGTTACTTAAATGGTTAGGAAGCTATCTAGAAAATCGGAGCCAAAGAGTTAATATTAATGATACTCTAAGCGATCCAGCAAATATCGAATTCGGTGTACCACAAGGAAGTACTTTAGGACCGATATTGTTTAATATCTATATCAATGAACTTTGCAACAGTAACCTTGCCGATCATATCATCACTTTTGCTGACGATACGGTCTTAATATTTGAGGGCAAAAACTGGTACGAAGCGCATAGAAAAGCCGAAATTGGAATAAACAATGTCAAACAATGGCTAGACAATAATCTCTTTACTCTTAACACTGATAAGACCAAATTTATACGTTTTAGTGCAACACAAGCGGGACAACCCAAGGTAATTATTAATATTACTATTCACATTTGCAATGAACCGAACACTTGTTCTTGTAATAAACAAGAATGCGTTGATAGTTTAAAATATTTAGGAATCATCATAGATAAATATCTGAGATGGGAAGAACACATTAACTCAACTGCCTCAAAAGTCAGAAAACTTACTCACCTTTTTATTACCATCAGAAATATTCTCTCTGTAAAAGACATGAAATCAATATACTATGCCATGTGTAATTCTTTACTCGAATATGCATCCCTAGGATGGGGTGGATGTGCCAAAACAATATCGGACTCCCTGGCTAAAGCACAGAAATCTTTACTAAGAGTCATCCTTAAAAAAACCATTCAGGTACCCCAGTGATGCATTATTCACGGAATTAAAAGTTCTCGATGTTAGACAATTGTATATTAGAAAGATTGTATTACATGCTCAAAAACAACGCCAGCACTACCATTCCATTGACCACCTTCACGACACCCGACATTCAAGGAACAATCCAATAGTCCCAATAAAAACCACGACGTCCCTTGGACAACGTCAATTTTCGTAGTTAGGACCTAAATTATTTAATATCATTCCTAATGCTTGGAAAACGAAAAGTACTAATGTTTTGCGCAAATTAATTAACGACTGGCTCCTTGATTTAGGGAGGGTCAAAAGCGAAGATATGTTGACCAAGAGATAGTCTTCTTATTATTACCATCTGGCTTGTATTTGCTTTATTTACTTTGCCGGTTTTATTTACTTTACCGATTTTGTTTACTTTACCGGTTTTATCTTTTATCTTTTTTGTTTTTGTTTTTGTTTTTAAGCGCTCTAGGGGAAAATATCTGAATTTGATTTTAAGATATCATTATTTGTCTTCTTTTTCTTATGAGTACAAAATTATATACTGTGAGGAATACATAATTAATACTTTTTCCTGCTATAAATAACATGTTATGTAAGTAAATCCATTCCTAGTTGGCTAGTCAAAGTTTCCACATATGTTTTATTGTTCAATTTTATGTGAAATAAAGTATTATTATTATTATTATAATGATATTTTTAGTCTTGCATAAAAATAAAGACGCAATTGTGTTTCTCTGTAATGAACAAAAGAAACAACATTTCCAGATATATGGAAAAGAGCCTACATCACACCAATTCATAAATCGGGAACTAAGTGCGAAGCAGATAATTATAGACCCATTTCCAAGCTCTGCATTTTTTCAAAGGTGTTCGAAAACATAGTCTATGACCAGTTATTCCCTGTGGTAAAGAATTCGATCAACGAATTTCAGCATGGATTCTTTGCAGGTCGCTCTGTTGCTACAAATCTTATAACATTTTTAAATTTCTTGTCTGCCTCTATGGATAAACGTGTGCAAGTTGATACAATTTATACTGATTATAGCAAAGCCTTTGACAAGATCAACCACAGGATCCTGCTTAGAAAACTTGCTAATCATGGTATTCATGGAGATCTCCTTCGTTGGTTATCTTCATACATAACAAACAGGTCCCAGGCTGTGACAGTAGGTGGATTTTCTTCCATCTGGAAAATCATTACTTCTGGTGTGCCTCAGGGGTCCATTTTGGGTCCTTTGCTTTTCTCTATCTATATAAATGATATTACTACATGTTTTCACAATGCTCAAATTTTACTATTTGCCGACGATATGAAAATATACCTTCCTATAAGCTCCCATGACTGTTCTGTGCGTTTACAAGAAGATCTTGACCGACTGACGGATTACTGTCTCAGAAATAAGCTTTTTATCAATATTTCCAAATGTTGCAAAGTCACATTCACACGTAACCATAAAAAAATACTGCATGAATACACCATTTCTGGATCTCTGTTAACAAATAAAGATTATATACGTGACCTCGGGGTTATTTTGGACTCTAAACTTACTTTTGATAAACACATTGATAATATTGTCACCAAAGCAACAAAGAGTCTAGGCTTTGTACTGAGAACATGCAAATTTTTCAAAAATACTAAGACTTATCTGATTCTGTACAATTCACATGTTCGTCCTCACCTGGAATACTGTTCACAGGTTTGGAACCCGCGCTATATTGTTTATGTTAACAGGTTAGAAAGAGTTCAGGAGCGATTTCTCAAATTTCTCAATTTTAAATCATTCAACATATACAATTCTTACGACGAAATCGAGAAACATTTTCGAATCTCGAAACTGCTCAATAGGAGGCTTGTCGCTGATCAGATGCTCCTGTACAAAATTATTAACTCAAAAGTTGACTGCCCGGAGCTGCTAAATAAAATAAATTTCCACACGCCGACTAGATACAGCAGACAAAATACCCTTTTCTACATTGATAGATGCAACACTAATTCCAACCAAAATGAATTTATACAAAGGGCATGTAAATACTATAATAATAAACTTGCACATATAGACACACTTGCTGACATATTCACTGCTAGTAACTGTCGTTACAGAATTTCTTTATTACATTCTATGTAGGTGCGAATAACACATATTCATGACTAAATTCATTGTACCTAATATTATTATATTACTTGCGTGGCAACTTTCCCTTATCCCTCTCCTCCCCTTACCCGTCCCAACCCAAATACCTATTTCGCAGTCTATTTAAGTATTGTTTTAATTATTTTATTATTGTTTATAACATGTTTATCACTTGTTGACTTAACATCTGTATTATTATTTTTTTTTTAAATTGCTGCTTAGTTCTGTTTTTATTTTTTCTGTTTTTCTTAAATTTTCTAGTTTACATTCAGTTACTTTTATGTTTCTAAATACCTATCTGTGAACATTAATAATTGGTCTGTTTTTTTGCCATCCTCTTATGTATATTTTATTACTATGACTGTTTATGTTCCTTAAATAAATAAATAAATAAATAAATAAATAAAGTCCTTATTTCAGGTTTCTTTAAGTATAGTATAAGATAGTATTTTAATGAAATACTTCTGTTTAATGTTTGTCTTTATAACTTGTTTGATCGTTACTAAGGTTACTGTAGCTAACATCACATCTGTCAGCAGTGACATCTAGTGAGCCACTAACTAACTTGTCGGTAATACAAATTAAAGGAAAGCACTCATAAGTGGTTTTATTTACATATATCATATTATCCATTAAAAAAAGTTCCGCTGAGAGGTTATTCCAAATTAATTATATTCTCCTGATTCCACACCTGTCTTCTTCAGAAGAAAAATCTCTACACTATCTCAAACTAACATAACAAATCTCTAACTAACATAAGTTTGGGAGACGATCGATTCGAATATTATTTAAGAACTAGGTACTTTGAGCAAATACCTACCTAATTACCCTAGGTTAGATTTCGAAATGAGGAATGTTTAGTTCCTACCGTCATGTCATTTATTCAAAGTACACACCTTCCTAACCATCACTGTTTGAATAATCAAATATAAGACGAGATAAAATCGAGTTCTATTGTTTCAGTGCAGAATAAAAGAAAGGATTGTTCGAGAAGCTTCAGTGTTTTTCCAATGTGTTTGAAAAAATAGTTTTTTTGTTGTCTCGTGTTCGTTGTGATTATCTCCAGGTATCGCGCTCTGGGTTATAATTGCGGAGCTTTAATTGTCAAGTATTTTTAAACTACTATAAATAAACAGTTAGTGATAAAATATATTGTGATTCCTCCGGCAGATCTTCTCGTGGTAAGTGTTTTCGGTATTTTTTTCGTTTGGATATTTTGCTGTTATTTCATTATCTATTTTTTTGGTTCCATGAAAGTTGGTCCGGTGACAATTGGTCCGGCGATAGTTGGTCCGGCGACAGTTGGTCCGGCCGACAGTTCGTCCGGCCGACAGTTCGTCCGGCCGACAGTTCGTCCGGCCGACAATTGGTCCGGCGACAATTGGTCCGGCCGAAAGCTTAGAAGTTGTTTTCTTCGAGTAAGTATGCAAAGAGGATGTACGGCCGTGCAACCAAATTCGATATACTTATATCTGAAGGCATCTTGAGTGAAAATCCGCTGTAAAAATATTTTTACTAATAATTTCGACTCATCGAAGTAGCATGCGGCAATCACAAAATACGACATACTTATACGTGCAGTCGGCTTAGCAAAAAAACACTAGAGATTCCTACTTGCATAAAATATAACTTTTATATCTGAATATAACACAAGAGTCCCAACTGCTCACAACCGTCTCGAGCCAGTGAGACTATGACATCCCGTTTTTTTTTTACATAAGCTCCACACAAATTACAAAAATCATTTCCATAGCCCCTGACATCTAAGGAAATGCCGTGTGGAGGGTTCTTTTAAGAAAATAAGGAAAGGAGATTTCTGGGAAGAAAAAAGGGTTTAAGGGGTGGGTAGGAATCTGGGGTTCAATGTGTCCTAGTCATCCGCCTCCAAGACCTAGAAAAACCTCACCACATGAACCCGCGGTATGGTGTGATGCAGAAGGTAGTGGGGAGGGGAAGAAGATTTGGAAAATGTACCTGGCTATTCAGATCTAGATCTAGTTACACGGCTAAAGTAATTTCAAGTAACATTACAAATCTGGATGAATACTGACAAATAGCAAAATACTATATACTTGTATGTGCAATATCTACTTAAGATTTACCGCCGCCCCGGGAACCAATTATTGGATAACCAACACCCGTGGTTCGCTACGTTTGGTGAATTAACAGGGGTGCTCGGGTTCTTGGAGTGAGGTTTGTCTAGGCCTTGGTGGCGAATTATTTTCCTCACCTACTGCGTGGTGGTCCGGATCGGGAGAGGCTGCTTGAGGCAGACATAATCTTGACCTCTCCAGCCGGATTCTCTTGACCCATTACCTTGCACTGGAGTGGGAGGGGTGGATTCATACGGCTCTCACTTTGGGGATGCCATAGTCTCACTGACTCGAGACGGTTGGGAGCAGTAGGGACTCTTGCGTTTTATTCAGATATAAAAGTTATATTATATGCAAGTAGAAATCTTTTGCGTTTTTTTTTGCTAAGCCGACTGCACGTATAAGTATGTCGTATTTTGTGATTGCCGCATGCTACTTTGATTATTCGAAATTATTACTAAAAATATTTTTACAGCGGATTTTCACTCAAGATGCCTTCAGATATAAGTGTATCGAATTTGGTTGTAGGGCCGTATATCCTCTTTGCATACTTACTTGGAGAAAACCACTTCTAAACGTTCGGCCGGACCAATTGTCGCCGGACCAATTGTCGGCCGAACGAACTGTCGGCCGGACGAACTGTCGGCCGGACCAACTGTCTTCTGACCAATTGTCGCCGGACCAATTGTCGGGTCACCATTTTTTTTATTGGTTGATTGCATTACCATTTATTGGATAACCAACACCTCTGTCATAGGTCACCCCAAGTGGTTCGCTACGTTTGGTGACTTACCCGGGTTGATGAGGTGAGGTTTGTCCGGGTCTAGGCAGCGGATGCGTCTGCCCACCAGCTGCATGGCAGGCCGGATCGGGAGAGAATGGGTGAGGGAGTCCCTTTGAATTTTCCAGCCGTACTCTCTCGGAACATCGTCTTACACCGCACTGGGAGGGATTGATTCATATGTCCGTCACTCTTGGACGCACTGACCCCCAGATTCCTACCCACCTCTAATACCCTTTTCCTTCTCAGAACTTCCTCTCTTTCCTTTCAAAGACCCTCCACACAGCATCCCCAAAGATGACATAGGCCCTGAAAGGAATTATTTTCCTCAGCGTCTTCTGTGTGGAGCTAATGTAAAAAAAAAATACTCCATTTACCCTATTCATCTGTTCCTCAACTTCTTGCATTTTCGGCTTTTGAATTAAGGATATTGTTATCGTCAAATTTGTTTATTTCGTAAAATATCCTATTCACACATTTTCAATTGTTAAGTTCAGTTTTCAAATATTTATCATAATCATGAGTTTAATTTATTTTCTATTGGGTACGTACGTGCATAGTTTTTAATTTGTTTATAAATATAAGTTGAAATGATTTCGAACATTGCTTACTTCTCCCTTCAGGAACTTGCTTTATAATATTCATTTACAAGCTTTTGAAAGATTACAAAATAATTTTTTTCTTAATCTATGTTTTAAAACGGGTAATTCAGCAATTTTGTTTAACCACAACACTCTTTTAAATGGTATAAATATACTTAAATCTTCTTCTTCTTTGTGTGCCTTATCAGGTCCCCCCGACGTTGGCGATCACTCTTGAAAGGTCTCTCTGTCTTGCGCTGCCCGGAATAGCTCCTCCACACTTCTAATGCCGGTTCACTCTCGTATGTTTCGCAGCCATGACATTTATCTCCTACCAGGCCCTCGGCGACCCTCTATCTTGCCTTTCAATATTAAATGAAGAAAGCGATTCTCCCCTCGAAGTTTATGACCCAGATATTAAATTTTCTTGATTTTAATTATTGTAAGCAGTTCTCTATCTGCTCTAGCCCGCCTGAGAATTTCTGTGTTGGTGATTCTATCGGTCCATGGGACCTTGAGCATTCTCGGGTGAAGCCACATTTCGAAAGCCTCTAACCTGTTCATGGTATTTATTTTCAAGGTCCATGTTTCACAACCATACAGCAAGACCGACCACACATAGCATTTTAGCATTCTATGCCTTAGTTTTAAGCTGATATTGTCATTGCAGAAGAGGGATTACATTTTTATGAACGCAGTTCTTGCTGCTTCAATTCTGCATCTAATCTCTATATCTGGGTCGAGAGTCTCCGTGAGAATACTGCCGAGGTATCTAAATCTCTCCACCTTTTCGACATTACAACCATTCAACTGTATCATTGATTCAGAGTTATCTAGTCGTCCAAAAGTCATCCATTTAGTTTTATTGACGTAGATTGTTAGGCCCAGTTGCTCACCAGCATTATTAACTAGATGTAATAGGTCTTGGAGGTCACTGATACTGTCAACTAGTAATACAGTATCATCTGCATATCTTATGTTATTAATGACACCTCCGTTGATCTTGAATAGATACATAAATAGTGTTTCTATATTAAATTCTAAGGGATGCATTTGATGGTCCAGAAATGTTCCTTGAATTAATAAGCTTTGGGGTTCCACTGCGTAATACTAGAAGTTGGGATGTGTTTGAGTGCAGAAATTCTGGTACAAACTCTGGCATATGCGCTCCTCATTGGTCACAATACTATTGGGGGGAAATAAATATGAAAGTTAGCGCTCAATTCTAATTTATAACTTCTTTTTTTATATCATCTCCACATTTACATGAGCTCCACACAGGAGGGCATGAGGAAAATAATTTCCCTCAGGCCTTCGTCATCTTAAGGGCTGCTGTGAGGAGGGTCTTTTTAAGGGACGGAAGGATAGGAAGTTCTGGGAAGGAAAAGGGTATGAGGGGTGGGTAGAAATCTGAGGGTCAGTGTGTCCAGGAGTGGCGGATGTATGAATCCATCCCTCCAACTGCGGTTCAAGGCGACAGGTCGAGAGAGTCCGTCTGGAAAGATTAAAAGTCCTCCCTCAATTAGTCTCTCTCGAACCGGCCCGCCATGCAGCAGGTGGGCAGACGCATCCGCCACCAAGACATGGATAAACCTCACCCCATGAACCCGGGCACCCCTGCTAAGTCTAATAACTAAACAAACACAAAGATTGTTACTCCGGCGGGGTCGTATTCCGGCGTGCGCAAATAAATTTTATTTAAAATTAATTTGTGTTATTTCATAATTAATTCATTAATATAATATATATTATATTTGCGGCATATTCCAGAGAGGAAGATATTCCCAGTATCACCCTGGTGTAAGACAACTTTTCAGAATTGAAACTTGTTACTTGATATGGCTTTAGTCGTGTTTTGTGAATATTTGAATAGCCAGGTACTTCCCCACCTTCCTCTTTAAAATCTCCTTCCCCTTGCTCTTAACTTCAGCCTCACAGAACACCCCAACTGGGGATGCCACAGTCTCATTGGCTCCAGACGGGAGCAACCAGGACTTTCTATTCAAAATACAAAAACCCTTACAGTTATTGACTGGGATATCTTGGAAGAAGTCTTAATATTGGTTAAGGCTCAGTATTATCTTCTTCTTCAATGATATATTAAATAGGTAACTTTTTTATTTTGCTGTAGGCCATACAACAATATATTCATTACGATATTATTCATTTTTTTGTCACAAAATACAAGTATATGTAATGAATGATTCTAGGGTCTGTATATCAGTATAGTTTATATTTATGTTTGTCGATGCACTTAATTGGCATCCCAAATGGGGTTTCTTGTGGGGCTGTAGGGAACGGGAAAAAGATGGAAATGGGGTAGAGGGAAGTTTAAAATTCCTAGCTATTCAGAAATGATAACAAGACGTGTCTTATTCCATTTCAAACATCTTTTTGACTGTAAATAATATGGCGATATTGAGTTTCGAAGTAGTTTTTTTAAAAAAAAATTTCATTTATTTTATTTTATTTACTAAGGAAAATAAACAGATTTTTAACATTTATAACAATAACATTTATAATATACATAATATCCAACAAAAGATTTTCAAATATTTAAAATTATAATTAAAAAGTAAGGGTCCTGTATCAGTAAGAAGTTAACAAAAATATAACCTTGAAAAGTAGTTGTCTACTCATTAGATAATTTTGATACCAGGATTATAAAGCTTTCTAAACTTTATAAAGCTAACTCCATACTGAGTGGTATGGTAATTAATATTAAATGAATATAACTCAATACTATATATTAATGCTCAGTTTTTTAAAAAAACTCACTTTTTCCTTGATGCGAAAATCGACCTCACCGCCCCTCGCGTTTCACCAACCTCAAGGTTCACTTTGGCTTGGCGACGCAAAAATGCCGCTGGCACGCCAAAACGACCTCTCCGATCCTCGAGTTTCGCACACCTCAAGGTTCAATTTTGTTCAAAGGGAATTATCCCGACGCCTGACACGCGAGAATGGACATTAGCGCTCGCTATTTAGGAACGCTTCAAAGTTCACAATCCTTCGAAGAGTCGATTATTTTCCAGCCACTAGCTTTTGTTTCGTTTTTGTTAGGGGAAACATTTTTCATTGTTATCAATATGTTTGCCAAAACTTTACGGGAGACTTCTAGCGGTGCGGAATACAAGTATGGATTATTCACATTAGAAAAAATCAAATGTCTATCGAATACTATTGTAGTTCTATTTTCATCCGTTCGAAATGGCAGCTTCGTCTGAATTTAAATAAATACGCTAGCTTCACGATTTTCACAAAAAAAATAGACTAGACAGGAAACTCACATAAAATTGAACTGACACATTTTAAGAGCGAAAAATTATATAAATTTGCGGCGAAAACTGGAACTACTCATAAAATCACTCAATTCGGCTAGGTTATATTTCCCGCCGACAGGTTCGCCCCTTTAAAGACGTCGGATCGAGAAGGGAAGTAAGAAAAAGTTAGTTTCCCATACAAAACTGATTTTGCTAGGAATTTATTCTAATTAATTAAACGGCTTCGAGAAAGTTCTTGAGAAAAATTGACATTTTATAGGGGCATTACGGAATTAAAGATTGCGTTAAAAGTACACCTTCCGGCGGAGATGTTTTTTAATAAACATAAACAATACAAGTTTTAGAAACTTTTAAAACCAAAACATGTTTAGCTCCCCCTTGAAAATGTTTCACAATATTGCATTCAAATTCGACATTTTTCTGACATTTGCGAAAAATTCACTTGCATCGATAAATGCAAATCATTTGCAGCCTGTAAAATTGGCTGGTATATTAAAATTTTATAAATTTTCTCGAACTTTGCAACACTGAAGATGGAGTCGTGATGGCGTAAAAAGCCAATACCACCTTTATAAAAAGCCAACCCCGCCCTAATAAGTTTTGTATGAAGAAATGTTTTTAAAAATGGCGGATTTCAATTTGCATGGCTCGGCAGGGCCTAAATTTTAGCGGTTTTGTGCAAATTTGTGCATCGGTCTTGCAAGTGTAAAAAATATAATTATGGAATATAATCTGTCTGTGAATGATATAGTAGGTAAGTACCTAATACAAAAGCGCTAGATTTACCCGCGCTTAAACAGCAAATGTTGAGACAGCCCAGTATCCGAGATGTCATAAGTTTACTCTAATAAAACGGATCTCTCAGCGGTTTGGGTTGTTGTTTTGCGGTATACGGCATTACGGCCCAAAAAACGATTCCCGCTTGGATGTTTTTGAAAAATACGGTACCCGAAAACATTCCGCATGTTTTGATAACAATACAACGTGTCCGTCCCATGTAAAAAAGTTCAGGGTCGCCGAAAAACCTACAAAATTTTCGAAAAAAAACACGACAATATACGCCCATAGATTAATTTCAGAAGGATAGATATTTACCGGCCAGTACGAATTGAAATGTAATTGATTTCAAGGGTAGGTACCTACTTATTTCGGTAGTACCTATTGCAAATATTATGAAAAAAGCAAAAACATTGCCGGAATTTTGTAAGGAAAAGCGCCGGTACCTACCGGAATGGGTAGATAGACAATTATTTAGGTTTTTGATGCAATTTAATTTACTAAGGTAATGTTGTTTCCAGGATACTGAATAATTTAACATTTTTTTAAAGTTCATTTTCACGTTCTGTGTAAGTTCTATTTTTTTATCAGTAAATGCCAGTTGCATCATAAAACAAAAATATCTATAGAACTTGAATAGAATTCGAACCGAACTTTTACAGAAATTACTCGAAGTTGAACGGGATATTTTTTTTTAAGTATTAAATTCGTATAGCGCTTTTTTTAAGCAGTTAAACTACTGGTGAGTTCTGGCATTATAAAATTTTTATGAAAATGTACGTACGCTCATAACTTCTGAAGGACTGCAACAAATTGAAAAATTCTTTTTTTGTTGTGTTCGTTATTGTTAATACAAAGTTTGTATAAAACTACTGGTGAGTTCTGACTTCACGAAATTTGTATAAAAAAATTTAATTGGTGGCGCGCGAGCTGTTTGAAAACTAAATGTACCGGGAATTAGTGTATGTAATGCGGCAGGCGGGGGGGGGGGGAAACAGGAAGGGGGGGGGGGGACCTGGGAGGGGGGAGGGGAACTCGGGAGGGGGTTTACGAGACGGAAAAGGGGAGGAGACTATATACTAACGTATGGCAGGTTTTTGCTGCTAGGCCCTGTGGGAGGCTTTATATATATTTGTATGTTTAACCGTAGGTACCTACCCGCTTACTATGAAATAATTTTTTGTTTTCTGTTAGTAAGTAAGTCAAGTTAGTATGAACCCGTTAGTTGCATTTTGCAATGGGCATAAGCTAGTATAATATTACAAGTCCCTAACGATTGTGCAACGTTTGATTATTAATGGATTAAATTAATCCCCCAGATCGTAAACATCATATTTTACGTTGAAAGACTGTTTAATTAATAGTCCTTTTGCCGCTAAACATCAACTCAATTAATATCAAATTAATTATCATAATCTCGCAATTAAAATAACTAAGACAACATGTTTGTTTTGTAGCTTTTACAAGAATGACTCAGACTTATAAGTGGCTCCAGGGTGATCGAAAGATTGAAATATTATTTGTACTTTATATGCAATTATATTACTATTTATCCCCTAGAGTAATTTCGACGGACATTTCTCCCGTACACACCCAGCTATAATTAGTAGTAATTTCATACATCTTATTGTGTATAACGGTCAGATAATCTGTCATTTAAACATTGTTAGAAAGAAAGAACACCACCCTTGGATTGTAATTTTCATGCGAAAGTTTGCTCACGCTCCCGAACAATCTGAAAAAAATTCTATGAAACGGCATTTAGCATTTGACAAAAATTTGTCAAGGTTTGCAAATAAAAAAATAAAAAATTTCACATAAAACGAAAAAGTGAAGTAATTTTATTTTTAATAGTTCCTTTGTCTAACATGTTTTTTTTTCATGTAAAGTGGTTTAAAGCAATTTACAACCATCGGTCTTCAAAAATTTTTCCATGTATGCGTTCAAAACTTTATTTTTTAAATGCATATAGCGATTTATATAGTCAACCGGTCAGTGGCTGAGTTGGCATTGCGTTTGGGTGTGCCCATATGTTCAATTCCTCAGCTGACTAAGTCCTCCATCACGACACAATTAACAGTTCACTTCTGTGGGAAATTTAAAAAAAAATGTGATTTTATTCGTAACCTGAGGGAATGTTTTTTTTTACAAAAAGAGAAAAAAAAATGTTCAAAAATCTGAAAGAATTTTTCATCTTTCAAAAACAGTACTCTATTTAGAAATAGGTTCGAAAACAGCGAATTTATCTGGAATCGAATGTAATGCGAAAATATTTCCAGCGAATCTGCATTTTGATTACAAAATATAAATGCTCTTAGAGGGTAAAAGCTTCGACTAAATCTATCTAGGAATGTAGGAAATAATATAGAAAGGTTTTGGAATTATGAAGAAAATTATTAAAATAAATAATATTCTCTAGATCCTGGAAGTACAATTTCTTGACAAAAATGTATTTTAGACTTATCGCATTCAAATTAATTACTTTATATTTTCACTGTTTTCTTACTATGAAAAAAAGAAAAAAAAACTATGATGACGAAACATTTACTTTTATGTAGTCATCATTCATATGAATTTTCTATTACGACGTAAAAAGTGTCATTTTTTTTGACGCCAAAACGATTGGTTCGTTTTTTTTTCTCTTGAATATGGCGTTGTTGACATACAGTTGTCACACAAGCCAACGTCGGCGTCGCTGACAGTCATCTTACCAGCCAGTAGAGTTTCCTAGGTCGTAATTACTCTGTAGCCAGCCGCGTCGTTCTTGATTGTTTTTAATTCAATAATGGTGAATTAAAAATACACATTTTTAGTACGATGATCAGAAACCGAAAAATAAACTTTAAAACTTTCGCAGATTATCAGCGGTATTCAAAGTTTGTGAAAATACCCTATTTATTTAAGGAACATAAAAAGTCTTAATAATAAAATATACATAAGAGGATGGCAAAAAAACAGACCAATTATTAATGTTCATAGATAGGTATTTAGAAACATAAAAGTAACTAAATGTAAACTAGAACATTTAAGAAAAACAGAAAAAAATAAAAACAGAACTAAGCAGCAATTGAAAAAACATAATAATACAGATGTTAATTCAACAAGTGATAAACATGTTATACACAATAATAAAATAATTAAAACAATACTTAAATAGACTGCGAAATAGGTATTTGGGTTGGGATGGGTAGGGGGAGGAGAGGGATAAGGGAAAGTTGCCACGC
The DNA here is from genome assembly GCA_917563855.2 of Limnephilus lunatus. NCBI lineage: Eukaryota > Metazoa > Arthropoda > Insecta > Trichoptera > Limnephilidae > Limnephilus > Limnephilus lunatus. The sequence continues at coordinate 40,730,272 of OU830594.1, forward strand.
AAGTAATATAAAAATATTAGGTACAATAAATTTAGTCATGAATATGTATTATGTGTTATTCGCACCTAGAATGTAATACAAAGAAATTCTGTAACGACAGTAACTAGCAGTGAATATGTCAGCAAGTGTATCTATATGTGCAAGTTTATTATTATAGTATTTACGTGTCCTTTGTATAAATTCATTTTGGTTGGAATTAGTGTTGCATCTATCAATGTAGAAAAGGGTATTTTGTCTGCTGTATTGAGTCGGCGTGTGGAAATTTATTTTATTTAGCAGCTCCGGGCAGTCAACTTTTGAGTTAATAATTTTGTACAGGAGCATCTGATCAGCGACAAGCCTCCTATTGAGCAGTTTCGAGATTCGAAAATGTTTCTCGATTTCGTCGTAAGAATTGTATATGTTTGAGAAATTATAAATTTGAGAAATCGCTCCTGAACTCTTTCTAACCTGTTAACATAAACAATATATTGACTTATAGGCCGTCCTAAATTTCAATCTCTCAATAAGGAACTCTAGTGAAAAATATTACGGTTTAAAAATACATGTAGGTACGTGTTCCACCGACCAGGTATTGTACGTATATGTACCTATACACCGAAAGTCAATATTGATTACGAAAAAAACATGGAAAAAACATGAAGGAGATAACGGAGGAGTCGTAAAGAGTCCCACGTGTAAAAGGGAGGAAACATGAAAAACGGTATATTTTGCAATTCCAAATTTAATTGGTCGTTAATTTTTGCAACTATTGATATTGATGCTGACAAGATTTCGCTTGTCCTTAGCATGCGTACAAACGATACGTACTTTTAAAGACACCGTGACTAAAACAGAAAAATCTGAAAATATGCACTTCCTCCTGTGGAAGTTCACCTCCCACTCGCTTCAGCTTCGCAACTGATCCTGATTAGGGATGCTACAGTCTCATTGGCTCCGAACAGTAAAGTTGAGACTTGCGGAATTCACGTAAAAGAAGAGCTTAAGCAATGTGTATTGTTATGTATTTATTTGCTTGATCTTGTGTAACCCCACGGGGCTGCGGCGTGATAACATCGCGTCCGAGAATGTAACAAAAAAACTCAACATGGGCCACTCAAAAAAAACGAGTGGGTTTGATTGAAGCCTTGCAATCCACCGAGATCTTTGTTTTGACAGACACGGCTGAACTCTTATTGTGCGGTGGTTATTCACCCCTTGAAGGCTACACACGGAATTACTATGCCGCCTCCTCGTGTGTCGTACGGCCGGCCAAAACAATCATTACTTCCACCACAGAACCAACCTCGCGAGCACACCGCGCGGGGGGCATTGGTCAGGTGGTCGTGTGGTCACATGGTCGATGGTCAACATGCCCATTGCCCATGTCCACCCCTATGCCTTTTATGACCTGTGATGGTTATGCAACAAAATTATGGGATAATATTATTCTTCTTGTTTTCCTATTGACAGGCTATAAATTATTACGTACAGGGATGGGTACTTGCTCAGTGTTTACTCCAGCTCAAAAACACAACTTTTCAGAGGAACACGTTTACAAATACACATAAAGTTTTTGTTGTCTAATCGCAATATTAATCTGCTTGGTTTTATACATTACTTGAATAAAGGCTTTTTGGATCTAATCGAACCATTTTTGTGGTGGAAAATTGTTAACATAGTCTCAGAAATTAGGACGGGTGAAAGGAGCACTGGTATGGAGGACTTTATGTTTTTTTATACTCTAATAATAATAACCCGGCAAGGCAGGTGCTAGTTATCACTCAGTTCTAGACATTATCACGATAGTTATTTTGGAAAAGTTTTTGAATCACCGTGTTAAATGCTGATTCATGAAAATATTCAGATTACGGAGACAGCGATTAATAAGTTTCTGTTGTATCGGAGTCCATCTCCATATCAAAAGAATCATTTTCCAAATGCCGATGGAACCATGTCACAAGCAAAAATATAACTTATAATGAGAAAAACGTTTCTTGATTTGCGTCGTGATAGTGAGAATTATTGTTTGATTAATGAAACTTGATTACAGGCATCTAGTTAGTAGTGTTGCGGTGTGAATATATCGGATTTGCATACGAACATTAGCGTGTGATCGGTGTGCATGAGCATTCATGGAATTAACAGGCTTTTAGCTAAGTGAACCAGGCATCATGGGTTCAATTCCTCTCCTAGTTAAGTCCTACATCATTGTTAGAGCAATATTTTCCGCTAGTAATGACGATAATAGGATTTTTTCATAAATTGCCATGTTATTTGTAACAACGTTGTTGTACGGCATTTCATTCTCTCTGCCTGTCCGCGGGGCGCAATTACTAATTTGTTTGTTAGAATTAAGTTTTTAAGAATTACGTAAATCAAGAACTCAATAATAAAAAAACATATTCTGGTTTTATTCATAGACAACTCTAAAGCGTTCGATACCATTGATCCGACAAAACTATTACAGATATTGGAGGCGATAGGAATAAGGGGAAAATTACTAGAACTACTCAAAAACTATTTAAACAATCGACAAATTAAAGTTAAACTCTTCCAAACTTACAGCAAAGCTAAATATATGTCAACAGGAGTCCCGCAGGGGTCAATTCTCGGACCAACATTATACATAATATTCGTTTCACTCATGAATAAAATTTTTACATTCGTTAAACATTACGTTTATGCTGATGATACGGCACTAGTCATTTCGCATGAAGAATTGTGCATTGCAATAAAACTCATGCAGCATGATTTCTTTTCTCTACAGAAATGGTCACATGATGCGGGTCTTATAATAAATTCCAAAAAAACAAAATTAATGCACATACGATCTCCACATGCCAAATTTACCATCACGCCTTTAATAAAATCGCATACATTTGAATGTATACACAATTCGTCACAATCCTGCAAATGCGGAACCATTGAACTTGTACAAACGTATGTATATTTGGGGATAACTGTAGATATGCACATGAAATGGGATACTCACATAAGCAACATTTGCAAACGCCTACGAGCTATTGCTGGGCGAATTTACAAAATTAAATATTTTATGCCAATAAGTACGTTAAAAATTATTTATTTGTCACTAGCGGAATCTACGGAATAACGTCTTGGGGAAACTCGTGCAAGACAAATATAGGCTACATTCAAACAATTCAAAACTCTTTGACTAAGCTCTTGGTAAGCAAAAGTATTTATGCACAAAGAAGAGACATAAAATTATTATATGAATCAGTTAATATATTACCTGTTCGAGGGGTATTATGGTTTAAAATTGTATGCCAAAACGTATTGTCGGATTCAATATACAAAGAAAAAGTTGATCATGCACATGGCACTAGATTTAGTAAAAATGAGGGTTTATCCATTCCGAAAATTATAAATAAATACGGTCAACGGACTCTCACTTATCTTGTCCCTACCATATTTAATAAGATGCCAATGAACATAAAAATCGAATCAAATTGCACCACCGATCTCAAAAAAAAAAATTAAAAAATGGCTAATTGATCAAAACTTTTTATATTGATATTGTTTGTAATCTTATGTATAAATATGACTTTGCTTGTATAATATCTGTCTGTCTGTATATTTTATGTCTTTGTATTCTACTTAAAAGTTATTCTTCTGTATCTATTTTGCATATTGTGGTTTCTTGTTATATTTGTGATTTAGTGTTATATTAATATTGTTAAATTGACCTGCTGACAAACTGCCTTGGCGGTTTAGCGGGTGCTTAAAATGAAGAATAAAAAAAAAAAAAAAAAAAGATACATATGGTAGAGCTAGGATTAAAGAATACTTTTATGTTACAAACTACATAAGTAGCTTATCAGGTTTGAATATAAATAAATTTAAAAAATTTAAAAAACATTGTTGTAACTGATTACATATTTATATTTTTGAAATGTCCTTTTTTTATTATTATTTTCAGGTACGTATTTAGGACTGCATATGATTCCTAAAAACCTTTCCAACAAAAAAAGATTTCGGCTATATAAATTTACTAACTATAGGTATGATTAGAGGGATTTTGGGATGCGATGATAGCAAACCGAATCAGTTAAATTCCCGAAGTTCCTACACAGGGCCCAAATCGGAAAAACATGGCATAAAGTATTTTTTCAAATTTGTACCAATAATGTCCTAGTTAATGCACCATGAAAAAGACATTTCCGTGCATCTTTTACCAAACTTTCATCTCACTATATCGTCTTAACTCCCTACTGCAACAGCCGAAACTTCTCTGTTTCGGTGGCCTGGCGTAGCTTTTTTTATAGCGCCAAATTAACCTGGAATTCGAAAGCTTTTTTTTATTGTGAAAATTTTTCTTTTAGATTAATGTTATAATGGATGCTGCAACAGAAGGTATTACCACAAATATACATTTTTTTTAGAAATGTACTCCTTCTGCAGTTTTTTTATACGTTATACAGGGTGTCAAAAAGCTATGTGAATATTTTTTTTTAGGTTCGAATTAAAGTTTAAAAAATACAGATGGACTTAAAGTTTTCAACATGTGTATTAGTAGTTCAAAAAATTCTTACATCCTTGTGTACTGCTGTGTGTCCATGCGTATGATGTATATCAGGAGCGGTGCGTTCGAAAATACGTCAAAAATTAATTTGACAATTTTCACGTTGTTTTTCTGTAAAACGACCTATTTAGTGCTGTTCTCTACAGCTTGTTAAATAAGTCAGCGTGGCCTATCTCACGATATCTCTCGCCATATCGTCCCATACAGACGTACGGGATAGTAAAGCGAGTAAGGGTTATATGGGATTGTATGGCCAATATTGCCACGTCAACAAATGTTCTTCGGGCGTAATAGTCTCAGAAAACTGACATTTAAGCTGAAAATTTGAATAAATGTTTGGAATAGCCAATATTTAGAATGAACGTTCCGAATTCAATAAAATAACATTCAGCTAATTAATTTATTTTTTAAATTTTGAGAAGAATATCTAGTGGCTGCAATGTTTCTTGACTTGGAAAAATTTCGTGATTTCACCCTAAATACGGCGAAACTATTTGAGGTACTCAGCGGAAGAGTGGTCCAACCCATTAATATTCGTAATCAGCGAAAACATCATTTGTTATATATATTTTTGTAATACCTACGAAGCCACAGTGGCTCAATTTTAGTTTTCACTATTTCACAGATCCTTTGTGGGCCTCTGTGGCTTCATAGATATGAAAAAAATATATAACAATATGATGTTTTGGCTGATATGGGTTGGGCCACTCATCCGCTGAGCGCCTCATTTGTGAGATAATATCCTTGGTGAAATATGCCAATAATTAATATCTTCAAGTGGGCTGTTATCGGAAGAGATCCAAGAGGCTAAATATGTAAAACACACAAAAATATCGGGAATACTCTTATGGAAAATTCGGGACGAGACGGAGAGTGGTAGATATTTTTTATATGATTTTAGCATCACCATGTCCAATTTATTTATTTATTTATTTATTTCTATTCTTCAACATACATACATATTACAGATAATTACATTGGTATACATAGATTTTAAGTTAAGTAATAAGGAAAAAAAATAATAAAATGTTACTGATCCGTAACTGTATATAGGTAAGTACCTAGTAGTATTTTGTGAACACCTCACTAGGCGAACCTGTGCTGAGGTGTTCCCATGTTTTGGAATAATTGCAATTCTGACGACAAAAGTAGAAACACCGAATCCTCTTTGATATTGTCAAGAAGGAGACTGTGGATCGACCCATGGCGGCAGTATTGTATACATAAAATAAAAGATTAGTTGCAGCCAGGATCTATATATACATGTATATATAGATCCTAACTACATAGCATCTAGTTTATGTACAGGATAGATAATAGTTTTGATAGATAGGTAGGTAAATTATTCTAGGGACCACACGCCAATGGAATGAATAATATTGTGATTTTGATGTTTTGTCTTAAAATAAAATTATTATTGCCTACTATTTCTTTTTAATATTTGTTTTTGGTTATGTTTGGTTAGGTGTTATGATTTTTTGAGTAAATTGAATACCTTGTTGTTTGATCCAGTCTTTGATGAGTTTTTTGTGAAGAATTGTATATGGATTTGTAGTTAGTAGTTGTTTCAGTGTGGTGGGCATGAGGTTATGTAGTTTGATTGCGTAATACTTGAAGTGTCTTTGCCCGTGTGAGGTATGAGTTATCGGTATGTTAAGTGTTTTTTTTGTAGAGGCCCTGGTTTTAATTGCTAATTGAGGTTGCAATTGAATGTGAAGTTTATGTTGGAAGAAGTATAGTAGTACAGCTTTGGCGTAGAGTTGTCTTATTGTCATGACGTCTAGTGTTTCGTAAATTACATTTGAGCATGTGTAGCGAGGAACTTGGAGGATTAATTTAATTGTTGCCTTTTGAATTTTTTCTAATGGATCTATTGCTATATTCGTTGCACTTCCCCAAGCAAGTATGCCATATGTAATAATGGATTGGCAAAGTGCAAAGAATATGGTTCTGAGGATTGTTATTGGAAATATGTTTTTTATTGTCTTTATCAGATGCATGACTCGTTTCAGTTTGATTGTGATGTAAGTTATGTGGTCAGTCCAGCGTAAGTTGGCATCTATTATAACTCCTAGATATTTTGTGTGGTCAACCCTTTCGATACGTTCGCATTGACATGTGCGAGAAGTTTGTCCGCAGTCGTGTAAGATAAGGTCTACAATATGTCAATACATTTAGCATTCCCAGTAGAAACAATTCTGAAGATGCTTCGACCTCCCAAGTGAATACATATTTTATTTAATTTAGAAAACAGATTTCATTTAGAAAAAAATATCAGATTTCAATGTTTGAGTGAGCATCGCGCTTGGGTCCCACCCGGGCGTCGCGTGTTCGATCCCTCGGCTGACTAAGGCCTCCATCACGACACAAGCAACATTTTCCGTTTAGTGTGGTGGTAGTAAGAGATTTTAAAACATTGTTGGGTTATCCGTAACCCGGGAATGTTTATCTTTCTTTATTTATAATTTTAGAATTAGAAATTCTCAATTTTTTGTTTTTAAAAATACCCTGATTTAAAAAATAAATCTCAAGACTCCATTCAATTTTAGCCCTCAGTACCTACGTCTAGTAGAAGGTTTACCTTACAAATGTGCCATTTGATGCACGGCTCTCTGAAATTGCACCGATTTGTGTCTCACCTACTGACTTTCCTACCAGCCAAGTTCTCAAATATAATATCACGTTTGTAAGAAGTTTAGTTGACACAATCAATTGGCGCAATACGGTGGCATTCCCAGAACAAATAATAAATCCACTAAGCCAATTTGTCTAACAATTACTATAGCCAGTAAATACAAAGTAAGGAATGCCGCCAGTATTATTAACAAACTAACATAAGTGCCGTGTCATCACCAAGAGTCATTAAATTAGAGTGGTAATGATAAGATTTTTTGCTTTGTTGGTGAAATACATAATGAGATATCGAAATTTGTTTGCACGAGCCAACAGACAATATGGTTATATTTGCCTTCTTCTTCTCCAGACGATACGGCGTCGTGTATATTAATTCTTGATTCTCGTATATTTACGATTTTTTAGTGCTGCGTACCTACTGAAATAAACACTTTGATTAATAATTAAAAAATAGGAAAAGACTGTCATTTTGGCCTAATTCCGAAGAGTCTTAAAGTCAATAAGGCAGTTAAAATCAATTCAAAACTGTTGAGAAATCTTTGCTTCAGGAACCCATGGTCTTATATATATTTTTGAATGCAATTACTTATTGTACTATAAAAGCACGACAATACCTAAGAATTTATTCCTGATTTAAACTGTCATTAGCTATGGGGGTTTATTTGAAGTTGAATCCTGATTCGTCAGGGCTATTAACAGGAGTCACGAGGCGCTAGTGAAAGATAGAAGTGGAAAGGTAGAAGTAAGTAATAGCAGCCGCGAGTTTGTTGGAAATCCTGTAGTTTGCAAAAGTGACACGCCAAGTTATATCACAGACCGTATAGCGTATAGCGTAAATATGTACAATCAAGAGAGATTGTGTGCTCAGGTGTAATCGTTAATTTATGCTTAAAGGAGTGGTTTGAATGCTGTTTATTGTCTGAGCACACATGGAAAGATTTCTAGAGTCTGCAAATGTCCTGAATAAATTTAATTAAGCGTTTACATATAAAGTGTCCACTAACGATTCGGCCTTGAGTAAAATGAAACACTGGAAACCAGATATGCTAGTATTATTAGTGGTATTCAAAACAGCTAGCCCGTCCTGAGATGTTGTCGGAGAGAAAATACAACTCACAACCAGGAAGCCAGTTTGGACTGAAGGTCTGCATGTCTACGTAAATTAGAACACTCTTTTAAAATAAATAAAATTGACGTGAACTCAGAAGTAGAATTCCCAAATGAACAATAAGCTAAAGAGTCGGAAAGCGCTGACAACATTAAACCGCAATCGGTACAGTGACAATCATAGCGCGTACATGATGATGATGAACAACATGGGGATTTAAATATTCTGCATTATGTGAACGTGGTTCGCAACTTCAAACCGCAAACCGTATTTTTGAAAAATGTCTTTTCTATCGTCTTCCTGGGGACACATCAATACTGGACAAATTACACTAAAACATCTCAATACCTCTATGTAGCCACTATAAAAGCGAATCATAACAAGAACAAAACATTCATAAATCAATTTTCATTCGTACTTCACAGCGAGTTAACGATTCACTTAAAGTAAACAGTTTTCTTACAATTTGTCTCTGAATATTAATTTCGTATGCTTTGGAAGAGTATTTATTAGTGCAATAATACTAAATAATGTCAAACTCAAAAACTAAACAACATCTCAAAGGAAAATAACAAATCGGTTCGATGCAAGATTTCATTTTCATTTCAAATTTATCAACAAAGAAAGTGCTTTGCACAAGGCTAGAATATTATTGATACTAGTAATAATTTGATTAGTATCCATTGAAAAATCATAATATACTTCAATGTACGTGAAATGGCTTTTAAAAAATCGCGAAGTGAATTGCCAAACAATTTAACGGTGATAATTAAGTCTAGTATGAAAATTGAATTCTGGAAGGATCCCAATAAAACCGAGTATAAATATTTGCCATCAAGTTTCAAGTGTGAACAAGTGATTTGCACAATTCCTCGCATTCTTGTCTCTCGTCGAGTTACTGGTCGTCGGGACCGTCTGCAGCACGCAGTCTCAGATACAAACAGATCCGTTGAAACAGAAAACAAGGAAAACCACTCTGTTTACCCAATAAATGAACAGTAGCCGCCGCGGCCGCTAATGACTCTCAAGGAGTGTATAGAATACAACTCTGCCTTCATGTTACGAAACGTGATAAATTTGAATGTTTTATCAGGGATTAAAAAACCAATGATAATTATTGTCAATAAGTACAATGTTAAAGTCTTATAATCTTTTAAATATGTAGAGTTGATACTAGCTGGCTTTCCCGAGCTTCAATATACATTGCAACCATGTTTTAAAACAACCATGTTTTTTGAGAGGTAGGTAAATGGATTACATCAAAATTACATGTCTGTTAAAGCTATCTAATTTTTACGATGTTGAGAGTGATGGATGGATGGTGAACAGAAAAAAAAAATTGATTGGGTTTCGACGTTGGGAGCTCAAAATCTGTAGATGTGTTTAAAAATGCGCCTACATCGATATTTTTCACGAAACTATTTTAATTTTTCTTTTTTTCTTAGAATTAAAAAAAGAAGTACACAAATATTAAATAAATTAATTTTTTATAATTACGTACAATGCCCAATAAAAGTAAAGTAATGGAAACTGGTAATTCCAGATTAACAATAATAGCAATACAATTCTGATGATCGGGATACTTAGGTTCGTCGAGATTACGGGTCTTGTTTATTATCGTATAGTATTTATATAGACTTAACGTGTATTCTAAAGGTTGATCTGAATTAATTAGAACTATTTCAGTGAGGTGCCCGTTCGTCGAGATTACGGGTCTTGTTTATTATCGTATAGTATTTATATAGACTTAACGTCTATTCTAAAGGTTGATCTGAATTAATTACAACTATTTCAGTGAGGTGCCCGTTCGTCGAGATTACGGGTCTTGTTTATTATCGTATAGTATTTATATAGACTTAACGTCTATTCTAAAGGATGATCTGAATTAATTACAACTATTTCAGTGAGGTGCCCGCCTCGGATATCTTCGAAATAACCTCTGCTGAAACATTTTAAAACTACATATAACTACCTATTTTTATGATATCTGTTGAGATACATTGAAACTAAATACATATTCCTATAAGCTACAGAAATCAACGCCTATGTATGGGTGTTAAAAAGTAAATGTAAAATTAAATATCCTTAATCAAATAACATTATAATGAAAGCTGGAACGCCTAAAAATAAATCTTAAAAAATTCTATGAATCATTTCAAAATTTTAGGCTAAAGAATCAGTGATATTAAGGGGTCAAAAAGATTCTTAAAAATACCGCCAATAGAAAAAAAACGTGGTACTTACTTGTTATTTAGGGTACATTTTATACACGTCCCCAATGCCATGGATGTATAATATATAATTGAGGTAGTGCCTGCGATCCGGACCTGCTTGGCAAACAGGTAACCATTTGTGAGGAACGTAGGCGTGGGCGGCAGACGACCAGTCTGTTCCTCTTCGGCTCTGGCGTCGGCCAGTCTGCCCCGATCCCCCTCCCCTCCACCACCAACCACTGTACCACCGAACAACCTTACCTGACCTCCTTGACCCACCTTACCCGATCCCACCCGATCTCACCCGATCGTACCCGCTCTTATCCTGCCTTCATTATTTATTACACGAATCTTACTGCATACCACATAACTCATTAAGAGACGATATGAATTAAACATCCGACGACTTTATTTGTTTTTAAAAAATACATTAGCCGAACAGGCTGAAACCATCAATTATCTATAATACACTTTAGACGAAAAAAAGGAATTTACAGGTTTGTTTATTTTATTGAAACATTTTTGTAAATGACATCCACTTTATTCTATTCAAGCATTTAAACCTTGACTAGATGGCTTACTTTGACTTGATGGCTAACTTTGACTAGATGGCTAACTTTGACAGATGGCTAACTTTGACTAGATGGCTATCTTTGACTAGATGGCTAACTTTGACTAGATGGCTAACTTTGACTAGATGGCTAACTTTGACTAGATGGCTAACTTTGACTAGATGGATAACTTTGACTTGATGGCTAACTTTGTCTAGATGGCTAACTTTGACTAGATGGCTAACTTTGACTAGATGGCTAACTTTGACAAATGTCTAACCTTGACTAGATGGCTAACTTTGACTTGATGGCTAACTTTGACTAGATGTCTAACTTTGACAGATGGCTAACTTTGACTAGATGGCTAACTTTGACTAGATGGCTAATTTTGGCTAGATGTCTAACTTTGACCAAATGGCTAACTTTGACTAGATGCCTAACTTTGACTAGATGGCTAACTTTGAATAGATGGCTAACTTTGACTTGATGGCTAATTTTTACTAGATGGCTAACTTTGATTAAATGGCTAACTTTTACTAGATGGCTAACTTTGACTAGATGGCTAACTTTGACTAGATGGCTAACTTTGAATAGATGGCTAACTTTGACTAAATGGCAGACTTTGTAAGTAAATGTATACATGGCAAGTCAGAGATCGGCTTATTTCAGGAGGATGAACGATGTAAAGTGATTTCAAGGGTTTTCTTACCAATCGTTCGAAGAGAGAGCCCATGTTCGGATAAATAGCATAAATTTTCTCTCGGTGAAGCTATGCAGGTAGGTTCTTTAATTATTTCTCAATCTTTGGTTCAGTAGTCAAACGAAGATGCGACTTTTGTACCTTTAGGTGACGTTTTGTAATTACGACATTTTCCCCTTTGGACGTTTTCTTGGAAATATTGAGAGACAATCACGCCATCATACTTATCAAAATTTCCACTGTTCATTTCCAGCATTATGTACTGTAGGTTATAAGATGAAGTCGGACCATGGTCATGAGGAGGGTTCAGTATTTGTACCTATCTCCCCCCGTACACCACTCCCATGCGTCTATCCTGTCGAGTTGTATAGAACCTTGAGTGCCTAGTGCCTTGCAGTCTCCGAGACGCGGACCTTTCTTAACGTAGATTCTGCCTAATCTCGTAAGCAACATTTTTAGAGGAATTCAGTATTTTTTCTTATTAATGTGAGTAAAACGGATATTTTAAAGTATTTGGCAAAAACGCATCAAAATAATAAAGGAGAAGTTAAAAAATACAGGAATTTTAAGAATAAAAGCCGAATTTTTTTATTCATTTTATTTTATTAAAATTTGTATTCTTTATATATTTATATTAAAATAACATATTTGTTAACGTATCTCTAGAAAGCTTAATAAATGATGACGAGGTCCATACAATTCCGTCCATGCGACACGCGACGCCACCATACCATGTTGAGCTGCGAGAATTATCAAGTAAGTTAATATTGATTGGAAGGTCCGTACACGTTATTTTGCCCAATTGCTAGTTCAGAACGGCTCAGCGCGTTTTGCGTGCTTGATGTGGATTGAACCAATAAAAAATGTTGTGACCATTTTAGAATTGAAGATACATTTATCTTTGTATGATCGTGAGATGTAGCGATAGGATGTTTAGATGGTTTGGGTATGTAGAGCTAATGATTGAAGAAAAGAGAATTGTGAATGGTAGAAGAAGTCGGAGCCGTCCGCGGAAGATATGGCATGAACAAGTGAACCAAATACTTGGGTCGGACCATGTCAAGAATTAGAATAACGGATGAGAATGTATGAGACGATCTATGAATTTTGAGGCATGGAGTGTGCCAAGACCTAGATGTTTAATGGTCCGTCCTCTATGCCATACGCATTAGTGATACTAAGGTATGTATGTGTGAATGGATCCAAATTAATATGCATATAGTATCAGGTTTTTAGATTTTAGAGGTTTTCACCCGGATGATCCGGGTAGAATTCTAGAATAACAATCCACATATTGTTCAGATTTTGCTGCGTATAAACCTACGTACCTACGTGTCATATGTACCGAACCAGGAATTATGGTAAAATAATTAAGCAACCGCAAGCGGCGTTTCGTGCCATTTGCCGTAATTCGTGGCTCGGCTCGCGTTCATGTTCGTGCATGTATACGCAGCGTTAAATGTTCACAATATTGTTCGCTCCATTACCATAAATATAACAGAATGAATATTCGTTGTAGCATGCATTGTTTTGTGGTTTCGCCTCCAATAAAAGAACACACACGCTCAGTGTGCACGAGATTATTTATGTACTAGGTGGTCGGAATGTACGGGCCTTGTATCTATATTATTGAGAAATTACGCTTCAGAACACAAACCGCGGTCAATACGAATACAACTACTAGGGAATACTCAATATTAATTGTTGACTCACTCGCTCTACACGATTGTAATCCTTCAAATATTTTAGGCTCATAAGAACTCAGAGTCATTACCGCTTTTTATTTCTCTTCAAATGCTCTTCTGGCGGGCGAGACTTTGTTGTATTTTACTCAAGAACTCGCTTATCGTTCGAATTCCTTTAGTTACAAAATTACAATAAATCAACGGAATTTATTGTTATTGTGTATACTTCCTTTTTATATGAATATTGAATTAGACGTAGAAAAAGTATGTGCAAATTAGGTTTCACTAATATTAACATTACGTGTTGTCTTACCGATATAGAACGCCGAACAATTATTACATTCTGTTCATGTTCTATATCGGTAAGACAACACGTAATGTAAATATAAGGATAAAGGAGCACCTTCGTTGCCTCAATAATAACGGTTTTTCAGAATTCGCCAACCATTTGATTGATAAAGATCATACGTTTTGTCATAGCACCGGTGCTAACATCTTACATAAAAACGGGCATGGTAACAGACCAAACAATTTAGAGGCACTAGAAATTAAAAAAGCTGTAAAAACCAAAAGTAATATACTTAATAATCAATTAGACATATCAAGTAGTCCAATATTAGGTCTGTTTCCAATAAACCCTTAATAAAAAATTCCCAGTGCTCCTTACCACCATGCCAGTTGATGCTTTGTTTCTCCAAATTTATTATTGTAACCCATTAGTCACATAATTATCTCTCGGTTTTTTCCATTACTTGCGCACTTAGGTTAATGTATTTTATGGCCGTCGATGTGTTTGTTATATTTGTATCATGTTGTCTCCCTCTATATTTTGTTTTATATAAGCACACATTATGACTTATTGTTTAGTATTAATTTGTACCCTGATGATGCTTGAGTAAAGCGAAACCGGTCGGTTCAAAAAATTAATAAAACTGGTTTTAAACAAAACAGTATTTCATTTTACTAAGTATGTCAAACCACAAAGTGATTGCTTTCTACAATAATAAAAAAAGGTCGTGGGGACAATATTACCTACAATTTTCTTTCTTACCCACAACTTTTTTTGCTACTACGGGTATGTTCAATACGTTTTCCAATAATCTTTTTCTCATATCCTCGTTCATCCCAATTTTCTCCCGCCTTACAAAATTTGCCGATTGGTGGTGTAACCTATTGTTGTAGGTCGTCTTACTCGGTGCAGAGGGATCATTCAGTGGTATTCCCAGGACTGTATTTTGACACCAATGTGTGACACCGATGACCACACAAAATGTTTCACCTTCTTAGCTGAAAAAATATTTATCAGAGAAATATTATGTTTGTCAGTTAATTCGGGAACTAATTGTGAAGCAGATAATTATAGGTCCATTTCTAAGCTCTGCTTTTTTTCAAAGGTGTTCGAAAATATAGTCTACGGCCAGTTATTCCCTGTGTTAAATAATTCGATCAAAGAATTTCAGCATGAATTCTTTGCAGATCGCTCTGTCGCTACAAATCTGATAACATTTTTAAATTTCTTATCTGACTCTGTGGATAAACGAGTGCAAGTTGATACAATCTATACCGACTATAACAAAGCCTTTGACAAGATCAGCGTTCTGCTTAGAAAACTTGCTAATCATGGTATTCATGGAGATCTCCTTCGTTGGTTATCTTCATACGTAACAAACAGGTCCCAGGCTGTGACAGTGGGTGGATTTTCCTCCATCTGGAATATCATCACTTCCGGTGTGCCTCAGGGGTCCATTTTGGGGCCTTTGCTTTTCTCTTTCTATATAAATGATATTACGACATGTTTTCACAACGCTCAAATTTTACTATTTGCCGACAATATGAAGATATACCTTCTTACAAGCTCCCAGGACTGTTTTGTGCGTTTACAAGAAGATCTTGACCGACTGACGGATTAATGTCTCAGAAATAAGCTTTTTATCAATATTTCTAAATGTTGCAAAGTCACATTCTCACGCAACCGTGTGAAAATACTGCATTAATACACCATTTCTGGATCGCTGTTAACAAATAAAGATTATATACGTTATCTCGGGGTTATTTTGGACTCTAAACTTACTTCTGATAAACACGTTGATAACATTGTCACCAAAGCAATAAAGAGTCTAGGCTTTGTACTGAGAACATGCAAATTTTTCAAAAACACTAAGACTCATCTGATTCTCTACAATTCACATGTTCGTTCTCATTTGGAGTACTATTCCCATTTTTGGAACTCGCGCTATATTGTTTATGTTAACAGGTAAGAAAGAGTTCAGGAGCGATTTCTCAAAATCCTCAATTTTAAATCATTCAAAATATACAATTCTTACGACGAAATCGAGAAATATTTTCGATTCACGAAACTGCTCAACAGGAGGCTTGTCGCTGGTCAGATGCTCCTGTACAAAATTATTAACTCAAAAGTTGACTGCCCGGAGCTGCTGATACAGCAGACAAAATACCTTTTTCTACATTGATTCAGCAACACCAATTTCAACCAAAATGAATTTATACAAAGGATATGTAACTACTATAACAATAAATTTGCACATATAGACACACTTGCTGATATATTCACTGCTAGTTACTGTCGCTACAGAATTTCATTGTGTCACATTCTAGGGGCGAATAACACAACATTTATGGTTGTTAACTTGTTTTGACAGCTCCCACTTTAAACATTAAAAAATATAGTTTTTTAAGAAAAAAACCTTAACAGTTCTTTGTTTATTCATGAGATTTGAGTCGAGAAGACGAGTATAGTGTTTTTGCTAGTGAGTTATTAATATTTACCACGATATTGATCATTCTAACTGTTGGCAATTCATTACAAAAGTGTTGTTTTTAATCTCAAAAACTTTACCATACCTAAGCTTAAAATGTCTACGAAAAGAAGTTAGATAAATACAGCATAAATAAAATCACATCGGTAAACAGTTACACAGAGCATACTGATTTGCATAAATAAGTCTGAATTGTTAACATTGATCATAAATTGAAAAATACCTTTTTTTGCACCACAAACAATAATATTTACATTTTGATTATCAAGATTTGTTGTGGGGCATTATTATGAAAATGCCTCAGGAAAAAACTCGCTCCAAATAAAAAAAATAACGCCTTAACTTCACATACTCCCAGCCAGTCGATAATAATCAGATCATTTTTTTCTATATTGATAATAAATTTTCTGAATTAAAAAAAGAAATGTTAACAAAAATTGAATTAGAGACAGCCGAAACAAAAAAAGCAACCAACTTCATTTCCGAAAAATACGATGATATACTAACTAAATTAAACGAATTGGTGGGGATTAAAAATAGAAGTTGAAAAAATTAAAAAAGACATGTCTAGAATGAATGATATTGGTATTCGGCTTGCCGAGCTAGAGCAAATCCCTGGAGTGTGTGAAAATTTAAATGACAACCCGATAGAAACCGCAAAGGATATTGCTAACAAGCTTGGCATTGAAATCTTGAATGAAGACTTTTCAGACATCTATCGTGTTCCTGACCGTCGCCGTCGTCAAGGTTCTACAAGAAACATTATCATTAAATTCTCCAATTCTAGCGTTACTACTCGACACAAACTGCTTGCAGCAAAAAATCAAACCAAGAAAATACGCCCATCCTTGTACATCGGCGAAGAGTTGTCCTATGGAAAACTAAGAAGCGAGCATAGGAACTAAACCACCAATCTATGTGGTTTAAAAATGGTAAAGTTTTCAGGCAGAAATCAACGGAATCAAAAATTATAAATATAAAACATGAAAGAGATCTTCTATCACTGTAAAATTTAATTTTATCGTTAACAAAATGAATTAAAATACATAAAATGGTTACCGAATTGGAAGTACTCGCATACCTTTGAAAATTGAAAATGAAACTGTTACTACCAGCCCAGAAAACATAAAGCTATGTCTAAAAAACAATTTGAAAATAATACACCAAAATATAAGAAGCATCAATAAAAACTTCGAAGGATTTCTTATAAACCTAAGACTAATAAACATTGAATTTGATATTATGATACTAACAGAATGTTGATTAAAAGTTCTTATACGCCAAAAAATATAGAAGGCATTACATCAACACTTCATATAATACTAAATAAAATGATGGAATTGTAGTGTACATTAAAAACAATCTAAAAACTACTACCAAATAAAACAAAATCAATTACTCCAATTGTCTACACATACAAGCTAAGTTAGTAATTGATATACTGGCTATTTATAGATCCCCATCCGCACCCAATATTGTAAACTTCCTTACTTCACTTGAAACTGTGTTACATAAACAAAAACGCTGTAGTAATCTGTTTTTAATTGGAGACACAAACATTAATATTTAGAAAGTGGTCATCCTCAAAAAGATGATTACCTCAATGCCATAAGCTACTACGGTCTTGTTAGTTACATCAACAAACCTACTAGAGTCACTGTAGAAACTCTTTCTTGAATTGACCATGTAATAGGCAAAACGAATAAACCTATCAACACAATAATATATGAATCCACGATGGAAATAAAAATAAAACTAAAGATGATTCCGTAAATATATCTATCGTGAAAAATAAAATCGACTGGGACACAATTATTTTCAACATAAAAAACGAAAAATGTGAAAATTTGTATTCAATTACTGATAAACAAATAAATCTACACACCAAAAAGAAAGAGGTACAAAAAAATACAATCTCAATAATAACATATCAAATATAAATTTATAAAATTCAAAAATTTAATTATATTTCTAATAAAAAATAAAAAAATAAAATCTATAAGCCTTGGTTTACACCTGGATTATTAAAATGCATCAGGAAAAGAGATAATATTCACAAACAAAAACAAATAAGGAAAGATCCAAATAATTATTACTTACTTCATTTTACAAAAAAATACAGAAATGTATGTACAAAACTAATTAAACATTCAAAGAATAAATACTATTCAAGAAAAAATATTGAATGTAATAATGACTCCAGAAAGATTTGGTAAATTCTTAAAGAGATAACATATTATTAAAGAGATTACATATGGGACTTCAATGTTCATAACGAACCTTGGTTAAAGTTCTCAGGACCAACGGACTCGGCTGGACGAGAGGCGGAATCCTTTGCCCTCTGCTACGGACTGGAGCAAATGGTTCAGGAGCCTACAAGGGTTCCTGATGTCCAGACTCACCGCTCCAATCTGCTAGATCTGTTTCTAACCACTGTGCCACACGGCTACAAGATTGAAGTCACAGCGCCTCTAGGATCGTCCGACCACTGCCTGGTGACAACATCAATCCCCGTAACCTTCAGACCGCCAAATGAGCGGCTGAAGAGAAAAGTGTGGCACTATAGATCAGCAGATTGGTTTGGTCTGCGGGCTCATTTCAATGCCTTCCCGTGGTCAGCTGTCTGTTTTCAGACTTCGGATCCCTCAAGATGTGCCCAGGAAATTGGTGAAGTCATCACATCCGCGATGGATGGCTTCATCCAATCCACTGTGAAAGAAACTGGTGTGGGCTCAAAGCCGTGGTTCAGTCGACAATGCTCCGAAGCAGTGCGACGAAAAAACGCGGCTTACCGAGCCTACAACACATCTCGAACGTCTGAAAGCAGAACAGTATATAACAAAATGGCAAAGGAATGCAGGAGGATCATTAACAGGTCAAAATTCGAGCACGACCTGCAGATCAGCAGTAAGCTGGCTGCCTGCCCGCACGGCAGCAGAGCGTTCTGGTCACTTGCGGGCTCAATAGGTCGCAATTTCTGCAAATCCAGTCTGCCACCTCTTACCAGACCTGATGGCTCTCTAGCAAATACCGCCGCCGAAAAGGCTAACTTATTAGGCAAAATGTTCGCGGAAAACTCGACCCTCGATGATCAAGGTGCTACCCCGCCGTCGGTTCCTCATTGCAGTTTTCGTATGAAAAAGCTGAGGATCCGGCATCGGGATGTACTCCAAGTCTTACGAGGGCTTGATGTTAATAAAGCTAGCGGGCCTGACGGAATACCTGCCCTGGTATTGCAGAGGTGCGCTGTAGAAATAGCTCCAATTTTGACGAAGCTTTTCAAAATGTCCCTGAAGACTGGCTCTGTGCCCTCTGGTTGGAAAAAAGCGATCATTCACCCTATTCCAAAGAAGGGTGACCGCTCCAACCCAGCCAACTACCGCCCCATAGCGATCACATCTGTTCTGTCAAAAGTGATGGAACGTGTGATCAATGACAAACTGCTCACATACCTCGAGAAGAACAAAATTATTAACGACCGTCAATACGGATTCCGGCGGAACCGCTCGTGCGGTGATCTTCTCGCGTATGTGACGCATGTTTGGGGACGGTGCCTGGAATGTTTTGGTGAGACCCAAACGGTTTCACTGGACATTTCCAAGGCCTTTGACCGGGTTTGGCATCGAGCGCTTGTCAACAAACTGCGTTCTTACGGACTTCCCGCATCCTTGTGTGCGTGGATTGCCGACTTTTTGAGGGGGAGGTCGATTCAGGCGGTTGCTGACGGTTTCACCTCTTCCTCGCATTCGATAAATGCTGGCGTCCCACAGGGATCGGTTCTGTCTCCGACTTTGTTTCTGTTGCACATCAACGACCTCTTGTCATGTGCACCGATTCATTGTTACGCGGATGACAGTACAGTCCATGATAGCTTTTTGTTTGACAAGCCTCCAAAGGGCACACAAACCCCAATAGCTCGGAGGGCTTTGAAGCAGAGAATGGACGGTTACCTCGAGAGTGTTTTCTCTTGGGGTAAGAATAACCTCGTCGAATTTAATGTTTCAAAGACCCAATCATGTCTGATAACGTCTAAAAGGGATCGAAATGATAATCTAGTCTCCTTCAACGGAAGCATTCTCCCGAACAGGACCTCCATTGATATGCTTGGTGTAACTCTTAGTGACCAGCTCAGGTATGGGGGCTCCATCGAAACCAGAGTTAAGTTAGCCTCTCAGAAACTGGGCGTACTGTACAGGGCCCGCAGATACTTTAATAGTACTCAACTGTTAACCCTGTACAAATCGCAAGTGCGCCCCACGGTTGAATTTGGCAGCCACCTCTGGTCTGGAGCTCCAAAATACCTAAAAAAAAACCTTGACTCTGTGCAGAAACGGGCGGTCCGTTTGATAGATTCTCCCATCTTAACAGACGGATTGCAATCTTTAGAGCATAGGCGTCAGGTGGGAATGCTGTCCTTGTTCTACCGGTATTACAATGGAAGATGCTCCGAGGAACTAGCGTCATTGATCCCCTCGGCACCGGTGCATAGTCGGGAAACACGCCAAACACGCGCCCAACATTTGTACTCAGTTGATATTAGTCACATGAGAACGGGTCGTTTTTACGATTCGTTCTTGAGTTCAACAGCTCGGCTGTGGAACGATTTACCGGCCTCTGTGTTTCCTCCCTCCTACAACATGAGTCTCTTCAAGACCCATGTTAACTCCTTCCTTTCCTCAAAAAGACCCTCCACACAGCATCCTCAAAGATGACATAGGCCCTGAGGGAAATTATTTTCCTCAGGGCCTCCTGTGTGGAGTTAATGTAAAAAAAAAAAAAAAAAATATGCAAGACAATTCAGAGATCAAATTGATGAACTTACAATTGATGGTCAGAATGTGAATTTTAACTTGGACCCGGCGACTATATTGCCGATCATGCAAATACCTTTTTTACAAACGTTGGATCAAATTTGGCCAGTAAAATAATGGAAAACATCAACTGCAATAGTAAAACTCCACCACCAGATGATAATCTCCGAGAAGAAACTTATGCAAATTTTTTTTTAAAAGATGTATCGATGGAGGATATCACTCACTGAAAGAGAGGACTTCACCTGGACATGACAAAATACCAAGTCAACTACTAAAATCACAGAACTATCATATAGCCGTTCCTCTCAAATTCCTGATTAATAAGAGCTTCACTCTAGGTTGCTTCCCAAATGTATTAAAACAAGGTATTATCTCTCCAATTTTTAAAGATTGGAACAAAACTGAAATTACCATTTACAGACCAATCTGTGTTCTATATGCACTCTATAAATTTTTTGAAGGAATACTGAGAAATAGATTGACTACTTACCTTGACTCTAGTAAAATATTATCAGCAAATCAGTTTGGTTTTCGCCGAAACTTATCAACCTCAGACGCCATCGCTAACTTTACAGACTTCATAACAAGTAATGTTGACAAAATAAATAAATATATAGCAATTTTCTTTGCTCTTGAAAAGGCGTTTGATACAGTGAACCACAAAATACTTTTAGATAAACTTAAGACTTAAGAGGATAGGAATATCAGATACAGTTCTTCAATTACTTCATAGTTATCTAACTGATCGAACGCAATGTGTTAAAATAAAAAGGAACCTGTAGTAGTTCCCAAAAGACAATTTGTGGGGTTCCACAAGGTAGCATCCTAGGACCCTTATTATTCTTAATATATATTAATGATCTATATAACTTACAAATTTGTGGACAAATCACAACTTTAGCCGATGATACGGTTTTGCAATTTTACGCCAAATCTTGGGATAAAGTCTTTAAAATGGCAGAAAATGGCTTTCGTATTGTTAAAAATTGGCTTAATACTCACATATTAATCCTGAATACAGACAAAACCAAATTCCTAACATTTTGAATATAAAATAAGCTCTTTCCTTCAAAACAAAGCCTTAAACTTCCCAGCTGTAACCCCTTATTAACTTCATGTACCTTTCCTTCTATAAGTAGAGTTGACAGTATTAAATATCTTGGTAAATGAAACACTGTAACTTTTGTTTCATTTATCTATAATGGATTACCACAAAGTTATAGCTACATTCAAAAGTATAAATATCTTGGTATTCAAATAGATGATCTTCTTAAATGGAACGCAAATGTTACAAACCTAACGACAAAACAGAGGAAATTAGTCTATTTCTTTAAAAATTTTAGAGAAATATAAAATAACTGAAACAAGTTTACTACGGTCTTATACAATCATCACATGAAGTGCCACAAATACTTGCCTGGAGCCTTTAGTAAAGATTTTGAAGGATATTGTTAAAGTCCTGTTGAGAACGAGCACTGATTTTATTTTTAAGACATTAAATGTTCCTAAACTGCAAAAATTGTATAAAAAAAATATCCTGCTTCATCAATTTAAAAATACACAAATGTTTGAGGAACGAATAAGCACCAGAGCCCTAAGGTAGTCAAACGTAAAATCTCTTAACATCCCAGTTTTGTCAAACCTCTTATGGGCAAAGAACTTTTAAATATAATGCAACAAAGCTATTCAATTCTCTACCTCCTGAAATTAGAAACACTCAAACCAAAAGTGCATTTAAAAGTAGAATCATTGATCAGCTCAAATAAACATATCTATCAGGAGGATTTAATAACATACTCAACTTTATGCCTACTGTGTGTAAATATGTAACAAATATTAAAAAAAAGATTTTATATCAAGCTGTCATTTTCATAATATTTTTCATAAACTTAAACGAAGTCATTGATAATAACCACCCTGTAAATTGCCATCTCAACACAGGCGTTTCACACCTAGTGAGATGGGCAAGACATCATTATTATAACCTAATCTAATATGAAAAAAAATAAAAAAAAAATTAAAAAAATAACATATTCATGACGATTAAATTAATTGTATCTAATATTTTTTTATAACTTGCGTGGCAACTTTCCCTTATTTTCTTAGTCTATTTAAGTATAGTTAAAATCGCATTTATTCTATTGTTGTGTATTACATGTTTTTCACTTGTTGAATTTACATCTGTAATATTATTTTTTTTTAATTGCTGCTTAGTTCTATTTTTTTTTCTTAAATGTTCTAGTTTATATTCAGTTACTTTTATGTTTTATGTTTCTATGAACATTAATAATTAGTCTGTTTTTTGCGATCCTCTTATTTATATTTTATTGCTAAGACTGTTTATGTTCCTTAAATAAATAAATAAAAGTAATCTTCTGACGCGCACCTTACATTGAGGTTCTTCTCAATCGGAAACCAGTTGCCAGTAGCAATGTTTGAAAACTCTCTTTTATTTCATCACAAGTGGATACCTCTCTGACCTGTCTTGCGAGTATCTCTGTGTGAGTGTGCGTGGCGGCCACGTGTGTTTGTAGTAGTGAAGGTATCCGAAAACAGTTTTCTTTGATTTGGGCCGACTTTTCATTAACGCTGGTCCCATTTGTCAGTGTTTAGTGAATGGAGCTGAACCAGTAAATTTACTATCATAAAGATTAATTAAATGGAGATTTGTTTTTGAAGACTTGGTAATTTATGAATAGATGCTTATCATTACCATCCATTTTTTTAAAAGGGTACTCACGTAATGCAAATGTTTCATTTGCTCGAGAAACTCAAACTCTGGTAAAATGATGTTACTTAACGTAAAAATTTTAACCTGCGTTTTAAACATCCAATTAGTGGGTAATGAAATTGAATAATGTAGAATTTGAAACCTATAATTTGATTGACAATTAAGTCATCATTTAATTTCTTGTATTCCGTTTCTGATGGGCTGAACACGCGGAAAGAATGTCAGATGACAGGATACCGAAAATCATGATTTAATTGGTCCACCAGTAGAAAGGACACCAGTGGAAAAAGATGAGAGAAGAATATTGCTGGAGAGTGGGAAGGTTTGGTCAGTGGATACAAATTGTCGGACCTGGTGAAAAACGTTGAATATGAATTATAGCACTGTGATGGAGACGATTTTTCACATTCAATATAAGCGAAATCTCCTTGAGACCAGAAACAGGCAAGACTGATAATCCTGACCGTATTCTCAGTAACGGCTGAGGAGTTTGAGAAATTTGATTGGGAAGAATGATCCTTCAATGAAAAGAAACCCTCGGAAAGATACAAACACAAATTTATAAGTCATAATAATAATAAGATTTGGTTTTTACTTGTATGGCGCCGTTTTTGTGAAAAATCACCCCAGGGGCGCTGTATAAACTTATAATACATTTCTACAATCTTACTTCTAACTACAAACCAGACAAACCATTACAATAACTTATGGCTAAAAATTGCATCCACCGGTTTATCGATTACCGATAAGAAACTATATGTACAATGATTTTACCAATGAACGCGATGCTGCTGTAAAAATGTACTGTGCATGCATGAAAATATATACACAGGACCATACATACCTGGAAGGCAACTAAACATTAATACTGTTATTGTTTATTTAGAGAAATTTAGATACAGTTCACACGCAGAGGATATAATTGGGAATTATAATATATAATTATGTTCTGTAATGGGCACATTTTGAAAACAGAAGCAAAATTTTATGATTGGCGGTAAATAGTACAAGGATTTGATCCGAATATCTATCTTCCCAAATGTGATTCATTATTTGGTAAGAGAAAGATTGATGTGTAAGAGATCGAATGAAAAGTGTGATTAAGGTATATCATAGGCAAAATAAGAATCATACTCACAGAAAGGTATTCTTTATTTTAGTTTTCTTTGGAATAATATCGCTGCCGGAAATGGAAATAGATGAATTGTCTATGAAATGTAGCCGTTTGTTTGTGGCCGCCCAGAGAAACTCAGTACTTACTGAGAGATTTATTAAAGATATGAACTAGGAATAGAGCTAAGACAATGGATTTTTTTTTAATAACCAAGTTGGTATAGGGTCAAGACTACACTGCTTATTTGGCGAACTTGAAATTATCTTTTTTACTTCTTCCAGGTTTGTAGGTTTGAAGGAAGACAAATTTCCTTTAGAATTGATAGTGAAACTTGTCGGAGGGGCGTGAGATGTGGAGGCACGAACGGTTTTAATGTTTTCCAGAAAAACTTTGTTAACCAAATCATCGTTAAGTAGGTCATCGTTAACCAATCTAAAATTTTTGTATTAAATCAAACGAAATATATTCTTCAGATAGAGAACATGAAAAATATCGTGTGACCACAAACGTTACCAGTAACAAAAGTAATAACTTTTGCAATACTAATAACTTTTCATTAAAACCACGCATTTTTATTGTGAGTATAGTGAGGTTATGAAGAGTTATAAACCATCCTTACCGGAAGAAATTCTCTCTTCTTCCACCTCAGACAGATTCCTGCAGATATTTATGTAATAAAGTGTTAAATTTGATGACCTTCTCCAGGACCGTTTTGGGAACTTCATCCGCCTTTAATATCTTTCTGGTCTGTGTTCAAACACTGTGTTCGACCACCATAACACGGGCATCAGCCGAGCATGGTGGTCGAAAAATCCACAAATAATGTAACTATAATATTTATGCAATGAATAAAGAAAAAAAAAACTTTACGAAATTTCCTTAATGTAACTACAAAATTTTTTTGGAAATACGGCAGACTAGATTATGTAAAACGATCGTAAATCCTAAATTTTTTTAGACCTTAACGTACCTCTAGGCCACCTACTTCACCTTGCCTTATTCAATAGGACGGGTTGTTTCAATTTTTTTTTAAATTGTCAAAATTTTTAGGTTAGTTTTCACGTTCTATGCAAGTTCTCACCAAATTCTGTTATTCTATTATAATAGGCCAGTTGCTTAATAATTGACTGAAATAATCACAGAACTTAGATAAAACTTTCATAGGTGAAAATTAAGTTGATTTGATTTTTTGAAACAACTCATCCTAAGTTCTTCTACATTAGGTGAAATTGGTTTTTAGATGAATTACAAGACAAGGATATTAGGCTAGAATTGCGTATTTCTTTCAGCGTAAAATAATTGGTAAGCCCTAAATTTTTTTTTAATTCAGCTACCATTCCGATTGTGGTACCATTCCGATTAGAAACGTTGTTTGAAAGTGCAAATTTTATGTTTAGTAACCAGATCTGAATAGCCAGGTACCTTCCCACCTTATATTCTACAACCCTTTACAAATTCCTTTGGTCTCTTAATTTGGGAGGCGGGTTTGGGTACCGACGCCCTGGGAACCATTCACTGGATAACCAACACCTGCCATAGGTCACCCCAAGGGGTTCGCCAAGTTTGGTGACTAAGCATGGTTGCCCTGGTTCATTGGGTGAGAATTGTCTAGATATTGTTGGAGGATGTGTCTGCCCACCCACTTAGCGAGTTGGATTTGGAGAGATTGGTTGAAGGAGACCTTTTTATCTCTCCAGCTGGTCATTCTTGAACACACTGACTCCCAGATTCATACGCACCCCTCATACCTTTTTCCTTTCCAGAACTTCCTCATTTTTTTCCCCAAAAACGCTCAACACAGCATCCCCAAAGATGACAAAGGTTCTAAGTAAAATCAATTTTCTCAGGGCCTCCTGCATGGAGCTAATGTAAAAAAAAGAAATTCTCCAACATTTTTTTAATTTGCCACCAGGTAAGTATCAATCAGCCTTCCCAAAGAGAGTCTAACCCGTGGGCTTAGAAACCACTAAATGTAACTTAAGTATCCTCGGTGTGTTGTTAATATGGATTATTGATTGATGTTTAACAATTTTATTGTTAGTTTCTTGCGGTGTGGATTGTGTACTGTGAAGCTGCCTCGAGAAGATGATGTGGAGGGGTTTGAGGATCGCTGGAGCGGGAGGTAACGGTAAAGATGCATTGCCGCAAAGTGCAGCCGGTGAACACCTGGATACCTGGATACCTGAACAGGGCTTCTCAAACTCGTGGCTCAGCAGCAAGTTCTTACTTACGGAGAAGTAGACTCCGTCACCATTGACAACTCATCTTCAGGTTTATTTTTAGTTCATGATCTATTTATATTTTTTTTAAACCTTAAAGGACTGTTGAAAAAAAATTTTAGTATTGAATAAATAACTACATTTTGTCGTTATTGTCATAATTATCATCGTTGGCGTTATTGTCCATTTTGTCGTCATTGTCGTTATTTTCGTTATTGTCGTTATTATCGTTATTGTCGTTATTGTCGTTATTTTCGTTGTTGTTGTTATTGTCATTATTGTCGTTATTGGTGTTATTTCCGTTGTTGTCGTTATTGTCATTATTGTCGTTATTGGTGTTGTGTCGTTATTGCCGCTATTGTGATTATTGTGGTTGCTGCCATTATTGTCGTTATTGTGATTATTATCGTTATTGTAGTTATTTTCGTTATTGTCATATTTTCATTAGAACACAATATTGACATTTAAATGTCGATTCAATAAGTACCTTCTAATTCAGAACAGGATATTATTCACGTAGCCTTAATAACGGAGCACACCTTACAATATTATGATAATTAATTATTCTAATAAGTTAATGAAGTTTATGTTGTTTGCTGGCCTTTATTGTGAAATTAATTATTAATCCAATCTTATTAGTTCGTAAGCTGTCGAAAATTCGATTGAAAAGTTAATTTATCGATTCCGATAATCTCATAACATAATTACATTCAATCATAACATAAATAATAACACAAATAGTGCCTTATAAGCGTGTTACGTGATTAAAATATTTGCCTATTACCTAAGGTTTAAATTTGCAATACAAAACTGCGATTACGAAATTCAAATGGGATGGAGATCTATGGTGAGATGGAACGTGAACTGTTGGGTTAGGTGGAACATTTGTTTCATTCGACCAGTCAGTGGTCGAGTGGGCATCGGGTTTGGTTCCCACCCAGGCGTTCCGTGTTTAACTCATCGGCTGGCCAAGTCCTACATCAAGCTACATTTTCGGCTTACTGTGGTGGTAGTAGGAGATTTTCAATTATTGTCAGATTATTCGTAACCCGGGAATGTTTGTCTATCTTTAAAAAAAAAAAATTTACGGAAGGCACTTTTAGTTTTCTTCTTTATTTCACGCACTGAATATATTCGTCAATAGTAACTATGAAATCATTCGAAGAAATGTTTTTTCTGTCACCCGCAATAGAAGTCCATTAACCGGCTCTAAGCCCTCAGCTTTCATGATGGCAACCTTTATACCCACTGTCTTAAAAAAATCCGTAACGATTACAGTTTTTAGAAACATTTTTTAAAATAAATTAATTGACAAAACTTATTAACAATGTAAATAAGAAAATTCAGTGAAATAAATTCTCAAATTTTTAACAAACTAATGCGAGATCGAGGTTCGCTTTTATACCATGCGTTGATGTTTTTTCGTAACATACCTATCTTATCGAGTGTTTGCTTTCAGCTGATGAAAGACCACCATTCATAAATATATGAAACTATTCAAATGGTTTCAGGGTGTTTTTGTTTTTGTTTCGTTTCTCTATCATACCTACAAGGTCCTGCGTTCAGAACATGTTGTTCATGTGGTTAAAATGCCACTTGCTATAGATACGCCTCTTGATTAGATTTCAGTCGAATCTTAAAATAATTCTTCATAATAAGAGTACATAAATACAAAACAATGCATTTAAACTAGAAAACCTGAACCTATGAAAGGCGAACACACCGTTGATTCCAGAATCTTTTTGAGAGTTTGACATGGTTTATGAAAAAATAAAGAAACGAAGAAACTTTTAGTAATTTGATTCAGCTTTCAATAGGTAGGAATCGAAAAATATCACTTTTATGCAATACAAAATGTGCTATATTATTTTTTTATATCACACAGGAGGCCCTGAGGAAAAAAACATTCCCTTGCTTTATCCACTTTCATGCATACTCGGGGCCTATTTCATCTTGGGGGATGCTGTGTGGAGGGTCTTCTTAAGAGAAAGGGAGGAGAAGAAATTCTGGAAAGGAAAAAGGTATGACGGGTGGGTAGCAATCTGGGGGTCAGTGCGTCCAAGAGTGACAGACGCATGAATCCATCTCTCCAACTACGGTGCATGGGGATGGGCAAGAGAGTCTGACTGGAGAGGTCAAAAGGCCTCCTTCAACCAGCCTTTATCAATCGGGCCAGCCACGCAGTAGTTGGGCAGACGCATCCACCGCCAAGATCTACACAACTCGCACCCCTTGAACCCGGGCGCTCAAGACCTAAGACAGAGTTATTGGTTATCCAATAAATGGTTCCCGGAGAGGGCGGCGATGCCCCCATACCCACCTCCCAAATTGAGTTATTGTTGATAACACGATCTCTTCGTTAATAATTGCAAAATTGTATTATTTTCTATCTCCTGTATTCTGATCATTTTTAATGGTAGAATCTTTAAACCTATAGTAAAATATTTGTATTTCAGTTTAGGGTCGCTGATTAAAATGATTATCACATAAAGAAAATAATCTCTCACAAAATCAGATAAAAGTATTGCGTACTGCAAAAAATGTCAGTAATGCCAGTAAATGTCAGTAAATGCCCAGTTACCGCATAATGAATTCAGGTGGCGCCTAACATAACTTAAATGAATAGCCATTGTATTGGCAGTGTATTAACAGTGTACTGACAGTGCCCATTGCTGGAAATGCTAATCGACTCGGATCATAAAAAACGCAATTACTTCTGCGCCATATCGGGAAGACTCATTTTAATAAACAGTTGTATTGTATTCCATAAAAGTATTAATGACTAATTGTGCAATAATTGAATGTGATATAATGATTGTCGCTATTGACAATATGGGTGCAATATCTGCACGTTACGGCTTACGGATTGTCGATTATAATATCATAGGTTAATTTTTTAAATTGTATGTTTTAGTCATCTTCTCTTGCTTTGTTGTATAATCGACAGGTTAATATTTTTATTGGTGACGTGATATTTTTAATAACTATGTTATTTTTTTTCGAAGAAAACTTCTTCGGAAAGGTTTTCACTTTGTGATGGCATTAATTTAATTTTTAAGTTTAGTATACGTTTGATCCTGATGAAGTAAACATTGTTTACGAAACATGTTGATTGTGTACCAATAAAAGTGATGTAAACAAAGTTATTTGTCTTTTTATTAAAAAAAAACTATGTTATCTTAAATCGTACGTTTTGGTGGAGGTTAATTTTCAATAATTTTGCTAGGAAAATTTTATGGACAGAAAAAATTATTCCAATGCTTCCCTATCTTTAGCTTTCCTCACAGAACTAGTTATTTTTTATGAAAAAACGCTACCGATGAAAAAAAACAGAAGTCCATTTTTATATTTTTATTTTTACATAACTCCACACAGGTGGTACTAAAATAATTTCCCTCAGAGCCTAGGTAATTTGAGGGAATGCTGTGTGGAGGGTCTTTTTAAGGAGAGGTGGGTGAAGGAAAAAGGTATGAGGGATGGGTAGGAAACTATGGGTCAGTGTGTTCAGCAGTGACGGACGGATGAATCTATCCCTCCAACTGCGGTGCAAAAGGATAGATAGAGAGAGCAGCTGGATTGGTCAAATGGTCTCCCTAAAACATTATAGATTTAGATACCCGCCTCCCAAATTGAAAGACAACGCACAACGGCATTTACCTTTGTTACCTGCAGAGGGTGTCAGAAGACAAAACAACTTTATCCTGGAACACATGGCTTGTTTTTTCCACATTCATGCATACTCTGTTCATACTAAAGGTATTAGAAACCCGAGATATGCTATGTTGGCCGCCAGACCGTGGACCGACTACGGCCTACGGAGCGGAGTGTGAATATGGAAAGAATTCGTTCATTCAATTGGTTTTGTGTCGTAACCGCGTACAGTTTGTGCCCGTTTTATTCAAAATGCCGTCTTGTTCAGTGCAATTATGCAAAAATAATACAAGAAATGTGAACTTCAAGATAAATGGAGTTTCATTTCACCGGTAAGTACAAAATTAGAGTACGTTATCAATTTTTAATGATTATTCGAAGTTTTTATTGACAAACATCGCCGCCATTACGATGCTAGTGATGGGGACGCGAATTCTTTTAAATACCGACCATCGATATTTCGTAATATTAGTAGGGCTTTATAAAAATATATAAATATGTATTAACATAGTATTTTTGTAGATAATTATTGTTGTTGATGCTGATTGGTGGTAGAAACAAATACAATGCTTTTCTTTTAAAATCATTATTTATAAAAATTAATCTTTCTTTGTTCCGCATGCGTTCGTGTACCATTTATTCGATTTTCAATGGAACTTTGGTGATTTTTTAGTGCCGGAGCCCATGGAGGTTTCTATATACGAGTATAATGGTGGGCTCTAGCATTATAAAATTATTTCCTATACCATTCATCCGACTGGGATGAAACTTTGGTGTTTTCGTGTGGGCACGCCCGTGAAGGTTTCAATATATATAACGGTAAGCTTTGGCGTTATAAAATTCATAAATTTTTTGGCGCATGATCAGTTTGAGAAATGTGCGTGTTTCATATAGTTTAGCCTCAGGAAGGGAAGGAGAAGGGGAAGAGAATCCGGGACGAGGGATCTGATAGGTGGAGGATTATGTGGGTGGGGGTGGGAAACGAAGGAGGGGGTTGGCGGGGGTGAGGGAGTGATGAGAGGGGGGGGGGGTTCGTGGGATGGGGAGAAGCATAACAAAAAAGCGTGAAAATTTATTTATCTTAGGTAACGTATAATTTATATCCGTTTTTAAATGCAGTAACTTATAGTATTTTAATTATTTCAGATTTCCGAAGGACGGAACAATTAAAGAAAAATGGATTGACGCAACGGGGAGAAAGGGAAACTGGTTGCCCACTCGACATAGCATCATTTGCTCGTCTCACTTTGGCCAAAACGATTTTAAGCCAGCAACAAAAATTCGGAACCGTTTTGAATGGGCTGTTCCTACATTCAAACTGCCACTTATATATGGTCCGGTTTGTTTTCTATTTAGTTTTCACAAAGCATATTTTTTTATTATTTATTAACCAAGATATTACAATACATATATTTACAAAATGCAATGTACATTTTATTTTTTGGTATATACCACCTCACTAGGCTGAGCCTGTTCCGAGGTGGCAGGAATTTAAACTAATTTTGATATATTAATCTTGGAAAAAAATAAGATAAATAAAAACATTTTAATTTGAATAGATAAATAAAACAAAAGAAAAATTAAATAATTAATAATTTAAGAAGAATAAATATTTTTTTCCCATGTTTGCACAAGTTTCTGTCCTTTTAACCAGTAATTTTGGTTAGTTACAGCTCTCAAGTGAACCCACAACGTCGACTTCACTCACTACAGCTGCAGCGCAAACACCAACTTCACTCATTACATCTGCAGGACAAACACCAACAATTGATTCACCTCGAGAAAAAAAGTTGCTGTTATTGATTGAAAAGTATAAAATTATAATAAGATCTCAAAGATTGCATGTAAAACGTCTCCAAGCAACCAAAAGGCGATATAAGAGAAAATGAAGTCGACGACAGATGTTATGAAAGCATTAAAAGAACGAAATTTGATTAATGCAGATCAGCAATTGTTGATAGAAAGCTCCGAAGTTGGAGTCAGGGACCTAATGACTCGGTGTAACACAAGGCTATCATCAGGACGTACGATTAAAACAAAATATACTGCCGGACTAAAAACTTTTGCGTTAACACTTCACTTTTATTCGCCAAAGGCATATGAATATGTCAGAAAAAAGTTCGATACATGTTTGCCCCATACACGCACTATAAAACGATAGTACATGTCTGTAGATGCACGTCCAGGCTTTACAAGAGAGTCTCTCAACGCACTAAAGGCAAAAGTTAACTCTACCGACTATAGTATTGTATGCAATTTGGTAATGGATGAGATGGCTATTAGGCAGCATTCAGAGTGAGATGGTACACAGATGCATGGATATGTAGATATCGGAAATACAGTAAAGGACGGAGATTATCTACCTGAGGCCAACGATGCCTTAGTTTTTCTAGTAACTGCAATCAATGGTGCCTGGAAACTTCCAGTTGGGTATTTTTTTGTTAACGGTGTGTCAGGTGAGCAGCGCGCTAATTTAGTTAAGCAGTGCCTAGAACTGGTTCATACAACGGGGGTCGAAATAGTATCATTGACTTTTGATGGATGCCCAGCCAATGTTACAATGGCAAAACAGCTAGGGTGTTTATTAGATAATAGTGAAATGAAAACTAGCTTTGATCACCCTGTAACAAAACAACCTGTTTATGTTTTTTTTTATGCGTGTCACATGCTAAAATTAGTTCGAAATGCGTTTGAAGCAAATGGAGTATTTAAAGATTGTCACAACAGGTCTATTAAGTGGTCTCATTTACAAAATTTAAATAAGCTACAAGAAAAGGAACACCTTCATTTAGCTAAAAAAGTTAGACATAGTCACATTTTTTTTTAAATCAAAAAATGAAAGTTAAGTTGGCTTCTCAATTGTTTAGCAACAGTGTTGCAGATGCTCTAACATTTTGTACGGGTCTAAATAATTGTGACTTTAAAGACGTTGAAGGTACCTTTGAATTTTTAAGAACCATCAACAATCTATTCGACGTTCTTAATTCGCGCAACATGATTCAACTTCATTTCAAAAAGCCACTCAATATGTTTAATAAACATAATGTTTTTGAATTTTTGGAGAATGCAGAATTATATATTAAGTCTCTTACTCTTTTTGAAGGATCTAAGGTAATAAATTCTAGCAGAAATACTGGGTTTTTAGGTTTTTTAATATGCATTAAAAGTCTAAAAGAGCTATATCTAAGACTTATCGAACAGGAGAAAAAGTTGCAATATCTTCCCACATATAAATTTAGCCAAGATCGTATTGAACTGATGTTTGGCCATTTACGTGCCCACGGAGGGTGTAATACAAACCCGACCCCTCGGCAATTCCAAGCAATTTACAAAAAACTTCTTGTTAAGTCAGATCTGAGAGATTTCCAAACAGGAAATTGTAAGTCATTGGAAGAGATATCTATATTATGTTGCTCGTCTGCTTTTGAAAGAGAGAACTTTGATGATGAAGTACAATTACTCTACGAACAGGCATTGTTTGATGAAGAAGTTGATATTCTTGTACGAGATACTTCACAATTTAGTTCTCAGGTAATAGCATATATAGCTGGCTTTGTTGTTCGTTTTCTATGCGGAAAATTAAAATGTGATACTTGTGTCGGTGCGTTGATTGCAAATGAAATTACAAGTCATCATGGATTTATAAAGTTAAAAGATAAAGGTGGCCTTTTTTTCCCTTCAATTGATGTTATAAACATTTGCCAAACAATGGAAGTGATAATAAAGAACGCAATTGTAGATAAAAATAAACTGAAAATTAAATCAAAACATAATATTAAACAGGAACTAGTAACCAAAGCCTTACGACATTTCGTTGGAATCAAAGTATTTGAAAATATTTATTTTCACCAATATGACCAATCACCAATGAATAATCATTTAGTTCAACTCACTAAAGCCGTTTTGGAAAAATACCTTGATATCCGTTTACATTACTTAGTTAAAAACGTAACACCAAAATTATCGAAGCGACAAATATTAAACAAATATCTCCACTTTACCGGTCAATAATATATACTAGAAGTTTGCCCGTTGCAAAGCAACTAACGGGTTAAAACTAACTTGACTTACTAACAGAAAAAAAAATATTTCGTAGTAAGCGGGTAGGTACCTATGGTTAAACATACAAATATATATAAAGCCGCCCACAGGGCCTAGCAGCAAAAATCTGCCATACGTTAGTATATAGACACCATTGTAGGCATGCACACATCAAATTCCCGAAAGTTTCATCGCAATCGCATGAACGGTTTAGCAATGCGTAATTTCATGATGCCAGAGCTCACTTTTGTATACAGAAACCGTCGTGGGCATGCACACATCAAATATACAATTTTTTATCGCAATCGGATGAAAGGTTTAGCAACGCTTAGCGGTTAAACACAGAATTATGTATAAAGCCGCCCGCAGGACCTAGCAGCAAAAAGCTGAAACACTACATACACTAATTCCCGGTACATTTAGTTTTCAAACAGCTCATGCGCCACCTATTATTTTTTTTTATACAAATTTCGTGAAGCCAGAACTCACCAGTAGTTTTATACAAACCTTGTATTAACAATAACGAACACAACAAAAAAAGAATTTTTCAATTTGTTGCAGTCCTTCAGAAGTTATGAGCGTACGTACATTTTCATAAAAATTTTATAATGCCAGAACTCACCAGTAGTTTTACTGCTTAAAAAAAGCGCTATACGAATTTAATACTTAAAAAAAATATCCCGTTCAACTTCGAGTAATTTCTGTAAAAGTTCGGTTCGAATTCTATTCAAGTTCTATAGATATTTTTGTATTGTGATGCAACTGGCATTTACTGATAAAAAAATAGAACTTACACAGAACGTGAAAATGAACTTAAAAAAATTGTTAAATTATTCAGTATCGTGGAAACAACATTACCTTAGTAAATTAAATTGCATCAAGAAACCTAAATAATTGTCTATCTACCCATTCCGGTAGGTACCGGCGTTTTTCCATAAAAAATTCCGGCAATGTTTTTGCTTTTTTCATCATATTTGCAATAGGTACTACCGAAATAAGTAGGCACCTACCCTTGAAATCAATTACATTTCAATTTGCACTTGCCGGTAATTATCTATCCTTCTGAAGTTAATCTATGGGCGTATATTGTCGTATTTTTTTTCGAAAATTTTATAGGTTTTTCGGTGACCCTGAACTTTTTTACATGGGACGGACACCTTATATTGTTATCAAAAGATGCGTTATGTTTTCGTGTACCGTATTTTTTAAAAACATCCAAGCCGGAATCGTTTTTTGGGCCGTAATGCCGTAAACCGCAAAATCAACAACCCAAACCGCTGAGAGATCCGTGTTATTAGAGTAAACATATGACATTTCGGATAATGGGCTGTCTCAACATTTGCTGTTCAAGCGCGGGTCTTTTGTATAAGGTACTTACCTACTATATCATACACGGACAGATAATATTCCATAATTATATTTTTTACACAGGCAAGACCGATGCACAAATTTGCAGAAATCCCGCTTAAATTTAGGCCCTGCTGAACAACGCAAATTTGAAATCCGCCATTTAAAAAAAAAATTCTTCAAACAAAACCTATTAGGGCGGGGTCTGCTTTTTTTAAGGTGGTAGTGGCTTTTAACGCCATCACGACTCCATCTTCAGTGTTGCAAAGTTCGAGAAAAATTATAAAATTTTAATATACCAGCCAATTTTACAGGCTGCAAACGATTTGCATTTATCGATGAAAGTGAATTTTTCGCAAATGTCAGAAAAATGTCGAATTTGAATTCAATATTGTGAAACATTTTCAAGGGAGAGCTACACATGTTTTGATTTTAAAAGTTTTTAAAACTTGTAATGTTTATATTTATTAAAAAACATTTCCGGCAGAAAGTGTTTTTTTTACGTAATCTACGATCCCGCAAAGCACGTTTAAAATGTCATTTTTTCTCAAAAACGCCGTACAATAAATAAGAATAAATTTCTCATTGTATGGAAATGAGTGTCTTAATTTTTCTCTGCCTTTTTTGGAGTGCAAACCTGTCGGCGGAAAATATAACCGAGGCCAAAGGTGATAGATTTAGTCAGAGGTTCTAGTTTTCGCCGCTGATTTGCGTGATTTGGCGCTGTCAATTATGTAGCGGTTCGATTTTATGTGAGTTTCCCGTGAACCGAATATGGTCTCTGCGGTCTTTGAAACTCGAGGAGCCGAGAGGTCACTTTCGGATCCATCAAAAGTCTTAATCGGTTGTACCCGAATGTGAACCTCGAGGTTGGTGAAACTTAAGGGGCGGTGCGGTCGATTTTGGCGTGCCAGAAAAAGTGAGTTTTTTGAAAAACCAAACAATAATATATAAATAGAAGTTTGCCCGTTGCAAAGCAACTAAGGGGTTAAAACTAACTTGACTTACTAACAGAAAAAAAAATATTTCGTAGTAAGCGGGTAGGTACCTACGGTTAAACATACAAATATATATAAAGCCGCCCACAGGGCCTAGCAGCAAAAATCTGCCATACGTTAGTATATAGACACCATTGTAGGCATGCACACATCAAATCCCCAAAGTTTCATCGCAATCGCACGAACGGTTTAGCAATGCGTAATTTCATGATGCCAGAGCTCACTTTTATATACAGAAACCGTCGTGGGCATGCACACATCAAATCTACAATTTTTTATCGCAATCGGATGAAAGGTTAAGCAACGCTTAGCGGTTAAACACAGAATTATGTATAAAGCCGCCCGCAGGACCTAGCAGCAAAAAGCTGAAACACTACATACACTAATTCCCGGTACATTTAGTTTTCAAACAGCTCATGCGCCACCTATTATTTTTTTTTATACAAATTTCGTGAAGCCAGAACTCACCAGTTGTTTTATACAAACCTTGTATTAACAATAACGAACACAACAAAAAAAGAATTTTTCAATTTGTTGCAGTCCTTCAGAAGTTATGAGCGTACGTACATTTTCATAAAAATTTTATAATGCCAGAACTCACCAGTAGTTTTACTGCTTAAAAAAAGCGCTATACGAATTTAATACTTTAAAAAAATATCCCGTTCAACTTCGAGTAATTTCTGTAAAAGTTCGGTTCAAATTCTATTCAAGTTCTATAGATATTTTTGTATTGTGATGCAACTGGCATTTACTGATAAAAAAATAGAACTTACACAGAACGTGAAAATGAACTTAAAAAAATTGTTAAATTATTCAGTATCGTGGAAACAACATTACCTTAGTAAATTAAATTGCATCAAGAAACCTAAATAATTGTCTATCTACCCATTCCGGTAGGTACCGGCGCTTTTCCTTAAAAAATTCCGGCAATGTTTTTGCTTTTTTCATCATATTTGCAATAGGTACTACCGAAATAAGTAGGCACCTACCCTTGAAATCAATTACATTTCAATTTGCACTTGCCGGTAAATATCTATCCTTCTGAAGTTAATCTATGGGCTTATATTGTCGTATTTTTTTTCGAAAATTTTATAGGTTTTTCGGCGACCCTGAACTTTTTTACATGGGACGGACACCTTATATTGTTATCAAAAGATGCGTTATGTTTTCGTGTACCGTATTTTTCAAAAACATCCCAGCCGGAATCGTTTTTTGGGCCGTAATGCCGTATACCGCAAAATCAACAACCCAAACCGCTGAGAGATCCGTTTTATTAGAGTAAACATATGACATTTCGGATACTGGGCTGTCTCAACATTTGCTGTTTAAGCGCGGGTCTTTTGTATTAGGTACTTACCTACGATATTATACACAGACAGATAATATTCCATAATTATATTTTTGACACAGGCAAGACCGATGCACAAATTTGCACCAATCCCGCTTAAATTTAGGCCCTGCCGAGCTATGCAATTTGAAATCCGCCATTAAAAAAAAAAATTCTTCATACAAAACCTATTAGGGCGGGGTCGGCTTTTATTAAGGTGGTATTGGCTTTTTACGCCATCACGACTCCATCTTCAGTGTTGCAAAGTTCGAGAAAATTTATAAAATTTTAATATACCAGCCGATTTTACAGGCTGCAAACGATTTGCATTTATCGATGAAAGTGAATTTTTCGCAAATGTCAGAAAAATGTCGAATTTGAATGCAATATTGTGAAACATTTTCAAGGGGGAGCTACACATGTTTTGGTTTTAAAAGTTTCTAAAACTTGTAATGTTTATATTTATTAAAAAATATCTCCGGCAGAAAGTTTATTTTTTACGTAATCTACGATCCCGCAAAGCACGTTTAAAATGTCATTTTTTCTCAAAAACGCCGTACAATAAATAAGAATAAATTTCTCATTGTATGGAAATGAGTGTCTTAATTTTTCTCTGCCTTTTTTGGAGTGCAAACCTGTCGGCGGAAAATATAACCGAGGCCAAAGGTGATAGATTTAGTCAGAGGTTCTAGTTTTCGCCGCGGATTTGCGTAATTTGGCGCTGTCAATAATGTAGCGGTTCGATTTTATGTGAGTTTCCCGTGAACCGAATATGGTCTCTGCGGTCTTTGAAACTCGAGGAGCCGAGAGGTCACTTTCGGATCCATCAAAAGTCTTAATCGGTTGTACCCGAATGTGAACCTCGAGGTTGGTGAAACTTAAGGGGCGGTGCGGTCGATTTTGGCGTGCCAGAAAAAGTGAGTTTTTTGAAAAACCAAACAATAATATATAATACTAGCTTATGCCTGTTGCAAATGCAACTAACGGGTTAAAACTAACTTGACTTACTAACAGAAAAAAAAAATTTCATAGTAAGCGGGTAGGTAACTACGGTTAAACATACAAATATACATAAAGCCGCCCACAGGGCCTAACAGCAAAAACCTGTCATACGTTAGTATATAGACACCATTGTAGGCATGCACACATCAAATCCCCAAAGTTTCATCGCAATCGGATGAACGGTTTAGCAGTGCGTAATTTCATGATGCCAGAGCTCACTTTTGTATACAGAAAACGTCGTGGGCATGCACACATCAAATCTACAAATTTTCATCGCAATCGGATGAATGGTTTAGCAACGCTTAGCGGACACAAAACTATGTATAAAGCCGCCCGCAGGACCTAGCAGCAAAAACCTGCCATACGTTAGTAAATAAACACCATTGTAGACATGCACACATCAAATCCCCAAAGTTTCATCGCAATCGGATGAATGGTTTGGCAATGCGTAATTTCATGATGCCAGAGCTCACTTTTGTATACAAAAACCGTCGTGGGCATGCACACATCAAATCTTCAAATTTTCATCGCAATCGGATGAAAGGTTTAGCAACGCTTAGCGGTTAAACATACAAATACATATAAAGCCGGCCGCAGGGCCTAGCAGCAAAAACATGTCATACGTTAGTATATAGACATCATTTTAGGCATGCACACATCAAATCCCCAAATTTTCATCGCAATCGGATGAACGGTTCAGCAATGCGTAATTTCATTATGCCAGAGCTCACCATTGTATGCAGAAACCATCGCGGGCATGCGCACATCAAAACCCCAAAGTTTCATCGCAATCGGATAAATGGTTTAGCAACGCATAGCGGACACACATACATACTTACTTGCAAATATTTTTTTGATTTATATATATATAGAAGATAGCTGGTATCCGGCATGCGTTGCTATACCATTTAATAAAGAAAATGTTTCTACCTGCGTGTCTTTTCTCATTTGTTCCAAACCCCTCCCCCCCCTTTTCCTCACCAGCGTCCGCTTCCCCTTTCCCCCACTTCACTCCTACGCTTCTCCGTCTCGTAAACCCCCTCCCGAGTTCCCCTCCCCCCTCCCAGGTTCCCCCCTTCCTGTTTCCACCCCCCCCTGCCTCATTTCATTCACTAATTCCCGGTACATTTAGTTTTCAAACAGCTCGCGCGCCACCTATTCAATTTTTTTTTACAAATTTCCTCAAGCCAGAACTCACCAGTAGTTTTATACAAACCTTGTACTAACAATAACGAACACAACAAAAAAAGAATTTTTCAATTTGTTGCAGTCCTTCAGAAGTTATGAGCGTACGTACATTTTCATACAAATTTTATAATTCCAGAACTCACCAGTAGTTTTACTGCTTAAAAAAAGCGCTATATGAATTTAATACTTAAAAAATATCCCATTCAACTTCGAGTAATTTCATTGTAAAATTAGAAAACTAATACATATGCAATATCGTCGGATGATATCGAGTGTTTATGTGCAGGTAGGAACCTACTTATATTCTGAGTATAGGTACTTGCATACATACGTAAAAAAGAACTCATATTTAGGCTGGGTTGTTTAACGAAATTAAAAATTCTTCAATTTTTCAACTCAATTTTAACGTTCTGTAAAAGTTCGGTTCGAATTCTATTCAAGTTCTTTAGATATTTTTGTTTAATGATACAACTGGCATTTACTGATAAAAAAAATAGACCTTACACAGAACGTGATAATGAACTTAAAAAAATTGTTAAATTATTCAGTATCGGTGAAACAACATTACCTTAGTAAATTAAATTGCATCAAAAACCTAAATAATTGTGTGGCTACCCATTACGGTAGGTACCTACGCATTCCTTACAAAATTCCGGCAATTTTTTTGCTGTTTTCATCATATTTGCAATACTACCGAAATAAGTAGGCACCTACCTTGAATGAATAACATTTCAATTTGAAGTGAATCTATGGACATGTATTTTCTTGTTTTTTTTGCAAAATGTTATATGATTGTCATCTCCTCCTGAACATTTTTTAATGAAACGGACACGAAATTTTCGTGTTAAAAGTTGCCTAATATTGCCGGGTACCGTATTTTTCAAAAACATCCAAGCTGGAATCGTTTTTCCGGCCGCAATGCCGTTTCCCGAAAAACAACAACCCAAACCGCTGAGAGATCCGTTTTGTTTTGACATCTCGGTTAACTGATAACTGACCTGTCTCAACATTCTCTCTAGTATTTACCATTGCATTGAAACTAAGGCCTAATTTGTGGTTCTTTTTTTTAATGCGAACCTGTCGGCGGGAACTATAACTGAGCTGAATTGGTTGATTTAATGAGAAGTTCCAGTTTTCGCCGTTAATTCGTATGAGAGAATAAATCGCTAGCGACGTTAATTTTGTCTGCAAAAAAACTCTATTTCCGCGATTGAATTTCACCTCCTCAGTAAACGGTCTCTCAGAAACAAAAGCTAGTGTCAAACGAATTCGAAGGATTGTGAACTTTAAATTGTTCCGAAATACCGAGCGCCGAGGTCCATTCTCGTTTGAGAAGACCGGCACATTTTTTGGCTGAATTTTTCCCATACAAAGGGTGTGCCGCGGGCCTTTGAGGGAGAGTGAACCTTCAGGTGTGCGAAAATCAAACTGCCTGGAGGTCGTTTTGGCGTGCCAGCGGCATTTTTGCGTCGCCAACCCAAAGTGAACCTTGAGGTCGGTGAAACGCGAGGGGCGGTACTGTCGTTTTTCGCATCAAGCGAAAAGTGAGTTTTTCAAAAACTGAGCATTAATATATAGTACTAGCTTATGCCTGTTGCAAAGCAACTAACGGGTTAAAACACTATGCGATTTGATGTGTGAACGTGGATGAAGCGAAGAGCGGATATTTAATTAAATATATGAAGAAAAAAACGATGTTTGAATGCGGATGAAGCGAATGTGCGCCTACAATAGGGCACAGGTAGACGACGGCTCAATTTCGTATACCCGCTCTCGAGCCGCTTTGGTCGCCCGGTTCTAGCGCGTTCAGTACGGGCCTTTTCTCGCAAAAGGGGGCCAAGAAGCTTCCTGCTCAATTTTTCACTGTGCCATTTGGGTTGTGCAGATCGATACGCGTAATTTGATACCCGACCTGTTGCAAAGAAGACTCTTACCACTGAGCTACTTTAATCGACGACATTTTTAAAACGGCCCAAGGAGCTTACCGCTCAATTCAGTACATCTGCTACTGAAGCAATTCAGCCTCCCGACTCGGAGCGTTCAGTATTTCATTTAATTAAATTAAGAAAAACCAATAGAGCCTTATCTCGAAAAAGAGGGCCTAGGAGTTTACCGCTCAACTTTTTAACTCAGCCCTTCGGATTGTACAGGTCGAGACGTGTAATTTGATATCCATCTCGGGTACTCTAGGGTTCCATAAATAAAATATTTTTAGAAAAACAGTTCCTACATTCAGTACCTACCTACTCACTGAGTACATCAATTTATTTTGAGACAGCAGTTTGCCCGTTGCAAAGCAACTAACGGGTTAAAACACTATGCGATTTGACGTGTGTTCGTGGATAAAGCGAGGAGCGGGTGTTTAATTTTTTTTTTCTTTTCTTTTCTTTATTCATTATATAATTGTGTACAGTTTTACAGGTGATTCGACCACCACGCTAGGCACATGCCCGTATTATGGTAGATTA
The DNA here is from genome assembly GCA_917563855.2 of Limnephilus lunatus. NCBI lineage: Eukaryota > Metazoa > Arthropoda > Insecta > Trichoptera > Limnephilidae > Limnephilus > Limnephilus lunatus. Next base: position 40,773,365 of record OU830594.1, read on the forward strand.
AATATATGAAGAAATAAACGATGTTTGAATGTGGATAAAACGAAAAAATAGTTTCTATTTTCGGTACCTACTCAGATTAGGAATTGACACTTTGCTTGAAATGGCTTTAACCGTGTTTGGTGACCAGATCTGAATAGCCAAGTACTTCCCCACCTTCCTCTTTCCCATGTCCTTCCCCTCCCTACTATCTTCAGCCTCACAACGTACCCCAACTGGGGATGCCATAGTATCATTGGCTCCAGTAGTTGGGACTCTTGTGCGGTATTCACATTAAAATTGAATTAAAAATGTACAGAACAATTAAAGAACAAATGTAGTTCCAGTGTATTATTCAGGTAGGTATCTACACCATTTGGCAAAAAAAAGGATCATTCTTAGTAATTAACAATATATTATCTATTACCTCAGCAAAATTCTGTGCTCCTGGTACATTTTCAACGGGAGTACAGCGTCATTTAGTGATTTTTAACAAAAATGGCGCTATATTTTTTTTTTTTATTTATGAAAAAAAAATACTTGAAACTTTATTTTATTTTACCATGTTAACAATATGTTTACAATATTTTACAATTTTACAATATTTTACCATTCGTCTTTTCACAAAAAAAATAATTTGTCAATAAATATTTAATTTATTTCAGAACATTATGATATTGACCATCTTTAGTAAGTTATTTAAATCAACTCATTTTATTATTATCTCAAAATTTGAACGATAATGTTCCCACATGAGTAGGTACCGCTGGCCAGATTCTAATTGAATTTATAGAAATTCACCAACCTAAAGTTTTGACTACAAATGTGGATGCAGCATTAAAAAAACTTAGCAATTAATTTGATTTTTAATGGAATTAAGTAGGTACCTACGTAAGTACTCATCTTATTTGGTTTCATAACTCTTATGAATGCTTCATTACCTAGGTACTATTTACTTTGTGCATGTAAATCTTTCGCCTTTCAACGCCGCGCCGGTAGGCGGTATGTACCTACCAAGAATTCATTTTAACTGGCCGCAAAATTGTTCATTGTCGAGGACAGATTAATTTCAACAGATGTCAGAATTATACCAATGTTTGATGCAAAATTGTGAAACATTTTTAATGTAATTCGGTACATGTCGTGACTTTAAAAGTTTCTAAAACATGTATTGCTTATGTTTATTCAAAAACATGTCCACCGGAAGGTGTTTTTTTAACGTAATCTTTAATTCCGTAATGCCCCTGTAAAATGTCAATTTTTCTCAAGAACTTTCTCGAAGCCGTTTAATTAATGAGTATAAATTCCTAGCAAAATCAGTTTTGTATGGGAAACTAACTTTTATTTACTTCCCTTTTCGATCCGACGTTTTTAAAGGGGCGAACCTGTCGGCGGGAATTATAACCTAGCCGAATTGAGCGATTTAATTAGAGGTTCCAGTTTGCGCCGTTGATTCGTATGAGAGAATAGATCCCTAGCGCCATTAATTTTTGTCAGAAAAAAAACCTCTTGATTTCCGAGGCTGAATTTTTCGAGGCTTAATTTTCGGGCTTAATTTTTATTTGCATGCCAAAGTGAACCTTGAGGTTGGTGAAACTCGAGGGGCGGTACGGTCGATTTTCGCGTAAAAAGTGAGCTTTCGAGGCTTAATTTTCGGGCTGAATTTTTTCCTCAAGCGAGAGTGAACCTTGAAGTGTGTGAAACGCGAGGACGGTGCGGTCCCTTTTCGCGTGCGGGAAAAAACGATCTTCACGCGAAAGTGAACCTTTAGGTGGGTGAAACTCGAGGGGGGTGCGGTCGATTTTCGAATCCGGAAAAAAAGTGAGTTTTTTCAAAACCAAACAATAATATATAGTACTAGCTTATGCCTGTTGCAAATGCAACTAACGGGTTAAAACTAACTTGACTTACTAACTGACATAGTAATCATAGTAAGCGGGTAGGTACCTACGGTTAAACATACAAATATATATAAAGCCGCCCACAGGTCCTAGCAGCAAAAATCTGCCATACGTTAGTATATAGACACCATTGTAGGCATGCACACATCAAATCCCCAAAGTTTCATCGCAATCGCATGAACGGTTTAGCAATGCGTAATTTCATGATGCCAGAGCTCACTTTTGTATACAGAAACCGTCGTGGGCATGCACACATCAAATATACAATTTTTTATCGCAATCGGATGAAAGGTTTAGCAACGCTTAGCGGTTAAACACAGAATTATGTATAAAGCCGCCCGCAGGACCTAGCAGCAAAAAGCTGAAACACTACATACACTAATTCCCGGTACATTTAGTTTTAAAACAGCTCATGCGCCACCTATTATTTTTTTTTATACAAATTTCGTGAAGCCAGAACTCACCAGTAGTTTTATACAAACCTTGTATTAACAATAACGAACACAACAAAAAAAGAATTTTTCAACTTGTTGCAGTCCTTCAGAAGTTATGAGCGTACGTACATTTCCATAAAAATTTTATAATGCCAGAACTCACCAGTAGTTTTACTGCTTAAAAAAAGCGCTATACGAATTTAATACTTAAAAAAAATATCCCGTTCAACTTCGAGTAATTTCTGTAAAAGTTCGGTTCGAATTCTATTCAAGTTCTATAGATATTTTTATATTGTGATGCAACTGGCATTTACTGATAAAAAAATAGAACTTACACAAAACGTGAAAATGAACTTAAAAAAATTGTTAAATTATTCAGTATCGTGGAAACAACATTACCTTAGTAAATTAAATTGCATCAAGAAACCTAAATAATTGTCTATCTACCCATTCCGGTAGGTACCGGCGCTTTTCCTTAAAAAATTCCAGCAATGTTTTTGCTTTTTTCATCATATTTGCAATAGGTACTACCGAAATAAGTAGGCACCTACCCTTGAAATCAATTACATTTCAATTTGCACTTGCCGGTAAATATCTATCCTTCTGAAGTTAATCTATGGGCGTATATTGTCGTATTTTTTTTCGAAAATTTTATAGGTTTTTCGGCGACCCTGAACTTTTTTACATGGGACGGACACCTTATATTGCTATCAATAGATGCGTTATGTTTTCGTGTACCGTATTTTTCAAAAACATCCAAGCCGGAATCGTTTTTTGGGCCGTAATGCCGTATACCGCAAAATCAACAACCCAAACCGCTGAGAGATCCGTTTTTTTAGAGTAAACATATGACATTTCGGATACTGGGCTGTCTCAACATTTGCTGTTCAAGCGCGGGTCTTTTGTATTAGGTACTTACCTACTATATCATATAGTACAGACAGATAATATTCCATAATTATATTTTTTACACAGGCAAGACCGATGCACAAATTTGCACAATTCCTGCTTAAATTAAGGCCCTGCCGAATCACACAAATTCAAATCCGCCATTAAAAAAAAAAATTCTTCATACAAAACCTATTAGGGCGGGGTCTGCTTTTTTTAAGGTGGTAGTGGATTTTAACGCCATCACGATTCCATCTTCAGTGTTGCAAAGTTCGAGAAAAATTATAAAATTTTAATATACCAGCCAATTTTACAGGCTGCAAACGATTTGCATTTATCGATGAAAGTGAATTTTTCGCAAATGTCAGAAAAATGTCGAATTTGAATGCAATATTGTGAAACATTTTCAAGGGAGAGCTACACATGTTTTGATTTTAAAAGTTTTTAAAACTTGTAATGTTTATATTTATTAAAAAACATCTCCGGCAGAAAGTGTTTTTTTTACGTAATCTACGATCCCGCAAAGCACGTTTAAAATGTCATTTTTTCTCAAAAACGCCGTACAATAAATAAGAATAAATTTCTCATTGTATGGAAATGAGTGTCTTAATTTTTCTCTGCCTTTTTTGGAGTGCAAACCTGTCGGCGGAAAATATAACCGAGGCCAAAGGTGATAGATTTAGTCAGAGGTTCTAGTTTTCGCCGCTGATTTGCGTAATTTGGCGCTGTCAATTATGTAGCGGTTCGATTTTATGTGAGTTTCCCGTGAACCGAATATGGTCTCTGCGGTCTTTGAAACTCGAGGAGCCGAGAGGTCACTTTCGGATCCATCAAAAGTCTTAATCGGTTGTACCCGAATGTGAACCTCGAGGTTGGTGAAACTTAAGGGGCGGTGCGGTCGATTTTGGCGTGCCAGAAAAAGTGAGTTTTTTGAAAAACCAAACAATAATATATAACTAGCTTATACCCGTTGCAAAGGCAACTAAGGGGTTAAAACACTATGCAAATTTATGTGTGAACGTGGATGAAGCGAAGAGCGGGAGTTTAATTAAATATATGAAGAAAAAAAACGACGTTTGTATGCGGATGAAGCGAGTGTGCGCCTACAATAGGGCAAAGGTAGACGACTGCTCAATTTTATATACCCGCTCTCGAGCCGCTTTGGTCGCTCGGTTCTAAGCGTTCAGTGCGGGCCTTTTCTCGCAAAAGGGCGCCAAGGAGCTTCCTGCTCAATTTTTCATTGCGCCATTTGGGTTGTGCAGATCGATACGCGTAATTTGATACCCGTCCTGTTGCAAAGGAGACTCTTACCACTGAGCTACTTTAATCGACGACATTTTTAAAACGGTCCAAGGAGCTTACCGCTCAATTCAGTACATCTGTTACTAAAGCAATTCAGCCTCCCGACTCGGAGCGTTCAGTATTTCATTTAATTAAATTAAGAAAAACCAATAGAGCCTTATCTCGAAAAAGGGGGCCTAGGAGTTTACCGCTCAATTTTTTCACTCAGCTCTTTGGGTTGTACAGGTCGAGACGCGTAATTGGATATCCATCTCGGGTACTGTAGGGTTCCATGAATAAAATATTTTTAGAAAAACAGTTCCTACTTTCAGTACCTACTCACTGAGTACATCAATTTATTTTGAGACAGCAGATTGCCGGTTGCAAAGCAACTAACGGGTTAAAACACTATGCGATTTGACGTGTGAACGTGGATGAAGCGAGGAGCGGGTGTTTAATTAAATATATGAAGAAAAAAAACGATGTTTGAATGTGGATAAAACGAAAAAATAGTTCCTACTTTCAGTACCTACTCACTGAGTTCATCAATTTATTTTGAAACAGCTTTTGCCCGTTGCAAAGCAACTAACGGGTTGAAACTATCCACATTCAAACATATGTTTGGCACAGGCAGTCGACCGCTCAATTTCGTACACCCGCTCTCGTAAAAGGGGGTCAAGGAGCTTCCAGCTCAATTTTCACCATTAGGAATTGAAACTTTGCTTGAAATGGCTTTAACCGTGTTTGGTGACCAGATCTGAATAGCCAAGTACTTCCCTACCTTCCTCTTTCCCATGTCCTTCCGCTCCCTACTATCTTCAGCCTCACAACGTACCCCAACTGGGGATGCCATAGTCTCATTGGCTCCAGTAGTTGGGACTCTTGTGCGGTATTCACTTTAAAATTGAATTAAAAATGTACAGAACAATTACAGAACAAATAATGTAGTTCCAGTGTATTATTCAGGTAGGTATCTACACCATTTGGCAAAAAAAAATTTGGATCATTCTTAGTAATTAACAATATATTATTACCTCAGCAAAATTCTGTGCTCCTGGTACATTTTCAAAGAGAGTACAGCGTCCTTTAGGTGATTTTTCACAAAAATGGCGCTATAATTTTTTTGATTTATGGAAAAAATACTTGATACTTTATTTCATTTTACCATGTTAACAATATGTTTACAATATTTTACAATTTTACAATATTTTACATATCGTATTTTCACAAAAAAAAATAATTTGTCAAAAAATATTTAATTTAATTCAGAACATTATGATACTGTAACTGCTCCTATTTCTATGCACCTGGTATCGAGCACTGGGCTCTTGGTGTGATTTTTTGCAGAAATGGCGCTATAGAAATTATTGCAACGTAGGAAAAAAATAATTTTATCGAGTTTATTTAATTTCTTAACAAATTACCACAAAAAATGGCAATAATCTTGGCTATTGCCGAGGAAAAAAATAATTATATCGATGTACAATTTTCCAGTAGGTACCTATGTACATCATTTTTGGCAAAAAATTGACCATCTCTAGTAAGTTATTTAAATCAACTCATTTTATTATTATCTCAATATTTCAACGATAATGTTCCCATATGAGTAGGTACTGCTGGCCCGTTTCTAATTGAATTTATAGAAATTCACCAACCTAAAGCTTTTGACTACAAATGTGGATGCAGCATTAAAAAAACTTAGCAATTAGTTTGATTTTCAATGGTATTAAGTAGGTACCTACGTAAGTACTCATCTTATATGGTTTCATAACTCTTATGAATGCTTCATTACCTAGGTACTATTTACTTTGTGCATGTAAATCGTTCGCCTTTCAACGCCGGTAGGTACCTACCTTGAATTCATTTTAACTGGCCGCAAAGATTTTTCATTGTCGAGGACAGATCAATTTCAACAGATGTCAGAATTATTCCAATGTTTGATCCAAAATTGTGAAAAATTTTGAATGAATTGCGGGACATGTCGTGGCTTTAAAAGTTCCTAAAACTTGTATCGTTTATGATTATTAAAAAACATCTCCGCCGGAAGGTGTACTTTTAACGTAATCTTTAATTCCGTAATGCCCCTATAAAATGTCAATTTTTCTCAAGAACTTTCTCGAAGCCTTTTAATTAATGAGTATAAATTCCTAGCAAAATCAGTTTTGTACGGGAAACTAACTTTTTTTTACTTACATTTTCGATCCGACGTTTTTAAAGGGGCGAACCTGTCGGCGGGAATTATAACCTAGCCGAATCGAGTGATTTAATCAGAGGTTCCAGTTTGTGCCGTTGATTCGTATGAGAGAATAAATCCCTAGCGACATTAATTTTGTCGGAAAAAAAAACCGAGGCTGAATTTTTCGAGGCTTAATTTTCGGGCTGAATTTTATCCTCAAGCGAAAATGAACCTTGAGGTGTGTGAAACTCGAAGGGCGGTGCGGTCGATTTTCGCGTAAAGAGTGAGCTTTCGAGGCTTCATTTTTTGCACTGAATTTTTTCCTCAAGCGAGAGTGAACCTTGAGGTGTGCGAAACGCAAAGGCGGTGCGGTCCCTTTTCGCGTGCGGGAAAAAACGATCTTCACGCGAAAGTGAACCTTGAGGTGGGTGAAACTCTAGGGGGGTGCGGTCGATTTTCGCATCCTGAAAAAAAGTGAGTTTTTTCAAAACCAAGCAATACTATATAGTACTAGCTTATGCCCGTTGCAAATGCAACTAACGGGTTAAAACTAACTTGACTTACTAACTAACAGAAAAAAAATCAAAGTAAGCGGGTAGGTACCTACGGTTAAACATACAAATATATATAAAGCCGCCCACAGGGCCTAGCAGCAAAAATCTGCCATACGTTAATATATAGACAGCATTGTAGGCATGCACACATCAAATCCCCAAATTTTCATCGCAATCGGATGAACAGTTTAGCAATGCGTAATTTCATGATGCCAGAGCTCACTTTTGTATACAGAAACCGTCGTGGGCATGCACACATCAAATCCTCAAATTTTCATCGCAATCGGTTGAATGGTTTAGCAACGCTTAGCGGTTAAACACACAACTATGTATAAAGCCGCCCGCAGGACCTAGCAGCAAAAACCTGCCATACGTTAGTAAATAAACACCATTTTAGACATGCACACATCAAATCCCCAAAGTTTTATCGCAATCAGATGAATGGTTTAGCAATGCGTAATTTCATGATGCCAGAGCTCACTTCTGTACACAGAAACCGTTGTGGGCATGCAACCGCATTTACTAACAATAACGAACACAACAAAAAAATAATTTTTCATTTAGTTGCAGTCCTTCAGAAGTTATGAGCGTATGTACATTTTCATACAAATTTTATAATGCCAGAACTCGCCAGTAGTTTTACTGCTTAAAAAAAGCGCTATATGAATTTAATACTCATAAAAAATATTCCGTTCAACTTCGAGTAATTTCATTGTAAAATAATTAGAAAACTATTTCATATGCCATATAGTCGGATGATACCGAGATGTGCAGGTAAGTAGCTACTTAGATTCTGAGCACAGCTACTTTCAAACATACGTAAAAAAAACATATTTAGGCTGGGTTGTTTAACGAAATTAAAAATTCTTCAATTTTTCAAGTCAATTTTAACGTTCTGTAAAAGTTCTGTTCAAATTCTATTCAAGTTCTATAATTATTTCAGTTTCATGATGCAACTGGCACGTACTGATAAAATAACAGAACTTGAATAGAACTTACACAGAACGTGGTATTGAACCTAAAAAAACGTTGAATTATTCAGTATCGTTGTATAACAATCTTAACTAAGTATTGCATTTTAAACGTATTCGGGTAGGTACCTCCGCATTTATTTTCTAAAATTCCGGCAATCTTTGCTTTTTCATCATATTTGCAATACTACCGAAATACGTACCTACCCTGTGTGAACAAATTTAAACTGGCCAGTAAAAGGGTACCTACCCTGAATGAATAACATTTCAATTTGAACTGGCCAGTAAAAATCTAGGCTTCTGAAAATAATCTATGGGCACGCGGTTTCGTGATTTTTTTGGAAAATTTTACTTTTTTGTCGGCTAACCCTGAACATTTTTACATGAGACGCACACGTCATATTGGTGTTAAAAGTTGCGGAATATTTCCGGGTAACGTATTTTTTAAAAACATCCGAGCCGGAATCGTTTTTTCGGCGGCAAATCCCTTTTCCGAAAAACAACAACCCAAACCGCTGAGAGATCCGTTTTGTTTTGACATTTAAGAATCCTGACCTAACTCAACATTCCTATGCGTTGAAACTGTGGCGTTTTTTGGTCGGTTTTTTTTTCCGACGTGACATCTGTCGGCGGGAAATACGACTAAGCCAAATTGGGTGATTTAATGAGAAGTTCCAGTTTTCTCCGCCGATTCGTATGAGAGAATAAATCCATAGCGCTATTGATTTTGTCGGAAAAAAAAAACTCCCAATTTCCGCACTGAATATCAATTTAAGCTAAAACGAACCTTGAGGTTGGTGAAACTTAAGGGGCAGTGCGGTCGATTTTCGCATCAAGCAAAAAGTGACCTGTCAATCAAAACTGAGCATTAATATATACTAGCTTATGCCTGTTGCAAATGCAACTAACGGGTTAAAACTAACTTGACTTACTAACAGAAAAAAAATAATTTCGTAGTAAGCGGGTAGGTAACTACGGTTAAACATACAAATAAACATAAAGCCGCCCACAGGGCCTAGCAGCAAAAACCTGCCATACGTTAGTATATAGACACCATTGTAGGCATGCAAAAATCAAATCCCCAAAGTTTCGTCGCAATCGGATGAACGGTTTAGCAATGCGTAATTTCATGATGCCAGAGCTCATTTTTGTATACAGAAACCGTCGGGAGCATGCACACATCAAATCTACAAATTTTCATCGCAATCGGATGAATGGTTTAGCAACGCTTAGCGGTTAAACATACAACTATGTATAAAGCCGTCCGCAGGACCTAGCAGCAACAACCTGCTATACGTTAGTATATAAACACCATTGTAGAAATGCACACATCAAATCCCCAAAGTTTCATCACAATCGGATAAACGGTTGAGCAATGCGTAATTTCGTGTTGCCAGAGCTCACTATTGTATACAGGAACCATAGCAGTCATGCGCACATCAAATTCCCAATGTTTCATCGCAATCGGATGAATGGTTTAGCAACGCATAGCGGACATACATACAGCCAAACATTTTTTTGATTTTTATATATATAGAAGATAGCTTGTACCCGGCATGCGTTGCGATACCATTTAATAAAGAAAATGTTTCTACCTGCGTGTCCTTTCTCATTTGTTCCGATCCCCTTCCCCCCACCTTCCCCCCCCCCCCTTCCTCACCAGCGTCCTCTTCCCCCCCCCCCTTCCTCACCAGCGTCCTCTTCCCCTTTCCACTCCGCCTCCTCACCTTCCCTCACCCCACTTCACTCCTAGGCTTCTCCGTATCGTAAACCCCCTCCCGAGTTCCCCTCCCCCTTCCCAGGTCCCCCTCCCCCCCTTCCTGTTTCCACCCCTCCCCACCTGCCGCATTACATACACTAATTCCCGGTACATTTATTTTTCAAACAGCTCGCGCGCCACCTATAAATTTTTTTTTTACAAATTTCGTAATGCCAGAACTCACCAGTAATTTTATACAAACCTTGTACTAACAATAACGAACACAACACAAAAAGAATTTTTCAATTTGTTGCAGTCCTTCGGAAGTTATGAGCGTACGTACATTTTCATACAAATTTTATAATGCCAGAACTCACCAGTAGTTTTACTGCTTAAAATAAAGCGCTATATGAATTTAATACTTTTAAAAAAATATTCCGTTCAACTTCGAGTAATTTCATTGTAAAATTAGAAAACTAATACGTATGCAATATAGTTGGATGATATCGAGTTGTTATGTGCAGATGGGTACCTACCTAAATTCCGAGTGAAAAAAGAGTGAGTAAAAAAAACACATACTTAGGCTGGGTTGTTTAACAAAATTAAAAATTCTTCAATTTTTCAAGTCAATTTTAACGTTCTGTAAAAGTTCGGTTCGAATTCTATTCAAGTTCTGTAATTATTTCAGTTTTATGATGCAACTGGCATTTACTGATAAAAAAACAGAACTTACACAGAACGTGAAAATGAACTTTAAAAAATTGTTAAATTATTCAGTATCGTGGAAACAACATTACCTTAGTAAAATAAATTGCATCAAAAACCTAAATAATTGTCCAACTACCTATTCCGGCAGGTACCGGCGCATTTCCTTACAAAATTCCGGCAATGTTTTTGCTTTTCTCATCATATTTGCAATACTACCGAGATAAGTAGGTACCTACCCTGAATTAATAACATTTCAATTTGTACCTACTGGCCGGTAAATATCCACCCTACTGAAGTGAATCTATGGACACCAATTTTCTTGTTTTTTTTGGAAAATTTTATTGGTTTTTCGGCGACCCTGAAATTTTTTACATGGGACGGACACGTCATATCGTTATCAAAAGTTGCCGAATGTTTTCAAGTACCGAATTTTTCAAAAACATCTAACCGGGGATCGTTTTTTCGGCTGCAATGCCGTTTCCCGAAAAACAACAACCCAAACCGCTGAGAGATCCGTTTTGTTTTGACATCTCAGATAACTGATAACTGACCTGTCTCAACATTCTCTCTAGTATTTTCCATTGCATTGAAACTAAGGCCTAATTTGTGGTTTTTTTTAATGCGAACCTGTCGGCGGGAACTATAACTGAGCCGAATTGGTTGATTTAATGAGTAGTTCCAGTTTTCGCCGCAAATTTATATAATTTTCGCTCTTTAAATGTGTCAGTTCAATTTTATGTGAACTGAATTATGTGAACTGTCTAGTCTATTTTTTTGTGAAAATCGTGAAGCTAGAGTATTTATTTAAATTCAGACGAAGCTGCCATTTCGAACGGATGAAAATAGAACTACAACAGTATTCGATAGACATTTGATTTTTTCTAATGTGAATAATCCATACTTGTATTTCGCACCGCTAGAAGTCTCCCGTAAAGTTTTGGCAAACATATTGATAACAATGAAAAATGTTTCCCCTATCAAAAAAAAAACAATTGCTAGTGGCTGGAAAATAATCGACTCTTCGAAGGATTGTGAACTTTGAAGCGTTCCAAAATAGCGAGCGCTAATGTCCATTCTCGCGTGTCAGGCGTCGGGATAATTCCCTTTGAACAAAATTGAACCTTGAGGTGTGCGAAACTCAAGGATCGGAGAGGTCGTTTTGGCGTGCCAGCGGCATTTTTGCGTCGCCAAGCCAAAGTGAACCTTGAGGTCAGTGAAACGCGAGGGGCGGTGAGGTCGATTTTCGCATCAAGTAAAAAGTGAGTTTTTTCAAAAACTGAGCATTAATATATAGTACTAGAAGTTTGCCCGTTGCAAAGCAACTAACGGGTTAAAACACAAAGCAAGGAACGGGTGTTTCATTAAATATTTGAAGAAAAAAACGATGTTTGTATGTGGATAAAGCGAGGAGTGTGCGCTTACAAAGGGCACCAGCAGTCGACTGCTCAATTTCGTACACCCGCTCTCGGGCCGCTTCGGTCGCCCGGTTCAAGGCGTTCATTATGGGCTTTTTCTCGTAAAAGGGGGGCAAGGAGCTTCCTGCTCAATTTTTTCAGAGTGCCATTTGGGTTGGGCAGATCGATGCGTGATAAGACCACCATTTGGAACTTAAACTTTGCTTGAAACGGCTTTAACCGTGTTTGGTGACCAGATCTGAATAGCCAGGTACTTCCCCACTTTCCTCTTTTCCATGTCTTTTCACTCCGTACTATCTTCAGCCTCAGAACGTACCCCAACTGGGGATACCATAGTCTCATTGGCTCCAGTAGTTGGGACTCTTGTGCAGTATTTGCATTAAAAATGTACAGAACAAATGTAGTTGCAGTGTATTATTTAGGTATGTATCTACACCATTTGGCAAAAAAATGGATCATTCGTAGTTATTAACAATATATTATTACCTGAGCAAAATTCTGTGCTCCTGATACATTTTCAACGGGATTACAGCGTCCTTTAGTTGATTTTTCACAAAAATAGCGCTATAGTTTTTTTTGGATTGTGTGTATTGGTGCATATAATAATTTATGCAAAATGTCACTGAGAAACTGCTTTTTGGGGCGGCGGTACCAATGCTCGCCTCCCATGTTGAATGATTACCATTGAGAAGCGAAATACGACAACGGCGCTATATAAATTTAATATTTTTCCCAAAAAAATCATTTTTCATCCGCGGCGCGATACCAAGACCCGGTTAATTAATTTATTAATTGACCCAGAACCCGGGCACCCCTGCTAGGTCACCAAATATAGCGACCCACTTGGGATGACCTATCGCAGAGGTGTTGGTTATCCAATAAATGGTTCCCGGGGCGGCGGTACTTATACCCGCCTTCCAAATTGTAATTAATTTATGTGCAAAGAAAAACCTACAGTACCTTCCCAAAAGCACACCAATTTACTCTTACTTAGAATATCCGTGTATAAGTGTATATTCCTACGTAAAAAAAATATTTTTGTTGAACAAATAATTATTTTGACTTCACTTAATATCATCGAAAATGTAAAGAAAAATTAACTATTTGGCAAAAAAATGACCATTTGTAGTTTTTTCAATATTTAAACAATAATGTTCCCACGTAATTAAGTAGGTAGGTACTGGCCAAATATTTCAAATTATTTCAACAATAAATCAGTTCCCACTGTACGTTAGTACGTACTGGCGAATTAAATGTGAATGCAGCATTATAAAATCTTTATCGTTTTATTTAATTTTCTATGGAATTGAGTTCCTTCGTAGTAATACTGATCTCATTTGGTTTCATATACCTAGGTACTATTTATTTTCTGCCTGTAAATTATTCGCCTTTCAACGCCGGTAGGTACCTACCTCGAATTCATTTTAACTGGCCGCAAAGATTTTTCATTGTCGAGGACAGATCAATTTCAACAGATGTCAGAATTATTACAATGTTTGATGCAAAATTGTGACACATTTTTAATGAATTGCGGGAGATGTCGTGGCTTTAAAAGTTCCTAAAACTTGTATCGTTTATGATTATTAAAAAACATCTCCGCCGGAAGGTGTACTTTTAACGTAATCTTTAATTCCGTAATGCCCCTATAAAATGTCAATTTTTCTCAAGAACTTTCTCGAAGCCGTTTAATTAATGAGTATAAATTCCTAGCAAAATCAGTTTTGTACGGGAAACTAACTTTTTTTTACTTACATTTTCGATCCGACGTTTTTAAAGGGGCGAACCTGTCGGCGGAAATTATAACCTAGCCGAATTGAGTGATTTAATTAGAGGTTCCAGTTTGCGCCGTCGATACGTATGAGAGAATAGATCCCTAGCGACATTAATTTTGTCAGGCTTTTTTTCCGAGGCTGAATTTTTCGAGGCTTAATTTTCGGGCTGAATTTTTTCCTCAAGCGAAAATGAACCTTGAGGTGTGTGAAACTCGAAGGGCGGCGCGGTCGATTTTCGCGTAAAGAGTGAGCTTTCGAGGCTTCATTTTTCGCACTGAATTTTTTCCTCAAGCGAGAGTGAACCTTGAGGTGTGCGAAACGCGAAGGCGGTGCGGTCCCTTTTCGCGTGCGGGAAAAAACGATCTTCACCCGAAAGTGAACCTTGAGGTGGGTGAAACTCTAGGGGGGTGCGGTCGATTTTCGCATCCGGAAAAAAAGTGAGTTTTTGAAAAACCAAGCAATACTATATAGTACTAGCTTATGCCTGTTGCAAATGCAACTAACGGGTTAAAACTAACTTGACTTACTAACAGAAAAAAAAATTTCATAGTAAGCGGGTAGGTAACTACGGTTAAACATACAAATATACATAAAGCCGCCACAGGGCCTAGCAGCAAAAGCCTGCCATACGTTAGAATATAGACACCATTGTAGGCATGCACACATCAAATCCCCAAAGTTTCATCGCAATCGGATGAACGGTTTAGCAGTGCGTAATTTCATGATGCCAGAGCTCACTTTTGTGTACAGAAAACGTCGTGGGCATGCACACATCAAATCTACAAATTTTCATCGCAATCGGAAGAATGGTTTAGCAACGCTTAGTGGTTAAACACACAACTATGTATAAAGTCGCCCGCAGGACCTAGCAGCAAAAACCTGCCAAACGTTAGTAAATAAACACCATTGTAGACATGCACACATCAAATTCCCAAAATTTCATCGCAATCGTATGAACGGTTTAGCAATGCGTAATTTCATGATGCCAGAGCTCATTATTGTATACATAAACCGTCTTGGGCTTGCAAACATCAAATCCTCAAATTTTCATCGCAATCGGATGAACGGTTTATCAATGCGTAATTTCATGATGCCAGAGCTCATCATTGTATACAAAAACCATCGCGGGCATGCGCACATCAAATTCCCAAAGTTTCAACGCAATCGGATGAATGGTTTAGCAACGCATAGCGGACTTACATACATACTTACATGCAAATATTTTTCTGATTTTTATATATATAGAAGATAACTGGTACCCGGCATGTGTTGCTATACCATTAAATAAAGAAAATGTTTCTACCTGCGTGTCCTTTCTCATTTGTTCCAATCCCCTTTCCCCCCCCCCTTTCCTCATCAGCGTCCTCTTCCCCTTTCCACTCCGCCTCCCCCCCACTTTACTCCTATGCTTCTCCGTCTGGTAAACCCCCTCCCGAGTTCCCCTCCCCCCTCCCAGATTCCCCCCCCCCCTTCCCTTTTCCACCCCCCCCCCTGCCGCATTACATACACTAATTCCCGGTTCATTTAGTTTTCAAACAGCTCGCGCGCCACCTATTAAATTTTTTTTTACAAATTTTGTAATGCCAGAACTCACCAGTAGTTTTATACAAACCTTGTACTAACAATAACGAACACAACAAAAAAAGAATTGTTCAATTTGTTGCAGTCCTTCAGAAGTTATGAGCGTACGTACATTTTCATACAAATTTTATAATTTCAGAACTCACCAGTAGTTTTACTGCTTAAAAAAAGCGCTATATGAATATAATACTTTAAAAAAAATATCCCGTTCAACTTCGAGTAATTTCATTGTAAAATTAGAAAACGAATACGTATGCAATATCGTCGGATGATAGCGAGTTGTTATGTGCAGATGGGTACCTACCTAAATTCTGAGCGCAGGTTCTTACACATACGTAAAAAAAAACTTATTTGGGCTGGGTTGTTTAACAAAATTGGAAATTCTTAAATTTTTCAAGTCAATTTTACCGTTCTGTAAAAGTTCTGTTCGAATTCTATTCAAGTTCTATAGATATTTTTGTTTAATGATGCAACTGGCATTTACTGATAAAAAAAATAGAACTTACACAGAACGTGTAATGAACTTAAAAAAATTGTTATTTATTCAGTATCGGTGAAAACCCATTATCTTAGTAAATTTAATTGCATTAAAACCTAAATAATTGTCTAACTACCCATTCCGGTAGGTACCGGCGCTTTTCCTTACAAAATTCCGGCAATGGTTTTGCTTTTTTATCATATTTGCAATACTACCGAGATAAGTAGGCACCTACCCTGAATTAATAACATTTTGTACTGGCCGATAAAAATCTACCCTTCAGAAGTGAATCTATGGACACGTATTTTCTTGTTTTTTTTGGAAAATTTTATAGGTTTTTCGGCGACCCTGAACTTTTTTACATGGGACAGACACCTCATATTGGTATCAAAAGACGCGGAATGTTTTCGGGTACCGAATTTTTCAAAAACATCCAAGCCGGAATCGTTTTTCCGGCCGCAATGCCGTTTCCCGAAAAACAACAACCCAAACCGCTGAGAGATCCGTTTTGTTTTGACATGTAAGAATCCTGACCTAACTCAACATTCGTAGCAATTTCTTTTGCATTGAAACTAATGGCCAAAATGAAATCTTTTTTTTGAAGTACACCTGTCGGCAGGAAATATAACTGAGCCGAATTGAGTACTTTTATTTGAGGTTCCAGTTTTTGCCGCTGATTTGCTTCAGTTTTCTGTGAATAAATCGCTAGCAAAAATGTAGGCAAACAAAATGCTCAATTTTTCCTTAGTTTTCTCAAGTACTGAAAAGTGTGCTTTGTAGCCAAAAAATAACGTTTTTCCTTCCCTTTTTGAGCCTACGCGTACGTCGCGCCGTTTCAACGGATGAACCTGACGGCAGGAAATAGAACTGAGGCCGAATTTCTCCGTCGGTGATAGATTTAATTGTAGTTTTCGCCGCTTGGGTGCACTGCTAACCGTGCACCGGTGTTTTGTATGAAAATTGGTCCCTAATCGGGACACGATTTGGGCACGCTACCCCAAATCGGATAATGATCTCTGCGGTGTTTGAAACTCGAGGAGCGGAGAGGTCATTTTCAGATCCATCAAAAGTCTTAAAATGCATGTATCCGAAAGTGAACCTTGAGGTCGGTCAAGCTCGAGGGGCGGTGCGGTCGATTTTCCCGTCAAGGAAAAAAGTGAGTTTTTGAAAAACCAAACAATACTATATACTAGCTTATGCCTGTTGCAAATGCAACTAACGGGTTAAAACTAACTTGACTTACTAACTGACAGAAAAAAAATCATAGTAAGCGGGTAGGTACCTACGGTTAAACTACAAATATATATAAAGCCGCCCACAGGGCCTAGCAGCAAAAATCTGCCATACGTTAGTATATAGACACCATTGTAGGCATGCACACATCAAATCCCCAAAGTTTCATCGCAATCGCATGAACGGTTTAGCAATGCGTAATTTCATGATGCCAGAGCTCACTTTTGTATACAGAAATTGTCGTGGGCATTCACACATCAAATCTACAAATTTTCATCGCAATCGGATGAATGGTTTAGCAACGCTTAGCGGTTAAACACACAACTATGTATAAAGCCGCCCGCAGGACCTAGCAGCAAAAACCTGCCATACGTTAGTAAATAAACACCATTGTAGACATGCACACGTCAAATCCCCAAAGTTTCATCGCAATCGGATGAATGGTTTAGCAATGCGTGATTTCATGATGCCAGAGCTCACTTTTGTATACAGAAACCGTCGTGGGCATGCACACATCAAATCCTCAAATTTTCATCGCAATCGGATGAATGGTTTAGCAACGCTTAGCGGTTAAACATACAACTATGTATAAAGCCGTCCGCAGGACCTAGCAGCAAAAACCTGCTATACGTTAGTATATAAACACCATTGTAGAAATGCACACGTCAAATCCCCAAAGTTTCATCACAATCGGATGAACGGTTTAGCAATGCGTAATTTCGTGTTGCCAGAGCTCACTATTGTATACAGGAACCAGGAATCCCCCCCCCCCCCTTCCTCACCAGCGTCCTCTTCCCCTTTCCACTCCGCCTCCCACACCTTCCCTCAGCCCACTTCACT
Organism: Limnephilus lunatus; assembly: GCA_917563855.2. Lineage (NCBI taxonomy): Eukaryota > Metazoa > Arthropoda > Insecta > Trichoptera > Limnephilidae > Limnephilus > Limnephilus lunatus. Next base: position 40,791,272 of record OU830594.1, read on the forward strand.
CCTAGGCTTCTCCGTATCGTAAACCCCCTCCCGAGTTCCCCTCCCCCCTCCCAGGCTCCCCTCCCCCCTTCCTGTTTTCACCCCCCCCCCCAGCTGCCGCATTACATACACTAATTCCCGGTACATTTATTTTTCAAACAGCTCGCGCACCACCTATAATTTTTTTTTTACAAATTTCGTAATGCCAGAACTCACCAGTAATTTTATAAAAACCTTGTACTAACAATAACGATCACAACAAAAAAAGAATTTTTCAATTTGTTGCAGTCCTTCGGAAGTTATGAGCGTACGTACATTTTCATACAAATTTTATAATGCCAGAACTCACCAGTAGTTTTACTGCTTAAAATAAAGCGCTATATGAATTTAATACTTTAAAAAAAATATTCCGTTCAACTTCGAGTAATTTCATTGTAAAATTAGAAAACTAATACGTTTGCAATATCGTCGAATGATATCGAGTGTTTATGTGCAGGTAGGAACCTACTTATATTCTGAGTATAGGTACTTGCATACATACGTAAAAAAGAACTCATATTTAGGCTAGGTTGTTTAACGAAATTAAAAATTCTTCAATTTTTCAAGTCAATTTTAACGTTCTGTAAAAGTTCGGTTCGAATTCTATTCAAGTTCTGTAATTATTTCAGTTTTATGATGCAACTGGCATTTACTGATAAAAAAACAGAACTTACACAGAAAGTGAAAATGAACTTTAAAAAATTGTTAAATTATTCAGTATCGTGGAAACAACATTACCTTAGTAAATTAAATTGCATCAAAAACCTAAATAATTGTCCAACTAACCATTCCGGTAGGTACCGGCGCATCTCCTTACAAAATTCCGGCAATGGTTTTGCTTTTTTCATCATATTTGCAATACTACCGAGATAAGTAGGTACCTACCCTGAATTAATAACATAATTTGTACTGGCCGGTTAATATCCACCCTACTGAAGGGAATCTATGGACACGTATTTTCTTGTTTTTTTTGGAAAATTTTATAGGTTTTTCGGAGACCCTGAAATTTTTTACACGGAAAGGACACAAAATTTTGGTGTTAAAAGTTGCCTTATATTGCCGGGTACCGAATTTTTCAAAAACATCTAACCGGGGATCGTTTTTTCGGCTGCAATGCCGTTTCCCGAAAAACAACAACCCAAACCGCTGAGAGATCCGTTTTGTTTTGACATCTCGGATAACTGACCTGTCTCAACATTCTCTCTAGTATTTTCCATTGCATCGAAACTAAGGCCTAATTTGTGGTTTTTTTTTTAATGCGAACCTGTCGGCGGGAACTATAACTGAGCCGAATTGGTTGATTTAATGAGTAGTTCCAGTTTTCGCCGCAAATTTATATAATTTTCGCTCTTAAAATGTGTCAGTTCAATTTAATGTGAGTTTCCTGTCTAGTCTATTTTTTTGTGAAAATCGTGAAGCTAGCGTATTTATTTAAATTCAGACGAAGCTGCCATTTCGAACGGATGAAAATAGAACTACAACAGTATTCGATAGACATTTGATTTTTTCTAATGTGAATAATCCATACTTGTATTCCGCACCGCTAGAAGTCTCCCGTAAAGTTTTGGCAAACATATTGATAACGATGAAAAATGTTTCCCCTATCAAAAAAAAAACAACTGCTAGTGGCTGGAAAATAATCGACTCTTCGAAGGATTGTGAACTTTGAAGCGTTCCAAAATAGCGAGCGCTAATGTCCATTCTCGCGTGTCAGCCGTTGGGACAATTTCCTTCGAACAAAATTGAACCTTGAGGTGTGCGAAACTCGAGGACCGGAGAGGTCGTTTTGGCGTGCCAGCGGCGTTTTTGCGTCGCCAAGCCAAAGTGAACCTTGAGGTTGGTGAAACGCAAGGGGCGGTGCGGTCGATTTTCCCGTCAAGCGAAAAGTGAGTTTTTTGAAAAACCAAACAATACTATATAATACTAGCTTATGCCCATTGCAAATGCAACTAACGGGTTAAAACTAATTTGACTTACTTACTAACAGAAAAAAAATATATTTCATAGTAAGCGGGTAGGTACCTACGGTTAAACATACAAATATATATAAAGCCGCCCACAGGGCCTAGCAGCAAAAACCTGCCATACGTTAGTATATAGACACCATTGTAGGCATGCACACATCAAATCCCCAAAGTTTCATCGCAATCGGATGAACGGTTTAGCAATGCGTAATTTCAAAATGCCAGAGCTCACTTTTGTATACAGAAACCGTCGTGGGCATGCACACATTAAATCTACAAATTTTCATCGCAATCGGATGAATGGTTTAGCAACGCTTAGCGGTTAAACACAAAACTATGTATAAAGCCGCCCGCAGGACCTAGCAGCAAAAACCTGCCATACGTTAGTAAATAAACACCATTGTAGACATGCATACATCAAATCCCCAAAGTTTCATCGCAATCGTATGAATGGTTTAGCAATGCGTAATTTCATGATGCCAGAGCTCACTTTTGTATACAAAAACCGTCGTGGGTATGCACACATCAAATCTTCAAATTTTCATCGCAATCGGATGAAAGGTTTAGCAACGCTTAGCGGTTAAACATACAAATACATATAAAGCCGGCCGCAGGGCCTAGCAGCAAAAACATGTCATACGTTAGTATATAGACATCATTTTAGGCATGCACACATCAAATCCCCAAATTTTCATCGCAATCGGATGAACGGTTCAGCAATGCGTAATTTCATTATGCCAGAGCTCACTATTGTATGCAGAAACCATCGCGAGCATGCGCACATCAAATCCCCAAAGTTTCATCGCAATCGGATAAATGGTTTAGCAACGCATAGCGGACATACATACATACTTACTTGCAAATATTTTTTTGATTTTTATACATATAGAAGATAGCTGGTATCCGGCATGCGTTGCTATACCATTTAATAAAGAAAATGTTTCTACCTGCGTGTCTTTTCTCATTTGTTCCAATCCCCTTCCCCCCCCCCCCATTTTCCTCACCAGCGTCCGCTTCCCCTTTCCCCCACTTCACTCCTACGCTTCTCCGTCTCGTAAACCCCCTCCCGAGTTCCCCTCCCCCCTCCCAGGTTCCCCCTTCCTGTTTCCACCCCCCTGCCTCATTACATTCACTAATTCTCGGTACATTAAGTTTTCAAACAGCTCGCGCGCCACCTATTCAACTTTTTTTTACAAATTTCGTCAAGCCAGAACTCACCAGTAGTTTTATACAAACCTTGAACTAACAATAACGAACACAACAAAAAAAGAATTTTTCAATTTGTTGCAGTCCTTCAGAAGTTATGAGCGTACGTACATTTTCATACAAATTTTATAATTACAGAACTCACCAGTAGTTTTACTGCTTAAAAATAAGCGCTATATTAATTTAATACTTAAAAAATATCCCGTTCAACTTTGAGTAATTTCATTGTAAAATTAGAAAACTAATACTTATGCAATATCGTCGGATGATATCGAGTGTTTGTGTGCAGGTAGGAACCTACTTATATTCTGAGTATAGGTACTTGCATACATACGTAAAAAAGAACTCATATTTAGGCTGGGTTGTTTAACGAAATTAAAAATTCTTCAATTTTTCAAGTCAATTTTAACGTTCTGTAAAAGTTCGGTTCGAATTCTATTCAAGTTCTGTAATTATTTCAGTTTAATGATGCAACTGGCATTTACTGATAAAAAAACAGAACTTACACAGAAAGTGAAAATAAACTTTAAAAAATTGTTAAATTATTCAGTATCGGTGAAACAACATTACCTTAGTAAATTAAATTGCATCAAAAACCTAAATAATTGTCCAACTACCCATTCCGGCAGGTACCGGCGCATTTCCTTACAAAATTCCGGCAATGTTTTTGCTTTTCTCATCATATTTTCAATACTACCGAGATAAGTAGGTACCTACCCTGAATTAATAACATTTCAATGTACTGGCCGGTAAATATCCACCCTACTGAAGTGAATCTATGGACACCAATTTTCTTGTTTTTTTTGGAAAATTTTATAGGTTTTTCGGCGACCCTGAACTTTTTTACATGGGACAGACACCTCATATTGGTATCAAAAGACGCGAAATGTTTTCGGGTACCGAATTTTTCAAAAACATTCAAGCCGGAATCGTTTTTCCGGCCGCAATGCCGTTTCCCGAAAAACAACAACCCAAACCGCTGAGAGATCCGTTTTCTTTTGACATTTCAATTTGCTGTTGAAGCGCGGGTAAATCTAGCGCTTTTGTATTAGGTACTTACCTAATATATCATACACAGACAGATAATATTCCATAATTATATTTTTTAAACAGGCAAGACCGATGCACAAATTTGCACAATTCCTGCTTAAATTAAGGCCCTGCCGAATCACACAAATTGAAATCCGCCATTAAAAAAAAAAATTCTTCATACAAAACCTATTAGGGCTGGGTCTGCTTTTTTTTAAGGTGGTAGTGGATTTTAACGCCATCACGACTCCATCTTCAGTGTTGCAAAGTTCGAGAAAAATTATAAAATTTTAATATAGCAGCCGATTTTACAGGCTGCAAACGATTTGCATTTATCGATGAAAGTGAATTTTTCGCAAATGTCAGAAAAATGTCGAATTTGAATGCAATATTGTGAAACATTTTCAAGGGGGAGCAAAACATGTTTTGGTTTTAAAAGTTTCTAAAACTTGTATTGTTTATGTTTATTAAAAAACATCTCCGCCGGAAGGTGTACTTTTAACGCAATCTTTAATTCCGTATTGCCCCTATAAAATGTCAATTTTTCCCAAGAACTTTCTCGAAGCCGTTTAATTAATTAGAATAAATTCCTAGCAAAATCAGTTTTGTATGGGAAACTAACTTTTTTTTACTTCCCTTCTCGATCCGACGTTTTTAAAGGGGCGAACCTGTCGGCGGAAAATATAACCTAGCCGAATTGAGTGATTTTATGAGTAGTTCCAGTTTTCGCCGCAAATTTATATTATTTTTCGCTCTTATTTTATTTATTTATTTATTTATTTATTTATTTAAACGCCATAAGATGGCTTTTACATTAAAGTGTTACATGAAATTATAAGTATACAGAGGTACACAGGAAGGTGTCAGTATTATATTAAGAACAAAATAAGAATGTACAAGTATACAAAAATAATATCGCTGAAGTGATATAGTTGTTATTGTAAGTACAATGTGATAAAATTGAAAAGAAATACAAAATACATATGTAATCGTACAATAGTAAAAGAATATACTAGGGTTTTAAAAGACCTGACATAAAACAAAGTGCCAAGTAAGCTATAAATATTGAAATTGTATTATTGAAATACGTGTTAGTAGGTATCCAAGTAATGTTATAGCAAGTTATTGCAAAAGGTATACATTATTTTAATTCTAATCTGTTATTCACAGTTAACTAAAAGCAATGTATTACATTTTCTCCTGCAACGTAGATAGAACAGGTTGTGAGATCTATTTAACCACGTCCTTGTTCATGAATATTAATATCCGTCTAACATTGTTTTAGTGGAACAATAAATAAAACATTGCCAATTCAGTTTACATGGCGGCATGAAATAATCCATGCGCACGCACAATATTGTAACTGCAGAAGGAAGCAAGCCAGACAAATGGCCTAGCTAGTTATTAGGGCTCAGGCTACAGTAGATACAGCAATTATTGTCACAATATTACACAAAACATGATTACTTGATTACAAACATACTCGAAGCATACAGGTTGGCAGTGGTATAAAACATATAATTGCATTTATATATTAATCGAATAATATATTAATATATCTGCATACATATAAGCTTTTTAAAGAGAGCGATGTTTTTATAGAGAAATATGTCAGTAGAGCAAGTTTCATTCCCCACACGATGCAATCTCTGAATACAAGAGTTGAACATAAAATTAGTGCGAGAAGCAACTATGTTAAATGGAGCATGGAGTCTAGTGTTGTATTTATTGGGTACTTTATAATTTATCATATTCACTAGTTCAGGGCTATCCAAATATCCGTTAATGATTTTAAATAATAATAAAACATCGCAGATTTTTCTTCGCTGTGATAATTCGGGTAGTCTAAGCAATTGCATTAAATAATTATAATTTAAATTTTCTATGGGAATGTGTAATTTGTAGTTTATATGCCTTAAAAATCTATGTTGTACTCTTTCGATTTTGTGTGAATGTACATTGTACAAAGGCGACCAGAGAGAGGAATTATACTCAAGATTGCTTCGGACCAGTGTTATGTATAGGGTTTTAAGTGTATTAATATACATTAGATCTTTGCACGTTCTTAACACAAAACCGAGACATTTAAGTGCTTTATTCGTGATTGCATCGATGTGGGGGACGAACGTCATCTGGTTATCAAAAACGACACCCAGATCTTTTATTAATGTTACTGTAGAAAGATTAACATTGTTGATGTGATATTGAAAGAGTATTGGATTTTTATTTCGAGAAAAACTTATAGATTGACATTTGTTAATATTTAAAAATAAATCATTTGTGTTACACCAATTATATAATCGATCCAAGTTGTTTTGCAATACAAGACAGTCCATCAAATTTCTTATAATAGTGTAAATTTTTAAGTCATCAGCAAACAATAGGAAATGGATACCTTCAAATATTGAAACAATGTCATTGATAAATAGCAAAAAAAGAATCGGACCTAGATGAGAACCTTGTGGCACGCCACTTGAAGCTTCAATTTCGTGTGATATATGGTTAAATAGTTTAACGTATAGTTTTCTAGATGTTAAATAGGTCTCAAGCCATTTAAGTAGCTTTCCTTTTATCCCATATACTTCTAGTTTGTTTAATAAGATTTTTAGAGAAACTTTATCGAATGCTCTGCTGAAATCTGTGTAAACTGCATCCGTTTGCAATCTTGAATTTAGATTGTCTGATATATATTTTTCGTATATAATTAAATTTGTTAGTGTAGATCTACCGGATATAAATCCATGTTGGTGAGGGGAAATGATTTTACGAGCCTGTAGCATAAATTTTGATAAAAATACGGATTCAAACAATTTAGGTATTGCTGATTGTATGCAGATAGGTCTGTAGTTAGAAGCATCCGTTTTATCACCTTTTTTATAGATGGGACTAAGGAAACTGATCTTCCATTTTTGTGGGAATAGGCCTGATGCTAATGATAAATTAAATATATTGGTTAGGTGGCCTTTTAAATTAGATACACAGTTTTTTAAATAAATTGCAGGTATGGTATCCGGGCCAGCGGATTTTTGAGTATCTAATAGTGTAATTTTACGCTGAACATCGATTTCATCAATAACAAGGTCATTGAAATCAATAGAAATATTTGAGTTGAATTTAGGTGTTTGGTTATTGGATGGGTTTGAATCATATACTTCGCCAAAGCATTCGGCAAATAAATCAGTAATTCCTTGGGGTGTATCAGCAATTTTACCATTGTAGTACATAATAGACGGAATACCAGATTCATTTCTATTAAGATTATTTGCGAATTTGAATAAATTTTGAGGTTTATTTTGTAACGATTGCTCAATATTTTCCAGATATTCTTTGTAACATGAGATCGATATGTTTTTCACCCTTTTGCGTAATTTAGAAAAAATTAGATAGTCATTCGGAGCTCGAGATATTTTGAATGTTTTATGTGCAAGTTTTTTTGACTGGATTGTACAAATTAGCTCTCTGTTAAACCATTTGGGGTAATTAGATGTCCTATATTTTGTAATAGGAACGTAAAGTTCAATTGATTTGTTAATTATACAGTAAAAAGATTCTATTATATCATCAATTTTATTACAATTACTAATAAAGTTCCAGTCTGATTTGGCGAGAAACTCGTTAATCTTGGGATAATCAGCTTTATAAAAATTTAATTTTTCTTTAAAAGACTCTAAATTTAAATTTTTTGTAGATATATGCTTAACAAAAAGTGGTGGATGATAGTTATCAATTGTTGAAACATTATCATTTGCATGTTGTACACTTATATTGTTGGAATTGCTGAAAATTAAGTCTAATAGATTATTATTACAGTTATATATAAAGTTCACTTGTCTAAGATTTAGAAAACATGACATTTCTATAAGTTCAGAAGATCCATTATTGGAAGTGGAATTTGTGCGAGTATTAATGTTATTAATATCCCAATGTATAGTTGGTTGATTAAAGTCACCTGTAAGGATAAATTTAGCGTCCGGATATTTTCTTCGCAATACGTCTACTTCTTGACAGTAACTAGAATAAAGCTGGACATCAGATGAGGGTGGAATGTACGTACAACCAACTATAATTTTTTCACTTTTGCTTGTCACTAAAACAAATAGTTGTTCCACGTTGATATTTGTACATTTGATTTTTCTTGAGGTAAATTTAGTATTAATAGAAATTAGACAACCACCTCCCCTACTTTTTTTGCTAGTATTGGTATTGCGGTCCATTCGATATGTGTCATGGGAGTGAAATCCTAACTCGCCATTTTTAATATCTGGGGTCAACCATGTCTCAGTGAAGCAGTAGATATCATATTCTAAGGTCGGTAATTTAATTCTTAAATCATTTAGTTTAGTTTTAAGTCCTCTCACATTTTGGTAATAAATATTCATAGATAGTTTTGTAGATTTTAGGTTATTCGTCAGTTTTTTGGAGATAATTTGACAATTGTTGGGTTGTTATTAATATATTTAATTGTAATATCTTGCTCACCCGATGATTGCCTATTTTTAAGTTCGTTTCTCAAATCATTTAATTGATTCCTTTGCGCAAATGATAGATCCGGGTACATGCGGATGTTATTTTTTAGTGAGTGTTTTTTTCCGAGTAATATTTTAGGCCATTTTGACTCGGGGAACTCAACTTTGATTCCCCTCGGTTTATTTATATCCCTTTTCCCAATCCTGTATATTTTCAGGTCGAGTGAGTTTGTAGAGTTGTCCAAGTCAAAAATAACTTTTTTTATGCTGGTAGTATCACTATTCATAATTTCTGTTTGGGTTGGTGCTTCACTTTCAGGAATGTTACAAATTATTATATTTTTTTCTCTATAATTTTGCTCATTGATCTCAGCAATGATCTCACAAACGTTTTTGGTTTGAAAATTTGAGGGAATAGTAGGTGTTGTTGTAGGAGGAATATTTTTGTATACTGACAATTCACCTTCTAAAGTAGCCATTCTCGCTGCCATTTGTCCAATGGAGCTAAGAATATTATTTGTTTTAGGCATTATTTTTGCAATATGCTCCTTGGTAAATTTATTGTTTGGGTCCATCACAATGTTGGTTAATGCATTAATGGCATCTTTAGCCAAGGAAATGTATGCTTGCGCATCCATAATGAGTTTTGATATTTTGTTAAAATAAATTAATAGTTGGTTGAACTTCCCTGGATAGTGGCTTGCAGTCTGGTATAACGTTCACTAAGTTAGTAGTGGTGGACGGGCACTAGGCGTGTAGAGTACAAGGTACCTGCGCGTCAATGGTGAACAATAATTTTAAATATGTATGATGTGATGTTTATTTGTCAAATTTAAACGTGTTTACTGTTTATTTTCTTGGCACTTCGACTCTGCCTCTGTCTTACAGTCACTTCGGATACTAGTTGACTGGAAAAAGCACTAAAAAGAGATTTTAGTCGGTGTTTATTGTTATTTTACTTGGTACGAAAAAAAGTGCGTGCTCACTGCGTTTACTGTAAAACGGCATCCAAATGTATCAGTTCAATGTATCATCCAAATGTATCCATTAAAATGTATCAGTTCAATTTTATGTGAGTTTCCTGTCTAGTCTATTTTTTTTGTGAAAATCGTGAAGCTAGCGTATTTATTTAAATTCAGACGAAGCTGCCATTTCGAACGGATGAAAATAGAACTACAACAGTATTCGATAGACATTTGATTTTTTCTAATGTGAATAATCCATCTTGTATTCCGCACCGCTAGAAGTCTCCCGTAAAGTTTTGGCAAACATATTGATAACGATGAAAAATGTTTCCCCTAACAAAAAAGAAACAAAAGCTAGTGGCTGGAAAATAATCGACTCTTCGAAGGATTGTGAACTTTGAAGCGTTCCAAAATAGCGAGCGCTAATGTCCATTCTCGCGTGTCAGCCGAAGGGACAATTCTAGACTTCGAGCCAAAGTGAACCTTGAGGTTGGTGAAACGCGAGGGGCGGTGAGGTCGATTTTCGCATCAAGGAAAAAGTGAGTTTTTTGAAAAACCAAGCAATACTATATAACTAGCTTATGCCTGTTGCAAATGCAACTAACGGGTTAAAACACTATGCGATTTGACGTGTGAACGTGGATGAAGCGAGGAGCGGGTGTTTAACTAAATATATGAAGAAAAAAACGACGTTTGAATGTGGATAAGGCGAAAAATTCAAAACTCAAAGTTTCATCGCAATCGGATGAATGTTTTAGCAACGCTTAGCAGTTAGACATGCAAATATATATAAAGCCGCCCGCAGGGGCTAGCAGCAAAAACCTGCTATACGTTAGTATATAGACACCATTGTAGGCATGCACACACCAAATCCCCAAAGTTTCATCGCAATCGGATGAACGGTTAAGCAATGGGTAATTTCATGATTCCAGAGCTCACTTTTGCATACAGAAACCGTCGGGGACATGCACACATCAAATCCTCAAATTTTCATCGCAATCGGATGAATGGTGTAGCAACGGTTAGCGGTTAAACATACAAATAAACATAAAGCCGCCCGCAGGGCCTAGCAGCAAAAACCTGCCATACGTTAGTATATAGACACCATTGTAGGCATGTACACATCAAATCCCCAAGGTTTCATCGCAATCGGATGAACGGTTTAGCAATGCGTAATTTCATGATGCCAGAGCTCACTTTTGTATACAGAAACCATCGCAAGCATGCGCACATCAAATCCCAAAAGTTTTATCGCAATCGGATGAATGGTTTAGCAACGCTAAGCGGACATACATACATACATGCAAACATTTTTTGATTTTTACATATATAAAAGATACCTGTTACCCGGCATGCGTAACTATGCCATTTAATAAAAAAATCTTCCTGCGTGTCCTTTCCCATTCGTCCCGTTCCCCATCCCCCCCCCCTTCCTCTCCCGCGTCCTCTTCCCTTCTCGCATTTCCACTCCACCCCCCCCCCCCTTCCCCCCCCTTCACATCGCCCCCCCCCATCTCCGTCCCGTAAACCCCCTCCCGAAATGCCCTCCCCCCTCCCTGTTTCCCCTTCCCACAACTCCCGCGTTTCATACATTCATTCCCGGTACATTTAGTTTTCAAACATCTCGCGTGCCACCTATTGAAATTTTTTGTACAAATTTCTTAATGACAGTGCTCACCAGCCAATAACCAACACAACATAAAAAGAATTATCCGATTTAGTGCAGTCGTTAGAAAGTTATGCGTGTACATACTTTTCGGCGATTAATTTTTATACAAATTTCATAATGCCAGTTCTCGCAATTAGTTATATAAAAACCTTGTCCTAACAATAACAATAACTACATAAAAAGAATTATCCAATTTGGTGCAGTCGTTCGGAAGTTATAAGCGTACATGCATTTCGGGGATTCATTTTAATACAAATTTCATGATGCCAGAGCTCACCATTAGTTTAATACAAACTTTGCCCTAACAATAACGAACACAACAAAAAAAGAATTTTCCAATTTGTTACAGTATTTCGGAAGTTATGAGCGTACATAAACTTTGGTAATTCATTTTATTCAAATTTAATAATGCTAGAGCTCACCGGTAAATTTATAAAAACCTTGTCCAAACAATAAGGATCACAACGTAAAAAGAATTATTCAATTTGGTTCAATCGTTTGGAAATTATGTGCGGACATATTTCGACAATTCATATGTAATAATAATATAAATAAATACTCGTAGATATAATTTATCGGGTCCCTACCTAGTTCATCTCAATATTCTAAAATTATTTTTTCAATGCTGGCAAGACCAACGGAAAACATTGTCAAAAAGCACCTCAAACCAGGCCTGAAAATCGAATAAAGGCATCGTTTTTAAAAAAAATTCCATACAAATAAGCTGTCCTGGCCTTGCCGAGGGCTTGAGGTGGTATGTTGAGAGTTGGAATATCATTCCATTTTCAGTGTTGCACAGTTGGGGAAAATTTAAATATCTGCCGAATTTTATAAGCGATTTTACAGGCTGCAAACAATTAACATTATCTATGAAAGTGAATTTTTCGCAAATGTCAGAAAAATGTCGAATTTGAATGCAATATTGTGAAACATTTTCAAGGGGGAGCTAAACATGTTTTGGTTTTAAAAGTTTCTAAAACTTGTATTGTTTATGTTTATTAAAAAACATCTCCGCCGGAAGGTGTACTTTTAACGCAATCTTTAATTCCTTTATGCCCCTATAAAATGTCATTTTTTCTCAAGAACCTTCTCGAAGCCGTTTAATTAATTAGAATAAATTCCTAGCGAAATCAGTTTTGTATGGGAAACTAACTTTTTTTTACTTCCCTTCTCGATCCGACGTTTTTAAAGGGGCGAACCTGTCGGCGGAAAATATAACCTAGCCGAATTGAGTGATTTTATGAGTAGTTCCAGTTTTCGCCGCAAATTTATATTATTTTTCGCTCTTAAAATGTATCAGTTCAATTTTATGTGAGTTTCCTGTCTAGTCTATTTTTTTTGTGAAAATCGTGAAGCTAGCGTATTTATTTAAATTCAGACGAAGCTGCCATTTCGAACGGATGAAAATAGAACTACAACAGTATTCGATAGACATTTGATTTTTTCTAATGTGAATAATCCATACTTGTATTCCGCACCGCTAGAAGTCTCCCGTAAAGTTTTGGCAAACATATTGATAACGATGAAAAATGTTTCCCCTAACAAAAAAGAAACAAAAGCTAGTGGCTGGAAAATAATCGACTCTTCGAAGGATTGTGAACTTTGAAGCGTTCCAAAATAGCGAGCGCTAATGTCCATTCTCGCGTGTCAGCCGAAGGGACAATTCTAGACTTCAAGCCAAAGAGAACCTTGAGGTTGGTGAAACGCGAGGGGCGGTGAGGTCGATTTTCGCATCAAGGAAAAAGTGAGTTTTTTGAAAAACCAAACAATACTATATAACTAGCTTATGCCTGTTGCAAATGCAACTAACGGGTTAAAACACTATGCGATTTGACGTGTGAACGTGGATGAAGCGAGGAGCGGGTGTTTAACTAAATATATGAAGAAAAAAACGACGTTTGAATGTGGATAAGGCGAAAAATTCAAAACTCAAAGTTTCATCGCAATCGGATGAATGTTTTAGCAACGCTTAGCAGTTAGACATGCAAATATATATAAAGCCGCCCGCAGGGGCTAGCAGCAAAAACCTGCTATACGTTAGTATATAGACACCATTGTAGGCATGCACACACCAAATCCCCAAAGTTTCATCGCAATCGGATGAACGGTTAAGCAATGGGTAATTTCATGATTCCAGAGCTCACTTTTGCATACAGAAACCGTCGGGGACATGCACACATCAAATCCTCAAATTTTCATCGCAATCGGATGAATGGTGTAGCAACGGTTAGCGGTTAAACATACAAATAAACATAAAGCCGCCCGCAGGGCCTAGCAGCAAAATTCTGCCATACGTTAGTATATAGACACCATTGTAGGCATGTACACATCAAATCCCCAAGGTTTCATCGCAATCGGATGAACGGTTTAGCAATGCGTAATTTCATGATGCCAGAGCTCACTTTTGTATACAGAAACCATCGCAAGCATGCGCACATCAAATCCCAAAAGTTTTATCGCAATCGGATGAATGGTTAAGCAACGCTAAGCGGACATACATACATACATGCAAACATTTTTTGATTTTTACATATATAAAAGATACCTGTTACCCGGCATGCGTAACTATGCCATTTAATAAAAAAATCTTCCTGCGTGTCCTTTCCCATTCGTCCCGTTCCCCATCCCCCCCCCCTTCCTCTCCCGCGTCCTCTTCCCTTCTCGCATTTCCACTCCACCCCTTCCCCTTCCCCCCCCCCTTCACATCACCCCCCCTCATCACCGTCCCGTAAACCCCCTCCTGAAATGCCCTCCCTGTTTCCCCTTCCCACAACTCCCGCGTTTCATACATTCATTCCCGGTACATTTAGTTTTCAAACATCTCGCGTGCCACCTATTGAAATTTTTTGTACAAATTTCTTAATGACAGTGCTCACCAGCCAATAACCAACACAACATAAAAAGAATTATCCGATTTAGTGCAGTCGTTAGAAAGTTATGCGTGTACATACTTTTCGGCGATTAATTTTTATACAAATTTCATAATGCCAGTTCTCGCAATTAGTTATATAAAAACCTTGTCCTAACAATAACAATAACTACATAAAAAGAATTATCCAATTTGGTGCAGTCGTTCAGAAGTTATAAGCGTACATGCATTTCGGGGATTCATTTTAATACAAATTTCATGATGCCAGAGCTCACCATTAGTTTAATACAAACTTTGCCCTAACAATAACGAACACAACAAAAAAAGAATTTTCCAATTTGTTACAGTATTTCGGAAGTTATGAACGTACATAAACTTTGGTAATTCATTTTATTCAAATTTAATAATGCTAGAGCTCACCGGTAAATTTATAAAAACCTTGTCCAAACAATAAGGATCACAACGTAAAAAGAATTATTCAATTTGGTTCAATCGTTTGGAAATTATGTGCGGACATATTTCGACAATTCATATGTAATAATAATATAAATAAATACTCGTAGATATAATTTATCGGGTCCCTACCTAGTTCATCTCAATATTCTAAAATTATTTTTTCAATGCTGGCAAGACCAACGGAAAACATTGTCAAAAAGCACCTCAAACCAGGCCTGAAAATCGAATAAAGGCATCGTTTTTAAAAAAAATTCCATACAAATAAGCTGTCCTGGCCTTGCCGAGGGCTTGAGGTGGTATGTTGAGAGTTGGAATATCATTCCATTTTCAGTGTTGCACAGTTGGGGAAAATTTAAATATCTGCCGAATTTTATAAGCGATTTTACAGGCTGCAAACAATTAACATTATCTATGAAAGTGAATTTTTCGCAAATGTCAGAAAAATGTCGAATTTGAATGCAATATTGTGAAACATTTTCAAGGGGGAGCTAAACATGTTTTGGTTTTAAAAGTTTCTAAAACTTGTATTGTTTATGTTTATTAAAAAACATCTCCGCCGGAAGGTGTACTTTTAACGCAATCTTTAATTCCGTAATGCCCCTATAAAATGTCATTTTTTCTCAAGAACCTTCTCGAAGCCGTTTAATTAATTAGAATAAATTCCTAGCGAAATCAGTTTTGTATGGGAAACTAACTTTTTTTTACTTCCCTTCTCGATCCGACGTTTTAAAAGGGGCGAACCTGTCGGCGGAAAATATAACCTAGCCGAATTGAGTGATTTTATGAGTAGTTCCAGTTTTCGCCGCAAATTTATATTATTTTTCGCTCTTAAAATGTATCAGTTCAATTTTATGTGAGTTTCCTGTCTAGTCTATTTTTTTTTGTGAAAATCGTGAAGCTAGCGTATTTATTTAAATTCAGACGAAGCTGCCATTTCGAACGGATGAAAATAGAACTACAACAGTATTCGATAGACATTTGATTTTTTCTAATGTGAATAATCCATACTTGTATTCCGCACCGCTAGAAGTCTCCCGTAAAGTTTTGGCAAACATATTGATAACGATGAAAAATGTTTCCCCTAACAAAAAAGAAACAAAAGCTAGTGGCTGGAAAATAATCGACTCTTCGAAGGATTGTGAACTTTGAAGCGTTCCAAAATAGCGAGCGCTAATGTCCATTCTCGCGTGTCAGCCGAAGGGACAATTCTAGACTTCGAGCCAAAGTGAACCTTGAGGTTGGTGAAACGCGAGGGGCGGTGAGGTCGATTTTCGCATCAAGGAAAAAGTGAGTTTTTTGAAAAACCAAGCAATACTATATAATATATATACTAGAAGTTTGCCCGTTGCAAAGCAACTAACGGGTTAAAACTAACTTGACTTACTAACAGAAAAAAAAAATTCGTAGTAAGCGGGTAGGTACCTACGGTTAAACATACAAATATATATAAAGCCGCCCACAGGGCCTAGCAGCAAAAATGCCATATAGACACCATTGTAGGCATGCACACATCAAATCCCCAAAGTTTCATCGCAATCGCATGAACGGTTTAGCAATGCGTAATTTCATGATGCCAGAGCTCACTTTTGTATACAGAAACCGTCGTGGGCATGCACACATCAAATCTACAATTTTTTATCGCAATCGGATGAATGCTTTAGCAACGCTTAGCGGTTAAACACACAATTATGTATAAAGCCGCCCGCAGGACCTAGCAGCAAAAAGCTGCCATACTACATACACTAATTCCCGGTACATTCAGTTTTCAAACAGCTCGTGCGCCACCTATTAAATTTTTTTATACAAATTTCGTGAAGCCAGAACTCACCAGCAGTTTTATACAAACCTTGTATTAACAATAACGAAAACAACAAAAAAAGAATTTTTCAATTTGTTGCAGTCCTTCAGAAGTTATGAGCGTACGTACATTTTCATAAAAATTTTATAATGCCAGAACTCACCAGTAGTTTTACTGCTTAAAAAAAGCGCTATACGAATTTAATACTTAAAAAAAATTCCCGTTCAACTTCGAGTAATTTCTGTTAAAGTTCGGTTCGAATTCTATTCAAGTTCTATAGATATTTTTGTATTATGATGCAACTGGCATTTACTGATAAAAAAAATAGAACTTACACAGAACGTGAAAATGAACTTAAAAAAATTGTTAAATTATTCAGTATCGGTGAAACAACATTACCTTAGTAAATTAAACCTAAATAATTGTCTAACTACCCATTCCGGTAGGTACCGGGGCTTTTCCTTTCAAAATTCCGGCAATGGTTTTGCTTTTTTATCATATTTGCAATACTACCGAGATAAGTAGGTACCTACCCTAAATTAATAACATTTCAATTTGTACCTACTGGCCGGTAAAAATCTACCCTTCAGAAGTGAATCTATGGACACGTATTTTCTTGTTTTTTTTGGAAAATTTTATAGGTTTTTCGGCGACCCTGAACTTTTTTACATGGGACAGACACCTTATATTGCTATCAAAAGATGCGTAATTTTTTCGGGTACCGAATTTTTCAAAAACATCCATGCCGGAATCGTTTTTCCGGCCGCAATGCCGTTTCCCGAAAAACAACAACCCAAACCGCTGAGAGATCCGTTTGTTTTGACATGTAAGAATCCTGACCTAACTCAACATTCGTAGCAATTTCTTTGCATTGAAACTAATGGCCAAAATGACATCTTTTTTTTGAAGTACACCTGTCGGCAGGAAATAGAACTGAGCCGAATTGAGTACTTTTATTTGAGGTTCCAGTTTTTGCCGCTGATTTGCTTCAGTTTTCTGTGAGTAAATCGCTAGCAAAAATGTAGGCAAACAAAATGCTCAATTTTTCCGTAGTTTTCTCAAGTACTGAAAAGTGTGCTTTGTAGCCAAAAAATAACGTTTTTCCTTCCCTTTTTGAGCCTACGCGTACGTCGCGCCGTTTCAACGGATGAACCTGACGGCAGGAAATAGAACTGAGGCCGAATTTCTCCGTCGGTGATAGATTTAATTGTAGTTTTCGCCGCTTGGGTGCACTGCTAACCGTGCACCGGTGTTTTGTATGAAAATTGGTCCCTAATCGGGACACGATTTGGGCACGCTACCCCAAATCGGATAATGGTCTCTGCGGTGTTTGAAACTCGAGGAGCGGAGAGGTCATTTTCGGATCCATCAAAAGTCTTAAAATGCATGTATCCGAAAGTGAACCTTGAGGTCGGTCAAGCTCGAGGGGCGGTGCGGTCGATTTTCCCGTCAAGGAAAAAAGTGAGTTTTTGAAAAACCAAACAATACTATATATATATATTTTTTAAATGTTTGTTTGCTAAATGAAATACCTCGTGTACATACATATTTCTATATATTTTTGTTAATTATACCAAGGTGGGTTTTTTATTTAATTTTTTTTATTTACATATGTTCGAGATTGATGAAAACTAGCACATTTGACATTCAAAAGAGGAGGAAAATAACTGTTTACATATTATTTAAAAAAACTGCCTGTAAAACACTAGTAATAAATAGATTATTAAACAAAATATGAAATCGCAAAATATAGGCCCTAACACGGGTAGAGCACCCAACGTTGCCCAAAATACTTGTCATTATTATTGTAAAATTATTAATTGTGAAACAGAATTGTAAATACTTTCAGTATAACCCTGGTTAAAGACCACCATTCAGAACAGAAAGGTTGCTTTAAATTTATTAGCCGTGTTTAGCGACCAGATCTGAATAACCGGGTACTTCCCCACCTTCATTTTCCTCAACTTCTTCCACTTCTCACCACCTGAAACCTCATAAAATACCCCAATTGCGGATGCCCTAGTCTCACTGGTTCCAGATGGTTGGGAGCAGATGGGACTCTTGTGAAGTACTCAAATACAAAATAAATTAACATGAGTAAAAAATTAGAGTTTCTTTTTATGGATTTTTACAACAAATATTGAACAAAACCAAAAACTGTTAAAATTCAGTTATCTAATTATAGATTAGAAACAATTGATTTATTTATTTTATATATTCAATAATTTTATTATTAAATTAATAAAAACAGTTTATTTATAAACTGCTGATAATTATTATTACGCGTGACAGCTGTTTCGCCTTCTGAGGGCATTATCAAACTGTGGTCATGCCACATACAGACAATCTATTTATAGTATTTTTGGATAGGTTTGTACTATGACTCATTTCTAATTTCTGATTAAAAATGACTGAAATTATTAATGGTTATTATTTTCTCAATGACTCTTATTTCCCATTTTAACTGAAAGTCGTTAAGTAATCTAATTGTGAGTCATTCACAAATGCTGACTCATGGTTTTGTTTTCAAGTATAATTAGTTATTTAAAAATTGGTTTTGAATACATCTAAAAGCGGAGACCCTAGCTGTTTTGCCATTGTAACATTGGCTGGGCATCCATCAAAAGTCAATGATACTATTTCGACCCCCGTTGTATGAACCAGTTCTAGGCACTGCTTAACTAAATTAGCGCGCTGCTCACCTGACACACCGTTAACAAAAAAATACCCAACTGGAAGTTTCCAGGCACCATTGATTGCAGTTACTAGAAAAACTAAGGCATCGTTGGCCTCAGGTAGATAATCTCCGTCCTTTACTGTATTTCCGATATCTACATATCCATGCATCTGTGTACCATCTCACTCTGAATGCTGCCTAATAGCCATCTCATCCATTACCAAATTGCATACAATACTATAGTCGGTAGAGTTAACTTTTGCCTTTAGTGCGTTGAGAGACTCTCTTGTAAAGCCTGGACGTGCATCTACAGACATGTTCTATCGTTTTATAGTGCGTGTATGGGGCAAACATGTATCGAACTTTTTTCTGACATATTCATATGCCTTTGGCGAATAAAAGTGAAGTGTTAACGCAAAAGTTTTTAGTCCGGCAGTATATTTTGTTTTAATCGTACGTCCTGATGATAGCCTTGTGTTACACCGAGTCATTAGGTCCCTGACTCCAACTTCGGAGCTTTCTATCAACGATTGCTGATCTGCATTAATCAAATTTCGTTCATTTAATGCTTTCATAACATCTGTCGTTGACTTCATTTTCTCTTATATCGCCTTTTGGTTGCTTGGAGACGTTTTACATGCAATCTTTGAGATCTTATTATAATTTTATACTTTTCAATCAATAACAGCAACTTTTTTTCTCGAGGTGAATCAATTGTTGGTGTTTGTCCTGCAGATGTAATGAGTGAAGTTGGTGTTTGCGCTGCAGCTGTAGTGAGTGAAGTCGACGTTGTGGGTTCACTTGAGAGCTGTAACTAACCAAAATTACTGGTTAAAAGGACATAAACTTGTGCAAACATGGGAAAAAAATATTTATTCTTCTTAAATTATTAATTATTTAATTTTTCTTTTGTTTTATTTATCTATTCAAATTAAAATGTTTTTATTTATCTTATTTTTTTCCAAGATTAATATATCAAAATTAGTTTAAATTCCTGCCACCTCGGAACAGGCTCAGCCTAGTGAGGTGGTATATACCAAAAAATAAAATGTACATTGCATTTTGTAAATATATGTATTGTAATATCTTGGTTAATAAATAATAAAAAAATATGCTTTGTGAAAACTAAATAGAAAACAAACCGGACCATATATAAGTGGCAGTTTGAATGTAGGAACAGCCCATTCAAAACGGTTCCGAATTTTTGTTGCTGGCTTAAAATCGTTTTGGCCAAAGTGAGACGAGCAAATGATGCTATGGCGAGTGGGCAACCAGTTTCCCTTTCTCCCCGTTGCGTCAATCCATTTTTCTTTAATTGTTCCGTCCTTCGGAAATCTGAAATAATTAAAATACTATAAGTTACTGCATTTAAAAACGGATATAAATTATACGTTACCTAAGATAAATAAATTATCACGCTTTTTTGTTATGCTTCTCCCCATCCCGCGAACCCCCCCCCCCTCTCATCACTCCCTCACCCCCGCCAACCCCCTCCTTCGTTTCCCACCCCCACCCACATAATCCTCCACCTATCAGATCCCTCGTCCCGGATTCTCTTCCCCTTCTCCTTCCCTTCCTGAGGCTAAACTATATGAAACACGCACATTTCTCAAACTGATCATGCGCCAAAAAATTTACGAATTTTATAACGCCAAAGCTTACCGTTATATATATTGAAACCTTCACGGGCGTGCCCACACGAAAACACCAAAGTTTCATCCCAGTCGGATGAATGGTATAGGAAATAATTTTATAATGCTAGAGCCCACCATTATACTCGTATATAGAAACCTCCATGGGCTCCGGCACTAAAAAATCACCAAAGTTCCATTGAAAATCTGCGAAATCTTCCATTGAAAAAATCCGACAGGGGGGGGGAGGGGAACTCTGGAGGGGGGTTACGAGACGGAGAAGGGGAGGAGTGGGGGGAGGGAAGGTAAGGAAGACGGAGTGGAAACGCGAAAGAGGAAGAGGACGCGGGTGAGGAAGAAGGGGGGGGGGGGGCGAAAGGGGATCGGGACAAATGAGAAAGGACACGCAGGTAGAAATTTTTTCTTTATTAAAATGGTATAGCAACGCATGCCGGGTACCAGCTATCTCCTATATATATAAAAATCAAAAAAATGTTTGCATGTATGCATGTATGTATGTCTGCTATGCGTTGCTAAACCATTCATCCGATTGCGATGAAACATTGGGTATTTGATGTGCGCATGACCGCGATGGTTTCTGTATACAATAGTGAGCTCTGGCATCACGAAATTACGCATTGCTAAACCGTTCATCCGATTGCGATGAAACTTTGGGGATTTGATGTGTGCATGCCTACAATGGTGTCTATATACTAACGTATGGCAGGTTTTTGCTGCTAGGCCCTGTGGGCGGGTTTATATTTATTTGTATGTTTAATCGACCTACCCGCTTACTATGAAAAATTTTTGTTGTGTTAGAAAGTCAAGTTAGTTTTAACCCGTTAGTTGCTTTTCAACAGGCATAAGCTAGTTATATATTAATGCTCAGTTTTTGAAACAACCCACTTTTTCGTTAATGCGAAAATCGACCTCACCGCCCCTCACGTTTCACCAACCTCAAGGTTCACTTTGGCTTGGCGTCTCGAGGAAAATTTTGGCACGCCAAAACGACCTCTCCGATCCTTGAGTTTCGCACACCTCAAGGTTCAATTTTGTTCAAAGGGAATTATCCCGACGGCTGACACGCGAGAATGGACATTAGCGCTCGGTATTTTGGAACACTTCAAAGTTCACAATCCTTCGAAGCGTCGATTATTTTCCAGCCACTAGCAATTGTTTCGTTTTTGATAGGGGAAACATTTTTCATTTTTTATCAATATGTTTGCCAAAACTTTACGGGAGACATCTAGGGGTGCGGAATATAAGTATGGATTATTCACATTAGAAAAAATCAAATGCCTATCAAATACTATTGTAGTTCTATTTTCATCCGTTCGAAATGGCAGCTTCGTCTGAATTTAAATAAATACGCTCGCTTCACGATTTTCACGTAAAAGGAGGACTCAAAATAACGACAGTATTCGAATAATGTTGCTATATGCTTGGTTTTGGAATGCCTAATTTTGGAATGTTGTTTTTAAATTTTAATACAGGTTCACAATATTTCTTACTAAAATTGTTAACTTTGTCAATAAATAATAAGGATACATTAAAATATAATAAATTTTTAACTGCTGTAACTATACCTACACTAAATAGAAAAAATACATTATTGTAGTTGTGGTAGAATTTCTTTTTCCTCATTTCATGGATATTGTTTGTTCTTTTTTTTTCAACTCATTTATAATTTCATATTATTATTTGGAATATAATATATTTTAAATGAACTTCTACATATTTTATGCTTGACAACAGCAAAAAAATATGTAAAAAAATATATTTGTATAGTGTTTTAGTTGTTATAGTTGTTATAACATATTTTTTTTATACTATTCACAGGTATATTATAAAATGTTGTTTTTAATAAAGCATTAAAATTAAAATTAAAATTATAATTATTAACCTCAATACAGGCATTAGTCCTAGTGAGGTTAATTTATGTAAAAAAAAAAACAACAACAAAATGTATGGTGAGAATATAAATAAATAAATAAATTAAAGTTAATTTATTAAGATGTCGTGGTTCTCAATAAAAAAGTTTACGAAAAAAAAAAATTTTTTTCTTACTAACCATTAAAAAATTTTACCCCTGAAACATGTTTTTTTGATATATGGCATCACTGAACTTCATATTCAAAATGACAACTTTTTACACATTTTTTATGATTAATTCAGATTGGTTTATTCATGACTGTGATTAAATACGATTTTGCGGATTAAAATAGGTATGATAATAATATAATACTAATATATTAATTCATTATAAAATTTATGTAATTTTTCTTTGCCCATTAGCTTTAAAAATTGTCACGAGACGTGTTATTTTAGAAATAAATATAACCTAAATCTTCCTCTGTAGGAATGAAGTTAAAAATGCCGCAATGATACAATTTATACTGGTGGGTGGTTTGGTATATTTATGTTATACTGTAAAATGCCCGGTGGGGACATTTAATAAGCTGAACTTTGTTACTTTTGATGAAATTGACGCGCTGTGTTGACAGGATGACAGGTGAGGCAGGTGAGGTCACTTTTCAAGATTTATACAGTTATGATCCGAGTTAGATACTACACATAAAATATAATTATCCTATTATTATTATAACATAACATTGAATCACCATTTTTAACAGGTTTTTGAGGAGCTGAACATCGACTACTGCGTATTATTAAATGCCAGGTGACGGCTGGCGTTGTCAAAGTTATGAAATCTAAAATATACTCACATCAACGAAGGACAACAAGGTGAAAATACAATTGAAACTTATCTTTAAAGATAAAATTAATGCAATATGCTTTCTTAATTTTTCGTGTCTGTAAAAAAAAACCTGTGGTTTTCATTATTGAAATGTTACTTATTTGATGAAAAGTTTCAAATTTTTTCCACAAATTATAGAAAACTCGCAGAAAAATATATTATTCTAATGCAATGGTTACAAAGAGCGAAGTGCAAATATTCAAATTCTATGAAATATAAAACTAATCTAATAAAATATTATTGATTACAGCACGTTAGTTCACGCATTCGTCGTAGCCTGGGTGTCATGGACATAAACAGTAAGTTGGAGGAACGACATTTGAGATGGTATGGGCATGTAAGACGGAGATCATCAGACCACACCGTGAAGCAGGCAATGTCTATGCAGCTTCATCGACAGTCATCCAGAGAAAGACCAAAGAACTCCTAGATGACTCAATGCTTAAAGAAACGCATGGATGAAGGCGATACTCAGAACCGAAGAAACTATAGTTTGAGAACGAGAAGAACCGACCCCGTGTATTATTAAATGCCAGGTGACGGCTGGCGTTGTCAAAGTTATTGATTTAATCTAAAATATACTCACATCAACGAAGGACAACAAGGTGAAAATACAATTGAAACTTATCATTAAAGATAAAATTAATGCAATATGCTTTCTTAATTTTTCGTGTCTGTAAAAAAAAACCTGTGGTTTTCATTATTGAAATGTTACTTATTTGATGAATAGTTTCAAATTTTTTCCACAAATTATAGAAAACTCGCAGAAAAATATATTATTCTAATGCAATGGTTACAAAGAGCGAAGTGCAAATATTCAAATTCTATGAAATATAAAACTAATCTAATAAAATATTATTGATTACAGCACGTTAGTTCACGCATTCGTCGTAGCCTGGGTGTCATGGACATAAACAGTAAGCTGGAGGAACGACATTTGAGATGGTATGGGCACGTAAGACGGAGATCATCAGACCACACAGTGAAGCAGGCAATGTCTATGCAGCTTCATCGACAGTCATCCAGAGAAAGACCAAAGAACTCCTAGATGACTCAATGCTTAAAGAAACGCATGGATGAAGGCGATACTCAGAACCGAAGAAACTATAGTTTGAGAACGAGAAGAACCGACCCCGTGTATTATTAAATGCCAGGTGACGGCTGGCGTTGTCAAAGTTATTGATTTAATCTAAAATATACTCACATCAACGAAGGACAACAAGGTGAAAATACAATTGAAACTTATCATTAAAGATAAAATTAATGCAATATGCTTTCTTAATTTTTCCTGTCTGTAGAAAAAAACCTGTGTTTCCATTATTGAAATGTTCCTTATTTGATAAATTGTTTCGAATGTAGAAAATGTGTGACAGTAAATATGTACAAAAAGATCACGTCCGTTATCTAATAATGATCCCACAAAAGATATAGAATCGCTCGACTGGAAGTACCTAATTTTTAACTGATCAAAAGAATTTAATAATATTTTCCTTGGATGAAACTTCAATTGCAAATTAGACATACAAATATAATATAATTATTATATTCAGTAAATATGCATTGAGTCCACCTCACGGATAATACAGAACGTTCGTGTTGTCGAAGTTTGATTCACGGATAATAAGGAATATTCCATTTTTAGATTAAGGATAAACTACGAAAGCTGCATGTCATCATATCGTTTTTTTCTTCATATATTTAATTAAACACCCGCTCTTCGCATGATCCACGTTCATACATCAAATCGCATAGTGTTCTAACCCGTTAGTTGCTTTCCAATGGGCAAAACCATTCATCCGATTGCGATTAAAATTTTGGGGATTTGATGTGGGCATGCCCGCAATGGTTTCTGTATAGTCAGCTCTGGCATCATGAAATTACGTAATGCTAAACCGTTCATCCGATCGCAATAAAAATTTGGGGATTTGATGTGCGCATGCTCGCGATGGTTTCTGTATACAATAATGAGCTCTGGCATCATGAAATAACGCATTGATAAACCGTTCATCCGATTGCGATGAAACTTTGGGGATTCGATGTGTGCATGTCTACAATGGTGTTTATATACTAACGTATGGCAGGTTTTTGCTGCTAGGCCCTGAAACAGCAATAAATCAATGTTTTAGTTTCTTAGAAATTCTGATTTATACATTATTATAGCGTCGTTTTTGTGAAAAATTAGAACAAAGTATCTTTTAAGTACCTACCCATTTACTATGAAATAATATTTTTCTGTAATTTTTTTAGCATCAAAAAATCAAAGTTTTAGTTTCAAAGAAATTCTGATATATATATTTTTATAACGTAATTTTTTTTTTGAAACATTACAACAACGTTCCTTCCAATTACCTACCCGCACACTATGAAATAATATTTTTTTCCTTTAGTAAGTCAAGTTAATTTTAACCCGTTAGTTGCTTTGCAACAGGCATAAGCTAGTACTATGTATTAATGTCTGGTTTTTTGAAAAACTCACTTTTTTCTTGACGGGAAAATCGACCGCACCTCCCCTTAAGTTTCACCAACCTCAAGGATCACTTTCGGGTAAAGCACTTTAAGACGGCCTTTGCACGCCAAAACGACCTCCGGGCTGTTTGAGTTTCACCCACTCTAAGGTTCACTCTCCCTCAAATACCCGTGTCCGGTAAAATGTATGGGAAATTTGTATGGAAAATTCAGCCAAAAAGTGTGTCGATCATCTCAAGCCAGAATGGACCTCGGCGCTCGGTATTTCGGAACACTTTAAAGTTCACAATCCTTCGAATTCGTTTGGCACTAGCATTTGTTTCTGAGAGACCGTTTACTGGGGAGGTGAAATTCAATCGCGGAAATAGAGTTTTTTTGTCGACAAAATTAATGTCGCTAGCGATTTATTCTCTCATACGAATTAACGGCGAAAACTGGAACTTCTCATTAAATCAACCAATTCGCCTCAGTCATAGTTCCCGCCGACAGGTTTCACGTCTCAAAAAAATGACAAAACAGGCTTCAGTTTCAATGACAAAGAAATTGCTAGGAAGGTTGAGTTAGGTCAGGATTCTTACATGTCAAAACAAAACGGATCTCTCAGCGGTTTGGGTTGTTGTTTTGCGGTATACGGCATTACGGCCCAAAAACGATTCCGGCTTGGATGTTTTTAAAAAATTCGGTACCCGAAAACATTCCGCATCTTTTGATACCGATATTACGTGTCCGTCCCATGTAAAAAATTTCAGGGTCGCCGAAAACATATAAAATTTTCCAAAAAAAACAAGAAAATATGTAACATTTAATTAAATTAAGACAATGTAAGCGAAACTCAATCGACATTGTCTTCATTTAATTAAATGTTACAATTTGAGGTTTTACTCATAAAGTCAAAATAAAAAAAAAATATATAAGAAAATATGTGCCCATAGATTCACTTCTGAAGGGTAAATATTTACCGGCCAGTAAAAATTGAAATGTTATTAATTCAGGGTAGGTACCTACTTATCTCGGTAGTATTGCAAATATGATGAAAAAAGCAAAACCATTTCCGGAATTTTGTAAGGAAATGCGCCGGTACCTACCGGAATGGGTAGTTAGACAATTATTTAGGTTTTAATGCAATTTAATGTACTAAGGTAATGTTATTTCCATGATACTTAATAATTTAACAATTTTTTAAAGTTCATTTTCACGCTCTGTAAAAGTTCGGTTTTTTTTCAGTTAATGCCAGTTGCATCATAAAACTGAAATAATTACAGAACTTGAATAGAATTTGAACCAAACTTTTACAGAACGTTAAAATTGACTTGAAAAATTGAAGAATTTTTAATTTTGTAAACAACCCAGCCTACATATGTGTTTTTTTTACGTATGTATGCAAGTACCTTTACTCAGAATATAAGTAGGTTCCTACCTGCACATAAACACTCGGTATCATCCGACGATATTGCATATGTATTAGTTTTCTAATTTTACAATGAAATTAACTGAAGTTGAATGAGATATTTTATTTAAAGTATTGAATTAACATAGCTTTTTTTTAAGCAGCAAAACTACTGGTGAGTTCTGGCATTATAAAATTTGTATGAAAATGTACGTACGCTCATATCTTCCGAACGACTGCAACAAATTGAAAAATTCTTTTTTTTGTTGTGTTCGTTATTGTTAGTACAAGGTTTGTGTAAAACTACTGGTGAGTTCTGGCAATACGAAATTTGTATAAAAAAAATTAATAGGTTCGAAAACTAAATGTACCGGGAATAAGTGTATGTAATGCGGCAGGCGGGGGGGGGGGGGGGTGGAAACAGGAAGGGGGGAGGGGAACTCGGGAGGGGGTTTACGAGACGGAGAAGGGGAGGAGTGAAGTGAGGGGAGGAATGTGAGGGAGGTGGAGTGGAAACGCGAAAGGGGAATAGGACGCGGGTGAGGAAGGGGGGGCGGGACGGAAGGGGATCGGGACAAATGAGAAAGGACACGCAGGTAGAAACGTTTTCTTTATTAAATGGTATAGCAACGCACGCCGGGTACCAGCTATCTTCTATATATATTAAAATCAAAAAAATATTTGCATATAAGTATGTATGCATGTCCGCTATGCGTTGCTAAACCGATTGCGATGAAACTTTGGGGATTTGATGTGCGCATGCCCGCACAAAAGTGAGCTCTGGCATCATGAAATTACGCATTGCTAAACCGTTCATCCGATTGCGATGAAACTTTGGGGATTTGATGTGTGCATGCCTACAGTGGTGTCTATATACTAATGTATGGTAGGTTTTTGCTGCTAGGCCCTGTGAGCGGTTTTATATATATTTGTATGTTTACCGCTAAGCGTTGCTAAAGCATTCATTTGATTGCGATGAAAATTTGAGGATTTGATGTGTGCATGCCTACGACTTTTTCTGTATACACATGTGAGCTCTGGCATCATGAAATTAAGCATTGCTAAACCGTTCATCCGATTGCGATGAAATTTTGGGGATTTGATTTCTGCATGCCTACAATGGTGTCTATATACTAACGTATGGCAGTTTTTTGCTGCTAGGCCCTGCGGGCGGCTTTATATATATTTGTATGTTTAACCGCTAAGCGTTGCTAAACCATTCATCCGATTGCGATGAAACTTTGGGTTTTGATGTGCGCATGCGGTACATATGCGCTTACTGTGAAATAATATTGTTTTTCTGTTAGTTAGTAACTCAAGTGAGTTTTAATCCGTTAGTTGCTTTGCAACGGGCAAAAGCTGTCTCAAAATAAATTGATGAACTCAGTGTGTAGGTTCTGAAAGTAGAAACTATTTTTTCGTCTTATCCACATTCAAACATCGTTTTTTTTCTTCATGTATTTAATTAAACACCCGCTCTTCGCTTCATCCACTTTCACACATAAATTTGCATTGTGTTTTAACCCGTTAGTTGCTTTGCAACAGGCATAAGCTAGTTATATAGTATTGTTCGGTTTTGATTGACAGCTCACTTTTTGCTTGATGCGAAAATCGACCGCACTACCCCTTACGTTTCACCAACCTCAAGGTTCACTTTGGCTTGGCGCCTCAGGTAAAATTTTGGCTCGCCAAAACGACCTCTACGCTCCTCGAGTTTCAAAGACCGCAAATACCATTATCGGATCCAGGGGACTTCACCTAAACCGTGTCCCGATTTAGGACCATTTTTCATACTAAAAACGCGTGCACGGTTAACAGTGCACCCAAACGGCGAAAACTATAATTAAATCTCTCACCTATGAAGAAATTCGGCCTTAGTTCTATTTCCTGCCGCTAGGTTCACCCGTTAAAAACGTCGCATTTTTCACGGAATGTAATTAAGTT
The DNA here is from genome assembly GCA_917563855.2 of Limnephilus lunatus. Lineage (NCBI taxonomy): Eukaryota > Metazoa > Arthropoda > Insecta > Trichoptera > Limnephilidae > Limnephilus > Limnephilus lunatus. The sequence goes on from OU830594.1 coordinate 40,820,575, forward strand.
TTTTTTCCATACAAACCTGATTTTCCTAAGGATTTATTCTCATTAATTTAAAGGCTTCGGGAAAGTTCTTGAGAAAAAATGACATTTTAAACGTGCTTTGCGGGATCGTAGATTACGTTAAAAAAACACTTTCTGGCGGACATGTTTTTGAATATAAATAAATATTATAAGTTTTAAAAACTTTTTAAATAACGACATGTACCGCATTTCATTCAAAATGTTTCACAATTTTGCATCAAACATTGGAATAATTCTGACATCTGTTGAAATTAATCTGTCCTCGACAATGAAAAAATTGCCGGCCAGTTAAAATGAACTCTAGGTAAGTACCTAGCGGCGTTGAAAGAGGAAAGATTTACATGAATAAAGTAAATAGTACCTAGGTATATGAAATCAAATTAGATCAGTACTACAACGAAGGTACTCAATTCCATAGAAAATTAAATAAAACGATAAAGATTTTATAATGCTGCATTCACATTAAATTCGCCAGTATGTACTTATCAGTGGGAACTAATTTATTGTCGAAATAATTTGAAATATTTGGCCAGTACCTACCTACTTAATTATGTGGGAACATTATTGTTTAAATATTGAAATAACTATAAATGGTCATTTTTTCGCCAAATGGTTTAGGTTTCTACTTGGAAAATGGATTTTAATTTGATTTTTCTTTACGTTTTCAATGATATTAAGTAAAGTCGATATAATTATTTTTTCATCAAAAATATTTACAGTTGGTGCCATATTTTTTGGCGCACTATTTTTATTGCGTGAATTTGTAAAGAAATGAACTAAACTCGATTACCTACACAGATATTATAAAATAATTCTTATATTGGTAATTTTTTTAGTACAAACTATCGCTGAAGTAATAAAATTACGTAGGAATATACACGGATATTCTTAGTAAGAGTAAATTGGTGTGCTTTTTAGCAGGTACCGTAGGTTTTCCTTAACACATTTGATTAATTACAATTTGGAAGTCGGGTATAGGTACCACCGCCCCGGGAAACATTTATTGGATAACCAACACCTCTGCCATAGTCTATCCTAAGTAGTTCGCTATATTTAGTGACCTAGCAGGAGTGACCGGGTTCTGGGGTGAGGTTTATCCGGGTCTTGGCGGTGCGCCGCGGATGAAAAACAATGATTTTTCGCGAAAAATATTAAATTTTACATGGCGCCGTTGTCGTATTTCGTTTCTTAATGGTAATCATTCAACATGGGAGGCGAGCATTGATACCGCCGCCCCGGGAACGATTCAATGGATGACCTACACATCAACGGCATGTAAACCTGAGTGTATCCGTTGATTTGAAAATCACTAGAAGTGTGATCTATACGATTTGCTGTGAACAAAAAGCTGTTTCTCAGTGACGTTTTGCATCAATCATTATATGTAACAATACACACAATCCTAAGGCTCTGTTTTTTTATGTTTTTAACCCTTACTAGGTACCTACTTATTCGATTACTGTACTAGAACACTGGGATAAATGCCAGAGAACTAAGCTTGCTAAGTTCTGCACTCCTGGCATTTATCCCACTAAGAGCATATTATGATTTTTTTTCAATTGTTTCTGGTTTACATCCACCAAGGGTGTTCTAAGTCATCACTTAAGAATCACAGAGAAATGAAAGGTTAATTTATATGGATATAATTAAATAAATATGAACGTTGAACAGATTTATTTCTCTTTTTCAATAATACGTAGGAAATTTTTATCAGTGTCAGACTTCTCGCTTCATCCACATTCATTCATTTTTAATCATAAATTTAAAAATTCAAAAAATTTAAATTTCAAAATCCAAAATTTTCAAAATCCTAAAAATTTCAAAATTGAAACATTTCAAAATCCAAAAAATTTTTAAATAAAAAAAATTTCAAAATCCAAAAAAATTTTCAATACAAAAAATTTAACTTAAAAAGAAAATTTAATTTAATTTTCCAAAAATTTTGATTCTAAAAGAAATGCTAAATTTGAAAAACTTAATTTTAATATTTTCGAATTACTAACTATTATTGGATCTGCTTTAATTTACGGAAATCCATTGCAAAATAGTGTAACCAACTGTGTTTTCTGCTCAAAAGAGCTGAATAAAACCAAAAAAGAGGATCAAAAACAAAACACAGTTAAATCAACGTTTTGTGTGATTTATTACAAAAATCTATAGCATAACCTAAAACAGTGCAAATCATAGACTAAAGTGAAGTTTGCAATAATCAACCAACTGTCAAAACTCAACATCACAACAAACTTTAGTGTTGCCATAACAATAAAATCTCCCCAAAAATGGAGAAAAAAGATATGGAATGGCTATTAACAATGTTAGATGAGAAACTGAATAACCAAACTCTTCTCATAACAAACTCAGTAACCAAAAATGTAATGGAAGCGCTTGACGAGAAACTGAGATGTATTTCAGAAGAAAATAATATCCTAAAAGTAAAAATATCTGAACTACAACAGGAAGTGAAATTCTTGAAAAATGATAAAAGGAAAACAACCTGGTATTTTTCGGAATTGAAGAAATGGGAAAAACCGAAGGCGAGCTTATTGATTGCATAAAGGATGCCATAATTGAATCAGGCACATTCTTTGAGAGCAACGAAATTAGCAATATATACAGAATTGGAAAACATATCAACAACAAAAATCGCCCTGTAATAGTTTCCATCACTACTTTATGGAAAAAGCACATTATTCTGCGAAAAAAGTCCATACTTCCCAAAGGAATATACATCAAGGAGGACTACTCCAAAGAAGTGTTAGAAATAAGGAAGCAGTTGCAATTACAAGTTGAAGAAGAAAAGAAAAAAGGGAACATAGGATTTATAAAATATGATAAATTAGTAGTGAAGAAAAACACTGACAACAACCCAGAAAAAAGGAAAAGAGAAGAGTCAGGTTCTCCAAACTCCTCAAATCAAAAGAAGACTTCAACCACCACCTCAAACCGGAAAATTAACCCCTGCACCAAAACTTCAGGAAAAGACATTATAAGACCCAACATACTCTCCTACGTTGAACGAGGCAGGTCAGCTTCACTATCGGAAATTCCAAAAAACATGTAAGCTGCATTGACACCAGGAACCATATTACCACAACATTAACTAAACCAACCTCCAACACAAGCAACTTGCAAAAAACAAAATCAACAATAAAAACCAAACCACATCTTCCAACCCGGCTGGTCACCGTGGAAGATCAAGACCAAAACCCTCTGAAGAAGAAATTCCAAACTTCCTCAAAAATACAAGAAGTGACATAAACACAAAAAATTCTTAACCCTACGAACAAAACAAAAGATGAGCTTTTCATAGTAACCTATAACGTCAGAACTTTATCTACTCACGAACGTTTAATCGAACTAAGCGAAGCAATCAAAGGAATAAAATACGACATAATTGGCTTGTGCGAAATAAGGCGTCAGGGCACTTTAATAGAAGACCATAATAATTTTATACTTTGTTAAACGGGCCACACACCTGGTAAATATGGAGTCGGATTTATAATAAATAAAGTTCGCAAGGAATGGATCGAAAGCTTCACAGGCATTAGTGATAGAGTAGCACTATTAAACTTAAACATTCAAGGACTGGCCATGTCACTTATACAAGTATACGCACCGACCGAAACAGCTTGGGAGGAGGAGATTAACACCTTCTACTCGAATATCAATAAGGCCATCGACCAAGCTTATAAGAACTATCTAATAATGGGTGATTTAAATGCCAAAATAGGACAACCCAGAAAAGACGAATGTTTAATAATGAAATCAAACGGTTATGGCGAAAGAAACCAGAGAGGCCAAAGGCTAATTGACTTTGCCCTTGAACACAAACTGGCAATTTTAAATACTTTCTTCCACAAAAAACCGAACCAAAGATGGACCTGGCGATCACCGAACGGTAAACACAAACGAAATACATTACATATTGTCAAATCAACCTAATCTCTTCCAAAATATAGAAGTTTTAAAACTTAACTTTCCGTCGGATCACAGACCAATCAGAGCAACTCTGTCCATCAAAAAACAAAATAAGAAACGCACAGGATATAAAAACAATAGATATTCATCTTTAAAAACTGAGCAAGAAATAATAAATTATAAACAAAACATTTCATCTTATTTACAAGATATAAAAAACTGCCAAGGAAAAATATCAGTACTATACAAACTAATAAGTAAATACATAAAACATGACTTTAAAACTTATAGATCAAAGACTATCGAAAAACATTTGAAACAAGCGGGAAGCTCAAAAAAAGCTCTTAAAGAATTAAGAACACATAAAAACTGGATAGAGGGTTTAAACAGTGAAGACAGAATCGTAATTAATTGTAAAGAAATCATAGAGGTAGCAACAGATTTCTACAAAGTTCTATACAGTGCACAGGGAAAAGAGCGTACCAACCATAGTTATGCCTTTCCTAAAAACATAAACAAGAGCGGAAATATAACACCAATATCTGAAAACGAAGTAATACAAGAAATAAAAAGGTTAAAGACAGATAAAAGTCCAGGACCAGACGATATTACGAATGAAGCCATGAAGGTCGCCTACGAATTACTGACTCCACACCTAACATATTTATTTAACCATATATTAGAAACAGCTGAGATACCATCGCAATGGTTGGAGTCAGAAATAGTATTAATTTACAAAAAAGGAGATCCAAAAGACATTGCGAACTACAGGCCTATAAGCTTACTCTCGTGTATCTACAAACTGTTTTCTTCCATCATAAACAAAAGAATAAGTGTTACACTAGAAGCAAAACAACCAATAGAACAAGCAGGTTTTCGAAAGAGCTTTTCGACAATCGATCATATACATACACTAGAACTAATAATGGAAAAATACCAGGAAAAGCAAAGAGTGCTCTACATCGCGTTTATCGATTAAACAAATGCTTTCGATACCGTATCACACCCAAGTATATGGACTGCTCTGCAGGCTCAGGGAGTTGAACAAGAGTACATAGAAATAATCAGAAATATTTAAAATAGTAGCATAGCCAAAATAAAACTAGAATCTACTGGTCCTACATTTCCCATTAAAAGAGGAGTGAAACAAGGAGATCCGTTGTCCCCAAAATTATTTATAGCTATTTTAGAGTCAATAATAAATAGATTAAATTGGGAAAAAACAGGGCTCAACATTAACGGCAAATATTTAAGCCACCTGCGCTTCGCAGATGATTTAGTATTCTTATCAGAATCTAGCACACAACTACAAACCATGCTTGATTCGCTAAACGCAGCCAGCAAACGGGTAGGACTAGAAATGAATCTTTCCAAAACAATGGTCATGACAAACAGCATAAACAGAAGAATATCAGTAGACAATGAAACTTTGAAATATACAGAAAAATACATCTACCTTGGAAAACAAATTGGCTTCGACAGAAAACAAAATGAGCTAGAAGTAGAAAGAAGAGCACAAATTACCTGGAATAAATACTGGTCCTTAAGAGAAATATTTAAGAGCAACATGCCAATAAATATCAAAACAAAAGTTATGACATCAAGCTTCCTACCATGCCTAACCTACGCATGTCAAACTTGGAAATACACATCCAAAATCAAAAACAAAATTATGACCTGTCAACGCGGAATGGAACGAAGCATGCTTGATATTAAAAAAATACAAAAAATTCGCCACACAAAAATCAGAAAAATCACCAAAGCGAAAGATGCTCTGAGCTACGCTAAAAAACTAAAATGGAAGTGGACAGGGCACGTAGCGAGGCTAGAGGACGACAGGTGGACTAGCAGGGCAACAAAGTGGAATGGCCCACACGGTAAGCGTCTCAAAGGCAGACCTCACACGAGATGGGCAGATGAAATAATAAAAATAGCTGGCCCCTGCTAGCCGCAAATAGCTCAAGAGAGAGATAAATGGAATTCTTTAGAGGAGGCCTTCACCTTCGCCTGAGAGAGGGGTTCTTGCTTATGAATAATTTAAGATATCTATGTAACATTTTTCAACAAAATTGTAAATAACATTAATTATACTTTTTTATAACTCGGTAACTTACCTATTTGCAAGAAATAAAAGGCTTTTTATTTTATTTTATTTTATTGGTACCTGTTCGGATATTGTACATTAGAATAGGTTGATGTGCTGTGATGAATCGCAGTGGATACGAAAATATCGTAGCTTCCACCTTACGAATGGATAAATAATATTTCAGAATTATAACGAAATCAACACACTAGCGACACCTAGCGGATTAAGTTTGATTGAGCCATGGAGACAGTAGAGATCTATAATGATTAAATTCATGTCAAGTTTTGATAAATAGAACACAGAGGCTAATAACATCTTTACTTTTCCCAGGGAATCCCAAAAAAGTAGGCACAATTATAAACACTAAGATTAATTCAACCAATCAGAGAAGGAAGGCGTTACCTTTTTCAAGACAAAGAGATGGACTTTGGACCAGGACATAAGCTGGATAATTAATGTATTTTTCATTCTCACGGGAACGGCGGGTCAACGTTCGTTTCTGTAAACTTATCTCGAGGTCTTGGGTATCAGTGCGTCGACCCGAGATATAATCTAAACAATCGGTGCAATGGAAGTATCGAAAACCGCAGTTAACGAACAAATAAATCCATATTATGTTAAAAAAATGATGCAAGAAAATAACAAGAAAAATATTGTAAGGGGAAGATTAAAGAAAAGACGTGGAAAACGTAATGAAAGCTACTGTAGGGATATTCAATTGTATAACGAGTACGTGAAAAACAAAAGGAGGCCAGATTCAGAGGAAAACGTACGTTTGATATTTAAAAGAAAGAAAAACGCTGGAAATTATGAATGTCACTTTTAGATGAAGCAATAAAGTCAGGGAAAACGATTTGAAAAGAAAATCTAATGGAAAAAATGGACGTTTAAACGGAAGTGTTTATTGAACAATATAAGATTTCGACTAAATTTTGCGTTTTCAGAAGAGTTTAAATAGATATCGTTATATACCTGAGATGGGGTGGCCATTCTAGTTATATTACGTTAAATTAATTCAAAGGAAGGGATCGTTTTTACGTCATTTGTTATGAGGTAATACTATAGCCGAAAGAACAAATTGGTAAGCGAGATTGATGTTAAAAAGGTTGTCGAGTCCATACATGATTCTTTTATACAAACATTGAGAAATGAACATGATTTTTAATGATTATAACAGTCTTTATGGCTTAAAGGGAGATTAAATTTAACATGGGCCTTATGCAATATTTGGATAAAGTAAAAGAGATTAAATTTAACGAGTTAATATTAATTTCTTATTTACGATCGAGTACGTAAGAATCGAAGCATCAACATGTGTCTACGAGGATACTTTATGGGATTTAAAGGAGAAACGAGACGCAATTTTACACGTTTTTAAACAAAGCAATTAACCGGACACATATCTCAGGGTCAAATTGGAATTTTCTTCTATAAAAAATGTGAAAAATAGCATATTAAATATTTATGGATAGAAAATAAAGTTTTCTTAGAGAAGATAAACATTGGAAATTATATAAATGATGGTAAAAAATGTAATAAAGACAATTAAAAGATGATTCCGTAAGGAAAACTCCGAAATATCGATGAAAATAATAAATTTGGCTTGGAATGTAACTGATCATATAGTTATGGACAACGACATAAGAATGAAGCAGAGAAATCATAAAAATAACGTCGTAAATAAAAGATAATTGAAGAAAAGAAGAAAAATTCAAATCTACGACGAAAATAGAGACAATATAGTTTAAAATTGAATTGATTTGTGTATATAGCATGGAAATGTGGAAAGATTTAGTATGGTGGAAATTGGAAAATGCATAATAAAGATTTCGATTCGTGTTCTGTTGGCGATAAACAAAATTACGAGTTATATACAGTTTATTGAAGACGTACCTATTTTATATTGAGAGAAAAAAGGACACAAAAATCATGATATTTTAACTAAATTCGTAAGACCAGAAGACAAAGGGACGACAGGGCAATTTTGACATAATATTGCAGGTTCGATCCTGGAACAATGTACGGGAGAGACAGTAGACTAGGGCTGAACTTCTAAAATCAGAGAGGCCGGACTTAAGACGGTGATACAAAAATGACAGAAGTGATCTATGAAATCTCGAGTTGTTAGAGTTTGAATTAGCGAATCAATGAGGGCATAGATAAGCCATTCTAGTCCTGGAGCTAGGTATAAAAATGGAAAACTTGCTCATTTGAGGGGATCAGTCGTCAGAAATCATGGGAAGAGTGTTTGCGGGACGTGGTTCACATATACGGTGATTAAAAGTTTTCAAAGTGTCTAGAGTTCGGACTTTTGAATTAAAATCAGTTTAAGAAAGTGGTGCAAATTCTGAGACTTAGAAAATACGGGATGGGAACCCTGAGACTTATAAAAATTATAGTCAGTGTTAGTGATTAAATCTGTGAAGTGTTTAAAATTAAATAAAGTGTTTTATATCGTTTTACAATAAATTCAACTCGTCATTAAAATAAAAAGTTTATATAGTGTAGCGAATTTAAAAAAAAAAAACAAAAGTGTTTAAAGAATTTTATAACAGCAGTGAATAATAATAATAATAACTTTAAATCATAATTATTTAAATTCCGTTCTCATCATTTATAAAAAATTATATTCAGTGGAGTGATTAATTATAATAAAAAGTTAACATTGTAGAGAAGTTTATAAAAAAAAGAGTTTATAATATAGTGTAACGATTTTAAAAATAGTGTTTAGAGAATTAAATAACGGATAATAATAATTGTCGAATCCCATTAATCTAAAAAAAAATTAACATCGAGTTAATTCAGCTAAATAACGTAAGATTGAACGGAAGATTTCTATCACAAAGTATTAATCTATTGTTAGATTAAATAATAATAAATCTATTATTTCGTAAGTAATCGTGAAGTGGTTATTGCTTAAAAATTATTATTTAAGTAGAATTATTTAATATAATAATTAATATAATTTAAACAGAATGGAATAATTTTAATAATAAATCTTGAATTTAAAATAAATAATAAATAAATAAGCATGATAATAATCTATTCGGTATTCATGTATAATACTTTGTTGCTAAATAAAAGTTCGGTGAAAAAAAAACGAACACAAAATAAGCAATGATAATATTATTCCGGACAATAATCATGAATTAATTTGTTAAATTTAATTTAACAAAGTGTTAAGTTAACCAACGAGTTTTTATAATAATATACATTTTGATTGATAAAGATTAGTCGTCAATTAACTCAGTTTAGATTCAACAAAATAGCGGAATAATAAATCGAAAGGATTAATTTAGATTTAGTTAGACAATAGCTGAATTAGTTAGAAAAAAATATATAAACAAAAGGGTTGGTCGTGTAGCACCCGACCGGAATTGATCTTTTGGGGTAAGTTTTACATAAAGTATAAATATTTTCAGAGACATGGACGAGGCAGAGGACAGCTGATCGTCGGTATAAAAATTTATATTCTTACGACAAAATATTACTTGATTCAAATCTGTGCTAAATATGTATATTAAAAAAATAATGTATATAATATGTATTTCGAATTATACTTGTATATATGTATGTGTATTTATATATATTCCGGAAATAAAATATCTCAGAGAGATATTGCACAATTATGATTAAATGTTTATGACATATATATGTCTTATATCTGTTTATATTGATATGTTATACATATATGGGTAATTATATATATATATGTATGTATGCATGTATATATGTGTATGTGTATATGTGTGTATATGTGTTTGTATTCCCAGAAGAAAAAAAGAGGTTAATTAAACAAAACATCTTTTATATTGAATTTGGGTGATATCTATCTCAGATACCTACCTTCAAATATATCTACACTTGATTAATTTCCGAGTTCCTATAGAGTTATATATCTTATATTTAATTTATTAAAAATATGTAGGTTATGTAAACTTATTCTATGCGAAATTATCTCTATATAAGTAATGTATGTATATGTGTATTTACAATATAAACCACATTTATTTACGTATAAAACCTATATATATATATAGTTATATATACTGTAAAATAAATTAGCAGACGGGGCTTCGATCAGATATAAAGTGAAACCAAGACAATGGAAAAAAAGGGAACTAATTAGGGCAAATTGGTTCGGAATGCATAGTGTAAACAAAAACACATGTCATTCCATGTACTTATTCGAAAGTATGTTATTGGGTTAGTGGGTCACCAAGTCAGTGACGATTTTGTTTATGAATTCAAAGGTCAAATAAACAATTGACATTCTTTAATTGCTTCGGGCTAACATTACTACGATATTAAAATACAAAAGGATTAAAACAATTTATATAAAATGAAATTAGTATTTATTTTACCAAAAAAAAAATCATCTATTTGAAATATTTGGAAAATCACGGGTTAGTTAAAACAAATTTGATTTGCAGTTTACATGAAAACATTTGAAGTTATGAGAATAAAAACCTCACACGTATCAACCTTTTACATGAAACTTTTGAAAAATCACGCGATAGTAAAAATTTATACCAAAGGATAAAACCTTGGGGGAAAATTAGAATAACAGTTCAACCAAACAAATCTAGAATAACAGTTCAACCAAAAAAATCTAGAAATCAATAGAGATGGCAATCTCTGAAATAAAATTGTCAACCAAACAAACAAAAACCGGAGTTATTAGTCTTCATTAATAAAACTAATAAGTATTCTTAGTTTATTCCTATATATTGTTATTTCACACTTTTAGTATGTATATATTCGGTCATCGGCTAAGGTTTTGTGCAGAATTCCTTTTCACGAAATCCGAGCTTGGAATGTGAGGCTAGCTAGCTTTATATTGCGAGTTATAATCCTTCCCAAACGTATGTATATATATATATATATATATATATATATATATATATATCTTTCTATGTACTGTACATTGGAAAATGTGGACCCGCATACAGTTTGCGTTTAAGATCTGTCGGATCGTTGTCGCATTATCTCTTGTACGTGGAAACGAGGACTCACGCCCCGAGTTTTCACAAAGACCGTGAGTATATGATTGTGTATAGAACAAAACCGGTTCGCTCTAAGTAAATAGTAGACTTCGGAGGAGTTGGAATTTGGAGGTTTCGGGACTTGGGGAAAGACCTGAGTGACGTGCACGACGACATGGAAGATTGACAGAACAAGGTACTGAGACCCTCTGGAAAATCGCGTCGGCTGACTGTGCGAAGTTCTAGTTGATCCTTGACCATCTCGTCAACTTGCAGGAGGATAGGAGCCAAACTATGTAAGCAAAAGAGCATTTCTGAGTTCGTTCTAAAAGACAATCAATTAATATCAATAATCTACTAAAACAATGTCATATGTACGTTATAGCATCAAGACTAAAATAGGGGAGAGCCAAGCAGTAATAAAATCTTGAGTAACAAAAGACTTCACTAACAATTAACCATTTGAGTCATTCATAATTATACGAAAACTTGAACAGGTAAATGTCATTAATTACAGGCACATTACGAATTCATTAGAGGTAGGAAATCAAAATAGTGTTTAGGGAAAGTTTAGTTCCTAAAGAAAATAAAATGAAATTTAGAATGGCAAGAGATAGACCAATCAAGTTCGAAGCTCAACGCTCCTTTCAGAATCAAAGGGTACCACAAAACAAAAGTAATTAAGTTCCCACACCATAAATCAAAAAATGGTGGAATTTATTTACATCATAAATACGAAAATTTACGTTCAAGGTCGTAGATAACGTATTAATTAGTTAAGTACTTATATCTATAAAGATATGTAGTACAAGGGAGCTTTAAATAGCTTCCTGTAGTAATCAAAGAAAATAAGGGTCACATTTTCATGAAGGTTTGTGTACATATAAAGCCTTAGAAAAAATTAAATATCGATCAGAGCCAAAAGAAAAGTTCAAGAAAACTTAAAAGGATGAAAGAATTCAAAAATAGTAAAATTGAAAAGGAGAGAGAAGAGAGAATATCACAGTGCTCAGTGGGTAGGTACTGAAATAATGAACTATTTAATTCATGGAACCCTTCAGTACCCGAGATGGATATCAAATTACGCGTCTCGACCTGTAAAATCCGAAGGGCTAAATGAAAAAATGGAGCTGTAAACTCCCAAGCCCCCCTTTTCGGGATAAGGCTCTATTGCTTTTTCTAAATTGAATTAAACCAAACGTCACATCGCTTGGTATTTTAACCATAAATATACTAAAATATATTAAAATATGAATACCTACCGACGGCTTCATTCAACCGACAATATGAAAGTTTTTGCTAAACGAATGAAATATACCAAAACGTAAACCAAAAGGTGAGTATACGATAAGATATCGAACCAAGTTTATGTAAAGTCCTATGTAATAGATTTGTTGTGATACCTAAAATTTGGAATAAGGTATGGGAAATTTTAGGAGTGGGACTTTAATTATGTCAGATTTTGTTAGTAAAACAAAGGTGCCCATGCTACGCACCTTTTATAAACTGTTATATAACCTAATGCCTTTTCTAAAACCCTTTCCTAAATATAGTCCCCTAGCTTCGTTTAAAAATATTATTGCGAGACTCGTAAATAATAATTATTACCTCAAAGGCGCTTTACACATTAATTTATACCTATATTCTATACCTATGTATTTTGTTACCCGTTATGTATTGGACAATACCTTACCCAGTAACCTACTTTTCTCGTTCACCAACAAAGCACTTTTAAAGAATTTTGTTATTGTTTTGTGGTTTCAATATCCCGTCTTTTAAATGAAGTCCCTCGTCTAAGATTTATGGCCCGAAAGTGCATTTTGTGCTTCAAATACTATTTAGTCCATTGTACCCCAAATTATTATTTTACAACGGTCTTGTCTCAAGAATCGTCGCCGGTCAATATCAGACAGCCCCGGATCGACTTACGGAGGGAACGCCCTTTTTTTTACGATTACCGATAATTATCCGATAGCTTTTTAAATATTACCGTTATAATTTTCCAATTAAATCATCCGACTTAGATGACATGGTTCCTTATTAAAGGCCTCATTAAAGTAGCTATAATAATAATACTAATATTTGAACGATCCACATAGCACCGTTTTTATGGAAAATCACCTCAAGGGCTCTAAATAAACTATAATACATGTTTAAAATCTAGAAAACTACAAGCTAGACGAACAATTATAAACAATTAAATACTCGGGGAGTAATGATGATTCTATTGTTTTAACCCCAGTTTGTACGAAATCCTAACATTAATGTTGTTAATAATTAATTCAATTTGTCAAACTTACCCCTTTCATGCACACCAAAACACGACATGCACGAATCACAATCCAAAACCAGCATCCCTCGTGCACTAAATGATTAATCACTAATTAAAGCACTTATTATTTCGGTCTAACTTTCGCGTCAGTTTGTGTTAAATTTTATCCTGTCCCTGATAAATGCCCGAAAGTACGTCCCAAATAGATTTTAAATTGATATTGACCGCCTCAATTTACAAATTATATTATTTAACTACACAGATATGAACTCGCAAGTGACCGATGTTTTCCGTGCCTCAATCTCCTGCAACCGACTCTCCCCTGACTCCATTATCCGCAGGGTCTAATTTTTGTTAATTAAAACAAAATATCCCCGATTTAGACGCACCAAGCTATTATTATACCGTTTATCAAAACCCGATGATTTTTCCCAACCGTGAACCACCAGGATCTCTTTTTGACCGTCTTCCCACACTTCTCTACCCCGTCTGTACTATTAGCGTGAATTATTTTTTTTTTAATTAAACGAAATATCCCCGATTTAGAAGCACCGAGCTGGTCTCCTCGCGACTCTCAGACCTCGATGATTTTAATCTTGGCCGTGCGCCCCCAGGATCTTTCCCCCGACTGCCCCCCAACACTTTTGTACCCCGACTGTCTTCCAACCCCCTGCCCTCTGATCTCCCGCCCAACTCCTTGTGTGGTTCCATTAATTTATTAGTCACTTCTTAAAAATCTCAAGTGATAAGCGTATTTCCCAATATGCATATCTCAACGTTTAATAGTCAACATGTCACATAATAACTATTATTTTAGAGAATTTTGTGTAGGATCCATGTTCGCTATTTTTTTGGTGTAAACTAATTTTGTCTTCGCCGGAGTCATACATTATCCCAATAACGCTTAAAAGAAGAGCTCAGTGGGGTACTTTAATTTACTACTCGTCCTCATTACTTGCGTTGACTTTATTGGTTATATAATAATATTGTATATTCATTGTCTGTACACGTTTTCGTTCTTTCTGCGTGCGTCACTATTTTGACAAATATGTTAAATATTTTAACCCCTAATCGGTGCGTCGCGCTAGTATGTTTAAATGCACCAACGATTAATCTTTATTGACTAATTTTCAATTCCCTACTGCCATAGAAAATTCACCAGATAATTGTTTCGTAAATCAATCTGCTCGCGTTAAAGTCAGTCATCACACGGGTAAATATTCACCGGCCGCCACTGTCTTGATAATCCACGTTACCGATCCTGAAACATCTCCCCACATGTCCTTCAGAATTCCTTCTTCAACCAAAGTAGTTTGACACACGTGTTTATCCTAGTAGTCGCCCGGATCCATAAATCAACCTTAAGAATTGGGAACAGAGAATCGTATCCTGAAACTGTTACAAAATTAAATATATTTCTAAATCGATCTCTCAATTTTAATAATTATTTCATAGACCCCAAAGGCGAGATCATCACAAGGTATTGCCTTTGTAGAGGAGTTTGGTCGGAATAGATTTTGCAATCGGTGTGTTAGAGCTACATTTTTTTAATACAATCAATGGATCATTGAGGATTATTTTCATTGGTTTTATTTTATTTGGTTTTACTGCGCCAATACGGAAGACGTTGACAGAGTTTTCAACGAGCGTGGTATCGATTTTGTTGAGAATTTTTAAAACGATTTTGTTGAGAATTTTTAAGTTATGCGCGTTCATACATTTCGGCGATTCATTTTTATTTATATAGAAGATAGAATATAGAATACAGAATAAAGAATACAGAATAATATATAATTTTATGTATGACAGTTATGTAGAAATAGGGGAAGCAGTTTTCCCGTTGATGATTTCTCTAAAATGCTTTTTGATAGAGTTCATCAATTGATGGTACTCAAGTACCTGGCTATTCAGACGTGGTCACCAAACACGACTGTTCAAACAATATATAAATTCTGAATGGTGGTCTGTATCTTCCACTCTAGAATATGCCGCGAATATACTAAATATTATTTTTAATATACAAATTGTAAAAAAACAAAGGGCGTTTGAACCTGCGACTTCCGGACTCGTAACCAAAGAGTTGGCTCGACCATGGAGTTTTTAAAACCGCTCTTCTCCCGGTTTTACCCTTAAAGTAATCACTAATCACTTACTACGAATCAAAGTGTAAATCGGTCGATTGAAATTTCGACTTGCAATATTTGCACAAAAATCACGTTGCCTTGTCTCAAGGTGGGCTTCGGTCTCTAACCATTTTTCTCTAGATCTGAATCGGTCCCACTAAGATCTGCTTCTCACTAAAAAAGAGAAACATTATAATTTTAAATGTGTTATAGTATGTATGTAAATTGGTGGACCGGCGACAGTTCGTCCGTCCGACAATTGGTCCGGCGAAAATTGGTCCGGCCGAAAGTTTTAAAGATGTTTTCTTCAAGTAAGTATGCTAAGAGGAGATACGGACGTACAACCAAAGTCGATATATTTACTTATATCTGAAGGCATCTTGAGTGAAAATCCGCTGTAAAAATATTTTTACTAATAATTTAGACTCTCCGAAGTAGTATGCGGCAATCACAAAATACGACATACTTATACGTGCAGTCGGCTTAGCAAAAAAACGCTAAAGTTTCCTACTTGCATATAATATAACTTTTATATCTGAATATAACACAAGATTCCCAACTGATCAGAACCGTCTCGAGCCAGTGATACTGTGGTATCCCCAATTTTGGTATGGTGTGATGCTGAAGGTAGTGGGGAGGGGAAGGAGATGGCGTCCCGGGAATCATTTATTGGATAACCAACACCCCTGCCATATGTAGGTCACCCCAAGTGGTTCGCTACCTTTGATTAATTTTGGTAAATTATCAGGGGTGCTTGGGTTCTCTCACGAACATAAGAGAATTTGTAGATCCTCTGATAATTTGAAATGAATTAGTTGGACTACTACTTGTTGTAGTTATGGCTAGAGAACAAGCATATTTTATTGACCCAAATACATTTACGTACCCAAGAATAAAAATTTTACGTGTAAAATGAAGGTGAGATATTAATGCCATCTACTAACTGAGCTCAGTACCGCCCATTCTCCTTTCTGAATGAAATAACCATGAAGGCGAGATAATCTTTAATTATTGATCATTATTTTTAATTGGCATATAATATGATTTAAAATATTGAATAGTGTTTTATTTAAATAACTGAGACAATTTATCGAAACAGAGAGATCGAATGTAACGGTGACCTGACAATTGATCTGGCGACAATTCCCCCCCCCCCATAAAGTTGAACCCCCGAGAGTTGATCCCCCCGACAGTTGATCCGGTGGACAGCTGACCCCTCGGACAATTGATCCCCAATAAGATTTTTTTTTCTTCAACTGTTGGAGGGGTGGGGAGGTCAACTGTCGAGGGGGGGGGGGGGGGTCAACTGTAGGTGGGATTAACTGTCAGCGGGATAACTGTCGGGGGGCCAATTGTCGCCGCATCAATTGTCACGAAACCGAACGTAACATAGGTGTGGCGAATGGACGGATGCGTTTTTTGTATGACTTGGTGATGTCGAACCGAATCACCAGGGAATAAGGGTTTTCCCTTCTTTGCTTAGTTGTCTTTAATTGTAGTATTTGACGACCGGCGTGGTCTAGGGGTAAGGCTCTTGACTCGCAATGCGAAGGTCGTGAGATGAAATCCCGGCGTGGGCCAATATATTTTATTTGATTATTTTGTCCGGCGAAGTACTCGAACCCAATAGAACTCGCACCCGCACAAGAATTCAGACCCGTAGCCGGACAAAAACCCGCACAAGAGCTGCGCGTATCATCTTGTGCGATTTTCAAATGCCAATCCATCATGTTATTGGACGTAATAACAAATTTTCTTGAAAAGAGGGGTGATGATTATCGGCAACTGTGTGACTTAGACTGGCAATGTAATTTAGCATTTTTAGCAGATTTTACCGGAAAACTGAGCAAAAATTTATTTTTTTATTTTTTCTTTATTCATTGCATAAATATTATGGTTATATTATTTGTGGATTTTTCGACAACCATGCTAGGCTGATGCCCGTGTTATGGTGGTCTGTATGTGGCGAATTAAAACATACTCAGAACATGAAAATGGTTTTTCTTTGATTCTGTCGACACACACATAGAGTCTGCAACTAGAATTTTACAACTGCACTTCGAAAAAGAGAATGTTTTCCTTTGAAATGTGTCAGCAGATGAATCCTCAACTTGAATTTTACATTCTGAACACAAAACTGGTTAAATTGAGCGTGAATCTACTAGCGAGTCGCCAGCTTTAATTAGTATTATTCTCATACATAATTTTCCTTCGAAATACGAATTTTGAAGAATGGTTTCAAATAAAAATTTTAACTCCCCTCGAAATATTGGAACGATTTTCTTCGAAATGCTTCCGTAGATAATTCCCCTGGAGTTTTGACAGATCATTCGAAACATGAAACTTGTTTTAACCTAAGAGTTAATCTGCACTCGAATCCTCAGCTTTAATTGAAACACAGAACACGAAAATGGTTTTCATCCTATTTTTCTACTTTGAACACATGTATGGTTTCTTTCGAAACACATCGATCCATGAAATGGAATGGATAATTTTTTTACAAGGTATTATTATTATTATTTAAATTTTGAGAGACGGGTATGGGTACCGCCGCCCCGGGAACCATTTATTGGATTACCAATACCTCTGCCATAGGTCCCCCGAGTGGTTCGCTACGTTTGGTGACTAAGCAGAGACGCCCGGGATCACGGAGGGAGGTTTGTCCGGATCTTGGCGGCGTATGCGTCTGCCCACCAACTGCGTGGCAGGCCGGATCGGGAGAGACTGATTGAGGAAGAACTGCAGACTCTCGGAACATCGCATTACCCGCAGTGGGAGTGATTGATTCATACGTCCGTCACTCCTGAACACACTGAACCCAGATTCCTACCCACCTCTCATACCTTTTTCCTTCCTACTACTTCCTCTCCTTTCTTTCCCTAAAAAGACCCTCCACAGCATCCCCAAAGATGACCCAAGCCCTGAGGGGAATTATTTTCCTCAGGGCCCCCTGTGTGGAGCTAATAAATATAATAAAATAAATTATTGTGGAATTTTGGTGCCCCCCCCCTATATTATAAGAGTAATACTAATCAAATCTGGGGACAAGCATACTCAATTTTAATTTAAAACCAGTTTTGTAATCAGAATGTAAAAATCCAGTTATGGATTCATCTGCTAACATATTTCGTAGGAAAACATTCTCTTATTCGAAGTGCACTTATAATATTTTAGTGCCAGACTATGTATGTGCTGCCAGAATAAAGAAAAACCATTTTCATCTAAACGTAGTTTTTATTCGCCGAATACAGTTTAAATTTAAATCATTTTTGTGTTGAGAATGTAAAATTCCTTTTGTGGATTTTGGAAAACATTTTCTTATTCGAAGTGCGGTTATAAAATTCTAGTTGCAGAATGTGTATGTGCTACCAGAATCAATTAACCATTTTATGTTCTGAGTGTAGTTTTAAATCGCCACTAACAGATTAAATACCAGATTTTAAACCAGTTTGGTGTTCAGACTATAACGATAAATTAAAATGACAAGTTGCAGATTTATCGTGTACCGAGTGAGGCTTTACATTTGAGTTCCATAACAAATACTGTACAATTCTGAAAAATTGACTCTTCCGTGTGTAACTATTATTTGGGAGACGCAGAATCAATCCTAAGCTAAAACCTGCCTTGTTTTCTCAACTCAGTGTAAAAATTTGAGATGTGAAATCCTATTACATGGATACCATTCTCGATTTCCGAGAGCAGTTTTAAATTTGTACCTCCCTTCTATAACATGATCTATCTCACTTCTTCTTCTCCTCAAAACGACCCTCCACACAGCATCTTCAAAGATGACATAGGCCCTGAGGAATTTTTCCTAAGGTAATTTTTTTCCCCTCAGGGCCTCCTATGGTGTTAATGTAAAAAAACAATAAATATAGATTTTTATCGGAAGAGTACTCATCACAAGTGATTATAAAAATCGAAATTAAGGTGGTAATAGAAAATATAATTTCCATTTACACCCCCCCCCCCCCCCCCCCCGGCGCTTGAAAATCTGCAGTTGAAGTACCCAAATAAGGAGGCGGCGAAAATTTCCTCCGCCCGGGACGGCTGAAACCCACGTTACGCCAATGGGTAGATCGCACTGGGTTTCGTCAGTGAAAGGTAGTTCTTGGGTCTATATAAGTTGGCCACCCCTGATATAGAGGATATTTGCGGCACCTTCCAGAGCGGAAGATACTCTCAGTATCGCCCTTGTGTAAAACCACCATTCAGAATTGAAACGTTGCCTGAAATGGCTTTAGCCGTGTTTGGTGACCAGATCTGAATAGCCCGATACTTCCTCAACTTCTTGAAAAACACTAATTAAATTAAAATGTATATCAGAATTAAGTTTCATGTGTTTCCCAATAGAGAAGTCCAGTCCAATTTTTTTTATTTTTTTTTTATGAATAATGACCTTCTAACTTAAATAACTGCATTTTTTTTTTTAGAGTTAGTTTTAATAGTTAAAATAATTGTCAAAGTTTCAATTTTTCAAGGTCCCTCAAAAACCCGCCAAATTTAAGATGTATTTTGTGACGTCATCAACAGTTCCATTTCATGTTTTTTATGTTGGTCTCCTTGAATCTCACATAGATTTGCGCAGGCGCCGCCGGCCATCTTAACGCGTTGATTGGTCTATTTATGGTGTATGGGCAATGGCAATATGGCGACGGCGAGATCAGAAGCTTCGTAAAAATGACATGATGAATTTCACTTGCAGTTTTTTGAAGTTAATTCAGTTTTATGTTTTTGAAGTTAATTTACGTTTAAATGATCAATTCACTGTGATATTAGTGTAATTCATCATAAGTACCAATGCTGCATTACTTTTTTTTCAGTTTTAGTCCTTTAAATAGTGTTTTGTTGGTGTATTTCCGTTGTACGATAGGTTTAAGGTTACGTCTGAAATATTTTTTTAATGACTTTTCCGCGTGAATTTAATAAAACTTCCATAAAAGTAATATTATTTAATAATGTTAAAGACTAATGCATGTATAAATAAGTACAAAATACAGAAATCAACACATTAAATTGCGTAACACCGAATCCAAGATGTCATATTTTTAAAGTTATTTTTTCGGAATCATTAAAATATTTTTTTATCATTTTTAATTGTATGAACGAGATAAAAAAAGAAGTGACAGTTTTATCCCAAATTCATAAAGTAAGAGGACTGTATCTTTAAAATTTTTAATTTTCCTAAATTTTTCAACCATTTAATAGATTATGTTTACAGTCAGCTGTTTTTTTTAATTTTTTCATTTTTAAACTTAAAATACTGCAATTTTTAAACGCGGTCGTATATGTCAGATACAAAAATCTAAAAGGCAATTCAATTTAGTTTCTATAAAGGTATATGCTTTTACGACATCTTCAAAAATAAGAAATATATAGAACATTCGTTTGTGTCATACCTAAATTTCCATAAAAATGACGTACAGCATAAATAAACCTGTCATTACAGTGATTACCATCGTGACGTCACCACACAGCGTACCAACCTGACGCTGTGTTTTAACGAGAATATTAAAAATGCACTTTTTAATATTTTTTTAATAACTGTACGTTTAATATTATTGAATAAAAGTTATATATTCAGAATCAGCGTTTATTGGTCTATATGAGCATATTTTTTTAAAGCCATAATATTTTTCACTGGAGTTCCTTATTATATCCTCTGCTTGCGAACTGTATGTACGTTAACTTCTCCAAATAAATAATGAACAGTGTTAATCTCAAGTGACCTCCTAGGTAAGTATGGTCCTATACATTTTCTGCGTGTACAGTACATTTTTACGCAGCATCGCGTTCAACGCGATCAAATCATTGCAGGTTCTCGTATCGGTGATCGATGAACCGGTGGATGCAATTTTTAGGCATAAGTTGTTATAATGGTTTGTTTAGTTTGTAGTTAGAAGTAAGATTGTAGAGATATGTTAAAGTTTGTACAGCGCCCTTGAGGTGATTTTTCACAAAACGTCACTATGTAAGTCATCCAAGTATTGGGTCCTTACATATGAAATTGGCGTTTTGCCGTACTGGCAACTTTGATCTCAAATATCTTCTCTTTGGTTAGGAATTCCAAATTCAAATTTATACAGCTATTTACTCATGTATTTGTGTTTCGAATTCATTTGTTTTTTCTTTAATTGTTTTTTTTTCCTTGCGTCACTTAGTTAACAAAATGGAAAACTTGAAATATCGCGTTATTTACGAGTATGAGTTCCACCGTGGTACCAGTGCTGCAGAAACGGCTCGAAGGATTAATGATGCGTACGGCGACGGTGCCGCAAAAAAAAACACTGTGCGTTTTTGGTTCCATCATTTTCGTTCTGGAAATTTCGACCTGCAGAACAAGCCCCGTGGACGGCCGGAGACCAAAGTTGATAATGAAGAATTGAAAGCTACTGTGGAAGCGGATCTATCGCAAACCACGTCCGAGCTAGCTGCAGGCTGCGGTGTTAGTGATAAAACTGTTTTAATCCACTTGAAGCAAATTGGGAAGGTGAAAAAGCTCCCATACAAAACTCCCATAAGCTCGCATACAAAGTTCCTCCTATACAAAACGCCAATTTCATATGTAAGGACCTAATATAATTATCACATTATTTTGGTAAGTTAATATCTGATAAAGTAGTAGTATTGTTTTCTATTGTTTCTTTCCTGTTAGATTACATTTTATTACATTACGGACAGCCCTAGTATATTAAGATTACATTATTAATATACTAGGGCTGTCCGTAAAATAAGGTCTCCAAGGCGCTGCGGTCGCGAGAAATAATTTAACGGGCAATCCTGCAACACTGGCGTGTAGCCTGGTTTCCCCTTGTCAAATCCTCACAACGTTGCACCCTCTGTGACGCTTAATCTCAGCGTGGTAACCATTCGCGATGGAGCTTCCACTCGCCGCACCCGCCAGGTGTAGGTTACGCTCTGTAATTCGTTTTTAAACTTTGCTTTGGCAAATCTGAATGATGCCACTGGGATTGATCCTTTGTCTCTGGGGTCGTGTACTGTATTCGGGTATCGTACCAGTCACAATTGAGTTCAAGAATTCTTCGCCATCGATGTCGTAGCACTCAAGGAATCTGCGGGCTGCATTAAACCGTTGTTCATTGTAATCTTCGGTGAGAATTTTGGGACCCACCTTGGGCAGACTTAGTGGTCTCCCAAATTTTTTGTCAAAATCTTGTTAATAGTGCTCTTACTGACATCAGGGATCATATCACAGAGCTCCCCAACCGTCACCTGTCGATATGCAATAATTTTTTTTTCCACTTTGGCAATTTTTTCACCTGAAACCGATGGCCGTCCAGCACACCTTTAAATTCTCTGCTCCATACGCGCACGTTTTCGTACTTATACACTGTTTTCCGTATACTTCAAATAGCTGAGAATGAATTTCTACCGGGGTTTTATTCTTCGCACAAAAATCAAATTACAGAGCGTAATTCACACATGGCGGGTGCGGCCAGCTGAAGCTTCATCGCGTACGGCAGCCCCGACGAGACTGAGGCTAGCACCACACTTGACGGAACGCCGATACATGTAATTGCATATAAATTACAAATAGCGGGCACACTACGCGGAAGATCGGTCGTTCCGTCGCGGACGGTCGGTCGCTCCGTGGCGGACCGCCGAGCAAACGCGTCTGTTCCGTCCTTCGCGCACCGATCTTCCGTCGGCGGAAGATCGGCGACGTCGCATTCCAGGTATTTGTATGCATCGCGCCACATTTGACGGATAATCCGCGGCGACAGCGCACATACAGGATGTTCGACACAGAACGATTTATTATCGAGGTGCAAAATAGAAAGAAACGAGCATGGGAAGAAATAGCAAAATTATTTTACGACAATTGGGATAGTGAAATAGAAACATCGGGAGATATAGCCGATCTAAGTTTTGTATTTTGCTTGGTAATATAGTCCTTCGTTAAATTCAGCAATACATCAAATGATTGTATGGACATTCGAATGCTTTATCTGGATAATGTCTTAGTTGCATATACAAGGTATGAAATTGCCCAATTTCTAGTCGAAGAGTATTTAAGGGATGAACCCAATATTTACGCTTTCTTTTTCTTTCTTCTTCTAATGTCTCATAAATAGCTATCACTTCTATCGGATCCATTACGACCACACCGTATAAGCGTTGGCAGTCGACGGATAATCTGCCACTGAAAATTCAGTGTGGCTGCAACCGCGGAAGTTACGCGGACGAATTTCCGTCCAGTGTGGCGGAATTTCCGTCAAGTGTGACGCTAGCCTAAGTGTCACAGAGAGTGCAGCTTTATTGGGATTTGGCGCAGGAAAACCAGGCTACATGCCAGTTTTTTCCGGATCTTGCGTAAAATTGTTCCTCTCGACCGCAGCACCTTGGAGACCTTATTTTACGGACAGCCATCGTATCACTGCTGTATTAAGGCCATCCAATAGTACAGGAAAAAATCGAAATGGGAATTCACGCTCCTATATGGGAGGAATTTAAAAATATTTGAGAAAAAGCTTTTGGAAAGGTTGGAAAGATATTTGAGAATTTTTTTTTACATGTTGATTTCGTAAAGGCCTCTAAAAACATTAGCTCCTTTTTTACGCATTGTTTATTGTAATAAAAAGGAATTTTAAAATTGATTTCAAGAAAACAAGCGACGTGGAGCCTTACAGGTCTATTCTCCGCTCCGTCCGGAGGAGTAGTGACAGAAAATATGGATGGCTGCCAGTCGTTCTTCGGTGGACGGTATAAGGTTCACTTTGAAATTTCAAATTCGTCGACTGCCGTATTGTCGCCGTGATTTCAAAAATAACAACGCGAAAATGCATATTATATTTTATTTTGTGAGGTTTGGGCGTAAATTTTAATTTTTTTTGCGATTATCATAAAAAAAAGTAAATTTGCCACATTAAACAATAAAACGATATTCGAAAAGTGGTTTATAAATAGGAGAGTTTGGACTTCAAAGTGTTTTTTATAGACCTTATAATTTTTTTTCCTAGGCTTATTAAAAATGACTTTTATTTTTAAGGGCCAAGATATGTTCTACACGCAGTATTTAATTGAAGCATCTATAATATTTCTAAGCGATCAAATTTTCAAAACAAAAACGTATGATTTTGTATGATTTTGCATTATTTAGTATGGCTTCATCTTAAACGTTTACTTCAGTTAAGGATTAAAATAAGAAATACCTCAAGTGAATTCCATTTCACAGAAAATTTTGCTCTAAATGGTTAAAAGCAATGAATAATAAACATTCTGTATTTTTCCCTCTCCGGCTTTAATAATTTTATTACGGCATTATATTATTATATTATGATAATTAATGTTAAAATTTATTTTATTTATTAAAGTCCCTTAGGACAGCTATAAAACCATATTTGTTTAATCCTTCAGTAACGCAACATGTAACTGATAACGTCCATATGTAATTAAAAAAAAATTCCATACATTATTGCCATCGGGCATTTATACGGTAATCACATAAAATAAAACAAAATAAGCATTTCTCCATAACACGAATGAACTCATACCGAGCTGATCTAGTACCTACTAACTTATTCTAAAATGGTAAAGAACTTGTCCAGATATTATGTTACCTAACGTATTTGGTCTTATTAAAACAAGATGAATGAGCACCACAGATATTCTAGTATGTTATGGATGGTTGACGTATTGTTCAAAAATATATCACAACCTTAAGAGGAACGCATACCCAAAATTTGTGCGCGGTTGTCTTTACCATATGAGATCGGCTTGTTTTTCCGACTCGTTCTTACGCTTTCTGGTTTTTGTATTTCCGTCCTCCTACATCGTGGATCTCATTAAGACAAACGTTGAATATTTTAACTTATTAAAATTACTCTACACACAGCATCTCCATAGGCGGGACAGATCTTAAGGGAAATCTAACTTTTATCTTTGCCACTGAATATTTATTTATTTATTAATTTTCAGGAAATCGACAGGGTACATTTATTTCAGTTTGTACATAATATTAAATAGCCAAAATAAAACTAATTATGGATTTCCTCTTTGTAACTTTACTTCTACTGAGACAGCATAATAAGAATAAGTAAATTAATTTTATAAAAAAATAAAAATATAATCCAAAAACTATATAAAAAAAATATATATATAAATAAAACATTTTTTTTCTTATCTAAAACGAAACATTACTAAACAAAAAATCTATCAATACATTGGTAGCCATGGAGAGAGGTTGTACATATAAATCGAATCATAACAGAAATATAAACAATAAAAACATAACAATATTCACGAACCATCAGAGAAATATTCTTTAACCGACCTCTTATATTTGGTAAGTTCGCAATTGAAAATGTCCACATTGGATAATACGCTATTATAACTATTACGTAGTCTGTTCATATTATATGGAATATCAGCATTGGTTAGTCACGGGTGGTCCAAATATTACCTCCGACGACTTCAGTGTTAGAGCGGAAATTATCGTCAAAACCTAGCATTTACATTTTAAATAATAATTATTCTGCCTAATTTAAATTCACAAAGTTAGTTTTTTTTTCAATTATTTCTGGCTTTCACCCTTCAAGGGTGTTCTAGACCTAGGCCATCATTTAAAAATAAAGAGAAAGGGACAGGTGAATTTATATATTAATTTTATTTAAATGTACAAATTTCAGAATTATATGGAAGATTGTAGTCGAGTTCAGACTTAGAAGAGTTGAAATGTTGAATGGAGGGGAGGCAATTTTAGATAACGCTTGATAGAAGAGAGGATATTTATTTAGAGAGGGACAACCAAAAAATATGTGATCTAAAGTGCCCACATCTAGACCATAGAACGTACAATCTGGGGAGTCAAGGATGTGAATTTTAAAAAAGGTGAGAAGGAACGAAACAATGCCCGATTCTCATTCGAATAAGTGAGGAAATTTCTTTTTTGGAAAAATGGGGAAATTTTTGAAACCACGGTTTTGATGGGATAGTCGTTTGTATTGAGGCGTAGCGAGCTCCCTTGGATTGACTGGCAATGTACCAATACTCTGTCCAAACATTGCGGGATCTATCCTTGATGATGGAAAAAAATCAGATAGGGACTATGGTTGACGAGGGTAACAATAGGGTTGGACGCTCCTTGTTTTGCCAAAGTATCTGCAATATCGTTACCCACTATGCCAATGTGTCCAGGGATCCAAACAAGAATTAGGGTTTTTCCAGAGCTTTGAATAGAGGCTATCAGCACTCTAATGAGGCATACAAAGTAATCATCAGGATGAAGAAGAGGACAGGATTTAAGTTTTTGGAGGGAACTGAGAGAGTCAGAGAGAACAAGGGAATGTTCTCTATTATTTTTGAATATATATTTGAGTGCTTCAATTATTGCAATGCACTCAGCAGAAAATATTGAAAATTGGTTTGAAATTGAATAAAATATTCTATCATTAGAATTATTGTGGTAAACGTTAATACCTATACCACAGTTAGGAGAGTCAGGAGATTTGGAGCCATCAGTAAATAAAAGATAAGAGTTGGGCCATTTAGAAGAAATAATGTCATTGAATATATTTTATTTTATTTTTTATTTTATTTTATTTATATTTCGGAAAGTTGACAACAAATCATAAATTACACAAAAATACAATTATAAAAATGGTTAATTATGCCAATTATAAACTTTCCACAGATAATAATAGTAAATGTGAGACATTTTAGTTACATTATGTGAGGGGGGGAGGAGAAATATAGGATAAGGATTTAAAGGCTAAAGACGCGAATATATAGGGGGACGGGTAGATTGAACTTCCTAGTTTGAGTCATGTTGCTTAGTGAGATTTTGTTTTATGTCATGTAACGTAGAGTTAAAAATGTCAATGTGGTAATAATTTAAGTTGAATGAATGTGTGGATCTGTAGATAAATGAGTTATGTTTGGAGTTAGTCTTGCAAAGAGGAAGATTAAAAGTATATAAAAGTATTAAAAGTATAATTAACAGTACGGGCTGGGAGATTGGAATGACTTTTAAGGATGCCGATCGCTTCCAAAATTGTTGGGGATAGGGTGACGTGACTATATTTTAATTTGTATAGTGGAACGACCTCCGTAGTCCAGTGGGTAAGACTCTTGACTCACAATCCGGAGGTCGCGGGTTCGAACCCGGCGTGCGCAAATAAATTTTATTTGATTACTTTGTGTTATTTCACAATTAATTCATTTAAAATAATATATAGTATATTTGCGGCACGTTCCAGAGTGGAAGATACTGTCAGTATCGCCCTGGTGTAAGACCACCATTCAGAATTGAAACGTTGCTTGAAAATGGCTTTAGCCGTGTTTGGTGACCAGATCTGAATAGCCAGGTACTTCCCAACCTTCCTCTTCCCCACCTCCTTCCCCTCCCCACTACCTTCAGCCTCGCAACATACCCCAATTGGGGATGTCATAGTCTTACTGGCTCCAGACGGGAGCAGTTGAGATTCTTGTGCGGTATTCATTGTAAAAAAAAAAAAAAGTGGAAGAAGATCATTTTGGATAATTTGAAGCTCTGAGAGAGAGCGAAAATTTTTACAGATGGCAGGAAGAGGTTTAGTTCGAGCTCTGATTGTAAATGAATTTGTTGAGTCTTTGAACAACGAAACTCTGGGAATAACCTGATGACATTTAGAATTTAAACATTTAAGAACAAATTTGTCAGCAAACAGTTGTAGCCTTAAATAAAGTGGGGGATCAGAACATTCCACTTGAAGGGAATTGATTGGCGACGACTGCATCGCTCCAGTTATTATTCGCGATGACTTCGATTGAATTTTGTCTAATTTACTGAGTGCATTTTTGGAGGCAGTACTAAAAAGTAGGCAGGCATAGTCGAGATGACTTCGAATAAGTGCATTGTAAAGCAACTTAATGCAGGTAGGGTGAGCACCCCACCAAACGCCAGTCAATGATCAGATGATATTTAAATTTTTTCACATTTAGTAACTATATTGTGAATAGGGGGAGACCATTTAAGTTTCCTATCAAATGTTACTCCCAAAAATTTAACTTCAGAGGCGTTGGGGATTGGAGAGTTATTAAATAAAATTTGAACAGGAGGATTTTTATGACGGTTTGAGAAGGTGACACATTGACTGTTTTGGACTGAAAGTTCCAGACCATTTAAAGTGAGCCATGTACAAAGGGCATCCATGGCTTCATTAAGATATTTGACGGCAAGTGGAATGATTTTGGATGATAAGAAGAAAGCTAAATCATCTGCGAACTCAATTACTTTTACTTGAGGGGGAATAGAGACATGCATATCGTACGCGTATATATTATACAGTATAGGGGATAATACATTGCCTTGGGGTAAACCTTTCCAAATTGATCTACTCTGAGGAGTAACATCTGGTAGCTCAATGAAAAATTTTCTATCAAGAAATAGATTAATAATAGATTGGACAAACATGGGGGGAAGGCCAAGGCCTAAAAGTTTTTTTTAAGTATTGGGATGGAAACATTGTCAAAGGCACCTTCTATGTCTATGAAGACTGCAAGACATACTTCATGGTTAGAATTGGATAAATTAATATCAGTGCTGATGATGGCAAGGTTATCTTGCGTAGATTTTTTTTCCTAAATTCAAATTGAGATGGAAAGAGAAGCAGATTACTTTCGACAAAAAATTCTAACCGGTTTTTAATTAATTTTTCATAAATTTTACTGAGGGTGGATGAAAGAGCAATTGGCCTGTAGTTAGATCCAGAATTGGGTGATTTGTTTGATTTTAGGATTGGGATGATTATTTGAGAACTCCAGTCATCAGGCATTATGTCAGACTGGAAGATTTTATTTAAGATGCTTAGTAAGTGATTTAGAACATTATCATTACTATTTTTGATAATGCTATAAGGAATACCACCTCTGCCTGGAGATGAGTCTTTGACTGTTGATAAACAAATTTTTAATTCAATTAAAGTGAATGGAGAGTCTAGCCAATGATCAGACATAGGAGTGTTGTAGATGGGAGTTATTTCATCTAAGTAAGGTACAGAAGGGGGGTCAATTTTGTCCAAGAACTCATTTATCCATTTAGAATGAGACGCTCGAGGAGATGTTGAACTGAAAGAGGATCGAAATCTTCGAATCGTAGACCAAACTTCCGAAATTGGAGTATTCGGAGATACTGAACTGCAGAAGTTGTACCGCCCGGATCTTTTTTTTGACCTCAATACTCTTTTGGCATTGGCTTCGGCATTTTTGTATATAAGATAGTTCTCCATAGTCGACGATACGAAAGAGATTTAGCTTTCCGAATTCTCACTACCTTAGAACATTCCGCATCCCACCAGGGAGTCGAAGGGAGTTTTTTGAGAGATTTGGTTTTAGGGGTAGGATTTGATTTATTTATTGCAGTTATGAGCATTGATTTGAAGTTATCGTAGTCTTCTTTGACAGATACTATGTCGGAAGAGGGTAAATTTTGTATAAACTTATCCATATGCGAGTTAAATTCATCCCATTTGGTGTGTTTTGTTTTAATCTTCGTCGAAATATGGGACTTGTTTGAATGGAAAGAAGTTTGATAAGTGATGGTGATCGGGAAATGATCACTGGAGCAAGGATAGGGGGACACCACCCATGAGGAGAGAGGTGCCAGATTTGTAGAGCATATGGAGATATCCACTGCACTGGGGTTTGTGTTGGGGCGAGAGATTCTCGTAGGAGATCCGTCGTTCAAAAGGAAAAGGTCGGATTCATCCAAAAAATTCATAACATTTCGACCATCTCGATCAGAGAAAGCAGAACCCCAGACGGGGGAATAGGCATTAAAATCGCCCAATAAAAATAATGGAGGACTTAGTTGATGGACAATTTGTAACCAAGCTTGCTTATTGAAGTGCGATGATGGGGGAATATAGATAGAAACAAAGGATGTGTCCTTTATTTTAGCTGCAACCATTTGAAAGTCAGCATTGGGGGGTTTGATATTATTTATTGGGGAAAACGGAAGGGATTTTTTAATAAAAAGGGCAGCACCGCCACCCGTACCTTCCAGGCGATCATCACGGAGACAGAAGTACTCTCCCACATTAAAGTGGTGGATGGAGTAAACCATGTCTCCGAGACAGCAGCCACAGAAACAAGGTTTGAATTTAATAGGTTTCAAAGGTTCGATTTGTAAGAAATAGCACTGCGGCTATTCCACTGAAGTATTCTGACATCTTGAAGTGCCATTTTGAACAAATGATTTTAATGTGGAAATAATAGAAGCTGCGTTGGACGGTAGATTAGTTTGAGAAGAAATTAGGTCAATTAGAAGCATAATAAGAGTTTGTATAAATGAAGAATTTCTTAAGAGAGTTGTTCAGAAAGCTTCTTTCTGGTTTGTTGAGGACGAATTATAGTCGTTTGTGCACTCATTTGTGGCATTTGAAAGAGGAGAACCATTGGGATTTAAGAGAAGTGAGTTGTGTTGTTGCCGATCGTATCCTGGAGCTGGTTTAGAGACACGGTTTTTGCACATAAATTTAGTTGAACGAGAAGATGTTGAGGAGAAGGGGAGAGGGTTGGATGGATATAACCTCGGCAAAAGATTTTTTGACAGGCGGGAATAGTTTAAAAGCCTGCAGAAAAGACAAGTTCTCAGAGGCCATGGAAATTTTTATATTTTTTTGGCGAGATTGTTCAGGACAAGAAGAGTGAATGGCGGAATGAGCGCCTGAGCAGTTGAAACATTTAGGTGAAGAGAGAGAAGAACATTGGTCAGCCGTGTGGTTTTCTCCACATTTGAAGCATCTGGGAGGGGATCTGCATGCAGCTTTGGTATGACCAAAACGGCAGCAATTGTAACATTGGGTGGTGGGGTAAGTGTACATTTCAACTGGTAAGGAATTGAAAAATAAATAGATGTGGGAGGGAAGAGATTGTCTTTCGAATGTGATCACAACAGATTGGGAGGGCTTCCAGGAAACGATGCCCTCAGAGGTGTCCTTATAATTTAGCCTCCTGGCTTTTATGGGATTGCCGATATGTTGGGGGGTTGAAAGAGAAGAGAGAATTTCTGGAATGGACAGATCGGTCGAGATACCCCTGACCAGGCCCATTCGAGTGACATTGAAAGTTGGGATGTACGCCTTGAATTTAGAATTAGATTTAATAAAAATATTTTTGATGAAGTTGTTGCCGGCTGAACCTGAGAGGAATTCAAAAGAGATTCGGAAGCGACCCTCGGCTTTTACACCTCCGGGCTTAATCGAAAGGTTCTTGTTGATTGAAAGGAATTTACCAAATTCGAGAGAATGTATGGTTTTACCTTGTTCAGTTTTTTGCGCATATACAATGAAGGGGCCACGGGAATGAGTAGAGTAAAAGTTTGTTGGAGAAGGTTGAGGAAGAGCTGGTGGAGACTGTGAAGACGAAGGCGAATCATGTTTTTTTGGGGAAGGGGGACTGAATTTTCTTTTTTTTATTGAGGTTAGGATGACAGATTCACTGTCTGAAATGTTTGAAGGCTCTGCATTGTTTGAAGGTTCTGAAATGTCCAAAATGTCTCCATCTGGAGGGTCAGGAGGGGGATCTGGGGGCTTTGTGGGAGGTAAAGGAGGGAAATACTCCTCCATTGTTCAAGTTACAGGAAGTACAAAAAGTGACAGAAGTAAAAGAAAAAAAAGTTTATAAATATCTGAAAATGAGCAGCAAGAAGTGACTCCTGGAAGATCAGTGGGAGAAGAGTCCTCAAGACACAACACACTATACTTTTTACAGCCAAAAAACAATAAAAAAATTGGTTTTAGATTATTTTTCAAAAAGCAAAACAAAAAAACTGTTGACAGCCAAATGTTATTGTTGCGAGTCCACAAAGTTAGTTCCACTTTTGAAAATTACAAAGCTAATTTGATTTTATTAACGTGAATATTTTCAGACCAGAATATTGCACTTTATACCGAAAATAGTATTTTTGATTCACACGCTACGTGCACGATCGTATACTATATGAAAACTAAGGCTAAGGCTTATTTTCCCATAATTCGTGGCTAGGCTGGCGGCTTTTTTGTCAGGTTTATATGTAGCATTAAGTACCACGTTCAGCAACTGACGAAATCAACAATCAAATCAACTGCACAGACACGGAGACAGACACGAGTATAGCGTATGCCCGCTGCCCGTTGCCCGCTGCACGCCCATACCCCAATAAGGCTTAATATCGTCTCTCGTAGACGTTGAGACGCCGCACCGTTCGAGTAAAGAAATCCAACAAGTATAAAATAATGTGCATTCTGTCCTATAAAGGCATTGTAGACGTGGAATACATTACAATATATTTGTGGGTTATTGCGTCAACTATTAACAGCCGTAGAGGCATGCTCCTGCCTGTTAAGTTTCACGTTTTCTTGTAGTTTTATGAAAGTGGCATTAGATGCCCGATGCCCATGCGAACGAAGGAAACAAACAATTTAAGTTAGACCACGTAGAAACTAAAATGATTAGCATACGTTTTTTGTAATTTAATACACTATTAAAAAAAATAGCGCAGGTTCATGAATATCGCAGCGATAATCGCAGCGATAATAATAGCGACAGGTTCATAATCAAATAAATTATTATTGTTTTGCATTAGCTCCACACAGGAGGCCCTAAAACAATTCCCTCACTGTCTATGTCAGCTTTTGGGATATTGTGGGAAAGGTTTAGGGAAAGAAAGGAAAGGAAGTTCTGGGGAGGAAAAGGTATGTATGAGGTTACGAGTCCGGCTGGAGAGGTCTAGGTTAAGTCTCCCTCAACCAGTCTCTCCCGATCCGGTCCGCTACGCAGTAGGTGGGCAAACGCATTTTCGCCAAGACCTAGACAAACCTCACTTCATGAATTCGGATACCCTTGCTTAGTCACTAACGTACCGAACCACTCGGGGTGACCTATGTCAAGGGTATTGGTTATCCAGTAAACGATTCCCAGTAAATACGTTAGTTTTCCCACAATTTTTCATTTTAGAAAACGATCTATCGAAGAAGTGGATAGGTTTCGTCTTGGTGCATCACGAAAGCAGCCATTACACTCATGCTGCCCATGCCTTAAATGGAAAACTGCCTCTGTTAGACACCGGGTCGCCTGTAGATGGAATCAGACCGCGACTTTTTTTAACGCAGAATACTGTGAAAACAAATACAAATAATTGCAACCGCCACTTATACACACTAAACCTTGTATATTTCATGTTGTCTTGCAGTATTAACAGGTGCTAGGTCTATTACGTGGCGTATTGCCTCCGGTAAACGATGTGATGCTAATTGATTGAATCAACCGAGAAAATATTGTATGTTTCGCTATCCATGATATAATATGGTATTCAGTTGAATTAATCTTTTCATCGAATAAGTATTTTTTATTGATTATACTTTTTTTGTACTTTAAAATAGTATGATAAAGATAAAAAATAAATAAAGCGACAAGCTGTTTAAAATAAAATACTTGAACGTTCAATTCAAAATTGAAAAAAATAGTCATCTTTTATAAAAAAATATGCTGAAATGCTGATATACATATATATTATATATTATATCATTCGATTTTTTCTGATTTCTGCCTAAAACGACTTAATTTATTTTATTAAAGTTTTTGTTAGAATAACTCTCTTTTTAATTTTTTTTTTAATAATAACTTTTCAAGGAAGGTCGTTCCAATCAATGTAATATAATATCGTTGAAGTCCAAGATAATACTAATAAATTAGAAAAAGAACAAGTTACAGAAAAATTAAAAATTTAAAAATTACATTAGCTCAACACAGGAGGCAGAGCTCTATTCTGGGGGAAATTATTTACCTCTGAGCATCCTGTGTGGATCTAATGTATACTAAAGAGGCATTTACCAAAGCTAGAAAATGAATTGCAAACTATGGATTACATTGTGTAGATAAATAAAATAATTATCCTATACCACCTACAACAAATGACCGGTGGTTCAAAAGCTGGGGTATACAGATCTGATGTCGGGGGCTGCGAAAAGGTTTCCTTGTAAAAGATTCTATGTAATTATATTTATCGAGGAGGATGTACGCAATAAAGATCAACTGTAAAGAATTACATTTGCTCAATAATTAGAAAGGAAGTACTAAATTTAACTATTTAGGGACCACGGGCAAGTTCTAACTTCTAACATGAAGCTATTCTCATTGAATGAAGACAATATTAGCGAAACTCAATAAAAATCTGGAGACAGAAAAATCAGAAAAAGATATTGGTTCCACTGGGACATGAACTCTATATCTTTTTCTGATTTTTCCGTCTCCAGATTTTGAGTGAGTTTCGCTAATTTTGTCTTCGTTTAATTTAATATTATAATTTGAGGTTTTACTCACAGAGTTAAAAATAAAAATAAATATACTCATTGATATGGATTTCTAAGATTTGAGTTTTAAGTTTCACTTGAAATCAATGACAACTGTTAATACCTATATCCCATGTCGGTTCTGTACGAGTAAATCATTTCAGTATTACGAAAGCAGTAGTAGCTGGCGATGCCCTTACATGGAGGCTTTTCTGGTAGACGCTGAGACGCCTCAAGACGACGCGCGACGGGAGTCAATACTTGCCAATACCATATTTGCTCCGGATACATAAATGCATGAATGTTACTTTAAGGCATTCGTTCACATTATAACTTATTTATGATAAAGGTAGTTGGTGACTCACTTAAATGAGAAGTTTTATAAAGCATCGTGATCTCTTTTCAAAACTACCGTTATTTATTATTTTACGTTTTGAAATAATAGAATACCGGTAAACAAATGTGTGTATCAAAAAATAAATGTCAAAACTATGCATC
The DNA here is from genome assembly GCA_917563855.2 of Limnephilus lunatus. Classification (NCBI taxonomy): domain Eukaryota; kingdom Metazoa; phylum Arthropoda; class Insecta; order Trichoptera; family Limnephilidae; genus Limnephilus; species Limnephilus lunatus. The sequence goes on from OU830594.1 coordinate 40,855,746, forward strand.
CCTACATAGTTTTGACATTTACTGCATGAAAACGTTTTGTTTCTATGATTCCTTATTATAAAGCTTAAGGCTCCGTTACCGGCCCCAAAAAGAAGAATATGGAGAGATAAGAAATTACGAATGTTAGAGGAGAGCGCTAACATTTACAGCGCCAAAATCGATGCAAAAATTGCGAAAATCTTTAATAAAACAAGACTTGTTTAAAATCTCTTAGGGGCTGTCTAAAACAGTATTTAATGAAACACTGTGTATTTTTTCATACACATAATTTGTAAAATAACGGAAACAGACTTGAAAATAAAAAAAATTTGGAGCATACTTTGCGATTTTTTTCTATCGAGGGAATTTCATATAATTTGCATTTCGGTGTGGGGAATTTATAGATATTATCTTAAAAAATAACAAATATTTTTTTAAGAGCTTAAAAACTTCAAATGTTTAAGGGAGGTTTGCAAGAAATCGGTAGAAATTAAGATAGCGGCCTCTTAAGGTTTTTTTTAGTGATGCAACGAATATTACTTTTACGAATACGAATACGAATATCAAACCTACTATCCGGCGAATACGAATACGAAAACCTTGGCAGAGTAATAAAACACTCATTTATTTAACCTTTTTCTTTTGTTTTTTTTTATTTTTATTTTTTTTATTTTTTTATTTAGGAAACAAACAGTCATACAAAATGATAATATAACAAAGAACATTCATGTGTTGTAGACCAATTAAGTTCCATTAAGATAAAATTTTGATATAGTATTTTTACCTATTCAGTTTATGTGACAAAAAAATAAACATAATAAGGAAAAACATAAAAAAGAAAAACATAAAACATAATAAAGAAAAAAAGTAAAGTTATTAACAAACATAGTTATTCTATTTGCTACGGATAATAATAATATTATAAATTTTCACAAAAAAGAAAAAATATGTATTTTTAGATATTAATATATTAAGCTGCATTTTATATGATTTCAAATCATGGTTGAAAATGTCTACATCTCGTAAGGCATTGTAAGTTTCACAGATACGTATTATTACAGAGTTTTGCGCGTATTTTGATTTACTGTGTGGTATTCTAAATAAGTCGTTTGATCTGGTATTTTGTTTGGGGCAACGAAATGCAATATTTTCTAACAGATATGATGAATCAATAAGGCAGTTCATGATTTTGTATAAGAATAATGCATCAAAGATTTTATTATACTTATATGTTTCACATGTTTTATTATACTTATAATTAAAATTTACAACTGTCAAATTTTTATTGAGAAAACACAACATCTGTAGATTCCCTGGTGACAGGCGATTTCTTTTTTCAGTTTGGATTTTGCCAGCCGTTGAAAAAAGGCAACTATACACGGCTTGTACGAAAAATATTTTTGCGCAAGTTTTTTCAGTCGTGGGTAATGTACCTATATTGTTTCGCCAGAAGAGTAATGGATCAGCAGACGACGATAAATTTGGGAGCTTTAGATAAGCATCAATCTCGTTTTTAATGATCGAAGTTCCTGTAAAAATAAGTGTAATAAATTTTAAATATCTAATAATTTTATTAAAGACATATTTGAAGAAATTGAACCCATCGCGTTTTGTTATCGCGGCTATAGCGATTGGATAGAGAGGTGCGTGACACACGGTATAATCAAACGGAGATTCGTACAAAAGTTTTTTTTTATAGTATTCGTATTCATAAATATTTATTCGCCGAATACGAATATTCGGTAAATGTCTACTATTCGGCGAATACGAATATTTGTATTCGTTGCATTAGTAGTTTTTTTTTCATTAACTCCACAGAGGAGGCTCTGAAGAAGTGCATAATTTATTGATGAAAACGACATTACATAAGGATACTAAGGGCATTTATAAAAATGATATAAACTTCGCTGAAACTCAATAAAATCAATTTTATTTCATATGGTTCCAAGGCTTATAAATTTATTGTTGGAAAAAGCCCCTCCCATTTATTCTCCTTCCCACGGGCAACATTTTTGGATTTGAAAAAAGAGCAAAAAGCTCGAATAAAAAGCACCATAAAAAACCTACGGGCATCTGACATTGCCCGCGCGGAATGCAAGTCCCGATGCTTATTTGCCCTCGCGTAAAACAATCATCCAGTCTCCTTTAATTGGCTCGAGAAAGTCGTTTTAGGAATTTTAACACCTTCGTTTTTTTAAAGGTTATTTCGTAGAGGGGATTATTTTTTGTTACGTTACCTAAAATACACGTGCAAAAATAAACAATTAACTTATTTTTTTTTAGCTCCACTCAGAAGGCCCTGAGGAAAACGACTTCCCTCAGGCCCTAGGTCTTTTTAGGGGATGCTGTGTGGAGGGTTTTTTTAAGGAAGGGAAGTATAGGAAGTTCTGGGAAAACAAAGGTATGAAGGTTGGGTAGGAATCTGGGGGTCAGTGTGTCCAGCAGTGACGGACGTATGAATCCATCCCTCCAGAAAAGTTAAAAGGCCTCCCTCAACCAGGCTCTCTCGATCCAGCCCGCCACGCAGCAGGTAGGCGGACGCATCTGCCATCAAGGCCTAGAAAAACATCATCCCATGAACCCGGGCACCCCTGCTAAGTCACCAAACGTAGTGAACCACTTGGGGTGACGTATGGCAGAGGTATTGGTTATCAAATAAATGGTTCCCGGGGTGGTGGTACAAACTGATTTTAAATTTAAAAAGTCTTAATTACTTGGCATAAAATTCGCGCAAATTTTTTAATTATTAATGTTATATAAGTACGTAGAGTTATGGATCTTTACAAAATTAAATATATTGTCTAAAAAAAGTATTTGGTTTTGCTCACATCTTTCATATCTTTTGGTCTGCGACGTGAACACCGATCGAATTACTGTATTGCTTTTTGACTTCACGCTGTGTTGTCCTTCTCTATGTAAAGGCTTTCATATCAATAAGAAGTACTTAAGTATTTTATTTCATCTACATTTTTTTTTGGATAGACGGGATGAGATTCTATGTAAAGCATCATTAAACGAACCGATAGGAAAACTATAAGACTTACTTTCCGAGGTAAATACGTCAAACATGTCGTTACAATATAGATATATTTATCCAAGACACAACGCATATAGCATTTAGTTCTGGAAGAATCTTTCAATCATGCATAAGATACAGTTAAATATGACTGGAAGATAGAAGGTCGAATTAGTTCAGTATTAGAGAAGAAGCCCGATAAAACTAAAGGTCCTGGGTTCAATTTCTAGATGCGGCGGAATCTTTTTCTGTTTCAAATTTTCGTTTGATAGTCGCTAATATTGTCTTCCTTGTTTAAATATTAATATTTTGGTTTGTTATTTAGTTTTTTTCTTTATAATTATCAAGATTAATAAATCAATTATTTGAAAAAATTAATCATTTAAACTTTTATTTTGTCATCTTGTGGACAGGTTAGGAGTTCGATAAATCTATAGAAAAAGGAATAGTCAAACCTTCTTTTGATACCGCCGGCGTCCATTAGTCTAATCGAGAATTTGCCAGACCTGTGAGTGTTTTATTCTGAATGGGCGACCCTTTTAGACAGTGTGACGTCGTCGCGTCGTTTGGTTCAAATAATTGAAGAAGAATTGATTATCCAATAAGATATATATTTAATAGAGTTCGGGAATATTGAAGTATAGGCCAATAAGTGTCTACTATTCATCTGTAATTATAGAAATAGAATACCTATCACCAAAATATTAGCAACAGAATTTATCTGAAAATTATCGATAAAAATAAGTCAATCTGTTAGTTTCTGTAAAAATACAACGTAAGTTTTTTATTATTAATTGTTTTTCTCACTTTTAATTATATCAGGTAAATCGTTAAATAGCTTTGGGCCTACATATTTATAATGGTATTGTGCAGCTGTCGTGTTGCATCTACGTACATATATGTCCCCAGATGTTCTAGGTCTTATACTTAGTGTTGGGGACACTTCAGATTCTTTAAAAACTTTTAGAATAGCATTTTTTTTAAATAGTTTTGAAACCGGTAGGACGTTAAATTTATCAAAAAGTTCGCTGGTTGGAAAAATTCTTGTTTTTTAAGAATAATTTTATGTTTCTGTAATTTTAACGAAATGTTTTTAATGTTAACAATTTTATATAATGATAACATTAAAACACTGTTTACGAAACAGTAGTATCTATCAAATAATATTGTCGTGGTGTAACTACACTTGGAGTAGAGAAGAGCAGGACGAATCATGAGATCTATTAAATAAGGTACATTATGTTTATAGTAAATATTTGGAATGAATTAATCAACCTTTTTTGTAAAAAAGTTACGGTCAAACAAAGTAAGATATGCTTTTTTAAACGGCACTACGCTTGTATGCTAAACAATGCTGAATACAACCCTTCCCTAAATTTGATTAATTAATTAATTTTTTGAGATGTGATGACAGTCTTCCAACAATAAAAATGTTTTTTCTTTTCAATGGGGGTAAGAATGACATGATACACTCTTGAACTCATGGACCCTGGACCCGGAGACGTCAATTACTAATAATTACAGAAAAAATAATTTCTCGCTACTTTTACCTCTACAGGAGTAGGCAAAGAGGACGTACCTGCACATAAGCTTTGCCTAGGCGCACATTTATTGATTCATTCAATTTCATATATCGCCTCATACCTACTCTTCTACAGTACCGACTTTTGACATTACCCGACTAAAGCATTTGATTCTCTTGGTCATGCCAAGTCTTTCTCGGGCGTTCCCGACTTTTACATGAGTGCACTTGCACGTCATTTATATTATCTCATTCACCCTTTACGGATCTCCCCATATGCTATTAATTTATTTATTAATTTTTATTAACGCGCTAGTAAGCTTTTACACGAAAAATTTACATTTGATTACAGTATTAACATGATAAATAACGTTGTAGTAATCGTAATAAAAATACCCATATGTAGGTACACCTATAAATAAATTTATTACATTTTGGCAAAATACTAGTACGATAATTAAAATTGAAGAATAATAATACAAACTTGAAACAGTTAATAAAAGAAAGTATAAAATTGAAAAGCTGAACACGATTACATAATTAATTATGTGTGTTATGAACCAATAGAATAAATACGAATGTAATTTACTCGTAAGGTAGGTATAGAATATTAGAGCAGAGATTTATAAAAATAATATAAGTTATACCAGAAAAAACAAAGTTAAATATAAATACCTACTCGTACTTTGATTAATATAGAATTTAAATAATAAGAACTGACATAAAACAAAGTGTAAAATGTGAAAGCTAGTATGTAGGTATATGCATACAATTATTTGCGACTACAATCAATATTACAATTGCCAACTGACCATTATGCTTGGAGTAATGAATGCTCAGTACATTTGAGAAAAATTGAAGCTGAAAAAAAGAAAATCGATTTTTTATGTCATTAAAAAACTCCTCTAAAAGACGTCAACCAAATAATTGCAACCTGTACTACCAAAATGTCAGAGGTCTAAAAACCAAATTAAGTTTACTTCAGTCTACACTACCAATGTTTGAACACGACTTTGTACTACTTACTGAAACGTGGTTAGAGCCAAATATTCACTATAGTGAATTAGGTTTCATAAATCATAATGTGCATAGATTAGATAGAAATTCATCGACAAGTGCTAAAAGCAGAGGTGGTGGGGTTTTAATCGCTATAAGCAAGAAATACAAATCTAACTTAATTACAACTAAACATAAACATCTTGAACAAATTTTCTTGCAAGTAAATGTTGCCAGGAATAAAAAAATTATTGTGGGCTGTATTTACATCCCACCAAATTCAAGCAATGAAGTATACAGGTGCCATAGTGAGGAAGTGGAAGTTATATTAAAAAGGAATCCTAGTGCGACATTTTTGCTCGCTGGTGATTATAACCTTCCAAACGTGAATTGGGTGAACAGTGACGATAATATCAGTGTTAGTGAGTCTGGTCGCATTATTCTAGACATGGCGTTATTCCTAGGTCTTAATCAGGCAAATACTATACCAAATGTAATTAATCGTACTCTTGACTTATGTTTTTCTAACTTAGATTCACTAGAAATTGAAGAATGTAGTGAGCCGCTGGTGCCCACTGATGTTTATCATCCTCCACTAGAAGTTATTATCTCTAATGTACATATTAATACTTCTAAACTATCGTTCAGTTACCAACATTTTTTCAAAACTGATAACGCGAAAATTTTTAATTATCTTCTCTCTTTTGATTGGTCATCTATGCAATATGATGATATCAACACATCTACCAATGAATTTTATTCTGTTTTGGAAAAGACTATTAGCATGTATATGCCAACCATGAAATGTAAGCCAAAAACCTTTCCAAAATGGTACTCCAAAGAACTTATAAATCTGCTTATCACCAAAAAACTAAAACATAAAGAATATAAATTACATCAAAAATATTCTGATTACATTGAATTTAAAAATATAAGAACCTCATGTAAAAGAATGTCTATGACCTGCTACCGTAACTATATAAATGAAATTCAAAACTCTATAATAAATAATGGTAGTTCTTTTTGGAAATACTTAAAATCACTTAAAGAAGATGATTCTGATTTCCCGAGCATTATGCACCTAAATGGCAGCCATAGCAATAATACTGATGGTATTCTGAACTTGTTTGCAAAAATTTTTAAAAGTGTTTATTCAACACACTCAAATAATGCTCCTGTTCCAAAAACAACTCTAGATGAAAGTCTTGATATTTCACAGTGTACCATAAGTCTCTCTGATGTAATTACCAAAGTTAAATTCTTAGATATCCACAAATCTGCGGGACCGGATAATATCCCTAGAATATTTATTAAAGAATTTATCAAAGTAATTGCTCTTCCATTAACCAAACTTTTTAATTTGTCTTTATCTAGTGGAATTTTTCCCGATAAGTTGAAAATTAGTTATTTGACTCCAATTTTCAAAAAGGGCGATAAAAGTGATATTTGTAATTACAGACCAATATGCATTCAATCCACCATACCGAAACTCTTTGAAAGCCTAATACTTGACAAACTTTTTACACAAATAAAACCTGTAATATCACCTTACCAGTTTGGATCTATGCCGGGTAGAAGTACTCTTTCTAACTTGATTATTTATGAAAATTTTATAACTAATGCTTTTAAAGAAAAACTACAAGTAGACTCTGTTTATACTGATTTTAGTAAAGCATTTGATTCAGTTTCTCATGAAATTCTCATTTGGAAATTAGAAAAACTTGGTGTACGTGGCAATTTATAATATTAATAAAATCCTCTTTGTCCGAAAAAATTTATGCAATAAGTGGAGTTCCACAGGGTTCACACCTTGGCCCAGTCTTATTTATCTTGTTTATAAATGATCTAACAAAATTATTTCATGGTGTATTTTTCTTACTTTTTGCTGATGATCTCAAAATGTTTAGAATTATTAAGAATATTTACCATTGCAACATTCTTCAAGATAATATCAACAAATTGTTGATTTGGTGTAATGAAAATAGACTCTACTTAAATATCTCAAAATGTCAAGTAGTTAGATTTTCTCGAATAAAAAATCCAGTGATCTTTAATTACAACATTGATAACAATACTCTTGAGACATTAACACAAATTAAAGACTTAGGCATCACTTTTCAATCAAATCTTTCATTTGTTAACCACATAACAGAAATTTCTAATAAGGGCTTAAAAATGTTGGGATTTACAACTAGGCTAACTAGAAATTTTAAAAATATAAAGTGTATTAAACTGTTATGCTACGGCCAGACCCTTGCGACAAGCTGCTTGTCGCAAGCTCACGCAAGCTCTGGCAAACGAATGGCTGGCGTCCCCACACTTGCAAGCGCGCCAGTACATTCGCTGCGCGCGCAGCGCCCAAAGATGGCGGACGTCGAAGCAGCTGCATCAGCTGTCATTTTTGAAAAATGCTATTTCTATTTTAAAGCGAAACAAAACGAAAGAAAGCGAAGAATTCGAAAGAGAAGATAGTGGATGATTAAAATCCATAGAAATTGTACCAGTTAATTCATTTAGTAATCTAATATTTTGTTTATTGTCCGTAAGTTGGACCAACGTGTGGATGCCACGCCAGCGTTTGCCGCAAGCGCTTGCCGCTTGTGGCCAAAATATCCGACCTCGATCGGATCGGTGGCAAGCTCTCGCAAGCTTACGCAAGCCAAGTCACACGCGCGCTCCAGACGCTGGGACTTGTGGACGCTTGCGGAGGCTTGCCATGTGTTTGGAGCCGGTATTATATTTTGCATTTGTTAGAAGTCAACTTGAGTACAATTCTCCCGTCTGGAACCCATATTATAATACACATGTACAAGCTGTTGAAAGAATACAAAATAAATTCTTACGTTTTCTAAATTTTAAAATGGGTATTCCAGCAATTATATTGAACTACAACACTATTTTAAATGATATGAATATGCTCAAATTGTCAGACAGAAGAATTTTCACAGACTTGGTATTTCTTTATAAAATTCTAAATGATTTAGTTGATAGTCCATTATTGCTTGAATTAATAAGCTTCCGGATTCCTCTACTTAATACTAGAAGTCAGGATTTATTTCAGTGCAGAAATTCTGGAACTAACTACCATATGTATTCCTCTTTGCCCAGAATACTAATGGAGGGAATTAATTTTACCAAGTCTGTGGACATCTTCAATTTATCTTTAGACAAATACAAAATGCTGTTACTGAGGCAGTTCAGTTATGTAAAATAAATACTGTATATTTCTTAGTAAAAGAAATATATACCTTTTATATTTATTGGTAAAAGAAATATATAGTATTTATATTTTATTTAATCAAGTGTAATTTTTAAATTGTATATGTAAAAGCCCCGAAAAGGCGTAAATAAATAAATAAAACAATAAGATTATGATGTGGGTACTCGTAAAGTATAAATTATTAGAGAACATTTTACAAACAGAAAAAAATGACAACAGTTAATTATTAGCAGATAGAATCGAACATAGTTTTCCTTCGAAACTTTACAAAATTTTTTTGTCATGTATATATACATACAGGTCTCAGATTGTTATACACACATAAGCCACATACTATTTCCTTACACCACTCTGCTTAATTATAAATGCAGTTTTAAAAAGTTTTTATAGCAGTCTAATTTCTTGCTTCATTCACGTTTAAAATACTGTTCTGTATTACCCAACAAAGACCCAACTCAAGTATTTGATTCACTTCAAAGTGCCATGTATTTCTTGGGTGTCCCTAACTTCTTTCATTCACTACTAGTGACATATTCTCGTAACACAAAAAAGTTGAATAGTCTCATCTGAACTAAAGTTTTACCTCTGTTTCTGAATGTATCCATATTACTCAAAGCTACCTGTGTAAACGTATCGGGTTACTTGTACTTCCACCTCCGTGCCTCAGTTTTGTTGAACAGCTGGCTAATGGCTCTATAGACCCCACAGGAACGTAAACGCCCAAGGGCCAGTTCTCCCTATAATTCATTATCAATTTATTCGATAGCCTAATTTCATTGAAATAATGCGCCGAGATTCTCATCCACAAATTTCATGTCGTTAGACTCCAGTGTTTGTGTAATGCATTTTTTGAGTCATGTTTTTTTATAATAGGTTAAGGTTTCACGACCTTTCAAATGTGGGAAATTATTTTTAAACCTTCTTGAACTCATGTTGTATAATAAATGCGTTTGAGGTACATTTTAAATTTAATGTAATTATCTACCTGAACATAACAAATTACATAAGTGAATTTTATGTAGGTGAAAGGTACAGGCATCAAACAATCAAAAATACTAATTTCGGTTGTGTGTCTGTCCTTTGTAACTCTGGTCTAACGAACTAGGTTTTGCTTTGAATTTAAGTGTCATTTTCAAAGGTGGAACTGATTATGTGAAGAAGAATTTAGAGAAGCGTAAAAATTCATACCTATAATATAATATTTTTAACAAAAACTTATTTTTTCTTCTTCAAACTTTGCAAATACACTTGTTATTTTTAGTTAAATGAGAACAAATAACTTTGTATAAACACCACGATATGTATAAGTAATCAATATTATCAACATGTTTCGAAAACGACGTTTTTTCGTCAGGATACGATTAATATATCCTATATAGTATTATAATGTATTAAATAAATAAATTTATATTAATATTAATCTTATCCCTTACGAATAAAACTTTGATTTCCAAATATGTTGATAATTTTGGTTATTTAGTAGTGTTTTTACAAAGTTTTTTAAAAATATTTAATTGAAAATTATTTTAATTGTCGTTTTCAAAATTGGAACTTATTTATTAAGAATTCCCACTGTCCCGCGATTTTTCACTAGTCTGGTCCGCGTTAGTAATTGAAATAGATAATAATAAAATGAACTTTGTAAAGGAAAAATCTTATTCTCATATTCATTAAAAATTGTTGATAATCTTTCAATAATCATGAAAATACTTTGATTTCTGAATTCAAATTTTTCTGTTGCTGATCTCAAAATTCAAACATCTTTGAATTTAGTAATTCTCTGGCACAAACTGTAAGAAAATCTCAAGTAGAGCGGACATCGTCATAATCCCCATCATATATCTATCTATATAAATAAAAATCAATTGGTGTTCGTTTGTCAAGCTAAAACTCAAGAACGGCTGGGCTGATTTAGCTGATTTTGGTTTTGAAATGTTCGTCGTAGTCCAGGAAAGCTTTAAAAGGTGAGAAAATATGGAAAAATTGCGAGGAAAATGGTACAATAACAAACGTCAAAAGAAAAGCAAACAAATTGTTGCCTTGAACACGATTTTTTTTTTGTGAATTAGGCCATTCATCATAAAAAGAGTGCTTTGTTGGTGTCGTAGTTAATACCTATCTCTAAAAATGAATCGCCGAAATGTTGCGCTTAACTTGCGAACGACTGCACCAAATTGGATAATTGTTTTTTTTTTGTTCAATATTATGTTTAAAACTAATGTTGAGTTCTGGCATTATGAAATTGAAAATTGGAATGCGAACAGTTTGAAAACTGAAGTACATATTTTCAAATTGTTTTAATATATTATTAACATGAAAAATGATGGAAAGTAACATATACATTTGTGGACTTAAGTATGGACAATTTTTATAAATTTCTTGTGTTTGATGTTTATTCGCTCTTTTTTAAATCACGCTGGTGTATAACTGTAATTTTGTTGGCTAATTAATTCAACAACATATTATACTGTTATATTTTGAATAGATTTAAAAGTTTTTTTAGAAAAATAACAAAAATGCTGAATAAAACATATAGGTTTTCTAGCGATCAACTCTACAAAATGTTTTATGAACTTGATGTTCGTCAAAACTACATAAAAAGGGTCATTATCCACGTACACAAAAATCTAGATTATTAAAATTGATTATAAATATATCACAAGAAGTCACACCAGAATAAAGGATCTCGTGGTCCCAGGGAGCAATACGGCAAAGTTTCAAAAGACATATACATATCTGGGACCGAAATTGTATAATAAAATCCCCCTAGAATTAAATATTAAAACATGCAAAATGGCATGCATCGGTACAATAATAACTAAATGGTTGATTGAATTAGGTATGATTGATTCTGAAAAATTATTCAATAATGTCACTTAAAACTTAAAATTATACATGGTTAACTATTAATGGCATAATCAGTAAAAACTTAGTAAATTAAATTTTTAAATAAAAATACACTTAAATTTTTTTATATCTACAAAAAAAAATTTTGTTTTGTTTTTTTTTGTCATTTTGCGGAATACATTTTTGGCATTTTTCACCAGAATTTGGTTCCTTAGAACAAGCAACTGCCTAGCTAGGAACTAATGACGTACAAGACATAATAACACTTGTACACATTTCAAAATCTACAGTTTTCTTGAAATATTATTATTATGTAATTTTGCTGTATAAATGTAACTAATGTAATAAAATAAATAAATATATAAACAACGACATGGAAAAACACAAATTATTTATTAATTACGAACACTTTGCATAATATTTCAAATTAACATTTAACGTTAGTATTTTGTTGGAAATCTTTTAAGTTTAATAACTTCCTCAATTCTTCTAGGCATGGAGTCCCCCAAACGTCACTAATTTTCAGATATGATGACATGGAACCATGCTTGAATAATCGCTTCAATAGTTTCTCTTTTATTGCTGGGTTTGCGACCAGAAACCAGAATTCTCAATCTAGACCAGATATTTTCAATGGGATTCAAGTCCAGATGGTTTCCTGGCCAAGGTAGAACAACAATATGGTAATTCTGTAACCATTTCATGTTCGTTTTGCTTTGTGGCATAAGGGGTCCATACTGCTGGAAATTGCATTTACCACGGTTACCCTCGAACAAATCACTGTGCTGGGCAATAATTTTGGCTCCAGAATCACATATTGATATCTGTTAGCCTAATTTGTGCCTTCTACCACTCCCAGACATCCAAAACTATTTATCATGCAAGCCCACACCATTACACTCGAGAATGTTTCATTGTCGCAGTAGTGCATTCTGGTATCACATCTTCAACTAGATGGCAATGAACAAATCTGATTCCATAACTCTCAAAAGTGAAAATTTTGGTCCCATTACCCCATATCACCTTTGCCCAGTCTTCTGAGGTTCATTCGTTTTGTGTTATAGCCCATTTCAGACGTTTATGCCTCTGTTTCATGTTATGGTTAGACTTTTATTATTCTTGCCTAATTTCTTCCTAAATGTTATATCAATAATATTGAGTCCAGCAGCTTTAACGATCTTGTTAATATCTTTGGATGTTTGACGATGGATCTGCAAATCTGGTAGGGCAACATATGCTCCTTTCATTTTGTGGCGTAACGTTTGACTTTTGGACGATTTTCGAAATATTTTTGTAGTTTTAGTCTCCTTGTAGCATTAGCAAACCTTTCTTACTCCAGACTTGGTAGCTCTTCCACCCAACATTTTTGCAATTTCTTCTTATGTGTAGCCTTCTTCATAAAGTGCAAAAGCTCTGCTTCTCTTTGGGCAATCGGCACGTTTTTAGAAAATCTTTAATTTTCATTTTCAGGCTTTAAGGGTTAGGTCGACACTGCAAAAATTCAAAATTCCAATGCAAATAAAACTGTTATGTTTTTAAATAATTCTGTCGAATTCCGATAGAATGAGGCACTTTCAGAAGAACGGATTTGAATCATGTTATATTATCCCTTAACCTGAACACCAAATCAAGCATTTACACCGAGAGAGGATTATAGTGGTTACGGGGTTTTTCATCGCTTTTAAGAATGCAAAATTTCGCCAAAAATGCGAAATTATTCCAAATAATATAAGATAAGTCCAATGTGCTGGTCACACCATAAGGGTCTACAATACGAAGTTACCCCAAGGATAACCTGGGCAAGATTTATTGAAATTAAATTAAATTTAAAAAAACGCGGAATTCTCGCTAACATTTAGAAATGACTAGCTTCTTTTTTAATGATTTTATTGGGTAAAGCAGTTTATAACAGTTAATTGAGTGTTTTACTGACCTTCTCTAGTGTGTAGCAACCTTTAGACGATTGCCCAACAATAATAACATGTAATGGAAAATTTCTCGGCAACCGCATGTTTTATGGCAGCCAAACTTTTAAACTACTTTACCATTAAACTGCGACGTAAAAACGAACGCTTCGAAAACAAGTGTCAATTTGTTGGTTTCAAGTTTCACCCCTATTTTACTGTATCTTAAGCTTGTCCTACTTCTTAACGGTTCAGGTGTATTATTGGTGAGAATCGGGTTACAGTCTTCGGGGCGAAAATTACTCTATTATATCCAATCTCAGAGAGCACAAGGATACAAGAATGATTTAAAATTTAATTAGTTCCCTATTATTTAGTCTCACATGAGAGATTAGGAAGGATATAACGGAATATAATGGATCTAATGTAATAGTCCTTTAAATTGTAATTTTATACTATTTGAAGAGCTACTCGAAAGTAGTATGCAGCCATCAGCTATCAGCCACAGACCAGAGACTGCTTTCCAAAATAAAATACCTACACGCGTGCTTATAATATTAGGTTGGTACCTTGGTATAAAATGAACTGCGGAATGCGGACCGGTCACATAAAATGTCAACACTCCGACATAAAATGTTACTTTTAATTAATTTATCTTCTCAAGTATTCGGATTAAGGCTGCTGACTGCTGTCACAACTTAACACAACTCTACCACAGCCTGTTTTTCACTGGACTTTGCACCTACCGGCGACCTTATTCCTAACAGCTTTTGAAATTTACACGTGGTGAATGTATGACCCGATATCGCTATTTCGTTATATTAGCATCGTGCTAGCTGGCGTTAATTAGATACATGCCTTTGCGTTATATCATCCCGTACTTGCGAATTAGATCGGTTCATTTATAAGTCGCAGTCTAGTGGTTCAGCAGCAGGTGTACTGGATTGAGCGGTAAGCTCCCTGGGCCATTTTAAGAGTGTCGGCGACCAAAGTGGCTCAGTGGTAGGAGTCTTCTTTGAAACAGGAAAGTAGGCGTTTTTACGAGAATCAACCTACACAACCCAAATGGCGCACAAGTTCATACTTGAGAGAAGGGTATGGGTACCGCCGCCCCGGGAATCATTTATTGGATAACAAACACCTCTGCCATAGGTCACTCCAAGTGGTTCGCTACGTTTGGTGACTTAGCAGGGGTGCCCGGGGTGAGGTTTGTCCGGATCTTGGCGGTGGATGCGTCTGCCCACCAGCTGCATGGCAGGCCGGATTGGGAGAGAATGGTTGCAGAAGTCCCTTTGACTTCTCCAGCCACACTCTCTCGGAACATCGCCTTGCACCACAGTGGGAAGGATGGATTCATACGTCCGTCACTCCTAGACATACTGACCTCCAGATTCCTACCCACCCCTAATACCCTTTTCCTTGCCAGAACTTCCCCTCCTTCCTTACCTAAAAAGACCCTCTACACAGCATCCCCAAAGATGACATAGGCCCTGCGTGGAGCTAATGTAAAAAAAAAGTGAACGCCTTGACCCGGGTGACCGAAGTGGTTCTGTAGCAGGTGTACAAAATTGAGCGGTTACCAACTACCTGTGCCCTTTGTGTCGGCGCACACTCTTTCTTCATCCACATTCAAACGTCAAATCGCTTAGTAATTTAACTAATTATTTGCCTGCAGTGGGCAAAAAGCTAGTTATAAATAAATTTATAAAAATGTTTTAGTTTTCTGAATTATATTTATTTTAAACCACCAAAATTTACAAACGAAATAGGTACTACCGATGTGATTTTTTCTGGTTGTAACTTTATTTCTATACTAAGGCAAGTATTTTCAATAGTCACGTCGTTTCAATAAATTATCAATGTTGTAAAAACAAACGTTGTAGAAAAGTCTATAGGTGTCCTTCATAATTAAAAATCGGGTAGGTTTGGCCCAGAAACTATCTAGGTTACAAATCTAATATTTTTGGGTAGAAAATTGTTATCATACAAAGATAGCAGCCAAAAAATGTGGAAATTAGCTGAGGATGATATTGGTTATTCTAAGATTGCGACATAGATCGACAACAATGACGTTAACTAAGATTGCGACATAGATCGACAACAATGACGTTAACTAAGATATCGAGATCGTCCCATCGCCTTGCATCGCAGTGGGAGGGATGAATTCATACGTCCGTTACCCCTGGACACACAGACCCCAGATTTCTACCCACCTCTCATAGATTTTTCCTTTCCAGAACTTCCTCTCCATGCTTTCCCTAAATGAGGGTTTTGAGGGATATTTTCCTCAGGGCCTCCAGTGTTGAGCTAATGTAAAAAACAAAAACTAAAAACAGAAATAATTCCCCGACTACAACGATCAGTTTATAAGACTGTAATTCTAAACTTAAAGTAGGCACAGTGTGTAGAATTACCAAAATGATTAACGATCCCATACGAAAGAATTTTAAAATTTGACGTAGATATTTACGTATTAAAACCACCAGAAATGTTGAAACATTATATCGTTATAAATAACCTCAAACAGAAGAAGGATAATGGTTCCAGATAATATTAAAATAGTTAGGTATCGACCTACGTAATGGTCGATACTCGATCGATAGTTAATATTTTAAAACGTGCTTAAAAATCATCTAGGAGTAGCAGAATGCATGAGATCTATAAACCCCGCTCGGTAATTACTTATTTTTATGATTTTTATGATGGAATTAGATTTTTTTAAAACTCGTATCTTATTAATGAAAAAAAGGGTGTGCTTTAGACTACACGACTGAAGTAAAACATTACTAACTTATATTATCCCTCTTACCCTCCTCATCCTCATCCTCATCCTCATCCTCATCCTCATCCTCATCCTCATCCTCATCCTCATCCTCATCCTCATCCTCATCCTCATCCTCATCCTCATCCTCATCCTCATCCTCATCCTCATCCTCATCCTCATCCTCATCCTCATCCTCATCCTCATCCTCATCCTCATCCTCATCCTCATCCTCATCCTCATCCTCATCCTCATCCTCATCCTCATCCTCATCCTCATCCTCATCCTCATCCTCATCCTCATCCTCATCCTCATCCTCATCCTCATCCTCATCCTCATCCTCATCCTCATCCTCATCCTCATCCTCATCCTCATCCTCATCCTCATCCTCATCCTCATCCTCATCCTCATCCTCATCCTCATCCTCATCCTCATCCTCATCCTCATCCTCATCCTCATCCTCATCCTCATCCTCATCCTCATCCTCATCCTCATCCTCATCCTCATCCTCATCCTCATCCTCATCCTCATCCTCATCCTCATCCTCATCCTCATCCTCATCCTCATCCTCATCCTCATCCTCATCCTCATCCTCATCCTCATCCTCATCCTCATCCTCATCCTCATCCTCATCCTCATCCTCATCCTCATCCTCATCCTCATCCTCATCCTCATCTTCATCTTCATCCTCATCCTCATCCTCTTCCTCAACCACCGTTCGCTTCGATCACACTTTTCGTAACGCATCACACTTTTCGTAACGCATTCACCAGCTTACCAGAATGCTGTTCAAATAGACATCTTGTAGTTGGTATAGGTGAGTTTTGAAAGGGACATCTTGTAGTTGGTGTACTATTGCATTATTTTAATCCACTTTTTTAATATTATTAAATATTCCTATTTCTATTTTCTTTAAATTACTTTATTTTTATTTTTATTGTGGTTTATCCTTTGTTTCAAGTATTATCTTTGATTATGTGTTTATTTATTATTTGAAATATATTATAATATAATTTATACTCGATTACCATGGATACGGGTTAAAGCCTAGTGTGGTAGTCGAGAGAATTCAAATAAATTTTAATGTAAAATTTATATTTTTGTCCAAATAAATTAAATCACACATTTATGTCAAAAATATCGACCTAAAAAATATATTTCGCCCCTAAAATGTAGATAAAATTTTTCACAATTGACTTGTTCGAAAACTAGATCCACATAAAAAAAACTCTTTTATCGTTGTAATAAATCTTATAAACGACGCTTTAAAAAAATGGTTTCAATATCATGACCATCGGTTGCTCTCACCTGCATCGCATCACCTGTATTTGGATTCCCGGTCCGGGGGCAGGGGCCAGGTGCGCGTCATCCGATATTCTAAAAATCAAGATGTTTGTATGATCCGCCCCCGATACCCATCTAGCACGCACGCGCGCACAGAACCACCCACGAGCACGGAGCACGCGTGCACGTGATATCCTATCCCGAGATTTGCTGCTTATTCACACATGCCATAGAATAAATAATCTTGATATCTTTTTGATATTAACAGTGACAACAATGCTTTCAGAAAAAATACTAAAATATCATTTAAAAAATATTATGATTTTGGTTATTGTAGGAAGTGATATAATTCTAAGCCGGTGGGAATTTGTATTGTATATTATACTAGCTGGTCCCCGGCGTGCGTTGCAATACCATTCAAAGAAATAAATTGATTCTCCCTGCATGTCCTTTCCTGTGCGTCCCCGATCCCTTTCACCTTCCCTGCTTTCCCCCTACCTCGTCTCTTCCCTCTCCGCAAACCCCACATCCCTCGTTTCCCTTCCCCCTGCCTTTCCTCCCTGTCGCTAAAATATATGAAATACACACATTTTCATGTATACAAATTTCATAACGTCAGAGCAAATAGCCTTCATGTTATTCTGATGTATGACCCTTTATTATTGTAAAGTTTCATTAAAATCCATTCAATAGTTTTTGCGTGAAAGAGTAATAAACACACATACATCTGTACAAACTTTCGCGTTTATAATATTAAGTAAGATTTTTCAATCGCAAGAGAAATGAAATAACAACGTTACTAAAGCGTGTTGCATGGGGAGTGTTTGAACGTCTTTTCAATCCATACGAGGAAGATGAACAAAGCTTGAGGTGGTGATCCAACGATTGGTTGAGTTGGTACTCACGTCTAATAGAGAAATCTTAAATAGAAGAAAGTTGAATCTACGTCAAACATTTATTGTATGATTGACTGAGCATAGCAACCATTTGTCATTTCATCTGTCTGTAAATGTATTTGTTACTTACCGGTTCCAGTTAACATAGTTGCCGTGTTGGATACAAATTTTTTATCCCGCCAGAGTTTGCGTGATTGTGGTTCCTGCTGTGAACTGTCAAATCGGAGTAATTAATATTATAGTATCTACCGGCCTGAAGAAAGTTTGAAAAACGAATTTTCATTGAGTTGGTGACATTTCTTTGGACAATTATATC
The DNA here is from genome assembly GCA_917563855.2 of Limnephilus lunatus. NCBI lineage: Eukaryota > Metazoa > Arthropoda > Insecta > Trichoptera > Limnephilidae > Limnephilus > Limnephilus lunatus. The sequence goes on from OU830594.1 coordinate 40,874,487, forward strand.
ATTATTTATTTGAAATTAAAAAAAAAAATTGAAGTAAATTTTATATATTTAAAAAAATTAAATAGGTGGTTATTTAAGTAGGTATGTACTTATAAATCTTATGATTTCAAAACAATTTGTGGTTATATTTAACTAACTTATCATCACCCCTTTCCCGCAGGGGTAGGCAGAGAGGACGGACGGCCAAACAACTCGAACTTGGCACACTCCTTGCATCATTCACGTACATACATCGTCTCATACCCCCCTTCTATTATTCCGATTCTTGACATGATCCCACTCAAGCATCTAGTTCATCTGATCGTGCCATGTGTTCTTTGGGCGTCCCCGACTTCTTCTACTAATCAAATTACGTCATATATTCTCCGTTCACTCCTTTCTTCGTTCATTCGCTCTACGTGCTCAAACCTTTAATTTTTTAAATAAGATAAAAATAAAACACATAGTTTTTGGACATCATAATAATCATAATAAGAAATTGGAAAAAGATTAATTGTTGTTTTTTAAAGTTCTGTTCAACCTGACAAATGATTTTAAATTGAAAAATGGGGCCCTCGCTAAATAATTATTTGTCCGACTTCGAATCTTTTCGATAACTCTATGCTTCGTATCATTTCACGGGTATTCGGATTCCATCAGTACATATTATATATTTATTTATTTTAATATACATATGTTCAAATCAATTAAAAATAATTAATTTATAGAATAAATTAAAAATAATAATACGATATATAGAGGAAAATAGTTGAAGGAAAGTATTTTGGAAACACAATTTAACCAGTTTAATATCTAAAATTCATCTGGATCAGCTCAAATTTTGAATACCTGTTGCGTAACCTCAGAAGACGATTGGGCGACTCCGCCAGGTGTTCGCGTATCAAGTTTCCGATTATATCATAAAATATGGCCGTCATTACACAAATATATTCATAGTTATTTCTCAGATATATGTCAGATGATATTTTCAATAAAGACCCTGCCCCGTTACGTCACAGTCATAAAATAGATATTTAATTCATTAAACCTGCATTCTTTAATTTTTAAGATATTACCGAAAAAACATTTTTTTATGATTCTACTGGTATGATACGAAGATACCAAATAATGTCTTGTAACATTACTGGTGCTACTACACCCGGCTTTGTCCGACTTTTAAAAACACGTAGGTACCTTTTCAAAAGTATTTAAATTGATTTTTATATAATTAGTTTTCTTCATACGGAAGAGACAATATGGCGTCTTGTTTTATTATTTACAGGTAAATCAATTTAAAGAGGGAACTTTTTGTGCATTCCAATAGAATCGAAATTTTCAAGGAAGTTCGCGGGTCCCCTCTTGCGCTCATTAGCGGTGTAACGGTTTTATCATTACGGTGACGATCCACGACTACGGTACCCTTACGGCACAAAACATGATAAAACATACATTCTTTATCCTAATGATGCTGCAACTCTTTCTTACACATTAAATAATGGTGAGACAAAAGATGAGACACACAATACACGTGTGTCTGTTTCCTCCAAATTTCCTACTACTTTTTTCCTTTGGACGAAACAAATTAAATATCTTATTATGGCTCAGTTGTGGCGACGGGAATTGCGTTTTTTTATACGTGTGAGGGAGATGTATGATAATGATTGTATGTTTCCTTTGGGAGGGGGGGGGGTGCAGACATACGTTTACCGTTTGTCTCATTTTTGACTGTTGTTATTTAGTGTGTAAGATAGAGCTGCAGCATTATATGTTTAAGAAAAAAAGCAAAACAATCAGCGCATTGACGTTCGACGTTTATGAATTTTTGTAATTCAATCACACTTAAATATTATCCTTGTAACTATATTCCATACTTTCAAAATTATCGTCACGGCTAGTAGTATTGTAGGGGTCTACGAAGATGTCACGGTGCGGTGTGTGAGAGATGTAAGAAAATTATTATTTTTTCCTTCTGAGGAAACGGACCCACGTACATTGTGTGTATCTCATCTTTTGAAAGAGCTGCAGCATTATTTTGATAAGACTGATAAGGAATATATGTTTATTGCCTGTTTTGTGCCGTCACGGTACCGTAATTGTCACGATAAACGCGCTCAATATCAAAGATACTAGGTGCGTACCGACGTATAGAAATTCCGCCGGGTTGTGAGTCGAGAGTCTTACCCTTCGACTACGGAGGCCGTTGAATATGTTGATATAAAACCAATAACCACTCCCCTTTCTCATATATGATGCATGTAACAGAAAGACAGCCTACGATGGGGCTTTTAGCTGTAGGACCATAATATATACGTGATATGATTTTCTTTAAAAAATTTACTTTAACTTTTAGATTGTTCTTGTTATCATAAATAAAACATTTAAAATACGAAAAAAATAAATGGCAGTGAAATAAATACGTAGGAATTAATTTTATAACAAAAAGAAACAAAGGAATTGGTAATGCTGAAATTTTACAAACGACAATAATAAAGATGTGACTTTATGGAGGCCGCGCTTTATTTATTAGAATTTGAAAATATTTTATACTTCTCTAACAGACAAAAGGACGCCATTTACAATATTAGACTATGTTGTTTCATTAACCCTTTCAATGTTTTTGTCGAGAGTGAAATAATTAAACGAATAATTTACTTGTAGCGCTAATTTACGTGTACTTGTTACACGTTCAATATTTCTTGTGATTCGCATATATTTATCAAATATCGTGATATTTATTAAGTGTAGTCTAACGTATTGACCGATTACACCACGGATCATAGGATTTCTAGATTCCTAAATACCGTAACGTGAACCCACGGATCGTGATAAATATTGAGGGTTTAATCTTTTAATATCCATATCACGATCCATATCGATGGATCGTGATATGGATCATGACACGTATCGTGATATGGATCATGACACGGATCGTGATATGGATCATGACACGGATCGTGATATGGGTCATGACACGGATCGTGATATGGATCATGACACGGATCGTGATATGGATCATGATATATTGGACGTGTAGCCTATGCCCAAGGAGATCAGGAGTAAGTAGATTGCTTAAAGATGAAACTGCGCAAAACCAGGTTGTGGCTTTCAAGTTTCTTAGAAAAAACCTTTAAAATGTAATTTTTTTCTTTAAAATACTTCCGCATTAAATTATGAATAGCTGACTTACTATTTTTTCTTCAAGCTGATTCGCAAAACATTACAATATAATTAATTTATATCTGGACTGGCCCATCATCAGACTGGTTAGGTCAAACTTTGCATTGTTTAAAAAAAAGGGATTTGCTAATGGGCAGTGTCCCTTCGGTAACATGAAAACGAAATTATTAAAATATAACTGACTTGTTTTTTAGTGATAAAAAGTAGCCTACGTCATTTCCCATTCCTCCAATTATCTCTGTTTAAAAAAAATCACATAATACAAACAACAAATAACGATAAGACAAATAAAATTCTTGAGAATGACATTTCGCAAATAAAAATTCTATTTTAGAAAATATTTAAATTATAGAAATAGAAATTTATTTTAAGTACCTACCTATTTCCTCTATTAATATTTTATTCATATTTGAATCCAGAGTTACGTAAAAAAATAACAAAATGACAATAAACATTTTTAGAGATAGGTAGATATTAACTACGACGCCAACTTTTTTTTCACTCTTTTTAAGCCTAAAATTTAAAAAAAAACATTGTTTCCAAGGTAACAGTTTTTTTGACGTTTGCAATAACTCGATTTTGTTAGGGACAGAAAACGTATGATACATAATTTCATAACATCACAGTTTATTCATAACGCCAGAGCTTACCAATATATATAGCCTTTGTTACTTGCAAATAATGTAGCTTTCGATTAGTGAAAGAATTTTTAAATTCCATTCGATATTTATTGCGTGAAAGAGTAAGGACCATCCAACCATCCATACAAACTTTCGCATTTATAATATTAGTAAGATTATATTGAAAACTTTTGGAAATCGTGATCTAAAGTGTTTGACTTATAAATGACAAATAATAATGCCTGATTCCTGAGATAGCAGCTGCGTTTTACAAAGTTCAAAACAGAAGTGAAAAATGTGTATGTTACGAGTTTATGTTCGTTATTTTTTAGACGTGACTTCATCCAACGAGAATGCAGAATAATACGAAATAATATACAAATATTGTAATAAAATTATTCTTAATTATTTATTTTATGTTGCGCAGTATTGTTATCTTGGTCACGTCTCAGAATTTGAATATTGGGTGTGCCAAAAATAACACACCGAGCAACACAATATTATCTGCGAAGATCTAAAGGTGGCGAGGGGAATTGTAAATACACGAAGGACATAGTGTAATCCTTAACGTCATGAATAATTCTATTGTATAATTACAACAATCGAAAAAAGTACAATGATTGAGATAATTTAAGCGATTGACCTAAAAACCTTAAAATATCAAACATACTTCACTGCTTTAGGAATATGCAAGTAAGTCGCTTCTCTGGGAAAAGTGATTTTTATGCAATTTTAGACAGTAGTAGTTTTAAAATAAAGTTGATTCGAAAGTATAAACAGAGAAATAACCAAAGAATTAAAAAAAAATACTAACATAGTGCAAAGTATAAACATAAAATGGAGGATTACAAAAGTACAAACAAATCAAAAATACAAAACATAGTATAAACAAAGTACAAACAATTCACAAAACCAAGAACAAACAAAATGCAAAACTGTAATGGACGTAGCTCGGAGACTATAGAATAATCGTGAATGTATCTCTATGTGAATAAGAGCCTCATCCATTATTAACCATCGGAACAATTGAACTTTAATATATGTCATACTAAATAACGCAGTCGATATATTATTGTACCAACTATTAAAAAAAACACGAACAATAAACAAACTAAGTACAAATAATGCACTAAAAACGTTTAAACAAGTTACGCACAAAGCACAAAACAAAGTACAGATAAAGTACAAACGTAAAATACAAAAAAAGTACAAATAAAGCACTAACAAAGAACATAAAATCTTAAAAGCAAAAATAATGTACAAAAAAAGCACAAAGAACAAACAATCATGATATCATTACGGAACAACATTTCCAGGAATACCGGTTAACGTATTAACCACATACGTTCTTCAATATGCTGAAATGAAGGTCTGGTCCCAATAATAATAATACTTGGATATTTTATATAGCGCCGTTTTTGTGAGAAATCACCTCAAGGGCGATGTTTCGTTGTTCGCAAAACAGGGAACAACGAAAGGCCGTGGAGCCCGGAGTGGAGGATAAACGAAGGCTAAACCATTGTAAATATTAACACTGAATATGTACGTTTTTTTTTTGTTATAAATCTTGCAAATTTTGTTGAATAAAGATATATTATTATTATTATTATCAATGTATGGGAAAACGCTCATAAATATCTCATAAATAGCTCGCATCAAACGTTAAGGGTTAATTCCTTTCTCACTCACCAATAAAACATGCATAAATCAAGACTTGATTAAATATTATGCATTTTCCACACAGCCAGTACTTAACGAGCCCATTGTTTATTTTTGTTGGGCGAAAACCTAACATCGGCTGTCGTAATTAAGATTTTTTCTCTTCGCAGGCGGCCGCTAGTCTGCGCTCACAATCCGGGTTTCCTTGTGTTTTATTGGGTATTGTCACCCATCACTGGCAGGTGGGCTTACAATATACTACCGGGTGTGCCAACTATGGAATAACCTTTTCAAATTAGTTGTTTTTAATCGCCGGTCATAATTATTATTGCCAACGTGATAAATGCCCGTCTATCTGAATGTGGATGAATGGATCGTCAATCAATGTGGATATTCTTTATGGATGGAAAACATTACGGATTATGTTTTGTATTTATGGCCGATGTCACTTGTCCAAGAATTATGATCTTGAATATTATGATGATCATGCAAGCTGAACATATTTTTAGTTGTTTCTTTTTCTGTAATGAATTTGGAACGGAGAAAAAACAAAGAGAATTAGAGGGAAGATTATTTTTTTGCAAGTGAGTTGATATGCGATATGCACGTGAAATAGTTTCTTTATAATGAAATTACTGAAAACCTGCGACAGAAAAGTGGAATTATGAAAGCTTAGTTTGTGATCATGCTGAATTCTAAATGAAATAATATTGTTATTGAAAAGGAGTAGATATCACAAATTATGTGATTGTTTAGCTGTTTGAAAATAAGTGGTCTAATCGATAGGTACAATGTATGTAGTATGTATACGTCCGATATACCAAGCAACGTTTTAAATAGTTTTTTTTTTTAAATATTAAGGTTATTTTTTTTAATTTGGCAGTTTGAGTATTACACACACATCACAATAACCCTGGAATAAAAACAAAAGACATCTATTATTAAACCAATGATAAATTACTAGGGCTCTCCGTAAAATAAGGTCTCCGAGGCGTTGCGGTCGCGAGGAATGATTTTACGCGCAATCCTGCAACACCGGCGTGTAGCCTGGTTTCCCTTTGTTAAATCCCCACCACCTTGCACCCTCTATGACGCTTAGTCTCGGCGTGGCAACCATTCGCGATGGGGCTTCCACTCGCCGCAGTAATTCGTTTTTAACCCCTAGGTGTACTATACATCGGCAAATCTGAATGATGGGACTGGAATTATTCCTTTGTCTCTGGGGTCGTGTAGTGCATCCGGGTCTCGTCCCGTTTCACAATTGAGTTCAAGAATTCTTCGCCATCGATGTTGTAGCACTCAAGGAATCTGCGGGCAGCTTCAACACGTTGTTCTTTGCGATCTTCGGTGAGCATTTTAGGACCCACCTTGGGCAGAATTTGTGGTCTCCCAAATTCTTTGTCAAAATCTTGTCATTAATGGTCCTACTGACATAAGGGATCATATCACAGAGCTCTCGAACCGTCACCCGTCGATTTGCAACCATTGTTTTTTCCACTTTGGCAATTTTTTCATCTGAAACCGATGGCCGTCCGGCACGCTTTTCAATTCTCTGCACCACTTGCGCACGTTTTCGCACTCATAAATTGTTTTCCGTATACTTATAATAGCTGAGAATGAATTTCTACTGGGATTTTGTTCTTCGCACAAAAAATCTAATTACAGAGCGTAATTCACACCTGGCGGGTGCGGCCAGCGGAAGCTTCTACGTGAACGGCTGCCACGCCGATACTAAGTGTCGCATAGAGTGCAGCTTTGTGAAGATTTGGCGTAGGCAAACCAGGCTACATGCCAGTTTTTCTGGATCTCGCGTAAAATTGTTCCTCGCGACCACAGCACCCTGGAGACCTTATTTTACGGACAGCCCTCGTATTTCTAAAATCTATTAAAAGAAATTTTCGATAAACGGAAAAAAATTTCACTATCGAACATAAAATTAATAGTTTTATTTGTAAGTATTAAATTTGGTAACAAATACGACACTTTATGAATATTCAGCACCTGTTATTTTATATTATACTCTCGGGGCGCGTGAGTCACTAGAAGGAATATTCGCTCATAGCCGTATAATGAATAAATAAATAATTAACACTGAGATTTAATCTCCCGAAGGCGGAATATCTTCAGAAGCCAAATTAAATGGTTACATCAAAAACCTCATTGCTAAATCAAAAATTAATTTGACCAGACGAAATATTTTTATTTCGATTTGAATTTTAAATTTATTTAATTCCATGCTTAACGGTCGGGTAGCGAAAATTCTGTACAATATCCAGAAACTTGAGTAGTTTGCACTACGCTACGAGGCCTAGAAAAAAAACGAGTGTGATTTAGACCACGCGACTGAAGTAAAACTTCACTAACTTATAACGGTAAATTTGTAAAAAAATCAAGCTTCACACACGGACTGCTGTATGCGACCTGCGGACGTGTCGGACGAATACATAAAAATATATGTGAACCTATCCAAAAGCACTTCAACAAACATAATTGAAGGGCACAAACCCTTTCTTTCTTTGAGTGGCCTCGCAACGCCCGCCGAGTGACCGCTACATATAATGTATACAGTGCAGGCGCTTGCATTATAATGCAGTTTCCCGGAACTTGGGATGGAACCATAACAGTTTAGTTGACAGTTACAGCGGCCTCGCAACGCATGGGGGTACCCGCCGTATACAATGTATTTATTTACGCCCTTTTTCGGGGCTTTTACATATACAATTTAAAAATTAAAATTTGATTAAATTAAATATAAATACTATATATTTCTTTCACAAACAAATATAAAAAGTATGTATTTCTTTTACTAAGAAATATACAGTATTTATTGTACATAACTGAACTGCCTCAGTAACAGTATGAAGATTGAATTGAAGATGTCCACTGACTTGGTATAATTATTTCCCTCCATTAGTATTCTGGACAAAGAGGAATAAATATGGTAGTTAGTTCCAGAATTTCTGCGCTGAAATAAATCCTGACTTCTAGTATTACGTAGAGGAATCCGGAAGCTTATCAATTCAAGCAATACGGGACTATCAACTAAATCATTTAGAATTTTATAAATAAATACCAAGTCTGTGAAAATTCTTCTGTCCAACAATTTGAGCATATTAATATCATTTAAAATAGTGTTGTAGTTCAACATAATTGCTGGAATACCCATTTTAAAATTTAGAAAACGTAAGAATTTGTTTTTTATTCTTTCAACAGCTTGTACATGTATATTATTATATGGGTTCCAGATGGGAGAATTGTACTAGTTGACTTCTAACAAATGCAAAATATAATAGTTTAATACACTTTATGTTGTTAAAATTTCTAGTTAGCCTAGTTATAAATCCCATTTTTAGCCCTTATTAGAGATTTATGTTATGTGGTTAACGAATGAAAGATTTGATTGAAAAGTGATGCCTAAGTCTTTAATTTGTGTTAATGTCTCGAGAGTATTGTCATCAATGTTGTAATTAAAGATCACTGGGTTTTTTATTCGAGAAAATCTAACTACTTGACATTTTGAGATATTTAAGTAGAGTCTATTTTCATTACACCAAATCAACAATTTGTTGATATTATCTTGAAGAATGTTGCAATGGTAAATATTTTTAATAATTCTAAACATTTTGAGGTCATCAGCAAAAAGTAAGAAAAATACATTATGAAATACTTTTTATAAACAAGATAAATAAGACTGGGCCAAGGGGTGAACCCTGTGGAACTCCACTTGTTGCATAAATTTTTTCGGACAAGGAGGATTTTATTCTAACAATTTGTTATCTTTTAGTAAGATAACTTTCAATCCAGGTTAATAAATTGGCACGTATACCAAGTTTTTCTAATTTTCAAATGAGAATTTCATGGGAAACTGAATCAAAAGCTTTACTAAAATCAGTATAGACAGAGCCTACTTGTAGTTTTTCTTTAAAAGCATAAGTTATAAAATTTTCGTAAATAATCAAGTTGGAAAGAGTACTTCTATCCGACATAAATCCAAACTGGTAAGGTGATATTACAGGTTTTATTTGTGTAAAAAGTTTTTCAAGTATTAGGCTTTCAAGGAGTTTCTGTATGGTGGATTGAATGCATATTGGTCTCTAACTACAAATATCACTTTTATCGCCCTTTTTGAAAATTGGAGTCAAATAACTATTTTTCCACTTATCGGGAAAAATTCCACTGGATAATGATATGTAAATTAAAAAGTTTGGTTAATGGAAGAGCAATTACTTTGATACATTCTTTAATAAATATTGTAGGGATATTATCCGGTCCCACAGATTTGTGGATACCTAAGGATTTAACTTTAGTAATTAGATCAGAGAGACATGTTATATAGTGCAGGCGCTCGCATTATAATATAGTTTCCCGTGACTTGGGATGGTACCATTACAGTTTAGTTGACCCCGAGGTTACAGTAGACTTGCTACGCATGTCGGGTACCCGCTGTATATAATGTTATAATATAGTGCAGGCGCTTGCATTATAATGTAGTTTCCCGGGACTTGGGATGGAACCATAACAGTGTAGTTGACCCCGAGGTTACAGTGGCCTTACAACGCATGCCGGGTACCCGCTGAAACAATATAACAATAATAACGCGAAGAAAAAAAATGTTAAAACTTCTATTATATATTTTTACTACTGCTTTGTCGAAGAATTTGTTCCTAGCTACCCGGGGCGCAGAGTCGAAAGAGTAAAAATACAGATATATCGCGTGAATTTGGATTAAATTCCTTACAAATTTACATTAATATTACTCGACCACCCTCTGATCTCCTGATACCGAAAAGGTTGTTTGGGTGTGTTCTAATTCTGCGTAGGAACTAAAAACTTGTTTAATATTTTTTATACTGCTTTGCAGAAGATTTTGTTTCTAGGTACCCGGGGCGCAGAAGTCGAAAGAGTAAAAATACAGATATATCGCGTGAATTTGGATTAAATTCAGTACAAATTTACATAAATATTACCCGGCTTACTTCTGAGCTCCTGATACCGAAACGGTTGTTTGGGTTTGTTCAATTTGCGTAGGAACTCCTGGGGCGGCGGTACCCATACCGACCTCCCAAATGAACACATAAATAAAAGAAAAAGACCTCGGGGTGACCTACGACCTTAGGGTGACCATCCCTATCCTTTTCATCACTTCCCAAGTCAAGCGTGCGTAAAGGCCCAACCATTCGCCTCACCCGATCACGCTTTAATTAGCGTTCGCTTTCATTAGCGTTCGCTTAAATTAGCGTTCGCATCGATTAGCGTTTCACATCAAATATGTATGTTATTTTTCGTAACGCATTCATCATTTTACCCCCAAGTCGTGTCGAGCGTGCGTAAAGAAGTTTTACTTCAAAAAAACCTTTCAATGTCAAAAAATATTATCAGCTTTTTTGACTCCTTGAGTCGTATTTTTTTTTTAAATTCCAGTAGTTTAAAAATCAATTACCAAAATTCTAAAATCTCGCGGTCATCTGTGTACAAGCATATTATTATGAATTACTAGCGTAAAATAGTGAAAAACAACGGGATGTTGAATAGTTGCAGAATTTGTGAAGCTGAAAGTATTTATAAAATACTGCTTCAGGATCATTACCTATCATAAAAAAATATTGTAGATTTTCTTTTAAATATTAGTGTTTCAGCTTTAGATCTGATAAACATTTAAATAAAAGAAATACACAATTCAAATAAGGATTATTAATTAAAATACAAATAAAAATTTGGTACCTACTTTTTCGGTTGTCTAATTTGATTTATATTTAGCAGTTCCAATTTTGAAAATTAAAAGTTCATCGAATATGAACATTCTTACGCACTACGCAAGAAAACAATTTCAAATCTCGCATGCACCCATGCACCGACAATCGAAATTAATATATAATGTTTATTAACGTGCACAGTTCACCGGAAAGGATCAAAAGATATATTTACGGTGCTCCAGATTTTATGTCTGGGTTAAATCTTTCCCAAATGAAAGACTAAACCCTTCCACACACTTTTCCACAAACGATTATCTAGTAAATTCACGCAATGTAAGGGCACTATATAAGTATCCTATCTAACGGATCGCTCACAAGCAGTGAAGGTGGGAAATAAACAATCCAACTTCACAAAACTCTCTTCAGGGGTACCTCAGGGATCCGTTCTGGGCCCACTTCTCTTTATCCTCTTCACAAATGATGTCGCAAGAATTATCGAGTCATTTGGTCTCCTTTCTCACTGTTATGCCGACGATCAGCAAGTCTACTTTTACTGCACACCAAATGAGATCACCGGCCTCAAAATTCGCACAGTTGAGTGTCTAGAAGCAATTAGTCTCTGGATGTCCTCAAACAAACTGAAGCTTAATCCATCAAAGACCGAATTTCTGTGGGCAGCTACAAATAGACGTCAACATCTAATAGACAACTCACCAATTGCCATTTCCGGCAATGACGTAATTGCGAAAACAACCGTCAAACTTCTGGGAGTTTATCTGGATTCAGACCTTTCATTGAAAAGTCAGGTGAATAGGACCGTTAGCACAGGGTTCTTCTACTTAAGACAACTTAAGGCAGTTCGTAGGAACCTTTCGACAGAAGCAACTAAGCTTCTTGTGAATTCATATATAGTATCGCGTCTTGATTACTGCAATGGTATCTATGCAAGTCTTCCTAAATGTCAAACTGATAAACTACAATCAGTATTCAACGCCGCAGCACGACTAATCACAGGGGTACCCAAGTTTTCGCACATTTCGGAACACCTCCGAAATCTTCACTGGTTGAAGTGTCCTGAAAGGATCCAGTATAAGTTATGCTGGATGGTGTTTAAAGCTATCAATGAAATGGCTCCACCCTATATCTCTGAACTATGCATTCCGGAAAATATAGGTCTAAGGCAGTCATCTCTTAGATCAGCGACATCGTCTGCAATTGGAAGATTGAAAGAACCCAAGCGAAATCCGAACACTAATTTTGGTGATCGCGCGTTTGGAGTATCCGGTCCTGAGGCTTGGAATAAACTTCCCATGGAATTGAGATGCATAACCAACCCAGCTGAATTTAGATCCAAACTTAAAACTCATTTTTTCAAATACTCATTTCCATAAATTCGTCATTAAATTTAAACTTTGTAATTTAATTATACTCTAATAATTGTTGATGTCCACGAATATATACTATTTTATTTGCTATTCCCTACAACTACTAACGAAAAACTCAAAATGCTATTGATCTACCTACCAATGGTCTGTCAGTGGTAACCTTACACCTCAATCCGGTTAATGTTGAGCGATGAGTCATCATAATGTGGTTAAGATCGGCGATTAATTTCATTAATTTATTTAAGATATCCATACATTTTCGTAAATCCGATAAATTTTGCATCCATGTCCTTAAATAGTAATATGTATTATGTAAAAACTTCCTTCTTCTTCTGGCGCTGTGGAGTGATTCTGGCGAATGTATGATATTTATAAGATGTTTTCAAGTATTTTTAAATGTAAATAAATATGTTAGTTATAAATCTCTAACTTTATGTCATATTGTAAATATATATGTCATTGAGCTCAGTTTTAGGTCAGCTTTTATATGTCTTAGTCATAAATCACTAGCAATAAGACTTAGATGTAAATCACTAGTTATAATTGTAAATCTTAGTTGTAAGCCAGTAATATTATTTTTTATGTATTTATTTGTACAGCGCCCTTGAGGTGATTTTTCACGAAAACGGCGCTATATAAATTAGCCAAATATTATTATTATTAAGTATAATAAATACAAAACAATACAAGAACAATACGTCAATCCACCAGAAACATAATGGGAAAATATTTCACCGACTCCAGATATTTTCATATCAGAGGGTTCGGCTCTGATGAAATTTATCGGACCAAAACTGGTTCGATAAATCGGGGTACTGATCCCTCAATATAAATATTTAAAAAATCTTTCGTAATCCTACATGTATTTAAAATGGCCGACTTTTGCATTTTTATATACAAATTTTTTGACAAATCTAATACGCCTAAATTTTGAATGAGAGAGCTAGGTATAATGCCAGTAGCCGAAATAACAAATGGTAATATTTTTATAGTCTGAGAATGTCAAATTCTTTTAATCTCATTTCCTAAATCTGTATATTTTCTTATTTTTTCAGAAACAGTTTACTGAATATTACAAGAATTTGGAATAGCGACATCAATGATATAAGTTATTTTTTTAAATTTTGTCATGTAAAACTATATCGGGTCTATTATGACTAATTTTTCTGTCTGTTAGAATAGTTTTATCATAATAAATTTTATAAAATTCATTTTCTAAAAATGAAATTGGTTCATATTCATAATATGGTACATTAAGGCAGTCAATCAAGTTATGTTTAATAACCAAACTTTGGTGAATTGTTTATAAAACTTGATTGTGCCTAAATGTATACTCGGACGGTGCTAATACAGAACATCCCGATATAATATGTTCTATAGTTTCCGGAAAAGCCAAACATGTTCCACATAAATCATCAATTTGATTTGCATCTTTGATGATGTGCTTCCTATAATTTTTGGTATTAATGACTCTATCTTGAATGGCAAGCATATTTCTGCGCTCAACTCTCCAATCATTTGTTTGACAAAAATTTGTCAACATATGTTTGGTTGAGATAGTTGAAGTGTTTTGCATGAAGAATTTTATTTGACCAGGAATCTAATAATTCCTGGTTGGTATTTATAAGAATTCTGGCATTCTCGTCGTATTAATTTAATGGCGAAATATTTCTATCTGCCTTGCAAATTATTTTGTTCATTTCTGAACTATCAGCTTTCCTATGGAAAAAATTTCTTAGCATTTCTACCTGATTATGTTTTAAAGATGTTATTTTGACTATACCTCTACCCAGTGGCGGTTCTTCACAGGGGGACAATGGGGACAGTCCCCACCAGTTACACTCAAAACCTACTAAAGGGAATAACAGTCGATGCTTTGTCTTCGCCAAAATGAATTAATTCTTTAAACATAAAAGTAATTAACATTTGCTGAAATAAAATACAAACAATTATTCCGGATGATTTTAATAATACGCTACGGGCGTACAGCGAACAATGTACGGCGCAAAAAACAGCAGGTCTATTTGTCAGTGCGCAGAATCTAATGCGCACTTGGGGGACGATCCGAACTATCCCCATACTTTCCTTGCGTTGTTTCGCGATCGTATGCAACTGCGCATGCACAGTAGTATGTGAATTCAAGTACCTTCGGGGACAATCCTTTGGATCCCCATAGAACCATTTGTTTGCGATGTTACGGGCGGGAATCGCTCGCGTTCAAATTAGTTTGATAATAATCTTGCAAGGTAAAGCTTTATTTTTATTATATTAAATTGTAAATTGGCATATATCTATAGACATTTTATATTATTTTGTGTTAAATATATCCGACTAGCATGATTAGACCATCAAAATTTTTTTTTGAGAAATTTTATATTATATTCTACGGGTGGTGAGGTTATAGTACAGTACGTAAAAAACGTCGATCCCCACCACTAAAGAAGTGCTCGAGCCGCCACTGCCTCTACCTCCTAAATTTCTAGGTAAATTAATTCGTTCTATAGCTGAATTTGGGTGATTAAACTTTGTTAACGTATTTCTAATTAATCGTTCAAAGCTATCTAAATCTGTATTAGACCATTTAATTATGCTAAATGAGTAAGTTAATAGAGGTATTGCCCAAGTATTTATTGCTTTTACTAAATTTTGAGCAGATGGATTGCATTTTAAAAAATTTCTGATCCTAGTTTTAAATTTAATCCTAATATCATTTTTAATACTAGTATGATCTAATCTATTTGATTGCGGATATCCTTAATATGTATAAACCTCATCCGCTTTCATACTTTCAATTTTGAAATTTCTAAATATATCCTCGTCTCCATCTACAATTTTACCTTTCTCAATATGGATCGTTCTACATTTATCTAAACCAAAAGTCATTTTAATATCTTCTGAAAAAATTTTAACTACTTTAATCATTTTCTCTAAATTTGGTTCCGAACATCGAATATAATTTTAAATCATCCATAAATAATAAATGAGAAATTATATTTCTCTCTCTTGTATTACCTTTAATTTTTATTCCAAACTTGCTTTTAATTAACATTTTAGATAGAGGATTTAATGCTAAGCAAAACCAACGAGGACTCAATGAGTCTCCTTGAAAAATCCCTCTTTTTATTGAAATGCCCGGTACTATAATTTTCTTATCTTTCAAATTCACAAGCAAATCGGTATTCCAAAATGCCATAATTTTTTCCAAAAAGCTAATAATAATTGGGTTAATTTTGTATATATTTAAAACTTTTATCAGCCACGAGTGCGGGACACTATCATAAGCCTTTTTGGTAATCTATGTATATAACAAATATGTAAATTACGTTTTTGGGTTTGAATCTGTTTTAGAATTACAGAATCAATAACTAATTGTTCTTTACATCCCATATGTTTTCTGCGACAACCTTTTTGTTGTTCAGATAAAACATTTTTTTCATCTAAATGAGTGTATATTAAATCTGTCAAGCAAGAGGTTAAAATTTTTTGTATTTATTTTTATTTCAATCACGATTTTTATTTATTTCAGTTATTTTTTTTGCATTATAATTTTATAAATTATTTGAAAAAGCGATTGATAATTCTAGATTGATTATGTAGGGTTCTAGGTAAAAAAAGTATTTTTAAGAAAATTTTTCACTGCTAGGCAACAAAGCAAAAATACATTGTTTTTTTACATTGCATTTTTATGTGAATACCGCACAAGAGTCCCAACTCCCCTCAACCGTCTGGGGCCAGCGAGCCCATGGCATCCACAATTACGGTATGTTGTGAGGCTGAAGGTAGTGAGGACGAAAAGGAGGTTACTATTTTATTTTTAAGATTATTTTTTTTTTAATTATTTAAAATACAAATGTACATATAACAGATTTAAAAAAGAAACATATGGATTTTTAAACTAATTACAATAAATTAATTTCTTGTTAACAAACTTCCCAATTCAATAGAGAACACATTTCTCGTGTTTGAATGGGAAAGAGGAAGGTGGGGAAGTACAGGATTATGCAGATCTGGTCACCAAACACGTAAAATCATTACAAGCTTTATTTCAATTCTGAAAGGTGGTCGTTCACCAGGGCGATACTGAGAGTATTGTCTACTTTAGAGCGTGCCATATAATATATATTTTTAAATAAATAAATTGTGAAACAACTCAAATTAATGAAATAAGCATGACATTCGATTTCAAGAGCCATGCTCGTATATCATTTTTAGACTAATGGTCTATTTCAAGAGCCATGCTCGTATATCATTTTTAGACTAATGGTCTATTTCAAGAGCCATGCTCGTATATCATTTTTAGACTAATGGTCTATTTCAAGAGCCATGCTCGTATATCATTTTTAGACTAATGGTCTATTTCAAGAGCCATGCTCGTATATCATTTTTAGACTAATGGTCTATTTCTAGAGCCATGCTCGTATATCATTTTTAGACTAATGGTCTATTTCAAGAGCCATGCTCGTATATCATTTTTAGACTAATGGTCTATTTTTTTTTAAATTGGTTATATATATATATGTATATTGCCGTGTTTGGTGACCAGATCTGAATAGCCAGGTACTCCCCCATCTTACTCTTCCCTGTCTCCTTCCCCTCCCCACTACCCTCAGCCTCACAACACACCCCAATCGGGAATAGTTTCACTGGCTTCAGACGGGAACAGTTGGGACTCTTGTGCGGTATTCATATAAAAAATATATATATATTACATCTGGATTGCTCCGATCAAAAAACAATTTTTGCGTGTTTTTCTTACTACTTAATCGAATCTATCATAATTCGCATTTTCACGATGTGATCGTTAAACACGGTATCTTATAAAAGAATAGGCCACTTGCATGGATTTCATAACGACTTGGAAAAAATTGTGTGGATAGATTTTTTTAGTAAGTTTACGAAAATGTTAGCAAAATTTTTTAGAAATGTATAGTTTTTTATTTTTAAATAAATAAATCCATTATTTGAGCTCGTGACGTCACTACATGAAAATGTCCCGTCTCCGAATATGTTCCTTTTATTTTGTAAAATTAAACACTGATTAATTTTTTTTTATATGGCAACACTTTTATTTCCGGCGAATATTTGAATTTGCGTTTAACGTTCACTAGATTTATTGTTTGTTCTATGCGAACTTATCCTTTGGTTTGATTTTTTGATAAAGATGGCGGTGTTTTTACAGATGTTACGAAGAGAACCCCGTACAATTTACTGCTATTCGTGTGGAAAACGTTTTTTTTTAATGATTTTCGGCTATGTAAGTATTGTTTTTTCGCACCCATAAAATTATGTCCAATCTGAAATTTTCAAAACATCGCCAGGGCTTTAAAAATAGGATTAAAAAAAAATACAGAATGTCTTAGAATACTTGGCTAAACCGGAAAAAAAAATTAAAAAATGTGACGCAAGTGGCCTATTCCATGAAAAATATTATTTCCCAAGTATAAATATTTAAGGAAAATCACGAATACTGCATGAAAATACTGCACCAAAAGTAATTCCTCAATTTGAAAATGGCAATGAGTACATCTGTGTGCTGTTTCCGTCGCTCATTTGAGTTAAGGATCAATTACTATTAATGTCCGCGATATTTTTCTTTTATGTGAATCTCCAACGAATTTGCCGATGTGTAAATTTAGTATCTGAGCTCCGCCAAATTAATTATGACGTATTAAATTTCAATACCAGTGGCGGACGTTTAATCGGCGTTATGTAAGATGGCCCGACTCGACACTATAATGCCTAATTAATAAACAAGTTTCTTTTAAATTATCATACCGATTACCAGGATATTGGAAGAAGAGAATAATTTTCAGTTTAAAGTGAATTAATGATAGTGCCAAAAGTTCAAATAAAGCACAAGCTTTTTAGATATTTTGCCACTGGAAAACTTAAGGTGATACTCCAAAGAATATATAATCTTCACTTTCGTGGATGTCGCGATTTTAATTATTTTACGGAAAAACGCTTCTTACAAGTTTTGCTTTAAAATATTAATATTCAAAAATAAATATTTTTGTGAAGTTTTATTTCAAAAATATTTATTATCAAATTGTAACCATCAGATAAAAAAAGACGAAAACGATTATCGTTACGTGCGCTTATTTCAAATAATATATTTTTTTAAATAAAACCATTCAACTTACGGATCTAACACAAGATACCTACCTAAAGGTGACCAACTTTTTTATAATTAGAAAAATATTACAAAAGGGGAAAAAACGTTATTTCAGAAGGTAGAGTTAGGTGAGAAGAGAGTGTAATAATGAAAAAAAAATCGAGTGCAGTTCACACGCGGTAGAAGTGAAACCTTCACCCACACAATATCAACCAATAGGTGCCTTGAAAAGTGAGCTCATAATCAAAGCGGCCAATGCGCGTAGCTTGCCGTAGCGCCACGCTTAGTAGGTACTGTACGTAGGTAAGGTTTCATTCTAACTCATTATCTTGCAGCCTAAATCCTGTAGATGTATGCGTTTGTCTCTTTTTAGTGTCACTCGTTTCCGTTTCATCAAGTTTCAAATCACAAAGGTGCTAAAGAAGTTTCGCTGAAATAAAGAAACGCTGTGATGATTATAAATTTTCGTTAAATTCTACGGAACAATAAATTATCATTACGAAATGGTAACATTGAATGAATGACACAGGCCACGAGGAAAATAATTCAGGGCTTATGTCACATAAGGAAAGGAAAGAGATTTTTATTGATCTATATACGTGATGTTTACAATATATTATTCGATGCCGGGTATACGTTTTGGGAAGGAGGAAGTATGAGCGGTGAAATCTGGGGTGTAGTGCGTCAACGAGATATGGATCTATGAATCCACCCCTCACCGCTGTGCAAATCGAGAGAGTTCCCTCTATCCGGTATGACAAGCATTCGCCGCCAAGACCTTTTCTTCATAAACTGTGGCATCTCTGTTAAGTCACAAAACGAATCACACGGGATGACCTGTGACTTCTTTTAGACAAAACTAAACATTATAATATGACGGTTTTAAGTGGGAATTTCAAATGAATTAATGTACTCGTAAATAATGCTTTAAAGTGTGAAACGATCCATGATAATTTGATTAAGGTATTGCCACTCTGCATTTAGACATATTTTGCAAATTAATGACGCTGTTCGTTAGTGCTTACAGATTGTATTCATGGAAACGAACGAAAAAAATCCGTTAGATAAAACCAATTAGTGGCATCTATCTACGACAGTAAATTAAACGCACATTGAAGCGACACAATTCTGTTAAAACAGATAGTAAAATTAATTATGGTTTCTGGCCACTTTCTGGATCTAACTGCCCTTTGTCAGTTCTGGGAATGGAATCAGTGGCGTAACGACTATTTCCCCAACCCCGAGATAAACTGTGGAATGCGAAAATAAAGGTTTGTTGTTTTGTTTTACACCCACAGTTATTTTTACGCATGCCAGTTGTTTCGTCTTACGAAAGCATTAACAAATTGTAATGAAGTCACAGGTAGATCGCAAGTGTTGTCACAAATTGCGTTTATTCAATTTAGCATCCATAAGTTTTACTTTTGTTTTCATTTCCAGTTCCCTTACACTTAGATGCTTAGATAAACACATTCTTATTTTTTTGTATTTTAATGAGCCATTTATGAACACTGTGTTCAGATAGGAAAGCAAGGAAGTGATACAAAATATTACGATTTTGTCACAAAGTATTTATTTGTTTCTTCTTTTAAAAGGTACTTCAAAATTATTTTGGTACGGATGGACCCCTTTGATATATTGGCACCAATACGTCTGCTAAGCTTGCCCATGCTCTTGCTACGCCAGTGTGCAGAATATACATTATATATGGTTGCCTGAGAATGTTTGTTGCTGTTTTCGTTACATTTATTTATTTATTTAAATATTGTTACACGTGTAATACTCATTGTGATAACTGATAAGTATATGTACCTAAAAAATTGGTTGTTGAATGAGTTCCTATCGTTTTTAGACTACAAGGGAACAGTGCCATGTATGTAAACGGTGCTATATGGTATTATATTGTCAAGTACTATAATTATAATATCATGTAGAACTTTTTACATAGCACTGATTTATTGGTATCTAAAAATGATATGAACTCGTGCATCAACTAATTATTTAGGCATATAGTATTAATTGTTTGTCGAATAATTCTTGAATGAATTTTTTGTGATAATACCTATAATAACCAGAATAATATAAATGAGTTTGAAATAGCTGTCACGTTGAGTGCACGTTTCTGTCTTTTATTTGCGGTAGTATCGCGCGTCAAACACGTTCAAAATATATTAAAGAGATGTATTATAAACTTGGCTATTGTTAAGTCATTTTTTGTCGTTTCATTTAAATAACTAATAAAAAAAAATCCTAAGTTTCAATATTTTTTTCAAATTGCGATTAGAAACTTTGGATTCATAAAGGTGTACATTTTTGTTTTTTTTGGTATTTTTTATATTTAAATATAAAACGTGGTATTTTCTCTTTCTATGTGGTGATTCGTTTCATACATGCTAGACGCTAAAAACTCTTAAAAATGATTAAATTATTTTTAACCCTCTATTGTGGTGTAGTCAACACTAATTTAGGAAAATTAGTGTTAAAAATGATTAATATATATTTTTTCCTGTAGTTTTTTTTTAATTTTATTTTATTATTTTTTTTTTATAATTTTTAAATAATGTGTTAATGGAGTATTTGAGGTTTATAATAAAACGTAAATTTATATATGTAAAAAGTAAAAAAAGTGTATTTTGAGCGTAATAAATTGCTAAAAATTACGGTCAAAATGTAATAAATGGCACAAATAAGGTTCCTGTAAAATGAAAAACTAATAATAATGTAGATTCGTGCGGGTTAATATCGAAACTGGTATGAATAGAATATTAGTTGCACTATTTAAAAAAAAAGAAAATTATCGTGCTATTTTGATATACTCTCTGAGATAAACTCTCGAGAATTTAGAAATTTAATATTTTTTAGGCCAAAAAAAAAACACAAAACTAATTTATTATTTTAAAAACAACTAAAATTATTTAAACTAAAGTATTAAGAAAAAACTTTAAAACATACCTTCCAAATTAGCCTCCATTTTACAGAACCGAAAAAAAAAACACTTTTCAAACTAAGTAGATAATTTTAAACGTTGAGCTGCGACGAGCGAATAAATTGAAAATGATAATGTCAAAAAACATTTTTTGACTTTAGGCTTCTGATTAAGTATGCATTTATTATTCTGTCTATCTGGTAATGTCGCCATGACGTCATTTTTTGGGAATTCAAAAGTGACTTATTAGCGTCTAGCTTGTATGAAACGAATCACTGTGCACCGTTTATATCATGTTTTTCACTATGATAACAAGGCAGATATCTCCAGCGATTTATATGAGACCTATGTGAGCTGGGGAAACTGTGATTAAACGAGTTAACAGTATTCATACATACACATAGTTCTAATTAGATTGAACTTATATTAATGTACAGCAGTTTCATTGGACCTCGTACTTTCAATCTTTTACCGAAAATTATTCAGGTGGCAACTAAACTTCCCCAATACCTAAAAGATTTAAAATTATGGCTTAACGATACAGATGTTGAAACCTTATTTTTATAATGTACATCACTTTTATTTTTTCACACAAACTTTTCACTTATTATTACACTGTTAACTACCGTATACCCTTTTTGG
Organism: Limnephilus lunatus; assembly: GCA_917563855.2. Classification (NCBI taxonomy): domain Eukaryota; kingdom Metazoa; phylum Arthropoda; class Insecta; order Trichoptera; family Limnephilidae; genus Limnephilus; species Limnephilus lunatus. The sequence continues at coordinate 40,896,683 of OU830594.1, forward strand.
ACAAACTATTTAGACAAATTTTAATAATGTTTTTGCTACCCACTGTCCTGTTTTCCCTGGGTACAACAAAATATTGTTTTAACTATATTACCCACGCACAGGCTGCGCCTTAGTGGGTCCCATTACTTTTATGATTTTCAAAATATGTGTGTATAAAATGTAAAATTGGGAAAAATATAGGACTTATTATTTTTTATTGTTAACAGATTTATTAATATGTAAAGAAAAATATAATTTTCTTTAATTTAACACAATGCCGATCTTGACTCGTCATTGTGTATGTACCGTAGACTGTTACTGGTATGTGCCTCAGTTCCTACTTAACAGTCGACTCGATGTTTTATAATCTATGGATAATTGAAAGTATAGTAAAAATAATCTATGGCCATGATAAAGCAAATTGATAAGATTGATTTCAATAATTAAAAGTGATTACTATTGTGATTGTGATCAAAGGATCGACATTGCAATTAATAACATTAAATGTCGTTTCTTTCCTTACAGAGAAACTCAATTGTGTTTTAATTGATGTCATCAAAATCACAAGAAAAATATTATTATAAAACGACATTTTTCGTAACCAAAAATGGAGAAACTTCAAATTGAATTTACTCTACTACCTGGAGGCGATGGCAAGTCAAATATTATTAGCATTACAAAAATAGTCACAAGTAATGAAAAAGTGTTTACAATACCAGAAATGTTACAATCCGCCAGCCATCACAAGGAGATTATGAAAAGTGGTGCTTTTGGCAAAGTAAAAAATAGTTTAAAAAAAGGATACCAGGTTAGAAGAGTCTGGGTAACAATGACAGAAGAACTAAAGAGAACATATGTAGACGAAGATGGAAACCTACAGTTCGGAGACCAATACCTCGAAGAATTGGAAGAATAAAGTATACAAGTACATCAAAAAGAAGATACACTGGGAAGATTGATGGTAAAATTAATGGAAGATAAGCAACAGAGCTTAACCACTGGACCGATCACGTAGGGAGAAATAAATTTGCCTCGATTGCTTGAGATTTCCCAAAAGGTCATTTTTAAAATTTTTCGCCAACGTTAAAAAAATCATATCTTCGAATTCTAACATAGAGACATAAAAACTTATTATAGTGCTATACAGCCAATGAATTACCCTGTATTTTATATTTTATATCATATTTGTAGGATTTATAAAAAAAATATTAAAAAATCGTAAAGTTTATAATCGCGCGAATTTTGAGTGTTTTTACATGAAACTGCCGTGAGGGATACTTATTCGGCTCAACATAGAATATTTTCGGTTTCTGTATATTGTCTGTGGTATATTTTATAATGAAAGTTGCATATCCATGGAAAAAGGACTTAATTTTATCCGTAAACAGCAGTTAAAAATTCGGCGGGAAAAAAATATTTAATTTTTTTTTTTACATGTTTCTAAAATAGTCTACGAAGTACAGATTTCCGACATTTATGGTCTTTGTTATGTAATACAACAAGCGAGCATTTGTTTACGCGTGCTAAGTTCATACCTAGTGAAAGCAACGGGTCGGGAGCCGGCCGCCGTGACCCCCGTCACCCCCGCTGCCTGCCCGTTCCCCCCGCCCAAACAGCTCCCGCCGCCGGCCAGTCTCAGCCTTGCCCTAGCGGCATAAATAAATCAGTCATTAGATTGATAACTTCCTGCTTTTTGCTCAGAAAAAAATTCAACGCTATTTCACCATAGATACGCCATAAATGTGACGACTTTTTTTTTTCCTACCGGTATGACGTCATAGACACCATCGACAATAATAGAGGAAACAATAAAAGGTTCGACCATAGACAATATAATTATCTTTCGGTACCTACCCAATTTTTTTAGCCTGAAATATTATTTTAAAAATAAAATGGAATCTCATAATAAATGAAAACTCAAAAACATGTTTTAATATTTTATTATAAACAGGTAAAAACAGGAAATACAAGAATTAGTGAAACAAGGAAATACAATACAATAATACAAGAAGAAGGAAATACAAGGGCATGTAGAGCGAATGAACGAAGAAAATAGTGTAAGAAGAGTATACGACGCATTTGTGAATGGTAAAAGAAGACGGGGACGCCCGAGGAAGTGAATCAAGTGACTCAGATACTTGAGTCGGGCCATGTCAAAAGTCAGAATAATAGGAATGTATGAGACAATGTACGAATGTGAGTGAGGCAAAGAGTGTGTGCCAAGACCGAGTTGTTTGGCAGACCGTCCTATCTGCCTACCTCTGCGGCTAAACGGCGTGATGGTTAGTTAGTTAGTTAAAAACAGGAAATACAAGAATAACCAACTAACCATCACGCCGTTTCACCACAGGGGTGGAAAGATAGGACGTTCCGCCAAACAACTCGGTCTTGGCACACACTCTTTGCCTCATTCACAAATCGACTCATACATACTATTTTGACTCTTGAGTGGCCCGAGGCAATATCTGATTCACTTGATCGTGTCAGGTCTTCCTCTGGCATCCCTGAGTTCATCTACCACTCACATCTGCGTCATATTACTTACATTCCATGCTTCGTTCATTCGCTCTACATACCCAAACCATCTGAGGGTCCCTTTCTTAATCTTACTCATTACGATTAGCCTTGCATTCTTTGCGGATCTCCACATTTCTCACATGATCATAAATAATATTTTAATGATCTGTATAGCGCCAGTTTTGTAAAAAAAATCACCTCAAAGGCGCTCTGCACAAACTCATAAATAAAGTAGACAAAATTTCATCCGCCCGTTCAGCGATCACTGATATGAAACTATACTCGTACATTCGATTTGACCAATAAACGCTTTGCTGCGTAAAATATACATATATTGCTTTAATTATACTTGTACAGGCAGAAAGGAACTATGCATGATTTTACCACACACACGCCTCGGGGATCTCATTTCTACAGCATTCAATCTACTTTCATCTTTCCTCTGCCAGTTCCTCACTGCCATACATCAGGTACAGTACTCCATTGTGGGCTGCTATCTTCACTTCTTTAGACTTTTCAGGTTTTTTGTTAGCACCGACGCCATTCAATCCTCCATTAATAGTTACCTGCATTTACCCTTCTTTCAATATCTCTATCAACTTTCCCATCTCTTGTAAACATACTTCCCACGATATACAAACTCATTCACCTGCTCAAGCATTCATCATTCACATCTGTATTACACACTGTTTTCGTACTCTCTCTACTGACAAAAATATAAAGTACAGAATAGAAAAGGCGTACTGAGAATGTGCCGTTCTTGTCGAGTTCTGGTGAAGACTCTTCCTTCTTGTGTTCTCTCAAGGATAGCGGTGCCAGGAAGTGGTGGAATAAGTCAGCCCCCCATCTCCCGGCATGACACCACAACGTTACTGAAGGAAATGACTGTACTCCAGGACTAGTAGTATCCGCCAGCCTGCCAGCTGTGGGGGTAGAAAGTAGACAGCCTGACACTATATCCGTCACTTTGGTGTTTCGAGCTGAAAGTATTAGAAAAACTCTTGAGATACATAAAGACAGACAGATCAAAACAAAACATTATAAATACGTGAAAACAAGATTAAATCAATGTACCTTTGACACTATGAAGTGATTGTAATTATTCGCTAAAATAGCCGTACGAAATGAGCTTAAAATTCCATATAAATAATCAACATAAATATTTGTACCTGGAGGTTATGAATTCACGACGATTATGCATTCAATCGCGATGTGCCATTTCACGATAGTATTATTCAAAAACACATGCACTCAAAATCGGGTAAACAATGTATTCAAGTCTGCTAATTCCACACCGCGCTGATGTTTAAAGTTTTAGATTGTGCACGGGTAAATAAAACGTGACATTTTGAAGAGCGACCATTTTGGATTTTAGATTATACACTGATACACATTACACATACGCATAGCTGTCAAGCTTTCCATTGGTCCTAGCGGTATGACGTCACGCAGTCATAGAAATTTACCATTTTTGAACTCGGTTGAAGAAATGAAGCGGAGTTATACCCCCCTGCCTAGCGGTGTCAACACGTATATCTCGGCCTTCGTCGCCGCGCCGAGAGCCCGCCACAACACGCATTTTACAATTTCGTAATGTGGTTTGCCTCGAGAATCCTTGCGGATGTTAACTTAACTTTCGGTATGTATTCCGGTATCCTCCCGGAGTGGCGTGAGGAGGCCACCTGGAACCCTGCCCACCTGAAAAGGGAGCTGCCGCCCTGCACCATGCTGTGAGTAAACTCTCCAACATAATCTAAATGTGTCCACTCGTTTAGATAATTTTCGAGATGCTAGACCCCAGGCTCGGAGAGATTAATTAGGGCATTTCTTAAATAGGGCTATGTACCGATTCTCTGTAACCATGTGAACTGCGCCTATCCTTACAATATATTGCCTTGTTTTACCCTGAACACTCTTTCATTTGAATCAGTTCCCCTGTGTGGACCTGGATGGAGAAACCCAAGTTCCAACCTTTTTTAGCTACAACCGCAACCCCCCTGATGATGAGAGAAAACCCTACCGACTGCCTGAGCTAGCCTTCGGGAACGGTTAATTGTAAGCAAAGGTAGCACGCCACATGTATCACTGGCTTCCTACGTGGGGCCCTTATTAGCAAACGTAGCACTGGCTTCCTACGTGGGGCCCTTATTTGCAAAGGTAGCACTGGTGCCCCTCGTGGGCTCAGGATTAGCACCAACGCCCCTCCTGCGTGGGGCCCCTATTTGCACACGTATCATCATAATAGATAAAAACATGTTCAGCTTCGTGTTAAAATAAACAGCTGGCCAAGGAAATGTTTCAAATAATTACAATAAATGTTTTACGAATGGTAGGAAAATGTGGTCCATTTTTGGACCGAAATCAATCGCAGAAAAATAAAAGTGGTCCATTTTTCGACCGAAATGGGTCCAGTGGTTAAAAAATATTGCTGAGAAGTTTGTTATAGAAAAATTCTGTAGTAAAAATACAAATGCAAGCCAGTGGATAGAAGTGTTTGAAAAAGAATTTTTACGATTTGATGTGACAACGGATGAAAAAAAAATAGAAATACTCAGATTGTTCATGGATAAAACTTGTGTAGATTGGTATAGTTCCATGATTATTAAACTAACAATGAACTCAGAGTGGTCAACATGGAAAAACAAATTCTGTGAATCATTCGCAAACAAAGGATGGAACCCTGTCACCTACGCACTATTATTTAGATACAAAGATGGTTCTCTGTTGGATTATGCTATGAGAAAAGAAAAACTTCTATTGGATATGAGAAGATCAATCGATACCGGTACTTTGATAGATCTTGTTGCTTCCGGACTACCAGAATTCATACTTAACAAGATCGATAGAGAAGGATTACAAGATACTGTGGATTTGTTTTATGAAGTAAACAAGTATGAACATATGGTCAACAAAAAAAAAATCATGAATAGGAGAACATTTGGGAATGCAGAATATAATAAAAATGAGGATAAAAAGCCATGTAAAATTTGTGAAAAATTGAATAAGGGCACTCGTTACCACCCTGAAGCCACATGCTGGTTCAAAACAAAAGAGGATGAATAATTTAAGAGAAATGCCATTAAACGTGTAAACAATTCAGTGATAGAGACTGAGATAAATGAAAATGATCAAAAAAACTAATAGTAACACCATTAATTAAAGTCAAACTATTACTAAATGATAAATTTAAAAAATACGGAATTTATGTTCGGGTTCAAATGTTTCTCTAATTAATTCTAAGTTTTTGAAACTAAAAAGAAAAGGAAACAATTTGAATGAAGCAAATTTAGTAACGATTAATGGTGTTAAAAAAACGAGTGGTTTGACAACGTTAAAGATTAAAAATTTTGAATTGGAGAAAAATGTTGATGTGTACATTATTGATGAACACAATTTTAAGTATGATTTTTTGATTGGATTAGACATGATAAAAGACTTCAAACTTATCCAAAGTGAAGACTTACAAATATCACAGAAAATCTGCCTGAAAAATACAAATAAAAAAGAAGAAAATTTTACAAATATGAAAACGAATACTGAATTTAAACATTCTGAAAATAAGAACATTATAGAAAAACACCAAATTAATTTTAATGAACATGTTAAAGAAGAAGATTTTAAAATAACAATAAATCATTTAAATAATGATCAAAAAACAGAAATAAATGAACTAATAGGCGTGTTTATCAGTGTTTTCGAAAAGTAAATACGATGTTGGTACTGTTAATGGATATGAAGCGAAGATAGACTTATTGATGGATAAATATTGTAGTAAGAGGCCTTACAGATGCAGCGTAGAAGATAAAAAGGAAATAGAAGAGCAAATAGCAAAATTAATAGACAATAAACTGATAGAAGAGTCGTACAGCCCATTTGCTGCACCTGTCACTCTAGCATTTAAAAAAGAAGAAAACAAAAGATCCAGATTATGCATAGACTTCAGAGACTTAAATAAAATAGTAATACCTCAAGCTCAACCATTTCCATTGATTGAAGACCTAATGACAAAGACCAGAAATTGCAAATTTTTTTCAACGCTGGATATAAACTCAGCTTTTTGGTCTATTCCGTTGCGGATTGAAGACAAAAAAAAAACAGGATTTGTAACACAGGAGGGGCATTATCAGTGGACCTGCCTACCTTTTGGATTAAAGACCTCTCCGGCAATTTTTCAGAGGATATTAAGCAATATATTGAGAAAATATAAACTAACCGATTTTGCTGTCAATTACATAGATGACATACTTATATTTTCAAAAACTTTTGCTGAACACATCGATCATTTAACAAAGTTGCTGAATGCAATCAAAACAGAAGGTTGTATATTAATATTTACAAAATGCACATTCGCATTAGACATGGTAAAATATCTGGGTCATATAATTCAGAATAATTCTGTCAAGCCAGTAAAGGATAATTTGATTTCAACAAAGAATTTTCCTATTCCAAAAACACAGAAGAATGTGGGACAATTTCTAGGAAAAATCAACTTTTATCATGAGTACATTCCGAAGAGTGCAATAATACTAGATCCTTTGCATAACTTACTAAGGAAAAACCAAAAGTTTATTTGAACTGATAAATGCCAAAATGCTTTTGAAACGATGAAAAACCTACTATGCTCACAACCAATCCTGGAAATTTTTGATAATGATTTACCAATTAATATATATATAGACGCTTCTCTAGAAGGCCTTGGAGCTATTTTAAAACAGACACAGTCTGATGGAAAAGAAAAACCTGTAGCTTACTTTTCGAAAAAACTAAATGGCGCCCAGAAAAAGAAAAAAGCAATGTACTTAGAATGTTTAGCTATAAAAGAAGCAGTGAGATACTGGCAATACTGGTTGATAGGTAAACCATTTACAGTTTATTCACATCACAAACCACTGGAAAACATGAATCTCAAATCTAGAACCGATGAAGAGCTAGGTGATTTAACATATTATCTTTCTCAATATGACTTTCACATATAAAATATGCTCCAGGAAAACAATATTTGGAAGCTGACTGTCGAAGCAGAAACCCAGTGCTAGAATCAAATGAAAATGCAGATGAGCAATTAAAAGTTGTCAACTTAAAAAAATTAGAAGATATCTTAAAAGATCAGGTCAAAAATGAGAAGATACAGTGCAGAAGAGATAAATTGATATCGAAAAATAATGTTTATTACAAGAAAGTAAAAAAAAGAGAAAAAATAATTCTATCAGAAAAATTCAGCATAGACTTTATCAGAAATGTTCATACAGAACTAGGTCACATAGGAATTACACAAATGCAAAAAATGATAAGCTCATGGTACACAGTAGAAAACATGACAAATAATATAAAGAGAACCTGCGAAAGTTGTGCAGTATGTTTAAAGAACAAATCAAGACGTGAAAATAAATATGGATTGATGTCCCACTTGGGTCCCGCAACAAAACCTTTTGAAATATGTTCCATTGATACAATAGGCGGTTTTGGGGGTTCACAATCAACAAAGAGATACTTGCACCTGTTATCAGATCATTTCACTAATACATTTCATTTATATTTTGACGTCAAGAACTCAAAATACCAATGATTTCATCAAACTCTTAAACTCCACAGAATCTAATGACATTGGCATGATACTCTCAGACCAATACCCAGGTATCAATTCTAGAGAATTCAAAAAAAATTTGGATTAAAAAAATATTCCAATAATTTTTACTGCAGTGAACTCACCTTTTTCAAATGGATTAAATGAAAGATTGAACCAAACGCTGGTCAATAAAATTAGATGCAAAATCAACGAAAATGACTCAAAAGTAGCTTGGACAACTATAGCGCATAATTGTGTAAAAAACTATAATGAAACGGAGCACACTGTTACTGGATATGCGCCACAGTACCTACTTGACGGCACAGATTTTACGATTTTGCCAAATGAGTTAAAACTTAAGAAGACCGGCATCAATTTGATTCAAGACAGAAAAGAAGCTTCGGAAAATACTATGAAGTCTCATAACTACAACAAAATAATTTACGATAAAACCAGTAGACACTTTAACTTCAAAGTTGGTGATACTGTTTATGTGGAGAATGGAAAAAAACTTAATAGGAAGAAGCTCGACGAATTGAGAATCGGACCCTACGAAATCATAGAAAAAATATCAAACTCAATTTACAAGATAAACACTGGTCGACAAAAATTAGAATCAAATTTTTTCCATATCTCGAAGTTAACTCCAGCACTTGCATTAATGAACCATGAAGAGGATACATGATAGGTTTTGGTTTATTATCTTCCCTAGGGGGGGAGATGTAAAGAAAAATATAATTTTCTTTAATTTAACACAATGCCGATCTTGACTCGTCATTGTGTATTTACCGTAGACTGTCACTGGTATGTGCCTCAGTTCCTACTTAACAGTCGACTCGATGTTTTAAAATCTATGGATATTTGAAAGTATAGTGAAAATAATCTATGGCCATGATAAAGCAAATTGATAAGATTGATTTCAATAATTAAAAGTGATTACTATTGTGATTGTGATCAAAGGATCGACATTGCAATTAATAACATTAAATGTCGTTTCTTTCCTTACAGAGAAACTCAATTGTGTTTTAATTGAATGTCATCAAAATCACAAGAAAAATATTATTATGAAAGATAAATATAATATCGCAATAACTTTCACAATAACGAAAAAGTAGTCATGCGATGTCAAATGGCAGCGTGTCTGCAGGTTCTACCATTAAAAAAAATATTGCTACTCCCAACCGCCTCGAGCCTGTGAGACTATGGCATCCACAATTGGGAATGTTGTGAGGCTTAAAGTAAGTGAGGAAGGGAGGATATGGGGGAGAGGAAGGTGGGGAAGTACCTGGCTATTGAGATATAGTCACCAAACACGGCTAAAGTAATTTCAAGCTACGTTTCAATTTTGAATGGTGGTCTTACACTAGGGCTATACTGATAGTATCTTCCACTAGGGCTATACTAAGAGTATCTTCTACTCTGGAACATGTCGCAAATATACCTTGTACCTATTATTTAAAATGTTTAAATTGCGAAAACACAAAATAATCAAATACAATTTATTTGCGCTCCCCGGCCGCCTTAGTAATTTTGAGTATCTAGTTTGACTTTATTATTTTAGTTTGTTTTTGGTACATTATAAAATACCATCATATGAGAAATTTAAAATATATATATAAATATATTAAAAGTTGTTAAAGTAAATAAACCCTGAATACATCACAAAACTAAAGTTATTTTTACACATTAAAATATCCATTACACAGAAAAGTTATATTTTGCCGGATACATTTTTAAAGTCTCAATGAATTCAAAACGTAAAGAAAAAATACGTTTTGAAAAATCGTTAATTCAATATTTTTTATCACACTAAAACACAATTTAAATAATTTGGATTATCACCCAATTTTCTAGATTCTATCATAAAGATTCAGAAAAACACAGTAGTTATAATTGAATTGTCACAATGGCGTGCACACGTCCATCCGCGGAGAGATCTAAACTTGACTGACATAATATTACTCGTTCGCGTTTCAAGGTAGTGAGTATTTGGGATGGTGCCATACTTCGCAAGCAACTATAATGCTATTTTTTTTAATTCTAAAATGATTAGACATTTAGGTACCCAATTAAATTAACATGAAATCAAGAAAGAAACCTAGGATTTTATAAAAAAGTTAAGCTAGATACTTCAAATGGTTAACTGTGGGACGGGAAGAAAAATTTAAAGTTTATAAACATAATATTTAAAACTTAATTATTTAAAAACTGCACATGTGTCGAAGCGAAGTGTAGCCAAGAAGCCTACAGGCCTTTACCGTGTTCTCCATTATTTTTCCCTTGTAAATTTTGTTTCTCAACTTCAAATAAAACATGAATCTATTTCATTTTTCTGATGTCCTTTGTAAGTGTACAATGGCTCCCTTAGTGAAAAAAAAAACGCTTTCAAAAAAACAAAAGTACCTCACATAAAACTGCACGTGTTTACACAAAAATGAAACAATGCACATTTAACATTTATTTATTTATTTATTTATTTATTTACGCCCTAGTGGGCTTTTACAACAGAAATTAAAAACATAAAAATATTAAACATCATAAAAGAAATGAAATACTATGAGTAATAAGAAAAAATCAGTAATAAGACCAGAAATACAATAAAGTGCAATGTGTAAAAGCTAGTTAGTAGGTATAAACAAACAATTATATGTGTATAATAATGTATGATGATAAAACAGAACTAAATAGAACAGCAAAATAAAATAAAATAAAATAAGGTTATAAATTACTGGTAAGATTTAAATGAGAGGATATATTATGAAAAGAACAAAAATAAGAAAAGTTAATTATTAACAGATAAAATAGAGATGAGTTGTCTCTTGAAAATTGCAAAACTGTCAACACCAAATATATCTATAGATTCACAATGTTTATTTGCAAGGCTTATGCATTCTAGGGATTGGTGAATTAATAGAATAGTTAGTATTGAGGGTATTGTTAAAATTGAAAATATCTTTATTGCGAGTTAGTCTAGCAGGTACATTAATACAGATTAATTCTAATAAATTAGGGCAGTCAACTAAAGATTTGATAATTTTGAATAAAAATAACAAATCAATTAACACTCTTCTATCTGATAATTTAAGGAGTCTGGTTTCTGCGCGTAAGTTATTATAATTTATAAGTTCAATTGGAATTTTCATTTTAAAATTAATATACCGAAGGAATTTGTTTTGTACCTTTTCCAATAATTGAGAATGGATTTTGTAAAATGGTGACCAAATGGTGGAATTGTACTCTAATTTGCTTCGTACTAACGAGCAATACAGATTTTTTAATGTTGATACATTTTTAAAATTTGCACCCATTCTCAAAATAAAACCAAGAATTCTCATTGCATCACTTGTTATTTCATCGATGTGAACATTGAACTGTAGACTCTCATGGAATATGATACCAAGATCACGAATCTGTGATACACGAAGAAGATTAACACCATTCATATCATAGGAAAACTTAAGAGGATTTTTACCTTTGTAAAAACTAATAATCTGACATTTACCAATGTTTAGTTGTAAATCATTGACAGAACACCACGTAAATAGTTTGTTCAGGTTCAACTGTAGAATGGCGCGATCATCATCGTTTTTGATTGTTCTATATATCTTCAGATCATCAGCAACTAACAGAACTTTAACATTACTAAAAATATTAACTATATCATTAATGAATAAGCAAAATAATATCGGGCCTAAGTGAGATCCCTGTGGTACTCCGCTCGAGGCTGCAAATGTATAAGAAGTAAACGAATCAACCTTAACCGCTAAGTCCCTTCCCAATAGATAACTCTTAAACCATTTTCAAAATATTCCCTCTAAATCCCAACAATTTCAGTTTTCTTAATAAGATTTTGTGGTTTACTTTATCAAATGCCTTACTGAAGTCAGTATATATGGAATCAGTTTGATGTGATGCAATCAAGGCATTAACAATATCATTCGTATACAATATTAAATTGGAAAGGGTTGATCTTCCTTTAATAAATCCATGTTGAAGCGGTGAGATGGTGGGATTAATTCGGGATATCAACTTGTCTAGTACTAGACTTTCAAAAAGTTTGGGTAATGTAGACATGGTGCATATTGGCCTGTAATTTTTTACGTCCCTCTTATTACCTTTTTTGAAAATGGGCGTCAAAAGACTAAACTTCCAAAGATCCGGGAACACACCTGATGAGAGTGACTTTGTAAATAACTTATGTACTATATACTATATACTTATATACTTACGAGTATATTAACATAAACTTCTACCATCAGTGAATTTAAAGACTTCACTACAAAGTATTTATAAAAAAATATATCTTTCACAAATTCACAAAGATTTTTTTTTAATAGTAAAACTAATAATTAGAGTCTCCGCTGCTCCCGTCTGGAGCCAGTGAGACTATGGCATGCCCAATTGGGTGATTTTGTGAGGCTGAAGGTAGTGGGGAGGGAAAGGAGATAGAGAAGAGCAAGGTTGGGAAGTACATGGCTATTCAGATCTGGTCACCAAACACGACTAACGCCATTTCAAGCAACTTTTCAATTCTGAATGGTGTTCTTACACCAGGGCGATAATAATAGTATATTTTATATATATAATTATTATTGGCAATATTTTTAAGTCTGGAAATCCTACTGATATATCAAACTATAGACCTATCTCCATTTTATCATCACTTTCCAAAATTATAGAAAAAATCGTAAAAAAAAGACTTACCGACTATCTTACAAAATACAATATTCTCTCGCAAAACCAACACTGGTTCAGAGAAGGGCTAAGCACAAAATCAGCTATTCTAGAATTAACATCACACATAACAGAAGCCCTTGACAAAGGTGATAAATGTCTGGCAATATTTCTGGATTTAGCTAAGACATTTGACACTGTCTCTCGTCCAACCCACCTTGCCAAGCTACAGAAAATCGGAATAAAAAATAAGGCATTTGAATTGTTCAAATCTTACCTAACAGACAGAAAGCAATGTATTAAGTTACCATCACACAAATCGTCTTAACCTATCAGAATCAATTTTGGTGTACCACAGGGCAGTGTACTCGGTCCAATACTTTTTCTAATATACATTAATGATTTATTTAGATTAGAAATTGATGGTAACATAATCACTTTTGCCGATGATACTGCCCTAGTACTAAAAAGTAAAACATGGGTAGAAACTTTTCATAAAGCAGAACTAATTTTGCAAAATGTTAAACAATGGCTGGATGATAATTTACTAACGCTAAACATAACTAAAACAAAATACCTAACATTCAGTACAAACAATCCAAGTCCAATCCCTTAAGTAATCATGTACTAAAAATACATTCGTGTAGTGATATATCCAGCTGTCTATGCAATCCATTGGAAAGAGTAGATTCCATTAGATACTTAGGCGTAATAATTGATAATAAACTTCAATGGGAAGATCATGTTATTAATGTCACAAGCCGTATACGGAAACTGGCATATATCTTGTGATGATACCTCCCTAGTACATTTTTCTTTTCTAAGCTTCTACCTCGTAGCTCCAATCTCGTAGCTCCTAAGTCGTAACTATATTCATAACTCTACCCTTATGTCCTACTGGTCACACCCCTAAGTGTGATGTCCTGATTCTAAACCTCCCCGGGGTATTTCTGCCTCAGGGTTGTGGTTTTATTTTTTAATGAACCGAAGGTTCTTTTATTTTCTAGCTAAATCTACCCTAATTTTCCCAAACCCATGTGATTTTATCACAGTAAACAAGATTTAAGAATTTAGTTCACATTATTTTCTGTATTCTGCATTGTGTAATTTTTTTTCTTTAGAATTTACATCTGTATGCATATTTTATATGCTTACACATGTGGAGAAGATAATGTATTGCGTGTGGTAACTCCTAGGTTCTTTTAGAGAAAGTGTGAGAATCTTCCAATCTATTTAATTATTTTTATTTGCGTATCCTTGACCGCGTTTGTCAAATTAACCTCGTCCTAACCTCGTCTGTATTCGATTTCACCCTTTTTTCTCGTTTTGTTTATTACTATTTTCCCCATATTAAGGCTATATTGATAAATACAATGCAAGGAAGATAACAGTCTATAATTGTAACATTTCAAGTAAGGGAACTTTTACTTTACCTATGTAATATGAGATCATTCCAGGAACCCTGTTTTACTATTGAAGTTCTTTGTCTGCATCCTTCACCTAACATAAATTATTAGTTTTATGGTTATTTTACACTAAATTGATAGGGACAAGAGGAGGGAATGGACGGATGTGAGGGTAAAAAAAAATGCAATTTTAAAAATTCGGCTCCTCCGCTGACCAAGCAAGACTGGTGGACGACAATTCAAACCAGGATTCTCTCACTACGTTTGCTAGGATTATCTTCGAGACCGGATTTTACCCTCTTGCATGGGCGTTCCTTGCTTCAAGAAGCAAGAAGGTCCCTTCACGCCAAATGGGAGAATATCTAGTCTTCATGACGATTCCTGCAATGCTCCGAATTCCTTTTACCTCCAGAATGAATTTAACTCGACTGAGCCTAAAAGGGGTATGTCATATCTTCCCTTATCATGTCTCTACCGAATCGAATATGGCACGCGGCTGTTTTAGGCGGACCTCATCTCCCACGTGGCCAGCCTGAGCCGGGGGTCCTCTATCACTGAGTAGGAATCGTAAAACTCGCTTCACGAGGTCTTACGTATACTTTCAGGTCGACAAGACTTACGATATGCAATTAACCTAATGTTTTAAATGCCGCACCAGCGTATCACCCACATACGTATTCTTACTCCCTCCGCATGCCCCCCTCCCATCTTGGCAATACCGATATAGGATTTAAATTCTTCTCGGGAAAGTTGTGGGCTTTCCTGATCAGCAAATAATTACATATAGCACTCCTGAAGTCTAGTTGCGAGAACAAAGTCAGGATTTAGGACTGTATGATTATTTGAACACCAGTGTTTTTTAAATGAGGTCACTAACTTCTCGTGTGTTAGGTATGTAGGATTTTTCGGAGGTACCCATTCCCTATAAATAGAAAATTGGGTAAATCGCGTTGTATCAATGTATGTTATCATTGAGATCAGTTACCTCCCGGATTATTTGTGGAAAGTCACCCCTTTTGTTGAAGCTGATTGCAGGTGTTGTAATTTGCAAAATTCAGCAAACCGAATTTACACTACCTATTGGCGATCGCTATAGCTTACTTGGTTCGCTTAGAATTGAATAAATCTAACGTCAATTCTGCTTTCATACACTGACTGAATGTTTCTTCGTAAGCTACAATGCATAAACTTGCTCCTAGAAATATTTGATCGGTGTTTATTGTTTATTTGTTAAGAATGTAAAGTGACTGGTTCACTAGGTGAACGTATGGTACCACTATCGAAGGTCAAATAAACAAACCCTAATCATGCTAGTGGAAATAAGGTTAGGTATTTGTTTCGCGAGTACTTCACTGTAATAACTAAAATTTATTGAAAAGTTCATTTCCATCGATCATAAAATCTTTATTATTTCATACCAACAAATTAATTAAATCCGTTGTACAAGATGACGGCAATGAGTAAATGTATACTACCCATTTGTTTACACTACACATAGACGACCTTCGACTTAGTGACCTACTTTTGAAATATGTTTATTTTTACGGTCAATGTCCCTTTGACCCCGTTTACTTTATGATAATTTTATTCCATTCTGTAGTTATTATTTCGTACGGCTCTCGTTTAGATATGATCGGATGATGTTGTGTTATAACATGCTGTATTAGAAAAGGATAACATGCGACTTAATAGATATTTTGGATAATCACGTTCTCCGCAAGATGACTCGTTCACCATCTACACAGGTTCAGGTATCTGCAAATGCTTATGATTGTAATTCACTTACCAAAGTTCTGATGTTCAATTTTCAATTAAACCGGGAAATTAAACAACGGCATGAAAATTACCAGAACGTCCATTCTATATAATAACTAAATGCACTTTCCAATTTCGAATACTCCCCTACTATTTTTAATAAGTATCGCCCTATAAAGCCACGGATTTTATCATAACTAATAACCTAGAACATCCTAATCTTTATCTCTAAACTTGTATTTATTCAGAAAAACATAAGTTATATTTTACATAATTTATAACTTCAAATTTATCTTCCTTAAATGAGAATTTCATCTGGGACTTTTATCCGGTATAAAAGATTTAATTCGGTATTTTATTTAGCGAGACAACAATTTTTTTGGTTTTGTTATTAATTTTTTTTTCTTGGGAAAATCGATTTTAATTAAATTATCGCTAGGATAATATTTAATTTATGATTATCCTTGTTTATTTTAAACACCTCCCTTTCTTTGGTTTTATTTCATAACCTTATATTTACTTTTATGAAATACTTAGTCGCCCTTTTTCCATTGACAACGCGTAACTAAGGTATTAATTAATTACTTTAATTTCGATTACGATTAAACTCGCTAATTATAGAACAAAACTCTGTATTTCCCCTTTTCGTCGTTGAATCTAATCCGTATATTTAAATAATTTATTTAAATCACTTTTGATTAATCCGAATTATTCCGTCACTTTATTTAGGTACACATTTTTTTAGCCCTAATAATATGGTATTATTAATCACTTTTTCACTTCACTGTTATTTAAATCTGCAATAAACTTTTGATATTTATAATTATTTATCCCATTTTTTATTTATTTATTGTCACTGCACTTCTCTCTTTGAATTATAATGCTTTGGTTAATTAAATTTAAACGATAGATACTTCACAATTTTTTCTTCGAAATAATAGATATTATTAATTATCAATTTTGTTTTACTACCGAACTTTTCTATTTTGCAATAAAATAATATTTTGTACTGTTTATTGAACTTTACCGAAATAATAGTTATTATTTTATTATCACTCGCGTATTTAACAAAAAATCAATAGTCGGTATTACTTATTTAAAATAAGTAATACCGACTATTGATTTATTGTTAAAAATGCGAGTTATAATAAAATAATAACTATTATTTCGGTAAAGTTCAATAAACAGTACAAAATATTATTTTATTGCAAAATAGAAAAATTCGGTAGTAAAACAAAATTGATAATTAATAATATCTATTATTTCGAAAAATAAAAAAAAATATTATAATTATTTTAAATTATTATTACTATTTTAGAGATAGAAATATTCCGTTCAAATTTCACTTTATTTGACTGAAATATTACTGATGTGATTTTTAGCAATTATTTTTAAGTTCGAAAAAATTTACTATTATCCACTGTTATTAACTTTTTTAAACACTATAAAGCAATTACACTAACGCACTATAAACCTATATTTAATCACTTCACTAATTCTAATCTAATTATTATTAATCGTACTATTTTTAAACTGAATTTATTTTTACTAGTCTCCAAAATCCCAGACACTTAGAACTTTTCTATTTAAAACGCATTTATTTGTAACACTTTCAAAACGCTAAGTCTCAGAATTCACTTCGTAGAAACTTTTTCCAATTAATCACCGTTTTATCACGTCACGTCCTGCAAACACTATTCCCACGATCTCCGACGACTGACCTCCTTCCCATCAAAGTCTCAGGTTTTATATCTACCTCCAGGACTGGAACATCCCAATTACGTGTTCATTGATTTATAAATCTAACTCTTATCAACTCAAGATTTCATAGTTCACTTCTGTCATTTTTGTATCACCGTCGTCAGTCCAGCCTCCCTGATTTTCGAAATTCAGCCCTAGTCTGTCTCTCCCGTACATTGTTCCAGGATCGAACCTGCAATATTATGTCAAAATTGCCCTGTCGTTCCTTTGTCTTCTGGTCTTACGAATTTAGTTTAAATATCATGATTTTCATGTCCTTTTTTCTCTCTATATATAATTTTGTTTATCGCCGACAGAACACGAACAAACTCATGTCGAAATCTTTATTATGCATTTTCCAATTTCCACCATACTAAAACCTCCCACATTTTCCAATTTCCACCATACTAAATCCTCCCACATTATCTACACAAATCAATTCAATTTTAAACTGTGTTGTCTCTATTTTGGTCGTAGATTTGAATTTTTCTTCTTTTCTTCAATTTTCTTATATTTACGACGTTATTTTAATGATTTCTCTGCTTCATTCTTATGTCGTTGTCCATAACTATATGATTAGTTACATTCCAAGCCAAATTTATTATTTTCATCGATATTTCGGAATTTTCCCGAGTTTTCCTTACGGAATCATCTTTTAATTGTCTTTATTTTATTTTTTACCACCATTTATATAATTTTCAATGTTTATCTGCTCTTAGAAAATTTCATTTCCTATCCATAAATATTTAATATGTTATTTGTCACATTTTCTATAGAAGAAAATTCCAATTTGACCCTGGGATATGTGTCAGGTTAATTGCTTTGTTTAAAAACGTGTAAAATTGCGTCTCGTTTCTCCTTAAAATCCCATAAAGTATCCTCGTAGACACATGTTGATGCTTCGATTTCTACGTACTCAATCGTAAATAAGAAATTAATATTAACTCGTTAAATTTAATGTCTTTTACTTTATCCAAATATTGCATTAGGCCCATGTTAAAACTAATCACCCTTTAAGCCATAAAGACTATTATAATCATGTTCATTTCTCAATGTTTGTATACAAGAATCATGTATGGACTCGACAACCTTTTTATCATCAACCTCGCTTACCAATTTGTCCTATCGGCTATAGTATTTCCTCACAACAAATGACGTAAAAACGATCCCTTCCTTTGAATTAATCTAACGTAATATAACTAGAATGGCCACCCCATCTCAGGTACGTAACGATATTCATTTAAACTCGTCTGAAACCGCATTAATAAGTCTGATACTTATATTGTTCGATCAACACTTCCGTCAATACACCAATTTTTCCCATTTGATTTTCTTTCCAAATCGTTTTTCTTGACTATATTGCTTCATCTGAAAATGATAATCCTAATTTTCATTGCTCTTTTCTCTTTTAAATATCAAACGTTCGTTTTTCCCCGAATCTGTCCTCCCTTTTTGTTATACGGTATCGATCTACAATTGAATATCCCTACAATAGCTTCTCCTAAGTTTTCCGCGTCTTTTCATTAATTTTCCATTCATTATATTTTCTTGTTTTTTTCCTCGCACCATTTTTCCGATATAATATGAATCTAGTTCATCACAATCTACAGTTTTCGACCCCATAAATCCATTCAATGTGTAGGTTACATCTCAAGTCGACACACCAATATCCAAAATCGTGGGAAATTGTTTACAGTATCGAGCGTTGCCCCGCTGATCCCGTGAGAATGAAAAATACATTAATTATTCAGCTAATGTCCTGGTTCAAAGTCCATCTCTTTGTTCCCAAAATGGTCACGCCTTGCCTTCTCTGATTGGCTGATTTAATCTTTATTTATAATTGAGCCTACATCTGGACTTCCCATAAATTGAATTCGATCGTAACAACATCTGTGTTTATTTCAACTAAACTTTTTACTGCTTAAATTATAGTCTCTGTTCCCAATACATAAACTTCTGTAAACTTTTTTTAATTTTAACCGCATTGATGTCGTTGAACAGCGCTATTCTCTACGTATTTTTTAAGAGAAAAAAATTCTTATTGGCTTTCTTAGATTAAAGGTTCCGTTCATCACAATCTTTAGATCATTGCGCAATATACTAAAAAAAATACACTGAGAATAGTATTTTTTCCCTGTGTCAATCAATTTTATTGTACGGCATAATTGTCTGGGGAAGATGCTCTAAGACTGTATTAGATCCATTAATAAAAGCCCAAAAATTGATAATATGCACTATTTATAAAGTACTTTATATACACCCCACGAAATACCTTTTTAAATACTTCAAAATTCTTAATATAAAATCCATATATTTAAAAAATATTACCTCTTATTTTAAATTCAAATTTACAAAAGAATATGTTATAAATTCAAAATACAACACAAGATATTCAAATCAATTGAATTATATTATTCCAAAAACAAAAACTTCATTGGCACAGTCACAGTTTAACTTTCTTGCACCTAAAATTTTATAACTTATCAATTGAAATAAAGTCTAAAGCCAAAAATCTCACTTTCAGAAAGGCGCTTAATGACCTTCTGATTAGTGACTATGATAGTGTTTACAACTTGTTTCATATACTCAGATAAAGATATAAATTTTCTACATCATTACATACTAGTACCATATGTTTACAGGTTTATTTTATTTACATGTTTGTTTTACGCACTTCTTTTTCTCTTTTCTATTTTTTATTATAACTTTACCAATTTAACCATTTGCTTACACTAGACTACACTCAAAGTTACTATACTTAATTAATCACCATGAAACAGGCATTCGCCTAGTATGGTGATTTAATAAATCTTATCTATAGAAATGTCAAATATATGTAACATGTACTATATAAATAAATAAATAAAATAGTATCTTCCACTCTTGAACGTGCCGCAAATATACTACACATTATTTTAAATGAATTAATTGTGAAAGAACAAAAAAATTTAAATTGAATTTAATTGCCCTCGCCGGGATTCGATCCCGCAACCTTCGATTTGCGAGTCAAAAGCTTTACCGCTAGCTTACGCCGGCTGTCAAAACTACGCCTGTTTCAATAATGAAACACTTTTTCGAACAGCAATAGACCAAAATATGTTATTGGCTCTGTAATTATCCCATGTGTAATAGCAGTTCAACAATTTTACAAATATATTGGAGAAAAATGTTCTAACCATAGACATAATTCATATGTCTATGGTTCTAACCAATTACAAGTTAACATAAGACTGGAAACAGATTACACAAAATTCAAAAGCACAATAAAGAACTCGATTACAATTATATTGCTTATCTATTTTTTTATTTTTTTTTATTTAAGTACATAAAACAGGCATGTTTTTACGTAGTATTATAATTTTTATTATTTTTCCATAGATAATAATACTAGATATCCCCTTTTCTCTTTTTTTCTTTTCTCTCTTCTTCTTTCGGTTCTCATCCACATTTATAATTTGTCTATTTCTGAAAAAAATTATGTTAAAATGTTATTCCCAAACATTTCTCCGTCTTTTTAACATGAGCATTGCTCTAAAAAAGGTCAGACACGATTTATGTTCTAAATTTAAAAAAAAAAACTATATGTACTTAATGTAATTGTACCATTATGATTAATAACATTTAAAAAAATGTCTTAATATAGCTAATTGTAGCCGGATATTTCTTTTTTCAGAATTTTTTAAAATTGAAAGTATTGAAATTACTTAGTATTAGGATTATTAGGTAATCATTAGGCATTATTCATATGATACAATTATGAAGTTCCAGGGAAAAAATGTATGAATAACAAAAATTTCCAATAAAGTCTTTAAATCTCAACTTTATTTCCTTTACATAACTATTTAAAACATACCCCTATTTAAATCATAAAATCACTTAGCATTTCTTATTAAGTATGTACCTATATACATACCAAAATAAAAATAATGACAACAATCATTTCGTATGATTTTGCACTGAGAAATATATTACATTGGAAAACGAAATATTACTGACACACTTTGCAAGTCACCGTCATGGAATAAAAAACAATTTTTCGCTTCACTTTGGGCCGTTTTAAAAATTATTACCCACAAAAAACCATTTTTACTTATGTTGAGTTCTGAAACAGCTTATTCACTAAAACTCATTTTCCCAAAGTCCTCGTATTGGTAATTATCTCAAATTGTCCTTTTCCATCCATGAAAGGACCTACCTAGTATAAAAAGAAGAAGATGCTACCTACATGACCAATGTACAATTATGGCACAAAATTGAAAATACCTACATTATATGTCGAAAATTGTCGTGAAATAGTTCACAGCGCCCTATGGAACTCTCGCTTGAAATTCGTAAAAAATACTAAATTCTTATAAAGTGACGGTGAAGTTTAACTAATCATTGTGCCATCAATCCGGAAGACCAGCAATTATCAATATTGGATCCAAGCAGCATATGACTTCAGGCAAGGTAGGGCTTTCTCCCTCAAATATCATCCTGTAGTTGATTTAAAAGACGCCATCACCTGTCTTACATCATAAAACAGGGGTGCCCGGGATCATGGGGTAAGGTTTGTCTAGGTCTTGGGGATGGATGAATTTGCCCACCTATTATGTGACTATCCGGATCAGGTGAGATTCCTACCCACGCTTCATATTCTTTTTCATTCCCAGAACTTCCTCTCCTTCCATTCTCTAAGAAGATTCTCAACACAGCATCCCCAAAGATGACATGGACTTCGAGGGAAATTGTTTTCCTCAGAGCCTCTTGTGTGGAGCTTTGAAAAAAAAATCTGACCCGAGAGTGCATGAACAAATGAACATACTTGTAACTTGTAACACTGAAACTTCACATAAACCAGATGCTTGTTATAATAATATTATGAGTTCTATGTTCTATGCGACTACATAATACCAGGAGCAAGGAGCATGCTGTGTGAATATCGAACGGCTATTGTTGCTGACTTATAAAAGAACTAAGTTAGTCCGGATGACCCGTGTATACCAGATAACGAAATGTATAAATACGACAAGGTGACACAAATGATGCTGGTTCTCAATAACTGTACCTTCTGCGCATATTGTTCAGGAGCTATTTTCATTGCATTGTTCGTCTGTAAAAAGATACTGGTGTGTTTTTTTATGGTCGCATTGTTTAAAAACGATTTATTAAAAACGATTTATTACACCTAGTGTAACTTAGGTGATTATTGATATACCCAACAAACTGGCTCAGGAGCCTTCTAATGTAAAGCAGATCACGCAAAAAAAATTACAATAATATCGATGCTGGAAAGGAATAATAGCTAAACTGCCATTTAGCTGTGACAAGATGAACCTTCACAATAAGCTATTTTGTTTGTTTGTGCTCGTGAACATCAAATCAAGTTTTCTCACTTTCTTCTATCATTGAATCCATCTTATCGTTCTCAATTATATAATAAATTTTATTTGAGCTTTTTCACCTAACATCAGTTCACAAGTAGATATTTTTAGAGAAATAAAAAGCTTCAATTCAGACTCGCAATTTAGGCATATTCACACTTCAAAATAACCACATACAGAGAAGGTTAAGGGACGTATGTGACTAACTTTAACCAGTGATTCCTAAAATTATTTTAAGTAAAAAATACAAACGAAATTTTTTTCTCCGGTAACAGTTTTAATTTTTTATTAAAGATAAAAACATTAAAAAATCACTTATTGGACCGTTTGGGGTGAGAGGTAGGGCGATACTCAGTAGAGTAAACAGCGTTGACACGAAGATGATTTCTTTTTGGTTTGATTGAAAAAATAACAGACATCAAAAAGTCACCGGAGAACAAAATTTCATAATTTTTTTTACTCCAAATAATGTCAGGAATCACTAGTTAAAGTATTGTTTATAGGGTTAGAAGTTAAATTTAAACTTCATATTTCATTGGCAAAAAAATATGTTGAGTTTGAATTTGCGCTCACACGTCAAGCGTTAAAAAGACAAATCGTTTTTATTTATCCATTTTACACGTGGTTTTACCACACATCATAAAGGTGATCGAAAATATACAAAAACAAAATTAGAGCATGTAAATATTGTAATATTCCGTTAGCCACAAAGGGTACATAGATACCAAAACCACTTTTGAATGTCCTAAGCGGCAGACGAATAAAGATGATTGGGGTGGAGGGGAGTTTCGGGAACCGGAGAAGAATAGTAAAGTTAAGAACACGAACCGAGTACTTGTTAAAGATATGGTAAAGAATACAGTAATAATGTCAGTAATACATTTTGCGGCCTTGATTTTTTTTTATTTCGACTCTTCTTTAGTTCTCGCTAATTATACTAAATGCATGTAAGAAAGCACATCACGTAAATATTTTCCGGTGAAAACGAAACCCAAAAAAATAACTAATTTTTATCAATAGCTTTCAACCTTAACCCAAATGTTTCTATTTTAAGATTTTACTTTCTTGTTTCAATTTAGTCTAAATATAGCTTGGCACACTTGCACAAGTAGCTGATGGTAATCACTAGTGATGCTACGCGAATATTGAATAAAATTTTAGACGAAAAGTAAAAGCAATTTGCTTTACCCAATATTAAATACACTTAGCAGTTGTTGGCCAGCACATATCTTATTTATTGCACATGCTAACCATCGAAATTTTTATAAAATATGTGTTTAAAAAAAAACCTGGTGATCAAATTCACTTTTCGTAGTGGAGCAACTTTGATGTACCATTTTTTAAACTTATTACAATGATATCTACACCAATCCTAAAAAAAATGTTGAAAATAATTACTAGTTTGAACGATTACTAATCCGAAGGATTTAAATCAGAGATTCCTGAGCATATTTAGAAAAATGTGATATGCGCGTATTTCGTGTGTTACCGTGCTGTTAGAACGAGACGGAGAGTTTACCACAATACCCGAAGCCATGCTAAATACGATTACTAAGTTGCGACGTCTGATGGAAAAAAAAAGTATATACTTGTAATGGCAATATATTCCATTTAAATTTGAATCCTGTAGTGTCAGTTGGAATGCATTTATCAATTGTCACTTATAATATGATGATAAATGTGATGCTACATTCATTTATTAGAAAATAAACACTCGTTTGATAAAGACAGAGATGTTAAAGTTCTTCATACTTGCAATAAAGGTCATAAACTAGATAGACTAGAATCTTTAGAAATTACTCGCTTAACTAAAAAAATAGACCCTAACTTTGTAATGAATAAACAATTAGAATCATTTGCTAAGTCTCCGCTTTTGTATCCATTGTAATTTTTATAATAATTTCGAAATTTAAAATATGTATTTAGTTTAAACCATTCCTAATCTAATGTAAACATGCATCCCTTCAAAAAGTAACTTTGTAATTAATAAGCTATTAGAATCATTTACTGAAACACCAGGTTTTTATCCGGTATAATTTTCATAATAATTTTGAAATTAAAATATGTATTTAGGTTTGACCATTCCCACTCCAATGTAAACATGCATCCCTTCAAAAAGCAATTAAAAAATCCCATTGATCATAGATATGTATAATAACGATTTGACAATAAAATTAGTCCATTAATAATTCAAATTACTTGTAAGGTTTTTCCCTAATCAATAGATATTGAAGTGAGCTACAAACCCAAAGTAATTAGCCCACTGGAATTACCAAAATACTTAGAAATTCGACAGTCTAAAACGACTCAGTAATAAAAATAATTCATTAAAATCCTTGTAGACTACCCCTCTCCCCCTCCCCCATATGTTATGTATATAAACCGTAGGCTAAGAATTATTTGTACCAGTCTGAAGATGGCTCTGACGAGCTGAAACCGGTTACGGTCAAATAAAATGAAGTGGAATAAAGTTTTTTATTTGTTTTATTATAATCTATTATAATGGACTTCCACCACGAATTAACAGTTTCAAAAATAGAAATATTAATTGTCACTTGTTTTATTTTCTATTATATTATTATAAATAAACATAAATGTCGTTTCTTTGTTAAACTTTGCAACACAAGTGTTTTATTTATAAATCAATAGAAAAGAATTAAATCTTATTATAAAACGACATTTTTCGTGACCAAAAATGGAGAAACTTCAATTTGAATTTACGCTACTACCTGAAAGCGATGGCAAGTCAGATATTATTAGCATTACAAAAATAGTCACAAGTGATGAAAAAGTGTTTACAATACCAGAAATGTTACAATCCGCCAGCCATCACAAGGAGATTATGAAAAGTGGTGCTTTTGGCAAAGTAAAAAATAGTTTAAAAAAAAGATACCAGGTTAGAAGAGTCTGGGTAACAATGACAGAAGAACTAAAAAAAACATATGTAGACGAAGATGGAAACCTACAGTTCGGAGACCAATACCTCGAAGACTTGGAAAAAGAAAGTTTACAAGTACATCAAAAAGAAGATACACTGGGAAGATTGATGGTAAAATTAATGGAAGATAAGCAACAGAGATTAAAAAACATTGCTGAGAAGTTTGTTATAGAAAAATTCTGTAGTAAAAATACAAATGCAAGCCAGTGGATAGAAGTGTTTGAAAAAGAATGTTTGCGATTTGATGTGACCATGGATGAAAAAAAAATAGAAATACTAAGATGGTTCATGGATAAAACTTGTGTAGATTGGTATAGTTCCATGATTATTAAACTAACAATGAACTCAGAGTGGTCAACATGGAAAAAAAAATTCTGTGAATCATTCGCAAACAAAGGATGGAACCCTGTCACCTACGCATTATTATTTAGATACAAAGATGGTTCTCTGTTGGATTATGCTATGAGAAAAGAAAAACTTCTATTGGATATGAGAAGATCAATCGACACCGGTACTTTGATAGATCTTGTTGCTTCCGGACTACCAGAATTCATACTAAACAAGATCGATAGAGAAGGATTACAAGATACTGTGGATTTATTTAATGAAATAAACAAGTATGAACATATGGTCAACAAAAAAAGATTCATGAATAGGAGGACATTTGGGAATGCAGAATATAATAAAAATGAGGATAAAAAGCCATGTAAAATTTGTGAAAAATTGAATAAGGGCACTCGTTACCACCCTAAAGCCACATGCTGGTTCAAAACAAAAGAGGATGAAAAATTTAAGAGAAATGCCATTAAACATGTAAACAATTCAGTGATAGAGACTGAGATAAATGAAAATGATCAAAAAAACTAATAGTAACACCATTAATCAAAGTCAAACTATTACTAAATGATAAATTAAAAATATACGGAATTTATGATTCGGGTTCAAATGTTTCTCTAATTAATTCTAAGTTTTTGAAACTAAAAAGAAAAGGAAACAATTTGAATGAAGCAAATTTAGTAACGATTAATGGTGTTAAAAAAACGAGTGGTTTGACAACGTTAAAGATTAAAATTTTTGAATTGGAGAAAAATGTTGATGTGTACATTATTGATGAACACAATTTTAAGTATGATTTTTTGATTGGATTAGACATGATAAAAGACTTCAAACTAATCCAAAGTGAAGACTTACAAATATCACAGAAAATCTGCCTGAATAATACAAATAAAAAAGAAGAAAATTCTACAAATATTGAATTTAAACATTCTGAAAATAAGAACATTATAGAAAAACAACAAATTAATTTTAATGAACATGTTAAAGAAGAAGATTTTAAAATAACAATAAATCATTTAAATAATGATCAAAAAACAGAAATAAATGAACTAATAGGCAAATACACATCAGTGTTTGCGAAAAGTAAATACGATGTTGGTACTGTTAATGGATATGAAGCGAAGATAGACTTATTGGTAGATAAATATTGTAGTAAGAGGCCTTACAGATGCAGCGTAGAAGATAAAAAGGAAATAGAAGAGCAAATAGCAAAATTAATAGACAATAAACTGATATAAGAGTCGTACAGCCCATTTGCTGCACCTGTCACTCTAGCATTTAAAAAAGAAGAAAACAAAAGATCCAGATTATGCATAGACTTCAGAGACTTAAATAAAATAGTAATACCTCAAGCTCAACCATTTCCATTGATTGAAGACCTAATGACAAAGACCAGAAATTGCAAATTTTTTTCAACGCTGGATATAAACTCAGCTTTTTGGTCTATTCCGTTGCGGATTGAAGACAAAAAAAAAACAGGATTTGTAACACAGGAGGGGCATTATCAGTGGACCTGCCTACCTTTTGGATTAAAGACCTCTCCGGCAATTTTTCAGAGGATATTAAGCAATATATTGAGAAAATATAAACTAACCGATTTTGCTGTCAATTACATAGATGACATACTTATATTTTCAAAAACTTTTGCTGAACACATCGATCATTTAACAAAGTTGCTGAATGCAATCAAAACTGAAGGTTTTAGATTAAAATTTACAAAATGCACATTTGCATCAGACATGGTAAAATATCTGGGTCATATAATTCAGAATAATTCAGTCAAGCCAGTAAAGGATAATTTGATTTCAATAAAGAATTTTTCTATTCCAAAAACACAGAAGAATGTGAGACAATTTCTAGGAAAAATCAACTTTTATCATGAGTACATTCCAAAGAGTGCAATAATACTAGATCCTTTGCATAACTTACTAAGGAAAAACCAAAAGTTTATTTGGACTGATAAATGCCAAAATGCTTTTGAAACGATGAAAAACCTACTATGCTCACAACCAATCCTGGAAATTTTTGATCAAGATTTACCAATTAATATATATACAGATGCTTCTATAGAAGGCCTTGGAGCTATTTTAAAACAAACACAGTCTGATGGAAAAGAAAAACCTGTAGCTTACTTTTCGAAAAAACTAAATGGCGCCCAGAAGAAAAAAAAAGCAATTTACTTAGAATGCTTAGCTATAAAAGAAGCAGTGAGATACTGGCAATACTGGTTGATAGGTAAACCATTTACAGTTTATTCAGATCACAAACCACTGGAAAACATGAATCTCAAATCTAGAACCGATGAAGAGCTAGGTGATTTAACATATTATCTTTCTCAATATGACTTTAACATAAAATATGCTCCAGGAAAACAAAATTTGGAAGCTGACTGTCTAAGCAGAAACCCAGTGCTGGAATCAAAAGAAAATACAGATGAGCAATTAAAAATTGTCAACTTAATAAAATTAGAAGATATCTTAAAAGATCAGGTAAAAAATGAGAAGATACAGGGCAGAAGAGATAAATTGATATCGAAAAATAATGTTTATTACACGAAAGTAAAAAAAAGAGAAAAAATAATTCTATCAGAAAAATTCAGCATAGACTTTATCATAAATGTTCATACAGAACTAGGTCACATAGGAATTACACAAATGCAAAAAATGATAAGCTCATGGTACACAGCAGAAAACATGACAAATAATATAAAGAGAACCTGCGAAAGTTGTGCAGTATGTTTAAAGAACAAATCAAGAGGTGAAAATAAATATGGATTGATGTCCCACTTGGGTCCCGCAACAAAACCTTTTGAAATATGTTCCATTGATACAATAGGCGGTTTTGGGGGTTCACGATCAACAAAGAGATACTTGCACCTGTTATCAGATCATTTCACGAGGTTTGCATATATTTTGACGTCAAGAACTCAAAATACCAATGATTTTATCAAACTCTTAAACTCCACAGAAACTAATGACATTGGCATGATACTCTCAGACCAATACCCGGGTATCAATTCTAGAGAATTCAAAAAATTTTTGGATGAAAAAAATATTCCAATAATTTTTACTGCAGTGAACTCACCTTTCTCAAATGGATTAAATGAAAGATTGAACCAAACGCTGGTCAATAAAATTAGATGCAAAATCAACGAAAATGACTCAAAAGTAGCTTGGACAACTATAGCGCATAATTGTGTAAAAAACTATAATGAAACGGAGCACACTGTTACTGGATATGCGCCACAGTACCTACTTGACGGCACAGATGTTACAATTTTGCCAAATGAGTTAAAACTTAAGAAGACCAGCATCGATTTGATTCAAGAGAGAAAAAAAGCTCTAGAAAATACTATGAAGTCACATAATTACAACAAGATAATTTACGATAAAACCAGGAGACACTTTGACTTCAAAGTTGGTGATACTGTTTTTGTGGAGAATGGAAACAAACTTAACAGGAAGAAGCTCGACGAATTGAGAATCGGACCATACAAAATCATAGAAAAATTATCAAACTCAATTTACAAGATAAACACTGGTCGAAAAAAATTAGAATCAAATTTTTTCCACATCTCGAAGTTAACTCCAGCACCTTTATTTATGAACCATGAAGAGGACATCGAAGATGAGTGAAAATTTTGCAGTAATTTTCTTTCCAGGGGGGGGGGAGATGTAATGGCAATATATTCCATTTAAATTTGAATCCTGTAGTGTCAGTTGGAATGCATTTATCAATTGTCACTTGTTTTATTTTCTATTATATTATTATAAATAAACATAAATGTCGTTTCTTTGTTAAACTTTGCAACACAAGTGTTTTATTTATAAATCAATAGAAAAGAATTAAATCTTATTATATACATATATATAATGACATTTTTAGTCTTGCATAAAAATAAAGACGCAATTGTGTTTCTCTGTAATGAACAAAAGAAACAACATTTAAAGTCCTTATTTCAGGTTTCTTTAAGTATAATATAAGATAGTATTTTAATGAAATACTTCTGTTTAATGTTTGTCTTTATAACTTGTTTGATCGTTACTAAGGTTACTGTAGCTAACTTCACATCTGTCAGCAGTGACATCTAGTGAGCCACCAACTTACTTGTCGGTAATACAAATTAAAGGAAAGTACTCATAAGCGGTTTTCTTTACATCTCCCCCCCAAGGTAGAAACAGTCGCAAAAGAGAATGCACGCAATTGTTTATATACTAGCAAACACTGGACACAGTTTTGTAATGTGGTAGAGGTTTGATTCTGCTTTCCTGTGTCCGGCATCAATTTCATATATTGAATTTGAGATCTTCTTTAGAATTTTGTATGGTCCAATCCGCAATTCCTTCAATTTCTTCCTATTTAATCGATTTCCGTTTTCCACGTAGACTCTGTCTCCCACTTCAAATTTATATTCTTCCCTGTGCAGGTCGAATATTTTTTTATTGTAGTTGTGTGATTTTATTGTGTTTTTAAGAGCTAGTTCTCTATCTCTTTTCAGGTCTTCACTTGTATGTCTTGATTTTAATTCAAGTGGTAGAATATTCACATTTTCTCCTTCCAAGAGGTATTTTGGAGCAAACTTGGTGACTGTGTTCTGTTTCATTATATTTTTCTACACATTTCTGTGCAATCGTAGTCCATGCTTTTTCTTATCATTTTCATTTATTTTACATCTTATCTTATTGACTAAAGTTTGATTTAGTCTTTCATTCAGCCCGTTCGAAAATGGTGCGTCCACAGCAGTGAAAACCATTCTTATGTTTTCCTTCTTCAGAAATTCTTTAAATTCTTTGGATTTTATACCAGGGTATTAGTCCGTTAATACCATAACAATGTTGTATCCTTGTGTCACATTTTTTATTAATTATATAATATCACTCGAGCTTTGATTTCTTGATGTGAAAATATAGACATATCTTGTGAAATGATCAACCAGAAGATGTAAATATTTCTTTGTTGAGCGTGACCCTCCAAAGCCTCCAATGGTATCAATAGATATAATTTCAAATGGGCGTGTTGCTGGACCTAAATGCGACATTAAACCATATTTTGGCTTCCTCCTTTATTTGTTTTTTATACAAATTTCACATTCATCACAAATTTGTTTAATATTTTCAATGATATTCTTTGCTGTGTAGAATGGTGTTATTTTATTTGTCATCTGGGTTCTCCCAATGTGGCAGAAAGTATCGTGGAAATTTGTTATTAGACTTTTGCTAAGTTGTTCTGATAGTACATCTATTTTTTTCCTTTTTTATTCTTTTTGTAGTATATCTCATTCTCCAATATAAGTTTTCCATTTTGTAAGTCTAGATTGGTGTGTTGTTCCTTTTTTATATCTTCTAGGTTTATCAAATTTACTACTTTTAAAAAATCATCAGTATTTTCATAAGGTTCTAGAATTAGGTTTCTGCTTAAACAGTCTGCTTCTTGGTTTAATTTTCCTGGGTTATATTTAATCTTAAATTGATATTGGGATAAATAATACATCAAATCCCCTAGTTCTTCGTCAGTTCTAGCCTTTATGTTCATATTTTCTAATGGTTTATGATCTGAGTAGACCGTAAATTCTTTTCCCATAAGCCAGTGCTGCCAATATTTCACAGCTCCTTTTATTGCCAGACATTTTAGGTATATTGCTTTCTTCTTTTTTTGAGCTGCAGTCAATTTTTTTGAAAAATAAGCAACTGGCTTACTGTTCCCGTTTTTATCTTTTTGTTTCAACACTGCTCCCACTCCTTTGATACTAGCATCTGTGAAAATGCTTATTGATAGTTGGGGGGTCAAAGATATTTAGAAGTGGTTCTGAACATAACAATGCTTTTATTTTATCAAATGTTTCCTGAAATTCTGTGGACCATATGAATTTCACATTTTTCCGTAATAAATTGTGTAACGGGTCCAGGATAATCGCATTGTGTGGCACAAATTTATGATGAAAATTTATTTTTCCTAGGAATTGACCATTCAGAATTGAAACGTTGCTTGAAAATGGCTTTAGCCGTGTTTGGTGACCAGATCTGAATAGCCAGGTACTTCCCAACCTTCCTCTTCCCCACCTCCTTCCCCTCCCCGCTACCTTCAGCCTCACAACATACCCCAATTGGGGATGCCATAGTCTCACTGGCTCCAGACGGGAGCAGTTGAGATTCTTGTGCGGTATTCACTGTAAAAAAAAAACACACACACACACATTTGATCCCGAATCACAAATTCCAGAAAATTTTAAAGCATCATTATTTAATAGTAACTTGACTTCTATTAATGGTGGCACCACTAGTTTTTTGGATTCTTCTCGTTCAGTTCAATTTACAATTCAGAGTTATTTACCGTTTTTACAACTGCTTTTTGATTTTTCTCCTTAAACCAGCAATTTTCCTCAAGATGGTAACGTTTCCCTTTTTTCTCGTTAACACAGATTCGGCATGGTTTTTTTTCTTCAATTTCTTTGGATCTAGCGCCAGAATATATAATTTATTTATTTATTTATTCATTTGTTTGACATAATAGCTTACATTTCAAAAATAAAATCAACAATGTCGGCCTCACTGGGTAGCTCACCTGTTCTGAGGCCTCCATTTTATAAAACAAAAACAAAATAAACTAAAAATTAAAATTTATAATTAAGTTTAAATTATAGGATAAAATGAATTATTTTAGTACCAAAAAAAAATTTAAATCGGTATATATTACATATATTATGTGTTGTGTGTTTGTGAGTGATGTGTATTTTATATTGGTTTTGAGTGTTACGTGTAGTTGTGTTTTATTTTTATTTTGTAATGAAATTTTGGTAATATTGTCTTTTTTGTTCTTTAATCCATTTTGTAATTTTGAGTACGAAATTATTTTGGTTTTCTTCCATTTTATTTTCAAGGGTAAGACTGTTGAATGCTTTTATAGCATGATATTTATAGTGCCTTTGTCCAAAACTTGTATTTACCGTCGGAGTTTTTAGGTTGTTTTTGTATGATTGTCTAACTGGTCTGTTAGTGATATTTTGAGATTGTTGAAATTTGTTTTTCTGGTCAAAAATGTAGTTTAGCAGTGTTTTAACATATAATTGGCGTATATCTAGTACGTCACAACTGTTGAATATTTGGTTTGTGTCAGTCAGTCTATGTTTTTTAAGTATTACCTTTAAGATCGTTTTCTGCGCGATTTCTAAGTGATCGATAGCTGAGTTTGTTGCTCCTCCCCAGATAATTAATCCATATTCTATTATTGACTGACAAAGTGCAAAATATATTGTTTTCATTTGTTTTATATTATATATGTTTCTTATGTTTAGGAAAATGTGTATTGTTTTGAGGAGTTTATTTGTGATTTGTTTAATATGATGTGTCCATCTAAGGTTATGGTCAATTATGATTCCTAGATATTTTATTTGTTCTGTTTTTTCTAGAGAAGGGCAACTGCAGATGTTAGTATTTAAACATTCATGTATTTTTATGGTGTTTGAGTTGTTTCTTGGTTGTCCTGTACTATTTATACTGTACGTTATAAATTTTGTTTTCGATATATTTAGTGTAAGTATGTTTGAGTCTAGCCAAGTTTTCACCCGCGTGATTTCTAAATTTGCTATGTTAAATACATTATTCCAATCCTTAGATTTAAACAGTAAAACTGTGTCATCTGCATAACTAACTATTTCACCGTTTATTTCCATGCTACAAATTCAAATTCATTTATGTAAATAGTGAAAAGAACGGGCCCTAGTATGCTTCCTTGTGGAAATCCGTATGTAATCGGCAGTGGTTTACTTGTATGGTTATTAATTTTGACTTGTTGTGTTCTATCACTCATATAACTTTTTAATAGTTGGAGTTCCTTGTCTTTGATACCCATATTTTTTAATTTTTTAAAAAGTGTATTGTGGCAGATTGAATCAAAGGTTTTAGCTAAATCTAGATATATCGCTATACATTTGTATCCTTGATCTAAGTTGCTATGTATATAATCTATAGTACATTCCAAAGCTTCTTTTGTGCCTCTCTTTTCTCTAAATCCATATTGTTTATCCGAGATTAATTTGTTTTCTTCCAAGTATTTTATGATTTGGTTTTTTAAGACTTTTTCGAAAATCTTTGATGGCGAGTTTAATAATGTGATTGGTCTGTAGTTAGTTATTTCCATTTTGTCTCCGGATTTATAAATAGGGATCACCAGTCCTGTTTTAAGAGAACTAGGAAAGCAGGAGTGTGTTAATTTATTGTTATCAAGTTTAATTTGTAGAACTCCATTTTAATTTTTATTTATTTTATGTATTCAATAATTTTATTATTAAATTAATAAAAACAGTTTATTTATAAACAAGTTCTGCTGGTAATTATTATTACGCGTGACAGCTGTTTCGCCTTCTGAGGGCATTATCAAACTGTGGTCATGCCACATACAGACAATCTATTTATAGTATTTTTTGATAGGTTTGTACTATGACTCATTTCTAATTTCTGATTAAAAATGACTGAAATTATTAATGGTTATTATTTTCTCAATTACTGTTATTTCCCACTTTGTGAGAAAGTCGTTAAGCAAACTAATTGTGAGTCATTCGCAAATGCTGACTCATGGTTTTCTTTTCCAGCATAATAAGTTATTTAAAAATTGGTTTTGAATACATCTAAAAGCGGAGAGTGTATTATATTTTTTTGTTCATTTATTAAAGATTTTATTTTAGGATTATTATTATGTTTGTTAATTTCCAGCTGCTCTAAAAGATTAAGTTTACGTCCTTTATTTTGAATGTGTAAAGGAGTTGGCTTATTATCATCGCTAAGTGAGTGATTCTCATCTAGGAGATGTTTGGCAAATTGTGATTGTAATTTATTATTATTTTTAAATGATCGCATGTGTTCTTTGAATCTAATATTAAAGGACCGGCCAGTTTGTCCAACATAAACAGCGTTACATTCGTCACACTGGAGTTTGTAAATGCCGCTATTTTTAAGTTTGGGTGTTTTACTTTTTGAATTTTTGAGAGATGATCCCAAATTATTATTAGTGCGGAAGGCAATGTCTAATCCACAATTTTTGAGAATTTTAGCAATTTTATTAGAGGAGTGTGTTATACTAAGGTTGATTAAGTGTGTTGTAGGTTTTAATATTTCATTTTTTATTATTTTAATGCAATCCGTTGTTATCTCATCTAATCCAGGTGCAATTTTGTTTTTTAATGTGTTTATTATTTTGTCAATTTCCTCTACTGAAGTTTTTTTAATTATAAATCTGTGTTGTGTCGATTGTGTATTGTTCGGTGTGTTTGTTTGTGTTAGTGTGTTTGTGTTATGTATTTTACGGTTCGCTAAAACTTTTCCTATATTTGCAAAGAAATCATTTACATGATTTGTTATAGTTTCTGCATTTGTATTGGCATCTATTTTCTTTGAATTAATGTTAAGATGTTCAATAGTATATTTTTGTTTGTATTTTTGTGTATATGTTACTTCTTTTTTAATATTTTCCATATTTCCTTTGGGTTATTGTTTTCTCTTTGAAGTTTTTCTCTATAGTATAACTACTATAATACTTTTTTTTTGTACTTATTCTTCCCAACAAGATGTTCTAATTTTCCTATTTTATTGTAAAGATCTTCCTTTCCTTGTAAAATTTCTCTGTCAATTTTATCAGTCACATAATTAGGTAGGCCAAACGCTATGAGGTCGATAAGTGTCCCAGTATCAATTGATTTCCTTACTTTCAGCAGTAATTTTTCTTTTTTTAAA
The DNA here is from genome assembly GCA_917563855.2 of Limnephilus lunatus. Taxonomy (NCBI): domain Eukaryota; kingdom Metazoa; phylum Arthropoda; class Insecta; order Trichoptera; family Limnephilidae; genus Limnephilus; species Limnephilus lunatus. The sequence continues at coordinate 40,932,682 of OU830594.1, forward strand.
GCATACTCGAGCAACGAACCTGTTTGATATTTAAAGGCGAGAGCATATCTAATGGGTGACTATACTTTGTTTGCAAACGTATCACAAAAGTTTTTTTCCCATGTGTCCCATTCCGATTCCACTGTAAGTTTAATTAGCATGCAGCTGTACCACTCTACACCGGAGTATTCCATAAAATGTTTCAAAATTTCAATTTTCTTTTTGTCTTCGTTGATTTGGAAGCGTTCACATTCTTTATTAAAATCTTCAATCCACTGGTTCGCATTTGAGCTCCTGCCAGTGAATTTGCGAATCATGAAATCCTTTGCATTTTTCCCTAAATTTTGAGTTTCAGATTTTGTTTGTTTCCCTTCAAGCAATGCCTCTAAAAGTCTTTCCAGTGTTTGACTTGATCCACCAAGTATAGATTTAGCCTTATTTGTGTTTTCAATCATTTCTTCTAGGTAAATATCATTAAACAGTAAGTTTTGTTCCGTATCTAAATATATTTTTGACATATCATTCGTCAAGGTTATCCATATTTTTCTTGTTTGATGTCTTTTATTTAAAGATTTTTTTACCTTAGCATAGTTTGGAGTGCTTGTAATTCCTTGGTGTAGATTTGTAGGCTGTGATTCGGGTGGTATTTCAAAAATCCGTCCATCAGGTGTAGCGATCGAGGTTATGCATATGACGTTTGATTTTCCATCTGCCGTTGGTCTCACAGCAAAATCGAACCTCAATTTTTCCATGTTCCGTGAAATAGTTGTAGTAAATGTTGTTTTATAATGATATTTTTAGTCTTGCATAAAAATAAAGACGCAATTGTGTTTCTCTGTAATGAACAAAAGAAACAACATTTAAAGTCTTTATTTCAGGTTTCTTTAAGTATAATATAAGATAGTATTTTAATGAAATACTTCTGCTTAATGTTGGTCTTTATAACTTGTTTGATCGTTACTAAGGCTACTGTAGCTAACATGACATCTGTCAGCAGAGACATCTAGTGAGCCACCAACTAACTTGTCGGCAATACAAATTAAAGGAAAGCACTCATAAGCGGTTTTCTTTACATATATATATATTTTTTTTTTAATTTAAAAAAAAGTCGTCGGACAGCAAAATGACATCTTCATTTTTTACTTCAAATATGCTCGGGAATCGCTGGTTAAATTCCTTCGGAAATGCGCTGTACCTATATATCGATAAACACTGATGGAATGGGAAGGATAGGAAGTTCTGGGAGGGAAAAAGGTGTGAGGGGTGGGTAGGAATCTAAAGGTCAGTTTGTTCAGGAGTGACGGACGTATGAATCCATCCCTCCAACTATGGTTCAAGAGAGTCTGGCTGGAAAGGCGTCCCTTTACCAGGCTCTCTCGATCGGGCCCGCCACGCAGGCTCATCCGCCACTGGCTATCCACCAAATACAGGGTACCACCCCGTTTGTTATCAAAAAAAATGGTTCCCGGCGTGGCGGTAGCACCATGAGTGGATCGCTACATTTGGCGACATAACAGGGGTGCCCGGTTCATGGGGTGAATTAGCAGGAGTTCAGGTTTGTCTAGGTCTTGGCGGCGGATACGTCCGACCACCTACGGCGTGACGGGCCGGATCGGGAGAGACTGGTTGAGGGTAATCTTTTGACCTCTCCTGCCGGACCCTCCCAATTCATCGCCTTGCACCGCAGAGGGCGGAATGGATTCATACATTAGGTCTGTCACTCCTGGACACACTAATTTCCAAAAACTTTCTCTCCTTCCTTTCCGTTAAAAATCTTCCATACAGCATCCTCAAAGATGACGTAGGCCCCCAACGGAAATTGTTTCAGGTTTCCCAGAGAAATCAAAAGTGGCATGAATTATTGCAGATAAGAAGAGCAAGGTCGCCACCGATTAAAAATCACCCCATATGTGAATTTTTCCTGATCAATGGAAGAATAGTTTCTTAACACCTATATTTAAAAAAGGTGATAATACTGATGTCTCAAATTATAGACCTATATGTATACAATCTGCAATTCCTAAATTATTTGAATCTATTTTATTAACGAAATTTAACAAGGAATTTAGTAAAGTTATTACACCATTTCAACATGGGTTCATTAAATTTCGGGAAGATCAACTCTAAAAAATCTTTTGATTTACCAACATCAAATAATTGAAACATAGCATAAACGATTCCCTGTACACAAACTTTAGCAAGGCATTCGATAAGGTATCTCATGAAATTTTAATCCAAAAACTAAAAGCTCTTGGTGTCTCTGGTAGTATGTTAAACTGGTTCATAAGTTTCTTGTCATGTAGAAAACTTTTTGTACAAATTTTAGATTTCATTTCAAAGCAATCTGTGTCTTCCAGTGGAGATCCTCAAGGTTCACATTTAGGGCCTGTTTTATTTTTAATATTTAGTAATGATATTGTAAAAATTTTTAAAGGAGTAAACTTACCCTTGTTTGCAGATGACCTAAAAATTTATAAAATGGTTCAATGATTGTAATATCCTTCAAGCTAATCTTGGTCGTTTACAGGATTGGTGTAATTATAATGAACTGTTTTTAAATATTGATAAATGCCAATTTATATCTTTCTGTTGAAACAAAAATCCTATCATGTCTCATTATAGTGTTAACAATATTTCTCTTAAAAAAATGTCTCGTATCAAGAATTTCGGTATCCTTTTTGATGAAAAATTAACATTTGATCCACACATCAATGAAGTTACTAATAAGGCTATGAAATATTTGGGATTTATTTTAAGAACAGTAAAAGATTTTTCGTCACATTATTCATTTAAAATTCTCTTCATTGCTTTAGTAAGAAGTATTTTAGAATAAAATTCCACTATTTGGTCCCCATAGTATTTACACTATTTTGTCCCCATAGTATATAGCACACAAAATAAAAATTGAGAAAGTTCGATATAAATTTTTAAGATACATTAATTTCAAACTCTCCACACTCATTGAACAAATTAATTATGTTAACTAAATGAAAATACTTAATTTAACTGTCCTATCGTGTAGAAAACCCAAAAGCGATTTGGTTATATTATTCAAATTAGTTAATGGATCACTTGACGCACGTGGCTTAACAAAATTAATAACATTTTGAGTACCAAATCGTGACACGAGATTTCCAGAGCTGTTCTTTATTTATCCGTCTAAAATTATCTATTTCATTAACTCCCCAATCCAAAGACTACATAGGTTTGGAAATAAATTCAGTTCGGTTGATATTTTCATTTATTCCTTACCTAAATTTAGGGATATCAGAAATTTCTAAAATTCTTATGTAAATGTTATTATTGTTCTTCTTATATTGTTTTTGTTGTTATTTATTTTTAATTCTGCTTACGAGTATGCTCGTAAGAAGAATTAATATTTATTATGTTTTTTTTTTACTAACGCCGATTAAAGCGGCTTTTACAAAAGAAATACAATTATTTGACATATGACTACAGAATATACATAGATGAAAAAAAAATGTAAACATAAAAAAATATATAAATATAAAATACATAAAAGAGAACGATATAAATTGTAGTGTCAACATAAAAAAGTACAACGAGTAGGTTATTATAAATACAATACAACAAATTATAAATCCCGGATAATATGTATTAAGAAATTAATACTTTAAAACTGTATTTGATTATAATCAAGCTGAGAAGCGCTGACAGACAGTTTTAATTAAGTAGTGTTTGTATGAGGTTAAACTAGCAATGTTTATAGATTCATCCAAAACATATTTATTTTCAAGTACATGCAGGCGATTCATTATGGAATTGAGTTCAGCGTTAGATCCTGTATTGTTGCAATGATAAGGTAATTTGAAACGAACTGATCGACTAGGTGCATGGAAACATATTAACGAAAGAAGTTCAGGGGAGTTCAACAGGTTGGTAATGATTTTAAATAAATAAAATAGGTCTGAACAAATTCTTCTTTCTTTTAATGTATCGAGTCCCAATAATTGTAACAGAGAGGGGTTATTAATGTTTTCGAGGAATATTCCCAATTTAAAATTAATATAACGTAAACATTTATGTTGGACTCGCTCAAGGGAATTCTCATGTACACTGTAGTAAGGATTCCAAATGGTGGAGTTAAATTCTAGTTGGCTTCTAACAAGTGAAGTGTAAAGTTATTTGACAGTTTTTACATTTTTAAAATCCTTTGAAATCCGCAAGACAAATCCTAGCAATTGCATTGCTTTACTGGTTATATTATTAATATGTTTAATGAATGTTAATTTAGTGTCAAAGGTTATACCAAGGTCTCTTATTTCATCAAAAGATAAAAAGATGTGATTATTGAGAAAGTAGGTGAACAACAATGGTTTTTTTTCTGTGGAATCTCATAAGTTGACATTTTTTTTACATTGAGAGTTAATTTGTTTATAAGACACCAATCATAAAAGCTATTAATATTAGATTGAAGTGTCAGACAGTCCTTGATATTATCAATAATTCTATATATCTTCATATCATCAGGGAACATTATAATGAGAACACGGGTGAATATGTTTGATACATCATTAATGAATAAATTAAAATGTAAAGGACCAAGATGCGAACCCTGGGGTGCGCCACTGGTAGCTTCGAACGTGTAGGGATAAGTGATCATTAATACAGACAGTTAACTGACGCCTAAGTAAGTAACTCTTAAACCAAGATAAAAGGTTTCCATTAATGCCGAGTTTCAAAAGTTTATTAATGAGGATTTTAAGACAGACCTTATCAAACGCCTTACTGAAGTCGGTGTATATAGAATCAACTTGTTGTTTGTTGGCAAGTGCATTAGAAATGAAATTTTCATATAATGTTAGGTTAGTCAAAGTTGATCTGCCGGAGATAAAGCCGTGTTGACAAGTTGCGATACAAGAGTTTACAAAGAAGCTGATTTTCTTAAGAATCAATTTCTCAAAAAGTTTAGTTATTGACGATTGAATACAGATAGGCCGATAATTTTAAACAAAGGATTTATCACCACTTTTAAATACAGGAGTTAGGTAGCTAAGTTTCCATATTTATGGAAAGTGTCCTGTAGAGAGTGACTTGTTAAATAGTATATTAAGCGGAACACATAAACTTTGGACACAATTCTTAAGTAAGATGGAAAGAATCTTATCAGGTCCCGAGCTTGTTTTGGGTTCAAGTGATTTAATACAGACTATAATGTCTTCAATATCGATGGGTTTTTGCGATAAGTGTAAATTTATATCCGAATTGAAGTACGAAATTGAGTCATCTGGAATATCAGGTTCATACACGTCCTTAATGTTATATACTACATGCTTATAATTGTACTCCTGAATAACTTATGTATCTATAATAAGTGGATTTTGTAAAAGCCTTTGAGGCGTGAATAAATAAATAAATAAATATTACTATAATTCGTATTTTGAAACGTCTTTTTGGGGCGTCTAAGACTTGTTTCATTCACTTGAACATCACATATTATAATGGTGCAGATAATTTGTTATATCCGTGATTTCAAACTCTGGCCCGTTTTACCATAGATCAAACTCAAATTGACCAATCTTTTTCCCTGCAAATCGAGCACAGTTTGAGTGTGCCAAAACTGCCACCCAATTTGCAGTGCAATCAGGTGTACATACTCGTATATGTCGAACGATTTGGTTCCATGTCAGTTAATCCTCGACCGTTTCCCCCGGCATACTTATATGCAATAAGCCGCCGGGCATCAGTTTAAGGAAAGTACGGTGAACCTACTATCTCAAAATATAACCCAGTGTCCCCGAAGGGGTGGGCTGATAGGACGTTCCGCCGAATAACAAAAGTATAAATCATATTTTCCGTCGAATGCATCAAGGATAAAACTGCTTGTCTTTATTTTTATATATTTATTTTAGACAAAATTGACAACAAATCACAGATTACATAATAATACAATAATAAGATGTTAATTATGCCAATTATGTACTTTCCACTGATGATAGTGAATGGTAAAGTGTGACATTGTAAGGGTGTTTTATTAATTAATTTATAAAAATTAGTTAATAAAAATATGAATAAAGGCAATAAAAGCATTGCACTTTTTTGTTTGAGTCATGTTGCTTAGTGAGTTTTTGTTTTATGTCACGTAATGTCGAGTTAAAAATGTCAATGTGGTCATAATATAAGTTAAATGAGTGTGTGGATCTGTAGATAAATGAGTTCTGTTTGGAGTTGATCTTGCAAAGAGAGAGATTAAGGGCATAAGCATAGCGTATAAAGTACAAAATTTATTTGATATCCCATATCAACTTATTATGAAAGGTATTTTTGATGTCAATTTCAGATTCGAAATTGGTAAATAAAACACAAAAACCGATTTTATAGTAATGATAATTTCGAGGGGTCAACTGTGGGGGATCAACCGTCGCATCATCAAATGTTTTGCGGTGACCGGATAACTCAACAACATGCAACTTCAACAGCTCCTTTGAAAATACTCGTATTTAACCATTTTTTTCATCATTAAAAGTGATGAAAAAATGGTTAAATACGAGTAGATTACAATTAGGTAAGGTTATAGGATTTCTAAAGGGGTGTTGAAATTTCAGATTGTCGGGTTGTCGTGGAACCATTATTGCATTATGGTTCCACGGATTGACGAAATTATTCCCTGCAATTCAAACGGTTTTCTCGTATATTCCCATATGTGCCATAAGGGTTGTCCAAGAATTAAAGACCGTTCTATTTATTTTTTTTACTTAATTTAATCAGGAAATATTTAAATTTTTAAAAATTCATTTTAAATTTTAGGCACTATTTTTAGAAATAATTCCCGTTACGATCGAGGCACTTGGTGAGCCGTGGTACTAGGTTTTTGATTACCTTTTAGTAAAACTCCGCCGCCAAAAATGTTGTCACCTCTCCCTCCGCGTCCTAGTCGTTTCTCAAAAATTTTCGGGCTAAATGTGGCTTCAGGTGTAGAAAATATGCAATGTTATTTTTGATTCCGGGGTTAGGCGGTGATCCCAAGTTTTATCCCAAAAAATCCTCGCCTTGGTTGGAAAAACGGTTCTAAGAAGAAGCATTTTGGGAACCGAACGAGCACGAAATTTACATACGTTATTTTTTCCTCAAAAGTTTATGTAGTGGACTTACTGACGTCTGGGATCAAAATTGCGAGCTTACGAACTTCAAAAGGGCGGAATCCCTGTTAGTTGAGAAAGCGAATAATTAAGCGCACCTCGTAGGTGGGATTCGACTGAAGCAGCTACCAAGCCGGAACACCGCACATTTTTTAGGGAAAAGTCTGAGCTACACGCTAGTGCCGCCATATTGTGAGGAATAATGTCCGCGTTGCCGAAAATGAAGAAAGGTCTTTAATTCTTGGACTACCTCGTAATTAGAATACACTTTGATCTGGAATTACAGTGTCTGTATATATGTAAGTCATTGTTTTACCCAATTATTTCCTGTGAATCAAGTGTTCTCTCGCACAGTTCGAGTGTGCCAAATAGCACGCAGCGCGCAGTGAGGGTACTACCATCACCAACCAACAGTGGCTACTTACTAGCTACTAGCTACTGGCTACCAAGTTTGATGCCATTAGCATACTGCGGATAGCGCCGATCGATCGGCCGGAATGCTAATTGTCTCATCAGAACGTTTTCCAATGCAGCCGAGTGCAGGCAGAATGCTGATCGCTGTGCCCGGCGTGCGGTGAAGGGAGGTGGCACTTTATTTATAGGTTCCTTTAATGTTTACATCAATAAATAATAATGCCGCGTTTGACCTCTAGGCGCAGGAATTTGATGGCATTTGTGATTCCTCCTCATTGCAGAATTGCTATTTCGCAATCTAAAACAACTTTTCTATACCTACGTACTAGCGTATTATGTTGTATTTATTTTTTATTTTTATTTAAGTTTATTTAGGAAACATACAGTACGTTTACATACATATATAATATACATTCATTAAACATTTAATAGTTCATATAATTATAAACCAGTGAAGTTCCATTTATAATTTAGAATAAGAAATGGTTACAGATTAGGAAGCGAGTAGATATTGATAGTTAAAATATTAAAGTATTATTAAAAACTGAGTAAAAGAAAAAGTGAACAATAAAGAAATAATAGTTTTGTTTTAAGTACATTGTAAGGTTAATTTAGTTTTAAACGTTTTAAGGGAACAGTGGAAAATATCGATATCTCTTAGGGCATTGTAAGATTTGCAGATACGTCCGAGCAAAGAATTTTGTGCATAATTCGATTTGAAATGTTGTATAAAAAATAGGGCATTCGATCTGGTATTGCGCAACGAAATGCAATCCTTTCTAATAAATCTGGTGAGTCAATAAGGCAGTTCACAATCTTGTATAGAAATAGTATGTCAGAAATTTTTCTCCGTTTGTAAAGAGTAATAGGTTTACACTGGTGATTTTCGAAACGATACGAAAGGTGTTTCAAAAATTTTGTCTGAATATTTTCAATTCGTTTAATATAAGTTTGGTATTGTGGATTCCAAATGCAGATGCGAATTCGAGATGAGATCTTACATACGCCATATATAGTAGTTCAAGTGTAAAAGGTTTATTGAACGGTTTTGTGATGCGTAGGATAAAATTTGTTTGTAGGCTTTTTCTTTTGCAATGTGATCTTTGAATAGTAATAGTAATTTAGAGTCTAGATCTCTAATTTTATCCACTCGTTCAAGATGAGCATTGTTCTGATGGTAAATATGGACGATTGGGTGGTTTTTACGTGAAAATGTTATTTTCTTTGCAATATTCATTAATTTTATTAATACCTTCTTGTAATTTATTGCAATCATATTCTGCGCTTATGCATTTGTATATTTTCATATCTTCAGCGTAAAAAATAAAATCAGAGTTACAAATGACATGTTTGATGTCATTTAGATACAAAGTAAAGAGCAGGGGCCCTAAATGGGAACCTTGAGGTACACCCAAAGGAATGGTTATTTCCTGTGACATGTAACCTTTGAGGGCAACAGCTTGACTTCTATTTTTAATGTAAGATGAGAACCATCTGAGAAGATTTCCACTTATACCAATTTTTTCGAGTTTGTTTAAGAGTAGGTATAACATGATTCACTTTGTCGAAAGCCTAAGAAAAATCAGTATAGATAGAGTCAACTTGTTTCTTTTTGTCCATAGAATTAAGAACAAAATCGGTGAACTGCCCCAACTTAGACTCAACAGATCTGCCTTGAAAAAAACGGTGTTGTTGGGGATTGATAATTCTGTTTTTACATAAATTAAAGAATTGGTCATAAACGATTTTTTCCATGATTTTACTTAAAATGCGTAGCTTTGATATAGGCCTGTAATTTTCAATATTATGTTTGGTTCTCTTTTTAAAAACAGGTGTAAGAAATGCTCTTTTCCAAATGGTGGGAAATACGCCTTCTTTGATGGAAACGTTCTTTACATTCTGTAAAGTACCTATTATAACCACCATTTAAAAACTAGGAAACTTTAAAATAAATATATGAAAAAAGGCCCAGTTTTTTCGTGTGACAAAGTCATCAAATGGCCATTCAGCGCCATTTTGTTTTTATTTTTTTGACATTTGAAGAATCCCCATTGAACGCCGATTATTGGTATGTTTCGGCTTTCTATCAAAATGTTGTAAGCTGACAGGCTTAATAACATGATGTCATAAGCTGATCACAACTTGTTCAAAAACTAAAACTTACTTAGTTTTCACTCATTTTCACGATCTGTATAAGTTCTATTCAAGTTCTGTTATTGTATCATTATAGGTTAGATTCTTTATAAACCTGAAATAATTATATAACTTGAATAGAACTCTCGCAGAACGTGAAATTAACTTCAAATATTTGATGAATTGTTAAATTTGTTTTTAACAACCCATCCTTTGAATCGACATTTAAAGGGAACCTTTTTTATTTCAACGGTAAAAAAAAACACTTATCCTCCTGTTGAGGATAAGTGTATGGCTCATGAACAAATTATCTTCTATTGTCGTATTTTGCGTTAGTGAGGCGAGATTGAAAAGGGAAATCGTATTGATTCTTGCATGAAAGAGTATCACCTCATTGATCCTATTTCCACGACTGTCTTTTTTCGTAATTATTTACGTAACTTATTTTTTGTAATATGTAAGGAATACAAATACATGTATTTTATCTTTGAACAGGTTTGTTTTGTTCATAAAACAAAAACGGGGCCAGATGCAGTCGAAATAACATTTTATTTTGTTATTTTTACAATTGATTAGAAAAAACTATGATCCACATTCCTATGGTTTTGTTAAGATTTGTTGTTAAGACTGAATATATTTTTTGTAACGGCCTTGTAACAAATCCGTAACCTTGTTATACCTTTCAACTGTGAACACCATTATATGTAGGTATAACGTATACACATGACATTTTGTTCATAACGATGTACTATTTGTAATTATTTTTTGATCATAAGTATTTATCATTTTTCAATAATGTCTGAGCAAAAAATAATGATAAAAATCTGAAATATTGGAAGTGTCTATAAGTACGCAAAAAAATACAAAAACGGTCCAATTTTCGTCAAGAAACACATGTACGCATATATTTTTTTCTGATTTTATTAAAACTAAAATTAAAATTCTGTAACATATGTTTACCAGAAAATGTATTGATTTATTTTCCTACATGATTATACGATTTGAAATGGGTGTTGTATAATACAAAATCGTTTTTGAAAATTTAACAAATCTGCCAACGACCCATGGTATAACCTTATTATACTAAAAAATAAATATTTTTTCTCAAAATTTAAAACACACGTTTACTAGATAAAAGAATAATCTTTCGAAATCAATTTGTAATTTTTTGTCGAAAAGAGTCAATATGTCTGAACACTGATTTAAAAATGACATATTTCTGGTTTTCTCTGGTTATACGCTCTTAAGAAATTGTAAAAACTTGCATCCGCAGCTTACACCAATAAAGGTATAATTTTTTAACAGGTATTAAAAGAACACACTTGTAGATCATATCAACCGATGACTTTTACTTGTTGTAATATTGGTAGGTATATCTGGCGAGGTTTACCATAATTACGAACACTGCCGTCCTTTAGGCATCTCGAGTTATGGTCAGAACCTTCCAAGGATGCTGTTTACCCCTAAGAAGGATAGTAAGACGATGTTGTGGCGATACTGGTGCCAAGTTTGTGTCGAGCTGATTGCTCGACTTGGTTTCCAGAGACATAAATACGAAGTAGGAGGAATCTCTCCAGAGAAAAGCGGCGGTGAGTCATGATGTGAGCTATGATTAAGTATGTATTTATGATCATTCGATTTAAAAGAAATGTAAAACTGTGAAACTTTCATGTCATACAGGGTATCCGGGGATAAAGTGCATTTACTTTGGGAGGTTTTACTACATGATAGTAGGAGTAAAAAAGATTAACAACTTTTCCGAAATTCCAACTTTTCCCATTTAAAAAGTCATAGATGCCTACTAAAAATCCTTAGTGTGAGGTATGAACTTACCCGATAAATTTGCAGTGAGCTTTCCGGGCGAGATTGTGGCAACGTTGCATGGTTGTGATTAGCCCGCATCGTAACAGCGGAAAATAATAGTGCTGGCTGCACACGCCGCGCGCCGGACTGATTTTTACCGTTTTATCAAAAAATACCCTTAATGTTGGATTCTCGAAAAAAGTTATTTTTATTTTTTACTTATACTCATATAGAATCACCCCCCGAAAATTCATGACAACACCTTTTTAAAATACGAACATAAAGGAATCCAATGCATTTCTAGGTAGGTATTCCTTTACATATATTTATTATTAGACACATCTATTAAAAAAATGCGAGTTTGAATATTCAAGTAGACACAATGGTCACTGTCATACTTACGGTATAAATGACAAGAAACTTCTCTATCTGAAAATATTTATAAAAGAATTGTGAAGCAATTCAACGCTCAATGTGTTTGAAAATAACTAGAAACCAACTACATAATTTGGCGTTATTGTATCCATGTTGCCCGCAAGTAGTTTCTGAGTGATAGCGAGAATAAGGAACTCCAGTAAAAAATATGTTCAAATTGACCAATAAACGCTGATTCTGAATATATAAGTTTTTTTAAATAATATTAAACGTACAGTTTTAAAAAAAATATTAAAAAGTGCATTTTTAATATTCTCGTTAAAACACAGCGTCAAATTGGTATGCCGTGTAATGCTGTGTGGTGACGTCACGATGGAAGATTCACCTGGTGATGACATTTTCTAGTTGTATTAAAGTGTATGGGGCAAGCCGTTCAAACACAACATTTCGTGTTTTTTTATTTGGTTTATTTACATACTGTTTATAGAGATTTATACATATAATAGTTGTTGTGTTTATTGAAACATTATTTAGGCCTTCACAATTAAAATTATGACGGAAAAGGGCTATATTTGCGGAAAATCTGACATTCCCTGGATAATGTTTTTGAAACGCCTATGTTAGTGCTAGAATAAAAGCTTTTAAGTACATAAATCATCTTATTAGTTGTTTTTGAAAGTCGTAGAAAGCTGTAATTTTTTTTGATAATCTACAGTAAATGTGGCCTATTTGAGTTTAAAGTCTTGTCAATTTTGACATTTTGTTTACCTACCATAAAATCGATCGTATTTTAGAATTGGTTTATTATCAAGGGCTTTTTATACAAGTCATGATCAGTGTATTATAAATACCAGTGTTTCTGTATGTGTTATACATAATACAATGTATTATGTTAAAGCAACACTCACACCTGAACACAAAATTCGACGGCTTACGATGTCATTTGTATTTGCAATGAAAAAGATTATTAATTGTTATTGTATTGAACTTTGGTACAATACAATAACAGTAGCGATGAGATGTTGACATTTTACCTTATGTTTTTCTATATTAAAAGCAGTTAATCTTGAATAAAAAACGCCTCGACTTTTCACACATAAGGTCATTCGTCAATCGATTTTTCAATATAAAATGAGTAAAATGACAGCACATGTTGAAAGTGAATAAAACTATCGATGACGTGATGGCGTCACACGATGAACCATAGATATGGTGGTTTTCGAGGGATCTTAAAAAATCAAAACTTAAATTATTTTAAATATTAAAACTAACCCTAAAAATAAAAAAAATAAATGCAGTTATTTAAGTTAGAAGGTCATTATTCGTTAAAAAAAAAAAAATTGGACTGGAGATCTCTATTATGCGGATGTCCGCAATACTCAATAAATTGACGATGATCATCACATTGGAAACACCTTTTCTCTCATCAATTCTCTCCGATTCCATGAGTGCACTTCAAAAATTAAACTCTTCCCTCTTCCATTTCCCAGAAGACGATTTCTGTGTTGGAATCCGCACTTTAATTCATAAATTAACCGACTCTGGCAAAGAAATCGTTTTGACTTGGATGCCTAGCCTTGGAAATGAAAAAGCCGATTCATTGGCGAAAGATGCCGTTATTTCGTGTTATATTTTAATATACATTTTTAAACCCCGATGACATTTTCATAAAATTTAAAGAAAACGTGATTTCCACATGGCAGAATCATTGGGATGAATCCAGTCAAACAAAGGGATATAACTTTTTCATAATACAGCCAGCAATTCCTTCAAAACCGTGGTTTTCCAGACTATCTTTGAACAAACTCTCAACATCCTCCATTTGCAGCATGCGGATAGGGAAATGCTGCCATAATGTTCGACTAACAAAAAATCATGTTAAGAATTCTGCGCTGTGTGAATGTCATCTTGGTGAAGAGGACCTGAATAATATTTTTTTCAGTTGCCCTATAAATAATTCATACAAAAAATTCATCCCTCACCTAATCAGTTCGGGCATATTGCCCCCCTACAACATTGCATTCCTTTTATCTTCCGTGAACAAACGCGTTTATAAAGTCTTGGCCAATTTTCTGAATATTAACAGCATCAATTTGTAAGTGTAAGTTTATTTTCATGTATTTGTTTATTTAGTTTATTTGTTACGCATATATTTTTTTTCACATTTACTTCACACAGGAGGCCCTGAGGAAAAAATTCCCTCAGGACCTATGTCATCTGAGATGCTGTGTGGAGGGTCTTTTTGAGGAGATGAATGAATGAAAATTGGTCTTGAAGAGACCCATGTTGTAGGAAGGAGGAAACACAAAGGCCGGCAAATCGTTCCACAGCCGAGCTGTTGAACACAAGAACGAGTCGAAGAAACGACCCGTTCTCATGTGACAAATGTCAACCGTATACATATGTTGGGTAAGCATTTGGCGTGTTTCTTGATTATGCACCGGTGCGGAAGGGATCAATGACGCTAGTTCCTCGGAGCATCTTCCATTGTAATACCGGTAGAATAAGGATGGCATTCCCACCCGACGCCTGTGCTCTAAAGATTGCAATCCGTCTGTTAAGATGGGAGAATCTATCAAACGGAACGCCCGTTTTTGCACAGAGTCGAGGTAATATAGAGGATATAATAAATTATATCAGCATATTTATTAATTTCCTGTTACTTCCAAGTTACAACAAGTGGAAGTAACAGGAAATATATATACATATTATGTAATTAAAATCATCTCAAATTGTAAGAATTTAGCGTATTATATTATTATTTGTATAGTATTATTATATAATGTAGATAGGTTCTTGTTATTAAAACCAAATTTATAAATATTAACCCAAAATTACACTTACAAAATTACACTCACAAAATCATTCACTTTGGAGTGAAAAGCCATTTAAAAAAAGGCACCCAATGTTACGGTTAATCAACGATGCCTACTCTTCTCAGGTTTTTAAAAATGTATGCAATCCTTTTTTTATACACTGAAAAAATCTGCAAAAGTTATCCAAAAATTGATTAACCGTTCAAGAAAAAATGTCGATATTTGAAAATGTGTGACCAATTTTATTAAAGGAAAAATTTAGTTTTAAGTGATTTGGGCATATTGATGCTCTCACAACACATTTCAATCCATACAGGTTTATATCCATAGATACAGCCTTATGTGATTTGGGCATATTGATGCTCTCACAACACAATTCTATCCATACAGGTTTATATCCATAGATACAGCCTTATGTGATTTGGGCATATTGATGCTCTCACAACACAATTCTATCCATACAAGTTTTTTATCCATAGATACAGCCTAATGTGATTTGGGCATATTGATGCTCTCACAACACAATTCTATCCATACAGGTTTATATCCATAGATACAGCCTTAGGTGGTGTACATTTTATACGATTGATAAACAATATGTAAAAACCTTACTTATAGAAAAGCCTCATCGAATTTCGGAATATTTCCAAGGTATTTCAAATGTGCTATATATTTCTTTTCAAAAAAATATAATTTTAGAAACTAGATAAAGTTACCTTTCGATTTTTATTTTTGAAATATATTTTAATATTTATAAATTGGAATACTTAAATTTCTAACATGAAAAAACTTGAACAAAACTCTTTATTTGTTACTCCATTGTTTGAAAAATACAAAAGTTGATTTGTTGGGTTTATATTTACCTATAAATGCATAATTGCATTTTTTTTTTTATGTATACCGCACAAGAGTCCCAACTGCTCCCGTCTGAAGCCAGTGAGACTATGGCATCCCCAATTGGGGTATGTTGTGAGGCTGATGGTAGTGGGGAGGGGAAGGAGATAGAGAAGAGGAAGGTGGGGAAGTACCTGGCTATTCAGATCTGGTCACTAAACACGGCTAATGCCATTTCAAGCAACGTTTCAATTCTGAATGGTGGTCTTACACCAGGGCGATACGGAGAGTATCTTCCACTCTGGAACGTGCCGCAAATATACTATTTATTATTTTAAATGAATAAATTGTGAAATAACACAAATTAATCAAATAAAATTTATTTGCCACGCCGGGATTCGATCCCGCGACCTTCGGTGTACGAATCAAGCGTCTTACCGCTGCGCTACGCCGGCCGTCAAGGCATTTATGTTTTGAAACATAAATAATTTTGAAAAACATAACTTTCGTGCAATTATTATTAAATGAAACTGTCAATTAAAAAATAATATTTACGAAATAACCACACTTTTTCAAGACGGGAATAACATGAGTGTCAGTCTGCCAAAAATGCGACGAAACCATTTCTTTCGCAGCACAGATAAAGACATTTTTTATTAGTAAGAGTTCGAAACGGAGCTTGTACAGAGCTTGTGTGTAAATAAAACACTGTTTAATGGTTGGAAAGTGTTTTATTTATTAGTAAGACTGTTAGCTGTTATTATTTTTCTATTACTTACCTACTCCTATTTCATTGAATATAATGTTGATCAAAAGGCCAAATTTTATGGCCAAGGCTTTCGTTGACGTTCGTAGTCAGTGGCTTTTAATATTTTTAATTTTTGTTGACACTATTAAATTCTCATTTTCTCATTGAGGACTAGATCTGGATGGACTAATTAATGAACATTTAGACTACACATAATATTATTGCGCAACGATTTTTTCAGGCGACTGCAGTTCAAACGTCGCACGGAGGACATTATCGTATTTTTATAGCAGTCCTCTCAATCTCATCCATTGATTTGGTTTTATTCCAAACCTCGTACCTGTTTGAGGTGCCTACGCCATTCCAATTTATCCATCTCTTTTTTGTCCGTACGCTGCACTGATATAATAGTGAGAGATCGTATTGTGGCTGGAGCATGTCGTCCTTTAACGAAGATTATTTGCAGCCGTCACTAAACAGCGACCAAAAGTGATTTGTTGAACCGGTTTGGGATTTCGTCCTGCCTCCGGGGAAAAAGTGGTCCAGAGGTATCAATCCTCATTCCCGTGACCATCTCCTGGACTGTGAGGCCAGGTGTGTGTTGGCCAGATGAATAATTCAGGGCCAGCTTTCAATGGATTTCTTCCATTGCCTTCCCTGCAAATTTACCTTTACCCCCTACCCCTACATGTTTCTTCAGTGACAACATGCAACTGCATTCAGGTACGGTAATAATTTTACTTTTTTTTATAATAATCAGTGAGCAAACATTACTTTTAAATGGAAATTTCAAAGTTTTCTTGATGTCTTCTCATTAACGAGTATATTCGTCTGTAAACTAATACAAATCATTATCTCCCACCAGTTTCTTTTAGCGACAAAAGTAACTGTTTGAAACGTATCGTCATCTCACTTAAATTATGCATACTTTACAATATTGAGCGTTCCAAGATGTTGTTTTCAATGTAAATTTCAGAGGATCCTTTTTATTTTGGCTTTGCCTTCTTCTGCAAATAAACAGGTACCTTCATATCTCACAAGCTTACTCCGGCAATGACTTTAATTAATGCACATATCTAGATGTTATTTTCAATGGAAAAATCAAAGAACCATATTTGTGGATGGCGTGGCCAGGTGTGTGTGGGGCAGCATGAATAATGCAGGACAAGGCTTCAATGGATTCCTTTCATTGCCTTCTTCTGCAAATATGTGGTTACCTCCATCCTCCACCAGTTTCTAGGGAACGCAATGCAGTCCACGTAATGCAGTTGCTACCGAGAGCACCATTCAGCATTTGTGCAGTGAATGCGTTTCATCTAAATTGTTTAAGTTTCTCTCTCTCTCCTTTACTGCACAATTTAATATCCAAACAATACAGATATTGTCTGGTGAGAGGGGTTACGTGTAATAAAACATTAAAATAATAAACGATTTTATTCCAGGCATTGTGCCCTTTTATAATTGCCGTTACGATTCACGGTTACGGTACCGTGACTTATTGCCATAATGCTGCAGCTCTTTCTTACACATTAAATAATGGTGAGACACATAAAAACGTGTGACTATTTTCTCCAAAATACTTAATTGCGTTCCATTTTCTTATATTTCAATTTGAGGGGCGGGAATGGGTACCGCCGCCCCGGGAACATTTATTGGATAACCAACACCTCTGCTTTAGGTCACCCCAAGTAGTTCGCTGCGTTTGGTGATTTAGCAGGAGTGCCCGGGTTCATGAGGTGAGGTTTGTCTCAGTCTTGGAGGCGGATGACCAGGACACACTGAACCCCAAATTCCCACCTACCCCTTAAACCCTTTTCCTTCCCAGAACTCTCTTCTCCTTCCTTTCCTTAAAAAAAGCTCCACATAGCATCCTAAAAGATGATATATGCCCTGAGGGAAATTATTTTCCTTAGGGCCTCCTGTGTGGAGCTCATGTAAAAAAAACACAAGTGAGGTAAGGTATGACAATGATTGTAAGTTTCTTTTGGGGGGGCGCGCTCACCGTTTTTTCTCATTTTCGACTGTGTTATTTAGTGTGTAAGAAAGAGGTGCAGCATTATACGTTTATGAACAAAAGCCAAACCATCAGCGCATTGACATTTGATGTTTTTGAATTTTTGGATTTCACTCACACTTAAATATTATCTTGTAACTATATTCCATCCTTTCAAAATTTATGCAAATAGCATCGGTAGGGGTCTACGAAGACGTCACGGTGCGGTGTGTGAGAGAGATACAAGAAATTGATGACTTTTGGAGGAAACAGACCTAGGTAGGTACATTGTGTAAATGTGTATCTCATCTTTTGAAAGAGCTGCAGCATTATTCTGTTAACGAACGTACGAGTACGTTTTTTGCCGTTTTTATGCAGTCACGGTAACCACATTGAAAAAAAAAACCATTAACAATTAATTATTATATATTATCATCGATATTCATTTTATCGAAGCTCATTTTAATGGTTGTTTTTGAAATATAAAAAGTGCGGAAATTTTTCAGATATTTAAATTATTATTGCAACATATTACGGTTCCTTCTTCAACTTAAGCCATCCACCAAATTTATACTTCTCCTGCCGGACTCTCTGGACCCATCGCCTTTCACCACAGTGGGAGGAATGGATTCATTCTTCCGTCACTCCTGGACACACTGACCCCCGGATTGCGATCCACCCCTCATATCTTTTTCCTTCCCAGTGCTTCCTCTCCTTCCTTTCTCTAAAAAGACCCTCCAAACAGTATCCTCAAAGATAATATAGGCTACGAGGAAAATTGTTTTCCCCAGGCCCTCCTGTATGGAGCTAATGCAAAAATACTTTAAATCAATAGTCTAAATGTCTTCAAAGCCATCCATCCGATCTCTCGTATAAACAGTCGGCAATCATAGGTATATTTTACAAAGCTAACACATGGAGCCAGTATATAGACTCCTGTCAATTAGATCGTTATCTACTTCAATGGATGGAATACCCTTCATTCTCTCTCCTCTCTTCTTTTAAGGACAATGCCCACGAGCAAGGAGTTGGTATGTACTACGGCCTCCAATCTCTGCCCAAAAATTGTCACATCTTTATACCCATTCACCCGTCTCGAGTCGGATCGCCATTCGCGTTCGGGACGAAACTCGCTAAACCTGATTATTTTCTTATATAAATAATGATCACGAACGGCATTATTGCGAACCCGCGAGTTGGATGGGACCAGTGTCCGGTGTCCAGGATCCAGGGTCCACTGTCCACCGGGGCCGGTCCGAGTGGGTAACATACAGCGGAGATCGTAACAGGTGCAGCTCTGTGAAATATTTACCCGTCAACTTGTCTGCTGCCCGGTAGCTGGTAGCTGTATGATATCGGATTACTCCTATGCAGTTAGACATTGTTAATTTATGTATTCAGTTGTTTATAGAGACATTTCTTTTGCGTCTTAATGGTCTCAATGCTTCTTCCTTCCTTTATCGATTCATTAATAACAGACCTCCTGATTTTTATGTTTCCTTTGTCTTTGAGAATATTTCGGGTATTTTTACAATGAAATTAGCTAGAAGTATGAAAGTTGGTTTCGCTTGTTTGTATCACTCCTCTTTCACAATCTTTATTTTATTTGGATAATTGAAAAGATGTTACAAACAGTATTGCATCTTTTTTGACAGTTCAAATAGTAAGTCAACTCTTGTGTTCTATAGGGTTTGATAGAACTTAGTTTGCAAGCTGAGATAATTGCGATGAAGTCAAGATTTGAGGTGGAAAATCTTAGGTCTATTACATCTAGGTACCTTTTTTTAAAAAAAAAAGGTACCTAGATCTAATATTAACCAGATTTTGTTCATATAAGTTTTTAGATTTTCACGGCCAAAAGCATTTTTGTTGTTAGTTTTTGGGGTGTTATGCCGCGTTGCGTCGGATCTACCGGATCTGCCCTGATGATGGACACTGTAACGCTGTCCGAAACGTCGGCTATATAAGGAGGTAGCGCAACACGGCATAACACCCCAAAAACTAACAACAACAAAAAGATTTTGTTCATGTACACTTTAACGAATTTTGGTACCACAGTTCTACGAAGCCGTTATTCGGACTGGAAAGCAATTCTGACTTTTGGGAAATTTGTTTAGGGGTTTTTTAAAGATAAATATAATATAAATATTTTCTTGTGGCGGTAAAGAAGGGTCAGCTTTGTCTCTAACGCTATCAACAAATATGAAAATGGAATCTAACACCATCTTCTTCTTAATATTCCACTCAGATGCATGACAACATCTCACATGAACTCTTGACACTGTGACCCTAAATAGAAATGTTATATTCAGCTAAACCACTCTTAGATTCATCAGCCATGAGGTTTGCCTTCTGAGTGTACATTTTCTTGGATTATAAGTGTATCATTATTTATTATTTTTACTTATCACTATCATCTGAATATTTTGCACGACCGGAGACCAATTTGAATAAAGAAACTAATTTATATTTTAATTATATTATATTTTTGGTATGTTTTCTTATTCAACCTTAATTTATGCTCCCTATTTTCAAACTTCCATTATATAATGCTTTACTTGCACAACATGTAATTATAATTTAATTTTACAATCCTTTTAATTATTATTAATAACTTAGGTACGCCTCATACGTCGTGTCTAGCAATGTTTAATTTTTGTGTAAACAATCCTATGGGTCCGAGTGGTTAAAATAAGCTCTAACGAAATCAGTAAATTGAATAATTTGTCCTCAATACATTATTATTTGTTCTTGCAATCTTGACAACCTACATCTGTTATGTAAACTAGATAATATACACTTCGCGAAATCGGGTCGAGTACAAGTGATGTGAGAATTTTCTTAATAATTTTTTTGGAAGTGGCAACTATTAGAAGAAGTATCCCAACTAGGGACACGATATCCAATAGAAAGTATCGATACTGTACTCATAAGTAGTATCGGAAAAAAGTATCGTACTCGTATCAACTCTCCCCCCCCCCCCCCCCCCCCATGATCAGAATTTTCAAATTCAAGTATCTATTTAAGTAGAAAAGTAAGAGGACGTCAACGTCAGCAAAATGAAAAAAGAAACAATCAAATTTAAGTACGTATAATGAATAATAAAAAAAGACCTATAAATTCACAAATTGCTATATTAGGTACTGATAAAAAAATGTAATTTTTGTATGTATATAATCAACTGCAAAACTAAACGTGCGTTATTAAATAAGTAATGAAACACAGCTGCCCCATTAAAACACGAATAAAATCCTCCCATGACACACTAGATCGCTTGTTCTTGCAATTTTACCAACGCAATGGAATGTTTTAGAAGGTTTGCTATGATTGAACTAGATGGCGTTGCCATAAACATGATCCGCTTTGCCAAATTTTTAAAGGTATCGATACTTGCCAAAAAGTACCATTGAGTAAAAGTATCGAATACAAAGTATGGAGTACAAAAGTATCGGTATCGAAAGGAAAAGTACTCGATACCACAAAGTATCGATACTTTTTTCGTGTCCCTACTCTCAACGTTCTGAATGAAGCCAGTGTGACTAAGGCATCACCAATAGGCGTATGTTGCGAGGTTGAGGGTAGTGAGAAGGGGAAGAGGAAGAAATTATTTGGATATTCAGATCTGTTCACCAAACACGGCTAAGCCGTTTCAAGCAAAGTTTAGATTCTGAATGGTGGTCTTTCTCACGTGGACGATGCAGAGAGTATCATCCACTTAGGAACGTAACGTAAACATATAATATGTTAAATAAATTAAATCGTGAAATAAAACAAATTAATCGAATAAAATGTACTTGCGCACCCCGGGATTGAACCCGTGACCTACGGATTCGTAGCCAAGGATCGTAACCCCTCAATCACGGATGCCATCGAGAATGTCAGCAATTAAATTAATTTTAATTTCTGACAAATTCGTAGAATTGGTTCTCTGTAAAGAAAATTAGATAGGAATTGGATTGTGTTGAATGATAAAATAAGAGTTTGTTTTTAAATCATTTGTATTCTTATTACATACATTTTGGGTAAACAATATAATATGTACAGGAGTAACCTACGTATGTACAACTCACTAGGCGATTTGACATTTATTTACATTTTCCGTGGCAACCGATATTCTATGACTTATGAACCTTTGTACAATATGCACATTTTATAACATTAAAAAAATAAATATCCTCTTATCCAGGTACTAATATATTACATATCTTGTCTTTACACCTAAAATAGTAATTGGCTACTTTACATGTCGGCTTGGCAACGATCTTTAATATTAACACATAAATACTTGACATTCCGACCAAACCGCCAGCTGCGATGGCCGATATGATGAACATGGCCAACCAACAAATACATGCAATTCGACGTTCGCATCTAGCAACATATTATGTACTCTTACCACCCTCGCGCAGTACTCGTACTCGTACTACTCGCACTACGTTATTTGCATTTCGTGCAGCGAATAAACTACGTGACGGAAATCTCAATCGGTTTTAACACCGGCTTTATTAACTTGTACACATTCTCCACGATCAAATGATTTAATGTTTATTCAATTCAATATAGTGTATATTATTACTCAATATTTTTAAAACACTGGCGTCTCAAGCGCGGTGAATTTCGTATAATGTTAATGGGATATATGAAGTTTTTAATGTGAATGGCGCACAACACCCTTAACTTTGGGAGCCAGTGTCGCAGTGAGACGATGGCATTCCCAATTGGGCTATGTTGTGAGGCTGAAGTTAGTGTGGAAATGAAGGAGATGGTGAGCATGATGGATGGGCTGGGTTGACACGGCTAAAGTAATTTTTAGAAACGTTTCGATTTTTAATTGTGGTCTTTCACAGGGCGATGTTAATAGTATCTACCACTATTTTTTTCATTGTTTTGAATACTTATAGATGGTTTTATGAATGTTACATGTGATGTTACTAGATGGAACAAGGAATTGTCAGCATTTTGCCGTCGGGATGGTTGCTTAAAATTTATAAATACATGAACATTTCTAGAACAAAACATGGCGTTTGCGTAGTTTTGTTAGTATAATACATTTTCCTCACATTTATAGTTAGCTAAACACGTTTTACCGGCTTCTGTGACCAACAGTCAGCATACGAGTATGCTCGCTGTTGGGTCCAGTAAAGTTAAGTCATCTACTAACTGTCTACTTGTCTCTTATGTACTCCCTACCTCCTCATCCTTCACTACGGTTGGGATTTGTATGGCGGTTGAATAATATCATATTTCGATTTAAAACATTGAGATAAAATCATTAATCGTTTCTAAACAATCGATTTATAACGGAAATTGGTTTAAAACATCGAATTACGACATAACTCGTTTCAAAACATCACAATATGATATAATTCGTTTCAATATTACTAATTTGGTAATAATTTGTTTCAAAGTATTGAAATATAACAGATATCGAAATAAGAATTCATTACAAAATACTTAATTATGAAAACGGATTAATTAGAATTTATTGCAGAACATCGTTATTTGATAGAAAAAAGAATAACAAATTTTTTAATCAATATTTTTTCATTATAATCGCTTTAAAAGATCGGAAATCATACTTTAAATCTAAATCAGCCTCAAATCTAAAGAATCCTTTTAATTTTGAATTGAATACATTTGCATTTAATTTAAAACCTTAAATAAGGTTGAAATTTTGGCAGTAAATATGTCATGATTTCTTTTAAGTTACGGAAAAGTTATTTGTGTTATTTTAAAGTTATTTGTGCGATTGCAAAAAAAGAGAAATCAACGTTAATGATAAGAAACTAGTTTTAATGAAGTGATTTCCCCTCTTTTGTCATGTAAAGTATTTAATTTAGATTTAAGGCTGATGTACAACCTACATTGGTTCAGGGTTAATTAAAATAGATATTGTATGGCATAATGATACCTAATTAAAAAAAAAACATCGATCAGTTTTAAAACATATTCACTGTGGTAAATAAGTAACAATTGAAATTTTATAAACTAAATAGGGCTCTTTTATCAATGTACCCCCAACTTTAAAAACAGTTTAAACGTGTTTAATACTCGATGTAGAGAAGCGTAGTTTAACTTTTAAAATCATGTTTTGAATCAAAATGCTTTTTTAAATTGCGGTTCTTAGTTTAGGGTACATTTTACATTCAGTCCAAATACGTAAATCTTTATTTACATGCTCTCCGTCGACTTATTTTCTAAACAATTACACATTTATACGAATATTTTTGAGCAAATACAATGGTTGATATAGTTTTTTTTTATTAAATTGTACACATAATACGTTTTTGCATTTTGCCAAATAGATTTTTACATTACGAATATGACGTATTTTAAAAACAATTCACTGAATGAGACATTTTTGTTAAATATTCAAATAATTGATTTTATTTATTGGTCATAAAAGTGAACTGTTACATAAATGATAATTAAATATAGACTAAATAATCATTTTGGGAAAATAATGTCTTGATAAAAGTACATCAAAATATTTATATAAATTTAAAAAACATGACTAAATACATCGATGACATGAAATTTTTTTGAATTAAAAATTAACTTTTACCATTCTTTGATCACATTGACATAAAATGAATATATATTTGAAACTGAAATCATTAGGTATGATGGAGATTGTATTACTTCTGTAGTGCCGTTTTCGTTGGCCTTTAAACATAATGCACCTATTTTATTCATAACATAACACATTTTAATTTACAAGTTGACTTTAGGAAAATCTTAGACAGCTGTGAAAGGTATTTTTATAGTTAATAAATACAATTTTATCTGGAAAGCGATCATTTGCAGTCGGTGAAGGCATTTTCCTATAAGATTCTAATTAATGTAATATGTAATTTAATGAATTGGACGCATGCGTCAATGCAAGTAAAGGGCAATCGGACACAAACTTTTATATTTATGGAGACCTTTACAACTGTCATATCGCTATCGCCTGCCGATACATCTCCCGTGTTAGTATAGACAGTAGATAACTTTATTGGTCGGTAGTTGTAATTCCGTTGTGCAAGATCAATGCCGGATTTATAATCTTTATTCCTTATGAATGACACATTTTTAATTTAGATTGATTTGGTTTTTCCGATAAAGTTGTATATTTTTAAAAACATTCATAAAAATGTTAGGATAACACTTGTGTCTTTCCTTAAGTTGCTTGCACCGTAGGAGTAGAGAGAGATGTAGAGAGCACTGCGCGGTGAGCACTGAATGGTATCCGGACATCTTCCGCAGAATGCAGAGCCGACAGCCGACAGTAAAAGGGCACGACAAACTTCACATCACCGGCAGAGCGGGCCGGATTATTACAATATGTAAAAAAAAAAAGTTAATAGTATTTTTAAAATGCCACATGTCGAGTATAAATATAACTAAGTCTTCGTAAAATCACAGCGATTCCTCGTGGCGCCTCGCGGCCAGCAGCCATCACCGGCAGCCGCAGCCCATCACGGCCATTTCCTGGTAGTTCTTCAGCACCACTTTGTTCTCCTCGTCCAGGTACAACATGGATATGCTGGACAGCGACGTGGGCACGCAGCACGCTTTGGGCACGGCGGCCGGGTTCACGGAGTTGACAAGCGTCTGCACGATGGCGTGGTTGGTGGAGTTGAGGTGGTCCGCCAGGGGGAACGGGCAGTCCCCGTGGCAGTAGTAGGCCTCGTAGCCGTTGGGGGCTACGATCCAGTCCGCCCAGCCGACGTCCCCGAAGTCGACGTAGAGCGGCCGGCGCTGACACGTCTCGCGGTGGTCCTTGCGGCGGTGGCCGCGTCGCTCCGCGCGGCGGTTACGTGCGGGTACCAGCGGTGCGTCGGCTGGTTGCAGACGCGCGCGGCCATCGTCCGTGAAGGCCAGCAGCGTGGGCTGCCGCACTCGCCACGCGTTGCGCCGCTCGCCAGCCGCTCGCCGCAACCGCACGTGGCGGTGCTGGCGCAAGTGCGGAGCGGCCTGCACGTGCACGAGCAGCCCGTAGTTCTCGTGCGGCCGCCACAGCCAGCGGTCCACGGCTGTCGTTACGTCCAGCCGCACGTCCCCCGCTTGGGATAACTTCACCCACTTAGAGTCTGCGAGCCGCAGCTGGGGCGGACTGCGCCCCTTGCGGCCCGGCTTCACTATGTCGTATACTAACACTTGGTGTCTATGTTCGGACGTTTCACTGCCCGGAATAAAGTTTATACTGTCTCTAGCTAACACTATTTCAGCCTTTGTGAGGGATTCTCCCTCGGGGACGGTGACGTTGAATGCCAACCGGAACCGATCTTCTTCCTTGAACTTCTTATCGATGTCGCTCGCTAAAAAAATACACTTTTATTAGTCAAATGTCATAAGGCAATCCAAACACTAATATAGGAACTAAGGATGTGAGCTACTGTGGGTTTAACCTTTTTTGTTTCTTTAAATTTTATTTTTTTTGGGTTGGTCAACAGTGATTTATATTTATTTATTTATAGCAACGCCATAACAAAAAAAATAATAAAAGTAAGTGTAGACAAACTCATCATTGATGATAAAGAAAGAGGTAAGTACCTATATAATTAGATTTTATGTAATAAAAAACCAATGAAAGAAAAGTATGTTTAGAATTTTTTTTAATTGGTGTAAAAAATTTTATGAAAACTGAAATTGAAAATTTACAGAGAAAATAAATTGTTACCACCTAATTCAGTTTGATATGATAGTAGACAAAAAGTTTTAAATGAATTATAGGTGGCTAAAGATGATTATTTTAAAATAAATCGAATGATTGTTATGTGTTGCTAGTTGCCGTGGGTAAGACGGAAAAATTTTCTCAGGTTTTGTCCGGTTACGGCAAGTTACGTCAGGTTATGTCACGTTATGTGAAGTTATGTCTGTTTATTTTAGGGTCGAGATGTCGAGAAACATTCCTGTTATTTCGTTATTTTAAAAACATCTTTTTGTCTATTGCCGTTAAAGGACATTTTATTTTATTTTATTTATTTATTTACGGACAAATAGTCCATTAACAATATAACAATAACACGAATAAAAAAAGAGAGATGACAATGAAAGGAGAGTACATATATATGAAGAGCATTGACAAAATACATATAATATAAAAGTACATATAGTATAAAATAAATACATATAATATAAAAGGACATAAGTAGTTTGAAGATAGATTTAAAAAGACTTTAAAAAAATCACATTGCGTATCGACTGCCGAAAGTCATTTCGGCTTACACTAAAAAATTCAGTGCTTTGATTTGCGTTGACAAGTCTCGACATTCTGGATAAAGGAGAATGATATTCATAATTAGTAGAATGTTGATTGAGGAACAGCAATTCATTATTTCGGAGTCTATGGGAAGAGACGTTGAACTGATTGAGTTGTAACAAACCAAGTGTGTCAGTAGTACTGTTGATAATTTTGAAAATGCATTTTAGATCAGAGTCCTTTCTACGTTTTTCTAAAGAAGAAATGTTTAAAGTTTGTTCAATTTCATCATACGAGTAGTCGCCTCTTTCGAGTCCTAACCTCCAAGCAATTCCTCGTAGAAAGCGATGTTGTACAGATTCGACGTGATAAATGTGGACAGCATAGAAAGGAGACCAAATGACACTAGTATATTCAAGGTGAGGGCGAACCAGCGAACAGTAGAGAGTTTTACGTGTACTTATATGTTTAAAGTCAAAGATAATTCTATGAATGAAGCCGAGTAGTTTAAGTGATTTGTTTACGATGTTATTAATGTAATCACAGAAAGGAACTTTGCAGTCTAGAGTGACCCCAAGGTCCTTGACAGATGTGACAGTAGAGAGACAAATATTATTTAGTTTATAATCAAACTGAATAGGTTTTTTGGTTCTATAATATGACAAAATTTTGCATTTATCAACATTAAGTTGCATGCAGTTAATTTTTCACCAATCATTAAATGAATCAATATCAAGTTGAAAAGGAAACAATCAAGATGGGATTTAATTATCTTAAGAATATACAACAGCTATCTGTGAAAGGTTTAAATTTGTTGTTTCAACACGCATATTATCATACAAAAATATTATTATTGCGGCTACTTTAAATTGATTAATACAATACTAATATTAAGCTTATTCTGGGTGAATTCAATCTTTGATGGTTGAAAAAATATCCACCAAGACATGGATGAATGGATAAAAATGAGGAAACGGATAATATGGATGACATTGACGAAATAGATGAAATGGATGTAATGGATGACATTGATAAAATGAATGAAAATGATGAAACGGATGAAGTGGATGGCATTGATGAAATTGTTGAAAAGGAACTAACGGCTGAAACTGATGAAACGGATGACATTGATGACACGGGTGAAAGGGATGATATTGATGAAATGGATGAAATGGATGAAATGGATGAAATGGATGAAATGGATGAAATGGATGAAATGGATGAAATGGATGAAATGGATGAAATGGATGAAATGGATGAAATCGATGAAGTCGATGAAATCGATGAAATGAATGAAATTGATGAAATAGATGAAATGGATGAAAAGGATGAAATGATGTAGACATGGTATGGTGGTAATAGTCACCTTCGTGTGTGAAGCCCCTGACAGTGTTGGCCGTGCGCTCGTGCAGCGGAGTGCGCCCCGTGAGGAATACGTCCGGCAGCAGCGGGTCGGAGGCACTGAGCTGCGTGTAGAGCGCCCGCATGGCCTCGGGCACGAGCGGGCGGCGCGGCGGGCGCTCCCCGGGCCGGCGGGCTGCGGCGCGCGCCAGCAGCTCGGCCAGCGGGCCTCCCGGGCCCCCCGCCCCCGCCCCGGCACCGGCACCCGCAGCCCCGCAGAGCGCGAGCGCCGCTAGCGCTGCGCGCCACCACTGCATGCTCCTCACCACTCTGCAAAAGGAGGGAGACTATTTTACATTATGTGACTGTTGCCTCGCGCACTCGCCTCACTCTGTCAATACATGACACCTTGGTCATAGATAGAATAATGAAATCAATTAATTATTGGTAGAAACAACAATTTCCAGAATTATGAACTTTAGTGAAAAATATTATGAGCTCTTCAAATACATCCATCGAAATTCATTATTTAAAAGAAGTGTGTTAGGAACATTTAACAGAATGATAACAAATAATACATATTGAAAAAAACAAAATAAAAGATAAATAAAATCCATTTACCAAATGTTCTCATCATGGGTTGATCATCGGATGAAAAAGGAAGCAATTATATAAGGTACGAGTTACACTATAAAGATGGTATAGCGCCCTTGAGGTGATTTTTCACGATAACGGCGCTATATAAATTAGCCAAATATTATTATTTATTTATTTATTTATTTGGAATTTCACGCCCGGCTGGGCTTTTACATGCATTTTTTTTAAACAAAGAACATCTAAATCTAAATGTGCATTACAAAATAATAAAAAAACTAAATCATAAACAAAACAAAAACAAAATCAAAATCAAAATCAAAATCAAAATCAAAATCAAAATCAAAATCAAAATCAAAATCAAAATCAAAATCAGAATCAGAATCAGAATCAGAATCAGAATCAGAATCAGAATCAATATCAATATCAAAATTATAATCAGAATCAATATCAATATCAAAATCAAAATCATAATCAAATCTAAAACAAAAATAGAGTAAAAAACAACTTGAAATATAAACAAAACACACCACCATGCAAGATGGAAAAACTGTAAACTGAGAAAAGTGCAAAACATGTGAAATAAATCGAAGCAGAGCTATGCAGTTGGATAAATGAAATTTGTGGTTCTTTTTTCTGATATAAATTCTACTATAGCTTGTTTATATTTAGTGAATGATGTGTTAAATATGTCAACAACATCTTTATAGTCATTACCCAAAGTTTGTATACGGCGAACGGGGGTATACAATTGTGATTCAGTGTTGGAGTTGTCACAATAGAATGGTAGATAGTGCCTCGATGTTGAATTGCGAGGTATATGGAAAGAAATCAAGTATAAAAGTTCAGGGCTGTCAATTATTGAATTTATGATTTTATGTAAACATGTTAGGTCATATACTATTCTACGTTCGGATAATTTTAATAAATTAAGTTGACATAGTAGATAATCATAGTTGATACATTCGCTTGTAATACCCATTCTGAAATTAATATATCTTAAGAATTAAATGGTAGAAAAGAGAAAAAACATAATAGAAGCAAGTGTGGAAATTCCACACATGAGAGAGAAAAGGTTAAAAATGATATATTGCAGTTGAATGTTTCCATCCTAAATATTTCATATTTTCTTTGTGGTCTGGTTGTTTCATTAATACTCATTTTAGAAATCAATTCTGATTCAATTATATTGTTTAGGGGGTCGTCCATTAATCACGTGATGTTTTTTAGCAAATTTTTAACCCCCCCCCCCCCCCCTGGTGATATGTGGTGAGGTTTTAGACAACCCCCCCCCCCCCTCCAAAATCACGTGTATTTTTTTAGCACAAAGTATAGGACGTTCATCTTTAGAAATTGTGCGTTCAATGAAAAATAAATACATGTGATATCTCATTTTATCCCCCCCGCCCCTCATGATGTTTCGTGATTTTTTCCGACCCCCCCCCCCCCCTTTCGAGCCTCACGTGATTAATGGACGACCCCTTAATACTTTGTATAAGCACGAGTTTTTTATTTCGCACCACCACACATTCCTCATTATTTTATAAATCCCGTCAAAATGCGGTCGAAAAATCCAAATCCCAACACCCATTTTCAAATGTGGTTTCGAAATCTATCAATATTTCTAAAAAAAAAATTATAATTTAGTAAAGTAATTAATATGATATTTTGTAAACAATAATATTATCTAATAATATCATATATAATATCTAATAGTATCATATACATATATATATTTTGTTTTTGTAGTTAAGTGACCATTTTAGCAATGAGACGTCTTTCGACTGAAAATCGTCGAAATATTCACTACAAACACAAAGTATTATTCGTTCCTACATCTTTATTGAATACATTATTCAAAGCACTACTTTATTGAACAATATGGGCATATAAATAATAAATACTAGATACACGAATGGAATACACTTTTTGTATATTTTTCATTATACTTAGTTAAATATATAATTATGTTCGAAGAATAATTATAATTTATTTTCTTTCTTCTATTTCTCTATACCACAAGATTACCGTGTTTTACATTTCATTTTGCTTTTTTATTTCTGGTATTTTACTAGTGGCGTCTCCACCGAGTAACTACTAAACCTTAATTTTCACATGCTGTGAACACCAAAGGAAATTTTATTAATGTACCTAATACTTGTTAATAATAAATTAAGGAAAACGGAACCGATTTAACTATATACGTCGGCTGTTCAAAAAGTAAAGGGAATTTTTAAATTTTCCTGGTTTGGAGGGTCCGATTTCAATTTTTTTTTTATTGTTATGTTGGTATGTCATGTATTACATGTCCCTGAAATATTATAAAATTTTCAGCGGTATTCCCTGTTTAGTTTGTCCAGGGGCGTATAACTCTGTCAAAATTTGTGTCCTGTGACCATAAATAACTCTTACTCTAGCGAAAGTGCCACACACCTCAGACAAAGCTGAATTCTAGATAGGTCTGTAATTTTGATTTTCGCCATCTCTCGCTCTCTACGTGTGTCAGAAAGAGATGCTCATACACCTACGTCACTAAAAAAAAGGTACCAAATGTATGTATTATTTATGGTACCAAATGCAGGAAACCGCACACCGCACTATCTGCAGGAAATAGACTCGCATCTATGGATTTGCCATCCGCCATGTTATGTTTATTTACAGACGCCGTTGTACGTTGTTTTAACAATTTACCGATGAACATATTTTATTCAAAAATTGCTTTCATGAATTCTAGAGGTGAAACAAGTGTTTAGTGTTGATCAAGAAATCAGGTAATTAATTACATAAAACATTATTCACCTTAATTTATCTGTAAATCAATATTTGAGGTTAAAATATAGAGGTTTTTTGATTTTATCGTAAAGGCAAGCTTATGGGTACTAGTGGTTTAATGTTTTTCCATATTTCGTTTCAGAAAATGTTCTACCACCTCATAAAAACGTTGTTAACGTATCGAAGCCTATACTTTAGGAACATTTCATAACATTGTTAACGTCAGATTTGTGACCATCATTGTGAGAACATACATTGTGGCTGAGGATGCGATGATGTCGTCTCTCTCCTGGCATGCCGCTTGAAGTTCCGAAAACCCTCTGGACAGAAGGAGACAAACTCATCCGACGATCGTTTTTCACCCCAGAAGATAGGCGGAGGCTTGAAACGTCAACGTTAAAAATGCCCATCTTATACAAGACTTCATACAAGACCTCGTACAAGGTAAAATTGATAATGCTTTAAAACAAACTATTACACTGTTTCCCCGCAGGATAGGCAGAGAGGACGGACCATCAAACAACTCAGTCTTGGCATACACTCCTTGCCTTGTTCAATTTTTTAAATGTATGTGGGGTATTTAAATGGTAGCATTCAATACAAAATGCTGTTTAGTGAACATAAGTTTATCAGTTGTCATGCTAAATCTTAAGTAATATTTGAGATACAAATATTGTAAAAACTGTTTTCAATTTTCAGATATAACAGGAACACCAGAGAGTTCAACGTCCCAGCTGAAGATACGTCGCATGATTCCAAAGAAAGGTGACTGTTTATTTCTCTATTTGCTATGATTACTTGCACACACATAGGGTCAAATAATGCTCGTAGAGCTTTAGTTTAACCTCTCGTTCTCCACCATAAAGAAAGAAAGGCCCTGTTGCAGACGATTATTAACAACTTGCTCTCCGCCATAAGCCTCTCACTTATTTGGACTCACCGAACTCATGTAAACCGACTAACACATACTATTCTGACTCTTGAAGTGGCCCGTCGCATATAAACTTTGTTCATCACAAGTATTCTATGTTCCGTTCCCAAACTTTGTTTAATGTGACATATTTATTTCATAAGACATATTGCAGTTTTTTTATCAGTTGTCATGCCAAATCTTATGTAATATTTGAGATACAAATATTGTAAAAACTGTTTTCAATTTTCAGGTATAACAGGAACACCAGAGGAGAGTTCAACGTCCCAGCTGAAGACATGTCGCATGATTCCAAAGAAAGGTGACAGTTTATTTCTCTTGCTATAATTACTGCACATATCTAGGGTCAAATAATGCTCATAGAGCTTTAGTTTAACCTCTCGTTCTCCACAATAAAGAAAGAAAGGCCCTTTTGCAGACGATTATTAACAACTTGCTCTCCGCCATAAGCCTCTCACTTATTTGGACTCACCGAACTCATGTAAACCGACTAACACATACTATTCTGACTCTTGAAGTGGCCCGTCGCATATAAATTTTGTTCATCACATTCTATGTTCCGTTCCCAAACTTTGTTTAATGTGACATATTTATTTCAGAAGACATGTTGCAGTTTTTGCTGTGAGATGGCTGAAATATATCCACGGAAGGTATTTCATATTTTTGTGTAAAGCATTTTGTGTTTTTGTAACACTTATCCATTGTATTTGTGAAAATAAAAATAATATTTAAACATGTACCTCGAGTTTTCATTTTTCTAATGCAAGCAGAATTTTAAATTTTGCCGCTCTAAAGTATTTTTATTTTTTATATAATTTATTGGGCTAATGAATCCATGAAGTCGGACAGAGCGATTATATTGTCTATGGTAGACAAATAAAATTCCTCTATCTTTTAGTCAATTCGCGCCACGCAAGTCATTTTGACAGTTAAGTTTGACGACCAAATCACTAGTATGGAGAAAGCCCGAAGATATCGATCTAGGGGTTAGTATATTTATGAGTTTGTCTGTGGCAGCCGCTAAGGTTAGACGTGTTTTTATGAGCTCGGCGATTTTTCTTTATTTTAAATGGATCAAGAACATTTGTATCAAATTTTGCGTAAAAAATGAAATAAAGTGTGTGAAATGTTAACAAAGGCCTATGGTGAGTCTGCTATGAATAAAAAATGGTTTACGAGCGGTATAAACGAACTTTCTGGATGGTTCGCTAATGCTCTAGAAAGTAATAGAAGGAGAATGTTCTAGAAGCTTTCAGAAATGAGTGGCGGAGAGTGTCAGTGAGTCTAGAAGGTTCCGGAAACATTCTGGAATGTTGTGAAATGTTCGGGAATAGGGAATGAGGAACAACATTGTGGAATATTCCAGAACACTCTCGAATGTTGTCCTGAGAGAAGTCGGGTACCCCAGCTAGTAGGTATAATATAAATGATGAGACTTTTATTAATCAATCTAATCATACGTGTACAAACATCATTTTGGGTGGATAAAATTGTTTTAAAAAATCTGCCTGGATCTATCATGAATTCGCCCTTTATTTGTTTTTGTATTTACATACGTAAAATACAGACTTATCGACGTCTCTATTATTTCATCTGTCTGGCAAACTTAAAAGATCTATTTGGTCGGAAAAACAAGCATTTGACCTCTTTGTTGGGAGTACTTTAATTTATAATGAGTCACGGGACTCGTAACCTCACTTCAGAGCTCCGTGAATTCCGGGTCATAAACGTGTGGCGTGTGGCTAGTTCCAAATATCACTTATTATAATGTTTAATAACATACGCAAACCATTTCACAATAAATTACACGATAAGAATGTAAAAAGGAGATATTGTTATTCAATATAAAAACAACAAAATGTTTATTACAAAGTCTTGTGCAAAGTCCGAACGACAGTTGGTGTGTTCAAGTGATTGCGATAAAATTCGAGTATTTTCTCGTTTTAACTAAGATTATATCATCGGGGTTTTGTAAATTCTTTTATTTTTATTTTTAATAGGTTTCCATGTTTTTAATGGGCTTTGATATCGCTTGCCATACACTTAACACAGACTACAAACTCGATAATACTGTCCAACAACAAAATAACGCGAAATTGACTTTCAACTGACCATGGACACAGAAAACGTTACTTAAATAACTCGAAAAAGACCAGACAAGAGTCTTAAATATTATAATAAGAATGGTATACCAACCAGTGGCGGTTGGTGAAATATTTTGAGAATGAAAGTGCTATGCGATCTTGTTGATTTAATACATTTATAAAATAAAAGTGATTTCATCAAGGGCCTGTAAAATGAAACGTTGTTAATAATTTCAGAAACTGTTGGAGAAATATGACGGATTTGGTGTTAAAAGAGATATCTTGGTGTTTAAATGCCCAGGTAGCGAAATTTTTTTCTTATATTTTTCTATGGATGCTTTTGGAATAATTAAATTTGTAATGAATACCAGTAACAAACAATTGACGGAACGATCGGAAAGAAATAAACGACGGAGAGTTCTAATCATCAGTCAGAAATAAATGACGAAGTACTCTAAACATCGGATAGAAATTAATGATGGAGTGCTCTAAGGCCGGGCGCAAACATTAGGTTTTGCTTTCCGATTGTTTGATCAGACAATCCGATCGAATAAATACCGATTCGAAAACCGGATAGGTATTAAAACAGGGGCCACGCCCGTTGTCGGACATGATTGGACAGCCGGCGCGGAAGGGTGTGGCCTATTTTTATTACCGATCCGGTTTTCGAATCGGATGTGTGCGGTATTTATCCAACTTTTATAAGAAATGTATGGCGCGAAGGTCTTCCGTTTGTCTGATCAGATAATCGGATGGAAAAACCTGATGTATGCGGCCAGCCTAAACATCGGATATAAATAAATGACGGCGTGCTCCAAACATCGAATATAAATAAATGGTTTTCTATAACTACATTTTATTATGAATCAAAGTGTTAAAAAACTTTAATAATGATGTTGTAAATAGACCGGTGGGTAGGACGCTCGGATACAAATCGGAATAATCGAGTTCGAAACTCGAAGCGGGTTCTTATTTACTCACCTTTCCAACACGAATGCCCAGTAAAAAAGTCTGCAATATTAGGAAAATAACAAATTTAAAAAGGGTAATCTTAGAGAATTCTGGCGTAAAAAACCACTAGCCTTCACTATTACCAATGCAAAGCATTTTATTTAATCAACTATTTAAATTCTACGTCCTTTATCACGGTGGCACAAGAAATATTTAAAAAAAAAGTATTCTCGCCATAATATCTTAATATAAAAGTTTTATTGATCTTTTGTCGCATTAATAGTATAAAATGTACATAAAATATGTAAATACGAAATAGGACAAGAATTTATTACGTTTATTCCACCTGTTGGTTTTACTTTCAAACCGGTCTGTTTGAATGTCAACCGTTTGCTGATGAGATTCACGAATTTATAGCATATCTTATCACTTCTTCACGCCTTGTCTCACCTAACGAGACGTACACTTCTTGCACATAACGACAACAGATCATGTATTGTTCGGCCTCTTATGTATCCTTACTATATGAGATGCAACCGTATAGTATGTATCTGTGGTAAAAAAGAAATTCTCAGGTGAACAGTTTGATACTTTCTTTATCTTTGTCCTTATCAATTGAGTAACGACAAGTTGCAATAATTTAGTGAATCATGTGTGTGCATGATGGAGTTATATCAAGGAAAGAGAAATATAAAATTTGATAAAATAACAAACTAATAATTATATTTCAAATTAAAGTCAAATCATGAGAGAATCTGAGAGAACTGAGAGAACTGAGAGAACTGAATGATAAATAATCGGCTTGCAAACATTGTGAAGATAATGCAAAGATAAATAGTTACTCAATAAAAATATGTAAAAACTACAGGCCGTTTAAGACCATGAAACCCTGTTTAAGAGGACTGTTTAGGAAAACTGTGACATTATTATCACACTTATTCTATTATGTTATATTTGTATTTTATTATTATTTATACTTAAGGTGGTATTCTAGTCTAGTTTTTTTCGTATATCAATAGTTTAGAGATTCAAAAATATCTCTAAGGATTTCTCGAAATTCGAATTATTTTAAAGGTTATAACTATTTTAGTGTCTCGGTTTAGACGGAATCTAACTAGAATCTAAAAAAGACCAAAATGTTAAACGCATTTTTCTCGTAACTATTCTTCGAGACGTTTGACATGATATCTCAAGTTCTACTCAACCAATTTCCTTGAAATTTGGTGTGAGCCTTCTCTATACATTAATCTATCGCGCTAACTAAAGTCATAAAAAAAAAATTTTTTAATATTTAAAAAAAATCGGAAAAGTCAAAAAAACTGTTAAAAAATGTTTTATTTTTATTTCAGACAGCCGCCATTTTGCGAAAAAAAAATTTTTTTACTTTTCCTTAATTTGGGTCATAGCAGCATTTGTTTGGATTAAGAGTCAGTATGTTGTTTTTTTTTTTCAGATTACTAGGAGGGTTGCAATTGTGTCAACCAGGGCCCGCCATTTTTTTGAGACTTCAACACCCTGTAATTTTTTGAATTTTGAATTTTTTCGTTTGAATTTTTATGTACTCTTTAAAGTTTAATAAATATTTAGTAAAATAATTGCTACTAAAAATATTATTTGTTTTTTTATTGCACCTGAAAAAATACCTACAAATCATGCTACTAGACTTTAGTCATAATCATGTACAAGTTTGCTTATATAAACTTATAAAAAAAGTTAATACTAAGTTACGACTCGTAACATAATATTATGTTACGACTCCTGTAGCTTAGGCAAAATTACGTACATACGAGGATAAATTATATTATTACATCAGGAATAGGGTTATTACATCGAGGTTTTTCTAAAGAACTGTTAACTCAGGCATAGCAACCTTTTTTGTCAGGATATTGTTCATCAACAAAAGTTGGAATTCAACAACATTTTTGAATTTGAATTGTCATTTCCAACTTGATCACAGAACTTTGGAAATTCAATTTTTAAAAATTTTAAAAAATGTTTAATACCAAATAAAGACGATGCTTGGTGGTAACTGCTAGTAATTGAATTAATTAAACGCTGGGCTTTTACGAATAAGAAATATCCGAACTAGAAACACTCCCTAGACGAAACAATTATAATTTTGGAAAACATAAATGTTATGGAAGAAAATGTTGTTTTAGCGAGATCTGGTTCAGATCAAAGACAAAATGATGTTATTTATTTCTTTTGGCGAATCCTGCTTAACGTCTAGTAAAATGATTTATTATGAATTTAAAACCAAAAAGTCAGTTATTGCGTGCCGAATCTCTTTAAAAATCACCGATAAAATAAAATTTAAATTAGAGATGGTTTATCCTTCTCGATATTTATAGTTTTATTACCAACTGTCAGAACATTAAAATAGTGGTTTAAAATATTAGTATATAATTATTCATATTAGTAAAGTATAATGTCCAGAGTGATGTTGGTACACAACCTCACTCCCTGGATATTATTTAAGTGAATCCAAGTGGTGAAAAACTGAAAATGACATTTTTTATGCCCATTTACACAGGAAGTTGGCTAGACGTTTAATCACCCTGAAAAGCTCCGGACAGAGCATTACTGCGATTTTGTATGAATGCCATTGAAGCCAAACCTAAGGTGAGAGAAAATTGTCTTGTAGCCATCTCGTATGACAAACTTTTGGATTGATTTGTGTGCAAGGTGGTATAAACCTAATTACATATATAGAGTTATATACTAGTTCCTCGGAGCATCTTCCATTGTATTACCGGTAGAACAAGGACAGCATTCCCACCTGACGCCTGTGCTCTAAAGATTGCAATCCGTCTGTTAAGATGGGAGAATCTATCAAACGGACCGCCCGTTTCTGCACAGAGTCGAGGTTTTTTTTTAAGGTGTTTTGGAGCTCCAGACCAGAGGTGGCTGCCAAATTCAACCGTGGGGCGCACTTGCGATTTGTACAGAGTTAGCAGTTGTGTACTATTAAAGTATCTGCGGGCCCTGATTGATTTTGTAAATCTGGTAAATCGGCAAAATGTCTTTATAAATCACTTTCCTTTCTCTAAAATATAAAGAAAATCTCGCTAGATTTTGTAAAAGGAGTTTCAAATATAATATAATGAAAATTGCACAACAAATCCCATATTCACGTCTCAAATCCGTTCGTTTTAGAGATAATTTTCCGGTCAAAATATCTAATTTTTATTTATTTCATGATTGACGAAAATAGGTTACAAAAAAAATTAAGTGTACTGGGTGAGAGCCGGAGGTAATAACACAACTATTATTGCCAAGAACGAGTGGCATCATCTCGATAAACGTGTTAGCAACAGTAGACATAAATCACTAACTTCATCGAATTGTTGAATAATGGCATAGGGTGTGAACCACAACTTTCCTACGAAAAGAGCCCCGGCATTCGATTTGGCTGCTGATCTTGATCAAACCTATAATAATAATACTTTAATATATAGGTTTAGTCAAAATAACATCTTTAAAACATAATCAGGTTGAAATGCTAAGAAATTTTTTCCATAGGAAAGCTGATAGTTCAGAAATGCACAAAATAATTTGCAAGGCAGATAGAAATATTTCACCATTAAATTTATACGACGAGAATGCCAGCATTCTTATAAATACCAACCAGGAATTATTAGATTCCTGGTCAAATAAAATTCTTCACGCAAAACACTTCAATTATCTCAACCAAACATATGTTGACAAATTTTCGTCAAACAAATGGTTGAGTACCTATTGGAGAGTTGAGCGCAGAAATAGAAGGCTTTATGCTTGCCATACAAGATAGAGTCATTAATACTAAAAATTATAGGAAGCATATCATCAAAGATGCAAATCAAATTGATGATTTATGTAGAAAATGTTTGGCTTTTCCGGAAACTATAGAACATATTATATCGGGATGTTCTGTATTAGCGCCGTCCGAGTATACATTTAGGCACAATCAAGTTTTAAAAATAATTCACCAAAGTTTGGTAATTAAACATAACTTGATTGACTGCCGTAATATACCATATTATGAATATGAACCAAATTCATTTTTAGAAAATGAATTTTATAAAATTTATTATGATAAAACTATTCTGACAGACAGAACAATTAGTCATAATCGACCCGATATAGTTTTACATGACAAAATTAAGAAAATAACTTATATAATTGATGTCGCTATTCCAAATTCTTGTAATGTTCAGAAAACTGTTTCTGAAAAAATAAGAAAATATACAGATTTAGGAAATAAAATTAAAAGAATTTGGCATTCTCAGACTATAAAAATATTACCATTTGTTATTTCGGCTACTGGCATTATACCTAGCTCTCTCATTCAAAATTTAGGCGTATTAGATTTGTCAAAAAATTTGTACATAAAAATGCAAAAGTCGGTCATTTTAAATACATGTAGGATTAAGAAAGATTTTTTAAATATTTATATTGAGGGATCAGTAGGATTTATCGGACCAGTTAGGATTTCATCAGAGCCGAACCCTCTGATATGAAAATATCTGGAGTCGGTGAAATATTTTCCCATTATGTTTCTGGTGGATTGACGTATTGTTCTTGTATTGTTTTATTCTTATATAGTGCACTTACATTGCGTTAATTTACTAGATATTCATTTGTGGAAAAGTGTGTGGAAGGGTTTAGTCTTTCATTTGGGAAAGATTCAACCCGGACATAAAATCTGGAGCACCGTAAAATAGAGAACTTCAATCCAATTTTCTACTTTTTTTAATGAATAATGACCTACTAACTTAAATAACTGCATTTTTTTAAAGTGTTGGTTTTAATAGTTAATAATTGTCAAAGTTTTAATTTTTCAAGATCCCCCGAAAACCACCGTATCTATGGTGGTATCGTGTGACGTCATCAATCACGTCATCTACTATAATATCGCGCAATCAGCTGTTCGACTCGCCGCCATTTTGAAATTTGGAATTCGAAGGAATCTCCCTAGAAGTAGCATTACAATTTTTTTTGTACAGTAATTTTTGAATATTTTCAATAATAGAGATACCTTTATTTTTTAAACTGAATTATTTAGGCCTAAATAATGTTTCAATAAACACAACAACTAAATCTCTATAAACAGTATGTAAATAAACGAATAAGATGAAATGTTGTTAATGCGATTCTTCTCATACCATAAATATACCAAACCACCCATTCCCGTACAATGACTTTACGGTGACCAGTGACGTCACCACTAAACATTTTAGTAACACCTATTAATAATAACTTGACGGTGTGTTTCAACGACAGTATTAAAAAAGCATTTTTTAGTATTTTTTTAAAACTCTGCGTTTAATATTATTAAATAAAACTTATATATTCAGAATCAGCGTTTATTGGTCTATACTCTAAATGAACATATTATTTAAAGCCATTATATTTTTCACTGGAGTTCCTTATTATACAACGCCGTTTCGTGAAATATCATCGCAAGGATGCTTAACATAGTAATTTCTGACATGGTGACGAACAACAAAGCCAAAAAAGATGGTTTATATGGAGACCTACTTTATTGGGTGAAATTATAACAAAATACCACGGGGATCAAATCCTAACCGTCTGCTTTTTCTAATAAGAATTCATAAATTACCTTGGTTGAAACTGTGAGTATGCTACATTCGTCAAAAATCTCATTTTTTTACGAAATGTTAAGGACTGTTTGCGATCACCGGTGAAGGTACTGTCAATAATACCAACTATTGACAAAATCTAAAATATTTTGGTCTATAAATTTTGGTTTTTGCATCAATGTTTTGGCATTGAATGCTAACATTTCGTAACAGGTATTCTGGGAGTGCCTTCTTTTAGAACTTATGATTCTGCATTGAGTGTATAAACATTGCCATCTAATTAAAAAAAGCAATTAATTTGACGTGGGTTTAAAACAACCCTAGAAACTACACCCACCCTTTAAGTAATCGCGTTTGAACTTAGCAGGTCAATACAAGAAAATCAGCATTATTTAAATTTCATTGT
This sequence comes from Limnephilus lunatus, assembly GCA_917563855.2. NCBI lineage: Eukaryota > Metazoa > Arthropoda > Insecta > Trichoptera > Limnephilidae > Limnephilus > Limnephilus lunatus. Next base: position 40,974,725 of record OU830594.1, read on the forward strand.
GAAGTGAAAAGAAACTTTTTTATTTCGCTGCCTTTTGATCAGTTTGATTTGGCTGGGCATAGAGGTTAGAAAATTTCAGCCCTGCCATGGAACATCAGCATTAATTTAATGAATAAAATATTCGATTTCTTTCTGTCAAACGAGTATCAAGTCGGGATTGAAATCTATCATACGCAAAATGCAACGTATTTGTATGTACGCTAACATTAGATTCTTTCTTCACGGCTGTCTTCCTTTTTTATATTCACCCTTCACTATCGGCAGTTATAGTTCTCTCGTGTTGAAATGCAAAGATATTTATTATTGTTTGATGTGGAATTCAGTCTCAATTCTAATTACACCTAAAGTTTAAGTTAGAAGAACTAAATACATCTGTTTTTTTTCTGCCACAATAATGCGATTTCAATGTTGATAACCAATGTGTTTTGAGACGCGGAGGAATGTGTGGTATTACATATTGTCTATTGCCCACTGTTCTCAGCGATCTTTCTACCTCACTCCACTTACGTTACTTTACCACCGTCCTTTGCGCTGGTGCTGGAACGTGTATTGCTGTTTGCTTGCATGCCCAACGGACAGTGCCCGTTGGGCATGCAAGCAAAGCGATATTTACGAGTATATTGGGAAAGGGCCCTTTTCAGATACCTACATATTTATTATGTATATCTTGTGATTCATTTTTAAAAGGTATTTTTATGATTCCGGGTACCTATTTAAATAAATTGTTTTTTCCTCATTCCTCACAAAATCTTCAGCCTCAAAAATTAATTGTTAGCTTAAAAATAAATCAAAAAGATATTTTTTTTCTCCTTCCTATCGGATGGCGTAGCGCACGTTATATGTGTGCAGTAAATACGGGTTTTGTAGAGCATTTCTTAAGTTAGCTATTTTGTGAATAGATGTTTCTTGGGAAATTGACATTACTCATTTAATGTGGAATGCGTAAGAAGCGGATATTCACATTAAAGCAAGTAACTTTAAATCTTATATTTAACCACAAGTATTTTTAAGTAAAATTTAAAACAAGGCCATCGATGCCTAAGGTTGATTCTAGTGTTAATCTCATTACCAAAAAAGTCTCCGCCCTTTGATAAAATTAAACCGACAATTTTTCCGCAACCCAAAAATGATTTCTTTCGTATGCCTATATTGCCTATTCTACATTAGATACTTACAATATTTACAATAAATTACTAAAAAATATTACGAATACAATATAAATAATTCGTAATATTTTCATAATCATAATTTCTAATAACTCATCATAAAATTCAACTGATCGGGTCTGTTGTTGGCTTGAGTGAAGTTAAGCATTTTTTTTCAGTAAGTACCTACAACGAAAGCACTCCATTGTTATAACTTATAACTTATAAGCAAATAATTTACAACCAAACAACTTACAATATTTCGATTTCGGTGCATGGGTGATCTAAAATATTCCTGCGTAATAGGTAAAATTATTCGAGTTCAATGAACTTTTCATTTTTGAAAAATGGAACTGATCAGCATTAAATCAGACGAGCGACAATGTAGGCATGTTTTTCGTATTTCACGGTAGGAGAATTTAATTTAATTTATAAAAATTTGACATAATGCAATGCCGGCGCTTGTCCTGGGCGGCTGTCATAGCAGAAGTGAAGAATCGAAAATAAGCAAGGAATGTTGCTAATAAATAAATTATATGCAAGGCGATCAATAATCATTATCCGGTCAGGTAATTCAATACCTAAGTTTAATCGGGCTTATTAATTTAATGGATTTGGTTAGGAAAACAATTACTACTTTAATAGAATTGCAACAAAATCATTTTATTTTAATAATTATTAATAAATATTATACTTTTTTTTCAGTTTAATTTATCCATTTTAAAAACATTAAGTACAAAATTATAATTTCAAGGCGTTTATTGATATTTTAAATGTTTTTTCCTTAATTTTAAATAATGATTTTTAAAGTTTATTAAAGGTGTTAGATGTTATTCGAGAGGTAAATTGCTGATCGTCTGAAATTATTATTTTTTGGAGGCAAATATTTTCAGCTTCACAAATCCTACAAGAAAATATAGTATCCCGTAGATTTTTATGTGTCTACGCTAGTACCTAATCAATAATGGTCAGTAAATTATCATCCAAAGTAAGTATGTATTTTATAAAAATAGTCATTAAGAATTTAGAAGAATGAATTATTTCAGTCTTATGTTCTCAATCTAAGATATTCATAATGGTGACCGGCCAACTGAGAATGAAACCACCTCAGAAAGGTCATTAAGAGTGTTGATAAAAAAAAATAATAAAAAATGGTTAAACAGGTTAAGTTAGGTAAGGGTTATCGGCTATTTTTAAATTAAGCTTTTAATGACCTTTATGAGGTGGTTCTGAAATGGTTTAATTCTGAGTTGGCATGTAACCATTCATAATATATGTTTATTGAAAATAGCTAAATTGAGGTGAGTGCGCTTGTCCGGTATTAGGCGAACACTGTCCTCGTAACGAATATGCGGAGTTTCTCAACAAGGTCACACCGCACCGCACCGAGAAGAGACGAAATCCAGGAGGCATGTCATGCTATTTTTACTCTACCAACTAAACGGAAGGCGCTTGAAATCTGATTAAGATAAATAGGTAATGGTAGAAAATGCTTTGGTTATGACGAAATCCAGAAGGCATTTGTGCGAATACCTATACACTATCTTTACAGAAAAAATCAGAGAAAAGGTTAGTAAAAGTTTACGATTTAAGAAAATGTAGCAGTTATTGTTTTTGCTTTCAACTTTTTTTATGTCAATACCGCATACGTGTTCCAACCGCACCCACACTTCTGGGGCCAGTGAGAATATGGCTTTCCCAATTGGGGTATGTTGTGGGGCTGAAGGTAGAGGGAGGGGAAGGAGATGGGTAGAGGTAGGTGGGGATCACTCGGCGATTTAGATCTGGTCGCCAAAATTAATTAAGCAACGTTTCAATTCTTACACATGCGCGATTCTGAGAGCAACTGCCATTCTGGACAAATTTTACCAGGACGAGAAGCACACAATACAAACGTATGTCTTACCATTTAAAAATAAAATGATAAGTCACTTTACGTGCGTACGACCTATGGGCCTCAAGCTAGAGCTCTTTTCAGTCTTTACCCGTTTTGTACGAGTAGGCAATAAACTAATACTATGTACCTACACAACTAATGACTTTTTGGGCAGATTTTAAGAATTCAGAATAAGAAAGTAACCTAAAACGTGAACATATAACATTAAAATACAGAAAGGTGCACACATAAACATTACATACCTGCGAGGTTTAGCTTAATGATAGAACTTTGGTTTTTCAAACTATTAAAAAGGCAAGTAAATGGTCATAAAATGGAAACTTTATCGAAGTGCTTCGGAGCCCTCGGGCGATTTTTTACCTGGAATTTAATGGTAAGTGGACATGACTATTTGCACAGGTGCCCATCTCACTCTTTTGTGCCCGTAGCTCTAACGGGGAACCGGCCACTTACATTTATTTAATAGAAAGAACATTACGAGCAAAATGCAATGGTGGAGGTTCCTTACAGCAGAAATTTATTAGTTTTTTTTTACAAAGGCTTTAACTATAAAAAACTCACAATTCATTGAAAACTTAGGCAATAATAGTAACGATGAATTAGAAGGATGACGAGGAAGAGGTGGATGTAGTAAAAAATAGAAGAATAATGGAACAGGATTAGAGAGGACTGAAGATTAGAGGTGACAATGATCCGGGGGAGGAAGATTGAAATCATGATAAAGGAAATAGCTGCATCTTAATAGTAGAAAAATTCCGATAGGAGAATACATTCAGAAGGAGAAGAAAAGATTGAACTGTATACTATTAACTTTAATTTATAAAATCGTAAGTAGTAGAAAAACATACATAAAGGCTCATTGGGAGTTCAATCGAAAATTAAAAAAGGGTGAAAAAAATGTACGTATATATTTTTTCCTAGATCTTAGGAAATTTCGAAATATTTATTATCACTTCACAAGAGATTGGCTACCTAACCACAAGATACAATTTGGCGAATCATTAAAGCGTCTGTAACTAATGAATGTAACGTCTTCGGTTACAAAAACACCTTTACATATGAAAATCACAACTTACGCAAGAAACCGTTGCCTTATCTGTATATAAAAGAAAAAACCTCAGTAATCAACTTATTTTAATAACAATAACACGATAATCACATAAAAAAACCCTTGATTCTTCCAAATACTATTTTGCGCACCCGGGCATCTAACAGATGATCCTAACCGTTGAAGCGCCACTATGTATATTAGAATGGGCCGAAAAGACTCATTTTTTGATTTCGAAGTTGCAATAGCGCGGAAAAGTTGAGAATTGTGGAAAATATCAAAATCGGATGACATCTTCCGTTCGCACATAGGCCCTAAAATTTGAAAAAATATGAAAAACCCTCAGTTTTGCGATTAATTTAAAAAAAAATTAATTAGATTTTTCGTAATGTAATAGTTTGCAACGTCTTCAAATAGAGCATAAAAACATTGTGTTTTAATTTGGTTTAGATCAATTGATATCTTTCGGTCGCGCATAAGCCCCAAAATTTGCCAAAATATTGAAAATTTCAAATTTTTACGCATTTAAATAGAGACCCAACAGTCGAAGTGTACGAGTTACTACACAATTCAGCCTTAACATTTTGCTTTTCCCTTATTATTTTGTTCTTATCTATAACATGGGTGGAATCTGAATCAGTTACAACGCCAAAGTCGTGCAAAACACTTGATGCGATCGCCGCAGTAGCGAGATTGGAAACACCATAACGGTTGCTTAATATTGCAGTAGATTTTAACTGAACTCTCATCAAATAGGTTTAGAATATTTTTTTTGTTTGAACTTTATAATCTTGGTCGGTTTCACTGTCCGTACTAGGAAGATAAAGTCCTTCATCTTCAAGTTCTACTAAATTTAAAATAGAATGTGAGCATGAGGGTTTTGAAACATCTTCTACATTTAAATGACTTTCACGTAATTTCTTTTCCAATGCTTTGTTACGCTTGTTTGTTTCACTAATATCTACCGCTCCCATTTTTCCTATTCCGTAATTTCGAATCAAGTAAACAAATCTTAACTCAATTGGGGGTATTTTTTCACATCTACAATCTACAAAAATGCGTAAAAACTATAAATTTTCAATATTTTTGCAAATTTTGGGGCGTATGCGAGACCGGAAGATAACAATTGATCTAAACCAAATTAAAACACAATGTCTTTAGGCTCTATTTGAAGACGTTACAAACTATTAAAAAAAATAATAATAATAATCACAAAAATGAGGTTTCTTCATATTTTGTAATACTCACAGGGCCTATGAGCGAACAGATGATGTCATCCGAATTTGATTTCTTTTTTTTTTGTCGCAACTTCGCAACTTTTCCGCGCTATTACAATTTCGAAATAAAAAAAATGAGTTTTTTCGGCCCACTCTAATGTATATACATAATACGGTATGTTTTGCATGAACTATTTCTTAGAACAGAAAGTCGCATAGTGCTGAATTCATTACGCACGTATGAGATTTATTTAGGACTCGCTCTCAGGCAGGATTAATATTGAGGGCGGATAATTTTTTATCATTGAGTTTGAATAGCGCGCTGTTTCAAGTTTGGTAAAATTATATTACAAGTTCGTCGTATTTTTTTGCACAGTTAGCAGCCACTGCTAATTCTCAGTTTGGGAGGCGGGTATGGGTACCGCCGCCCTCGGAACCATTAATTAATCATTAACCAATACCCCTGCCACAGATTACCCCTAGTGGTTCACTGCATTTGGTATGCCCATAGACATATGAATATTAATAGACCAGAACAGAAAGGTGAGGGGTATAAACCAACTACAGCGGGACGAAGGGCGGGAAGATGGCTTTGGTGATATGTGATTCGTCAAAACTCAATCTGACAGTATATAGGCATCTAGCACTATAATATCACCATTTAGTTCTTAAAAGTAAACTCTGCTTTTGAATGAATAGACCTTTTTACATGGGAGCGCGAATTGCTCGCCGCGTAATGAAAAATTTTGCGAAGTCCAAATAGGCAAAGAAAGGTCGCTTATAAGGTCGAGTTCAATATTTTGCTGCGGTATTCAGTTAAGACACTTTTACAAATGTTTCATAATTTACTTACCCCAGTAAAAAGCGACGGGCACACGTCATGTATCTCGAGTGATAGTGGATTTTGTAAAACGATCATATTATGTGATCTGAATTAGCTTAAAATAGTGTAAAATAATACTTGCCTATGGAATGTAATACGACAATTGGGTTTATTCTCTTTTTCACTTCTATTTTACACGTTTTCAAAACACAAGCCACTGTTTTTACCGAGTTATTTCTTAAAATGTACCGATGAGTGCTCGACGCTGGTTCGCAGAAGAATGATGACGTCACATTTTTTAAATTAACGCGAACCCATACTCGATCCCAGCCGGTTCCAATGGAATGGTTCCAATGGGAGGGGGAAATAATACGCTTTTATCACTTAGGGCAGGTCTACTAATATTCATATGTCTATGGGTACGCCATTCGGGTGCCCGGCAATAGCGGTACGTGAGTTTTCAGTGAGCTAGAGGGCTAAGATTGAAAAATATAACGCGATTGACGTTGTAGCTGAAAATGATTGTTTAATTTTTTTATTTTCAACTTTTGTATGAAGATCTTCAGGATTATTTCATGCGCCGCATCCACACACTGAAAGATCTTCATACAAAATGTTGAATTTAAAAAAATATATATATTTCCAGCTACGACAACATTAGTAATGTCGTATTTTTCAATCTTAGCACTCTAGCTCATTGAAAACTCACGGACCGCCACTGGTGCCCGGGTTCATAGCGTGACGTGTGTCTAGGTTTTGGTGGCGAGTGAGTTTGTCCACGTACTGCGTGGCGGGCCGGAACGGGAGAAACTGGATGGGGGAGACCTCTTCTAGACCTCTCCAGCCGGACTCTCTCGACCCATCACCTTGCACCGTAGTGCGGGGGATGGATTTATACGTCCGTTACTCCTGGACACATTGACCCCCATATTCCTACATACCTTCATATCTTTTTTCTTCTCAAAACTTCCTCTCATTTCTTTCCCTGAAAAGACCCTCCACCCAGCATCCCCAAAGATGATATAGAAAATGAGGGAATATTTTTCTTCAGGGGGTCCTGTATATCCCCCTATTGTAAAAAAACTTTTTCTTGTATGTTTGGAAGGTATATACACAATATTTCTAATAAAAGTATTCTTAGAAAAAGTTCTTAGATTTTTCGTTTACTTTACAAAACGTAAAAGTGTTTATATTAAATCGTCTTGAATACGGAAGATCTAAACATATCGACATATTTGTTCCATCAATGATGGTTGTAACGATAATGTCAAATCGTAATCGTAGTGTAACGATAATGTCAAATCGTAATCGTAGTATAACGATAATAAAATCGCCAAAATAAAAAGCAAATAATCATATTTGTTTGTCAAAGAATCTGCGTTGGCGTAATTAATTTAAAAAACTTGAAGGCAAAATCGATAACGTTTAATTTAGATAGGATCAAGTTTATATTTACCTGGCTCCCTGTGGCGTTATGGATATTGACCAGTAATTGCTATAGGTCCTAAGTATCATTATAATTTAAACAAATTATATTCAATGTATGCGCAGGCGATTCAATGAATACTTTAAATATCAACTTACTAGCACTGATCGTAAATCGCGACAAACTTAAATTATACTTTAAAATCCTATTACAAAAGCTCGAACGAATAGCACAAACGAGTGCATATCTTTAACCAAATGATTCACTAAGTTGTTTCAGGCAGCCAGGGTGAAGTTTGCCACGATGATAGCCAACATTGGATAGGAGTGGTTAGGATTACGATGATAAATGTTATTTTTCTGATGATGTGAGATTTAAAATGTAGAAATGAAATACTTAACGCATACTTAGCCTTTTTGGACGCGAAGATATCGTTACATATAAACAACCGTATTTGGTAAAAATGTTTTGTCATCAGAAAACGTTGAAAATAGTTAGAATAAATATTAGTGGTCAAAGGATATTCACAAAATGTATATTAGATAAAGAACCGCTTTTTATCAATGCAAAATTAATTACTTGGAAATAAGATAACTATCTAAAGAAATAATAAACATAAAGCAAAAATTTAATGCTGTGACAAAATGGCAACGTTTAGGTACTCCCACGTTATAAGCAGATTATTATTAATAATAATTCCTGTTCGAGAAGGGTATAAGAAAATGAATAAGACAGATCAAAAGAAAGGAATTTAGAAAATAAATCTTCTGGTTTCAGTGACTTGGAAGATTTTCTTCGGCCGATTAGTTGACGAGTTGTCGCGTTGTTTTTCCGCCAGCCATCGCGGTTCTAAATCTTTCTACCTGGGAGCATATTAGGGAAAATTGAACTTACTGTTGTCAGAAAAATCGTAACCCGAGAATGTTCGCATTTTATAGATGTAATAAAACTTTTTTTTATCTAAGCATCGAAAACTTTTGATTTATTGGACAGGTATCGTCGCTATATCTTTTTAATTTAATGTTCGGATCCAGTCAAACTATGGCATCCCCGATTGGAGAGTGTTTATGAAGCATTAGGAAGTAACTAAGAGAGCGGTAGGAGAAGGTTGTGAAGAACCAGGCTATTCAGATCTGGTCAATAAAAAGTTAATTTAAGTCACAAAGAGTACCCGTAGTTACGATTCTGAACCCTGGCGCTGGTCGCTATTGCAAGTATTACCAGGGCGACATTGAGAGCATCTTGCAATAGTGGATAAAATGGACCACTTCTACTTTTGTCGGTAAATTAGAATTTTCTGGATCCACGAACGGGAGTTCACGTTAAGAGATGAGTTCTCGGCTGTAGAGCGAGACGGCAGTGGATTTCCGTGGCGCGTCGCGATTGTAAACATTTGAATGCCCCACTAAATCTTCTCCTTGACCTGGCCTTCGGGGACCTACTAACACCTGTCGCTGGTCTCTTTCTCTCTCATTATGAATCACTTGGTTTTGTAATTCTCTCGGCTTAGCGGCCATCGCGGCAGCGGCAAGACGAGAATAGCAAAGCACGTGTACATCGTGGAGAGGAATGCGAACTAGCCTTACGTGTATACACGTATATCCACGAACTAGCCTTACGTTAATACACGTACATTCACGAATCAGTCTTAACGTCTATACCTGTATTTCAGCTCACTTGCTTAACGTGTATACACGTATATTCCTGCTTTCACGCGGAGAAGTCATTTCCTAAGTAAGAGCTAGTCACTCAGTTACAAAGAACATGTTGTGACCGATAAGGGTCACAACAACCCCATTCAGTATTAATTGCAAGTGACAGTAACTACATTTTTATTATAGTTGAAGACAATATTAACCAATCTTAAACGAACAATGTAAAACAGCAAATATAGAAAAGATTCGATCGCATCTGGGAATTGAACCCAGAACCTCTGTCTATTTGCGTATAATATAACATATAATTGTTGAGTTTTATAATATACATACGGTATTATATTTGCATTTGTTGGGTTAGCTGAAAGAAATAGGATATAAGTACATATAAGTTATACCTTTTGTACTTCTGCATTTTTGGGTAATAAATGTTTTTTAGATTTTGAATTTTGCATTGCTCTGACCGCTGACCTAACTCGGCCATATAAAGTTTCGTCTTTTTCTATCCTATCTGTTTAACATTTTTCCTTAATGTCTTCAATGATTAAATATTACTTTTTCAGATTTTACTCGAAAGGTTATTCCACTACAAAAAATTAAAACATTATTATGAACAAGTAGATATTATATTCCTTATCATTAAAAAGCAGTAAAAAAGCGAAAATTAGGAGTAATCATTTTAATTACTGCATATTTAATTAGGATGTGTCTCTTCATTTACTATAAGCCAAGTTGATTATTATGAGTTCTGAAAAATCACACAGATATATATTATTTTCAAGTAAGATTTTTTTTTTACGGAATAGATTAAACCACTTATTTGGCTACGTAGGTACGAGACGGGCGTTTCATTGTCTAAGTTGCTATTTTAGAGCATTATTTATTATTACTTAGCTAAATTTAAGTTTCGGACAGCCTTGCAATGTTCACGAAAAAAAAATCGGCGCAAAGGAGTAAAAAATCATAGAAAAATTTAACAGTAGGTTGTAATATGAAATACCTATGGTGGTGCTTATAAGCAAGTAAACAATCTAAAATTTTACTTTTTTTAGGTGAATACCACACAAGAGTCCCAACTTCTCCCAACCACATGGAGCCAGTGTGATTATGGCATCCCCAATTGGGATATGTCGCGAGGTTAAAAGTAAGTGGGGAGGGGAAGGAGACGAGGAAGAGAAAGGTGGTGAAGTACCTGGCTATACAGATTTAGCCACCAAACATGGCTAAAGCCATTTCAAGCAATCTTTCAATTCTGACTAGGGGTACACTGAAAGTATATTCCACTCTGGAACGTGCTGCAAATATACCTACATTATTTATGATTAAATTGTGAAAATAAAAATCAATCAAATAAAATTTAGTTGCGCACGGCGCCGCGGTATTTGAACCCACGACCTCCAGATCGCTAGTCGAGATTCTTATCCCCCGACCACGGAGGCTGTCATATTTTCACAAGCGAACTATTAATATTCTATTTGATTCTACATAATTCTAAGGTGAAAGCTTTTTTCAAATGCGTTTTTCAGGGGTGGCGCTTTCCCGTGGAGCCGGATTTCCTAACAACGACACATACTAAATACACAAGTTGCCAATAAATTAATACTCGCATATTTATTACTTTATCGCGATGGAGACTCTTAGAGAGATTTATCTCGGTGAACTCCGAGAAATATCCGAGTGAGAAGTAAACAGAACGATAGAATATTATGAAGTCCCCACGAACCAAGTTCATGAATCCGCTTTCATCTGAAGGAGTACATCATTCATGCTAACTTATCGACGGGTCACGAACTGTGGCACATTTTTGATAAAACATAAAGTGACAGTACACGACGAGTCATGTGGTCACTTGACTATTGACGAGTTCTCTGTTGCAGCGGATTGCATGCCGGTTGTGGCGACCTTGTTGGCTCAACTGTTCTTCTGCGTTAATCTGCGGTTTATGGTCTTTGTTATGTTATTAAATTGTGTATTAATCATGTTATGCTATCACCGGATTAATTTGTAAACAAAATGGGCTAATTATAGCTACATTATTATATTTATACTGAATATGGTTCGCTTGAGAAAAAATGTTAATTACGCTGCCACTGACGCACGTTTAACTACAACAATTTCATAATATCGACAATCTTAATAATATTACACTTAAGAAATATCAAACCGAAGTAATGGGTACAATCAAAAATTAATACATGAGTAAATATATAATGCATCGAGGGCATCTCCTATCCTTATCCTATTTTCCCCTTCCTCTCCTATTACCTTCTCATTAGTTTAAAGTTTAATGACAACCTAAAACTCTTATCGGTAACCAACATTAGAATAATAAACGTTCTTTTCTTAACCATGCTTAACCTCGTATATGACCGGTCAGTGGTTGAGTGGGCATCGCGTTTGGGTCCCATCCAGGCGTTCCGTGTTCGATTCCTCGGCTGGCTAAGTCCTCCATCACGACTCGAGCAATATTTTCGGCTTACTGTGGTGGTAGTAGGAGATTTTCAAGTATTGTCGGGTTATAAAAAAAAATCTTTGTATTATAAATAAAAGTTGTTTCTTTACCTACGATCTTTCAAAATTGCAATCTTTCTTTTTATTTTATCCGCGATTAATATTTTCCGCTTTGGATCAATTCACCTTTACAACATGTTATTATGCTAAGCACATTGGGTTTAGAATGTTTTCCGATCTTTTTATTATCCCCAAAGACGACCGTAATATGATCTAAGGGCACCTCATGTAGGCTTAACCCTTCGGGCCTCGACCATATTTTGTCAGAGGGTCAAAATATTTCAGTTTCGCAATAAAATCCAAATAAATGGAATATTTCTAAACGTATCCGAAAACTAAAAACTGTTTTTGAAAGTTGATAGAATACGCTCTCAAATTTTATAATTAGAAATATACTTAAAATAATCGAAATAATATTTTTTTTCGTGGAAACATAAAAAAAAACGTAAAAACGGCTAACCTTACGTTTTATTTAACTTTAATGAATTCATAAAAGCATTTTCGTTATTTGTTTTGGGGGTGTTGTACCGTGTTGCGCTACTTCCTTCTTTAGCCAACGTTTCGGACAACGTCCATCATCAGGGCAGATCCAGCAGATCCATCATCTGTCGGATCTGCCCTTATGATGGACACAGCAACGCTGTCCGAAATGTTGGCTAAAGAAGGAGGTAGCGCAAAACGGCATAACACTCCAAAAACAAATAATGAAAAAAATATTCATATTTTATTAGACAAATGTATTATAAACGTTATTGTCACCACACTTTTTTGTAGTTCTATGTTATTTAATAAAAAATTCCCAAAAAAATTTTTTTTACACGTTTCGATCTGGAACTTTGATTTCATAAAGGTGTACATTTTACTTCTTTTGTGGTAAATTTTTAGATTTGAATGTAAAAAGAAGTCGGGGACGCCCGAGGAAGACATGGAACGACCAAGTGAATCAGATAATTGAGTCGGGCCATCTGAAGAGTCGGAATAATAGAAGAGCTGTATGAGACGACGTATGAATGTGAACGAGGCAAGAAGTGTGTGCCAAGATCGAGTTGTTTGACGGTCCGTCCTCTCTGTCTACCCCTGCGGGGAAACGGCGTGATGGCCAGTTAATTAGTTATTTTAGCGTTTTCTCTTTCTAACACCGATTAGAACATATTTCTCACTATTGTAGTAAGAGAGATACGGCGATTTACATGAGACCTGTACGAGAAGTTCCGAAATGCCAGCAAATTAGCCTGACGGGTTAAAGAATGATTTTTTTTTGAATTTGACTAAAAACACAATGAAGGTAGTTTGAAGTTCTGAGTTCGCCGGTCCAGAGTTCCTGAATCCTGAGTCCTGAGTTCTGAGCCGCCTCTGCGGGGCGCGGGGCTAAGTTATGACGATGCAACGTCATATTTCTTGTTTGATAAAGCTTTTCCGGTGGGGACACACTATGGGCCCATTCATAAGTCCTGTAATATCGCCAGGTAAAATATTCTAGCGGCTCGTCCTTTTGACGTTTTATGGCGGCCTCCGCTGTCACTTGTCGCGCTGGCCTTTATGGCCCTTCCACCTCCCTTTACCCCTGATATTATCTCGCAGCTCCACATAAAGGTATGGCGCCAGAGGCAGCCATTGGAACAAAAAAAGGCGCAAGAAAAAATTACGCAGCCTCTATTTATTTGGTTAATTCCAAATGGTTTAATGGTGGCCACACGTATTTCGAGATAAATTTCTTCAACATGTATTGGTGTACAACTGTTCTTTGGAAACAATTAACAATACAATAGTTATGATTTTTTTTATAATTAAAAAATACTTCGCCACTCTATTACGATTTTTTCTGGCTAAGCCAATTAATTATGTAAAAGCTATCACGCTGACAACTCAATTAATAAAGGTAAAGCTACAAGAGACTTTTTGACAATTTGGGAGATGGATATGGGTACCGCCGCCCCGGAAACCATTTATTAGATAACGAACACCTCTGCCATAGGGTGCCCAGGTTTATGCAGAGTATAGGTCTCAGTGGCGGTTGCGTCTGCCCACTTACTGCGTAGCGGGCCGGATCGAGAGAGACTGGTTGAGGGATGCTTTTGATATCTCTGGCCGGACTTTCCCGACCCATGGCCTTGCACCGCAGATGCATGGATGGATTCATACGTCCGTCACTCCTGAATACACTGACCGCCAGATTCCGACAGATCTCTCATACCTTTTTCGTTCCTTCCCTCAGCATCCCTTAAGATGACATAGGCCCCGAGGGAAATTATTTTCCTCAAGGCATCTTTTGTGAAGCTAATGTAAAAAAAGGGTGGAACCCCGCGACTACCCGTGCAATTAATAAAAAAAAACTTAATTGCGACGTGTCTAATTTTTTTTACTTTAACACGAGATAGGCTGCAAAATGTTGTTGGCCCTTGGACGCATTAGGCCTTCTCAATCGTATTCCGTTAGAACCACCGTTAAAAAGTGCTAAATTTTATCTTATTAGGAGCATAATTAAAAATAGATTGGCCACACAAGCGGTTGCCGCTCGGTTCCATTGCATCAGCGAGAAAGTTTCCTATGTACATAGAATCTAGCGCTGCCCAGCGTCCAAATTACCGAGGATTATTAATACGAATACTAGACGTAGGTATGTATACCGTATACACTGGCACAAGTGTTGTAATCACTACTAAATTACGGCTCATCCGCATTCTTGTGTGAAGTAAGCATGTGTAAGTAAAATACAAGTATGCCGAGGAAACTCAGCAACTTTGATGGAATTAACTATTCGAGCCCATGTAATTGAGTACATTGTGTATTAAAGAACATTTGTGCACGTAGAAGGAACCGAAACATAAAAGCCACGTTCGTATGCAAAAACAAATACGTGCTCATTGATTTCAGGAAGAAACGAGCCAAGTACAAAATGTAAAAAAAGCTTTACCCTTGAAATTAGTTAAAGCGTGGATCATTTGGTGAAGTTTCATACAAAGGTTTTCCAAAGTTTAAAAGAAAACAGATTCAACATCCTGTCAAATTTTCGTATCATTCACATTATTTATCAAATTCGCACAAGAAAAAAATGTTAGTTTTGTGACCAGAATATTCGGCTGAACTAACCTCTTAAGGCACGATAGTACCCGCTCAAAAGAAGGAGACTAATATTAAAAATATAATATTTAATGAAAAATGTGAAAATGTTTAATAAAACAGAACTCTTTTAAAATAGATAAAAAATCTAGTGGGGAATATCTAACATAGCATTTAAAGAAACACTGAATTTTTCATTGATATAATTTGTAAAATTACTGAAAAAACGGGTTTATAATAATTTTCGGAGCGTACTTTGCGTTTTTTTTTCTGTCGAGGGAATTTCATATAAATGTCGTTTCGGTGTGGGGAATGTATAGATATTATCTTAATTATTAACTTTTTTTAAAGCTTTAAGTGTTTACGAAAAGATGTAACAAATCAGTATAAATGTGGGAAGCCGGGCCTTAAGAGGAACGGCTGCACAGACTTTCTCAGAAAAAAAACTAAATTTGAACTTGAGGCCAAAGTACTGTAACCAAACTGAATAATTCATTTCAAATTCATTCTATTTAGGTAGTAGATTGAGCAAGATTTTTTTAATAATTACGATTAACTCACCAAAAATTGTCAAAGTTGACTCTAAAATCGTAAAAAATTGAATTCTTTATGGCCAGTATATTATAGTTTACAACATAAATAAATTAATTAGCAAGTAGTAGATATTTTCAATTCCTTTTGCTTAAAAAAATAATTATTCAGTTTGTACAAGTATTTTAAGCATACATTTTTTTTTAGTTTTGTATGAAGCCATTCCTCTTAACCACTGAGCTGTCGCTGAAACTTTCAGAAGAAGAGTACTGTACGAAACAATTTGCTTTAAAGTAGAACATTGTAATATTAAAACACATATATAATCACAATACGCATATTTTTGTCTTTGGAAGACAGCGCAAAAAACTGACTTATGACGAATAAATTAACAATAATCACCGGATTTAAAAGATGAGTATTAATTTTTCCACAAGGATTCGTTAGGTACCCATTATATTATATTGTTTTCCGGAGCATACTGCTAACTATAAACGCTTTTTATATCAATTCACGCATGCATATAATCTTTTTAGGACGTTCTAAGCGTTACGACATATCAATGTAAAACGAAATAACCCTTCACCATAATGAACAAAACTAAGACTGTGGTTAAAACTATGGTTTCTTTTCAAATTAGACTGTGAATAATGCTTTAGATACAAAGCTGAGACATTAAAAAAATGTTGGAAAAAAAGCAAACATCAAAGCGACGCGTGCGGTTTTTCATTGAAATTCCGCATAGTATTATTTATCACAGCGATTTTATTATTATAACAAGTCGTACGCGTTCATGACTACTTCTCAGTAATTCGATATACGAGAAGCACTGAGAAGCACGTAGCTCGTAGGTACGATTGTGGATATTTTATAGCTGAGTTGAAGCGTATCAAATGCGAATATTTTGTTCGGAAAGGCGACAGGAAACAACAATACCAGGAATCAGCTACAAATTATTAGCTGCAACAAATGCATTTTTAAATCGGATAATTTTCTCATATTGCGGCTCGGTTTTATAATATTGTTATGATCAAACGTGCTCAAACGGATGAAGGTTGAAGGAATTAAAAAAAAAAAAAAAAAAAGTTACCTAAAGTAAATAATGGATAATTGGAAGTACCTACATTGTGTATTTTAAGTACAAAAATAATTACGTTAACTCCAAAAGAAAGCTTAGCAATCAAATTAAGAGTTATGCAGCAGATAACTCGCAAACTTTTGACCTCTGTGGTACTTTGTTACGTAACAATTATATAGATGTTATTAAATAGGTAAATAAATAGAGCTACTTCTGTTTGGAATCTCTAGGTCAATGCAACTCTTTCAGCTTGCTAAGTCCTTTACATCATAAGATATCTCTTTAAAATATTAGTAATCTAATACCAAAAACAGTTAAGATTTTTCCTGGAAATTAATTCTTCTAATTAATAAAATAAATAATGATGACTTAAACTAACAATGTTTCAAGCTTTAATAGAGCATCCCTGTCTTAAAAGGCTTAACGAATAATTCAAAAATTTTGCACGAAAAGAAATCGTTGAGGGTAAGGAGTTATTGGTTAAGGAAATATTGAATATTTGGTGAATGTATAAGTATGGTCTATCCAGTTTTATACTTGTGAACCCATCTTTGAATTTTACCCCTCTTATTCCACAAATAATATTGTGTATATATGTCCGTCAAAACTAATTTTGTTTCTCGTGCACCGGGTTGGGCATTGCTGGTACGTATATCCTATATACATATATCGTGGGGACTGTACTACAAAATGGAATTCCCTGAATTCAATCCGAAAACACATAATGTATTATTTAGCTTATCTTGCGAAATGCTGCTGTACCGCCCCAGATAATGGAATTCCCGACCAAATTAGAAAACACTATTTTACTACGAGTTAAGATATTTTTTATTATGTTATATAATTATTTCATTCAACGAAATCGTGACACAAAGCGATAAGAAAAATCAAACTTATTCAATCCTTGTAACAAGTATTATTTTAAAAAACCAAAATAATTCAAAAAAAATTATTTGTTGATGAAATCAATAAATTTATATTGAGGACTTGCACAAAAGTTTGAAATAATGTGGAAAATATTTGAAAACCTATGCAATAAATTATATGTTATCCGTGTCTATAATATCAATATCCTAGATAAATTCATCATTTTGAATATCTGTAATCCCTACATACCTACTTAAAATCTATTTGTTTATATTTACTACCCCTTGCTCTTTCGATTGTGACTTTTGCGTCCAGATCCAAGGAGTTGAACGCACTGAAATGGAACGGATTAGTCAAACCCTTAAGAATATTTAGGTTACTAGGGAATCTTAGAAAATTTTAATTTTAACTGAAATGGGTAAGTTTTTAGATTTTCACGGCCAAAAGTATTTTCATTGTTAGTTTTTGGGATGTTATGCCGTGTTGCGCTATCTCCTTCTTTAGCCGACGTTTCGGATCTACAGGATCTGCCCTGATGATGGACACTGCAACGCTGTCCGAAACGTCGGATAAAGAAGGAGATAGCGCAACACGCATAACATCCCAAAAACTTACAATGAAAATTTAACTGAAATGTATAATAAACATTTTTTTAAATTAATTCTCGGACTTATTTAAGCACTTGCTTACTAAAATGAATTATTATTGACGCTTGGATTTTTCACGGGTGAAATTATAATTTCCCAAAGCCGTCGCGCGTCGGCCAGAGTTAGTTTCCATCCCTTGTCCTACACCGGCGCGGGCGTTCACTTATTGAAAGCATTGCTTTACTCACCTTCAACTTGGCATAATACTTGGAATGGGTCAAATGGGACCCTACATACCTAATACCTACACTTGCTTTGAAATTTTAAACATCGTAGAATGTGAACTAAATTGATAAAGAGAGTTCCTACTCGCAAGGCACACGTGTTCTGTATACAAAATCAAAATAACTCTGTTCCAGTTCTTAAGTGTGCAAAACATTGCTGGAAGTGGAATTTAGTTCGAATACCTACCTATTAGGTAATGTACATCTTCAGAATGTTGAAAGGGTTCCATGACAACTCAACAAAGTGGCATTTCAACACCCCTTTGAAAAGTCATTAAAAGTGATAAAAAAGCCGTAACTTAACCAAACATTGATAACCTATCTATTATTGTGACTTTTCGGAGGAGTGCGGAAGTTGCACGTTGTGAGTTGTCCGGTCACCATTCAGAAGCTCCCACGTTTATAAAAACTGGGTAACACATTCATTTGTTATGAGAAAGGCTTTAATTTTCTGAATAAAATATACTTTTCTGTGAAATAAATTGCATAAAAATGATGGCATCGTTCATCAATTTCTTTAGTGTAAGAATATTTATTTTATTTTTATTTAAAAAAAAATGGAAAACGATAAGTAGGTAATTTTTTTATGACGTTGACAATTTTTTAAATGTATATTTCCAGCGTAACGACGATTTACTATTTTTATACAAGCTATGATAAAAAAACTTTAATTTTTTTGTGACACATTTTAAATATGTTTCTGATATAAATTAAATGGATAAAAAATTGTAAGCACGAATTGTTTTTAATTTTTTTAGATTACGAGGGTTTTAACCACAGAATGTTCAATCACAGAACATGTAAAATGTAACAAACTATATGTTTTAAACTTTGGTAATAATCAAGTCCCATTATCTAATGCTATAAATAAATGCAAAACAATAATAACCTATAAACGTCATATCAATCTACTGAAATAGCGTTGCTTCAGTTTGATGTGGTACGTGATTTTCAGCAAATATTTTGTTTGATAGATTTGTACTTAAATAAATAATATGAGTGAAATTATAAATCTTGGTGTGATAGTTTCAGTTAGACAGTTTTCAGCACGAATTTATATAATAATAATAGCAATATCTATTACACAACGGAATTCATTTTATTTTGTGTGTTTATGTAACTACTTTTCGCTGTTGATAAGGGAATATTTAGAATTAATAAAACTCATCCATAAAAACAAACAGCCGTTATCGGACAATGTTTATTCTAATAAAATGAATCTTAACAAAGTTGACAGTTGTTGGTTGAAATAGCTTCTGTTTTTGTTGATAATAGTGAGCTAAATAAATCACGCTAGAAGGTAATAATTATATTAAGCGTAAACACATAATAAAAACTGTAATTAATATAAAATGTGCGATTTTAATCATGTTATTTTATGAACTGTCGATTATGACGAATGTCGCAGGTACTTGCACTCGGTTTAAACTAAAAGCTTTGAAAATATTTATTCAAGTTTGGAGGAGGCCAGCTTTTACGCCCCTTTTCAAAATATCGATGCAGGGGTAGCAGTTATATTGTCAGGTATCTAGGCGAACGATTTCTGCAGGTGTTCTTTAAATTTTATTTTATTATCTACTCTAACACAAAACCTTATTTTCCAAGATATTCACAGATAAATTACTTTGATTCAAATTTTTAAAATATTAATACAACTACTTTTATTGCTTCCATGTCGTTACAGGTGATGTTGTATGCATATTCAAATATTAATATTATTAAAATAACCATTACGCTAATATTCCAGAATGTTCGAATTTATTGCTAGAACACATTTTATTTCATGGCATAATTTAGTTTAAAACCGTCGTAAAAACAAGAAAGAAATATTTTACTATTACTTTTTTAAAACTAGATGAAATCCTTGCATTTTAAGAGGTCTTCAACTATTTGCGTAACGTTGCTTTTAATTTTGTATAAATATTGTATCATTATTTTAAATAAAGATAAAGCTTTAGTTTCATTTAACTACAGTTAAATGAAACTCGAACCTTTGTAAATACATATAATATTGCGAGGATTTAAAAATAATTATTTATTAAAACGTGCATATTAATATAAAGAATGGCAAAGTTGAAATCTTCTTGAAGCGAAATTGATCAACAATAATCCGCTGCCGCCGGAGTATGAATCTGGTGTAATTGATCGTGAAAATAGGTACGAACAGTGATACAACGAATACATTTTATAAAAATACTTCTTAATTTATACTAGTTCTTGCACAACTCCTGAAAAATACCGAATATCCTGAAAAACATTCTGATTTATGAAAATGATGGACTCTAGTGTGTGGCGGGGAATCGAACCCTGTCTCTGGGAGTCTCGTAGTCAAGACGCAGCTTACAGCTCACAGGGAACTGGTTTAGTAGCGGAGAAACAAAACAAAAATCTGTAAGGAAAAAGACTTGGAGCAAGTGGTGTGAGTAGGGAGTAGGGAGTTAAGAAGTGAGATGGTAGGCAATAGGCACTAAGCTGTGGTCACAGTACTCGTACGAGAAGATAATGCCTACACTTGATACTAAATATCTCGTGAGAGCAAGCTGTTAGACTAATAAACGAGTGAAGCACGTTTCTCCAGCTTTCAGATAGGGAGTATAAAAAAAAGCGCACAATACCTTGAATAAAAATCTCGTCATCCGTTAGAAAAGTCCTCAATTGTCTGCGCACAAACAGTAAAGATAACATCTCACGAAAACTCCAATATTTTGTAATTTTTCACAACATAAGTCACCACCATTGAGTAAATTTTCATTCACAATAACAATAATTTGTACGTGGTCACAAATCTCACACACATGGCACTAGTTCCCACAATTCACAGTACGTCGTATCTGTATTCCAGATATGAATGAGGAAAATAAAAAAATATTCCCGTGGATTTGGAAGTTGAGATTTCACTACGACCGTGGCGGAGTATCGCTCGAGACGGCCAGACAGAGTGGCATTTCGCTTCTGACTAAACGGGTTTGGTGCTCCGCTAAGCGCTGCCACCGACTCAGCTCGGCGCGGTGCGGTGGTCGGTCAGTACAGTACAGTATAGCAGTCGTCAGTAGGCAGTAGTCAGTAGGCAGTAGCAGCAGGCAGCAGGCAGTAGTGAGTCTAGGTAGAGGTAGACAGAGGTAAGTAAGGTAGGTAACAGCAGCAGGGAGCAGTGTGTGGTGTGTGGTGTGCAGCGTGCAGCGTCCAGTCGTACGGAGATACTACGGAGGCGCTCTCCGCTGCGCCTTCTCGCCGGATCCCGCCCGCGCCGGCCAATGGGAGCGAGGGATCGGCCTACTAACCGAAAAGGTGGGCTCGAACCTCATTGTTGCGGATGCCCCTTATGTATAGCACACCATTCGGGGTGGTTGTCCAGGAAAATAGACAAACAAACACCAATATCTCCACATCTAGGCGAGAGGGCCGCCTCCCCGCGGCAGATAGGGACGCACTATCCCGGAAAATAACCCCGAGCGCTCTCTCGCACACACTGACACTACAACCTTTATAAATGGACATAATTTTTTAACATATTTCACGTCATTACCTTTTTTTAAATTTATTTACACTTACACACATACAAATCACGTAGGTTCACGCAATGACGTTATACATATACTTTATATACGTAGTGTAGTGGCTAAGACTCTTGACTCACAATCCGGAGGTCGCGGGTTCGAACCCGGCGTGCGCAAATAAATTTTATTTGATTAATTTGTGTTATTTCACAATTAATTAATTAAAAAATAATATATAGTATATTTGCGGCACGTTCCAGAGTGGAAGATACTATCCGTATCGCCCTGGTGTAAGACCACCATTCAGAATTGAAACGTTGCTTGAAAATGGCTTTAGCCGTGTTTGGTGACCAGATCTGAATAGCCAGGTACTTCCCAACCTTCCTCTTCCCCATCTCCTTCCCCTCCCCACAACCTTCAGCCTCACAACATACCCCAATTGGGGATGCCATAGTCTCACTGGCTCCAGACGGGAGCAGTTGAGATTCTTGTGCGGTATTCACTGTAAAAAAAAAAAAAAAAAAAGACGTGGAGTAGAAATCTCAAAGTGGGAAGCCAAAAGCAAGACAATTGCACTAGTCTCGATTTCTAGTACTTTAGTACCATACATATACCAAACCACCCATTTTAGTACTAAACTGTCATTCGTCGAGTAAGGTCGTGTCTTACCAGTAGGAAAATTGCATTTAAAAAGTGCCAAAATGCCCTCCCGTGTGATGAGAAAATATTTCCATTACAAGGCAAACAGTTGTAAAAGTGAAGAAATAACATTTCATTTATGTGTACACACTAATTACTTCTAATTTATCGATTATTATAAGCAATATTATTAATTTTCATGTTTCCCATCCGACAATTTTATGCGTCATTAGAGAAAAAACACACATTATTTGATTGTCTTATGGTACGGCCACACTGAGGCCATCTTCAAACTTTCAGACGCGTTGGAAGTTCGAGTTCGAAGTTTGGCTTCGGTGTGGAAGTAGCATATCGTTTTAATCCATGAATAATTTTGAATTAAGAAATTACTGAAAACCGCCGAAAACAAAAGAGTGTTGCTTACTTGCCTTATTATTTTGTGAGTATGTGAGACTATGGCGAGTCTATTTATATAACGTCATTGGGTTCACCTACGTTCAACTCCAAAGCATCGTCAATCAAAAACGCCAATTGTGGGTCTATGCGTAACTCTGGTTGAATGAACTCGGATTTGTTTTAAATTTAAATACCACTTTCAAAATTGGCACTAATAGTACACACCTACCCATAATATTTAAAAAGAAAATAATTACTTCTACAAACTTCTCAAAATTACTTTGTGGCATCATTAATTTTATAATAAATAATATATTACTTTGTTTAAATGGTCTAAACAAAGTGATATATATTTTTAGAAAATAATTATTTTATTTACCGTTTCCAAATTGGAAACGATGTCAAGAATTCAGAAAAGCGATAAATTACCTGCCTATAGTAAGTATATATTTTTTTACAAGAATATATTTTGAATTTTTTATTTCATTTGCTTAATTTTATTAGGATCAATTTTGACAAGTGAAATGATTTTCTTCATTTTAAAGAAAGCTCTATTTCTAACTAGAATGACTAAAATAATTTCCCGCCAGTTTTAATTGGTCAGCGCTTGTGCAAAAATGATAACTATTGTAATATTTGAGTTTGGGAAGTTTTCTTTCCGCCTTTGATTCCAACGGGAACCTACTGCT
Organism: Limnephilus lunatus; assembly: GCA_917563855.2. Lineage (NCBI taxonomy): Eukaryota > Metazoa > Arthropoda > Insecta > Trichoptera > Limnephilidae > Limnephilus > Limnephilus lunatus. The sequence continues at coordinate 40,998,075 of OU830594.1, forward strand.
CATTTTTTTATTTAAAAAAATACACTTCCAATAACATTATAAAATATTTGGGATTCCCATTAATAGTAAAATGATATTTTCATATTCAAGTAAATGCATTTGATTTGCACCTGCACAGCATTGTTTAATTTTGATTAGACATAATATACTCTTTGGTCAGAGAATAAAGTAGTTTTTATTTTATTAGATAGGTACCTATGTAGTTAAAGCGATCAAACAGCGTACGTTGCGTGTAAAAAATATTACTCTAATTTTTTCATTGATCAATATATGTATACAATATATATACCCACTATTATTCATAATATATGTAAATGAACTTTTCGAACTCCCAATCATCGGAAAGATTATATCTTATGCGGATGATACAGTATTAACGATTGAAGAACACTCTTGGAAAAAGGCCGAAATATCGGCAAATAACGCAATAAATATCAATAAACAATGGTTTGACGAAAACTTACTCTCTTTAAATGTTGAAAAAACTCATGTTCTACCTCTAAGCCTAACAGAGAATATTTCAAATATAAATGTAAACATTAAAGTTCACGACAGAAATTGTCTACTTAAAATCAAACCCTGTAATTCAAATTGTATACATATTTTAATTTTTATTTTTTTTTGTTTAATTCCTTTATTTTTCCCATATTTTACAATTTATATTTACATATTTGAAAATCATAACAATAATGTGGGAACCCACTAAGGCGCAGCCTGTGCGTGGGTAATATATTTAAAAAAAGTTTTTTTTTTTAGTACCTAGAAAAAAACAAACAGGGGTATATACAGCAAAAACAAAAATTGTTTAAAACATTTTGTACAAAAAGTGTATACAATAGTGTACGGTTAAATAAGTGTAAGTGTAATTAATGATATACATTGTAATAATAGGTGTAAAGTTTGTGAGAAAAGTGATATAAAACTAAATAAATAGAGTTTTTAGAAACATAAAGTGAAATAAAACTAAATAAATAGAGTTTTTACATCTGTATGGTTTAGCCATAATTTTAACTCTTTTACGAAATGCGGAAGTTTTGTTGCAACTTGAATATGTTTTGGTAAACTATTGAAGGTACGAGGTCCAATAAAACTACTGTGAGTTTGCATTTGTTTTGTGTGTGTTTGGGGGGTATAGAATACATTATTATTTCTAATGTTGATTCTGTTTACATTTTTTTCGAATTTGTTTACGTTTTTAAAGATATATTTCATAGTTTGCAGTATAAATAGTTTACGGAGACTGAATAGTTTAGATTCTTTGTATAAAGCATCTGTCGAAAATGTTTTAATTCTATTATACATAACTTTGATAATATAATTTTGAGTTGTTTGTAAAGGTTTTATAAAAGTATCAAGGGCACCACCCCATCCTATTATTCCATACATGAGTGAAGATTGCACCATAGAATAATAAATCATTTTCAATTAGTAGTAAAGAACAATATTAGTAGTAAAGAACAAATAAAATATCTCGGAATTATTATCAATAATAACATCAAATGGAAAAATCAAATAAACTCCACAGTAGACAGAATGAGGAAACTAATATATATTTTTTTCAGACTTAGAAATACTATCTCATTAAAAATATTAAAAGAAATTTACTTTGCACTTACGCACTCTGTACTACAATATGGAATCATAGCTTGGGGGGTGCATATAAATCATCCCTTCCCCCACTCGAAACAATTCAAAAAAATTTTATAAAAATTTATCCTAAAAAACGGTATTACTACCCAACAATAAAGGTATTCCAAGAATTCCCTGTTCCCCCGCTTACAAAAATTTACGAAAAAATAGCACTACATCAGCTACACAAAAATATATTTCATAAAAATATTACCACACTGCTAAATATTAGCATAAGGAATACTTCTATTGGTGGACTAACTGTACCACCCGTACGAACCATAACAGCACAGAATCACTATGTATATAAAGGAATAAAATTATATCATCATTTACCCGCTGATATGCGGATATGATACAGAAAAAACTACGACAAATATAAAAAAAAAAAAAAATTAAATTTACATATTTTGGTAGTACCACCGTATAATTTTAACTTTCTAGTAGATCTTTGACTGTTGTTATTCCTAATGTTTTATGTACATCCTATATGTATTTCTTGTTTAATTAACTTATAATCTTCAAAAAATATGTTAAATCTAAATCTCTGCATAAGTTAAATTCTTAAGTTTGTTATAAGGATTTTTTAAAATAATTCTTAAGTTATTAACAAGTTGTCCTCTCCTAAACACAAGCATTTGCTTAATTAGGATAGTGTATAAGATATGTAAGCTGCATTATGTTATATTGTGTAAATGTAAAATATATAAATATATTTACAAAAAACAAATAATGGTATTTATTAGTACATAGGTACGCAATATTGGTACTTACGAAAAGAAATTTGAAATGCATTGAATTCGCTTTCAAAAAACTGGTTATTTTAATTAAGTAAAGGCATTGGCGTGATAGATTTTATATTTAATCAACATGAACGACTAAACAACAGTAAAAACTAGTCGGAAATTAATGTTTTTCTGAATTTTATTTCGAATTTTTAATCTACAGTTTTTTTAAAGTTAGCTCCATACCAGATGCCTTGGGGAAAAAACCTTTCAGGCTCCATGTCATCTTTAGAGATGCTATGTGGAGGGTCTTTTAAAAAAAAGGAAGGCGAGAAAGTTTTGGGAAGGAAAAGGTGTGAGTGGTAGGTAGGAATCTGGGGGTCGATGTGTCTAGGATTGAAGTCCATCCATTGCTCCAACTGCGATGCAAGGTGATGGGCGGGAAAGGTCTCCCTCAACTAGTCTCTCCCGATCTGGCCCGCCACGCAGTAATTAGGCAAATGCATCCGCCGCCAAAACCTAGAGAAACCTTACTGCAAGATCCCGGGCACCCCTGCTAAGTCACCAAACGTAGCCAACCGCTTGGGGTAACCTATAGCAGGGGTGTTGGTTTTCCAAATAAATGGTTCCCGCGCGGCGGTATCCACACCTGCCTCTCAAGTTGATGTATGTTCATGTTCATGAATATATGCTCTGTTGATTAAAAAACCTTTCATAATTTTACAAAAATATTGCATTAAGGTCCGGCTTCCCGCATTTCTACCGATTTATTACATATTTTCCTTGAACACTTTCAGCCTTATTGATAAAAAAAACACACTTAACGACCGTTTAACGGTGTTTCTATTCGGTGACCGTTATATAAACAGTGTTCCTGCAACTTTACTAATATGATATTTTGTATTGGCAGCATTGATATTTGGTAAATTTGTGCAAGCGCGGCGGCCATGTATTTTCGTTCTTTCGCGGGAAAATTTCTGTTGTGACGTGTGATGTTACAAGCGCAGTTCATTGTAATTTTTCTTAACGTGATTTTCATTGTAATAACAATGTACCATTATATTAGTATAATTGAATATAATTACTATTGTTTTCGTTATTTTTAGGGCCATAATAATGTTATTTTATTTTTTTTAACAAAAAATATAGGTAATTTCGGAAGAGTATAAAATAATGGCTTGTGCGTTTGTAAATAAACAACAAAATCGGATTATCAACGCTAAAATTAAGCAAAAATTATTCTAAAATTTCAGATTTTTCAGTTACTCTCGTGTATTAATTATTATATTTTTTAATTATATAAACGAGAAAAAAGTGATTTATTTATTTATATACATATATATTACAATACATTGCAAAATGATACTTTGTCCAAGTGGAAAGGATACCCGATTCAGGACAGCCAAATTGTATATTTAGTTCACAATATTTTTAACAAGGGAATGGTTTCTTTCAAGATATCACAGGAATGAGCCTCTGTCAAGACAACTTTTGAGAACATTAAAATTTGTTTTCTGAACGATTTCTTTATGTCTTTGAAAGATTCGCAAAGATGTGATTTTTTTTTCAAGGTCATTTTGAAGAACATTAATACTTGCATTCAGAGTGATGAGTGGTTTCTTTAGTGAGATCACAAGTAGGAGATTCTTTCCAGGTCATTTTAGGGAACATTTAAAATTGTATAATTAGGATTTACATATATGACAAAAATTCCTAGTCTACTTATGGCTTCAATAAAGTACTACAATTTTTAGAATTTCTTAATTAGTAGAATTTACACATTTATAAACCCAATATATGACAATTGAATTAATTTTTCGAAGAAAACTTCTCCAAAGTTTTCACCTTGTGATGGAATTATTAATTTTAATAAAAAGACAAATAACGTTGTTTATATCACTTTTATTTGTACACAATCAAATGAATTAAATTATTTTATATGTACACTACAAATAAAAAATTTTCAGGCTCGTTTTGGAGAACATTAATTTATTTTGTTGTTTATTTATTTATTTTATTTTACTCCCAGAGGGCTTTTATATATTATAAACATGCGACATTGAAGACAGCGAAATTACTTTTCAGGGATATAATACAGTACGTTGTGACTCCTACAGTAGACATACAGGGGGAGCAGTGATAATTATTAGAAAAGACATACTCTATGAAGTAATTTCCAACACACAGTACGAAAAGAACTGCTGGATACTAGCAATAAGGATAACTTCTGGATATAAGAAAGGAGTTTATGGAGTAATTTACCATTCTCCAAATGCAAGTACCAAAGACTTTCTATCATTTATAGAGACCTGGTGCACCCTAAATCTTCAAGAAGAAGAAGATAATATCTTAACTGGTGACTTCAATATAAATTTCAATAACTTTAAGAATACATATACTAAAAGACTAAAACAAATTATTCAAACTTTGGGAATGAAACAACTTGTTAAAAGTGAGACACGAATAACAGATAAATCCAGTACGTTAATTGACCTTGTCATATCCAACAGATTGGATTTGAAAGTAATAGTTCTTGATGAACCGAAAATAACCGATCATAACCTTATCCACATTACAGATAATATAAAAAGAAATAAGACGAAAACCAGCAAAATAATAACATACAGAAACTATAAAAAATATAGCACTGAAAGATTAAGTGAACTTCTGGGTGATATGGATGAACTTCATCAAATGGAATACAACGAAAAGTCTAAATCATTAATAAATAACCTACAAGAAGTAATTGATAAGTTAACACCAATCCAAACTACTAAAATAACAGGAACAAATAAATGGTATAATATAGAACTACAAACAATACAAAATGAAAGAGATAGATTGTACAAAATTGCGAAAATCTCAAGAAACTCTCAAGACTGGAAAGCATTCAAAAATATGAGAAATAAATACACAAAAAAATTGAAAATTTGTAAGAACGATTACTTCAAAAACAAAATTATCTCTGAAAAAGGAGACACTAAAAAAATGTGGAAAACCATAAAAGGATTACTGCAAACCGAAGATAAAGGGATGAAGTACGACATTGAATTTCCTCATCAGATACAGGGTACCATACAGAACTGTTTCAACAAATATTTCGTAAACAGCATAATAGAATTGCATCAGAGTATACCAATACTGAAGAAAGACAACTACGTGAGAAATGTTCGGCTAAACCGAGAAAAACTTGTGTTTAAAGAGATTGATGAAACATATCTTTTACAGATTCTTAACAGCACCAAATCAAAAGAGAGTCCAGATAGAATAAGTTTTAAAGTTTTGAGAGATGCAATGCCAGCGATAGGACATCATTTACTGGATATAATAAATGAATCATTAAGAACTGGAAAATTTCCAAACACATGGAAAACTTCTACTGTGATCCCGATTCCGAAAGTTGTTAATACCAGAAAATGTGAAGAATTTAGACCAATAAATATGTTACCAAAATACGAACAGTTACTAGAAATTGTAATAAATAAACAACTCGTTGAGTATTTGGAAAAACATAATATATTATGTGACGAGCAATCAGGATTCCGGAACAACAACTCTTGCGAAGCGGCGATAAATATAGTGATTGATACATGGAAGAAAGAAACAGATAAAAAAAAAATCACCATTGCAGCATTCTTAGATTTCAAAAGAGCATTTGAAACGATAGAAAGGAAAATACTTTTGGAAAAACTAGAATACACAGGTCTTTCTGACGTAGCTCTGAATCTATTCAAAGAATATCTCCAGGAAAGAAAACAGGTAACGAAAGTTGAAAGCTCAGAATCAGAACCGATAGAAAACAACCTTAGTGTTCCGCAAGGGTCGGTACTAGGTCCGATTCTATTTATAATTTACATAAATGATATTATTAAAACTATTAAACATTGCAAAATTAGACTATTTGCAGACGATACCTTAATCTATATTTCGTGTGAAGATTACATAGATGCAATTAACAAAATAAACGAAGACCTACAAAATATATCAAAATGGCTGATATTAAACAAATTGAAACTGAACGTAAACAAAACAAAATATATGGAAATAGGCAATAAAAAACGTAACACAGGGTTAAATTTGACAATTAATGGTGAAAAAATTGGAAAAGTAAATGAAATCAAATACCTGGGTGTAATACTCGATTCAAAACTGACTTTCACAGCAAACTTTGAATATGTGCTTAAAAAGGTGTCAAAAAAGGTAAATTTTCTTAGAAGACTAAGACATAAATTAAATAGAAACACTACGAAGCTCATTTATAAAACTATTGTTGCTCCACATTTGGATTACTGCTCTACAATGTTATATTTGGCCAATGAAGGAAATTTAAACAAAATAGAAGTTATACAGAACAGAGCTATGAGATGTATACTGGGAAAAGGCAAATACGCAAGGATTAATAAAATGAGAGAGGAGCTAAATTGGATTCCAATAAAAAAAAGACTACTATTTAATGTATTAATTTTTGTGCATAAAATTATGAAAAACCAAATGCCAAAATACTTTAAGGATGAAATTGTTTTTAATAGAGACGTACATAATTATGAAACAAGAAATATAAACAGAGTTCAATTGCCACAAATGAAGAAATCAAAATCACAGAACTGCCTAATGTACAGAGGACTAAAGATGTATGATGAAATGCCTGAAAGTATGAAGAATGAAGAAAGAATGAATGTATTTAAAAAGAAATGTTATGCTTACTGTAAAAATATTTAAATTTATCAAATGAAATGTTACATTGTGCTTATTAGTTTATACTCATGTAGTATAAACTAACTCAATAAATAATAAAAAAAAAAAAATAATAATAATAATAATAAAGGCAGTACATCTTTACCATGAGAAAAAAAAAGAGAACAAATAAAGTTACGATGGAAATAAAAGTATATAAATGAAATAAAAATATAACAACAAAAATTTAAAGTACAGTGAGATATATACTATCAATAAGTTACGATAAGAAAGAATACATACATAATATAAAAATACATACAACAACAAAAATTAAAAGTAAGTGATCACAGGTTTGCAAAATTGCAATAATAACCTTGTCTAATAACACCTAAGTATGTTTCGCACAGTGCCAAACCGCTGTTTCGATGGTACCTACTGTACCTCCCTCTGCAAGTTGCAGGAGTTCGGAACTGTGGATTTTAATATTTTAGATAAGAAGTTAAGTAATTTTTTTTTCACTGAATTTACTGAGACATTACATTTAATAACATTAATAATTGCATTATGAATGGCTTCTTTCGGGCGATCACAATTTGAAATTCTTTCCAGGAGAACATTAACAATTGCATATTACAATTTACACATTTATAAACCAATATATGACATAATAATTCCCAATGTATTTATGACTATTTAATTTTAATAAAGTACTGTAAGTAAGTAATAGAAATTACCCATTTATAAACCAGAATATATGACATATGAATTTCCAATGTATTTATATAGAGAATTTCAAAACTTATTTTTGAAATGGCTAGTCGTTATTTAACAAGAATCAAAGAACAGTCGTTATTTCACAAAGATCAAAAAAAAGAGCTAAAGATTTATTTTTATTTTTATGCATAACATAAACTTTTTAGTACATATTAGGTATGTGAGATTGTGTTAGCATATGTTCGCTCTTTACTCTCCCCATGTCTAGAAGCCAATTGCTAACCCATTTCTTGGGGCATGTGATGTGTTTGTAGTAGGTGGAACTACTGGATTCCTCCCTGCATGGCGGGTGTTGTGGAGATTATCAATGGTTGAATATTGGTGTCCGTGTTTTTGTGTATGTAAAATAATTTTTCTTATGTATAGTTGCCGTACATCAAGAACTCGTATCTCTTCAAATAATAGATCACTGGGATACCTGAAGGGTTTCTTAAGGATGAACCTTAGAATTGATTTTTGTGCTTTTGCAACAGCCTTGGAACAGTTTTGGAACAGCCGCCCCATCCCAAGGATGCAAATTCCAGCAATGAGTTACACAAGGCATGGTACATTTGTTTCAGATCTTTTACGCGAAGAATATTTCTAACAGACATGAATAGATGAGTAAGTTTTCTGATCTTTATGGAAGTAGAGACTATATGTTCGTCCCATCTCAGAGACTTATCTATAATGATTCCAAGATATTTTATGCTATCGACACATTCTAAGTTTAAGCATTTGCAAGTGGTTTAGTCATTACAATGGCGTATAAGGATGTTGTGTATTTCTTTTGGTTTTCCTGCTTGTGTTGCACTGAAACGGATGATTTTGGTTTTATCTAAGTTAAGAGTGAAGAGATTGTTGTCGAACCATGGTTTAACCTTGTTTAAATCTACTTCTGCTTTACTGTGAACAACATTCCAGCTTTTGCCTTCAAATAATAAAACTGTGTCGTCAGCAAAGTTGATAATATGGTCGGCAAAGGAACTGTTACATAGATCATTTATGTATATATTAAATAAAAGTGGTCCTAAAGTACTTCCTTGGGGTACACCGAATTTAATATTAGCTGAATCGCTTATAGTATCGTTGATAAGCACTTTTTGGCTCCTGTTATCTAAATAGCTACACAACAGATTGAAGAACTGACCTTGTATAACAATGCGCTGTAGTTTATTCAACAGAATTTTATGAGAGATAGTGTCGAATGCTTTGGCTAGATCCAGGAAGAGCGCAATGCATTTTGTACCTCTATCTATGTTATTAGAGATAATGTTTGTCAATTTTGCAATGGCATTTTCAGTGCCTAAACCTGGACGGAAACCGTATTGACTATTGGAAAGGATGTTATTGTTTTCTAGGTATAGGTAGGGTGAGCCGATTCTTAACAATTTTCTCAATAATTTTATACACAGAGTTGATCAAAGAAATAGGTCGGTAGTGGTTAATCTGTGGTTTATCCCCATTTTTGTGATGTAGAATAACAATTGATTGTTTTAAATGATCGGAGAATTTTCCAGAGTTAAAACTTAGATTATAAATTAACGTTATGGGTGATTATATAGCGGATTTTATAATTTTCAACAGGTTTGTAGGATGTGACAGTGTTCTTCCAAATTCATTAGAAATAAGACTGTGTTTTTAAATTTTTTTAATATTTTGATTAAAAACGTTTTCGGAAAGCTTTTTTTCAATACTTTTCCGTGTTTGAAGCCTAAAATATGTTAATTTTTAAACACGAAAGTATATTTCAGATAAAAAAAATCTAAAAGTTAATTTTTTTCTAGTTTCTATATGTTTGAGGATAAATCTACACATTCCCCACTCCGAAACGGTAATTATATGAAATTCCCTCGATAGAAAAAGTTATAGAGGTGTATGAAAAAATTCACAGTGTTTCTTTAAATTGTTATATTAGACATTCCTCACGAGATTTTTGCTTTATTTTAAACGAGTCGTGTTTTATAAAACATTTTCACAATTTTCGCATAAATATTCTCGTTTTTTAATATACAGAGGGAGCGCCTCTGACATTCGTATTTACGTATCTCTCTTTGTTCTTTTTGAGCGGGTACTACCGGGTCTTAATCTACTTAACTTTTCAGAAAATATTTTTTTTAAGGATGTTTATATTAGGTAAAATATAAATATTATATTCGTGGCTATGTAGATCGCATTATTCTAACATTTTCACAAAAGTTTTTTTTTATTATTTCAGGAGAACAGTTGAATACCTTCGAATGTCCCAGTACCTACAGGTAAATTTTAAAGAGGATACCTATTGTATATTATGTTAACCGGTAGTATTTAAATTTTCAAAAAAACTTTTTGAACTATATTACTTTAAAACCGCCATTGATAATGAATGGGTCAAAAATTATTATTGCTGGTGGCTGGACCACTTAAATTTAAATATAATTAAAGTCAAAGTATAATGTGCCATAATAATCACGTCAAGAAAAATAAGCGATTTAAATTTCAGGAATTCCTTACCTACTACTTGGCTCTACAAGAAGCCAATAAATTGATCATAAGTGTGTTTATTTCTCGATTTTCATACAAATTTCTGGCCTTAAATCAACTCAATGGAATTATTATCGCTTAATTTATACGAAAACCTTCGGAAATATGCGATGTTTTCGCAAAAGGTGTTAAATAAATAACCATGAACCGGATTTATAATAGACTCAAATATAGAAATCAACTTTTTCTTGAGTGCTTAATTTACGTTGTCTCTTGTCGTTACTTTATGCACGCCTGTAATATCTGTGTTTATTATTAATTTAATTAAGTCACAGAAATAAATTAATTTTAATTCTCTGAATATGTATGGACTTAATCCTTTGGATAATAAACCGGACAAAATATTCAAAACACGATTATTATCTTATTTACCCATTGGTACCTATAGCATTCACTTTTGTAATTTTTCCAAAATTGTTATTCCTACCCAGTGGCGTAGCTAGCATGGGTGGTAACCAGGGCGGCCATTGAAGAACAAACTGGTCCGCCCTGGGGGCAGGGGGTGGGGGGGGGGGGCTAGAGAATTGTTTGGTCGGGTGGCACCCCCCCCCCCCACTGTTCCTACCTACAAATACTTTTTTCCTACCTACCTTACCCATGCGAAAAAATACTTATAATTTGTAATAAAACAATTATAGTAATCCTGTTTGATTTTTGGGTTATTACACGGTGTTGCGCACCCGTCCTGATACTCCTGCGTGTAAAATATTGGCTAGAGAAGGGGAAAATATAAATAGGCGGTGAAAATATTTTTTTTTTTTTACGCTCAAATAATTTAAAATTACTCTATGATGGAAAAATTGTCTTATGGTTGGAAGAGAAGTGTACAAATAATAGTACTTTATTAGTAAATATTTATTTTAAAAGTAATTATAATTCCATGGTTACATTCATTATATATGCTATTAATTAAATTGCAGTGAGAATGTGGAAAATAATGTATTGTAAGTTAGTAAATGTGAGATAATTTTAAGTACTATACTACTAGTAGTTATAACGTATCTAAAAATACTATAATTAGTAATCTTTAATATATAAAACAAAGTCGGGTTAGTTACACTATTTATAACTCGAGAACGGCTGGGCCGATTTTGATGATCTTTGATTTGTTGGTTTTGTCTCCGCCCCGGATTACATAATAACTATTAAAACAACACAATAATTAACGAAAAAAATAGTTATTAAGAAAATTATTTTCCCCATACATTTTGTATGGAACGAATTATCATATTTTAAAAGAGCTGCGGCCATTTTGCGATAAGATATTAGTATATTAAAATATAGGTAGATAAACAGGTCTTTAAAACACGCGCGATTTTTCGAGCACGACGGCGTAGCCGAGTGCTCGAAATAAAGCAAGTGTTTTAACCAGTTATCCACGAATACTTTACGCTATTTTTTTTTATTGGTACACTTTGAAAACATAAATATTTATATTATTATTAAAAATTTGGAAATAAGAATATTAATGAATTCGTGATGTGACATCACAATATCTTGTTGTCATGGAAATGAAAAACGCAAACATTAATTTGCAATCTGTCACATAAGATTAATAGTTGACATCACAGTTTTTACTAGTTATTGTGTGTTGTAAAATGAGTTCTAACATTGATAATTTAAATACCAAAGCAGAATCGCGGTTAATACCTGAAAAATCCAAAGACGTTTATAAAAAAGAATATGAAAGGTTCATAACATGGATGGAGGAGCAAAACGTAGTAGATGTAGATGAACAAGTTGTGCTTGCTTACCTTCAGAAAATGTCGGAACAGTACAAAACATCGACTATGTGGGCCATACATTCGAAATTGCAATGTCTGTTGAGGATAAATAAAGGGGTTGATTTAAAATCATTTGTGAAAGTGCATGCATTCATGAAGGCAATTAGCAAGGATGACGTTGCTAAGAAGGCGTATGTATTCAAAGAAGATGATTTTGCGGGAGTTTTTCACGGAAGCACCGGACATTACGTACTTATTTTTGAAGGTGGTAGCCATTTGCGGAATCTTTGGCTCTTGCAGAAGATGTGAATTGTGCGATTTACGCTTATATGATATCAAAGAAGAAGGAAGTGTATTGCTTATTACCATCCGACCATCTAAAACAGTGAAGGCTCGACGTTTTACTGTTGCCGACAGTGGTGCAATTAATTATGTGCGTTTGATGAAGCAATATTTATCATTGCGACCCCAAAATGTAAGTACAGACAGGGTTTTCTTACGGTATGATAAGGGTAAGTGCACCAATCAAGTGGTTGGTATTAACACATTTGGATCATGCCCCTTACAAATCGCACGCTATCTTAAATTAAACGATCCTGAGAAATATACAGGACATCCGTTTCGACGTACATCCGCTACCATTATGGCAAATAGTGGCATGACAATTGATCAAATCCAACGACAAGTAGGATAGAAATCGGCAGCTGTGGCGACTGGTTACGTGGAAGAGAGCATTAGAAATAAGAAGAATATTTCAAACATCATTGGAACTGCCATTAATGGAAGTGCAGCCTCATTGACTTCCGAGAATACTATTAATTTGAACAGCATTTCCTCCGATTTAAAAAACGGAGGTATTAATATTTCAAATAATACGAACTGCTCTTTTCACATCCATTTAAATAATTAGAATGTAAACGATGTAAAAAAGAATGTAAACTTTGAATAAAATTTTTGAAACATTTGTAATGTTTTATTTGACGTTTAAAATATTCCTGTCAGATTTATAGTTAAAAGTTGACATTTAGACTTCACATTTTGTTGATTTGTTGATGTTGCCATGGTAACTTTAAAAAACGCGCGTTCCATAAAGTGCGATTTAAACACGCTAGAGCGTACTTTAAATGAGTAAAAAAGGGCACCAATAAAAAAAAATATTGAACTGTGCGTGAATTCCAAAAATTCAAAACCGTCAAATGTCAATGCGCTAATGGGCCACTTGCATGGATTTCATAACGACTTGGAAAAAATCATGTGGATAGATTTTTTACTAAGATTACGACAATGTTAGCAAAATTTTTTAGAAATGAATAGTTTTTTAATTTTTAAATAAATAAATCCATTATTTGAGCTCGTGACGTCACTACATGAAAATGTCCCGTCTCCGAATATGTTCCTTTTATTTTGTAAAATTCAACACTGATTAATTTTTTTTTATATGGCAACACTTTGATTTCCGGCGAATATTTGAATTTGCGTTTAACGTTCACCAGATTTATTGTTTGTTCTATGCGAACTTATCCTTTGGTTTGATTTTTTGATAAAGATAGCGGTGTTTTTACAGATGTTACGAAGAGAACCCCGTAAAATTTATTGCTATTCGTGTGGAAAACGTTCTTTTTTTTAAATGATTTTCGGCTATGTAAGTATCGTTTTTTCGCACCCATAAAATTATGTCATGTCTTTCCGGTTTATAAAAAATGGTCTGATTTTTCGGATTGAAATTTTCAAAAAATCGCCAGGGCTTCAAAAATACGATTAAAAAAAATACAGAATGTCTTAGAATATTTGGCTAAACCGGAATTTTTTTTTAAATGTGATGCAAGTGGCCTATTGTTTTGCATTTGTTCTTATTCATTTAATGCTGGCCTTTTTTCTTACACACTAAATATCAATAGCCGAAAATGAGACAAACGGTGAACGTATGTCTGCACCCTTCCCAAGGAAAAGTACAATAATTGTAGAAATAATAATCTGAAATAATTTGAAATAAAATGTAGTTTAACGCACAGGAGGCCCTAATGAAAATGATATTTCTCAGGACTTATGTCATCTTAGGGGATGTTGTGTGGAGGGTCTTTTTAAGTAAGCGGAGGATAGGAAGTTCTGGGAGGGAAAAAGGTATGAGGGGTGGGTAGGAATCTGGGGGTCAGTGTGTCTGGGAGTGACGGACATATGAATCCATCAAATACATCGCTCCAACTGCGGTGCAAGGCAATGGGTCAAGAGAGTCCGGCTGGAAAGGTCAAAAATCCTTACTCAACCAGTCTATCTCGATCCGGCCCACCACGCAGCAGTTGAGCAGATGCATCACCAACGTCACCCCATGAACCCGGCACCCCTGCTAAATCAATAAACGTAGCGAACCACTCGGGGTGACCTATTGCAGAGGTGTTGGTTATCCAATAAATGCTTCCCGGGACGGTGGCACCCGTACCCGCCTCCCGAATTCCCGTAAGTAAGTGGAATAGTAAGAAAATCATAAAAAATATTAATCGGTACCTAAACAACGCCTTCTCTGATACTGCCAAAAACAAAACACGGACAGTTGCGCATCGATAATTGCTTCATTGTGTAATTTTTAACTTAATTAAAAAACTGAATTTAATTCAACAGTTATTGATTCTGAGGCGGTACGAAGTTCGTCGGGTCAGCTAGTTAACAATAAAACAAAATTGAACTTATTTGAAATAGGCAGAAACCAAAGGAGACACGAATTAATTTAAGGGGTATTCATAATGTTTCTAAAAGGTTTATACACTGGATGCTGGTATGAAGGCCGTAGGGCGTAGGGGCAGTGCAATGCGATGCATTCGAAGTGAAAAATAATTAATAAATGATATAAAAAAATTAAATGTAATTTTTAAATTTAAATTAAGGGCCAAAATGTATAAGGTACCTGTAATCCCAAATATAAGATTTATATTATAACATTGTGATATTGTGGAGCGGAACAAATCTAATTTTAAATTCTATTATATTTTAAAATTTGTTTGGTTTTTTGATAATCCATTCAAAGTGTTACCTATATGATCTACATATTAAAAAAAAATTGCCCTTAGAATATTTTGTCCATATATAATAATATTTTACATCTATATGGAACACAAATACATCATGTAATTACAACATAATTTCGGATATGATGTGAGTAGAGTAGGTACCTTATACATATGTTTCTGCAAATAATGAATTCATGCCAATAGTTGGTGTTAGTATAATGGTTAGCAAAGTTGCCTTCCAAGCAATTATGATGTGAGTAGAGTAGTGACTTATACATATGTTTGGGCAAATAATGAATTCATGCCAATAGTTGGTGTTAGTATAATGGTTAGCAAGGTTGCCTTCCAAGCAATTATGATGTGAGTAGAGTAGGTACCTTATACATATGTTTGTGCAAATAGTAAATTCATGACACCGTTATTGAAAAAGAAGGTGTTAGCATAATGGTTAGCAAAGTTGCCTTCCAAGCAATTGATCGGTGTTCGATTTTTTTTCAAATTTAAAATTGACATTTCTTTTATTTTAAAAAACATTTTTTTTTTTAAATTTAATATCCCGTGAATTTTCACAGATGTGAATGCAGAAGAGTATGTATAAGACGGTGTGTCAATGTAAATTAAGCAAGGAATGAGTACCAAGACCTCAAGGAAACGAGGTGATGATGGTGAGTTAGTTTGACGGGCAATTTTTTAATGTGTAGGTAATCAATTATCTAATCTAACATCTAATCTAACACACTATATCTAACACTCTTTATAAAGAGGTAATATTTGTTTGTTTGTTTGTTTGTGTGTTTGTTTGCATCGAATAGGCTCCGAAACTACTGAACCGATTTGAAAAATTCTTTCGCTGTTGGGAAGCTACACTATCCCTGGGTGACATAGGCTATATTATATTTAAAAAAAAAATAGGCATCCTTACTAAAACTTCAATAATGTAACCCAGGGTGTAAAAAAATTACCTAAAATATTCTTTAAATCGCGTGCGCTGCGAAAACTATTGATGATAGAATAAAATAATGTACGACGACTTTATAGAACACATCATTATTTACAAAAAAGGTCGCGACAGCTTATGTCTAACTATTATGGTATGCCACAATAAGTATTCTTTTATTTTAAATTTTTAATTAATATGTCGCCGCTTGAAAAGGCTCTTTATTTGTATCTTGGTTTTAATCCGTATCAAAATAAATTACTTCATATTCAAGAAAGCTTCAATACCTTTATTTAACTTTTTGAATTTTTCAATTCGGATATTTAATTAGAAAGATATCACGAGTTTAAAAATGTTAGTATTAGAAAAAAGTTTCGGCTACGGGCCGCGCGGGAGAGGAGTCAAGAAATGCAGTGCCAGGGGGGTTTGCGGGACGGGGGAGCGGGAGAGCGGTGGCGGGGAAGGTGGAAGTGATACGCTGGAGGGGAACGCACGGGAAAGGTCATGTAAGGAGTAACATTTTATTTATTTGAATATGGCATGTATTATAAAATAAAGTCCAAAAAAACGTGCAGCTCGCAAAAACTCAGAAACGAGTCCCGGTTCGATCAAGGGAGTTATATGGTGTGGTAGATCTCTATCCCCCCTAGGGAATAAGGGTATCTGTTTTTACCTAAAGGCCGTGCTTTTAAAGATATAAGGGCTGAAAATTTCGCCCTCTTGAAATTTCTAGAACAGTCTTCCGGAAAGTTCTAGAAGGCTCCATAGAGCTGTAGAAAGTTGTGGAAGGAGTGGCGGAGTATGTCGTGGAATGATCAGGAATAGGAAATCGGGAACATCATTGTGCAACATTCCAGAACACTATCTTATTGTCCTGAGCGAAGCCGGGTAACCCAGCTAGTTTAATATATTTTTATAGTGCCTTTTTCACGACGGTCACTTTATTGTATAAAATAACTTTTCTATCTTTTATACTTGCAGGGGAAAAGTAATGTTTTTTTTAAATTATGTTGCCAATTGAGGACGGACAACATTAGCATTGTTAAATATTTGGAAACATGCAAATATATTTGAGGTTTACAATAAATGCACTCGAAAGCTACATTATAAAACAAAAGTCCATTATTCTACAAAAAGTGGTCGCGGCTAAGGGTAGAGGGCATAAATCAAGTATTCTAAAAGGGTATAATATTGTTTTCCTTTTGTAAACAAACTCCAAAGCTGTTTTTAGGATTAACAAAGGTTGCAATATTAGGTATATCGGCTTGTAAAATATAATCCGCCTTTAGTGCTCAGGTTTAAACAAGACACGGGCAAAAAGTGTCATATTTTTAAAAATAAACATTTCTTCGATTGGTATTGAAAATACCTCTCATTGCCTTTCTTTTCGCCCATTCGGTATTTCATGACCACCATTAGGAATCGAAATGTCGCTTAAAATGACTTTAGCAGTATTTTGTAACCATATTTCTGGATGTGAGAAGTAGGGATTCTCCCCAAAAATATATTTTTGCAACAACAGGTTTTTTTAATTTTATGTTTAAAGAATGACGTACATTTCCGAGTTAGTATTTCAGCGATCCTGGAAGAATAAAATCGCCACATTTACAGGGCTAAAGATTGGAACAGGAAGATATCAATGTTCTTGCTGTTTTTCATTAATTCATACACAATTTTTCTAAAATAATAGGATTATTTTATGCGATTATTGTGAATCTTGTACCTGCATATCTTGTGTCGAAATATTGATTCTTGGTGATCTCTCGAATCTGGTTCCATATTTTATCTGGAGCGATATTTATTTTTTACGGCAATTTGGGAGGCGGGAATTGGATAACCAACACCTCTGCCATAGGTCATCCCAAGTGGTTATTGTCATAGTGAACAACACACGAACCATACTGTTTGTTGTGATGCCTACTGAAATCGTAGATATGAAAATAGAGATGAAAACAGCGATCGCGTAAAGCGAAAAATGTTGACTTTTGTCTCCAATTGGAATCGGGCTGAAAAAAGGTGTCGTGTATAACGGCCGTTATACACGACACCTTTTTTCAGCCCGATTCCAATTGGAGACAAAAGTCAACATTTTTCGCTTTACGCGATCGCTGTTTTCATCTCTATTTTCATATCTACGATTTCAGTAGGCATCACAACAAACAGTATGGTTCGTGTGTTGATTGCAATGATGACAATTGAAATCCTAGATATGAAAATAGATGTGAAAATAGCGATCGCGGAAATCGAAAAATGTTGACTTTTGTCTCTAATTGGAATCGGGCTGAAAAAAGGTGTCGTGTATAATGGCCATAAGGGTTCAGTTCAACAGTTTTACATAATTTGAAAAATTCATCCAATTTCAAGAGAATTTTCAAGTTTTGTGACATTTTTATTCAAGTTCTGTTATTATATCATTTAATAATAATAATAATAAAATTCTTTATTCAATGAAATGGGCAACATTATAACTAAAAAAGTACATGTTCAATGTAGTTTAGAAATAGACATCAGTACAAAAAATTAACAAACATAAAAGTAATTTAAGAACGGTTATATATATAGAAGTAGCATTTTTAGTTGTGCATAGCCTGCCTCACTAGGTGAACCAGTATTGAGGCAGAATTTTTTGTGAATTATTTCTCCCATTTTATCTATGGTGAATTATTTCTCCCATTTTATCTATGGATTTTTTACGTATAATGTAGGTTTCAATACAGCAAAACTTTATTTTAGTTTAAATTATTGTTTGCATATACACAATACGAAAACTGCAAGGTTTTTACTACAATGACAACTTTACTGTCAATGACAAGGCATGAGGACACCAGTATAGGCTCGATCGTTAAAATATATTCAAATATTAACATATTTTTAAACTCTTTCTGTGTTTGACTCAGTTTGATGTTTTTTGGGAGCATGTTGTATATTTTTGTGGCAAAGTATCTAAAGCTACGTTGACCAAAGGTGGAAGAGAGTGCTGGAACTTGCAATGTGTCTCTGTTCGAATTTCGTGGAAATCTTAAGGTTTTTTTTTTTCGTAAAGCACATGTTTGTTTTTAAAGAGATGTATGAGGATAGTTTTTACATAGATCTGTCGAACATCAAATATGTACTCTCATTATTTTGAATATTTTATTTATTTATTTATTTACGCCCTTTTTCGGGGCTTTTACATAATATTAGGTCACTCTTTGCAGTTAGAGGAAGTTTGAGAATAATTTCCAAAATTGTTTTCTGTGCCTTTTCGACAGGATCTAGAGCTGATGAAGTGCCTCCTCCCCATGCAATGATACCATTCTCAATGAAAGACTGGGTGATTGCAAAATAAATCGTTTTTATGAGTTGTTAAGAAAGTTCCTTATGGATCTGAAGAAGTGCATTGTTTTTCTAATTTTATTTGCAATGATCTGGTATGGGTCAATGGTGAGGCCGAGGTACTTCATCTGTGAGGTGCGCTCTATACTGGGGCACTCACTACATTCATCGGAATTCGTACCACTATATATTTTTATAGAGTAATCATCAATAGGTTGGCCTGTAGTATTGAAGCTTGAAGTTACATATTTTGTTTTCTTCGTGTTAAGGGTAAGCGTGTTGATATCTAACCATTTTTTTAATAAAGTTAATATTTTTTTCAGCTTTTTTAAACACAGCTGACCAATTATTGTTTTTCGAACAATAATACAGTATCGTCTGCAAAGCTAATAATGTGTCCCTGAATTTCCGGTTTGCAAAAGTTTTTAATATATAGTAAGAACAGAGTCGGTCCCAAAACGCTTCCTTGTGGAATTCCAGTCAGTTGAGCGCTGATTACTGAGGGTATTCTGTATTTTAACCTGTTGCTGGCGTCGATTTAAGTGGCTTTTAAAGAAGTTTAGCTCTTTGTCCGTAATGGCGATTTTCTCTAGTTTTTTTAAATTAGTTTAATGTGTGATATTGTGAAGAAAGCCTTAGAGAGGTCTAAAAGGATAGAGATGCATTTATTTCCTTTATCAAGGCTTTTTACAATGAAGTTGCGGTATTTTTGTTTTTTTGAAATCCATATTGGTTTTTTGAAAGTATTTTATGGTTCTCGACAAATTTTAAAAGTTGTGCATTAATGAGGTTTTCAAAAACTTTAGACAAGCTATTTAGTAGAGTAATTGGTCTTCAGTTGTTGGTATCTGTCTTGTTTCCAGATTTGTAGATGGGAATTACGATACATTGTTTGAGGTTAGAGGGGAAGTAGCCCTGTGTAATGCTCAAGTTTATAAGGTATTCCAGTGGCAATGTAATTTCTGAAGACAGCATTTTAAGGATTTTGGTTGTAATTTCATCTGGTCCAGCGGAAGAAGTGTTTTTTAGAGATTTAATTGTACTGAGAATTTCTTCCTTTGATACAGGTTGGAAGAGAAATTTTATATTTTTGTTATTTGCTTGATCCTCTGAATCGGTAGAATGTGTGATTCCATTCTGGGGAATTTGAGAAGCAAGATTTGGACCAAAATGAATAAAAAATTGTTTACATGATCTGCAACGAGTTTAGGATTTTTTGTAGTTTCAACAAAACATCCATCAATAGAAAGTTTATTTATGCTCTGTTTCTCTTTTGTAGTTTGTGACTTCTCTTAGTATTACCCATAATTTTTTGGGATAGTTGTTACTTTCTTTATTTTTTTCTGAGTAGCAAATTTCTTTTGCTTTTCTTATGACTTCACAACACATGTTTCTATATCTTTTTAAGTAGTTGGATGTTATTTGGTCATATGGATTATCTTTGGTTTTTTTGTGTAGCATGTTTCTTTTGTGTATGCAATTTATAATGGAGTGGTTAATCCATGGTTTCAGGGGTTTCAGTTTATTAGTTATATTTTTGGTCAACGTCTTGGAATGGTTGTGCAATCCGTTTTTCAAATAGTTAACAAAGTATATCCATGCGTCCTTCGATTGTTTAATTTGGAAGAATTCGTGCCATGATTTGTTCTTAAAGTTGGCTATTAGGTTTTGAAAATTGATTTTATTGCATGCAAAAGAAAGATTACATTTTTTTTTTTTGGTAGCTGTTTGTATAGCAAAAATGGTTGAATAATGATCCGTGATTATTGATTGGTAAACGATACTTTTAGATGTTTTTTTGGACTTTACAATAATGTGGTCAATGCATGATATAGATCCATTAGTCGTTCTTGTTGGTGAGTTGACGGTACTCACTAATCCATGAAATCCTAGCATATTAATATAGCCTTGGCTTTGGGGTGTTGGTTGCTCGGTAGTATGTTGATATTTAAATCACCAATTATTATTATATTTTTAGCATTGGAGAGATTTGAAAGTATGTAACTAAGACTTTTTAGAAATGGCGTAATGTTGCGAATCGATGACGAGCGGTATATATAGCCAGGATTACAGGGCTTTACGGTGCTCCAGATTTTATGTCCGGGTTAAATCTTTCCCAAATGAAAGACTAAACCCTTCCACACACTTTTCCACAAATGATTATCTAGTAAATTCACGCAAAGTAAGTGCACTATATAAGATAATAAATACAAAACAATACAAGAACAATACGTCAATCCACCAGAAACATAATGGGAAAATATTTCACCGACTACAGATATTTTTATATCGGAGGGTTCGGTTCTGATGAAATCCTAACTGGTCCGATAAATCCTACTGATCCCTCAATAAAAATATTTAAAAAATCTTTCGTAATCCTACATGTATTTAAAATGACCGACTTTTGCATCTTTATATACAATTTTTTTGACAAATCTAATACACCTAAATTTTGAATGAGAGAGCTAGGTATAATGCCAGTAGCCGAAATAACAAATGGTAATATTTTTATAATCCGAGAATGCCAAATTCTTTTAATCTCATTTCCTAAATCTGTATATTTTCTTATTTTTCAGAAACAGTTTTCTGAATATTACAAGAATTTGGAATAGCGACATCAATGATATAAGTTATTTTTGTCATGTAAAACTATATCGGGTCTATTATGACTAATTTTTCTGTCTGTTAGAATAGTTTTATCATAATAAATTTTATAAAATTCTTTCTTTTTTTTTTTGAATATCACGCCTGGCTGGGTATTTACATGCATTTTTTTTAAACAAAGAACATCTAAATCTAAATGTGCATAACAAAATCATAAACAAAACAAAAACCAAATCAAAATCAGAATAAGAATCAATATCAATATCAAAATCAAAATCAAAATCAAAATCAAAATTAAAATCAAAATCAAAATCGAAATCAAAATCAAAATCAAAATCAAAATCAAAATCAAAATCAAAATCAAAATCAAAATCAAAATCCAATTCATTATCAAATCTAAAACAAAAATAGAGTAAAAAACAAATTGAAATAAAAAAAAAATACTCCACCATGCAAGATGGAAAAACTGTAAACTGGGAAAAGTGCAATACATGTGAAATAATTCGAAGCAGAGCTATGCAGTTGGATAAATGAAATTTGTGGTTCTCCTTTCTGATATAAATTCTACTATGGCTTGTTTATATTTAGTGAATGATGTGTTAAATATGTCAACAACATCTTTATAGTCATTACCCAAATTTTGTATATGGCGAACGGGGGTATACAATTGTGATTCTGTGTTGGAGTTGTCACAATAGAATGGTAGGTAGTGCCTCGATGTTGATTTGCGAGGTATATGGAAAGAAATCAAGTATAAAAGTTCAGGGCTGTCAATTATTGAATTTATGATTTTATGTAAACATGTTAGGTCATATACTATTCTACGTTCGGAAACTTTAATAAATTAAGTTGACATAGTAGATAATCATAGTTGATACATTCCCTTGTAATACCCATTCTGAAATTAATATATCGTAAGAATTTTTTTTTAATTCTTTCTATCGTGAGTGAATGACTAGCATAACTAGGTGCCCATACTGTCGAGTTGTACTCGATTTGACTCCTAACCAATGACATGTACAATTTTTTAATGGTTTGAATATTTTAAAATTGGATGCAAATTCTTATTACAAAATCCAGCATTTTCAAAGCTTTATTTGATGTAATTTCAATATGATTTATAAATTTCAGTTTTTGATCAAAGTTTACACCTGAATCATTCACCTCGGTTACAGCTGTTAGTACTACATCGTTAGTGGAGTATTCATAAATTATTGGATTTTTTATTCTATGAAATCTCATAACAAGACATTTACTTAAATTTAGTTGTAGATAGTTCTCTTGGCACCAAACAAAAAGTTTAAACAAGTAAATAGACAATGTTTGACAGTCATTAATATTTCTTATAGCTTTATATATTTTCACATCGTCCACAAACATTAAAACTTAAACATCGTTGAAAATAGAAAGAACATCATTCACAAATATCAAAAATAAAATTGGTCCCAAATGTGACCCTTGTGGAACGCCGCTAGTAGCGATAAATATATATGAAGTAAAGCCATCGATTTTAACGGCTAATTGCCTGTTACTTAAATAACTTTTAAACCACTCGTAAAAACAATAAATAAATAAAATAAATAAAATAAATAAAATAAATAAAATAAATAAAATAAATAAAATAAATAAAATAAATAAAATAAATAAAATAAATAAAATAAATAAAATAAATAAAATAAATAAAATAAATAAAATAAATAAAATAAATAAAATAAATAAAATAAATAAAATAAATAAAATAAATAAAATAAATAAAATAAATAAAATAAATAAAATAAATAAAATAAATAAAATAAATAAAATAAATAAAATAAATAAAATAAATAAAATAAATAAAATAAATAAAATAAATAAAATAAATAAAATAAATAAAATAAATAAAATAAATAAAATAAATAAAATAAATAAAATAAATAAAATAAATAAAATAAGTAAAATAAATAAATACCCCACTATTCCTAATTTGTAAAGTTTTTTTAACAAGAGCTCATGATTAACTCTGTCGAATGCTTTGCTGAAATCGGTATAGACTGAATCAACTTGTAACTTCTTAGACATGGATTCGGATATATAGTTTTGGTAAATTAAAAGATTAGACAAGGTAGATTGTGAAACCATGTTGGTTAGGTAAAATTACTGGCTTGATACAGTGGATGATTTGATTTAAAATAAGTTTCTCAAAATTTTTGGAATGGTTGATAACAGGCAGATCGGTCTATAATTGCTCACCTCGTTTTTGTCTCCTTTTTTAAATATCGGGGTGAGGAAACTGTATTTCCATTTTTCAGGAAAATGTCCCGTTTGTAACGACTGGTTGAAAAGAAAATTTAGTGGATATGCAAGAGTGGTGGCACAATTCTTTAAGAAAACAGGTGGGATATTATCAGGACCACCGCTCTTACTTTGATCCAGTTGTTTTAGCTGAGTCAGTACATCGTTATATTCAATTGTTACATTAGATAAATTTAAATAATGATCTGAGGAAAAACTGGGCGAGCAATCATTGACTGCTGTTGAGTCACGGATATAAACACTTTTAAAAAAATCTGCAAATAGGTGAGCTATGTTTTGAGTGTCGTTGGCTCTTTTTCTTTCGTAGCACATGTTAGAGGGTATACTAACGTCATCATTTTTCAATGACTGTGAAATTCCAAAAATGTTTTATGTCACTATTAATTGAATTTTCTACTTTATTTATATAATTGTTGTAACAGATTTTTGACTTGCATTCTTTTCTTATTTTACCAAATTCTATATAATTTGGAAGGGATCTCTCTTCTTTATATGTTTTATGTAAAAAAATGTTTAGCTATTAGTTGGATTCATTCTTTACTAAACCATTTTGTATGCTTTAATTCTTTATATTCAATTAATGGTATGCAGTCTACGATAATGGCATTTAATTTGGAATAAAACGAATCTATGTTATAGCTCATATCGCTTTTCTCGAGAAACAATCAATCCACTTTGCTGAGATGTTCATAAATTTCATTGTAACTGGCATTTTTAAAATTATAACTAGAACTTGTTAGTTTATTACTTCTTTTTACATTGTTTGGAATAATTACTGACAGTGGAGGATGATGATTGTCTATGGGAAGGATAGATTCTGATGCTTTACTAACTACTATGTCTTTTTCTAAAAATCATTGTTGTGTTTTATTTGAATGCAACTTGCATTCTGAATTTTTAGTTCGGTTACTGTAAAGTTTTGATTACTTTTTGTGTATACGACGATTCCATCGTTCTGATCAAAGATATTAGAAACCCGAGATATGCTATAGGCAGTTTGAACCATTTAGAACTGCTCTACCTCGTGTCGCCGATATTGCTAACCAATACTATTACACACTTTTGCTTACGCTAAAGTATCCACCCCTTTTCGAATTCACACTTGAAACTTGTCGTTTTCGTTGGCACTAATACTTAGGACAGATTTCTATGCGTACACGTCTCGACTGCATTCGCAATTAGCAATACATTCAAATGACAACGAATAAACCTTGCAAGAATGTAAATCGATAGCAATCGGCATTTTAATTTTAAAATTATTCCAGTTGAAATTTTGATGAAAAAGTATTATTCTCAGAACCGATAAATCGGAATAAGTGTGATCTATTCTCAGAACCGTTAAATCGGAATAAGTGTTACCAAATCGTAACGTATCGCATTCCTAACAAATCCACATCAATTGTTTCTAATCTATATAGAATTTTAACAGTTTTTGGTTTTGTTCAATAATGTTAATCACAATAAAACTCAAATTGAGCTTTTGTTGTAAAAATCCATAAAAAGACATTTAAATTTTTTGCTTATGTTAATTTATTTTTTATTTGAGTACTTCACAAGATTCCCATGCATCTGTGTACCATCCCACTCAGAATGCTGTCTAACAGCCATCTCATCTTAAATATGCTTTGTAAAAACTAAATAGAAAACACATCGAATCATAGTATGACCGGTCAGTGGTTGAGTAAGCATCGCGTTTGGGTCCCACCCAGGCGTTCCATGTTCGATTACTCGGCTGGCTAAGTCCTCCATCACGACTGAAGCAACATTTTCGGCTTCCTGAGGTGGTGGTAGGAGATTTTTTAAATATTGTCGGGTTATTCGTTACCCGGGAATGTTTGTCTTTCATTTTAAAAAAAATGAGTGTGCTTTAGACTACACGACTGAAGTAAAACTTCACTAACTTATAAAAGAACACATGAAATTGGGGTGACATATAACATTGGGGTGACATATGACTATGGGGTGACCTATGACCCTGGGGTTACCTAAAACTGTGGGGTGGCCTATGAAATTGGGGTGACCTACTACCTTGGGGTGACCTACGACCTTGGGGAGACCTACGACCTTGGGTTAACCTAAGGCATGGTTATTCAACAAATGATTCCTTGTGCTCGCACCTCTCTATAACACTTCGTAACGCATTTACCAGCTTACTCCCTAAGTCAAGCGTGCGTCAAGGCCCGACCGTTCATCTCGCCCTATCACCGTTCGCATCGATTACCGTTCGCATCACACTTTTCGTAAAATCACTCTTTTCGTAACGCATTCACCAGCTTACCCCCCAAGTCGAGGGTGCGTAAAAAAGTTTTACTTCAACTTCTTGGGGAGTAAGCTGGTGAATGCGTTACGAAAAGTGTTATGGAGAGATGCGAGCAAAATGAATCATTTGTTGACTAACCCTGCCATAGTTCACCCCAAGGTCATAGGTCACCCCACGGTTGTAGGTCACATCAGGTTCATAGGTCACCCCATGGTCATATGTCACCCCAATGTCATATATCACCCCAATATCTTTTTTGTTATGCTTCTCCCCGTCCCGCGAACCCCCCCCCCCCCCCCCTTCATCCCTCTCTCACCCCCGCCAACCCCCCCCCTTCGTTTCCCTCCCCCACCCCCGTAATCCTCTCCCTATCGGATCAGTCGTCCCGGATTCCCTTCCACTTCCTCTTCTCCTTCCCTTCCTGCCGCTTAACTTTATGAATTGCACACATTTTTCAAACTGATCACGCGTCAAAAAATATACAAATTTCATAACGCCAGAGGTTACCGATATGTATATAACAAAATACCAAAGTTTCATCCCCTTCGGATGTATGGTAAAGGAAATAATTTCATAATGCTAAAGCCCACCGTTATACTCGTATATAGAAACCTCCGCGGACTCGGGAACAAAAATCAGCAAAGTTTCATTGAAAATCGGATAAATGGTACACATGCGGAACAAACAATTATTTTTTTATAAAAAATAAAGATTTCAAAAGAAAAGCATGGCATTTTTTTCTACCACCAATCAGCATAGACACCAATAATTATCTACAAAAAAAAATTGAAAACAAATAATATGTTTGCATGTATATAAATCTTTTTTTACATAGCCCTGCTAATTTTACGAAATATCGATAGTCGGTTTTTAAAAGAATTCGCGTCCCCCTCACTAGATTCGTCATGGCGGCGATGTTTGCTTTACCGGGGCCTTACGTCAATTATAACTTTGAATAATCATTAAAAATTGATAACGCACTCTAATTTTGTACTTAGCGGTGAAATAAAACTCAATTTATCTTGAAGTTCACATTGCTTGTCGTATTTTTACATAGTTGCATTGAACAAGACAGCATTTTGAATAAAACGGGCCCAAACCGTGCTCGGTTACGACACAAAATCGACTAAATGAACGAATTCTTTCCGTATTCATACTACGCGCATTACGCCGTAGTCCGTCCACGGTCTGGCGGTCAACGTAGCATATCTCCCTTTGTTTCTCTTATCTGTGGTTCTGATTATCAAAAATAGTTGAGTTGTGCGGTGTGTAGTTTTTGAGGATTTTAGGTGTATAAGACAACCAGCATTCGGTCAGGATGATTATGTCGAAATCAATTTTATGTGATGAAGTTGTATCAAGAGTTCATTAAAGTTTTTAGTTATAGATTTGGTGTATAATTTTGGTATTGATACCATTTTCGAACAGGCGTTTACATATATTAGTATCTGAAGTTGTGTTAGGGTGACCCGACAATTCGTCCGGCGACAATTCATCCGGCGACAGTTCATCCGGCGACAGTTCATCATTTAGAAGATTTTTTCTTCAAGTAAGTATGCAAAGAGGATATACGGCCGTACAACCAAAATCAATATACTTATATCTGTCGGCCGGATAAACTGTCGCCGGATGAACTGTCGCCGGATGAATTGTCGCAGGATGAACTATCATGGAACCGTATCTGAAGTTGTATAAGACAGGTTTTGGTTAGGTACTTCCTCATCAAAATATTCCATTGTGAAAGGCACGTTGATATAATAATTATACAAAATAAAAAATAGTTTCTTTGTTTACGGGAGTTCCACTGTACGTGGCAATCACTGGGAATTTCACCCTAGTTGTAGATAGAGAATTAGCTAAGTGGATAATTATTTTTGTAGTTCGAAACAATAAGTGTAAAGTTTCTCCTTACCATTTGATAATGAAGGGTGATCGGGGCAATAACTAACCGGAACTGGAGCTCTCCAGAAACAACTAGACCATTTTTATCAGATCGTCAGCGTGTTTAAGAGTGTATAACCAGAGAAACCAGAAATATGTCATTTTTAAATCAGTGGTTAGACGTATTGACTCTTTTCCACAAAAAACTATAAATGGATTTCAAAAGATTGTTCTTTTATCTAGTAAACTTATGTTTTAGATTTTGATAAAAAAAATTTTTTTTAGAATAATAAGGTTATACCATAGGTCGTTCGCAGATTTGTTCAATTTTCAAAAAAGTACATTTCTTATACAACACCCATTTCAAATCATATAATCATGCAGTAAAATAAATCAATACATTATCTGGTAAACTTATGTTTCAGAATTTTAATTTTAGTTTAAATAAAATTATTAAAAAATATATACGGACATGTGTTTCTTGACGAAAATTGGTCGGTTTGTGCATTTATTTGTGCACTTACAAACAAATATATTTCGGATTTTTTTACATACTTATTTTGCTAAGACGTTATTGACAAATCATAAATAATTTGATCGTAAAATAATTTCAGGAAGTATTTAATTTTAAATAATTTTGAACATCGCATTTTACCATTTTTATCGCAGCCCGTAAACACAAATTTCAGATTTCATTACGGGCCCAAACGCGGCCAGGAGAGCACGTCTTCGCGACGCTTTGAATAATAATATTTGGAAATGAAATTTGAAAACAAAATTTGAAATAAACACGAATTCCTTGATTCATGTTTGTTAAATCTACAGGGTTGCCCGAACGCAATTTTTCATGTTCATTGAATATTTTTATGCAAAAATTTTTATAATTTTGAATATTTTTTTTATTTTAAATTATTCTTGTGTGAATACCGCACAAGAGTCCCAACTGCTCCAAAATATTTTTTGGGGTAAATCTTTTTTACGCACGCTCGACACTTGGGGGTAAACTGTTGAATGGGTTACGAAAAGTGGTGATAGTTACGAAAAATGACATGCGAACGGTAATCAATGCGAACGGTGATCGATTGCTCGGCGGGTCGGGCCTTTACGCACGCTTGTTTTTCGTGTTATTGTTATATTGTTAATGGACTATTTGTCCGTAAATCTTAATATATAAAACAAAGTCGGGTTAGTTACACTATTTATAACTCGAGAACGGCCGGGCCGATTTTGATGATCTTTGATTTGTTGGATTTGTCTCCTCCCCGGATAGGATAATAACTATTAAAACATCATAAAAATTAACGAAAAATATAGTAATTAAGAAAATTCTTTTGCCCATACATTTCGAATGGAACGAATTCTCATATTTGAAAGAGCTGCGGGCATTTTGTTATAAGTACCTATAATATTGAGTAGTCAGTGAATTTCATAAATTCAAAAACGTCAAATGTCAATGCGCTGATTGTTTTGTTTTATTCTTAAACATATAATGCTGCTTCTCTTTCTTACACGCTAAATGACGATAGTCGAAAATTAGACAAACGGTTAACGTATGTCTCCAAAGGAAAGATACAATAATTATAATAAAAATCCCTCACAAATAAACAAAATGAAAAGCTTTTTTTTTACATCAGCCCACACATGAGGCCCCGAAGAAAATTACTTTACTCAGGACCAATGTCATCTTAGGGGATGCTGTGTGGAGGGTCTTTTTAAGGCAGAGAAGGATAGGAAGTTCTGGGAAGGAAAAGGAAGGCCGGGGTGGGTAGGAATCTGGGATCAGTTTGTCCGGGAGTGACAAACATATGAATCCATCCCTCCACCCAAGGCGATGGGTCGAGAGAGTCCAGCTGGAATGTGCAACCAGTCTCTCTCGATCCGGCCCGCTACGCAGCGGGTGGGAAGACGCATCCACCGCCAAGACCCGGACAAACGTCACCCCATGAACCCGGAATCCCTGCTAAATCACCAAACGTAGCGAACCACTTGGGGTGACCTATGGGTGACGTATGACAGAGGTGTTGGTTATCCAATAAATTGTTCCCGGGGCGGTGGCACCCGTACCCGCCTCCCAAATTCCCGTAAGTAAGTGGAAAAGTAAGAAAATCATAAAAAATATATATCGGTATACAACGCCATCTCTGATACTGACAAAAACAAAATAGGACTGTTGCGCATCGATAATTGCTTCATTGTATAATTTTCAACTTAATGAAAAAACTGAATTTAATTCAACAGTTATTGATTCTGAGGCGGTACGAAGTTCGTCGGGTCAGCTAGTAAATAAATAAATTATATACAGCGGGTACCCGGCATGCGTTTCATGGGCACTGTAACCTCGCGGTCAACTAAACTGTTATGGTTCCATCACAAGTCCCGGGAATTATAATGCAAGCGCCTGCACTATATAACATTATAAACAGCGGGTACCCGGCATGCATTGCAAGGCCACTCAAAGAAAGAAAGGGTTTGTGCGCTTTAATTCTGTTTGTTGAAGTGCTTATTATTAATTATGCACACGAATAAATATTTCAAAATGCGACATTTTTTACAATCCAACTGAATATTACTCGTTTTTTTTCATGAATACCGCACAAGTCTGGAGCCAGTGGGACTATTGCATCCCCAATTTGGAGTATGTTGTAAGACTGAAGGTAGTGGGGAGGGGAAGGATATAGGGAAGAGGAAGGTGGGGAAGTACCTGGCTATTCAGATCTGACCACTAAACACGGCTAAAGCCATTTCAAGCAACGTTTCAATTCTTAATGGTGGTCTTACACCAGGGCGATACTGAGAGTATCTTCCACTCTAATGGCCGTAAAATACAATTGAAAAACAAAAAACCAAAATATTAAAAAGAATATAACAAATTGTTTATTCATGTAGGTATCTACTTAATACCTACTGTGTTTACGCATTTCACTTGTATCTATTTATGTTTATGCACTTCAATATACAAATTACAAATAACTACTACTAATTAAAATTCTGGAAGCGAGAATAGTAATATAAAGTAGTAATAGTAGCGGGTAGCCTCAAAACTCGGATTGCCGCGGAACGAAATTTAGTTCTGAAAACGCCCGCTCGCGAGCCCTGATGTGTTAGCGCTAGTGTCGGAATCGAAGTTGTCATGTGCTGGTTATTCACTCTTAATGTAGATGATTTTTTCTCCTTCTTTTTTTTCTAATCATAATTTTTTAATCTTTGTACCATACACAATGAAATCCCGTTTCTTTCGCCTTTGACTTTTTTCTCCATAGAATTTCTCCTTTCTTTGTGATGAGGACTGAGAATTTCGCTGATATAGATTCGTTGACTTCCTGGATCCTGCGAGGTGGCTGAGTTTAAAGTTTCCTGTTTGTAAGAAGTTGGTATCTCTTTTTCGATTGTTTACTTTAACATGAAATTTTTGGGGGTACTCCGGGTCGTTTATCAGGGATCCTCTTCACTTCCATGATATCTTCTCCTTTTATATCAACTATTGCAATTGAAGCGACCCGTTTTATAGCATCAAAGGTCTGCTCGTCATTTTTTGGAATGAGGCCGGCAAACTGTTTCTGCCAGCTTGACTTCTAGGCACTTTATTTGTTTGTCCTTTTCTACAAGAGTATTCTTCAGTGACTCCACTTCGGAAACCAATTTAGTAATGGTTTCCATTTTAGCAATTAGATCGTCATATTGTCGGCTGATGAAATCTCTCGAGTTTCTACTCTCTGGGTTTTCATCGTCATTTTTTTTATAATCGCCGATTTAAAACTTTCAGTTTTGTTACTATTTTTTTCCATTTTCTCGACTAGCATATCAATTTGAGAGGTTACATCTGTGGTCAAGCACGTTGACGCGGGCATTTGTCCTTTGCTTCGAAGGTTTTTGTCCGCAGACATTTTTCTCGGTTTTGTGTTCTTTGTAGTAGGAAAGATTGGACACTGACACTACTACTTTATCTTATTATTGCATTATATCTATGTTGTTATTGTGACTGACGTTTGGTTTATTTATGTCGAAACAAAGAGTTCAGACACTTAAAACTCACAGATCAATCTGGTATAGCGGTACCATTTGAATAACAGATCACTGGTTATGTATTTTGAGCTCAAATTTAAGTTTTAACTGTTTTTTTAGTTCAGATTGTCGTTTGGTTTATTTATGTCAAAACATAGAAGATTGACACTAAAAACTCACATATACTCTTGTTTAGCGCTACCATTTGAATAACAGATTATTGGTTATGTATTTTTAGCTCAGATTTAAGTTTTAACACTGATTTCAATTAAAATTTGCAGATAGAACTACGACTGGACTTTCGTTGCGATGTACATAGACAATGTATAGACATTGTGATGATCTCGCCTTTGGGCCTACGAAATAATTCTTTTAAAATTGAGAGATCGATTTAGAAATATTTAAATTTTGTAACAGGGTATGGTTTCAAAATACGATTCTCTGCTCCCAACCCTTACGGGTGATTTATGGAATCCGGGCCAATTCTAGGATAAACACGTGTGCCGAAACACTTTGGTTGGAGGAGGAATCCTAATGGATATATCATTATCAAGTCAGGGGCGGCCGATGAATTTTTGCCCGAGTGGTGGTTGATCTTAACGCGAGCAGATTGGATTTACGATACAATTATCTGGTGAATTTTCTATGGCAGTGGGGAGTTGAAAATTAGGCAATAAGGATTGATCGTTGGTGCATTTAAATATACTAGCGCGACGCGCCGATTACGGGTTGAAATATTTGACATATTTGTCAAAATAAGATTGCAGAATTCGTTAAATAGTGACGCACGCAGAAAGAACGAAAACGTGTACAGACAATGCTTATATAATGTTATTATATAACCAATAAAGTCGACGCAAGTAATTAGGATGAGTAGTGAATTGAAGTACGCCACTGAGCTCTTCTTTTAAGCGTTATTGGGATAGTTTATGACTCCGGCGCAGACGAAATTAGTTTACACCACAAAAAATAACGAACATGGTTTCTACACAAAATTCTCTGAAATAATAGTTATTATGTGACAGAACACTATTAAAACGATTGAAATATGCATATTGGGAGATGTGGCCACTTGAGGTTTTAAAAAAGAGGGACTAATATATTATTGAAACCACACAAGTAGATGGGTGGGAGTCAGAAGGCAGGGGGTTGGAACTGGACAGTCGGGGTAGAGGAGTGTTAGAGGACAGTCAGGGAAGGAACCTAGGGCCGCGCAGACGGGATAAAAATCATCGAGTTTTGATAAACGGCAGAATAATAATTTGGTGCGCGTAAACCGGGAATAATTCAGATAGTTATATATAATAATAAAGGAAGTTGGGGCAGGGAAGTGTTGGAAGACGGTCGGAGAAAGAACCTGGGCACGCACGGTCGGAAAAAATCATCGGAGTTTTGATAAACTGTAGAATTATAATTTGGTGCGCGTAAACGGGAATAATTCATTTAATTGAAAAAAAGTAGTTCACGCGATTGAGGGGAGTCAAGATTTGGTCGTTGGGAAGCAAGGTTTAAATTAAGGGATCGAGGTCCGATAGTCGCGAGGAGACCAGTTTGGTGCGTCTAAATCGGGGATATTTCATTTTAAATTAAACAAAGGAAATTCCGTTTTATTAAACAAAAAGAGTCCACGCGAATAGGGAAGTCAGAGATTGAGGCTTGCGAGTTCATATCGGTGAAGTTAAATAATATAATTTGTAAATTGAGGCGGTCGGGACGTACTTTCGGGGCGTCTATCAGGGTCAGGGTGAAATTTAAAAAAGAAATCTACGCGAGAATTGTGTTTGACGGCTGCATCTTGGAATAAATAACTGCATGACGGGTTGTGGTTTATAAGTGCTTGTTTGAATTAAATATTATTGTAGTGAATTGATTTGTGAAATTATTTTGTGCAACAAGGCGAATTTGGTAAGTTTGTATAAAATTATTAACATATTTAGTACGGGCCTTGCAGGAAAGAGTCAATTAGGGTTTATATACAAGCCTTAGGAATCTAGGACCTTTTTTTTTAAGTCGAGCGGAGCTTTGCACGTTTCCGGGATGACCGGCTAGCAAGTACCTTTGTTGGGTGAAGTTATTCTTGAGACGAGACCGTTGTAAAAATAATAATTTGGGGTTCAATGGACTAAAATAGCATTTGAAGCACAAAGTGCGCTTTCGGGCAATAAATCTTAGACGAGAGACTTCATTTAAAAGACGGGATTTTGAAACCACAAAACAATAATAAAACCCTTTAAAAGTGCTTTGTTGGTGATCTAGAAAATTAGGTTACTGGGTATTCTCCAATACATAACGGGTACCAAAATACATAGGTATAGAATGTAGGTATAAATTAATTTGTAAAGCGCCTTGGAGGTGTTAATTATTATTTACGAGTTTCGTAATAATATTTTTAAACGTAGCTAGGGGACTATATTTAGGAAAGGGTTTTTGAAAAGGCATTGGGTAATTTAACAGTTTATAGAATGGTGCGTAGCATGGGCATCTTTGCTTACTAACAAAATCTGACATAATTAAATTCCCATTCCAAAAGTTTCCCACACCTTATTCCAAATTTTAGGTATCACAACAAGTCTACTACATAGGACTTTGCATAAACTTGGTTCGATAATTTATCATATAATCACCGTTGGTTCACGATTAGGTATATTTCTTTCGACTTATCAAAAACTTTCATATTGTCGGTTGAATGCAGCCGTCGGTAGGTATTCACATTTTAGCGTGATGCGCTATATCCACCTACTTAATTAACAAACTCTTTTTCTTCAAACTTAATTGAGCGGGTTACGACTCGAGAATGGACGGCGGTTGTCGAATGAATTAACGGGTCCGGCTTTCCTATTTCACCATGAGGAAGTATCTCACGCGACTTTATCGGGGGCGATGTGATCGAAATGCAGGTGGGCTTACACTATTTTCCTAATGTGGAGGCGAAGTAAGCGATGGTCGTGTCTGGTCCGAGCAAATTGGAATCCCTTGTGATCACATCTCGGTAACGTGGATCTCGTACCCGCTCTAGACTGGATTGGAAGCGTGGCCGGAGCCATTCCATGATGTCGACGTATGTACGTCACTAAGGCATTGGGGGACTTCAGGAGAACAAAGGACGTGCACCCATTTCGCCCTCCTTCTACCGCCGCTCCGAGGTACCAGCGGATAAAAGTTGTCGTCGCGGGAGGCCAGTTTGATGCAGGACGAAGATTACGATCTGGCCGGACTACCTTCGTCATGGGGGAAACGAAGTGACGAAATTTGCGTGGGCTTCACTACCTTTTAGGTTACGCTCGTGTGGGGTCTGCCTTGTCGGCGGAACGAAGGGAACATGACATATGGAATCGTTTGGCAACCGATCGGCGGTTCTGTGTTGGAATCCGGATAAGTTTTCTTAACTACTTTTTGGTTTACGCTTAGGTAGGTATATTTCATTCGATATTCGATTTATCAAAAACTTTCACATTGTCGGTTGAATGAAGCCGTCGGTAGGTATTCATATTTTAAGCGTAATGCGTTATATCCACCTACATAAGTAGCAAAAGTTCTCTTAACTCCCTCACACTAGGAATAGGGATCATCCAGCATCAGGGTGGGAAAGTACTCTGGACGAAAGTGCAGCGGGGGAAATAGAAGGGAGGGAAGCCAGATTCACGACCTGGTGCCTTTCATTCTTGGACCCAGCACCCTGGAAGCCGAGCTTGACATTTCTTTCTTTGAGCTGATATTTGAGTTTGAGGTTGGGGTACGCCTATCGTAGAGCATATGCCCGTGACATTTCGGGGAAGGTCCCACGTTACGCCTGTGTATGTTATGCGAGGGGACGTATTTTTCATTCAAATCAAATACCGATGACCATCGCGATTGCAGGCTGGCGCACGTTTCTGTAGCGTGCCTAGGAAAAACGTAATCATTATTTCTACTGGTTCGAGGCGGCGTGCTGGACGGAGAACGGGACTATTGAGGACATGAGTGACTGCCAAGGCGAGGATCGGTGACATCAAAATCTTCTTTAATTAAATTCATACATCGCCAGATCAGAGGAGAGAGCGGCCCCACCGATCTCCTGACATTGCCGATTGTCTAATCAACTTCGGTTTAATGTTTATGCCGGTGCTTTAGGAGTAAATGGAACTCAAGTCATCGGCATGCTGAAGAACTTCAGAATCATCATCATCATCATCAATCCAGAGTAGGATGTCACGATCCAAAAACCTCGTGCCACCCACACATTTCCTGAACAGTTCCTGACATCGGCTATCACGCCATTAATCGGAGCAGACCCTCATATCAAACGGTATGAGATGACCTCTCATCATCATCATCAACATATTTATAATTTGGCGGCGTAGTGGTCGATATTATTCCCATTACCACTCTATGATCCAGAAACACACATCAAACCCTTTCCCGACAGAAGGCAAAACATGTCGATTTTCATTCGTCGCTTGCGACCTTAACATTCTCCGGAGGCGTTGGAATTGGAAGCTGATTCGGCGGTCTATGACCATCACCTTATCAGTTGGGCTATGGAGGAGTCCAATTATTTAAACAGCACATGTTCTGTCTCATGTTAATCCAAAATACCTACCCGTAGAATCAAATTAACAAAATAAAACAAGCTAGCTAACTAACAAACTGCATCTAGCACTGTAAATGTAGAAGCATTTCACTCCGTACTGCTTGAGTGTAAATCTTTTGTTAGAATGTACATAAATGTCAAATTATTTTCATGATAGCATTTTATAGAGCTGCAGAGAGTACGTGACATCGCATCGAAAGGTAGGATCTTCTCAATTCGCCGTTTGAATGTAAATTTATATATTAGATGCTAGGAGGGAAAATGCAGTTTACTTCAATAAAAATAGTCGTCGATGAGCGTAGGTGTATAACAGGTGCTAGGGGAGGAAGCTGAACGAATATAGATAGATAATTAGTTAATTTTCAGGCTAGTCAGACTCAGTCATTGTTATTCGAAGCCTTGCAAATTGTAACACGCCATATCTAAAAGAACAAGGGTTTACCACAAATAAATTATTAATTACATTGGATTAACTATACCAAACCACTCAAACAAAAAAGTACACAACGTTGTGGGGTTAATTACAATTGATTAATTAAGAGCATCTCGTCACGTTTGCATAAAAGTATTACGTGATGGGGTTGAGAAGGCGCTTCAAAAGAAATGCAGGGGAGAGACGCGAGAACGGGCGAGCTACGAGCTTTTTAAAGGCCGACCGGGGTTGCGCCAGTAGCTGTAGCACTGTAGAAGCATTTGGAAATCAAGTGAAGGTTTTACTACTACTTAAGAGGGGGGGGGGGTTTATCACAACATTAAGGGCCAGTGTTTTCACAAATCTGAAATAGGACAAGAATTTGAAAAAAAATCTCATAAAACTTGAAAATTCACACTAAAACTTACGAATGTTAAAATTCTGTGAAACCATTGTATCAGCTGCTCCATTTCTTTAAAGTTTAATTTTTGATTAATAATCTATTGGTTTTGTAATTAATTTTCAGCGACTATAATATAATATAATTCTATTCTTAAAATTTTTTTTAATTTTTGTTGACCCAATTATTTTGACTCCGGACCTCATTTTGAATCGCGAATCCAATGACACTACCCGCATACAAAAGATATAAATCATCTATATATATTGAACATAACACAACCTCCAAATAAATGTTAAAAAATGTGACGTCGTCAGCTATACCCAAAATAAAAATAAAATACATTTCTCTGAATTATGTCCTTAACACTGGGGTTGCTGACCACTGGCCAACGGAATAGTTTTACCTAAATAAAATAACTAATACCTACTACTATGTGTAAAATTTATACTATTTTACAGGATAAACTTAGCGTATGTTATATCCGGATTAACGAGCATTTATGTTTCCTGTACCCTGTAATCCCAGCGGTGGATCGGGTGTGAACGATAATGTAGTGAATGTTACCAAAATCAGCATGGATGAAATAAAAAGATCTATCTATTAAATGTATGAAAAATGGTAAGGCTGTGGGTTTCGACAATGTTGCTGCCGAATACTTTAAGGGGGATAGCCGTATTATTCTCACATGGTTGTGCAAACTTTTTAACAAATGTTTAGAGGAGGGTTACACGCCACTAGATTAGAGAAGGGCTGTAATCATGCCATTGTACAAAGGTAAAGGGTCACGTATGGAATGTGGGAATCATAGGGCTATTAGCCTTCTTAGTTCAGTCGGCAAGCTATATGGTAGAATATTGATTGAAAGGGTAAGAATGGAAACGAAAGATAAAATATGGGATGTGCAAGGTGCTTTTATGAGTGGAAGAGGGTGCATGGACCAGATTTTCTCATTGCGTATGCTCACTGAGAAGTTTCTTGCAAAAAACCAGAAACTCTTCTGTGCCTTTGTAGATCTACAAAAAGCATACGACCGAGTTGACAGGAAAAAGCTATGGAAGGTATTGTCCAAGTACGGAGTGAATACGAATCTCATACAGGCAATTGCGTCTCTATATGAGGGAAGCGTTGCATGTATTAGGGTGAACGGCGATTTTACGGGGTGGTTTGACATCACAAAAGGTGTTAAACAAAGCTGCGTAATGTCGCCGTGGTTATTCAATCTATAAATGGATAATTGTATGCAAGA
Organism: Limnephilus lunatus; assembly: GCA_917563855.2. Lineage (NCBI taxonomy): Eukaryota > Metazoa > Arthropoda > Insecta > Trichoptera > Limnephilidae > Limnephilus > Limnephilus lunatus. The sequence continues at coordinate 41,037,030 of OU830594.1, forward strand.
ATTAAAAGAGATGGGATTGTGCGCGAAATTGAGTAATCTGAAAGTATGTTGCCTTTTTTATGATGATGATGCGGTGCTGATATCTAACAGTATGGAAGATCTACAGTCTCTCGTGTCAAGGATGAACGAAGTATGTATGAAGAATGAGTTAATGATGAATGTAAGTAAGTCTAAAGTCATGGTGTTTGAAAGAGAGAGTACGAAAACAGTATGCAATATAGTTGTGAACGATGAATACTTGGAGCAGGTGGATGAGTTTGTTTATTTGGGAAGTATGTTTACGAGAGATGGGAAGGCTGAAAGAGATATTGAAAGAAGGGTGAATGCAGGTAACTCTATTAATGGAGGACTGAACGCCGTTGGCACCAACAAAAAACTGTCCAAAAACGCGAAACTAGCCGTCCATAATGGAGTACTGGTACCTACCCTGATGTATGGCAGTGAAGCATGGAACTGGCAGAGGAAGGATGAAAGTAGACTGAATGCTGTAGAAATGAGATCCCTGAGGCGTAAGTGTGGTAAAACTATGTATGATCGTGTGAGAAACGCGGAGATCCGCAAAGAATGCAAGGCTGATGTAAGCGTAATGAGTAAGATCAAGAAAGGAACGCTCCGATGGTTCGGGCATGTAGAGAGAATGAACGAGGAAAGGAGTGTAAGGAGAATATATGACGCAAATGTGAATGGTAGAAGAAGTCGGGGACGCCCGAGAAAGACAATGCACGACCAAGTGAATCAGATACTTGAGTCGGGCCATGTCAGGAGTCAGAATAATAGAAGAGCATGTATGAGACGGTGTATGAATGTGAAAGAGGCAAGGAGTGTGTGCCAAGACCGAGTTGTTTAACGGTCCGTCCTCTCTGCCTACCCCTGCGGGGAAACGGCGTGATGGTTAGTTAGTTAGTTAGTGTCCTAGAAAAGGTTGTTTTAGTTAGGATTTCGGAATGATTGGTGCACGAAAACAAAGTATTCAAAGTTTCCCTGAAAACGAGTCTTTTGTGGTAGATATTTTGATGGAGATAGATAAAAAAGCTCAGCGGAAGTGAAAAAGTATAACGTATTCTGGATCTATCCGAAATAAAAATAATGTAGGCACCTGATGTTTGATTATGAAGTAATCCTTATTCACAAGAAAGGGAGTTAAAAAAACCTTGGAAACGCTGATTTACCATTGTAAACAAAGATTTTATTTAGATGTATTTTGTAGAAAAACAAATTGTTTTACAATTACTCCACGGAGGAGGCCCTGAAGATGCTGTGTAGTGGAGATTTTTAGGGAAATGAAGGAGGGGAAGTTCGGAGAAGGAAAAAGTTATGAAGGGTAGGATGGGAATCTGAGAGACAATGTGCCCAGGAATAATGGACTACTGGGGTGCAAGGCGATGGGTTGAAAGAGTGCGGCTGGAGAGGTCTTGGTTAGGTTTCCCTCAACTAGTCTCTCCCGCCACGTATTAGATGGGCAATCGCATTCGCCGCAAACATCTTGACAAACCTCACCCCATCAACGCGGGCTCTCCTGTTGAGTCACCAAAAGTTGCGTAACACTTGGGGTGACTTATGGCAGGGGTGTTGCAATAAATGGACCCCGGGTGGCGGTACCCATACCCACCTCCCAAATTGAACTTCCATCGTTATGAGTGAAAATGTTGGTTCTGCAGTGCTGTATACTTAGCTGGCAAAGGATTGATTTAAAAAAAATAAAACAAAAACTTTGCAAACACCACTTTTATTTTTTATACTTTATGCCGACCGGGTTTCACTACAACCGTAGCTTCTTCAGGGCAGTACAATCTCTCTCAATCTGTAGAGATTGTGCTGCCATGAAGAAGCTACAGTTGTAGTGAAACCCGGTCGGCATAAAGAATAAAGAATAAAAGTGGTGTTTACAAAGTTTTTGTTTTATTTTTGTAGCGAAACCCGGTCGGCATAAAGTATAAAAAATAAAACTGGTGTTTACAAAGTTATTGTTTTATTTAAAAATTATAATGACAAAGTAACTGCTTCATATGAACAAAGATTTTTTTTTAACAAAATAATTTTTACAGATAACAAAAAGTTTGTTATAAAACAATTTTTAGATATTTTTATGAGAACTTTATCGGTACATTTTTTTGTACATGTTTTAGTTATTTATATTATTAGAAGATGTATGACTTTAATTTAACCCTACAAGGGGGGGGGAGGATGCGGGGGAGGAGTGGGTACTTTTATGAGAATACTATCTATGGTAGGTACTATTCACCTACAAAAATTTGTCTGAGGTAAAAGTGTTCATTGACTGGGCTAGTCAGACTTCCGTTAACTGAAACTTACCAGGAGCTTCTAGCACGATAAAATCAATAACTTTACGATATCGGATCGATAAGCGTTACTTCCGATGATTTTATTTTTACGGGTCTGCTTTATAAATGTAAATTTAATATTTTATTTGCAAAAATTAATATTTATTTACAAAAATTAGTAATAATTTTCGCAACAAAGTAAAAAGAGATTTTACGAAAATTCGACAAATTTCATTTACAAAAATTAGGCAGTGGTGAAGATCGCTTCAAAGTGGCAAGATTCTTTCAAAAATCTATAGGATTTTCATTTGGACTTCTCTTCGTTGTCACAGTGATTCGGTTCTGCAGCACGTTGAAATGGATAACTTCAAAATTTCAAATCTGTTGGCGAAACTTTCGATAATTTTATATCGATGTTATTATTTTTTATGAAGGGATATTGAAATGTAATAAATAAGAAAAATAACGTTTTTGCAACGTTGAATTGAAATACTAACATAAATATGCAGTCCGCATTTACTTTTTGACACTAAACGGGAGTTTAGTTAATTCAGTCTTTAGTCATATTTCAGCCCCTTTAGTTCCTCAAAGATTGAACGGAATTAATTGGTCGCGTCTTAGTTGAATTATTCGAGTCTATGGATCACGTACACGACTTCTTTCAATTCTAAAAGCTTCGTTAGTTGAACTCCGTTCATTAATAAGCCAGTAATTTTGCATAACGATCGACATTATCCAAATAAATGCGTGTATTGAGTATTGACAGTTAACTGTAACTTATCTGATACTATGGAATTCGGTCTAAAACTTATCAATCGTCGGTCAGAATGTCTCCGCGATCGCAAATATTGATAACTGATCATGTATAACGGATTTGTTCAATATCGTATTGATATAGCGTTTTATCGATCGAACATGCTAGACCTTCTGGAGCAATACTATGTACCCCTCCCCAGTTGTGACCTAGAGTTTCATTAATTACACTCCTATTGCTAATGTGGATTTCAAATTATTTGACAGAATGAATCAGCATTCAATATTGTGTTCATTGACTTAATCAACTACTTTGTTTTTGACCGACTATCAAGACGGGAAGCAATAAAAACGATCTTCTGTTCATTCGTGCACCGGTATCCGATAGTCGTAGTGAGCCTATTCCTCTGCCTGCACTTACTGCGACAGGACGCGGCGATAAGGAACTACGCAAATGACCTGCAGATACTTACAATAAACATCGATTCCTGGAATAACGCATTATCATTTTGATTGTTATGTTATAACACGCATTATTATAATGAACAACACGATTAAAAGACGTGGGTGGGGCCGTAATGCAGGCAAATATAAAGCTCTAGGTTATATTGAATATTATGACCGTGGTTAAAATATGATATAAAACATATCTACATATTAAATATAAAAAATAGCATTTTTTTACGAATAAAGTATTTTATTCGTTGATTCACGGCAGCAGTTGTGTAGCGAGCACTCGTTAAGAGGAAACCGGGCAGCGTTTTGTCTGGATTTTAACACTACTGTAAATATTTTTCTTAATATTAATACAGATATCAACCTCTAGACCTCTAGAGTTGGCAACCTGCGGCACGCGAAATTGTCACCACAATGCACGTGAAGGACGATATCATACAAAATGCAGTGAAAGGGAGCGAGAAAGGAAGCGAAGGAATAGCGAAGGAGGAGCGATTTGCAAATCAACGCATTTAAGTTACACACTTAAAATGGCTTTTAAAGGAAAAACTATGTGGATTACTATGGGGCTTTGTCTTTTGAAAACTACAAGGAGTTAAAATCGTTTGCTGAGCAAATAATTACTATGTTTGGTATTGGTAGTACATAAATTTGTGAGCTTAATTCTGAATTATTGAGAAAATTAACACTGTTTTCGGTTTTAGGATTCACATTTTGACGCAATACTACGCGATTCTACTTAAAAAATGCAAGCTAATATAAGAAAACTTGCAAGTCACATACAACCACAAAAGTCTCTGGTTTTATTAACCACAATAAATGTCGTAAAATAAAAAAAAAAACTAAAATATTTGTACACAAACATTATTCAAAAAAATCTACAATATTGTAGGTTTTTTTTTACAATAGCTCCACACAGAAGGCCCTCAGGAAAATAATTTTCCTCAGGGCCTATGTCATCTTAGGGGATGCAGTGTGGATGGTCTTTTTAAGGTAGGGAAGGATAGGAAGTTCTGGAAAGGAAAAAGGATAAGGGGTAGGAATCTATGTATGTGTCAGTGTTTCCAGGAGTGATGGACGTATGAATCAATCCTTATAACTGCAGTGCAAGGTGAGGAGTCGAGAGAGTTCGGCTGGAAAGGTTAAAAGGCCTCCCTCAACCAGTCTCTCTCGATTCGGCCCGCCACGCAGCAGGTGGGCAGATGCATCTGCCGCCAAGACCCGGACAAAACTCACCCCTTGAATCCGGGAACCCCTGCTAAGTCACCAAACATAGCGAACCACTTGGGGTAACCTATGGCAGTGGTGTTGGTTATCCAATAAATGGTTCCCGGGGCGGTGGTAACCATACGCGCCTCTTAATTTGAATTTAATAACGTTGATTAAAAAAAAAAATCGGTTCAGTTTTGGAGGACAAAAATGAGGAATGTAAAACCTCGATTTTTACGATTTTATTTAGGTATTACCATTATCAATGGGTATTACAGTCAGAAGTACAGTTGTTGTCCCTTTCGTTCAGTATTCGGGGGAGTTCTGTTCAAATTTCTCGGCGACCGGATATCCTCATAAGTCAGGCTAGTACGGCAGTCATTCTTAAGATTTCAAACAGAGTTGCTATTAGAGAAGAAATAATATTTTTGGGACGGATACTAAATGGTCTGTCATTCTTTCTTCTTTTTTTACATGAGCTCCACACAGGCGACCCTGAGGAAAATAATTTCCCTCAGGTCATCTTTGGGGATGCTATGTGGATGGTTATTTTTAAGGAAAGGAAAGAAAGGAGAGATCTGGGAAGTAAAAGGGTTTAAGGGGTGGGTGGGAATCTGTGGTTCAGTGTGTCCCAGTCATCCACCTCCAAGACCCTCGACCGGTCAGTGGTTGAGTGGATATAGCGCTTGGGTCCCACCCGGGCGTCGCATGTTCGATTCCTCGGCTGGCTAAGTCCTCCATCACAACACAAGCAACATTTTCGGCTTTATGTGGTGGTAGTAGGAGATTTTCAAACATTGTTGGGTCATTCGTAACCCGGGAATGTTTTTCTTTCTTTTTAAAAAAAAAAAAAAAAAAAACCTCACCCCATGAACCCGGGCACCCCTGTAAAATCACCAAACGTAGCGAATCACTTGGGGTGACCTATGGCAGAGGTGTTGGTTATGGGTTAAAATGCCCATTGTGTATTTTGCCAGTTTTATTCGAAAAAGTTCTCGCTTAAAAGTAGCAACTTTTATGAATTTTGTATCTCTTAATAACATTTGAAAAACATATTATTTCATGAAAACAGATAAGTAAAGCCAAGATGTATAACAAGAATTTTTTGTTTCGTGAATTTCACGTGATTTTAAATTTTTGATTTTACAATTGAAGTTAATAATATGGATTCAGTATGAACATGGGAATTTTCCTTTTTGGTATCAATTTTCGTACAGTTTAAGGATGGTGAACTTAATTTGGTTGACAAAGGTATGAGGAAATGTTTCATGTTTATTTATTTAAAATATTGATAAAAAACCTTTAAAATATTTCGTTTATTGATTGTGAACGAATATTACTGGTCAGTATAGGGAATTGAATGATCCTCAAGATGTACCCAGGAAATTGGTGAAGTCATCACATCCGTGATAGACGGCTTCATCCAATCCACTGTTAAGGGAACTGGTGTGGGCTCAAAGCCGTGGTTCAGTCGACAATGCTCTGAAGCAGTACGACGAAAAAACGCGGGCCGTTGTCGAGTCTATAACACATCTCGAATGTCCGGAAACATAATAGAATGTAACAAAATGGCAAAGGAAAACAAGAGGATCATAAAAAGGTCAAAATTCGAGCACGACCTGCAGATTGGCGGAAAGCTGGCTGCCTGCCAGCATCGCATGTACGCATAGGATGTACTCCAAGTCTTACGATGGCTTGTAATAAAGCTAGCGGGCCTGACGGAATACCTGCCCTGGTATTGCAGAGGTGCGCTGCAGAAACAGCTCCAATTTTGACGAAGTTTTTCGAAGCACTCTGAAGTTTAGCTCTGTGCCCTCCGGTTGGAAAAAGCAATCATTCACCACTGATAATCCGTATCTATGAGATAACGATTACTAAGCAACATTAGGTAAAAATGATATTCCCTAATCTTATTTGGAGAGAAGGTCTATTCTAAGCTGTTTTCGAAGGGCGAAAACTTCTACATATCGCTTTTTAATAAAAAATTTTTTAAAATTTACAGATCTTTTTTCTGTACTAAGAAGATAAAAACACAACACAAATTTTTCGCAAATTAATCTTAAATTTCAACCCAAAAAACTATATATGTTTTTGAAATGTTTAATTTATATTATTTTATATTTTATAATATAAAATAAATTTGAAAGTAGTGTAAGAAGAATATACGACGCAAATGTGAATGGTAGAAGAAGTCGGGGACGTTCAAGGATGACATGACACGATCAAGTGAATCAGATTCTTGAGTCGGGCCATGTCAAAAGTCAGAATAATAAAAGAGAATGTATGAGACTATGTATGAATGTGGGTGAGGTAAAGAGTGTGTGCCAAGACCGAGTTTTTTTGCGGTCCGTATTCTCTGCCTTCCCCTGCGGGGAAACGGCATGATGGTTAGTTAGTTAGTTAGTCTTATATTTTATTATAAACAGTATACAAACAGTATTTATAAACAGCACGTGGGCCAAATTGTCAATGTTACCTATAAAAAAATTGAATTCCTTAATGATCTGCGTTTTATAATTTAAAACTCAAATCAATAAAAAAGAAAATATATGTAAAATTTAGGTATTTGAATACTCAAATCAATAAAAAAGAAAATATATGTAAAATTTAGGTATTTGAATACTCAAATCAATAAAAAAGAAAATATATGTAAAATTTAGGTATTTGAATACTCAAATCAATAAAAAAGAAAATATACGTAAAATTTAGGTATTTGAATACTCAAATCAATAAAAAAGCAAATACATGTAAAATTTTGGTATTTGCTGTACCTTTTGATTAAAAAAAGAATTATTCAGTCTGGTTAAGTATTTTTGCCTTAAATCCAAATTTAAGTTTGTATGATAAAGGCTGCCCGTGTAGCACATGAATATAGCTTAATTTTTCATACATATGGCTGGGTAACATAATTCGTTCCGCCTGCAATCGGCCTGCACACGGGAACAGGGCAACTTCGCGCGGAACTTTGAGAATTGGCTCTCCCTGATTCATATTATATTAGTATTTTTAATGAGATTCATAGATTTGATATTTTTCGGTGTAACAGAAAGAGATGCACGATCAGAGGATCACGAAAAATATTAAGGCTTTAAAAAGTCCATTTTTAATCGTGTCATCGAAACACACTGATAAGTTGGTATTATTAAAATGTTTAGTGGTGACGTTACTGCTTACCAAAATTTTCAAGTCATTGTATTGGAATGTATGACAGTCAATTGTATATTAAACACATTTCGTGTTATTCGTTTATTTACATATTGTTCATAGAGATTTAGTGGTTGTGTTTATTGAAACATTATTTATGCTTAAATAATTCAGTTTCAAAAATTGATTTATCTCTATTTTTTGTAAATATTAAAAAAACTACTGTGCCTACAAAAAAAAATAGTAATGCTAGTTCCCGCACCACTTCAGGCCGCCGCGCAGAAAAGTAAAGACCGATAGGTTTACAGCGCAATTCTCTGGGAAACTTGTTTAGGCGACCTGAAGTGGCGCGGGACTCGGTCGCTCCGAAGTGTGCGTGTGGGAGTTGCTCTCTTTGATTTCCGCAATATTGGTTAAGATACGTTAAGCTAAAAAATTAATAATTTCAAACAATTTTTATACCACTCTCCCGTAATAATATTGATAAATATAATCTAATATTAATAATATAATAAACATAACTCTCGACACAGGTATATCCTAGTGAGACAGGCATACAAATAAAACAAATGTAAATATAATTTGTTATAGATAAATAATATAATAAATAAATAATTCCACCTAAATAATGTTATTACTAAGACTTATCGAATAGTCTTCCCTACCTATAACTGTCATACAAAATTACAACACCTGTGAAAAAAAAAAAACTTTTGGTGAGTGGTGACGTCACACGATTCACTATATATATACGGTGGTCTTCGGGGGATCTTGAAAAATTAGAACTTTGAGAATTATTTTAACTATTAAAACTAACTCTAAAAACAAAAAATATGCAGTTATTTAAGTTAGGAAAAAAAAAATTGGACTGGAGTTCCCTTTTATTTCGACCAATCATGAAGCGTTTTAAGTTTATAGCTTTTAAATCATTTTTTAAGAAGGTTAAATTAATTCTTAGAATAATAATATAGAAATATATTTATATATTTAGAATCTATATTTTTTGATCCATATGAACATTTTTTTTTTAAAGTTAAAATACTAGGGCTATAAAATAAGGTCTCCAAGGGGCTGCGGTCGCGAGGAATGACTTTACGCGCAATCCTGGGGTGTAGCCTAATTTCCCCTTGTCAAATCCTCACCACGTTGCACCCTCTGTGACGCTTAGTCTCGGCGTGATAGCCATTCGCGATGGAACTTTTACTCGCCGCACCCGCCAGGTGTGAGTTACGCTCTGTAGTTCGTTTTTAAACTTTGCTTCGGCGAATCTGAATGATGCCACTGGGATTGTTCCTATGTCTCTGGGGTCGTGTAGTGTATCCGGGTCTCGTCCCCAGTCACAATTGAGTCCAAGAATTCTTCGCCATCGATGTCGTAGAATTCGCGGGCTGCTTCAACCCGTTGTTGTTTGTGATCTTCGGTGAGCATTTTGGGACCCACCTTAGGCAGACTTTGTGGTCTCCCAATCTTTGGTCAAAATCTTGACAATAGTGGTCTTACTGACATCAGGGATCATATCACATAGCTCCCGAACCGTCGCCCGTCGATTTGAAATCATTGTTTTTTCCACTTTGGCAATTTTTTCATCTGAAACCGATGGCCGTCCTGCACGCTTTTAAATTCTCTGCACCATTTGCGCACGTTTTCGCACTCATACACTGTTTTCCGAACACTTAAAGTAGCTGAGAATGAATTTCTACCGGGATTTTGTTCTTCGCAAAAAAAAACTAAATATAGGGCGTAATTCACACCTGGCGGGCGCGGCGAGCGGAAACTTCATCGCGAACGGTTGCCACGCCGAGACTAAGTGTCGCAAAGAGTTTTCCCGGATCTTGCGTAAAATTGTTCCCTGCAACCGCAGAACCTTGGAGACCTTACTTTACGGACGACCCTCGTATTTTTCACTCAACTTCCTCGTTCGATCGAAATAACTCGCAAAAATAAAAATAAAATACTAGTATATATGAACATTGAAAAAAAAAATTAAGAAATGGACTCAACTTCCTTATTCCGAGACTTTAATGAATTGCACCACCAGTTCTTCCTTCCCGATTAATGTATTAAAATTATGCTCTCGCGACTCAGTCCAATTTTATGGGTCACTATTCATCGCAGCCACGCAACAATAAGGTAGGTTCAAGGTATGAATTGTGAATCAAAAATTGTATGGCTCATTGGTAATTGGTGGGCGGAAGTTTGACAAATTCATAATAATAAGGAATTTCAATGACTCAAAAAATCATTTATTCCCTTAAAAAAATATGATGCATCATCAAACAACAGACCGTATCTACTATTTATCATGTATCTATGTACATTTGTCACAGTACCTATTTCACAATAAATCATATACACTGATTTGCAGTACTGTGTATTAATTATTATCATTATATATTATACCTACATGTAAAGTTATGTGACACTACGTAAGATATCACAATTTTTGGTCAGAGATGAACTGGCTTTACTGAAAAACTGTCAGATGATGTTGCACCGAAAATCATAACAATTACCATTTTTTATTGTTTCTTTATATGGTGTTGTTGTTTACATTTAATTTTTTAACTTGTAAATGTATCATTCTATTGCACAAAATGTTATCATTATGTACCTGCCGACAAACTGCATAAGTAGATTAGCAGGTTTAAATATTAATAAATAAAAATAAAATAAAAAATAACTCACTAAGAGAAGCATGTGTTGAGGTTAATAATTAAAAAAAAAGAAAATAACACGAATAATATAATGAAGCAACGATTTTATTACCTTAATTTTTTCTTGCAAATAATTAGTATCTACTAAAGACCTATCCCTACTAAGGATCAAATTAAGATACCTATTAGGAAGCTAATTTTACACTACAACAGGAGTAATATATAGGGTGACCACGTGTTGATATTTGATTTGAAATAATATATTATGCTGTTAATTTAAAAGATACAAAGTTGAAAGATAAATATAATATTCGCCAAAACGTATTTTATGGGCATCGGTAATATAATAGATCTTTTGTTAGTGGCTTTCCTTGGAATACAATAATTTTGACAAATTTATGTAATAATTATTATGCAATATTGAAATTAATTCATTGTATAATTGTTTTCAATGAAAACATCAATGATCGTAGTTCGGGAAGGAAAATACATTAAAAATAGGAAAAATGCCATAAATTCTAAGCAGTAAAAAGTTGTCACAATGTTCCTATCGCTCGTGGGAAAGATACTCGTATAGTCGTATAGGCCCGGTATATCAGCCAGTCCGTTTCGTAGGACATTCCTCGCTCCAATTTAAGCAGGCTAAATCTGCCGCTCAAGCCTTGCTAAGCCCCAGAATATTTGAATACTTCACACCGAAATTTACGTAAATTGCCTAATTCTACGAGAAAATATTTTATATTAATCAACTATTATATTCATCAAACGTCGAGGAATGACGATATTATTAATTGATAATGAATCAAAAGTAGCCTGATAAGGGATTTTAAAAGAGTCAACGTCAGCTGTTAATTTCATTAATAGTGCACTGACTCTAGCAAAATAAAGAGTACTCGCATGTACCACCATGCTGATCAAAGCGGGGAATTTAAAAAAAAATTAACTCGGTAATTAAACCCGCTTAAAAATAAACTGCGGTCGTTTTTTAAACATTGCGACTTCCGCGCGTACAGAGATGTCTTGTTGAAGACGACAGTAGTAGAGATCATAGATATACTATTCGTGCAGACGGTAGATTTATATTGACATAAAAATTATAAACTTCCCAAAAGAGATAAACGAAGAAAACATGGCTATTAGCCATGTTTTTATAAATATTTTATTGAAAGCATCACTCAAATCAACAAATTAACACCCAACATTGTTGCTAACCCCATAAATGAAAATAACGACTCAAACAAAGAATTATTGGTCTTCAGAAAAATAAATGCAGAATATTTATCAAAGAATAGTTCAGATGGATTAACTATTAGTATAATAAGGGATGCTTTTCCAGTAATTGGATCTACTCTATTAAATATTATTAATGAGATGATTGAAGAACGAAAATTTCCACAGTCATGGAAAAAATCTACCATCATACCGGTTCCAAAGGTTAAAAATACCAGAAAATGTGAAGAATTTCGTCCAATCAACACCTTACCAAAATATGAGCAGATTCTTGAAGTGATAATAAAAGAACAAATTTTACAATACCTAGGTGAACACAATATTTTATACGAAGAGCAATCAGGATTCAGATCAAATAACTCGTGTGAAACAGCATTAAACGTAATTATAAAATAATGGAAGGAAGGAATGAATAGTAATAAATTTATCTTAGCAATATTTTTGGATTTTCAAAGGGCATTCGAAACTATAGATCGAGAAATACTAATAAGAAAACTTAAAGAAATTGGTTTCTCATCTATAACCATTAAATTAATAAAAGAGTTTTTGAAAGACAGAAAATAGATAACAAAAATAAATAATCAATTTTTCAAACCAATGGAAAATAAATTAGGAGTACCGCAGGGATCGGTCCTTGGACCCCTATTGTTCACACTCTATATTAATGACATGGTGAAAATATTTTCAAAATGCGAAGTACGGCTATTTGCCGATGATACACTTATATACTTAATTGGAGATAACTACGAAGAACTAATAAATATTTAAAATAATAAACTAGATGATGTATCAAGGTGGAAAAAAAAATTAGCTTCAATTAAATACAAAAAAAAAACAAAATGTATGGTGATTTGTTATAAGAAGACATCCAGTGAAAGCAAAATTAAAATTGATGGTGAAATTATTGGAAATGTTACTGAAATGAAATGCTTAGGAGTTGTATTAGATTCCAAACTAAACTTCAATAGACATGCCGAATATACCCAAAAGAAAATTGGTAAAAGGATATCTTTTTTGGGAAGAATTCAGCCTAAATTTTTTTAACAGGCTAAATTGAATTGTAAATTCAATTATTGCTCCACACTTCAACTACTGTTCAAGTGTCCTATTTCTGTGTAATGAAAGAGAACAGAATAAGTTTCAAATTCTCCAAAACAAAGCAATGAGAATAATACTCCGAAGAAATAGATTTTCAAAAATAATTAAAATATTAAAGGAACTTAATTGGTTAAAAGTGAAACAAATGCTGACCTTGAACACGTTGATATTTATTCACAAAATACTAAATAAAATGTTACCAAAATACTTCTCAAATAAAATCGTATACAATAAGGACATTCACAGACATTATACAAGGACGTGCAAGGAAATAAGATTAAACAAAAAGGACAAAACGAATACCCAAAACAGTTTGCTGTACAAAGGAATTAAGTTATATAACACACTACCAGAAACTCTAAAGTCCTCAACAATTGAAAAGTTCAAGATGTATTGTAGGAGCTACATAAAACAAGAAAAAATATAGTGAATTTGAAATATTATAATTAATTAGCTGCAATATGAAATATTATAATTAATTACAAATTTGTAACCTTAAATGTACAAATTATTAAAATAAAATTCAAATTAATTTTATTTCAAAGAGAAAGTTCCTCTATTAAATTCATAGACAATAGACGTAATATTGGTGACGTCTAGGCTGTTGACCTATGTATGTACGCATTACGTTCCAGCAGTGCTAAGCTTGACATTCCAACCAAGCCGAGCTTATAACCAACCGATATACCGGGCCAAATAAATATGGGAAATGTTGTTTTAAAATTCATACTTTTTTTTTAAATTGACAGAAAAACACCCTTTTGAGTTCACTGCTTTGTCTGCACGAGAGAGCACACACAACATATAAAAAACATCTGGATAATTAGCAGGTGACTCACGCAATCTAAGAAAATTAGTGTAATTATTCATCATTTCTGCTGACTTTATATTGATGTTCGCTTAGCTAATGTTTGATATTCAATAGATTGCACAAACATGTGAATCTAGTGAATATGCACATGCCTTACCGCCGCACAATGCACGTGAGCCGCTTCCAGCCAACAATTAACTATTTAAAAGAGCAAAATAAAGTATATGAAATCAAATGTAACTATTACATTGCATTCGGACCTTACTATTAATGCTCAAGTATTTATTAACTTATTTGCTAGTAGGGAGCGGCTCATGTGCGTTGTGCAGTAAGTCTGGAGTTTAGTATTGGCGTACATCTAAATATCAGTATAGGCGTACACATTGCAATGATCGTAGATTTCATGAAATTAAATAATCCATATTGAATTTAATCAAATAATTTAATGGATGGCATTGCAGTGATCATCATCAGGATAACTGTCAGGTATGCCATTTTTTTAAACTAGCTCCACAAAGAAGGCCCTGAGGAAAATAATTTCGCGGGGCTATGTCATTTTTGGGGATACTGTGTGGAGGATCTTTTTAAGGAAAGGAAGGAGATGAAGACCTGGGAAGGAAAAATGTTTGAGGGGTGGGTAGGAATCTGAGATCAGTGTATCCAGGTCAACCGCCGCCAAGACCTAGACAAACCTCACCCAACTAACCCGGGCACTCCTGCTGGACGTGGCCATGGTGGATACTTACTGAGATAGTGAATAATTTCATCCAAACGATTTGTGGCAGGAATCTTAAATAATTTAATAAATAGCTTTAATGACCTGCTAAATTATAAATCTAGTATGTTTTCAATATCCAAAATATCCACGGATGCCAACCCCACAATGTGTCAGTAGGGATTTTCCTGAAAGGCTTATTTATTTTAAATAAATTTATTCGTCATTTTACATGTATTTGTATTACCATTAAATTATCTTTAATTTATAAATTTGTCCCCTTATATTCCCCCTCAGATTTGAGGCCAATATACTTGACCAAACTGAATAACTCCTGTTTTAATCGAAATGTATAGCAAATATCTAGTATGGATATCTACTACTTTAGTTATTTGTGATTCAAAATATATATTATAGGCCATCAAAATATTATATTTAAAAACACGGATTATAAATTTAAAAACAAAACACGGACAGCTGCGCATCGATAATTGTGTTATTTTTAATTTAGTAAAAAAACTGAATTTAATTCAATAGTTATTGCTTCTGAGGTGGTACGAAGTTCGTCGGGTCAGCTAGTGAAATATAAAATAAAAAAGAAAACATCGGGAAAAAAGCAGTTTCCGGATCAAATTTTTAAATTTATGATTTAAAATCTCGTATTCCAAAGTAAATCGGTAGTTTGTAATTTGAATTTAAGTTCACCAAAATGCTTTTCTATAAGTTCATATATTTTATTTCATATTTCATTGTATTTCTTTAGTGATAAGAAAACATTATTTTATTAAATTATAATTAATAACTCACAAATAATTGCCAAAGTTGCCTCCAATATCGCGAAAAATTGATTTCTGTACTGGCCTATATTTTATAATTTGATACAAAAATAAATAGAGAAGCACATTTCCGTACTAGATATTAGCTACGCCTTTTGATTAAAAATAATGATTTAATTTAATCAGGCATTTTGGCGCCAAATCCAAAATTAAGTTTTGTATGAATGAGGCGCGCAGTTATTTCCCTTAAGTTACTCACCTGAACGAGGTAAGGTCGCTACTTTAAAACAGAAATTAAATGTGTTTGAGTGATATCCGAGTAATTAAAAAGTTCACGTAGTAAACTTCGGCTTTTAAGAGGTAGCGATTTCAGAGTCTTTCAGATCTACCGTGATGAAAGATATCTAGTTTTTTGTCTGGAATATTTTGGGAAAATTATTTCCAGTTCGCAAAATAATCTGTACTTTGCACCATGGAGCATCGAAATATTCATTTAACTATCATAAACCTCTCTAGCAGGACTCTCTCGGAACATCGCCTTGCACCCCAGTGGGAGGGATGTCCGTCACTCTTGGACACACTGACCCCCAGATTCCTACCCACTCCGCATGCCTTTTTCCTTCCAAGAACTTCCTCTCCTTCTTTTCTTAAAAAGATCCTCCACACAGCATCCCTACAGACGATATGGGTCCTGAGGGGGATTATTTTCATCAGGGCCTCCTGTATGGAACTAACGTAAAACAAACTAAGAAATAATATTCGGTTTTCTAATTCCACTTAAAGTAAGATTGATGTTATTTTTTGCTTCCTAAATTCTATTGTTTATGTAAGGCGTGATTCATCACTCACTCACGGCGTGGAGATTACTAAGCGATGATAATGATCTTCTCAGGTGAATCATATTCTCTGCCTAGCCCTTCGTGTTGACCGGTGACCAGTGAGTGACCAGTGACCACAGAGTGAGTTGACCACAGGATCTGTTGGTTGGTTGGAGTGATGTGTGTTTCTCACTCCCATTAGAGTGAATGATCCGTACGGCGAACAGTTGACTGGTTTGAGTCACTTCTCGTTAAAAACAATTACTTTACTTCATCTCTTATTCGCCTGGATTAGGAATCAGCGGTTCTCAAATAATACCAGAAAAGATTATAATTAAAACAAACCTGATAATTAGATTTTTTTAAATTCTGATCCCAAAAGTACCTATAAATATTTTAAAGTCCCGAAACAGTGCGTTAATAAATAAATATTCAAAAAAGTATTTGATATGTCAAAGGTAAATATATATTTTAAAACATCTAAAATACAAATCGAGAATAAGTCAGTACCCACTGAGTATCAAACTCAACCCGCCTGACTGTTATCCGAGCTTCCTACCTACCGGGCTAAGTTAAATCATGCGTAATCCACGTGCAAAAATTTAATTGTTTCCCCACGAGGGTCGTTTTAGGGAAAAGAATGAGAGGAAGTACTGGGAAGGAAAAATGGTTGAATGCTGTTTACCCAAAATTGCCGTTTATTTTCTCAATGTCTGTTGGAATATCGTCATGAAATTATTTATTGGTTCATTTATCTAGTTAGGTAAGTGTTTTGTTATCAAAATAAATATATAGTTTTTGTTTTAATTTTTTTTTACATATCAAACGTCGTTAAAATTTATTACCAAAGTCAAAATGATATTAAAATATAATTTTTTTATGAACAAATAGTTAACGAACCAGTTTCGAAGCCAACGAATGCTTTACTGCGGTCTTGCAATTTACACCATTCTATCATTTCCACCCTAAAGACAATTCGAACTTTGAATAAGATTTTAAATTATTATTCTATCCACTTCGGCGTCAAATCTCTGAATCTACTATATTATCTCAACTCTCTCTAAACACTTGTAGCTTTAGGTGAAGATAAATACAAAATTTCCATTTCCATTGAGTAGAAATAAAATGAAATTCTTAATTACTTTATAAAAAAGTACAAACTAAAAAAGATCTTTAGAAATGTATAAACGGGTTTAAAAAACAACAACTTAAAAAAGACATAATTTTGTGGCTAAAACTATCCAAGACAGTTTCCATCGGTTTTCTTTCTCTAGATTCTGTTTACCAAGCGATTTTTTTTACCTATTACCTGTACTGGTGGCCAAGGGCGGATCCAGGATTTTTTTCTGGGAGGGGCACAAGGGGCGGAGGAAGGGCGTCCCGCCCCGGGTGCCACCCGATGGGGGGTACCACTCAAGAGCACAATTCTCCCCCCCCCCCCCCCCCCAGGATGGACCAATTTTTTATGAAGTCCAAATTTGTGTTTGTCAACTTTAATGGGGGGGGGGAGCTTTTCCGATTCCGACCGTGCCTTCCCCCGACCGTACCGCTCTCGCAAACGCTGATTATCATTCATTTGCAAGTGCATGAATGGAATGCAACGAACAAACTTCGCAATTCCAGCCAGAAATAGTCAAGAGTTTGACTCATGTTCTTTCTGTTATTTTATTCATATGTTAACAACTCTGATAATTTGATTTGCTTCTAAGTATGTACTGTGATGAAATCTCCACAGTACACAAAAATGCCGTCCACGTGCCCCCGTGCCCCCCCCCCCCCCCCCCCTAAATCCGCCCTTGCTCGTGGTTATATAAGGCACATTAGGAATACATATATTTTTGAATTGTGGCTACCTTTCAAGTCGAAGCACTACGAAGTAATACTATATATTTTTGGTTTAAAAATTTGAACGTTTAGAAATATTTAAGATGCTTTAACTCAGGGGTTCCCAAACTTATAAGTATCACGCCTCCCTACTGCTTAAAATGAATATGCCCACGCCTCCGCTCGGCCCAGGGCCCAGCAAGTAACAGCAAGTAATTGTAAAATAAAATAAGGGTAGGTAATAAAGTCCATAAATACATTTTTAGATATTTTATTATAAAAATATTTATTTTACACACTTGTTATAAGAAGAGTCAATGCGACGGATGAGCTTGCATGTTTTTGACAAGATTTGGAATCAAGACCGGAGTGGTGACCGCCGCCCGCGCCCGCGCCCCCTCCACATATCTTCGCGCCCCCTACTTTGAAAATCAATGCTTTAACTAAATACTGTAAGTAGAACACAACGACTTTGATACATCGAGTATTTTTTTGAAACCACGAAAAAATAAAGTATCTGGCCAATAAAAACATATTTAAAGTTCAAAATCTCCTAGATACGGACCCGTTTTCGACTATGGTTTTTGTATATTGTATATAGTACTTTAGATAATGAGCGTAAAACATCTAGGGCCGTCTGTTTCAACGCTCACTAAAGTAAAAGTAAAGTAAAACGCAGTTACTAAAGTTAAATTTCACCAAAATGCGTTTTTCAATCAATTTGACTGCTTGTTTTATGTTACTTTTAACTTTTGTATTTACTTTCCGAAAACCGATAGTTACTCTAGAGTTACTCCGCCATATTGGCATATTTGACAGTTCTCAGGGGTAATCTATGAAATTTCGCGCTTTAACATAGTAATCATGATAAATATTGTAGAAGACGATGATAGTGACGATGAATTCCTCATCCAATATGTCTTGCATCGAAAATCAAAAACATTTCGATCCCGCGTCAATAATTTGGTTATCTGGGGATGATCTAGAATTTTGGCGCGGCGCCGCATGTCAAAAAAATATTGCTGTTGAACAGAATCAATTCTGATATCGACATAATTAGCGTTTCCTTTTAAAGACAAGCTCTATTAATGGATGTATCGCAAGTTTTACAAGATCTTCATATCAATTTATTGTCTCATAAACATTACAAAAATATAACATGAGTAGTAGGTAGGGCCTGAACCGCCTGAACAGAATCGTAACGGATTTTAAAACAGCTATAAAATATATGTTTTTCTGTTTTCGATACCATAAATAAATTGAATTGAAGATCTCGTAAAATATGTAACACTTCAAATTCAAGGAGATTTCACAACTACTGGAAAGTAAATCACATTCATATTTTATATTATATGTATTTTAATGGGTCGTCATTTATTTGTAAATATTCATACAAACACTTCTTTATCGGAACAATGCGGAAACAAATACAACCTGATATTTTGACAGTTGTTCCGATTTTAGGATTTAGTTTACGGTGTTGCCGCATCAAAAAATATTTCTATGCGTTTTGTAATATAATTCCGAGGAATATTCAGCTTTTTAGACTGGCAACACTGACAACTATTACTTTAGCGAAAATACACTTGAAACAGCGCGCGGTCCTATTTAACACCCTTGTTACTTTAACTGACAGTTAAAATTTAACTTTAGTACACGATTTTGCTCTCTGTTGAAACAGACGGCCCCTAACTATTTATGTCCGAACTTCACACGCTTTTTTAAAGCGGGAATTCGAACCTTATAACCATCTACACAAGGAGTATTATTATCTTACACGACTTAGTGCATCACCTTAAAACTAACTTATCAAGAACCGGCAGTATGTAATGTGGTTGAAATGTCAATCGTACCGAGTAAAAGCGCTTGTGAAATACCGTCCACAGAATATGAATAGCATTCTACCTGGAAGCAATCAATATTTGACTTTGTCAATTATCACACAAACAAAGAAAATAATAATAGTGAAAGATTGTATATGTACACAAAAAGTCGAGTTGTTGGGCACATTTTTGTGTTTATGATGCTAAAAATCATTCATTACTACTTCCTTTACGACGCTTGGCGACCGTTTTTTCCACATAGAGTTTTGTCCAATTTACCCAGACGCGGAGATAAGCGAAGGAAGCAATAAACCTGCGAGAAACGACAGGTAATCGTAAGTATTCGGCAGTTTGTCTGCGAATGCGAGAGTTTCAATGGATATTTCACATTTTACCAGGAAAATGCTACGCCCAGGCATGAATGAAGGTGTTTACAATGACACTTGTCGCTGGACAGGCGCCACAAGTGTCACATACAATGCAAACAACGAAAGCACCTACAACTACCCACTGTAAATCATACTACTCACGTAAAATATTTCATTTCCTTCCTTTATACTCGGAAAGCTCTCTTAGTGTTGAAATTTGGAAGCGAAATGACCTAACGAAATATCAGAATGAAAATGACATTGTTTTAAGTACCCACATAAAACGAGTACATCGAGTCATTAAAAAAGCCTACTTTCATATTAGAGCAGTGCATGGTGTTATAATTTCTGAATGTTCATGATAAAGGAGAGAAATATACCAGTCAGTGGCTGAGTTGGCATCGATTTTGGTCCCACCCAGGGGTCGAGTGTTCGATTCCTCGGCTGGCTAAGTCCTCCATCACGAAACAAGCAACATTTTCCACTTACTGTTGTGGTAGTAGGAGATTTTCAAATATTGTCAGGTTTTTCGTAACCTGGGAATGTTTGTTTTTCTTTTTTAAATATTAAAAAAAATATATATATCCTATCCTGTAAATATGTGGCAGGATTTAGATATTATTGAAAATGTGTAATATCTTCTGAAGTAAAATGCTAAATTGAAGTGAAATTGTGTGATAATGTTAAATTGGGATAAATTGGCAGTTGCCACTCTTGTGCGGTACTAACATAAAAAATAATAGGGCCTACATTATTTTTATAAATGTTTATCATTTTGAGAACAGTTTGTTTTCTTCCTACGTTCATGCGGTATTTGGTGTTAATAAGGAACTATAACAATGAGGAGTAGTGGGTCCCCAAGCAAGGGCCGCGGTCGGACCGGGGCCGAGGGGGGGAATTAGCGGGAGAGGAGCAAGGGGAAGAGCGTGGGATGCGGCCAATGAGCGGTGGGAATCCAGGAAGCCACCACTACAGGAGCGATGACAATTGAGGAAGGTGTAATCTCAAAAGATCTAGGAAGCTGCCGCAAGCTAGATTTAAGTCATTCTGTTGGTATTGATGGATGAGATATCTTTGACTTCCTTCTTTGTAGCATAAAGCCTAATATCTAGTCACGCAAACGTTTAAGCCCACTTATAAATAAGGATTCTCAGAAGAGAACATGGTATGAGAGAAAAAAACAATAACGTATAAACATATATATATAGAGTCTGGAAGAAGGAGGCCTAGCCTAGATCTCTCCGGCCGGACTCTCGACTCATCGCCTTCCGCCGCTGTGGGAGGGATGAATTCATACTTGCATCACTCCTGGACACATTCTTACCCACCCCTCATACCTTTTCCCTCCAAGAAATTCCTTTACCTAAAAAGATCCTCCACATAGCATCTCCAAGGATGACATAGGGCCTGAGGGATTTGTTTCCTCAGGGCCTTTATGGAACTAATGTAAAAAAATATACTCTTACACATATTATATTTTTTAGGTACCATTTTTTTTTCAATTCTTAACGCGTTTGAAATATATTTGTTTTTATACGGTTTTTGCAAAATAAATCTAAGTAATGTTCTCTGCGATCGGAAGTATAACACATATATTTACGACCACGTATGTATGCATATACATTATTTTATGTGATTACCGAGTCTCATCTGCCCAGAGCCAGTGGGCACTGGGTATATGCATGACAACCCCAATTCGGGTATGTTGTGATGCTGAACGTAGTGGTGAGGGGATGGAGATGGGTAGTCAGATCCGTTCACCAATAACAGCGTAAGGCATTTCGAGCAAGGTTTCAATTCCTAATAACAATCATTTTGTTGATGACATTGAATACATTCATTTATTGTTGCGAGTATTAAAAGTAAAAATAGGTAGGAAGATTCCTAAACCTAACTTAAAGAAGAAAAATTATTGGAAATTGATTTTAATTAAGTCGTAAGATACCATATATATAATAATACAAATATTAGTTGAGTTAAAAGCAAACAAGTTTCGGATACAACCGTACCTTCTAGAAAATAGTAAGTATCTAACATTCCGAACAAAAGTTAAAATATTCTTAAGAATTATTTAATTTAATTTAGTACCGTTATTGTCTAATTAAAGTATTACTAGTTAAGTGCCAACAACACTTAAAGTGAAAATCATAAATAACAATGAATGTGTGATAGTGAATTAAAAAGTATTTATGAAAATATGGCACTTTGCGACCAATTGGTAATTAAGTGGTCTATTTTTACTCTATATAATGAAATACTCCTCAGGGATCTGGTACATCAGATGCAAATCAAGGCAAGGTCGAAGTAAACGTAATTAACAAAATTAATAATACGCTTAGATGGCTTGGAATAGTCTTGGGTCGATCGAATCACTTTGATCCGATCACGAACCACCAACCATCGATCGAATCATTTCAAAAAGATTCGATCATTCGTAGAGCCGTCGTTGAGTCGATTGAGTCGTAGATCCGATCGATCAGCCGTCCGCTCAGCACCAGTGATGCGGGTGGTGAGGGAACATATATGTATGAGTATATTGTATTTTGTTGACCGGGTGTTTCGAGTCTCATTATCACGACAGAGAAATAGAGACGATATTGTTAGATGAAATAGGCTGACATTGACGTTCTGGATACCGGAGACCGATAGGGAACCGCTTCTTTTTTCGTTTATGTACTTGTGGAGCCGGTTCCCGATGGCGAGAAGGTTTTTTTTTCCATCATTCAAAATTAAAGAGAAAGAAAAGGTGAATTAATATATCAATTTTATTTAAATGAGCAAATTTAAGAATTATTGTAGTAGAGTTGAGACTTAAAAGAGATGAGATATTGAATGGAGGGGAGGCAATTTTAGATAACGCTTCATAGAAAAGATGATATTTATTTAGAGAGGGACAACCAAAAAATATGTGATCTAAAGTTCCCACATCTAGACCACAGAACGTACAATCTGGGGATTCAAGGACGTGAATTTTAAAAAGGTGAGAAGGAACGGAACAATGTCCGATTCTCATTCGAATAAGGGAGGAAATTTATTTTTTGGAAAAATGGGGGAATTTTTGAAACCATGGTTTTAATGGGATAATCCTTTGTATCGATGCGTAGCAGGGATCTATCTTTGAGGATGGAAAAAATATCAGATAGGGGAATATGGTTTTCGAGGGTAACGGTAGGGTTAGACGCTCCTTGTTTTGCCAAGGAATCAGCAATATCATTACCCACTATGCCGACATGTCCAGGAATCCAAATCAGAGTTACAGTTTTTCCAGAGCTTTGAATGGAGGATATCAGTACTCGAATAAGACATATAAAGTGATCATCAGGATGAAGAAAAGGACTGGATTTAAGTTTTTGGAAAGAACTGAGTGAGTCAGAGAGAACAAGAGAATGTTGAAAATTATTTTTTATTATATATTTAAGAGATTAAATTATTGCAATGCACTCAGCAAAAAATATTGAAAATTGGTTTGAAATTGAATAAAATATTCTGTCATTAGAATTTTTGTGTTAAACGTTGATACCTATACTACAGTTAGGAGAGTCCGGAGATTTGGAGCCATCAGTAAATAAAAGAGAAGAGTTGGGCCATTTAGATGAAATAATGTCATTGGATCGATATGAATATGTTCGAATTTAATTTTTGTTTTCTGGGGAATGGCAAGGCTATAAAATCTCTGGGAAAATCATGTTATATTTTTGTTCATAGATATAGTTCACATATATCGTATTGTAAATATTCTATAAGAAATCAGTTACCAGTTTTGAGACGTTAAGATATAACAACATTATTTAGTGGGTCTTCGGCATTTCAACTTTGGCGATCGGTCGACCGATGAAAGATCAAATCCTTTTGACCCGATCAGTTCGTCGGTGGATCGTTCACGACCAAAATCGTGTAAAATGATCGATCGACTCAGGACTAGGTATTTGATATGTGGAGTAGATTAACTAAGAAAATATTGTCAGGATACAATAAGAGTGGAAGAATTTGGGGAGAACCAAGTAGACGTGACAGGATTCATCGAATAAAAAACATGGGCCGAGTTATGTTGTCTGAATAACAAAAGATTTGAGTATTTTTTTTTGGTGTATGATTGAGAATATTAACACAAGTGTTGTATGGAGAGGGGCTCCGATAACTTCAACTCTATTATATTTGCAATATTATTTTGTGCTTACACCCGAGGTATTTTAAACACACATATTTCACAGATAGGGATGTAGGATACATGTTATGCACATTCACTTTGGAACTAATAATTTGCGACTGAGTGATGAGAGGTAGGTACTTACAGGTAAAACTAAAGTGAGGTGCCATCTTAATGATTCGCAGGAAGCAGATGGGTTGAAAACGAGTGAAAAAACGGTAATAATTAATATTTTTTAGCGGAAATATTTAATAAAACACGACTTATTTAAAGTAGAACTAAAATCTCTGGACAAATATACTTTTTTATCGAAGGAATTTCATGTGATTACTTTTCGGCTCAGCAAATGTATTTGTAGATATTAGAGATGCCACGAATATTCGGCTACTATTCGGTATTCGGCTACTTTTTTCACTATTCGGTATTCGGCCTATTCGGCTACTTTTTTCACTATTCGGTATTATTTTCACTATCGGAATACCACATGAATAAATACATCATGAAAAAAAAGCATAATAAATAAAGAAAATATTCTAACAAAAAATCAGCATATTTAATACTTAAAATCTATCAGTGGTACGCTAGACGAATAAAAACATTTTTTCAGCATTTGTTGATAGCAAACAATTACGCTTTTCCTTATAAATTATACCTGCTTCCCAAAATAGCCGCTCACTATATACGCTGCTACCGGGAGGTGATAATAAATGTTAGCAAATTCTGCTAGAATTGTATACTGTTTTGCGTTTGCTGATCACCACTTGTAAGGGTCTACTATCCGATCTAGGCGAACAGTTTTCATGTGAAAATCAATTTCATTTGTGAAATGTAATTGATTTTTACATGAAAACTGTTCGCGAAATGCACTAAGTGTAGCCGAATATTCGGCCACCGAATATTCAGTATTCGGCCGAGAGCCTAGCCGAATATTCGGTATTCGGCAAAATCACTATTCGTGGCATCTCTTATTTGTATGCATTGTGTATATCTTCAAAAATAACACATAGGTATTTTTTAAACGCTTAAAGTGTTCAAGGGAAAAATGTTATGAATCGGCAGAAATTCGAAATGCGGGGCCTGAAGGCAACAATGTTTTATAATAATATTATAAAAAATCATGTTATGATACCGTCTGTTGCTCCGCTGCATGTAATATCACGTATTTTTTATTGTATGGTGGAAAAAAATACAATTAGTAAGTTCGTTAGTATGTAGATAGTATGATGTAGACGTTTTTTGGATTCTACGTGATAAAAAATCTGAATTAAACCAACAATTATTCATATTTGTTCTGGAATTAGGTTAATCGACGATGAACTCCCTGTAAATACTTTGAAATTTAAGCAAAAATAGCCCACTTCTTCTAAAACAGCAAACTTATTTTGTGGCACCATTTTAATTCAAATTAATAAATTACTTTGTTTTTATCACTATAATTCATTATAGTGGTAAAAACAAAGCAATTTATTAATTTGAAAAACAGCTCAGTACCTACTACGAGTAAGTATATGAAATGCATAAAACTGCAATGCCTCATGTCTCGTGAAAGGCAGACGTGCCGAAAAGGAATATTTCCTAAGTGATTGATACGAGTTCTACGTTATTTCGAACTGCAGGTTACTGGGTGAAGATTTGACGAGACAATACAGCATTTCATGTATTAATTGATCTAAGCTTACATTTTATGGTGCATGTTCCTGGAAATGGAAATAAAAGTTTACATTGACTGGAACACCTCGTACATGTATGTATTGTATATTATGTAAATATCATGACAGTACCTATACAGGCTGTACACATTTCAAAACAACAAATAGTTTCGAGGAAAACCTACTTCGTGAACCCAACTAATAGAAATGCCGGCAGCCAACCTGTCTAGTGTCCATTGGGCCAACACTTCTCAGAAACTTTTAATGTTAAGCATTTACCACAATAATAAATTAGCGTTAAATAGCCGAATGTTTGCCCATATTGGCTTAGGGCCCATACAAGAATACACTTAATGGGAAGGGTTTAATGTATCACGGCAATGTTCTTGAACTTGCTGTAATATTAATTAGCAATTTTCTTAGAAAATGTACATAGGGACGAGGAAAGTGTTACATAATTATTTAGTACCTTTCCATTATTTATTAAGAAAGTAATATAACCATCGAAATTATTGTTATTTCTTGGAATTTGAATAGCTTAATTTACCCTTTCTGTAATTAAAATGTCGCCTCTTGTTATGTTTGCCTACGGACTTTTAACACTCTACATCTGTACCAGATGTTTACTGGAGCAGCTTGAATTTCTAAATAAAAAAATAATTCCGTCGCTCTTTTTCACAGTAGGGCTCCCAGTGGAACCAATATCTTTTTCTGATTTTTCTGTCTCCAGATTTTCAAATGAGTTAGGGTAATATTATTTTCATTTAATTAAAAGGAATATAGTTAATTGGTGGCAACATCTCGTAAACTAAGAGCATACCCTCTAAAATTAATGAAGTTTTTGTTTACCATTTTTCACTAGTTAGTTGTGCTATAGCCTCATCCACAAGTATCCATAATTGAAACACAAAAGTTATTTCAGGGAAAAGAAAGAAAACCTAAACTGCACCTCAGATAATTCCAAAAGTAATGATTTTATAACAAGGGTTCTCAATCTGCCACGGAACCCTTAAAACCCCATTTGGATATTGGCAGAACCTAGTGAGTTACACTCCAATTTAGTTCCAAAATTATTTCCCGGAGCCAGTGAACCAACTGGCATCCAATGGGGTTTGTTCTGGGGGTAAATGGAGTACGATGAAAATTAGTTCCCGGAACCAGTGAGTAAACCAACTGGCATCCAATGGGGATTGTTGTGTGGGTGAATGGAGTGCAATGTAAATTATTCCGACTCCTGAGAAAGTGCCGCAGGTGAAAATATTTCTACGTACCAGGTCAAATCAATATGGCTGAAGATTTTTGTAATTCGGAATGAAAGTGTCGCATCAGTATTCGATCGCGTATTATTTTAGTAATTTTTAAAACGGAATGGGTTATTAATTATATGCGCCACGACGAGTGAGAAAGCTCCACAGACAACAAAATAAAAGTACAAAGACAAAACAATAAATGCTGTTTTTGTTGTCATTAGAAGCTATTTACGAACAATCATTAGCCGTGAAGTCTTTTAGATGTTTTTAAAACGGAAAATCTTTATAATGCATCAAAGGTAGACCACAAGAAAAGCGCATTTAGTATAATAAACTGCTTTTATAATAAAACCATAAACCGATTTAAAAGAAAGCGTAAATAAATCTTATAATTTTACGCTGTGTTAGCGGTCCAATTTAATACTGTTCGCGGTCCAGATTCGGACCACGGTCCGACTGTTGCCATGCCTGATTATGGTATTTAGTACCCGGAAGTACTTGCCTGCTTAAATCGCTTACAGATTACCATAACTCCGCATAAGTTGCTTTTTTCATAAGAATTTTTTTGAGATCGCGCGTGTTAAAATAATTTGTGTTTTATTATTAATTGCCGGTAGGTAGATGTCTTTGTATTAATTTGTAAATTTGTCACCACCTGGCGACAGAATGGAATGCGAACCGTCCACTTTAAAATGAGAGAAATATTCCATTGGCATGTCGTCAGACTCTTGCGACTCTTTTTTTAATAATTTATTTTTTAGGTGGGGGACATGGGGACACCTGCCTACTAGCCATATAATCAAACCTTAACTAACTTGCGAGTACCTACATTCCTAAAAGTATAGTAAAATTAGCTCAAACATGAAAGATCCACAGGAGGACATTTTCCCCAAAGTTTGTATTTTTGAGAACTGGAATGAAGAGATTATCTAAAACTTATTTAGATGTCAAATATTATCTATACATATAATTTATTTTTTTAAATATGCTTGGAGATTAGTGGGATGTCTATATGTTGGTGTATTAATCATAGGAAATGTTTGAAACTTTCAAAATACCTTCTTTAAGCCCCGGCGAAGGCTTCTAGATTATTACAACCACATGACAATACATCTGAAAAGTTTTTTAATCACTACAAAAATTATTTCAAAACTGTCAAAAATTTGAGAATGACATTTTGCAAAGCAATAATTGTCAAATCAAAATTAAATTTTCAAAACTCTTTAAATTAATGAACTAATTTGAAGTACTTTCGTAATCATTTGAATCGAATCAAGAATTATTTATATTTTAAATAGGTACCTAGTACCGACGTTAGGTACAACAAAAGTTTTTTTTTCAAATCACTCCTGAATTTTTTTATGTGAATGCTGCACAAGAGTCCCAACTGCGGAGCCAATGAGACCATAGCATCACCAGTTGGGGTTGTGAGGTTAAAGGCAGTGGGGATGGAATTGAGATGTGATGAAGAAGTACTTTCAGATCTGGTCATCAAACATGGCTGAAGCCAAGGGCGGATCCAGGATTTTTTTCTGGGGGGGGCACAAGGGGCGGAGGGGGGGGGGGGGTGCCCCTCAAGAGCATAATCCCCCCCCCCTCAGAACGGACCAATTTTTTATCAAGTCGAAATTTGTGTTTGTCAACATTAATGGGGGGGGGGGGCTTTTCCGACCGCGCTTTCCCCCGACGGTACCGCTCTCACAAACGCTGATTATCATCTTTCATTTGCAAGTGCATGAATGGGATGCAACGAACAAAATTCGCAACTCCAGCCAGAAATGGACAAGAGGTAGACTCATGTTCTTTCTGTTATTTTATTTATATATTTTAACAACTATGATAATTTGATTTGCTTCTAAGTATGTACTGTGATGGAATTTCCACAGTACACAAAAATACCCCCCCCCCCCTAAATCCGCCCTTGGCTGAAGCCATTGGAATGGTGGCATTGGTAAAGAATGGTGGTCTTACACAGGGGCGATACTGATAGTATCTTCCACTCTGGAACGTGCCGCAAATACACTATTTTGCATTATTTTTTATTAATTACTTGTGGAATAACTCAAATTAATTAATTATCAGATATTCTATAATGTAAATAATATAAGAATACGGATAGATATGTAAAGTTTTCCATATGTAGGTTTTACACGACTTTCACCTCGATTCCAGTTCGAGACCAAGTCAACATTTTTCGCTTTACGCGATCCCTATTTTCATCTCTACGATTTCAATTGTCATCACTGCAAACAAGATACGAACCATGCTGTTTGGTGTGATGCCAACTGAAATCCTAGATATGAAAATAGAGATGAAAATAGCGATTGCGTAAAGCGAAAAATGTTGACTTAGGTCTCTAATTGGAATCAGGCTGAAAAAAGATGTCGTGGATTGTAGGCATTGTTTTCTTATTAGAATGTCATGAATTCAATTCTTGTTGGAAGCCCTTAGGGCTTTTACATTAGGTACCTAGATGAATTGGTATCAATTTTGTTTACAAAGGATAAAAAAAAATCTATAATTATCAGAAATAATATTTTGACATTAAAAAATTGTTTAGGCGAGTTTGATATTTCATAAGAACGATGACATTAAAATAGGTCCATATGCACATTTATATCAGGAAATATCTCCAGCTAAGAAGGACGAGGGGTAAGGCTTTTGTCTGGCAATCCGAAGGTCGCGGGATCGAATATATATTATTTCGCAATAAATGTATTTAAAAATAATTTATGGTACCTACCTATATTTACGAGACCCTCTTACTATCGCCCTGGTGTAAGACCACCATTAAGAATTGAAAATTTGCTTGAAATGGCTTTAGCCGTGTTTGGTGACCAAGTTCTTCCCGTTATATAGGTACTTCCCCACTTTCCTCTTCCACATCTCCTTCCTCTCCCCACTACCTTCAGCCTCACAACATACTCCAATTGGGGATGCCATAGTCTCACTGGCTCCAGACGGGAGCAGTTGGGACCCTTGTGAGGTATTCTAATAAAATAAAAAAGGGAGGTATACGCTGACTTCGACTGAAGCTATGTTTTGCAATTAGAAGTAAATTGAAGAAAAAACATTTTTAAAACAAAAACATTTTTGAAAAATCTCGTCGACACCTTCAGGCACCTTATAAAATGAAGAAAAAATTGCTATTATATAAGAAGTTGCGATAAAGTTATTATATCTGAGCGTGTAGAAAATTGGTGGTTCAAAGAGACTAAATAGAACGGCCTCCACCTCATCCGCACTGCCTACAAATCCGACCAGACCGCGTGGCGGCCATTTACATATATAGCCAACATAAATACTCGTACATCATACAATCGAAGGTTGTTCCTTACTCGGACATAATGAAAGTGTACCGTGTTGCCTTATGTTTAGCTGATAGCTGATACATTACTTTACCTACCTACCGTTTAAAAATAGACAATTTGAGCTTCATAATAATTGTATGTAACCTTTAACTTCTCGACTCTTGATCAGGGCTTGGCAACCTTATTGCCTAGGGGGGTTATGATGTGGAATATTACAAATAAATATTAATCGAAATCGGATAGGATTTGAGATTTTCATGTGCAAAGATTTTCATTTTCAACTATTGTTCTGATTGATTTTTAGGTTATTATGCCGTGTTGTTTTCCTTCTTCTTTAGCCAACGTTTCAGACCGCGTTACAGTATCCTTCATCAGGGCAGAGGTATGAATTGTATTGAAGTGTGTGTTGATGTATGTAGCAGCAATATCGTATTTACAACATATGTGGGTATTTCAGTATAATAATTAGTCAAATGAATGCGGTTTTTTAGCGTTTCGATGTAGCGGTCAATCTCATTGTCTCTACTGATATATATTATTTGAGGTTTTAATGGATTTCAGCTGTCTCCGTAGTTAGGCATGCTCGATGCGCTTTGGATCCTCCCAGGACTTTAAAACCAAGACTGTGGGAGCAGGACTTAGGATCCGGGATAAATCCAAAGTAATGACCGGTTTACGATTAATGGCGATTGACGATTTGTCGGGATGGGCGAGTTTGCACGCTCGAAAGTCTTCTGAGATCCTTATGGAGATGGTCCGTTCTGTCTGGCCTATATCAACTTCTCATATCCGGAGCAGCTGAGTTTATAAACTCCTCGTGTCTGAAGAGGAAATATGGTTTTTGCAGAAACTTTGAAAATGGAAGGAGGAAAGCGAAACACGGTGTATCAACCCAAAAATCATTCGTGATAATTAACTCAAAAGTTTAAGGCCACATCCACTGTTTTGTCTCCCTTCAGTGGCACCGGATCGCTATTCTAAAGTTCTCGGCAATAAATAATTTTCCAGGGTTAGATAGCTATGTCTATATAAATTGGTTAACGTAAGAATGAACGAATTAACATAAAAAAATACACCTTTAATACGAAAGTTGCGAGTCTATCTATAACCTGAAACATAAACGAAAATGTAGATCTCCCTACAAATAATTAATTTTTGTGAGCATTCGACCCAAGTGGCAAGTAATGAACGTGTTTTTCGGAGTTATTTTCGACAGTTTGAACAGTACACCAATTAAATAAGCCAAAACAACCACGAGTAATTGTGTGATCAGGCAATAATTAGATTCCCATAAATATTGAACCTAAATAGACCTCTTTCTACGAGGTTTTGGTTTTTGCTGTAGTAGGTTAGTTTGGTCTAGGCCAAACTGCCCAAGATCCAAACAGCAAACAGGTTAGCGAGGTCAAGTGAGCTTAACCCTACATATGAAAACTATCAGAACACAGATACGAACACAAACACTAGACCCAGCCACAGCTGTGCCGTGACCTCGCTGAACTAAATGCCAACAGAACAACAGACTGTCCTTCCGCCAGGTTTCCGTGCGCTGTGCGGACTACCACCGCAACACTTTGATTTATTGATGATAAATAATTATTTTTTTAAAGTTGGTCCTTTGATAGTCATACATTAATAAATTCGTAGCTTTTTATTAGCCACAATTTTTGAAAAATAACATAAGTACCTAATAGTATAAAATAACCATACGGTTTATCCGAAAAACTTATTGTTGCGCAGCAAACACTTTCCATGTACATCCTGTACATATATACACCTTCATACGGGATCTCCAAAGATGAGAGGCCCATCATAAACGATTTCTCTCATATAAATATATTTATATACGAAATGTATATTATACAAGTCGTATTTAATTTTAGGTAGTAACTTAAGTATATGACCCATCCTGATGAAAAGAAAATTGTTCTCAAAACATGTAGATTGTAAATCTAAGAATGTGGTGAAAACTGGTTTTTATTTAAACACTCTTACATTTCAAAATCTCAAACTTTCGGATCTTATATGATACTAGCGCAAACACGTGAAAAATCACGAAAAAGTAACAAAGTAACTAATATTAAAATTGCCACGGCCGCGGCCGTTAGTCGAACCCGTATCAACTATGAAATAAAACTACCTATTCTGGACATTACACCACTGACTATTACGGCAACATTAATTAATTGTATGTACCGAAAGTATATGTATAAGAATATTTTAGAATTTTAGAATGTTAGGTACATCACAACCGAAATTATACGGTTTAGTAATATTACATGTAAAGCCATTTTGATGTACTTAGTGCATATACCTAACGCGAAGCGAGTAATGACAAGAGTTGAAAAGGTTGAAGAGATTATTATGAGATGATGTATAAATGTGGATGAAGTATCTTCTTATGTGGATTTGCACTCAATTTGGTAGCATGTGGACTAAGTTTGTAGTTTCTACTAAAACATCACGCAATAATACTGTAATAATAATTGTTTCATTTTCAACTATAAAGGTAAATTATACGTATATCGTATATTACGTAATAGATTTTAATCTCTAAGCGTAATGTAGGTAGCTTTTTATGTACAAGAGAAAAATATGTATTTCTGAATACAGTTCATGTTTCGTTGATTAAAGAATAAATATTCAGAGGTTTGGCCATGAGCAATTTGATCACAAGAGTCGCTGAGAGACTTGTTGGTTGGTTGGACGAAGGCAGACGGCTTGGCGACGCAAGATGGCCGCCTACACCCACTTCCCACTGCCAGCAGCTGTCTGTTGACGTTTCATACGATTACGGTTTAAGATTTAATCTGTAATTATCCGCTTCCACACTTGGGAGCTGGACTCTTGACGGACCATTAGGCCAAGCGACGCTACCCAGTACCCAATAAAACTGGGAACAAACCGTCATTGACAAATATAATTCCAACTCGACACGCAATACGCCTAGCCGCTAGTCGTTAGCAGAATATGGCTACATTTCGTCTTGTGATGCTAAAATTACATTTGGAGCGGTTACATCTTAGATTTAGATATTTAGCAGAAATCTTTCTCGGATGGTCAGCTCTAGTGTCTTGAAAATTGCAAACCATTTTGTGCCTGGTATTACCAGGTCTACTCTACCCTGAGATATGTTTTAAAATGCCTATATATATTGGTTAGCACTTTTAAACTATTTTCAGGCTGACAAGAAAGAAAAAAAGGTGTCACAAATACGGTATGTTGCAAATTTTTAAATAAATATCGCAAAATATTTTAATATGATATTTTTTTTATATTAGCTCCACACAGCAGGCCCTGATACAAATAATTTCCCTTAGGCCCTAAGTCATCTTAGGGATGCTGTGTGGAGGGTCTTTTAAGGAAGGAAAGGATAGGAAGTTCTGGGAAGGAAGAAGGTATGAGGGGTGGGTTGGGTAGGAATCTGAGGGTCAGTGTGTCCAGGAGTGACGGACGTACAAATCCATCCCTCCAACTGCGGTGCAAGGCGGTGGGTCCAGATAGTCCAGCTGGAAAGTTCAAAAGGCCTCCCTCAACCAGTATCTCTCGATCCAGCCCGCCACGCAGCAGGTGGGCAGACGCATCCGCCACCAAGACCTGGACAAACCTCACCTCATGAACTCGGGCATCCCTGCTAAGTCCCCAAACGTAGCGAACCACTTGGGGTGACATACGGCAGAGGTGTTGGTAATCCAGTTAGTGGTTCCCGGGGCGGCGGTACCCATACCCGCCTCCCAAATTGAGAAGAAATGGTGTAGGGTTGCAAAGATCAATATTTTAGAAAAAATGACCCAAGAGTTTCAAATATTCGCCAGTTTCGAACCTCACTCCCATGCATCATGATTCTATCAGAACAGAACATTCTATCTGCTATTTTTGAAGTCAAAACGGTTAATCTAGGTTTAGTTTAATTTTTTTTTACTTGGGTTCTACAACTCTTAAACGTATACTCCTCACAAAAGGAATTTTTACTTTTTCATGTTTGATAAAAATTTCAAAAAAAATTACAATAATGATGGGATTTGTATTTTATTTTTATTATGTTGACGTATAAATTTTCTATAACGATTTAAAAATTGTCACTTCATATTTCCGCCAAAACGACATGTACTTTTTTGTTGGCATTATTTTTGATTCCAAGGTAAAATTGCTTTCATACATTAATAAAGTAATAAATAAAGGATTAAAAATGAATGGCTTAATTCTCTGTAGTGCAGAGCTTAAAAATGTGTCAACAAAAATCTTACATTCTTCTTCTGTTCGGCGTCAAATCGAATATAGTTCTTCTATCTGGTCCCGTTACTTTAAAATTCATTCCAATTACATTGAAAGTATTCAGCAATAATTTCATGAAACCATAAATGACAACCATCATCAAAGTATCAAAATTATTAAACCCTCAGATAGAAGACTTGTTTCCGACTTCACTTAAAAAAACTTTAATGGTTTTACATACAGCCCTGATTTACTTACCTTCATTATACCAACTAGAAGTACTCGAAAAAAAAATATTTTTTTAATTGCAACATTGAATCAAGTAACTTAGATATTTTATTTCACGCAGTTGGAAATGCTTTCTAACAAATGGTATATGTGTACAAATGCACATAATTTAGTTACAAGGCAATAATATATCCCATAAATAAATAATAATGTAAGCTTTTATTATTAGAATTATCTTTAACAAATTTTACTTCTTAAATACTGTTCCAAAAAATTAACTACTTGTTTGTAAAAGCCCGTATGGGCGAATAATATAAATAAAAAATAAAATTGTACATTTTTAGAGCAATATCAGATTTGGAGAAATTTACTTTAAATCATCCATACATTTTTAACGGTGTCCATAGTTTGTGAAAATATCCCATTGTGATTTGGGCCATAACATGAAGCCCCCACTACCTATAATAATTTGCGTTATACAAAGACAATAGTTCGTGATATTGTCTATTTTGTTATCATAAATTGAATAACTAAACATGATGATCAGATTTGAGCGCAAGTTTTCCTAGACAAAGTAGGCAGTAGTTACGTCATTAGTGCGATATCGCGATATTGCAGCTCGCGGACTGTCTAATTCGTACATCCTCTCTGTAACAATCTGGTGAGAAGTGTCGATGGTAATAACGCGAGGCGGGCGGAAATGCCTCCCTCCGTCCCTCACTTTCTTCAGCGGATATGGTCGCAGCGCGCAGACTCCCACGCCGGACCAGTTTACAGCCAGCTTGAGGTAAAGATCTCGCCGTTGATTAGGCGACCCAAACGCTGTTAATAAGAATGGATCCAACCTAATTTTTTGTATATCAGTGAAAATTAAGTGTAAAATAAGGTAAAAGATAAAACAGTTTCCTAAATGTTATGTCGTTTATATTCTCTCCAAAGAATATCTTCATATGGTGCGTACTGGGACCTGTAATCGTCAGAGCTTATTTATTATCTGTATAAACTCTTGCTTGGTTGAAAGACTTAAGTAATTGAATAACACAGTTGCTGTCTATTGTCGTATTGTAATACTTGTGAGGACAAACGTCCTTCCAGGCTACAGGCTAAAGGCTAGTTTCGATCTGAAGAGCTCAGACTTCCTAAATGTTCGGTCACCTTTGACACAAGTCGGCGACGAGACCATGTGACCCGAAAAACCCATGGACACTATGGTAAAGTATCTACTAGATCCTAGTTGGACAGTTAAAGCGTTCTTATAATGTAAACTCTACTTTTATGTTCAAATAAATAAAAATAACTATTATGATACATTACACAAATAAACAAAGAATATGTAAACAAATAAATAAACAATGTGAACACCATGAGAATACCATGGGTGGCGTGCGATCCACAATAGGAACAACGAATCACCAAAATAAATGAAAAGCTAGTTTAAAAAGTTCGAAGTTTTATTTACCCAAATTTATTGTATCGATGAATCAGAGGAAGATTGCAATAAAATAACCATTATTCATACCCAAACTCGAAAAACAACATACAGCCTATAGACTAGGAGACGAGATAGGTAAACCCTACGTCATCGAGTACACGGATGAAATTACTTTGTAGTGATAATGGACATTTAGAAAACCTTAAAAAAGCTAGTCTGCCGGTGCGCCTCTTGGCAGGAGCCGCGCAGTCATGGAAATAGTGAACGATTTTTTTAGAAAAAATTACGTCATCGAGTACACGAACGATTATCGGGAATGGTTTCATATGATAAAGGTCAATTAGAAAATGAGAAAAAAGCAGGTCTGCCAACCGGCGCGGCAGCCCGGCAAGTTCGCAGGCAGCCGACGCGGTGTCAAAGTGGGGTAAAAATAGTAAATTTTACGTCATCGAGTACACGAATGAAACCAATGAATAACTATAGTCCAGATCATTCCATTTAAGAATTTCTTTGTCTGCCGACCATCAACCTGGCAAAATTTTGTGTAAGTACGATTTTTTTTTTTTTTTTTTTTTTTTTTTTAATTTTTCGTTCATCTTTATTATTATTTTTATTTCATTATAGTTTTAAAAACTTAGATTGCCATATTTTAAAATAATAAACGATAATGATTAAAAATAATAATTTAAGAGTTCCGAGTGTACCCATCCGTCGGGAGAGCTTTTCGACGCCAAACCGCTTACGAAACCTGCCGCGGTGCCCACCCCCCCCTGTTATCGCGTGTCAATTATTGTATAAATTCATAATAGTCCTTTTAAGAGTGCCTAATAGTCCATAGTAGTTGGAAGTTCAAACAACCAACGCACCGTCGCCGTAGGAGCTGCGTTCGTCCGTAAAACGACGGAAATTTCCGAACCCCGTCCGTTTCGTATCGGTTTCGCTTGCCCTGCTGCATCGATTACATCTAATACAAAATCGAAACTAACGAAAAACTGTGGTCTAGATCATCTCATTAATGACTTCATTGGTCTGCCGATCAGCAGCCTGGCAGTTTTGGCAATCGCTCACTATTTCCATGACTGCGCGGCTCCTGCCAAGAGGCGCACCGGCAGACTAGCTTTTTTAAGGTTTTCTAAATGTCCATTATCACTGCAAAGTAATTTCATCCGTGTACTCGATGACGTAGGGTTTACCTAACTCGTCTCCTAGTCTACTCCCTTTGGTCAAAGAGCAATGCATGCCTCTAATGTTTAAATTAGGCTTGCAGTAGTAAGTCATATTATACATCCTTTTTTTTACTTAAGCTCCACACAGGAGGCCCTCAGGACAATAATTTTGGTCACGGCCTATGTCATCTTTGGGGATGCTTTCATTTAACAATTACTACTAATTACATTTTTCCACCTGCAAACCACCAACTTTATTTATATGAGAAAGGCATTGTAAGTGCTAAATTTCTCACTAGGTGGCGTCGACACAAATTACCTTTACATTTTTTGGTGAAATACTTCAACTCGTCAAATATTAATTTTTATTTTTTTAATTGATAAAGATTTTTATACGTAGCACAAAGGGTAAATATTATTATAAACAATAATTATTAACCTGAAATACTTATCTACATTGAAAAAATCTCCAGAGAGATTTCAGGCTAATAATTATTACGTTGAATGAAACACTATTGAATAATTTGGCGGGTAGGAGACAAGCCTACGTAGCTCAGTGGTCTCAGGATTTGACCGGAAATCAGAAGGATGCGGGTTAAAGTACCGTCGGCGGCACGTATCTTTTCTCGGGAGATTTTTTAAATGTAGATTAGTGTTTCAGGCTAATAATTATTGCTTATAATAATTGTTACCCCTTTTGCTATGCATAAAAATCTTGTCTTAAACATTAGTTTATCAATTTAAAAAAATAATAGTTAGTTATTTAGTTATTTATTTATTCAATTTCGGTAAATCGGCAGTTTACATTGTACATCAGATTGCACATATGTAGTAGGTAAATACATAGTCAAAATAAAACTAACTATGGAATTCCTTCTTGTTACTTCTAATTAGACAACATATAAAAAATAAAAATTGTAAAATTCATAAGAAAACCAAATTAAACAAAAAATCGCTCATGAAAAGATACATGGAATATTAATTACGTTTGATACAGAATTGTAAAAACAATAATCACAAAAAATCACTCACACTGTTATACCTATACATTAACAGCCTTACTAAAAAACCCCGTGAAATATATATTCAATTGAAAAACAGCCGCGGATGAGAAAATATTACTTATTAAAAAATTGTTCATGGAAAGAAATACACATTGTTTACACAGCCTGAGAGGGTAATTTATCTCATATGTACGACTGTTATATTAATGATGTCTAAACGAAATTTGAAATTTTTCAAAAGTATTTTGAATGTTCTATATATATTTCTTATTTTGAAGGTGTCGTAAAAACAAATACCATATATAAAAACTAGGTAAAATTACCTTTTAGATTGGTGTATTTGAAATACACTTAAGTTTTAAAAAACTGCCATATTTTAAGATTCAAATGCGGAAAAAATTTTCTTACCAAAACATTTTTGATGAAAGTGTAGAGAAATTTATTAAAAAATCAAAATTTAAGAAAATATAATGCTTTTATATTATGAATTTGGAAGGAAGCTGTCACCTCACATTTTCCTCGTGCATATAATAAAAAATTCAAAGTTTTCTTTAATGCCAAAAAAATAGCCTAAAAATAAACCGACATTTAAAACGGATTTCTTGAATTTTTAAAGACGTTAATTTCTTTGATACGTTTACGAACACATTTATTAGATATTAATATTTAAAAAAAAACCACTTTTATGAAATTCTCATAAAAGAAAGGTCCTTAAATATAAATTTGAATTTTCATGTATCATATAAAATAATATTTTGACATTTCAACTTTCAAAGTACGATTATTGTTTTTATAACTTGAGTAAAACTTATGAAAAACCACAAAAAACACGGTAAATATATAAATTATATGAATATAAGAGTGAATTAGTAATATTAATAGAAATAACAATCACATTTAAGTAATATTACAAAACGCATATGTGGAGCCAATTTTTTTTCGCGGTTAATATGTTTTCAGCGCGAAAGACGAATGCGCAGGCGCACAAACCATCGCCACCTAGCGGTTATGAATGAAAACAAACAATTTAATATGTACATAAATTACATTGTTGCCAGATTTAAAATGCATTTTCATTTCATGTTCCTGCAGCAACCCAGGTTATCGGTCGTGCTGTGGTTTTTTTTAGTAAGGCTGTAAATCTTTAAGAATTGAAGAAAATAGACTAACATAGAGGTTTATTTATAACGAAGTTGATGATCAGAGGAGTATTGGATAGGTTTAGGCATATGAAACTTTAGCGCGTAGGAAGAAAGCAGAAGCTTTGGGTTTTTCCAAGACTCTCTTAGGGTTGTCGCGCAGATGAATGATCCTGGTTGTGAGATATCAGATTTTTTAGAATATTACAAATATGTGTCGTGATTTATTTTTTGGTTGCGTTGCGCTTCCTCTTTTTTTGAACAGCGTTACAGTGTCCATAATCAGGACACGAGTGAAGATTGTGGTGAAGTATGTGTATATGTATGTAGAAGTGATACCGTATTGCAAGCGTTAATCCTTTTAATGTAGGTTTCTGCTTTTAGTTTTGGTGTAGTCGTTTAATACCGGATACCAAAAACAATTAAGCTTAACCCTGTCGTCATTAGAAATGCTTTACACTGCGGTTAAGATTCCATGATGCTGACCTTGAACGCGATGATATTTATCCATAAAATAGTAAACAATCTGTTACCAAAATACTTATCAAATAAAATTATATACAACAAGGACATTCACAGACATAACACAAGGACGAGCAAGGAAATCAGGCTACAAAAAAGGACGAAGCGAATACGCAGAATAGTATAATGTAAAGAGGGATGAAGTTTTATAAAACGCACCAGTTGGAAGGTTCAACGTGTATTGTAGGTGTTACATCAAACTGAAAAGTATTGTATGCAATATGTACCTAATGCTATAATTAATTAACAATTTGTAAACTTTAATGTAAAAAAATACCAAAATAAAATTAATAAATAAATTGTAATTTTTGGTCGGTAGCTCCACTCTCCAGAACAGCGATAACACAAAATAATAACTCTGTCAGACATTCTGGCACTATGGGAGCTAAAACGAATCCGTACAAAAGACTCGCAAGTATGATTTTTCAGAGGAAACACAAAAACGTTCACGAACGCATATTATGTTTCGGTATAATTCCACTTTTCTGCTAATACTCGTATATATTTTTAAGCGCAAACTCTACAGTTTTCAGAATTTGAATTAGAATTTCTATAATAATTTTTAATGATTCCTGTTTCATTGGATGATGTAACATAATATCTTCTGGTCGCTGCAGGATGCCTATCAACATCAACTAGTATAAATATCTCTTCTTTTTTCTTATTACAATAGAACTGGTTATCAAAGATTCTACGTCGTAGAACATTTTTATGCGCTTAGTAGCTGCGCGATAAGTATTTGTTTGTTTAATAGTTTTTTTTAATACTTACATAGCTTGCTTAAAAAAGTGTATAAAATACTCGTATATTACATCTACCACTGTTTCAGTGATATAAAAAATCTTCAAATATTGCAACCATAGGCCAGACGTTTCACAGATATTGAGCAATTAATTTAATTTTATTGAAATTTAAAAAATTGTTCAAATTCTGTGAAATAACTAACCCAAAGA
The DNA here is from genome assembly GCA_917563855.2 of Limnephilus lunatus. Taxonomy (NCBI): domain Eukaryota; kingdom Metazoa; phylum Arthropoda; class Insecta; order Trichoptera; family Limnephilidae; genus Limnephilus; species Limnephilus lunatus. The sequence continues at coordinate 41,078,007 of OU830594.1, forward strand.
AATAATACCTAATACTACCCACAAAATTCGTACTCACAGTTACCCACTTGAATGCCATAAAATTAATGTTCAACTATTTTCAATGATATTCTTTTTTCCCATTTTAACAGTAAGTCATTAGGAATACGTGATTTTTTTTTTCAAATATTGTTAACTCCCTAAAAACAGTTTTTTTCACAGAATTTGAACAATTCACAACTTACGGCTAAAGTTCGGTTTAGTGGCGAAATTCCTAAAAATACAAACTAGTTATTTTTATACTAACTATGGGCCGGGGAATACGAATCTGAAAGAATTAGGCGGCGGCAAGCAATATTAACTGAATTATACGACTTTAAAATTTTTTTTTACACACATAGGAAAATGGCCATTTTGGAAGCATTCTGATTCCTAGAAAATAAAACTAGTTATTTTTATACTAACCTTGTAGCCGGGGAATCCGAATCTGAAAGAATTAGGCGGCGGCAAGCAATATTAAATGAATTATACGACTTTAAAATTTGCTATAAACAGACACAAAAAGAAGACATTTTGGAAGCACTTTGACACTATCGAAGTCGCAAGAAAACATAGAAAAAGAATAAAGATGTTACACCACATAAAATTAAGTGTTGCCATTAAGCAGTAATATCAATAACGTAAAATAACATGTTTATAATTTAAGTACTTACTTTTTTATAAATTTTACTCACTTTTGTATCACAAACCATGCTACCTAAACCTAGCGTAGCCGCTAAACTACTTGAAAACTGGGATGTTTTTTTAAATTGACGCGAGCAGGCGGTATAAAGGGGCACAAACCATGTGACACAAACCTTGCGTAGCCGCTAAACTACTTGAAAACTGGGATGTTTTTTTTTAAATTGACGCGAGCAGGCGGTATAAAGGGGCACAAACCATGTGACACAAACCTTGCGTAGCCGCTAAACTACTTGAAAACTGGGATGTTTTTTTAAATTGACGCGATCAGGCGGTATAAAGGGGCACAAACCAAGTTACACAAACCTAGCGTAGCCGCTAAACTACTTGAAAACTGGGATGTTTTTTTTAAATTGACGCGAGCAGGCGGTATAAAGGGGCACAAACCATGTTGGGTTAGGTTAGGTTAGGTTATGTTAGGTTAGGTTAGGTTAGGTTAGGTTAGGTTAGATTAGGTTAGGTTAGGTTAGGTTAGGTTAGGTTAGGTTATGTTAGGTTAGGTTAGGTTAGGTCGATACATGTTTCTGAAAGGTTGCAAAGAACGCCTGCAAGATCCTACTCTGGAGTTTTGCCGCTTAGCCGGGCTCTTGTATGACCCGCGTATTTGCCAAGAACCTTTGGAGACATTAGAGTTTGACAGAGATACGACGGACGACGAAGATGTGTTTGATTTATAAGGTATGTTCGATGATATTATTGTTTAATGGCCACACTTAAATTGTTGTTTTTCTATGGTTTCTATGGTTTTCATGTGTCAAAATGCTTTTAAAATGGCTGTTTTCGTATGTGTGTATTGAAAATTTAAAAGTCGTGTAATTCAGTTAATATTGCTTGCCGTCGCCTAATTCTTTCAGATTCGGATTCCCTGGCCCATAGTTAGTATAAAAATAATTAGTTTGATTTTTTAGGAATTTCGCCACTAAACCGAATTTTTTCCCAACTTTCAAAGCAAATTTTCAAGTTCTGTGAAAGATTAATTAAGTTCCGTTATTATACAGGGTGTCCGGAGGTAAAGTGCATTAACTTCGGGAGGTGATTCTACATGATGGTAGAGGTAAAAAAGATTAACAACTTTTCCCGAAATTCCAACTTTTTTCCCATACAAATAGACGTACCTACGAAAAATCTTTAGTGTGAGGTACGATCTTACTTGCTGAGCGCCCGCCGGGCACGATTGTGGTAATATTGCATGGTTGTGACTGGCCCGTATCGTAACAGAGGAAAATAATAAAGTTGGCGGCACACGCCGGTCTGTTTTTTTTTTACCACAAAACAACCCCTAAAAGTTGGAATTTCTAAAAAAGTTATTTATCTTTTTTACTTATAATATAATGTAGAATCACCTCCCGAAGTTAATGCACTTTACCTCCGGACACCCTGTACAATTATGAGCGAGTTGCTTCACAGAACTGAAATAATAACAGAACTTAAAGATTAACTTAGAAATTTGAAGAATTTTTTAATTCAACCAAACTACCGGCTCTTAGAATAAGTACCTAACTAAAAAATAAATTACTTTCCTGGCGTCAACAAACAGACTCAGCTTAATCAATGACCAAATAAGATTTAATTGCAAAGTACCTTCTAACATTAAGATTTAACAAAAAAAATAAAAACATATTTTAAGTACCTAATTCTTAAGTGTAGTTATTATTTTGATATTGACACTAATATTATTATGGTATTACAATATAAACGATAGTTGTGTGTTCAAATGTACCTATATATGCTGTAAAAGAGTGTTACCACTGGAGCGACTAAGGTCAAAATATGGACCGCTTTTATTATCCGGCGGTCCAAAATTGGACCACTTTTTTTTGGACTAAAGTTAACGATTTTAAAAATATGTATATTTTTTTATAAATCCTACGAAATGTGACAATCGACAAAATATAGGTGAATTCATTGACTATACAGAACTGTAATAATCAGTTTGTATGTCTCCATGTTAAAATTCGGAGGTATGATTTTTTTTAATGTGGGCGGAAAATATTCAAAAAAATCTCGAGCAATCGGAGGAAAATTAAGTTATTAAAGTAGAGCGAATGAACGAGGATGGAGTGTAAGGAGAATATTTGATGCAAATGTGAATGGTAGAAGAAGTCGGTGACGCCCGAGGAAGGCACGGCACGATCAAGTGAATCAGATATCTGAGGCGAGCCATGTCAAGAATGCGATTGAAGCAAGAAGTGTATGTCAAGACCGTGTCGTTTGGCGGTCCATCCTCGTCTGCTTACCCCTGCGGAAAAAAAGGGGTGAACGTTAAGTTAGTTAGTTTAGTTTCTGAATTTCTATTTAATATTTTTTACATTATTTGTCAAAATAGTATTTTTATTGGACGTTTATCGAAATTACATACTCATAGCCAAATCCTTCGACATGATCAAAATAAACCTTTCAAAATCGAAACCGAAACAATGAAAGACATCGTACATACTTTCCTACACCACTGGAGTTTAAAAATAAATTCAACAAATTAATACGACTAAGGACGAGAAAAATATAAACATAGAGCGTCCATTGTCTGGAATTGTTGCATCAAGTCGTCACCTCACTTGCGAGCTTCATAAATAATAGCCAGATGTCAGGGACTAATTAGTAATTAATGTCATGAAGTATGAAGGGGTCCTGCCGCTCTGCCCGGGCGACCCCGGGCCTAGGTTCCTTGACCCCAAATCATAATTATCCAAGCGTTATTTCAAGTGCGTTGGGACACGAGTTAGATCACCGCTTAATTACAATTATCAGTAAAGCAGGGGAGCATTTTTGTATTTTTTAGTCCATGACCTTTGTTAATCTATTGTGTCGTGGTTCAAGCTCCCTGGCGATCAAATGAACGTAGGGCAGTCTTTCTTCAAATTATATTCCGTTTATTGGGAGAGTAAAGCTCCCGTGTATCGAACACTTGGTATTACTGCAGACTTTATCAAAACGAGGGTTAAAAATCGTTCCCAAAAAAAAAAGTATGTAACAAATCTTTAATTTTTTATATGCGATAATAAAAATAAGCGGAAAGCTTTGCACCATTAACTTATACGTAGGTTTTTTTATGTGAATACTGCACAAGAGGCCTTGATGCTTTCAGCCACCTGGATCCAGTAACCCCAATTAGGGTATGTTGTAAGGCTGGTGAGAGGGGAAAGAGGGGAGGTGAAGGAGACGGGTGGGGAGATACCTGACTATTCAAATCTGGTCACCAAATATCGCTAAAGCCATTTCACGCCACGTTTCAATTCCGAATTTTGGTATTACACCACGACGCTACCGAGAGTATCTTCCACTCTGAAAGTGTCGCAAACAAGTCGCAAACATAGGTATTACATATTATATTAACTAATTAATTGTGAAATAATAAAAAAAATATTATTTTGTGTACAAATTAATCAAATAAAATTTATTTGAACCCGCCGGGTATTGAACCCGCGACCTTCGGATGGCTATTCGAGGGCCTTACCCCTCAACCACAGAGGCCGCCAAAAATCGAATGAAGGAAACACAAAAGTCGATATGTCGTTAAAAACATAAATGTTGAGCACAAGTGCGTGTGGAAAATGTCAACCGTGATAATACCTTTTTTTACATTAGCTTTACACATTATTAGCTCAACATAAAAATCCTTCAGGACCTATATAATCTTTGGGGATGCTATAAGCCAAACATTCAATAACCTCCCACTCCAGATCTCATCAATACTTACGATATTTAGTGTTTCAATGTTATTGTGATAATCACCACTTTGATGTTCCAGTACGTTACAATTCTACCCTGCACCTCACACGCATAGTCCGAGTGAAGATGAAATTAGTGTAATTAATAAAGTCTCCAATTGCGTAGTTTGCACCAAGTGGACAGACGTGACTTGACGCGCAACACATTTTGCAGTCATTTTAGTGGCCACTTTTGTAGCTCTGTTGTGACGGCTCGCTTAGGGACAATTATCAGGTCTTAGCTTGGCTCCTCGAGCCTTGCTAGGGAGTTCTTCTGCTCTTGGGAATTTTATTTGGCGTGACTAAATAAAACTTGTGTCATTAACTTCCCTAATGACACAAGGGTGCAGAAGGAATAGCTGTAGTTATTTACTTTTATGGTTTTTTTTACATTAACTTCACACAGGAGGCCCTGAGGAAAAAATTTCCCTCAGGGCCTATGTCATCTGAGATGCTGTGTGGAGGGTCTTTTTGAGGAGAGGAAGGAAGGAGGAAACACAGAGGCCGGCAAATCGTTCCACAGCCGAGCTGTTGAACACAAGAACGATTCGAAGAAACGACCCGTTCTCGTGTGATAAATGTCAACCGTGTACATATGTTGGGCACGCGTTTGGCGTGTTTCCCGACTATGCACCGGTGCCGAGGGGATCAATGGCGCTAGTTCCTCGGAGCATCTTCCATTGTAATACCGGTAGAACAAGGATAGCATTCCCACCTGACGCCTATGCTCTAAAGATTGCAATCCGTCTAATAAGATGGGAGAATCTATCAAACGGACCGCCCGTTTTTGCACAGAGTCGAGGGTATTTTTCAGGTATTTTGGAGCTCCAGACCAGAGGTGGCTGCCAAATCCAACCGTGGGGCGCGCTTGTGGTTTGTACAGGGTTAGCAATTGTGTACTGTTAAAGTATCTGCGGGCCCTGTACAGTACGCCCCATTTTTTAGAGGCTAACTTTACTGTGGCTTCGATGGAGCCCCCATATCTGAGCTGGTCACTTAGCGTTACACCAAGCATATCAATGTGGGGCCTGTTTGGCAGATTGCTTCCGTTGAAGGAGACTAGATTTTCATTTCGATCCCTTTTAGACGTAATCAGACAAGATTGGGCCCTTTGAATCATTAAATTCAACGAGATTATTTTTACTCCAAGAGAAAACACTCTCGAGGTAACCGTCCATTATTTGCTTCAAAGCCTTCCAAGCCATTGGAGTTTTTGAGCCCTTTAGGTGCTTGTCAAACAAAAAGCTGTCATGGACTGTACTGTCATCCGCAGTACCAGGGCAGGTATTCCGTCAGGCCCGCAAGCTGTATTAACATCAAGCACTCGTAAAATATGGAGTACTTCCCGATGCTTGATCCTCAGCTTTTTCATATGAAAACCGCAGTGAGGAACCGACGTCGGGACAGCACCTTGGTCATCGAGGGATGAGTTATCCGCAAACATTTTTCCTAATAGGTTAGCCTTTTTGTATGTTCTTTGTTTGTTCTTAATGAGCTTTGGTGGGCATGTGGCAGGAGTGACAGAACAGATGAACGTTGGATTTCACATATTGGCGTCTTTGATTGGGAAGTATATGCAAAGTTCGCCCAAAGGTGAGATGTGAGCCACCAATAATTGGACAACAGCAGAGATTAAAAAACTTAGAAAAATATTTAAGCTGTAATATCATGCCATAAATACTGGTAATTAAACAATATTATACACGGACCTGACTTACTTTAACCAGTGATTCCTGAAATTATTTGGAGTAAAAAATGTAAATGAAATTTAGATCTGCGGTGAATTTTTTTACCGTTTTTTTTAAATGTTTTTTTCTTCAAATCAAACAAACAAAAAAATTCTTGCTCATATCGTCCCATTCACTCAGACGAGTGACCGGCCAGCCTCTCACCCCGCCCCTAATTCTTGCTCATATCGTCCCATTCACTCAGACGAGTGACCGGCCAACCTCTCACCCCGCCCCTAATTCTTGCTCATATCGTCCCATTCACTCAGACGAGTGACCGGCCAGCCTCTCACCCCGCCCCTAATTCTTGCTCATATCGTCCCATTCACTCAGACGAGTGACCGGCCAGCCTCTCACCCCGCCCCTAATTCTTGCTCATATCGTCCCATTCACTCAGACGAGTGACCGGCCAGCCTCTCACCCCGCCCCTAATTCTTGCTCATATCGTCCCATTCACTCAGACGAGTGACCGGCCAGCCTCTCACCCCGCCCCTAATTCTTGCTCATAACGTCCCATTCACTCAGACGAGTGACCGGCCAGCCTCTCACCCCGCCCCTAATTCTTGCTCATATCGTCCCATTCACTCAGACGAGTGACCGGCCAGCCTCTCACCCCGCCCCTAATTCTTGCTCATATCGTCCCATTCACTCAGACGAGTGACCGGCCAGCCTCTCAACCCGCCCCTAATTCTTGCTCATATCGTCCCATTCACTCAGACGAGTGACCGGCCAGCCTCTCACCCCGCCCCTAATTGTCCTCCTACTGTTTTTTTTTTTGGTTTTGGTAGAAAAAAAAAACATCAAAAATGTCACTGAATATTAAAATTTTATCTACATTTTTTACAAATGAATTTTTTTTATCAAATAATGTGTGGAATCACTGGTTAAACGAAGTCAAGTACGCCCCTTAACAACCCTGTATTATGATAATTAAAAATAATATACTGAATTTAAAAAAAGATTTGCTTTTTTATTATGTTTATTGTGACATATTTAATTAAATAACAACAATATCAGCGTAACTCAATCGAAAATCTGGAGACAGAAAAATCTGAAAAAGATATTTGCATTTCCGGGACTCAAACCCAGGACCTTCGGCTTTCCGCGCTACAGATCTAACCACTGAGCTAAGGTGTCTCTATCCGATTCGATCATTTCTAACTGTATCATACTTCGACTTAGAACTAAATATGGGTTAAGAAAATTAAAATAATGTTGGTAGTAGAAAAATGAAAATAAATGTTTTGAAATGTATCAAAATTTTGTAATGATTTTCGGAGCATACTTTGCGATTTTTTTCCATCGAGTGGATTTCATATAATTGCCGTTTCGGCGTTAGGAACGTATAAATCTTATTATAACGTATTATCTTCAAGAATAACACATATTTTTTAAGAGCTTTAAAACGTGTTTAAGGAAAATACGTTATAAATCGGCAGAAATGCAGGAAGCCGGGCCTTAAATAAAATTAAGTAGATATATTATTTTGGAAAAACATAAATGCTTATTTTCCGTTTGCATTTGAGTACTTCAAAACAGACATTTATGTAAAAATATAATAATAGTAGCACTTTGGTAAATACAGTTTTACTCTGCCGTAAACAACTTAATCATCACTCGTATAAATAGCCGCGACTAAATAATAATATAGTGAGGACTAACGATGAAATCAAATAAAGATTCAATTAACTTAAAATAACGATCTCACCGGGGCGGACAGTTATTGCTTACCTTTAAATCAAATCCTTGTGTAATTATGATATCGTTTCCCCAATAACTCGTTCCACCGTGCGTTTTCGTGGATACGGTCGCTTATAAAACCTGTTGGCTGATTTATTCCTAAGGCCTGATGATTATAGACGTCTATGAACGTTAACAATGCATTTAAACGGTCGTAAATATCTACGGATTTTTACATCGCGAGAATTCCGCAGCGATGTGTACTTATTTCATATCGAAACTTTAAAAAATGTATTTTTCAGTGATTTTGAGACTTTTTTATTGCAATAACAAACAACAGCTCCAGCTGCTCGGAGCCAGTAAAACTACAGCATTCTTATTTGGTACCTGAAGAAAGTTGTATTGAGAAAGTTAAGTAGTTTAAATAAAAAAAAGCTTTTTTTAGCATTAACCCCACATTGTCATATTTTGAGATACTATGTGGAGGTCCTTTTTAAGGAAAGTAGAGGAAGTTCTGGAAAGGAAAAAGTAGGTAGTCTGAAGGGTAGGTAGGAATCTAGGAAATGTGTACAGACATGTGAACCCATCCCTCCCGCTGCGGTGCAAGACGGTAGGTCGTGGGAAACCATCTGGAGAAGTCAAAAGGTCATGAACCCGGGCACCCCTGCTAAGTGACTGTGGGGTCACCTACACCCGCCTCCCAATTGGTAATCTAGATACTAATTGAGATTTTCATTGCCATAAGTATTAACGTGATTTCTTTTTGGGGTATTATGCCGTGTTACTTACTTTTTAACCAACGTTTTGGACCGCATTACGTTCCTTCCATCATCAGTTCAGATGTGTAACATTACATATATCCTAAATAACATGTTTTTTTATTACACAGCGTTGATTACTCGTCATTGATTTTATATTATTGGTTAATGATTAAACATCATTGAAAACATCCTCCCTGATGATTGTGATGATCTCGCCTTTGGGCCTACGAAATAATTCCTTTAAAATTGAGAGATCGATTTAGAAATATATTTAATTTGTAACATGGAATGTTTTCAGCATACGATTCTCTGTTTCAATTCATGGGGGTGATTTATGGGTCCTTACCACTAAATAACCACATGTGTTTGCGTAGCTCGAGTGCCTGCGAGCCCCGGCAAAGGCCATTCTTCACAAAACTAAGAAGGGACCCAGAATAACATTTAGAGGGATTTTTTCAGGTTCATTATCAAGTCAGGGGCGGCCGATGGATATTTGCCCGAGTGGTGACTGACTTTAACGCGAGCAGATTGGATTTACGAAACAATTATCTGGTGAATTTTCTATGGCAGTGGGGAGTTGAAAAATTAGGCAATAAAGATTGATCGTTGGTGCATTTAAATATACTAGAGCGACGCGCCGATTAGGGGTTAAAATATTTAACATATTTGTCAAAATAAGATTGCAGAATTCGTTAAATAGTGACGCACGCAGAAAGAACGAAAACGTGTACAGACAATGCTTATATAATGTTATTATATAACCAATAAAGTCGACGCAAGTAATTAGGATGAGTAGTGAATTGAAGTGCGCCACTGAGCTCTTCTTTTAAGCGCTATTGGGATAATTTATGACTCCGGCGCAGACAAAATTAGTTTGTATTTTGTTATGTAAGGTTACACACAAAAAAAATAGCAAACATGAAAGTTGCACGGAATTCTTGAAATTTGGGACCTAATGTGACAGAACACTATTAAAACGATTGAAATATGCATATTGGGAGATGTGCCCACTTGAGGTTTTAAAAAAGAGGGACTAATATATTATTGAAACCACACAAGTAGATGGGTGGGAGTCGGGGGGCAGAGAGTTGGAACAAGACAGTCAGGGAAGGAACCTAGGGCCGCGCAGACGGGATAAAAATCATCGAGTTTTGATAAACGGCAGAATAATAATTTGGTGCGCGTAAACCGGGAATAATTCAGATAGTAATATATAATAAGAAAGGACAGTGAGGGAAGGAACCTGGAGGCGCGCGGACGGAATAAAAATCATCGAGGTTGAATACACGATAGAATAATAACTCTGTGCGCGTAAACCGGGAATAATTCATAAAATTAAAGGATAATAGTTCACGCGATTGAGGGGAGTCAAGATTTGGAAGGAGTCCACGCGAATAAGGAAGTCAGAGATTGCGGCTTGAGAGTTCATATCTGTGACGTTAAATTATATAATTTGTAAATTGAAGCGGTCAATTATCAATACGGGACGTGCTTTCTGGGGCGTTTATCAGGGTCAGGAAAAATTTTACAACGAATCGACGCGAGAATTGTGTTTGACGGCTGCATCTTGGAATAAATAACTGCATGACGGGTTGTGGTTTAGAAATGCTTGTTTGAGTTAAATATTAGAGTAGTGAATTGATTTGTGAAATTATTTTGTGCTACATGGCGAATTTGGTAAGTTTGAAAAATTGAATTAATTATTAACAACATTGATGTTTGGATTTCGTACAAAGCAGGGTTAAAACAATAGAATCATCATTACTCCCGAGTATTTTAATTGTTTATAACTGTTCGTCTAGCTTGTATTTTTCTAGATTTTAAACATGTATTATAGTTATATAGCGCCTTGAGGTGTTTTCCATAAAATCGGTGCCATGTGGATCGTTCAAATATTAGTATTATTATTATGGCTACTTTAATGGGGCCTTTAATAAGGAACCATGTCATCTAAGTCGGATGATTTAATCGGAAAATTATAACGGTAACATTTAAAAGCTATCGGGTAATTATCGGTAATCGTAAAAAAAAAGGAGCGTTCCCTCCGTAAGTCGATCCGGAGCTGCCTGATGTTGACCGGCGACGATTCTTGAGACAATACCGTTGTAAAATAATAATTTGGGGTTCAATGAACTAAAATACTATTTGATGCACAAAAGACCCTTTCGGGCAATAAATCTTAGACGAGAGACTTCATTTAAAAGACGGGATTTTGAAACCACAAAACAAAAATAGAATCCTTTAAAAGTGCTTTGTTGGTGATCTAGAAAACTAGGTTACTGGGTATTCTCCAATACATAACGGGTAACAAAATACATAGGTATAGAATGTAGGTATAAATTAATGTGTGAAGCGCCTTTGAGGTGTTAATTATTATTTACGAGTTTCGTAATAATAATTTTAAACGTAGTTAGGGGACTATATTCAGGAAGGTTTTTTTTGAAAAGGCATTGGGTAATATAACGGTTTATGAAGGGTGCGTAGCATGGGCATTTTTGATTACTAACAAAATCTGACATAATTGAATTCCCATTCCAAAATTTCCCACACCTTATTCCAAATTTTAGGTATCACAACAAGTCTATTACATAGGACTTTGCGTAAACTTGGTTCGATATCTAATCATATAATCACCTTTGGTTCACGTTTAGGTATATTTCTTTCGACTTAGCAAAAAACTTTCATATTGTCGGTTGAATGCAGCCGTCGGTAGGTATTCACATTTTAGCGTGATGCGCTATATCCACCTACTTAATTAACAAACTCTTTTTCTTCAAACTTAATTGAGCGGGTTACGACTCGAGAATGGACGGCGGTTGTCGAATGAATTAACGGGTCCGGCTTTCCTATTTCACCATGAGGAAGTATCTCACGCGACTTTATCGGGGGCGATGTGATCGAAATGCAGGTGGGCTTACACTATTTTTCTAATGTGGAGGCGAAGTAAGCGATGGTCGTGTCTGGTCCGAGCAAATTGGAATCCCTTGTGATCACATCTCGGTAACGTGGATCTCGTACCCGCTCTAGACTGGATTGGAAGCGTGGCCGGAGCCATTTCATGATGTCGACGTATGTACGTCACTAAGGCATTGGGGGACTTCAGGAGAACAAAGGACGTGCACCCATTTCGCCCTCCCTCTACCGCCGCTCCGAGGTACCAGCGGATAAAAGTTGTCGTCGCGGGAGGCCAGTTTGATGCAGGACGAAGATTACGATTTGGCCGGACTACCTTCGTCATGGGGGAAACGAAGTGACGAAATTTGCGTGGGCTTCACTACCTTTTAGGTTACGCTCGTGTGGGGTCTGCCTTGTCGGCGGAACGAAGGGAACATGACATATGGAATCGTTTGGCAACCGATCGGCGGTTCTTTGTTGGAATCCGGATAAGTTTTCTTAACTACTTTTTGGTTTACGCTTAGGTAGGTATATTTCATTCGATATATTCGATTTAGCAAAAACTTTCACATTGTCGGTTGAACGAAGCCGTCGGTAGGTATTCATATTTTAAGCGTAATGCGTTATATCCACCTACATAAGTAGCAAAAGTTCTCTTAACTCCCTCACACTAGGAATAGGGATCATCCAGCATCAGGGTGGGAATGTACTCTGGACGAAAGCGCAGCGGGGGAAATAGAAGGGAGGGAAGCCAGATTCACGACCTGGTGCCTTTCATTCTTGGACCCAGCACCCTGGACGCCGAGCTTGACCTTCCTTCTTTGAGCTGATTTTTGAGCTTGAGGTTGGGGTACGCCTATCGTAGAGCATATGCCCGTAACACATATAGGGGAAGGTCCCAAGTTACGCTTGTGTATGTTATGCGAGGGGACGTATTTTTCATTCAAATCAAATACCGATGACCATCGCGATTGCAGGCTGGCGCATGTTTTGTAGCGTGCCTAGGAAAAACGTAATCATTATTTCTACTGGTTCGAGGCGGCGTGCTGGACGGAGAACGGGACTATTGAGGACATGAGTGACTGCCAAGGCGAGGATCGGTGACATCAAAATCTTCCTTAATTAAATTCATACATCGCCAGATCAGAGGAGAGAGCGGCCCCACCGATCTCCTGACATTGCCGATTGTCTAATCAACTTCGGTTTAATGTTTATGCCGATGCTTTAGGAGTTAATGGAACTCAAGTCATCGGCATGCTGAAGAACTTCAAAATCATCACCATCATCATCAATCCAGAGTAGGATGTCACGATCTAAAACCTCGTGCCACCCACGCATTTCCTGAACAGTTCCTGACATCGGCTATCACGCCATTAATCGGAGCAGACCCTCATATCAAACGGTATGAGATGACCTCTCATCATCATCATCAACATATTTTTAATTTGGCGGCTTATTGGTCGATATTATTCCCATTACCACTCTATGATCCAGAAACACACATCAAACTCTTTCCCGACAGAAGGCAAAACATGTCGATTTTCATTCGTCGCTTGCGACCTTAACATTCTCCGGAGGCGTTGGAATTGGAAGCTGATTCGGCGGTCTATGACCATCACCTTATCAGTTGGGCTATGGAGGAGTCCAATTATTTAAACAGCACATGTTCTGTCTCAAGTTAACCCAAAATACCTACCCGTAGAATCAAATTAACAAGATAAAACAAGCTAGCTAATTAACAAACTGCATCTAGAACTGTGAGTGTAGAATCATTGCAATCCGTACTGCTTGAGTGTAAATCTTTTGTTAGAATGTACATAAATGTCAAATTATCTTCATGATAGCATTTTATAGAGCTGCAGAGAGTACGTGACATCGCATCGAAAGGTAGGATCTTCTCAATTCGCCGTTTGAATGTAAATTTATATATTAGATGCTAGGAGGGAAAATGCAGATTACTTCAATAAAAATAGTCGTCGATGAGCGTAGGTGTATAACAGGTGCTAGGGGAGGAAGCTGAACGAATATAGATAGATAATTAGTTAATTTTCAAGCTAGTCAGACTCAGTCATTGTTATTCGAAGCCTTGCAAATTGTAACACGCCATACCTAAAAGAACAAGGGTTTACCACAAATAAATTATTAATTAAATTGGATTAACTATACCAAACCACTCAAACAAAAAAAGTACACAACGTTGTGGGGTTAATTACAATTGATTAATTGAGAGCATCTCGTCACGTTTGCATAAAAGTATTACGTGATGGGGTTGAGAAGGCGCTGCAAAAGAAATGCAGGGGAGAGACGCGAGAACGGGCGAGCTACGAGCTTTTAAAGGCCGGCCGGGGTTGCGCCTGTAGCTGTAGCAATGTAGCAGCAATTGGAAAACCAAGAGGAAGGTTTTACTACTTCATAGGAGGGGGGGTTTATCACATGATGAATACCACAACGCTGTCCGAAATGATGGCAAAAGAAGGAGGGATCGCAACACGGCAAAATGCCCCAAAAATAAATCACGATAAATCTTATCTACATCTAAAACAGAAACTCTTCAAAGGCTCGTAACATCATTTATTTATTTATTAATTTTCAGGAAATCGACAGTTTACATTTATTTCAGTTTGTACATAATATTAAATAGCCAACATAAAACTAATTATGGATTTCCTCATTGTGACTTTACTTGTACTGAGACAGCATAATAAGAGTAAGTAAATTAATTTTATAAAAAAGCAATATGAATCCAAAAATTATATAATAATATATAAAATAAAAAACAAAAAACAAAAAATATAAAACAATTTTTTTCTTATATAAAATGAAACATTACTAAACAAAAAAAATCTATCTATACATTGGTAGCCATGGAGAGAGGTTGTACATATAAATCAAATCATAACAGAAATATAAAACAATAAAAACATAACATTATTCACTAACCTAAATGTAAAAACTGTGATAGCAAAAATAAAAAAATGAACTGGAATATTGACATCAGGCATTCTGCAAACGATAAAACAATGCAATGTGTATAAAAAAATGAGCATTTTAGCAAAAGAAAAAATAGAATATTGACTAGAAATAACAATAAACCTGTCTCAAAGTAGAAATAGTGTTATTTTAATACATATGATTTTTTCTCGTAGAATTTGCTACATTTCAATAAATACAATTTACGTTTTTATTTCCAAACATTATACATTTCTATTTCTATATTATATTAAAGAAAAATATTATTGGATGAAGACACTAGATTTCCAAACATCGCCATATTCTGTTGTTAAACTTTCACTTTATTACATAAATATTGTTATAAAAATTATGAAAGATCACAAAAAAACTAACAAAAATAATATTATTATTTTACATTATTTTTTTAACAGTAATATCATAACGACACCTTCATTAACATTTTTTTGTTTACTTATACATGTATATATTCACTGTGTACTATATTTCACATTCATAAATATAACAACAGTTTTAAAAAAAAAATTAAAATGTGATAAATATTCTGAAATAACCCTAGATGTGAACATTCAATTTATTTTATATTTATTAAGTCTTTATCAAAAAGTACTTGTACCAATTAGCTCTAGACACAAGCACTTTTATGTACTTAAATATTTAACATTAAATTCTTCAATCTATATTCAAAATACTTCTCTTGTTAAACAAAACAAGAAAAGAATTCATTCTTACGTGCTGAAACCTACAAAAGATATTAATGATTGTATTTGTTTCATAAATGGAGTTATTTTATATTGTTCTCTTTTCATGTTTACTAGGAAGATAAAAAGAATACGTGTTAAATATATTATTTATTTATGGGATTTAATCAACCTTACAAAAATATTTAATTTTATTGTTTTATCTATAAATGAAATATTTGTAATATTGTTTAATGCTAAATGCACGGAAAACCATTTTGTATCATTATATTATACCTGCTTTTACTTAAAAAAAAATAATTGTGGTATCTTTGATAAAAACGAATGCTTTATCATATTAACGTGTATAATAACTGTTCATTGCTGTATTATGCTAAGTATAAAAACGGGTGTTAGAAAAAAAAGGTATGTAATTGTATCAAGTATTAAATTGAAAATTATAATGAATTATGTAGAGATATTTTTTATAGAAATATTTCTATTTGTAAAATCAACCAAACTTCGAACCATAGTTTTATTGTATTGTATCAAATTTAACTACAAGTTAAATGGCACAGAATAATTGTTCGTATATAGATAATGATAATGAAATAGAAAGTAGTACAGTAAATAATTTAGAAGATTGGATAAAAAAACAAAACATAAATGCGTCTGATAATCTTGTTTGTATTCAATTAAATATAAGATCTATACAAAAATATTGGGATATATTGCATATATATTTACTTAATTGTTTGAAGCATATTGACATTCTAATGCTATGTGAAACTTCTATTCATACTGAAAGTACGTCTATGTACAATACTCCCGGATATAATTCATATAACTACTGCAGGACTGATAAGTCAGGGGGAGGTATTATATTGTATATAAGAAATAAATTTGAGTTTAGATTAAAATCGTTCCAATCACTTCATTTTGAAAATATAACAGGAAAGCTCATACTCCAGGACAAAACTAAAGTTAATATAATAGCTATATAAAGACCTCCTAATTTCAGTAAATCTTCATTTTTAACGAAATTTTCATCATATCTTGATACAATTAATAGTAAGGAAAATATTATCTTACTTGGAGATATAAATCTGAATTTGCTTAATGACCAAGATTATATCACAACCTCATATGAAAACTTACTTACTAACCATTATTTAACTAAATGCATCAATTTAGTAACCAGAGAAGCTGTATTAAATGGACAAATTACTCGTACCTGTATTGACCATATATTTGCCAAATTTAAAGGCAAGAAAATAACTGCTTGCGTCTGTGAAAATAATATTGCCGATCATTTTATCACTGCTATTAATATAAGATCTCATAAACGTCAGGTAGACCTTGCAAATAAGTATATTCAAATCATCTCCCAAAATGCTATTGATAGATATATCAGAGATTATAACTGAAGTAATCTTATAGAGGAGAAAGGTTGTATTTCATTATACGAAAAAATAAATTATTTATTTTACAATTTACAAGAGTAGTTCTAAAACGATAGTGCAAAAACCGAAAACACGACCTTATGCAATAAATGAATGGATAAGTAGTGAATTATTATGTCATAAAAATAAAAGGGATAAACTATGTACAAAATTGAAAAGTACACCAACAAACAAAACATATGAAACAGAATACAAAAAAACACGAAACCTTGTCAATAAACTTATTAATAAAGATAAAACTAACTACTATAATAATAAATTTAAACACTGTTTTAACGATACTAAAAAAACCTGGGATGAGATAAATAATATCTTAGGACGTAAACCCAAAAATGATTGTGATGAAATTATAGCACGATATATGTTAAAAGATAGAACTGAGGATTCTGTGTCAAATGATTTTGTTAATTACTTCTCGGATAGCATCAGTAAAATGTTACATAAATGCAATCATAAAGCTACGAATATAGTACTGGAAGAACTACCTCACAGTTTATATATAGCAAGAGCTACTATAACTGATATAGAAAACATTGTTAAAAAAATGAAAAACTCTAAAAGCACAGGTATTGACAATATAAGAATGTTTGATTTAAAAAGAAATATATAAACTCTTGGGCTAATAATTACTCATTTATTCAATATGATAATAAAGCAAGCAAAAATTCCACAAGAATTTAAATTTAGTATTACTAGACCAATATTTAAAGGTGGAAAATACATTGAACTGGGAAATTATAGGCCTATTAGTATATTACCAGCATTAGAAAAGAATCTCGAAAAAATTTTATCAAATAAATTAAATAATTACATTGAAAAATTCGCTATCATAGATCCAAATCAATATGGCTTCCAAAGAAAAAAAAATATTACTCTAAAGCTTTTGACACAATTAACTCAAAAAAACTGCTAAAAACTCTAGAAAAAAATCGGAATAAGAGGAAATGTGTTAAATTTATTTAAAGATTATCTTAGAGATAGAAAAATATGTACCAAAATAAATAATACTTTTAGTAAAACAAAAAATGAATCTGCAGGAGTTCCACAAGGTTCCATATTGGGACCTACACTGTATATAATTTATGTAACTATAATGAAAAAACTTTTCTTTTTTGTTAAACATTTTGTATTCGCAGATGATACAGCATTGGTCATATCACATAAAGATCTAAAAACTGCAATTGAACTCATGCAAATTGACTTTAATCAACTTTGAAAATGGTCTCATGATGCAGGACTATTAATAAATGCCAAAAAAACCAAAGTAATGCATATAAGATCACCTAATGCCAAATTCCAATTTAATCCTCATATTATTTCTCATAATTTTAATTGCATCCATAAAAATATTCCAACTAATTGTAAATGTGAAAGTTTAGAATTAGTTACGGAGTATACGTATATTGGCGTTACTGTAGATTGTTTTTTTAAATGGGACAAACATATTAAAAAAAAAAACCTGTAAAAGACTCAGATCAATTGCTGGCAGAATGTACACATTAAATTTTTTCTTACCAATTGAAACATTAAAAATAATTTATATGTCACTGGCAGAATCCATTATAAGATATGGATTAGCAATATGGGGAAATACCTCTATAACGAATCTGAAGCAAGTCCGAGTTGTACAAAACGGAATTGTAAAATGATTAGTTGTTCCTAATATTTTCAAACAGAGACATAATACACCATTACTGTTTCAGAGTGCTAAAATTTTACCTGTTAAGGCAATACTATGGCACAAAATTATAATTCAGTATATATTTACCCAGCAGCATAAAGAGAAATTAGAACATAAATACAGCACTAGATTCACGCGCAACGACGGGTTAAAAGTTCCGAAATTTAATAATAAGTACGGACAGAGAACCTTTGAATACAACATACCGAAAATATTTAATTTATTACCTGATACTATAAAGCAATGTAATTCTATGAATAAGGTTAAATATATGCTGAAAAAATGGCTATCGGAAAAAAAATATTTATATTTAGATTGATTTGTATGAATAATGTTGAATTTGTAGATATAAGATGTAAAATTATAACATTTAAAATTTATATGTAACTTAATTATAAGCACCTGCTGACAAGCCAATTCCATTGGCTTAGCAGGACTTGTTTGTGATTTGTAATAACTATTCTTTGATAATAAAAAAAAAATTAAATAATAAAAAATAAAAAATAAAAAAAAAATAAAAAAAAAACCATCAGAGAAATATTCTTTTACGGACCTTTTATGTATATTTGGTAAGTTCGCAATTGAAAATATCCACATTGGATAATACGCTATTATAACTATTGCATGGTCTGTTCAGGCAAGAATTCTGCTTACAGTTTGTCTTGCATTGATCCACCCTGAACAGGACAGAAGAGCGTGTTGAACGTGCAGGTACATTGCAATGAATATTATTTAGCAACTCTGGGCATTGAATATTATTGTTAACTACTTTATACAGGAATAGTGCATCCATATGATGCCTTCGTACACTCAATGATTCAATTTTAAAGTGTGAAGCTGCCTCTGCATAATTATTAAATCTTACAAATGACTTGTAACAAAGATATTTTAGGAATTTGTTTTGAATTGCCTCGATTTTGTTTATGTGGATTTTGTAAAATGGAGACCAAACAACTTATGCAAACTCCAGATGACTCCGTACATAGGCAAAGTAGAGTTGCTTAATAATATTGATTTTATAAAAAAGTTTTGTTTTTCTTATGATGAAACCTAACATTTTGCAGCTTTATTTGTGATTTGTTGTATATGTAGGTTATATTGTAGTTTACCATCAAGGGTTATTCCAAGATCACGAATATCTGAGACTATTGCAATGTTGTTGTTATTTATGGAATAATTAAATAACAACAACATTGCAATAGTCTCAGATATTCGTGAGAATATATATTATGTATATATTCTGATATTATTATTATTATTATATTATTATTATATATTCTGAGACTATTGCAATGTTGTTGTTATTTATGGAATAATTAAATAAT
Organism: Limnephilus lunatus; assembly: GCA_917563855.2. Taxonomy (NCBI): domain Eukaryota; kingdom Metazoa; phylum Arthropoda; class Insecta; order Trichoptera; family Limnephilidae; genus Limnephilus; species Limnephilus lunatus. The sequence continues at coordinate 41,097,595 of OU830594.1, forward strand.
GTTTTATTTTTATTTCTTGAAAAGGTAATGTGATGACATTTTGAGACATTTAGAAATAGTTGATTTTGTTGGCAATAGGTAAATATATTGTTTAAATCATGTTGTAAATTGACACAATCATTTCGACTTTTTATTGACTTGTATAGCTTGGCATTATCAGCAAATAATTCTATTTCAGAGTATTTACCAACATTGATATACAAAATAAAAAACAATGGTCCGAGATGAGAACCCTATTGGATCCCAGAGGAAATTTCACTAAAATCTGATTCGAAGCCGTTTATTGCTACTGCCTGTGATCTCTTGAGTATATAAGATGTAACCCAACGAAATAAATTACCTAATGACCAAAGTTTTCTGAGTAATAGTTTTTGATTAATTTTATCAAATGCTTTGGTAAAGTCTGTATATATGATATCTACTTGAGTGCGGTTGTCCATGTGATCGACATTATCGACAATGAATTCAGTAAGAAGATCGAGGTTACTTTCCACATTTCTGCCTTTTGTAAAACCATGTTGCTTTGTTGTAATGATGTGATTCAGTTGTGGACTAAGATATTTGAAAATAATTTTTTCCATTAACTTACTAAATTCATCAAGATAAATCTTATCACGATAAATCTTAAAATAAATCACGATAAATCTTATCTGCATCTAAAACAAAAACTCTTCAAAGGCTCGTAACATCATGAAATTCATCACGATAAATCTTAAAATAATTCAAGATAAATCTTATCTACACCTGAAACAGAAACTCTTCAAAGGCTCGTAACATCATGAAATTCATCACGATAAATCTTAAAATAAATCAAGATTAATCTTATCTACATCTAAAACAGAAACTCTTCAAAGGCTCGTAACATCATGAAATTCATCACGATAAATCTTATCTACATCTAAAACAGAAACTCTTCAAATCTTAAAATAAATCAAGATAAATCTTATCTACATCTAAAACAGAAACTCTTCAAAGGCTCGTAACATCATGAAATTCATCACGATAAATCTTATCATGATAAATCTTAAAATAAATCACGATTAATCTTATCTACATTTACAACAGAAATTCTTCAAAGGCTTGTAACATCATGGAATTCGGCCGAAATCGGATAGTACATACCTACGAGGTACTCGTATCTATTATTTGATAAAATACGCTGAATGACATCATTTCGAGCTTAGTCTATTCCAGTACATATCAAATGACATGCTTTATTTTGTGTACATGTAAAGGAATTCGAGAAATATTGATTAACCAGTAATCTAGTAAGTAATCTGTAACTGTTTTTAACAGCTAAGAAGAATAATTATTATTGCTTCATCTGGGAGTAGAATGATAATTCTACTAGTTAGGAGTGACCTGATTATCAACATTTAAGCCGAGAGTGGTTTCTTTCGTTCATCTTACTTCATATCATCTCTTATCCTGAACCAAAAGGGGTTGCGTAATTTTTATCTCTCTGTCGAGGGTTAATTTTAAATTATAGCGTTAATTAATTTTAAATGCCTACTGAAATCTACAATCTCAAACTTCAACATCATCCTCTTGAGTGAGACCTGGCTCAAAGAAGCGGACCTGAAGTACATCAACTTAGAAGGATACAAACATGAAGCATCCTGCCGGCGGCAGGGAGCTGGTGGCGGAGTCTCCATTTTCATAAAAGATTCCTTAGAATACGATGTAATTAATAACACGTGCGACGTGCGACTCCGACAATAATTTTCTATGGCTTCATTTAAACAAACTTAATATAAAAATAGGCTTAGTGTATAAAAAACCAAACACGGTTTTCAAAGACTTCCTGGAGACACTATCCTCTCATCTAGAATCATACAAAAGAGGTATTGTATTTGGAGACTTCAACGTAAATCTGATACAATTAGATTGAACAATTAGACTTTTTTGAACAAAATAAACAAAAAACACGCCACACGCATCACAGAAAAAACGAACACAATAATAGATCATTTACTTACCGATACAAAACTATCATACTCACTAACGAACTGTGATAATTCTATATCAGATCACAATATACTACTCCTTGATGTAATTCACACATATGTTAAGAGTACATCATTAAAATGGTCCCAAAAATATACACATATTAATCTTGATAATCTAAAGAATGATGTCATCCAAAATCCTTTTATTCTTAATACGAATAATGACTCGGTATTAAATTATGATAATCTTGTAAACTACCTCACAAATAAAATTAATTCTAACAGCACCACTAAAATTAAAACAAAAAAAAATAAATAACCCAGACTGGATAACCAAAGACCTTATAAAATTGATCAACAAAATAAATAAATTGCATCTGAAATTAAAAAGACAACCCAATAACACGTTATTGAAAGCAGAATTCCTAAAAGTAAGAAATAACATCACTACAGAAAAACGAAACTTAAAACAAAGACACTACAATGATCTTTTAAAAAAATGCGAAAATAACATTAAAAAAACTTGGAAGTTAATGAATAATATTCTTAAAAATCAGTCTAAAACTTCGAATAATTTTTGTACTAAATTAATAATTAATGATGAAATAGTCACTAACAATGTAGAGATATGAGACCACTTTAACAATTTCTTTTGCAACATTGGCTCCTCCTTATCTAATAATATACGTAACAAAGTTGTACACAAACCGCCCAATGAAATAACATTAGCCCATGAAAGTATAGAATCTGTATATCTTCAACCAACAACAGAATTAGAAATAAGCAAAATATTAAAATCATTGAAATCAAATGCGAGCGCCAGTTACGATAAATTCAAATACAAGACAGTGCTAAGTCTCTCAACGGAATTGGTTCCTATATTATCAAAATTGATTAACCAATGTTTTAAAGAGGGAACCTTTCCAGACAGCTGTAAAATTGCCAAAGTGATACCAATTCACAAAGGTGGGTCCAAAACAAATACCTCAAACTACAGGCCCATCTCAATTTTACCAATCTTATCAAAAAATTTTGAACGTGTAATCTACGAAAGATTAAACAATTTTCTGTTAAAAAAATCATTCTTTTATAAAAAACAATATGGCTTTAGGAAAAAATCGAACACACTTGCGGCAATAAACGACTTAATCAGTAAACTTAGGAGTGGTATTGATGGTGAAAATTATTTTTTATCTGTACTAGTTGACCTTCAAAAAGCCTTTGATACAGTAAGCCATAATATACTTCTCAAGAAACTCGAGAAACTTTGTGTAGTTGGTCCTGCTCTCAATCTATTCAAATCATATCTTAGCAATAGAAAGCAATTCGTAAGCATTAACAATCAAAATAGTAAGCACCTTCCAATAAACTATGGAGTTCCGCAAGGATCCATACTAGGGCCACTACTGTTCCAAATTTATATCAATGATATCTTGCAATTAGAATTAAACGGTGAAATTTGTTTATACGCAGATGATACTGCAATATTCTACTGGAGTAAAGATCTAAACATACTACTAGAAAATGCCCAAAGTGACCTAGAAAGAATTTGCAGTTCGCTCCAATCAAATATCCCAACAATGAATATTAAAAAAAACAGGATACATGATTTTAAGCTCAAACCGTAAAATAATTCCTCCTCATGTACCTTTAAAAATTGAAAATAACGATTTGCAAATCCTGATACAGGAAAAATATCTTGGGCTGTGCATCGACAAGCATTTAACTTTTAAACAACACATACAAGATGTAAAAGATAAAATCACACCCTTAATTAGCGTTTCTAGCCGGTTATCATATCTATTACCAATTAAATTTAAAAAAAAGTTTATATTATAGTCTCGTACACTCACACCTAAATTACCTGATTGAAATCTGAGGAAATGCGTATGAAACATACATCAATGAATTACAGGTAATTCAAAATAAGCTAATCAAAAAACTATTTCACTACGAATCCAAAACATCCACAAAAAAATTATATTTGGAAACAAAACTGCTAACATTAAGAAAACTATACGAGTACAATATATGTCTCCTTATATACAAAATAAATAATAAACTCATACATACAAACACAGAATTCATTAAAACGTCCAAAGTACACAAACATTTTACACGACAACACGATAACATACGTTTAAACACCATTCATACTAACTACGGTAAGCAATCAATTAGTCACGAGGGGGCCAACTTATATAATTGCCTTCCAGATGATATCAAAAACAAAAAAAAGTATGTGCAAATTCAAAAAAAAATTATTCATGTTTATTCACAAAAAACAAAGTAGTGAAAGTGAATAATATCGTATGGTAATATAATGTTATGTAAATGTTAGTACTGCAATCTAATGTAATTTAAGGTTATGAAATGTAAAAACTATGTATAAATTCAATATTCTAGTTAAGTAAGTGAAAATGTTATTTTCTTTTTTACTGGAATAAAAACTTATAAAAAAAAATTGTTCTTTTAGGATTTGCAAAGGTGCACTTACTAAATTTTAATGTTTTTCCAGAGATATTTAATTTGAAAGCCGTACGTGCCTTATTTATAAACACGAAATTTCATTACAAAATTATATACTTTTAATATTATTGATGTTCGACAAAAGATAACTTTTCTCCAATTAGTTTTAAATTGACTTTATTCAGCCATTCTAAGTTCCCATGGCCGTATTTGCTGTCGCCGTATCCACTGCATGTTCATTATTAATTGTAGCTTTTTGTTTTAGGATTATTAATTTACTGCAATTTATTTTGCCTGTACCTACACGAAAACTTGTTATTTTAAAGTTTTTCAATGTCATACGTTTTCGATTTTTTGTGTTTTTTGGAAGCATTGACTCTTTTAAACTAAACGAATAAAAAAAATCACTTCACAACTCCAGTCAAACTTCGGTGCTACCTTCTATTGGCTTATAATCGTGTATATATTTAAATTTAAAATAAGATATTACAATAGAATAAAATTTACATATTTTATTAATTTAAATGTTCTTTTATTGATTATACAGTTTGATAATCAAAAATGGGTGGTACGAGTAAAATGCTGTGTAAATACGAGTAGGTATCTATTTATTTTCTTTAAGAGATTTTCTTTAGATTTGAGTCTTTCGTGTTCTGTTTTTATTTTTCTTATTTCATGACAGTTTTCGCTCATTATAATTTCTTTTAAAGCACGCGACAGATGATTTATAGATGCATATATCTTCTATTCGATAACACAATAACAATATAAACGCATACATTTGGATTTGGAAAAACTTTAAAACCCTCTTTAAAAACTTAAAACCTCCAATAGTAATATCATTGAAGACAATATTAGCAAGTCTGAAACGGTAACATAAAACAAAAATCAGAAAAAAGGATACGCATCTAGGAATTGAACCCGGAATCCCGGACTTTTCTCTGATCACCGAGCTAATTCTATCCTATCCCTTCAATCATATTTAACTGATTATACTTCTACTAAGAACTACCAACATCATCTTCATTTTCTCGCGTATTTTTATTGGCTACTATCTTTATGTACTATAGCAAGATTATACCCTGCAAATGCAATCTAGATAGTGACTTGGATAAATACCTACATTATTTTTATTTTTTGTTACAATTCACCGATAAATCTTTTTTTTATTTTTGGAATAACAAAATGAGTAAAACCTCAAATTGTAATATTTAATCATTGAAGCCATTATTAGAAAATTTGAATTTTTAAATATTCCATTTATTTCGATTTTATTGTAAAGCGAAAAGATTTTGAGCTTTGACAGAATATGCCCGTGAGCGGCTAATATAAAGTTTTCTACCTCCGCAAGGCACCCTTACGGCCAAATTTCACAGAAATAAAAATATTTTAGCAGTAGGTAGATACAGTGTTACATTAAAAAAACGCATATTATTTTAGGTAGTTTGATGATAAGTGGCTATTGAAGATGCTGGATGATAGTTGTTAGTATAGCTTATATGTATCAAGTGAGCTGGTGAAGTGCGGCGTATCAACTGGCATACGAGTACTGGTAACGGGTGGGTACCGAAGCTATACTGTATGTGGTATTCACGTATACAGTATACCTACAACCTACAAGCGGACAGGCAAATGCCGGATAAAAACTGGTGCGTCCACATTCCGGGCAATTCACCTGGCAGACTCGCCGCTCAGGAAAAAAGGCAAACCAATCACTAATGGGTGTATTAGATTTCGATTCAATGTTTTCATTCCGAGGATGGATGCTTTGTCATGACCGTATGGTTCTGCGGCGGTGGGGAAAGAGCTACGGGGAATCTGTTGTGTTTATTTATTTATTATGTTGCCAGCGAGTCGTTTCTGTGATCGCTGCCTTTGGTATGGGCTCAAAGAAGATGTTCCGTTCAAAATAAAATCAAAAACAGTTTCAGTTGCTCTGTTCTTTATTCAAAGTACGTATTATTTAGGGCACGATCAGAGTGGAAGATACTCGTACTATCGTAGGATTCTATCGTTACTTGAAATGGCTTTAGCCATGTTTGGTGACCAGATCTGAATAACCAGGTATTTCCCCACCTTCCTATTCCCCACATCCAACCTCTCCCCACACCACCTTCATCTTCTCCCCACACCACATACCCTACTTGGTGATGCCATAGTCTCACTGGTGGTAGGGAACAGTTGGCTATCTTGTACGGTAATCACATAAAAACCTCTACAGTCCTCTCCTGTTTAATATCTATATTAATGACATTACAAGTTGTTTTAAACACTGCAAGGCAATTATATATGCAGACGATATGAAACTATACCTTCCAATCGATGATATCACATGCTGCATAAAAATACAAGAGGACCTTAATAATCTCAGCGAATATTGCAAAATTAACTGCTTGTTCCTAAATATAGATAAATGTTACTCAATATCGTTTACAAGAAATAGGACCAAAATAATATTTAAATATTCAATAAACAATGTCGATATTAAAAGAAAAGAATCAGTTCGGGACCTGGGTGTTACCTTAGATTCCAAACTTACATTCCAATTACATATTAATAACATTGTCACTAAAGCCAACCAAATGTTAGGATTTATACTACAAACATCAAAACTATTTTATTATCTCGATACATTTATTTTGCTATATTATACCTATGTTCGTCCGCACCTAGAACACGCCTCACAAATTTGGAATCCAAGATATTTAACATATGTTTATAGAATAGAACGTGTTCAGGAAAAAAATTTCTCCTACATAAATTTTCGATCGTTTTATTCATTCCAATCAAATGAAGATATCCGTCAATTCTGTAAAATCCCGAAATTAAATTGTAGAAGAATTATTTCTGATTAATTGTTATTATACAAAATACTAAATAATACCTATGGTATCTTCCCTGTTTCTCTTACAAAAAATAGATATTAGAGTTCCTGGTCGTAATAGTAGAAACGTATCCCTTTTTTATAACAGCCGCTCCAATACCAACTACTTACAAAATGAATTCATACATCGAGCCTGCCATAATCATAACACACACCTCCTATATAAAGACATCTTCAATATAACTTTCAACAAATTCAAAGCAACACTTTTAGATAAATGTAATTGTTTCGATAGCTCTTGGAAACCTATGATCTTTTGGGAAGCGCGAATTTTGTGCTGAAGGAAATAGGGAACGAAATGAAACTGGGAAAGGATGCCACCAGAATATTGAATGTCCTACCTTAGTATCGTGTGGAATCCTCTCGTGTTCCCTCTTGTAGTTGCACAAAACTGACTGACCATGAAAAAACACTTGCCAGTTGCATATGACAATGTGGTTCTCAGCGAGGTAGAAATTGTACTAAATCTGCAGGAACAATCCTTCTCCTGGTGACAGATAGTGGGTAGGGTAATATTGGTAGGTAGGTCGGACAGTATGGAAGTAGGGAATATGAAATGTGTAGGTACTGTTTATGAGTATGTGCCCGAACATATACCGCCCGCCAAAAAATACCAATTTTTCCAAAACCTATCGAAACTGGTCGATTCCGAAAGAATACAAAATATATGAAAAGAAACCTACCCCTAAAATTTAATCTATTCCTTACAAACTAGGTGCACGTGAAACTTAAGACTAAACGTGCAAAACGTACAGGAAAAAATAAATAATAATAACTAATAAACCTGAATCGCAATCGATACGAAACCATGGAAGGCATAAAAGACAAACAAAATAATATATGAACATATACCATGATTCATATAAAAAAAAAAAGAAAAATATATTTATTACTCTCTATTCTACAGGTAAAAGGCAAAGCTTTGCCACAGGCCGCAGATATAAACCGTCGCTGGTTTTCACTGAGGCTACTCTTACGACCCCGTCAGAGCCCGGTTTCACCTCCCTTATCCTGCCGAGCGGCCATTTTAATGGAGGACTCCTAGCATCCTTGATAACCACGAGGTCATTGACTTGCAGATTACGGGTAGCCTTATACCATTTGACGCGATTTTGAAGCGCTTGTAAATATTCGGTATTCCAGCGCTGCCAAAAATGTTGGGTCATTTTCTGTAAATGTTCCCAGCGATTGAGACGATTGAATTTAACCTGCGAATAGTTGTATTCGGGAATCGAAATTAAGGGTTCCCCAATTAAGAAGTGACCTGGAGTTAGGGCCTGAATGTCTTCAGGGTCTGATGTTAGAGGACAAAGAGGTCGAGAATTTAGTATGGCCTCTATTTTATTTAATATAGTTGTAAATTCCTCAAACGTTAATGAATTGTCCCCTATGACTCGTTTTAAATGATTTTTTACAACTCGTATGTTCCCTTCCCATAGTCCGCCAAAGTGAGGACTGGAAGGAGGGTTAAAGTTCCACACTATTCCCTTTTCTGAACATGTACGCATGACTTGTTCATCATTACTACAACTATTTAAAAATTTTTGCGTTCCTATCAAATGCCGTTTCGCCCCAACGAAGTTCGTACCGCAATCCGAATAAATGGCCTGACAAATACCTCGTCGTGAAACGAACCTATCGAGAGTAGCGATGAAGGCCTCAGACGAGAGATCCGAGAGGACCTCGAGATGAATCGCCTTCGTTGACATGCAGACAAAAATTGCAAAGTACGCCTTGTACGTTTTAGCACCTCTGCGTTTTCCTTCTTTTAGGATATACGGGCCGGCCAAATCCACTCCCACAAGACTGAAGACGCGGTTCGGTGTGACACGCGATTCTGGCAGACTGGCCATGAGTGGAGCTGACGGGGATGATCGCAATCTTGCGCATCTCACGCATTTTGAAACTAAGCTCTTTATTTTATTGCGGGCAGATATAATCCAGTAATTTTGTTGAATTAGAAATTGCAAGGTTCGTGACCCTGCATGCAAATAGACCTTATGGTAATATAATATAAGAAGCTCGGCTATTTTACTATTTTTTGCAAGTATTATTGGAAACTTAGTGTTGTAATTTAAATGAGAATTACAAAGCCGCCCGCCAACGCGAAGTAAATTCTCGTGGTCAATAAAAACATTTAAATTTTGAAAGGTCACTGGGGTCACCCCATCCCCTTTAAGTTTTCTGATTTCATCCGGAAAATGGAACTGCTGATCGCATTTTAAAATAACCTTAACCGCGTGATTTCTTTCAGAGAAGGTCAGAATTCCGAATCTGCGTGCATCCTTGCTCCGTTGCCGCACATTATGTATGAATCTAATGGACCAAGCAACTATATTCTGAAGACGTGTCCACGAAGAAAAGCGGGAAAATTCTAGGCCTTCATAATAATCAAACGTTGGCCCGTGAACTGTTGAAACGTGGGACTTAACCTCCGGCAGTTCTTCAACCTTTAATGCATCCGGTAAAGTTAAGGGCCACATCGGCAACGACTGAGTTAACCACGGAGGGCCTTGAAACCATAATTCGTTATCTTTAATTTGAGGAGGAAATAAACCGCGAGAAGCTAAATCCGCTGGATTCTCCTTCGAAATAACATGGTACCACTTTGCGTCCGCGACTTGATCGAGTATCTTAATTACGCGGTTCGCGACAAAAGTTTTTAATGTATGAGGAGGTGCCTTAATCCATGACAAAACAATTGTCGAATCAGAAAACAATATAACCTCGGTAATTTTTATAAGATTTTCAATCGACGACCTAGTCATTTTTACTAGCTTTGAAAGCAGGTAAGCTCCCATGAGCTCGAGGCGTGGTATTGACAATGTTTTTAATGGTGCAACTTTAGATTTGCTAGCAAGCAATGTTACTTTAGGCTGTGCTTCATTCGTAACCAAATAAACGCAAGCAGCATAACCCAATTCGCTCGCATCCGAAAACCCCACTAAAATACAGTTCGACCCTTTAATTGTATTGCAATGTCTAGGTATTTGTAAATACCGTAAAGTTGGTAATTCGTCTAAGAATTTTTGCCATAAACAAACAATGTTTTCAGGGAGCGAATCATCCCAACCTATCTTACTTTTCCACATTTCTTGCAGTAGACATTTTACCTTGAAAACAACGGGGGTTATTAAACCAATCGGATCGAAAATGCGAGCAACGCAGCTCAATATGGCGCGTTTTGAAAATACCCTTGCCTTTTCTTCTACCGAGTACGAAAAGGTATCCTTTTCAGGATCCCAAATTAAACCTAATATTTTTAATGAGCAAGATGTTCCGTCATCAAATGCAACCTGACCACTTGTGTGGATCCGATGTTCAATTGGAATGTTATTTAACAACGGAAGCGAATTACTCATCCATTTCCTTAATTGAAAACCTCCTTTTTCAAGGAGTTCTTTCAGCTCCATTTGAAGCTGAGAAGCGCTGTCTGGCTCCCATTCGCCAGTAACAATGTCGTCAACATATGTATCGAACAACAGTGCCTTAGAGGCCTTTGGAAATTGTGCACCTTCATCTTTCACTAGCTGATGTAACGTCCTTATTGCCAGATACGGCGAAGAGGTCACGCCGAACGTGACCGTGCCAAGTGTATATTGCCCTACTGGCTCTAAGGGAGAAAAACGCCAAAAAATTCTTTGAAAGCTAGTATCCTCTTCTCTGATTGGAATTTGCAGAAACATCTTTTGAATATCCGTAGTGAATACTATAGGATATAAACGAAACTTTAATAAGATATGACCTATTTCATTTTGTAATTTAGGACCCGAATATAAACAATCATTTAATGAAATTTGTTTATCTGATTTACAGGAGGCGTCAAAGACAACCCGAATTTTTATATCATTACCAATTTTTTGCACAACCGGATGATGTGGAATGTAGTTCGCATTCTGTATTTCAGTCGATTGGGGAATTCTCGACATGAAGCCTTGCTCTAAAAAGTCTTTCATGTATTTACGATAATGTTCCGCTAATGTCGGATTTAAAGACAAACGTTTTTCCAAATTGTAAAATCTTTTAAGTGCGATTTCATACGTGCTTCCTATATCTGCTTGAGATTTATTTTTAAAAGGTAATGCTACTATATACCTGCCGCAAACATCCCGTTGAACCGTGGACTGATATATGCGTTCGCATTCATTGTCTTCTTTACTTTGAATAACCTCATTAGGAATCTCCTCTACTTCCCAGAAACGTCTTACCGCGTAATTTAAATCGCTGTTTTCTACTGCAGTTAGAGCTGATGTCACAAAGGTTTGTGTTAAACCGTACTCCTGAACACATGAGCCCATAATAATGTATCCGAATATTGTATTAACAGCTATCAAATCACGGCTTGAAATATAACCTTTCCTCCATATTTTTGCAATCAAGTCAGACCCCAATAGGAAATCTATCTCTCCTGGATTTTGAAATTCTGGATCCGCCAGATTTAGGCCTTTAAATTCTTCAGACATATCTTGAAAGTTTATAGCCGGGAGATTTGACGTAATATTGGAGATTATCACTGCCTGCCCTGAAATCCAAGAGCTGTTTTTCAAGGAAAATATTTTACAAGTAACTAAACCTTGTACATTATTTACTGTTGTGTTATTGATTCCTCGTACATTACCGTTCCATGCTTCCGATTTTAAACCCAATATATTACATAATCTCTTGGATATGAAAGAAACCTCGCTACCCGTATCAATTAAAATCCTAGCATTGTGTTTACGTCCCGAATTATCTAAAAATTCTGCCAGCGCGGTAGGCAATATCGATCGCTTAGTCAATCCAAACACAGCGTTGCAGACTGGGCTATCGTTTCCAGCATCGCGGTTGTTTGGCGAAGGGGATCTTTCATCGCTATGTAGCAGAGTATTATGCGTTCGGTTGCACATTTTGCATCGAAATTTTGAACGACAATATTTAATAAGGTGAGGATTTAAACAGTTGAAACATAACCGTTCCCTTTTAACGAAGTCTCTCCTACTGGCTAAATTCAATAAAAGAAATTCTTCGCATTTTGTAATATGATGCGAGGCTTTGCATTTTCGGCAAGTAATTTTGTCATTATTGTCATTTGAAACAAATAAGACTCGTTTAACCTTCCGATTGTCTTTAATATCAGATAACATGTTTATACGGTTTTGAGATGCTAAAAACTGAATTAATTTTTCTATGTTCGGAATCTCATCTTTTTCCACTCTAGTTTCAAATGCCCGGCGTGTTTGTGAATCTATTTTTTGTAAAACTAAATGACATAAAAATTCATCGAACAATTTTTCTCTATTTAATTCGTGAAGTCCCGCAAGATTTTCTCGTAGAGAATTTAAAATATCTACATTGTTGGAGAAATTACAATTCAAAATAGCGTTAACATAATGTATAAATAATGCCCGGGACTCGGAATAGTGATTTAATAAAGTCTCCCAGGCCAATTCATAATTCTCTTGTATTAAAGGAATAGTTCTAACCAGAGATAAAGCCGTGTCTTTTAAACAACTAAGTAGGTAATGAAATTTTTCAATTTTACTCAGAGAACTGTTCTCATGCACAATACTCCTGAAGATATTAAAAAAGGGTGGCCAATCTCTAATATGCCCACTGAATGATGGAATTTTTATCTCTGGCGCAAGAAAACTACGACCGGGGCGTTGTACTTCCTCGCCTGACGTGTCATGATGACATTGACTTTCATTTTGACTCGCTTCGTAAGCATCACGTGCCGACGTAACTTCGAAAAACAATTCTTCAAATACACGCGAAACTTCCAATATATCATTTTTCGATTCGAAATCGGGAAGTGAAACCAGATCTGACAGTTCGCATTGAATATTTTGAAATTCCTCATAGGTTGCTTCGACCTTTACCATTCGAGCCCTGAATTGGCATAACTTTGACTTTTTATCTAAATCTTTAACAAGATCATAAGCCGCCTGAATTCGACCGAATAATCTTTGACGCTTTAATTTTAAAGAACAAATTTTATTTGCGATTTTATCCATTTTGAAATATTTGACTGTGAATACTACCTACCTTGAAATTCACCCGTTCTTAGAAGTAACTTTGTAAGAATACTATAATAATCGAAAATAATCTAGTGATTATTGAAACTATTGAAAATTGATTATTGAAAACTATTAACCATTTAACCATTTGAATACAATTTCTACGCATAAATAACTAATCTATCCGGCTCGAAGGACCAATGTTTCGATAGCTCTTGGAAACCTATGATCTTTTGGGAAGCGCGAATTTTGTGCTGAAGGAAATAGGGAACGAAATGAAACTGGGAAAGGATGCCACCAGAATATTGAATGTCCTACCTTAGTATCGTGTGGAATCCTCTCGTGTTCCCTCTTGTAGTTGCACAAAACTGACTGACCATGAAAAAACACTTGCCAGTTGCATATGACAATGTGGTTCTCAGCGAGGTAGAAATTGTACTAAATCTGCAGGAACAATCCTTCTCCTGGTGACAGATAGTGGGTAGGGTAATATTGGTAGGTAGGTCGGACAGTATGGAAGTAGGGAATATGAAATGTGTAGGTACTGTTTATGAGTATGTGCCCGAACAGTAATGCATCACAACATACCCCTTAACATCCATATTTATATTAATTATATTATTAATCAGATTTCTTTTCCTAATTTGCAATATATTTACATATTCCCTAATTACATACATATAATCCTTATACTCCTACAAGATCATAAGCTTACCCATTATTGTGTTTTTCTATATTCTTTTCATGCATATTTAAGTATTTAGCTTTTCTTAAATATTTTTTTCTTTATGTTTTATTTTAACTTCTCTTAACTATATATTTTTTTCTTAGTTTTTATTTATGTTTTTCTTGTCTAGCTACAAGCTAGTTTAGTTTACTAAAAAAAAAAAAATTATCAGCGAAAACATGTTTTTAGGCTTACTGTTTTATTTTAGCACTCTTTCTTTTTATGTATCTTTGTAAGCTGTTTGTTTTCTAAATAAAAATATTATTATTTATTAAAACTATCATTTTCGGTTATTTTTATTATCGCCATTTTTATAAAATATCATCTAAAAACCATTCACAAGATCTTCTTAATATTACAATATCTTATCTTATTCAAATTACCATAAATATACTTAGTAATTCAACGTAGACGATTTTGTATTGGTATCTACTAGCGCAGGTCCATGAAAAATCGCGGGATAGTCAGGTGAATAGTAAATTCTTGATAAATCAGTTCCAATTTTGAAAAATACACGTTTAAAATATTTTCTCTTTGGAAATTACGTAATTATTCAAATCTTTTGAAAAATCGCGCGATAGTCTTATGAATTCTTGACAAATCAATTCCAATTTCGAAAATTACACAATTAAAATAATTTCTCTTTGGAAAGTACGTTGTTGTTCAGATCTGGTCTCCAAACACGGTTAATAATTCTATATAGTAGATGCTGAGAGTATTTACCACTACGGAACGTTCTGCAAAAATACCTACCTATTAGATATATGTATTTTTTATTGGTTAAATTTGAAATATTATTATTAAGTTTGCTTGCCAGGATTCCAACATTGTGAAAATCGTTGTGGGATTGAACCTTCACTATCGGCACTTGACACTTAATAATTATTAGCTTCGTAACGATGGATTTCCGTCCTCCGCATTTATGAATTCTGACCCGGTAGGAGCTAGAAGAAGTAGAAAAACGGAATATGTGGAATGTTTAAAGTTAAGATCATCTTTCTATCCATTGGCAGCAAGTATAGCTTGGCTGTCTGACTCCAATACGAGTGGCTCAAATTCATTTTGTGGTTTTTTGCCCCCCTTATGTCATCCTTTTACATCCTGTTATGAAAACATTTTTAAATACCTTCTGAAGTGATGATGCTTTTCACAGAATCTAATCGTGCCATTGATACTTCTGTGAAGATTTTTTTTTAATTTAAAATGTTATTCACTTTTTAAATTTAAAAAAAAATGGCGTTTGTATGGTGAAACCATATTGGTCCGTTTAACAAACAAGGAAAATCGAAAATCACAATCGATAATCATCTCTAAAGAGCGAATTCTTAGTTTTCAATAAAGGGTTCTAGGTAATAACGTTCCTAGTAACCATGTTCCCTGTTAAAATATTCCCAGTAGAAATGTCCCATGATGTTAAAATGTTCCCCGTCAAAATATTCCCAGCAAAAATGTCCCAAGTTAAAATGTTCTCAGTTATAAAGTTCCTTGCCGAAATGTTCCTTACCTAACCCGTTATAACCTAACCTTTATATACATTTATTATTATTCCTGTGTTATCTTTTTCTTATGTTATAGTTCCATTGTGCGACTATTAACAAGGAACATTTTAACAGTCAACATTTTCCTGGGGTCATTTTTACTGGGAATATTTTGGCACGAGAATTACTACCGGGAAAATTATTACCGTCCACGTCAATAATGATATCAACAATTGCCGCCGGCGACGAATTACTTTGTCGACAACTCTACCAAAGAAGTTCTGTGGTCGTGGAATAAACAAAACTCATTTATTTATCATAAATCACACAATTTTAACACTTATTGTATGTATATAAAGTGGGATACGCTGTCAGTTTGAACTCTTTTACTCAACATCTCACGGCTTAAATAAAGAGCGTTCACATTTGCTTATTTTTTTCCGCATAACACATATTTTACTTTGATTAGATCCACCATCTTCCCGTAGTTTTTACCCATATCCTCTTATATGTCACTCGATTGATTATTTTTAGATATTCATGCATTTTTTTTTTTTTATTATTATTGTATAAAAAATTGCATACAATTGGAATTTCTTACCCGCTAAGCTACTGCAAGTAGCTTGTCAGCAGGAGATTAGTTCCGCAGATTAGTTACAACTACAAATAAAATAATCATAAACGCGTTAGCGTACCAACAACATACACAAATACACATATAACATACCTACCAACATTGTGATGCAGAATGGGAAAAATATTTATTTTTATATATAATTTTTTTTAATACATATCATGAACAAGTTGAAAAACAGCAATACATTAATCGCATACTTGAAATTTAATGCGTGGTAAGAGCAAAAAAATTTTTTTTAAATATTTAAAAGAAAAATATATATATATACTGGCCTAAAACAGGATCCATTCCTAGTTGGCTAGTCAAAGTTTCCACATATGTTTAATTGTATAATTTTTATCTGAAATAAATTTATTATTATTATATTATTATTATTATTATTATATATTTAATACAATACCTACATATATTTATTATAATATATATTTATTTCAATACATTTATTTCAATACATTAGATTACTCCCTAGGAGCCATGATTTTAACATCAGTGGGAATTTTGTTGTAGAGCAATTTTCTTTAAATTCGTATGGCAATTTGTTAAATATTAATGGTATAATATATTCAAGGGTTCTTTGACCATATTTATTTTGAAACACAGGTACTTTCATTCCTTTATTTTGTATGAGACGCGTATTGTGTGCATGATCCACCAATGTTTTATATGGAATGCCGGATATATGCTGCAATACAATTTTTTGCCACATAATAGCAACAGGTAACACATTGATTGATTTATATACGATACTAATGTCTCGCCTTTGGTTAAAAATGGTTTTATTTGCTAGCAACTTTACCATGGCGTTTTGAATCATTTGTACATGTTTTATGTTGCTTTTACATGATTGACCCCATGAAGTTATCCCATATCTCACTGTTGATTCTGCAAGAGACAAATAAATCAATTTCATAGTTTTTATAGGCACATAACATTTTATCTTATAAAGTCTACCTACAATAGATCGGAGGCGCTTACAAAGTTTGGAAATGTGTACATTCCACTTCATGTTACAATCTACTGTAACTCCTAGATACACATAGTCGTTAACTAGTTCGATACTTGTACATGAACAGGGCTGTGTGATGTTGTTGTGAATGCAATCGAAAGAGTGAGATATGATTACAGGTGTCTCGCTGTACTTGGCATGTGGTGATCTTATATGCATCAGTTTTGTTTTTTGGAATTGATTAGTAGACCATAATCATGTGACCACTTCAATAAAGAAATAAAATCTAGCTGCAATAATTTCATTGCAATAGACAAATTTTCATGGGATATTCAGTGTATACAAAATATTTAACAAAAGAAAATATTTTTGTCATAAGAGATACAAAGATAATATAAAGTGTTGGTCCCAAAATTGACCCTTGTGGAACTCCAGTTTTGACATTTTTTGTTTCACTAAATTTATCAGATATTTTTACCTTGATTCGGCGGTTAGTTAAGAAGT
The DNA here is from genome assembly GCA_917563855.2 of Limnephilus lunatus. NCBI lineage: Eukaryota > Metazoa > Arthropoda > Insecta > Trichoptera > Limnephilidae > Limnephilus > Limnephilus lunatus. The sequence goes on from OU830594.1 coordinate 41,115,185, forward strand.
TTTTGAATAGTTTGAGCACGTTTCCTCTTACCCCTATTGCCTCCAAAATATTTAATAATTTCATCGTATCTATAGTATCAAATGCCTTTGAATTGTCTATGAACAGTACTAAAACATGTCTTTTGTTATTCAGTTCGTTATTTATATAGTTAGAAAAATCCTGGAGTAACGTTTCGGTACTTTTTTTTTTTTGGAAACCATATATTTTTTTTATTTTTTTTTATTAGTGACTATTTAGTTACAGGTTTGATGACAATTACAAGATAATATGATGATATATATAAATATTTAATCCGTTTGTTCTTAGTCCTCCTCACTAGGTGGTCCTGTGCTGAGGCGGACTGGTAGATTTCTTTGATTTTCCGTTATTTAGTTTCTATGATGTTTTTAATACATTCTCTAGTATGTCGGCATTAATTTCTTTCACCCATGTTTTGATTTTTTCCTTAAACTTATTTATCGATTGGGATCTATTAAAGAAAAGCAATCCATCATCATGAAGTTAACATAAATAATTCCAAGTTTTTCAGTCTGTAGTATTCAGTAATAATCAGTAAAGTTCTTGGATCAAGTTGTTAGGTTCTGTTGTCAGAAGTAGTACATTCTAAAAGCGCGAACTAAAATGATGAAGCAGCGCCTCTAGATCCGTATAAAGTATAATATGTATATTTGAATGCAGTACCAGTTTCCATCGAGCTTGTATTACAGCCTCTCGTGTGCTAAAAATAGCTCGCACCTAGTATACCGTATAACGTCAATATCAAGTGAAAGTATGCACAAGCGAATTTGTTTCCGAGTCCGGCTAGATGGGAACAGCCCGGCTAGATGGGAACAGTCCGGCTATATGGGAACAGTCCGGCTGGATGGGAACAGTCCGGCTAGATGGGAACAGCCGGAACATCTCAAAATGACCGACTTATAACTTATTATGAAACTGAGCCATTGTGAGAGGAGGTGGGGTTATGGACCAAATTCAGACTCTGGAATGTGTTTCTTATGGTGACCAAGCAGGTATAGGCGAGTAGGTAAACTTGCTTATTCTACTTAGATCTAGCAAACCGTTGTTGTTGTTTTTCCCGCATTACGTGCCCAAATTAGGTGCTAACTTTATTTCGGTACTAATAAAGAAATTGTTTCTCGCTGCGCGTCTTTTCCCATTCGTCCCGTTCCCCTTCCGCCCCCCCTTCCCCTCACATATCTCCTTCCCCTCGCGCGTTCCCTCTCCATCTACCCGCCTTCCCTCTCCCCTCTCCCGCGACCCCCTCCTCTCTCCCGCATTCAATGTACATATTCAGTGGTGACCCGACAATTCATCCTGCGACAATTCATCCTGCGACAGTTCATCCGGCGACAGTTCATCCTGCCGACAGTTCATTCTGCCGACAGTTCATCCTGCCGACAGTTCATCCTGCCGACAATTTATCCGGCGACAATTCATCCTTCCTGATCATTTAGAAGATTTTTTCTTCAAGTAAGTATGCAAAGAGGATATACGGCCGTACAACCAAAATCGATATACTTATATCTGAAGGCATCTTGAGTGGAAATCCGCTGTAAAAAAAATTTTACTAACAATAATTTCGACTCTCCGAAAAAGCATGCGTGAATAACAAAATACGACATACTTATACGTGCAGTCGGCTTAGCAAAAAACCGTAAAGATTCCTACTTGCATATAATATAACTTTTTTATCTGAAATTAACACCATCTTTTTAGGGTGAATTGACTAATTTAAAAAAAAACACAAGAGTCCCAACCGTCTCGAGCCAGTGAGTGCCAATGGCATCCCCAATTTTGGTATGGTGTGATGCTGAAGGTAGTGGGGAGGGGAAGGAGATGTGGAAAACATATCTTCCTGGCTATTCAGATCTAGTCACCAAACACGGCTTAAGCCATTTCAAGTAATTAGACAAAACCATTATACACTGTACAACGGCGAAAAAATTTAAACAAATCATATGAGTGGGGAGGGGAAGGAGATGTGAAAAATTCTGCTGATTTGAAAAAATGCTATTCAGATATAGTCACCAAACACGCCAAAACCATTTCAAGTAACGTTTCAATTCTGAATGAATAGGTACTGACGAATAGCAAAATACTATATACTTATATGTGCATCTACTTAAGACTTAGGAGGCGGACATGTTTACCGTCGCCCCGGGAACCATTTATTGGATAACCAACACCCCTGCCATAGGTCATCCCAAGTGGTTCGCTACGTTTGGTGAATTATAAGGGTTCTTTTTAAATTTTTTCTTTATTCATTACTTACAAAATATGGTTACATAATTAGTGGATTTTTCGACCACCATGCTAGGCTGATGCCCGTGTTATGGTGGTCGATTATATGCCCGTGTTATGGTTGCCCGGGTTCTTGGAGTGATGCTTGTCAAGGTCTTGTTGGCGAATACTTTTCCTCACCTACTGCGTGGCGGTCCGGATCGGGAGAGATTACTTGAGGCAGACGTAATCAGGACATCTGATTAAATTAAAAAATTTAAACAAATCATATGAGTGGGGAGGGGAAGGAGATGTGAAAAATTCTGCTGATGTGAAAAAAATGCTATTCAGATATAGTCACCAAACACGCCTAAAGCCATTTCAAGTAACGTTTCAATTCAGAATGAATACTGATGAATGGTAAAATACGACATACCTATATGTGCATCTACTTAAGATTTAGGAGGTGGACATGTTCACCGTCGCCCCGGGAACCATTTATTGGATAACCAACACCCCTGCCATAGGTCATCCCAAGTGGTTTGCTACGTTTGGTGAATTATAAGGGTTGCCCGGGTTCTTGGAGTGATGTTTTCCGTACTCTCTCGACCCATCGCCTTGCACCGCAATTCATCTGGCTATTTAGAAATGGTCACCAAACACGCCTTACACCATTTCAAGTAACGTTTCAATTCTGAATGAATACTGACGAATAGCAAACGACATACTTATAGATATCTGTATATCTAAACTTAGGTACACTATATTCTAAAATTGAAAAGTAATGCAATTTTTTTTTTAATTTGTAACAAAAAAGCACGGTTATAGGTACTTCTTGAAAAGCTAAGAGTACTTCACTTCTAAGACCCTTAAAAAGTCTCAGGTAATAAAATTGTACCTGCCCGGAACGGATTATTATCTTTGGTTTCACAAATAAAGAATAGGGGAAGGGTGGCGTGGTGGAGTCTTTATCTTCTATACGAACTGGGCACTGTCGTGGACAGTTTTGAATTTTTTAAATAAGTATCACTTCTCATAAGTCATCCACTTAAAAATTAATTAATATTCACCGTGCATCCATCAGATGCTTCCTCTCGTAAAAAGTATATTTTCGATCTTAAGAGCGTTTAACCAGCCAGCGGCTGAAAATCCACATTTCGTTGAAATATGTTCTTACGATCGTACAGGGCGGTTCCAATGAGAAAGATGATTTACTCTCTAGCATTCGCCACCAAGACCTGGAAAACATCACTCCAAGAACCCGGGCAACCCTTATAATTCACCAAACGTAGCGAACCACTTGGGATGACCTATGGCAGGGGTATTGGTTATCCAATAAATGGTTCCCGGGGCGACGGTAAACATGTCCACCTCCTAAATCTTAAGTAGATGCACATATAAGTATGTCGTATTTTACCATTCGTCAGTATTCATTCAGAATTGAAAAGTTACTTGAAATGGCTTTAGGCGTGTTTGGTGACTATATCTGAATAAAAAAATTTTCACATCAGCAGAATTTTTCACATCTCCTTCCCCTCCCCTCTATCTTCAGCCTCACAACATATCCAAATGAGGAATGCCATAGTCTCACTGGCTCTAGATGGTTGAGAGCAGTTGGGGCTCTTGTGTTATAGTAAAAAGTAAAAAAAAATATTAAAAAAAAGTTATATCATATGACTTTAAAAAAAATCGCTATTGTACAGTGTATGTAAGCTTAGTCTGATTACTTGAAATGGCTTTAGCCGTGTATGGTGACTAGATCTGACTAGTCAGACAAATTGCGGTGCAAGGTCGAGAGAGTACGGCTATAGATGTCCTGATTACGTGTGCCTCAGGTAATCTCTCCCGATCCGGACCGCCACGCAGTAGGTGAGGAAAAGTATTCGCCAACAAGACCTTGACAAACATCACTCCAAGAACCCGGGCAACCATAACACGGGCATATAATCGACCACCATAACACGGGCATCAGCCTAGCATGGTGGTCGAAAAATCCACTAATTATGTAACCATATTTTGTAAGTAATGAATAAAGAAAAAATTTAAAAAGAACCCTTATAATTCACCAAACGTAGCGAACCACTTGGGATGACCTATGGCAGGGGTGTTGGTTATCCAATAAATGGTTCCCGGGGCGACGGTAAACATGTCCGCCTCCTAAATCTTAAGTAGATGCACATATAAGTATGCCGTATTTTGCTATTCGTCAGTATTCATTCAGAATTGAAACGTTACTTGAAATGGCTTTAGGCGTGTTTGGTGACTATATCTGAATAGCATTTTTTCAAATCAGCAGAATTTTTCACATCATCTCCTTCCCCTCCCCACTCATATGATTGGTTTAAATTTTTTCGCTGTTGTACAGTGTATAATGGTTTTGTCTAATTACTTGAAATGGCTTAAGCCGTGTTTGGTTACTAGATCTGAATAGCCAGGAAGATATGTTTTCCACATCTCCTTCCCCTTCCCGCTACCTTCAGCATCACACCATACCAAAATTGGGGATGCCATTGGCACTCACTGGCTCGAGACGGTTGGGACTCTTGTGTTTTTTTTTTAAATTAGTCATTTCACCCTAAAAAGATGGTGTTAATTTCAGATAAAAAAGTTTTATTATATGCAAGTAGGAATCTTTACGGTTTTTTGCTAAGCCGACTGCACGTATAAGTATGTCGTATTTTGTTATTCAAGCATGCTTCTTCGGAGAGTCGAAATTATTGTTAGTAAATTTTTTTTTACAGCGGATTTCCACTCAAGATGCCTTCAGATATAAGTATATCGATTTTGGTTGTACGGCCGTATATCCTCTTTGCATACTTACTTGAAGAAAAAATCTTCTAAATGATCAGGAAGGATGAATTGTCGCCGGATGAATTGTCGGCAGGATGAACTGTCGGCAGGATGAACTGTCGGTAGGATGAACTGTCGGCAGGATGAACTGTCGCCGGATGAACTGTCGCAGGATGAATTGTCGCAGGATGAACTGTCATGGAACCATATTCAGTAGGTACCGGTACTTTACGATTTTCAAACAACTCGCGTGCCTTCTACTGCCATTTTTCATATCTTACAATTTTTCATTTTTCATATCTTACAAACATTAATTTTTATATATCATAAGAACAATCCATCAAATTTGGTACCTAACCTATCTCAAAATAAATATAATTTTTGAATAGATTCGATATTGGTTGGTAACATATGTGAGTACTTCGCTTAAATTCACCAATTTAAAGAGTTTATTCGAAAATTGAATTTTAATTGGACAATCGATGATTTTCAAAGGGTCATTCTCAAATTGTGACATTTTTGACAGTTTTGTCGTGAGTATTAAAAAAAATCAGATGTATTGTCATGTGGTTGTAATAATCCAAAAAACTTTACGGGGATGGAGAAAAGGTATTTTGAATTCAAACATTTCCTATGCTAAATATAGCAATACATAGACAACTCATATAAATATTTATAAGCAAGCATATTTTGATTTTTTTATTTATAAAGGTTACAAGATGTGAAAGAAAATTTCATCACCTTTCAGAAACTGTTTTTAGTTTTTGGATACGTTCAAAAATATTCAATTTATTTGGATTTTAAATTAAATAATAAATTCAAAATAAAATTTCAATTCAATCGCCCAATATGCATTATTATTTTTACATTAGCTCCACATAGGAGGCCCCGTCGTTTTTGGGGATGCTGTGTGGAGGGTCTTTTTTAAGAAAAGAAGGAGAGGAAGTTCTGGAAAGGAAAAAGGCTTAAGTAATGGGTAGGAATCTAGTCTAAGTATAAATTTATACCTAAGTGCAAGGCGATGTTTCGTGAAGTGAAAAAGTGCGCGAGAGGTCATAAGGTCTCCCTTAACCAGTCTCTCCAGATCTGGCCGGTATCTCCGGATCTGGCCGGTATCTCCGGATCTGGCCGGTATCTCCGGATCTGGCCGGTATCTCCGGATCTGGTGGGTAGACGCACCCGCAGTGCCGCCGGACAAACCTCACCCCATCACCCATGAACCCAAGCACTTCAGCTTTGTGTATTTTTCTATTCTTAAGTTAAATTAGATACTAGATAAAAAAAACTTTATTTTAAATTATAATGTCACATCACAAAGTAACTGCTTCATATGAACAAATAAAAAAAACTAATTTAAAACATGTGCAGAGTAAAATAAATTAATGAATGAAATAAAAAGTGTATTAAACTAAGATTACTTTGGCGAATTATATCACTCAACCTAAGAGAAACGGCCATTTTTTCGTCAAATTTTAATCAAACCTTTTAATTTTGTTATATTTTAATTTGTTTATTCATTTTCAGGAAATCGACAGTTTACATTTAATCAGTATAGTAACAAGTAAATCAAGTGTAGTAACCAAAATAAAACCAGTCATGGATTTCCCCCTTGTGACTTACCTCTAAGGCAACATAAAAAAAAATATATATTTTCATTTATAAGAAAATTACATACTAAACAAAAAATCGCACATAATAAGAAGAAAAAACCTTTATCTTATGGAGTTTATTCTGGTGGTAATTGAAGATGTCATTTTATTATAAAAATTAGACAGTGTACAGAACGTTAAGTATGTAAAAGTAAAATACAGAATTATATGAAAACAATATTAAAAACGTCACTCAGTGTACAGTAAATACCTTTTTTACATTATTTCCATACAGGAGGCCCTGACGAAAATAATTTCCCAGAGGGCCTATGTCGGGTCTGGTATGGAGGGTCTCTTTAAGGAAGGGAAGGATAGGAAATTCTGGGAAGGAAAAAGGTATGAGGGGTGGGTAGGAATCTGGGGGTCACTGTGTTGTCGCGAACAACTTGAGGTTTTGGTTATCCAATAAATGGTTCCCGGGGCGGCGGTACCCATACCCGCCTCTTAAACACATACCTGTAATCACAGTTGTCATTTATTGGTAACCATAAGAAGACTTTTATATATTACTAGTTGGTTCCCGGCATGCGTTGCAATGCCATATATGCATTGTTTCTCCCTGAATCACCTTTCCCGTGCGTCCCCGTTCCCCTCCCGCGTCACCTTCCTAGCTAGCTTTATAAATTAAAGCATATATTTTATTGTGATTTATGAGCTATATTATTGTAAAGTTTAATTAAAATCGAGAGTAACAAAGAGTACATGTATACAAACTTTCGCGTTTATATCTAATATTAAGTAAGATTAGGCAGAATTTTACATTCATATTTCACTTCAAATTAAATATAGAGTTCTAATGATTAAAAATTTCCAAATTAAAATATTTAAACCAAAAAATACCGTGTTTTATTAAAACAGAAAATATTTTCATAAATACTTAGTTTCAATTATTAATATACTAGCAGACCCGGCCACACGTTGCTGTGGCTAACGAAGCACAACGCCATTACCCAACCTTTATAAAATCCACACCACCCACTGCCCGCTGCCTGAATTGAATATTTGAATTTCTCGGCTTTTCTCTACTATAATAAGCATGTATTATACATATAAACCTTTCTCTTGAATCACTCTATCTACTGGTGAAAACCGTACGAAAATCCGTTGCGTAGTTTAAAAGATCTAAGCGCACAAATGTTTTGAGCGACTTCATTTTGTACTATGTAATGATTTAAAATACAATTAAGATGAAAATATATTTAAAAATTAATATAAACAGGTAAAATGCTAACATTAAAATACGATAATATAATGCCAATATGGCAGTATGGTAATTTGATAACAAGCTAGTATGGTAGTATGATAAAATGCTATTATGATAATATGTTAATATGCAAAATTGATAATATGATAATATCGACGATAGAAGAACAATGTCGGATCCGCTAAAAATTGAAAATCGTTTCGTTGGCTTATTTATTGGCTTATTTTGTTGATTTAAAAGTTTTTATTTTCGGAATTATTAATTAAATGAAAGGAAATGTAACATATAAAACAATACTATATTCCTTGATTTAAAAAACAGCAAAAATGTTCAATCCGACATTGTTCTTCAAAACTGTCGATATGATATTATGCTTATATGATAATATGATAAAATGTTAATATGATAATATGCTTAAGTGATAGTATGATAATGTACTAATATGATAATATGGTGGAGTAATTACTACTACTAGGTAAGTCTTACGATTCTTAACACTTCAATCTACGATTTAACAAAACTTATCAATATAAATATACAACAACCGATTTATCAGATTGATAACCATCTTATAATTCAATTTCCCAACAAAACTGATTTCAGCATTCTAGAAGTGCTGATATGTCAATATGCTAATATGATAATACGTCAATACGATAACATAATAATATGCTAATATGATAATATGTCAAAATGCTAATATGATAATATACTAATAAGATAATAGATAATATGTCAATGTGATAATATCTACCAACATGATAATATGCTAATATGATAATAAACTAAAAGTTTTCTGAGGGCGTTGTGACATTTCTTTGGTAAGACTGTTTTAAAAAATGTAATGAGATCATTTTTGTGATGTTTTGTGGTAGATTATTGTAAACTTTATATCCTTCGTCACTTACTTTATAACGTATTATTTACATTAATTCGCGCAATAGATAGACGTTTAAACTGTAGTTATATTATTTCCATCGACCTTTTAGAAAATAGAATGGATTTAAGGCCATGTAGCGTTATGATCTAAGACTGCGCATTTGAATTTGAGTTGACAGGTTGCGGGTTCGATTTCCGAGAGCAAAAAAATATTTCCAACGCAAAAAATATTGTCATAAATTTTTGTCCTTCATATTACAAACAAATAATACTTAAGTATCTATGTCAGATTACTGTTAACCTAGTCTTTAATGAATTTTCAAAACTCGTAAAAAAACATTATGGAGATAATGAATTAATTATAAATCTACTCGTATTCAAAATACAACGCCCTCGAAATGGGATTAAATTTTTTTTGACAGAAAGCACTGTCACAATTCCTGCCCCGAAATGTGAGTCTGGTAACCTACTTCTACATTCTGAAAAAAAAAAACGGTGCCATTTCAAGTTTGGTAAAGTATTTATTATCGTAATTTGTTAAATTTCTTAAGAACTTGGTAAACTTACTCAAAAAATATTAAAATATATATATATTTTTTTTTTAATATGTTTATTCAGTTTTAATTTTACAATATTTTATTTTACAAATCTTACGAAACTGATCAATCAGTTTGATTGTAAGAAATCTCTCATTTTTTTCTAATTATTTAATACAATATACTTTTCAGTTTTACATAGTAAATACTAAATATAATACTTAATATTAAAATACTAATTATTACGACAAACTAATTATTATAATATTTATGAATTGCGTTGTAGTAAAAATATTTTACACAGTATAAACATACGGTGAGAAAAAAAAATAGAAAGGAACTATATTATTTGATTTCATGTTTTACGGAGGTAGAAAGATTTAACTTTTGTTTTGATTTTTGAATAAGATGTCTCATTTTTGATATTTTCAGGTAATGCGTTAAATATTTCCGGAATTTTATGCCTTTTTGTTCTATCTCCGTACACATTTTGAGATTTATTGATAATAAACATTTGTGTTTCTCTATGCCTAGTAGGGTAGTTGTGGTTAACAGTTTTTTTGAATTCTGTATTCCAGAATTCATCTAGCGTTAATTGGTAATTTACCTTACTGTGTATAGAGAGGACATTACACAAGGAGAACATTTTTTTTAATCACCTTCACATAACTGGACTTTTTTTTGCCTGATATCAATTTTAGGAAACGGATGTGTAATTGTTCTATTTTATTTAAGTATGTTTTGTACGTTAATCCGTAACTATTTATTCCGTATCCTATAATTGATTTTGCTAATGCATTGTATATACAGTATAATATTTTTTTATTAACAAAATTTTTTAGGTGGTAAAATTTTCCTAATATGGATCTTAATCTATTACATACATTTTCAATATGATTTGACCAGTTAAAGTTGACATCTATTGTAAGACCAAGGTATGTATATTGGTACACTTTTTCTATATTCGGGCAATTACACTGCTGGAATTGGTTTTTTGTGTGCAAACAATCATATGAATGACAATTTGCGTATGGTGAGTGTATAAGCATATATTTGGTTTTTTTTGCGTTAATAATGATGCCATTGTCGTGGGACCATTTATTTATGTTGTTTAGGTCTGCTTTAAAAATTTCCTCAATTTTTAGTGGATCTTTGTCAGCACATATAATGCAAGTATCGTCTGCAAACATGTAGCATTTACAACGTTTTATTACATTTGTTAGACTGTTTACTTGCATTATATAACATGTAGGCCCCGATATCGACCCTGTTGCTACTCCGGTATTTGTTAACATTTCATCACTAAAAATTCCGTCAATTTTAACTTTAATTTTTCTATTTAATAGATAATTTTTAATCAATTTTTTTAAAGTACCTCTAATACCACATTCATCCATTGCCCTTAATAATGTTTCGTGGACCAATGTGTCAAGGCCTTTTTAAAGTCTATTAAAATTATACCAACATAATATTTTTCTATTGAATGAAAATTTATATGGTCGGTGAATTTAGACAGTAATTGTGTAGTACTTTTTCTTTATTTATTGTTATTAAGTTTATTTTGTAGAACTCCATTTTAATTTTTATTTATTTGTTTTTTTTTATTTATTTTTTTAATACTTACTTTTTTATACTTTTACTTACTTTTTTATACTTTTTTCTTTTTGAAACCCGTATTGTATGGGATTTATGATTTTATTTTTTTCTATAAAAAGTTGCATTTGGTTAAAGATAGCTCTTTCAATAATTTTATCAATACATGAGAGAATCGCTATTGGTCGATAGTTTATGAAATCTTTGTGGTTTCCTGATTTATATATAGATCTGATAATGAATGTTTTAAGTTCGTCAGGCATAATACTTTTACTTACACAAAGGTTAATTAATTTAGTCAATATTGGGATTATATTATCAGCAATTAACTTCAGGTCTTTAATTCTTATTTGATCATTGCCTTCTGATTTTTTAACATCCATATCATAAATAATGTTTTAACATCTTTTTGTGATACAGGTCTAAATCTCATTGACATACTAGCAGGAGTTGTATACGTGTTACGATCTAGGAATTTTGTAGTACGGTGTATGTCTTATGTCTTTTATTTCATTTACGAATGTTGTAGCAAATTTATCGCATAAAAATTTTGTGTCTCATACTATAAATATAATTAAACATACTAATTTCGATTGTCGGTGCATGGGTTAAGTTATGGGTCGGTGCATTTAATTTGGTAGGCGGGTATGAGTACCGCCGCCATTGGGAACCATTTATTGGATGACCAACACCTCTGCCACAGATCACCCCAAGTGGTTCGCTACGTTTGGTGACTTAGCAGGTGTGCCCGGGTTCATGGGGCAATGTTTGTCTGGGTCTTGATGGCGGGTGCGTCGGACCACCTTCTGCTTGGCAGGCCGCATTGGGAGATGCTGTTTGAGGGAGACCCTTTACAACCGGCTACCGTTGTCCTGGCCGCTCGGTAGTACAGGGGCCCGACCCTCAGGCTCACGACTGAGGGTGGGCTGCCCCATCAACCAGTGCAAAAACCCCGCCGCTACTGTTGTGCCGGTTCGTGACCGGAGAGGACCCAGCAGTTGCGTTTGGGGCGCATTGGGCCACCTCTCCAGCCAGACTCTCCCAGCCCATCGCCTTGCACCGCAATGGGTGGGATGGATACATACGTCCGTCACTCCTGGACACTCTGATCCCCAGCTTCCTACCCACCCCTCAACCCCTTCCTTCCCAGACCTTACGTTCCCCTCATAAATCCAAAATAAAAAATGAAAAAATAAGAAAACACCAATAAAAATCATGAATTTAAATAAAACAGCAAATAACATCATAACAACGGCGAGAAGCAGGAGTCCCCGGTGCAGGCCAAAACTGTTGGTGAACTTCACCAACATTCGAGGCCAGCACAAAAATTTAAATTCAGTCCACCACCACCTTGTTCCCAACGTCCCAACCTTCTCTTCCTTTCCGAAATGCATATAACTGAGCTTACAGACGCCTCCTATCTGGATTGCCCGGGTTTCACCCTCATGGGCAAATTCAGAATCAAAGGAAGTGTCTGTCTCTTCAGGCGAGCTGACGTCAACTGTGTGCGACTGTTGAATCTGGAGAACTCCAAATTCGACGTAATGTGGGTGCGCGTCAATCTTGCCAGTACGGTACAATTTTACGCGGGTTTATATCGCTCACCGAACCTTAGCGTTTCAGATACGTCCGAACTCTTCAAACATCTAAGCAATACTGTTGATGACCTCTTGCCCCGCTTCTCTACGGCAGAGTTTGTGGTCTTGGGGGACTTCAATGTTCATAACGAACCTTGGTTAAAGTTCTCCGGACCAACTGACTCGGCTGGACGAGAGGCGGAATCCTTTGCCCTCTGCTACGGACTGGAGCAAATAGTTCAGGATCCCACAAGGGTTCCCGATGTCCAGACTCACCGTTCCAATCTGTTAGGTCTGTTTTTAACCACTGTGCCACACGGTTACAAGATTGAAGTCACAGCGCCTCTAGGATCGTCCGACCACTGCCTGGTGACGACATCAATCCCCGTAACCTTCAGACCGCCAAACGAGCGGCTGAAGAGAAAAGTGTGGCACTATAGATCAGCAGATTGGTTTGGTCTGCGGGCTCATTTCGATGCTTTCCCGTGGTCAGCTGTCTGTTTTCGGACTTCGGATCCCTCAAAATGTGCCCAGGAAATTGATGAAGTCATCACATCCGCGATGGATGGCTTCATCAAATCTACTGTTAAAGAAACTAGTGTGGGCTCAAAGCCGAGGTTCAGTCGACAATGCTCAGAAGCAGTGCGACCAAAAAACCCGGCTTACTGAGCCTACAACACATCCAAGGGCGGATCCAGGATTTTTTTCTGGGGGGGGCACAAGGAGCGGAGGGGGCCCCGCCCCGGGTGCCACCCGATGGGGGGGGGGGGTGCCACTCAAAAGCACATCCCTCCCCCCCCTGGGACGGTCCAATTTTTTATGAAGTCGAAATTTGTGTTTGGGGGCGTTCAAGTATTGCGTAATGCAATTTTTGAAGATTTTTGACCCCCCCTCCCCCCATGTAACGCGCAGTAACGTTTTCTTATACACCCCCCCCCCTAAGCGTTACGTAACGCCCAAGTGACAATTTTTACCTGAAAGTCACAATTAAGTTGCGCAAAGTACTCTAAAGTCGCTTAAATACCCTTTTTCTTGTTTTAATCGCGTTTGCGGTAATAAATAAAAGAAGAGATTTTTAACTTGCGATACATGCGTATATTGTTTATTTTATTTATGCAAGTTGCTATTAATAAAAAAATTGGGAATTATTATTATTTTTATCCGCCTTGTATTCCTTCCGGATCTCCATAATTTAGCAGTCTTTCCTCATGTTGAAAATGCAGTTTTACAAATTCTTAAAAGGAAGATTTAAAAATCTACAGTATGATTCACAGAAGAGAAAAACCTTTTTCATGTCCTGACTGCAACTACGCGTGTTCTCAAAAGAGATACCTAAGAAGTCACTTGCTGACTCGTAGTGGAGAAAATTCTCCTACTGCAACTATTTATGTACTACGAAGTAATTACAACTATTCATGTGCTACGAAGTAAACGAAAATCTTAAATTCACATGTTTAACCACAGTGGAGAAAAACCTATTTCATGTCCTGACTGCAACTATTCTTTTTCTCGAAAAAAAACTAAAACGGCAATTGCTGACTCACAGTGACGAAAAACCTTTTTCATGTCTCGACGGCGACTATTCATGCGCTACAAAACGATATCTAAAAATTCACATATCCACACTGGACAAAAACCTTTTTCATCTCCCAACTGCAAGTATTCATGTTGTACAAAGGAACTTCTTACAATTCATTTTCTGACTCACATTGACATAAAACCTTTTACATGTTTCTACTGCGAGTATTCACGTTCTTCAAAGAAAATCACAAGTTTATACATAGCGGACAAAACCATTTTCATGTCCCGAATGCAGTTATTCAAGTTCTCGACAGGGAAATTTAAAAATCCACAGCGCGATTCATAGTGAAAAAAAACCTTTTTCATGTTGTGAGTGTAACTATGCTTATACGAAGAGAAATTAAAAAAATCGCATGTTTTCCCATAGTGGATAAAAACCTTTTTCGCTGCAAATATACATGTTGTACAAAATAACAAATGAAACGTCACATATTTACCCACAGAGGAGAAAAATCTTTTTCATGTCCCGATTGCCACTAATCACGTGTTAACCCACAGTGGACCAAAACCTTTTTCGTGTCCCGACTGCAACTAATCATGTTCTCAAAAGGGACGTACAAGAACGCACTCGCTGATTCACGGTGGAGAGTAACCTTTTTCGTGTTCTGACTGCAACTATTCATGTACTACAAAGGGATATCTAAAAAAATCTTATATTTACCAACAGAGGAGAAAACCCTATATCAGAAAATTTTATTCCATCAAAATTTGAACACTGAAGAAGTTCAAAATAGTGCGAGTAAGTATGTTAGTTATGACATAAATTTTGAGGTTTGGAAAAGTGCTTTTTTGATAAATGTATCCATCTACAATCTTATTTAACAGCGATAGCTTGAGATGGAGAACTGCCCCGAAAAACCAAAGCGATTTTACATTTTAGGTTCTAAGACATAAGGAACTTAAAACAATTTACCCAAACATTGACGTAGCCTTAAGAATGTGCATTAAGTTTCTAATTCCTATTTTTTTATTTAAATAGAAAAAACATGTTACGTAACGCGTTGTTCGACCCCCCCCCCCCCCTCAAGTGCGTTACATAATACTTGAACGACCCCTTTGTCAACTTTAATCGGGGGGGGGGGGACTTTTTCGACCGCGCTTTCCCCCGACCATACCGCTCTCGCAAACGCTGATTATCATATTTCATTTGTAAGTGCATGCAACGAACGAAATTCGAAATTCCGGCCAGAAATAGACCAGAGTTTGTCTCATGTTTTTCTGTTATTTTAATCATATATTTTAACAACTCTGATAATTTGATTTGCTTCCAAGTATGTACTGTGATGGAATCTCCACAGTACACAAAAATACCGTCCTGGGGGGGGCACGTGCCCCCGTGCCCCCCCCCCTAAATCCGCCCTTGAACACATCTTGAATGTCCGAAAACAGAATAGTATATAACAAAATGGCAAAGGAATGCAAGAGGATCATTAACGAAAATGGTAGAATCCTCGTTCGCAAAGACGAAAACTCGGCGCATGTGGTGGTGATCCGCAACCAGGACTCGTTGGCTTCGCTTATCTGATTCCCTAACTATCTTTGTCTAAATTTCAATTTGTGCATTATCTGTGAACTATGTAAACTGACATGGATAACCTAAGAATTTATTATCAGAATGTCAGGGGTTTAAGAACAAAACTTAATGAAGTTAATAACAATTTTGATATTATTATTCTAACAGAAACATGGTTGAACGACTCTATTTCCGATGCTGAAATTTTTGGCATGCGTTATAATGTTTTTAGAAGGGACCGTAGCAGTTCTTCTAACCACAAAAGTGACGGAGGGGGTGTATTGATAGCCGTTTTACGAGAATATCAAACTAACCGCTGTAAGCATTGGGAAAGTACCTTGGAAGACTTATGGGTGACCACCAAATTCAGCCAGAACAAACTAACGAGATGTCTCTACATATGTGCTCTTTATTTACCTCCCCCGTTGCTTGTTGATAATTTTGAATATCTTTAAAAAAAAATTGCCAATGTTATGGAAGCCGTTGGTGAATCAAATACGTTAATTTTAGGAGATTTCAACCTCGGAAGCATTGGTTGGACCCACAATGAACCCAACCAGACTCATTCCCTATCTCCAGAAAATTATAATACTGACATTGGTAACCTACTTGTAAACTTTCTTGCCCTAAATAACCTCAATCAATTCAATGGCATTGCAAATAGTAACTGTAGAATCTTAGATCTCGTTCTATCCAATTCACAAACAATACAAGTCAGGCAAAGTACCGAAATCCTAAGTCGCATTGATAAATACCATCCGCCTTTAGAGATTGAATATAGTTTCGATTTCAAATTAACAAAAATACTAAAGAATAAAAACATACTTAAATATGATTTTAATAAGAATGATTACGTTCAATTCAATCAGGAATTACAAGAACTGGATTGGGCACTACTTTTACGCGATTTTATGCCGGTAGACGATATGGTTTCTTTATTTTACACTCATATGTATCGTATAATTGAGAAATGCGTAACCAAAGTTGTAAATCGTAACAGGCAGCATCCCATCTGGTACTCACCAGACTTAGTTAAATTACTAAAAGAAAAAAAATATATTTCGAATTCTCTAAAAAAAATATAAGAATCCACGTGATAGAAACTCTAACGCACCCGTTGTTCCAAACTTATTAGTAATTGCTACTTTAAACACATTAAACATTAGTGTACACGATATAAAAATAGAAATTCTAAACCTTGACCAGAGCAAAGGCCCTGGCCCTGACAAAATTCCACCACTCCTAATAAAAAAATGTGCACACAGTCTCGCACTCCCTCTGACAATCATTTACAGAAAATCATTGTCTTCATCCATTTTCCCAATAAGATGGAAACAGGCTAATATTGTACCAATACCTAAAAACGGAAACCTTCACGAAGTCACAAACTCTAGACCCATCTCTATTCTCTGTTCGTTTGTGAAAATTTTCGAAAAATTAATTTGTCCATATCTAAATTATCATCTCAAAAATCTTTTAACTCCAAAACAGCATGGTTTTCTCTCCCAGAAATCAACATCCTCTAATTTACTTTGCTATGTCAATACCTTAACCGAAGCTGTCGTAAGAGGTCAACAGATAGACACAATCTACACAGATTTTAGTAAGGCCTTCGACAAAGTAAATCACAGATTATTAATTCGTAAACTCAAACAAATGGGTGTACATGGTACCTTGCTAAACTGGTTTTGGAAAAAGTTCGGATTATGGGCGAAATTCCTAAAAAATAAAACTAGTTATCTTTATACTAACTTTGGGCCGGGGAATCCGAATCTGAAAGAATTAGGTTGGGGCAAGCAAATATAAATTGAATTACACGACTGCAAAATTTTGAATTCACATACAGTTTACAGGTAATTTTGACGTTTTTGACGCTCTCAACAATGCCATAGAAAAAACCAAAGATATTTTATGTTCAACCACAGAAAATTAAGTGATGCCATACGCTAGGTTTGTGTAACACGGTTTGTGATACAAAAGAAAGTGCCCCCTTAGTAGCGCCTACTCGCGTCAAGGCAAGAAAACATCCCAGTTTTCAAGTAGTTTAGCGGCTACGCTAGGTTTGTGTAACATGGTTTGTGATAGAAAAGAAAGTGACCCCTTCGTAGCGCCTACTCGCGTCAAGGCAAGAAAACATCCCAGTTTTCAAGTAGTTTAGCGGCTACGCTAGGTTTGTGTAACATGGTTTGTGATAGAAAAGAAACTGCCCCCTTCGTAGCGCCTACTCGCGTCAAGGCGACAAAACATCCCAGTTTTCAAGTAGTTTAGCGGCTACGCTAGGTTTGTGTATCATGGTTTGTGATAGAAAAGAAAGTGCCCCCTTCGTAGCGCCTACTCGCGTCAAGACAAGAAAACATCCCAGTTTTCAAGTAGTTTAGCGGCTAAGCTAGGTTTGTGTAACATGGTTTGTGATACAAAAGTGAATAAAATTTATGAAAAATAATTACTGAAATTATAAACATGTTTTTTTAAGTTATTGATATTATTGCTTAATGGCAACACTTAATTTTATGTGGTAATATGTAATATCTTTGGTTTTTTCTATGATATTTATTGTCAGAAAGCTTCCAAAATGGCCTTTTATATTGTTTGTGAATTCAAAATTGTACAGTCGTTTAACTCAGTTAATATTGCCGAGTGTAACCTAATTCTTTCAGATTCGGATTTCCCAGCCCAAAGTTAGTATAAAGATAATTAAATTTCTTCTTTCGGAGTATCGCCCATAAAAAGATGTGTCATTAATTTATTGCAGATTGTTTGTGTATCGAAAATTTTTAAGTCGTGTAATTCAGTTTATATTTGCTTGCCCCAACCTAATTCTTTCAGATTCGGATTCCCCGGCCCTAAGTTAGTATAAAGATAACTAGTTTTATTTTTTAGGAATTTCGCCCATAATCCGAACTTTACCCCTGGTTTTACTCCTATCTAACTGACCGCATACGAAGAGTAGTATTTGATGGCTATGATTCAAGAGGATTACACGTACCATCTGGAGTGCCGCAAGGGTCCCATTTGGGGCCAATCTTATTTCTTGTTTTTATATATGACTTGTGCGATGTTATTTTGGATTCTGAAATTTTGTTGTTTGCTGATGATTGTAAGATATTCAAAATTATCCATACATCACTAGACTCAATACTTCTCCAAAATGATATTAACAGAGTTTCAAAGTGGTGCAACAACAATAGAATGTTTCTAAATTCTTTAAAATGTGTTCACATAACTTTTACACGTAAACACAATCCTATTCCAACTCAATATTTTATCGACGGTACTAAACTCCAGGAAGTCGCAACCATTCAGGACTTAGGCGTGTTATTTGATAAAAAAAAAACTTACTTTCACACCTCATATCGACAACATCATTTCTAGATCCTTGAAAATGCTAGGATTTATCAAACGAAATAGTAAACATTTTCAAAACCCCATATCAAAAATAGCATTGTACAATTCCTTCACCCGCAACATGTTGGAGTACGCAAGTGCTGTATGGAGTCCAACCTACAAAATTCACATTCAGCGAATAGAGCGAGTTCAAAAACATGTTATGTACCACCTAGCGTATTCCGATAAGCGAGCTCGATCACTTCCTCACTACACCGATAGACTAAAATTCTACAATGTACGCACCCTTGAACAGAGAAGACTAAATACAGATTTAAATTTTCTTTTCAAAATTTTTAATGGTTTAATAAACTGCCCTTTTCTACTTCATCAAATCAGGTTCAATGTTCCTAGAATTGGTTCACGACTTATAAATTATGTTCCGTTACATATTAAAAAATATCGAACTAAGCTGGGGTATGACTCAGCTTTATCAAGAATGTGCCGTAATTTTAATGAGGCTTATAAAAAACATTCCATTAATTTGACAATGTCAACATTGGCCAACTTCAAATCTTCTCTTAACAAGATTTAAAGCTCCCTTTTATATTGTTATATAAACTTATAAACCTATAAACTAAACCTTTAAACTTATATTATAATATTATTGTTCTAAAAACTTGTTGCAAAAACTTATTAATATAATGTAATGATTGTGTACATATGTAAGTATTATATTATCAATGTTGTGTTTGTCTTTAATTAGTGATACCATCAACCATGTTTAGTGTTATTGTATCTGTGAAAGCTTTGATGTAAATCACTGTTGACAAACCTAATAAAAAAATAAAAGAAATAAAAAAAAAATAAAAAAAATTAACAGCTCAAAATTCGAGCACGACCTGCAGATCAGCAGAAAGCTGGCTGCCTGCCCGCACGGCAGCAGAGCGTTCTGGTCGCTTGCGGGCTCAATAAGTCGCAATTTCTGCAAACCCAGTTTGCCACCTCTTACCAGACCTGACGGCTCTCTAGCAAATACCGCCGCCGAAAAGGCTAACGTATTAGGCAAAATGTTCGCGGAAAACTTGACCCTCGATGATTAAGGTGCTACCCCGCCGTCGGTTCCTAATTGCGGTTTTCATATGAAAAAGCTGAAGATCCGGCATCGGGATGTACTCCAAGTCTTACGAGGGCTTGATGTTAATAAAGCTAGCGGGCCTGACGGAATACCGGCCCTGGTATTGCAGAGGTGCGCTGTAGAAATAGCTCCAATTTCGACGAAGCTTTTCAAAATGTCTCTGAAGTCTGGCTCTGTGCCCTCTGGTTGGAAAAAAGCGATCATTCACCCCATTCCAAAGAAGGGTGACCGCTCCAACCCAGTCAACTACCGCCCCACAGCGATCACATCTGTTCTGTCAAAAGTGATGGAACGTGTGATCAATGACAAACTGCTCACATACCTCGGGAAGAACAAAATTATTAACGACCGTCAATACGTGACATACAATACTTATGTGACGCATGTTTGGGGGCGGTGCCTGGAACGTTTCGGTGAGACCCAAACGGTTGGACTGGATGTTTCCAAGGCCTTTGACCGGGTTTGGCATCGAGCGCTTGTCAACAAACGGCGTTCTTACGGACTTCCCGCATCCTTGTGTGCGTGGATTGCCAACTTTTTGAGGGAGAGGTCGATTCAGGCGGTTTGCTGACGGTTTCACCTCTTCCTCGCATTCGATAAATGCTGGCGTCCCACAGGGATCGGTTCTGTCTCCGACTTTGTTTCTGTTGCTCATCAACGACCTCTTGTCATGTGCACCGATTCATTGTTACACGGATGACAGTACAGTCCATGATAGCTTTTTGTTTGACAAGCCTCCAAAGAGCACACAAACCCCAATAACTCGGAGGGCTTTGAAGCAAAGAACGGACGGTTACCTCGAGAGTGTTTTCTTTTGGGGTAAGAATAACCTCTTCGAATTTAATGTTTCAAAGACCCAATCCTGTTTGATATCGTCTAAAAGGGATCGAAATGATAATTTAGTCTCCTTCAACGGAAGCATTATTCTGAGCAGGACCTTCATTGATATGCTTGGTGTAACTCTAAGTGAACAGCTCAAGTGACCAGATGGGGGCTCGATCGAAACCAGAGTTAAGTTAGCCTCTCAGAAACTGGGCTTACTGTACAGGGCCCACAGATACTTAATAGTACACCACTGCTAACCCCGTACAAATCGCAAGTGCGCCCCATGGTTGAATTTGGCAGCCACCTCTGGTCTGGAGCTCCAAAATACCTAAAAAAACCTTGACTCTGGGCAGAAACGGGCGGTCCGTTTTAAAGATTCTCCTATCTTAACAGACAGATTGCAATCTTTAGAGCACAGGCGTCAGGAGGGAATGCTGTTCTTGTTCTACCGGTATTAAAATGGAAGATGCTCCGATGAACTAGCGTCATTGATCCCCTCGGCACCGGTGCATAGTCAGGAAACACGCCAAACACGCGCTTAACATTTGTACACTGTTGACATTAGTCACATGAGAACGGGTCGTTTTTACGACTCGTTCTTGAGTTCAACAGCTCGGCTGTGGAACGATTTACCGGCCTCTGTGTTTCCCCCCTCCTACATCATGGGTCTCTTCAAGACCCATGTTCACTCCTTCCTTTCCTCAAAAATACCCTCCAGACAGCATCCACAAAGATGACATAGGCCCTGAGGGAAATTATTTTCCTCAGGGCCTCCTGTGTGGAGTTAATGTAAAAAAATTTTTTTAAAAAATGGGTGCATGCGTTAATTGAAATTGTATTCAAGCGTAAGGCGTAAAATTATCCAAGTTCAACTATCTTTTAATATTCAAAATTGTAACTAGTACCTAAGTATAAATCATTTCAGACAAACGGTAATGCAGTTATCAGTTATATAATATTACAACATTAATTAATAACTAGCAAACCCGCTCCGCAGGTTTTTACTGCTAGACCCTGCGGGTGGCTTTTCATTCGACTTCGTTCAATTAGTTTTGGTAACCATGTCATTATCCAATAGGAACTGGTTCCAAAGATTCCTAGGATCCACTGATATCCAGTGATAGCTAGTTACAGGGATAAAGTAACCGGGACGGGCAATGCCGTCATATGTAATATACAGGGTGTCCGGGGGTAAAGTGCATTAACTTCAGGAGGTGATTCTACATGATGATAGGAGTAAAAAAGATCAACAACTTTTTCCTAAATTCCAACTTTTCCCGTATAAAAAGACGTACCTACTAAAAATCCCTAGTGTGAGGTACGATTTTACTTGCTGAGAGCCTGCCGGGCACGATTGAACCAACATTGCGTGATTGTGATTGGCCCGTATCGTAACTGCGGAAAATAATAAAGCTGGCCGCACTCGCACCGTTCTAATTTTATCTTTTTACTAAAAACTACTAAAAGTTGGAATTTCGAAAACAGTTATTTATCTTTTTTAGTTACAAAAATATGTAGAATCACCTCCCGAACTAAATACTGCCGTCAATCTTTCCATATCTAGAGAGAAACTACAGGTTCACTAAGTAGTACTTATACCCAGGGGGGCAGGTCCTCATGCGACCTGCTAACGGAAGTAGCGCCATCTATTGACGAATTTTTAAATTCGAAACCGAATTACAAAGGTAGCTTTGTTTGAAATTCCACGTACACAGATGTTATTTGTGGGGCGGCGCGTGTGGTGTGGCATCAGACATGTACTTGAAGCCTGGTTCTGAAATTCAAAGACGCAGACGCTACCCTATTAATACTGTTCGATTTTCTTTATTTGAATTGTGTATTTGTTTTTTTTTTAATTTTTGACAGATTTACCTGGAAGTTCAATTCAGATACAAACACTTTTATTATAAAGTTTTAGCTTCGAGAAATACGACTTTGCCCGCAGAAGACACTACGTAAACAACACTGAATATTGCATGATTTGAAGTAACTAAGAGTAACAAACGTTCGCCTTTATTATATCTATAAGATTATGTTGAATTATACCTACTAATATAATTGTGAATTAATTATTAGAATGGAAAATATGTACAAAAACATTATTTGAATGGCGCGTAAATTTTATAAGTCAAAACCATATTTTCGATGATCGTGTCAAAAATGGCGGTCCACGCATGTGCAGATATATGATACACGATACCTAAGTTCAATGTTGCCAACATAATAATGATATTTTTTTATTAGTAACGTTCAAAAAAATAAAATATACACAACGTATAACAAAAACACCGTTTAACGGTGGTGAAGTGTTTTTTTTTTATAAGTAAGGGTGATATTGTTTTAACAATACATAAAAGCAACTGATTACATAAATTGTTATCCCGCCTAGGAATATTGTGACTCCGGTAGGGTTACGATTCGGGGAAAAATCTGAAACTTTTATTTAACTATTTATATCTTAATTCAAATTGCTTATAAAAAAACGGCTTAATGAGGGAAACAAAGCTCTGCGGCCTGCGGAGTGTGCGGAATGCGGCCTGCGGAGTGTGCGGAGTGTCCGGGTGTACGGAATTTGCGGAGTGTGCGAATGTGTTCTGAGTGTGCGGAGTGTGCGTAATGCGGAGAGCGGGGTGCTCGGAACACGGCAGCGTGCGGCGCGTCAGGTCGACTGACCGCAGACACGGCTATTTTTATTCCTCTTTGTATAAATTATAAATATATGTTTTGCGTGTGCATGAGCAGATACTGCTGGTGTCATGTTACCATGGCCTTGAAACCACATTACCCACGAGCCGATAGTCAAAGACCGACTATCTACCCGACAATTGCCGCCATGGACACTGCGGACTAAGGTGTTCAACTAATAATACTGATTGACAGATTGAGACAATTTGCAAAACACTTATCACGGTCATTGCGATTGTCAAATATCACACCACAAGGGTCATTGTATAGAAACCGGAAAAATGGTTCCATGGCAGTAGATCTTCCGACCGTTAGCTCCCCGGCATACTATAGAATGTGCAGTCGGTTTAGGAAAAATACCGAATACCTATGTACTTATAAAAAATACGAGGGGTGATCAATAAGTACCCGTGTGGTACGTAGGAATGAAGATGAAAGTTTTTTTACTTTTTTATCGATAAAAATACGATAATTAACTCTTCAAAATGCGCTTCGGATTCAGCGATAACCTCCTGGTTTGAGCTTATTTTTTCCCCCCAATCATGTTATCATTTTGGGGAACAGAAAAAAGGAGCCAGGTCGGGCGAGTATGGTGGGTGCGGTAGCAATTCGTGAGCGCAAGTCAGGCAATTTGACCCTGACAATTTCGGATGAATGTTCTAATTCGCTTGTTGTCCACCGTGTAGTGTTGAGTACCTCATACAAGAGGCACCTCAAATGTTCCATACAAAAATGTAAAATGTCCCCCCACCTCACAAAATTTATTTGTACCAACTCTTTTTCTTTGTATTACTACAAATGTCATACGAGAACTTGCGACTCGCGAGCGGCAGTGGAGCTGGGTGCGAACACGGGGGGACGCCGGCCGGTGACGTCACGTTGTCACGTATGGGACAAATATGAAGGGGGACAAATATGAGGTGCGAGGCGGTTGGTGTATTGGACTACATTCATGACATGTCACATATGGGACAAATATGAGGTGAGGTGTGAGGTGGTACAAATGTAGAAGGTGGTGAGGTGAGTTAATTCTTGTATTGCATGACATTTTTGTATTAGATCCGTGAGGTGTGAGATGGTGAGGTGATTTTTTGTTGTTGTTATTTTTAAATATTTTTCCGAGTTAATGGCGGCCATACAAACTACGGTCCACCGGAGAGGCCTACCTGTACAGGTATGCCTGCGCAGGTAGACCGGAGCGTGTGTGGGAATAGAACTACGCAGTTTTTTGAACCTGCGCAGGCGACCGGTGCAAAATCTAAAATCAATTCTTTCGAAACGAACCTGCACAGGTCACCTCTCCGGTAGACCGTAGCGTGTATGGCTTACTTAAGATTCCCAAAATTTTTTTAAAAATATTTTTTTTATTGTAAATTATTGTTATGTGAATACCGCGCAAGAGTCCCAACAGCCCCAATTTTTTAATTATTTTTATGTGATTACCGCACAAGAGTCCCAACCACTCAATTTTTTTTTTTTAATTTTTAAATTTTTTTTTTATGTAAATTATTTTTATATGAATACCACAGAAGAGTCTCAACTGCCCCATTTTTTTAAATTGTAAATTATTGTTATGTGATTGCCGCACAAGAGTCCCAACTGCTCCAATTTTTTTTTAAATTTTTTTGTTTGTAAATTAATAGGTTTGCCTAGGTCTTGGCGGCGGATGCGTCTAAGGTGAAATATTTTCCTCATGGCCTACTGTGTGGAGCTAAAGTAAAAATCATGTTGCTGAAATTCTCCAGCCACCCCCCCCCCCCCCCCCCATTTTCACACTCCTAAGCTAAAATCCTGTCACACCTCACCTCAATTGAGGTGGGACACCTCAACATCTCATTTCAGTATTTGCGTACCTAACTCATCATCAGTACAAACTCATCCTGATGTCGTGTCCTACCCAATACCTACCACCGTGAGCAATCGCGGCACGCATCGGCTTCACCTCTCTCACACTTAACTTATTAGGTAAAGTGGTAAAGTATTGATTACCGTTCTGTACGGCCTCTGCTACTTCGCGCACTTAGTTCGGCGATCAGCAAGAATCATGTCATGGACCTTTTCAACGATTTTCTCGGCAACCACGCTTGCCGGGCGGCCTGGCCGCTACTCATCAAAAACAGATGTACGACCACATTTAAATTTCAATTCGTTGAACCAATATTTCACGGTTGTCACAGATGGTGAAGGGTCCCCAGAGACAGCCTCCAACTTTGCTTTTATTTCTTCGCATGTTTTTCCATCCAAAAATAAAAAAAGCTAATTTAAGATCGACGTTGCTGTTTTTGCATTTTATCGAAAAACACGAAACACATGTGATACAATGAAAAAAATTACATTTAAAAAAAACTCTCGTTGAGTGTTTCAGGCTTATAATAATTGTTTATAATTTAGGAAATGAGATAAAAAGAATTTGGCATTCTCAGACTATAAAAATATTAGCATTTGTTATTTCGGCTACTGGCATTATACCTAGCTCTCTTATTCAAAATTTAGGCGTATTACATTTGTCAAAGAATTTATATATAAAAATGCAAAAGGCAGTCATTTTAAATACATGTAGGATTTCGAAAGATTTTTTAAATATTTATATTGAGGGATCAGTAGGATTTATTGGACCAGTTAGGATTTCATCAGAGCCGAACCCTCTGATATGAAAATATCTAGAGACGGTGAAATATTTTCCCATTATGTTTCTGGTGGTTTGACGTATTGTTCTTGTATTGTTTTGTATTTATTATACTTATATAGTGCACTTACATTGCGTGAATTTACTAGATAATCATTTGTGGAAAAGTGTGTGGAAGGGTTTAGTCTTTCATTTGGGAAAGATTTAACCCGGACATAAAATCTGGAGCACCGTAAAAAATTGTTACCCTTTGTGCTATGCATAAAAATCTTGTCTTTAAAATATTTTTATTTTTTATTTATTTATTAAAGAGAAAATACAGATACAGATGTCAATTGACAAGAATATACAAAACAATAACTAGAGAACTCAACTGCATCCAAACTTTTTCTCACGAATTAACATTAACAGCAGATAAAAAACATATACAAATATTCTTACTTATAAATATGGAAAAGACGTATGTATATAGGTACATAAGAATATTATTTTACAAATAGAGAGATGAAAAAATGCGCAATATCCTTATAAAAGGCTACAAATTATTTTTGGAAAGATTTTGATGGTAAGTCCAAAAACATATATATAGATAAAAAAAATAATGTTATACTGAAATTTAAAAAATAAAAGTAGTTAAAATTATAAACCAAGTAATATCTAAGTTATTGTACTTTGTAGGAAAACAGCCTTCAATCTTCTACTAAAAGTACCTACTACGTGTATCGAAAAATAAGTCGGAATCCTTGAGGTTTGATTTCGATTAAACAATTCTCACATTCTTCTAATTGGATCCCTGACACCAGCATTTGTACGCGTCCGGCTAATGTGGAATAAGTCGTTAAGCCTTATTACTCTTGGTGGTATTTTGAAGTTTATTAGTTTCAGTAGGTCAGGACAGTCAATAACATTGTTGCAGATTTTATATAGAGTCATGAGGTCAAGGTATGTTCGCCGGTTAGATAGAGTAGAGACGTTATAATTCGAGACTATATTTATGTACCCCCGTTTAGGTGCAATCATTCTGTAACTGAGGCATTGCAAAAATGTCTTTTGAATACTTTCAAAATTGTCTTTATAGATACCGCAAAGTGGAGTCCATACGGAGGAGCAGCATTCGAGTTGAGAACGGACCAGCGTGTAGTAAAGAAGAAAGAAGAAGATAGGTTTTCAAAACTCTCGGCTGTTTCTGATGACAAATCCTAGAATGCAGTAAGCTTTATTCAAAATATTCTCAATGTGCGCATCGAAATGGAGTTTGGAATCAAAAGTACGCCTAGATCTCTTATACAGTAAACGCGCTCGAGTAATACCATATAATAATTACAAATACAATAATTGTGTATGATATCATTGTGATTTTTAGTAAAGCTTATTTGTTGAAATTTGTTGTAACTTAGGTAAATTTTGTTTTCATTGCAAAATGCTTCGAACCTTACTAAATCGCTTTGGATGAGCAGACAATCGTTTAAATTTCTAACAAGGGCAAATATTTTTATGCCGTCAGCGTACAAAAGAAATAAACAATGCATGAAACATTTAGTAACGGTGTTATTTATACAGTTTATTAATTAAAAATAATAAATAAAAACTATCCTATGAATCAGTCGGAAATATAGTATGGTGTCGTCTGACAGATGGCTGTCCGTGACGGTAATGTCAACTTGCCTCTGCAACCTGTCTTCAAACACGGGTACTTATTAATCGATCCTCGTAAAACTAAGTGCCCGAAGGGGTATGCAGAGAGTATGTACCGCCGAATAATAAAAGTATAAAAATTTTTTTCATTCAAATGCTTCGATGATATAACTACTTGTCTATGTACTGTATATACCAGCGTATAAATACAACAAATGAACAGTAAATAAATTCGTGTGATTTCCAACTGATTATTAAAGTCCATTTTATTTTTTAAACTAGCTGACCCGGAAAACTTCATTCCGCCTCAGAATCAATAACTGTTGTGTGAACTTATTAGCTGAATTAAATTCAGTTTTTTATTAAGTTAAAAATTACACAATGAAGCAATTATCGATGCGTAACTGTCCGCGTTTTGTTTTTGTCAGTGTCAGAGATGACGTTGTATACGGATTTATAATTTATGTGATTTTCTTACTTTTCGATTTACTTACGGGAATTGCGTTTGATTTTCTTTATATGTCTGACGGAGATTTATTATAATTATTGTATTTTTCTTTTGGAGGTAGAGAAATGTTTCGTGAAGACGTTGACATATGTTCGCAGTTTGTCCCAATTTGGACTGTTGACATTGATTGTGTAAGAAAGAGGTGCACAAACTCCTATCGCAATGTATAAAAAAGTCCAATAATGCAGAATTCAACAAAACTATTGAAAGTAACTGGCCAAATTACATAGGTACATTTTTTTCATAGATGGTTCCAAACTCAGTCCAGCCTCCCATTGTGGAGCCAGCGTCTATGCACCTCACAGGAAATTGTGTTTCCCACACAGACTTCCCAAAGAGTGTTCTATTTTTTCTGCTGAATGCATATCTATCAAAGATGTTTTACGACTCTAGAACGACGATTTTAAATCTCTCTACATTAGAAATGCCCTCATCCTTTCAGACTCACTTAGCTCACTACAAAAAATAAGCGCATCCCCTCTCAACTCCAGTAGCGACTCTCTTACCTGCTCTATCAGAGACCTCCTGCATTCCATGTCGCTGGATGAAGTGTCAGTGGTCTTGGCCTGGATCCCAAGATAGGATCCCAGATGTTGGAAATGAAAAGGCTGATTCTATTTCTAAGGAATCCATTGTCCATGATCCATTAAGTAGTACCTATACATATTCCTGTTAGAGACTTTTTCCCTATAATTAAAAATAAGTTACGACGCCAATGGTCCTCTGAATGGAAATCATCCTCTCTGATAAAAGGTCACCAGTACCTACTCATTAATTCAACCTTCTCTTCCTGTCAAGCTCTGGTTTCACAAATACACTTCCATGCCTACAAAATACATCTCTTCCATGACTCGAATGCGTCTAGGTCATAATTATTGTTGCCTTAGCCATCTAGCTAGATTCCACATAGTCAATTCGCTTTATTGTGAATTGCGATTGTGTTTCAGAGGATACTTTAGACCATAATTTTTTTGAGTGTCCTATCAATGACCAATTTCCAAAATTCATACATGAATTGATAAAACTTTAAATTTAATTCCCTACCAGTATACCCTGCATTCTTAGTCTCAACTCTCCTGAAATTCACTATTTGTTAGCAAAATTTATTTGTAAAAATGGCTTTAACATTTAAGCATCAATCACATTTCTTTCTCTTCCACACGTATGCATTTGTTCTTGCAGTGTTATTACTATTTTTGGAATTTATCTATTCCATGTAAAAAACTAAATGTGTAACTAATTTAAAGAATCTGAAAATGTAACTAATTTTAAAAAACTGAAAATTATGACTAATAAAAAAAAACTGAAAATTTAAATAATTTAAAGAAATGGCCAAGATCACCCTTGGTGGATGAAAGCCAAATAAATAATTTTAAAAAAAGTTTAATAACAAAAGAAAAAACCACCAGCGCATTGACATTTGACGTTTTTTGAATTTTCAGAACTCACTCACTACTCAATATTATAGGTACTTTTCACAAAATGCCTTCAACTCTTTCAAATATGAGAATTCGTTCCATATAAAATGTATGGGGAAAAGAATTTATTTAATTACTATTTTTTTCGTTAATTATTGTGATGTTTTAATAGTTATTATCCTATCTGGGGCCGAGACAAATCCAACAAATCAATGATCATCAAAATCGGCCCGGCCATTCTCGAGTTATAAATAGTGTAACTAACCCGACTTTGTTTTATATTATACTAGCTGACCCGGCGAACTTCGTACCGCCTCAGAATCAATAACTGTTGTGTTAACTTATTAGCGGAATTAAATTCAGTTTATTAAGTTAAAAATTACACAATGAAGCAATTATCGGTGCGTAACTGTCCGCGTTTTGTTTTTGTCAGTATCAGAGATGGCATTGTATACGGATTTATAATTTATGTCATTTTCTAACTTTTCGATTTACTTACGTGAATTGCGTTTGATTTTCTTTATAGGTCTGACGGAGATTTATTATAACTGTTGTATTTTTCCTTTGGAGGTAGACATACGTTTCGTGTAGACGTAGACATATGTTCACAGTTTGTCCAAATTTGGACTATTGACATTGAGTGTGTAAGAAAGAGGTGCACAAACTCCTATCGCAATGAATCTCTCCCCTTATACTCATATCCCTATGAAAGTCTTACTTTCTATCCAAAGGTGCACCAATTTATTGGAATATGTAAAAAAATATATAAAAAGTCCAATAATGCAGAATTCAACAAAATTATGGAAAGTAACTGGCCAAATTATGTACATTTTTTTCACAGATGGTTCAAAACTCAGTTCGGACTCCCATTGTGGGGCCAGTGTCTATGTACCTCACAAGAAATTGTGTTTCCCACACAGACTTCCCAAAGAGTGTTCTATTTTTTCTGCTGAATGCATAGCTATCATAGAAGTTTTACGACTCGTCAAATCTCTCAATATTAGAAATGCCCTCATCCTTTCAGACTCACTTAGCTCACTACAAAAAATAAGCGCATCTCCTCTCAACTCCAGTAGCGACTCTCTTACCTGCTCTATCAGAGACCTCCTGCATTCCATGTCGCTAGCTCAAGTGCCAGTGGTATTCGCCTGGATCCCAAGACACCTTGGTATTGTTGGAAATGAAAAGGCTGATTCTATTTTTAAGGAATCCATTGTCCATGGTCCATTAAGTAGTATACCAATTCCTGTTAGAGACTATTTCACTATTTTTAAAAATAAGTTTCAACGCCAATAGTCCTCTGAATGGAAATCATCCTCTCTGATAAATGGTCACCAGTACTCATTAATTCAACCTTCTATTCCTGTCAAGCTCTGGTTTCATAAATACACTTCCATGCCTAAAAAATACATCTCTTCCATGACTCGAATGCGTCTAGGTCATAATTATTGTTGTCTTAGCCATCTCGCGAGATTCCACATAGTCAATTCGCCTTATTGTGATTGTGGTTCAGAGGATACTTTAGACCATAATTTTTTTGAATGTCCTATCAATGACCAATTTCCAAACTTCATACATGAATTGATAAAACTTTAAATTTAATTCCCTACCAGTATACCCTGCATTCTTAGTCTCAACTCCCCTGAAATTCATTATTTGTTAGCAAAATTTATTTGTAAAAATGGCCTTAACATTTAAGCATCAATCACATTTCTTTCTCTTCCATACGTATAGTCTGTCAAATAAGAGTAGAAAATATAAAAAATGGAACTAAGAAATTTTTAGGCTGGCAACACCAATTTATCTGTCAAATATTCTTTAAAAGTGCAATGACACTGAAAATACAAAACACTGTATACAAATTTAATAAACATTTTTTTGTACTTAAAAAAAAAATCGAAGAAGCACTATTGTGAAGGTACCTACTAAATGACATAAATTTGATTAAATTGTGTTTTACAAAGTGATTGGCTTTCATTTAATTTAACATAGATTTGAATTTAACAGTAGGTGGAAAGGAAGAATCATTAATGGTGAGTTTAGTTACACTACTTTTAGATCTGAATTAGTTAAATATATTCAGATCTAAATTTAGAGGCATGATCTAAAGCCCGGGCAACGCTAGGTACTTAAGCTAATATTAAATAAATGTGAGCAATTTCTAAAGTGTGCTTTATATTTTATTACAATATCGTTATTCTTCATTATGTTTACACAAAATTGCAAACTGCAAACAAAAAAAATGTAGGTTACACAGCTTTAGATTAACACCATGATTATATTTTTAGTATTGCCATTTGGGCAACGGTGGCGCCCTCATATATTTTCTACTCTTATTTGACAAACTGTATGCATTTGTTCTTGCAGTGTTATTATGTTCAATTTTACAGGTTCGTTTTTTTTGGAAACCTCTACATCTTCCTACTCTGCAATTTTGTAATTACTGTTAATATCAACTCCGGTATAATCATATAAATATTTGTCTTGGCCAATTGTATATTTTTGATAATATAATTTATCTATTCCATGTAAAAAACTGAAAATGTAACTAATTTAAAAAATCTGAAAATGTAACTAATTTAAAAAAACTGAAATTTCGACTAATTAAAAAAAAAACGGAAAATGTAAATAATTTAAAGAGATGGCCAAGATCACCCTTAATGGATGAAAGCCAAATAAATAATTTAAAAAAATAATAAAAACAAAAGCAAAACAACCAGCGCAATGACATTTGACGTTTTTTGAATTTTCGGAACTCACTCACTGCTCAATATTATAGGTACTTATAACAAAATGCCCGCAGCTCTTTCAAATATGAGAGTTCGTTCCATACAAAATGTAGGGGGAAAAGAATTTTATTAATAACTATTTTTTCCGTTAATTATTGTGATGTTTTAATAGTTATTATCCTATCCGGGGCGGAGACAAATCCAACAAATCAAAGATCATCAAAATCGGTGGGGCCGTTCTCGAGTTATAAATTGTGTAACTAACCCGACTTTGTTTTATATATTAAGATTATTAAGATAAGATAAGATAAGATTAGTGAATAATGCACAAAAAATATGATTTCATCAAAATTATAATGTTGAGGGACAGCTATCGGGGGATCAATTGACTGGTCATCGGAAAAATGCAATACAATTCTTATACATTACGCACTTTTTCGTCGTTTGTCGTAAAACATGCATTTTTTACGTAGTATTTTTCGCTGAAATACTGCAGTTTCCCACAGTAAATGACTATTATTATTCCAATGTACATTCAAACATAAAAAGACAACTTTCTAAATCTTCAGTTACCTCCATACTTGTTGGGGCACATGGCACGACGCATCAAAATTTCATTCTAAAAATTTGCACAAATTAAAGGTGTAATTGACGATATGACTGATCCTCCCTCCGTTGCTCTATCACGCTCACTATTTTATATAAAACTTTATTATTTTAGAAACCCTTTATCACTGACAAAACGCATAAGTTTCTTCTAGAAAACTTTTAAAAATACTTTAATTAAAAGTTAAGCTTAATTTAAATTTAAGGTTTGATTATTGTTTTTCTTCTTCTTCTACTTCGTGTGCCCTATCAAGTCACCCCCGACATTGGCGATCACTATGGTAAATGTATCCCTATCTTGCGCTGCCCGGAAAAGCTTCTCCACACTTCTAATACCGGTCCATTATCGTACATTTCGCAGCCAAGACATTTGTCTCCTACCAGGCCCTCGGCGACCCTCTCTTTTGCCTTTTAATATTAATGGATCAAGTGATATTTCTCCCCTCGAAGTATGTGACACAGATTGAAATTTTACTGACTTTTACTATGTGAGCAGTTCTCTATCTGCTGTAGTGCGCCCGAGAAATTCTGTGTTGGTGATCATGTCGGTCCATGGGACTTTGAGCATTCTCCGGTGAAGTTAAATTAATTGTTTTAAAGGTTTTACTTAAATTACTTTAAAAAGCGTTTTCTTTTGTTGAATCAACGCTCGCAAAAACTCATACTTTCGTAACGTAAAGAAGAATTAAACCATAATGTAAATCAAATTTTTTTTTTGCAATATTTAATTTTTTTCGAAATACTTGCATTTATCGTCACACTTTGATGCATTTAAATGTGCATATTTTAATTTTTTCAGCATTAGTAATGATTCAATAATCTAAATTTACAATAATTTAAATCTACCTTGATTCTTTCATTTTTAAAGTCGTTTGGAGGGCAATTATATAAATTGATCCCCTCGTAACCAATGGATTTCTTACCATAGTTAGTATGTATGGTGTTTACACGAATGTTATCGTGTAATCGTGTAAAGTGTGTTTGTACTTGGGACATATTAATGAATTCTGCGTTTGTGTGTTTGAGTTTATTATTTATTTTTTTACATAACGAGTTAGTCTGGTGGAACAATAATTGCGTAGATACAAGGTGGTTATTATTGTATTTTTTATGAGATATCCCAGCGATGTTGAGCTCATGATTTTACCATCGAACTGCATACTTACCTCAATTTTTTTTCTCAATGATATCCCACTGTTGCTTTGGAGTAACAAAATATTAACCAAGCCTAAAACTACAGAATATCATATTAATATTGTATATAGATGAATTTCACACGGGAAACCTGCAAATGTAGGAAGTGGAAAACATAAATAGGTGTAAAAAAGTGTAAAGAAAATGAAGAAACATTCTATGATTTTAATGTTAATGACCCGGAAAAATATCTTAATATCCAAGAAAAAAGGTTTAAACAAGATATAGGCAAAATCCCGAAATATGGTCAAAAATGACATCCCAGCTGAAAATAAAGGGTTGATGGAATGAGGGGTAACATGTAGGGCCGGCCCTACCCGAGCGCAATAATTGGAGCAGTCAGCTCCGGTCGCCGAATAGCAAAGACGCTTATAAAACCTAACTTCCAAGACATCGCCCGCCACAAACATACACAAAAAATACAAATCATTAAAATATTATTGATCATAGTGATCACTAACCTGAGCGTCTACTGGTTTTGACAGGGTCGCCAACATTTTATTCACGCCGAGAGCCGTTCGGCTCTGCACCAGCCCTAGAAAAATGGAAGAAAACGCGATGAACCTAATTCTTACCGGAGATATGCATACTGCATGCCATCTTCTTCTTTAAAAAATCTCTTCTAAGCTCTTTGGTCGAAGACTCTACGATATTTTAAGATTTATAGTCCTCACCTGGATCTCTAGCATGGTGAAATCGATAACTTTACAATATCGGATAGATAGGCGTAACTTCCGGTGATTTTATATCGATTTCCCTAACACAGTTTCACTGTTGGTAGCCGAACCGATATTTGCAGGGAATAAATAACAACTGTTAACTGTTAACGATATACGCTGGCAACACTGACGGATCTGTCCGCGAATTCAAAATCCGAAACGTCAAACGCCAATCAATTACGTAAAAATATTAATAATTTGGCAATTTTGAATTGAAATGCTAACCTTTATATGCATTGGCAGTCCGCATTTATTTTTTGACGCTAAACGGGAGTTAATTAGTTCACGACGTCTTTATCAGATTTCAACCATTTTCATATCTCAAAGATCGAACAAATAAATCGATTGCGTCTTAGATGCATTATTTATCTCTATTTATTGCGTATACGATTTCTTTCATTTCTAAAAGCTTCGTTAATTCAATACGTTAATTAATTAAGTTATTTTGCATAACGAACGACATAAATAAAATAAATGCACATATTGACAGCTAACCGAAACTTATCTGATAAGTACGAGGGCTGTCCGTAAAATAAGGTCTCCAAAAGGTGCTGCGGTCGCGCGGAACAATTTTACGCAAGATCCGAGAAAACTGGCGTGTAGCCTGGTTTCCCTACGCCAAATCCCCACAACACTGCACTCTCTGTGACATGTAGTCTCGGCGTGGAATGAAGATGAAGCTTCCGTCCGCGATGAAGCTTCCGCTCGCCGCACCCGCCAGGTGTGAATTACGCTCTATAATTAGTTTTTTTGTGTGAAGAACAAAACCCCGCTAGAAATTCATTCTCAGCTACTTGAAGTGTATGGAAAACATGTATGAGTGCAAAAACGTGCACAAATGGGGCAGAGAATTTATAAAAGCGTGCCTGACGGCCATCGGTTTCAGATGAAAAAATTGCCAAAGTGGAAAAACAATTATTACAAATCGACGGGTGACGGTTCGGGAGCTCTGTGATATGACCACAAAGTCTGCCCAAGGTGGGTCCCAAAATGCTCACCGAAGATCACAAACAACAACGGGTTGAAGCAGTCCGCGAATTCCTTGAGTGCTACGAAATCGATGGTGAAGAATTCTTGGACTCAATTGTGACTGGGGACGAGACCCGGATACACTACACGACCCCGGAGACAAAGGAACAATCCCAGTGACATCATTCAGATTGGCCGAAGCAAAGTTTAAAAACGAATTACAGAGCGTAACTCGCACATGGCGGGTGCGGCGAGTGGAAGCTCCATCGCTAATGGCTGCCACGCAGAGACTAAGCGTCACAGAGGGTGCAATTGAGGATTTGACAAGAGAAAACCAGGCTACACGCCAGTGTTGCAGGATCTCGCGTAAAATCATTCATCGCGACCGCAGTGCCTTGGAGACCTTATTTTACGGACAGCCCTAGTACCTACTATGGCATCCGGGCTAAAATTTATCAATCTTCGGTCGGAATTTCTCTTATCAATTGTTGAGCCTGACCGTAAATATTGATAACTGACCATAGATGACGGATTTGGTCAATATGGTATTTATATAGGGCTTTATAGATCGACCATGCTAGGTACCCTGGAGATGTATAGTGTGTATTAAGAAACAAAAATCCGAGGAATATTGGACCACCGTGGAATCCTAGGAAATCCTTTATCTTGTCGGAAAACTAAAGATCAACAATTAAACCCGGATCCTGCCAACAGCAATTTATTTTCACAATCATATTTCAGCTTACAGCTTACTTTCACGCCAGGTGAGGAGATTATTATTGTATACTTTCAAATCCAGTTCTAAGCAGATTCTAATCTGAAATATACGTTAAATTTAAATAATATATTTATCAAATTATGCTTAGTTATAGCAGGGAAACAAATTTGTTTTTAATTTTATTTTGTCCTGAGAAAAGAGTTCTTCCAAAATCGGTAAATGATTTAAATCATTCTAATACTAATATGGTGCAAAGTGGGTGTTTCGTCTAATTACCGTTTTACAAGTTTACTAGCCTTTTATTTCAGTTAAATTAAAAATAATAATAACTAAATAAAAATTAAAATCGTCATCATCATCTTCTTCCCCTTATACTATTCGAGTCGGGGGTCCACTGCATCGACAAGGCTTCTCCATACGTCCCTGTCTTTTGCTGATTGTTCGGCCTCCGTCCATGGCAGACCCATCCTCTCCTCACACATTTTCTGGAGTTGCCTCGCCCAACTGTGTCTGGGACGGCCCACTGGACGTCTACCCATCTAAATTAAATAAGTTAAAAAACAATGACAATAAAATCACAGGACAAGAGAAAACATACACCCAACCATGACCGGTAGGTAATTTCTGTTTAGATACAAAAGAAGTATTCAAACAGATTCTTTTATGAAAATGTGATTTGATATTAGTCAAAAAATTCCCAGATCAAAATAACAATTGCAGAAACTATTCTAATAAATTACTTTTATTCGTATTGCAATATGCCAGTCAATAACTATTATCATATTCACACATCAGAATCTTAACAAATTCTTGTATTTCTCTGTAAGCCAACTGCTCTTAATTCATTTCTTAAAATCGTTATGAAGATTACTGTTATGATGTTCACATAACACGTTGGTAGAACTCACCGAAACCCGTTAGAGGCATTAAGGCAGAGATGTAGGCGAAGACAGACGAACATACTTGAATAAATGGAAAGTAATTTTGGTATGCATTCATCGTATATAGATTCACGACAATATTATTAAACAAACACATTTTGTAAATAATAATACAGCTGCAGAAGAACATTGATTTTTCCATTGATTCAGGAGTCTTTTTGATATTTGAGAGTGGCGTGTTGTTAGGTTTATTAGCTCTGTCGTGGAATGGCTTTTATTTTTCCTCCCTCCTGTACGTTTAGTTTCATCCCTCCTGTCGCCCAACAGCATCCTCAAATATAAAAAAAGTTCTGAAAAAACCCATGGGTCCCCTGAAGATATTGATCAGTGGTTCACTACTTTTTTTGGAATTATTTTAAACACAAACCAGATTCCTAAAAAAAAAGCTCATATCACTCAATGGAATCATTCTACCTACCATATATATCTACACACTATCCAGATGGCACCCCCAACAGGAAAACGTTATACGGTGGGCAAGTACTTCCTCCCAGCCGAAATACTGGCAATCAGGAGAAAGGCAAGGAGGGTGTATGTCCTGTCAATGTATGCATGGATAAGTTATAAAATCGCCTGGACACGAGCCAGCTGACGTATTAATAATGTATGCCTTTATCACATAAACTATGCGGACGACATGATTCTTCTAGCTCCCTCGATCAAGGAATTGGAATATTATTAAAAATCTGAGAAGAATATGCAAATGTCCCTCAAGAAGACGGAACTAATCGCATGTCACCTCGGAAAAAATCCCGAGAAGATGCTCCCCGTACAACTTACAAAAAAAAAAGTATTATCTAAGAATGTAAAATACTTGGGGCACATCATTACTGAAGACTTATCGGACGATGTTGATATTGAACGACAAGGAAGTAGTATAAGTAAACCGTCTAATATGATTTCCCAAAAATTCTTCCAATGCAGCAAAAATGTTAAAAAAACATTTTTCAGTGCATTTTGAACTATTATTATAAGCAATAATTATTAGCCTGAAACACTCATTAACATTGAAAAAATCTCCCGAGAAAAGATAAATGCCGCCGACGGGACTTGAACCCGCGTCCTTCTGATATCCGGTCAACTGCTCTACCACTGAGCTACGTCGGCTTATCTCGTAGCTCAGTCGTAGAGCAGTTGACCGGATATCAGAAGGACGCGGGTTCAAGTCCCGTCGGCGGCATTTATCTTTTCTCGGGAGATTTTTTCAATGTTAATGAGTGTTTCAGGCTAATAAATATTGCTTATAATAATTGTTACCCTTTGTGCTATGCATAAAAATCTTGTCTTAAACATTAGTTTACCAATTAAAAATAATAATTCATTTTGAACTAGCCTATATACGTGTGAAACATGGTGTCACTATATATATACCTACAATATAATAAAGCCAGCAGAATTATATTTGGATTCATCGCATCGACAATGTTTACAACTAGGAACCAGGACCGAGTGAATTCACCAACTTGATGAGACACCGGTTCACTGGAGCCAGGATGCCGGTATGGCCTCCAACAACACGACGGTGACGACAGTCTTCCAGCACCAGGTCCCACTCCTGAGTGTGCGCTGTACTCATCACGCCCTGTATCATTGATTATTGTTTATATTATTTTATATTTTTACTAGTTTTTCCTTATATTTATTAGACTTGCATGTTATTATATTATCAATATGTAAAACCTCCCACATCCTCGAACCAAAATATTTTATAATTATTATTATTGGGCTTTAAGTCAGCAATTCTGGTTGTTAGCCAGAATGGATCGATTTTAGGCCAGCAAAACTAATTATCAGCCAGAATCCATCGACCACAAGTCAGCGCGACTTATTATGGGCCGAAATTGTTCAGCTGCAATCTAACAAAACAATTTTTGTACTTAATACAAAACTATGTTAGCTAGAGTTACTCGATTATGAGTTACAAGACGGCAAGAGTCCGATTAGCTCGGCTTTAAGACAGAAAAACTGAAAACAAGCCTTAATCACTGGCGTTATAAGCCCAAACTATGTTAGCTAGAGTTACTCGATTATGAGTTACAAGACGGCAATAGTCCGATTAGCTCGGCTTTAAGACAGAAAAACTGAAAACAAGCCTTAATCATTGGCGTTATAAGCCCAAACTATGTTAGCTAGAGTTACTCGATTATGAGTTACAAGACGGCAAGAGTCCGATTAGCTCGGCTTTAAGACAGAAAAACTGAAAACAAGCCATAATCACTGGCGTTATAAGCCCAAACTTCATAAATAATGTCCACGGGTAAAAAATACTATATATGTAGTTGCCTAGTATCAATAATACTATTTGATTTAAATTGGATGCGTTAGGGTTAACAACCACCTTATGATTTTATCAAATTTTAATGTACGTACTCAAATACTATTTGATCGTATGGTAGCCATACGTCGCACTTATTGAATATTGAGTCTTACAGCTTTTCCAGTGCAGACGGAATGTCCGAAGAACCGTTATGTCCGAATGCGTATCACATGTGAGTGTGTGTATTACAATAATATGTTGTATAGCCACCTGTATACCTACCTGCTTACACCACATACTTAGCTTATGTATGTAGGTATACAGTCAGATACATAAGGAACATTTGACCGTGTTGTAGTCATTTCAGAGCGTACTAAAGTTTCGTACAAGGGCTGAATTATTCACAAAACTTAATAATTTAATTAACATTTGTCAAAATAAATAAATCTTCAATAAAAAATAGAGGAAAACACGTCTAAGGCGGTAGTTGTATGAAATGCATGAAAAATTATTTTTAGTATGAAAACATTAAAAATAAGAGAAACACATGACTTCCATTCAGAATTGAAACGTTGCTTGAAAATGCCTTAGCGGTTAATGATGACTATATCTGAAAGCAAAGAAGATCCCACCTTCCTCGTCCCCATCTTCATCCATTCCCTACAGCCTAAATTCAATACATCCAATAAATCCAATCCCTTCCATTCCGTTCACACACTGCAACTGGCTCCGGAGAGTTGGGACTCTTATGGCGGTATTCTTGTAATACCTACACGGAAAATTCCATAAAACTACAAATATGTGCAAAAAGGTGTAGGATTCATTCTTTAAAAATTTTATGACATTAGGTAAAAAAGCCGTTTTATTTTGCGGTGCGGTTGTTTATTTTAAGCGTTAATAAAAATTAAAAATCATTAACGAAACCAAAGTCATTGACGTACATGGAAAACCATACAAAACTGATAAATGGTTAACCAAAAAATGTATCACCGCCTACGCCACGCCACTCAATGGTTCATAATTATTAGCATATTAACGGCATTAATCAGCTAGAAATGTAATTGTTCAGAATTTTGCAAATTCGTGTTAACTGCAAAAAATTGGTAAAATCCGTCGAAATATCATGCCTTTCGCAAAAATCTAAGCAATTTTCTGTATAATAATGTCACTCAAATATACGGTAAGAAATTCAAACTTTTTTAGAATGGATTTAAGTAATTTAAAAAAATATATATATATTACTAGCGAGTTCACGGCATGCGTTGCAATGATACTAAGAAAGAGATTGTTTCTCCCTGCGTGT
Organism: Limnephilus lunatus; assembly: GCA_917563855.2. Taxonomy (NCBI): domain Eukaryota; kingdom Metazoa; phylum Arthropoda; class Insecta; order Trichoptera; family Limnephilidae; genus Limnephilus; species Limnephilus lunatus. The sequence goes on from OU830594.1 coordinate 41,156,323, forward strand.
CTTTTCCCATTCATTCCTTTCCCCTTCCGCCTCCTTTCCCTCCCGTGTCCCCTTCCCCACATGCATTTACTCCACCCAGCCTTCCCTATCCCCCCTCCCGCGACCCCCTTCCCTCTCCCGCGTTCAATATATTCAGTCCCGATACATTCAGATTTTCAAACAGCTCGTGTGCCACTTATTGCAATTTTTTTACATATTTTCTACCACAAACATTAATTTTTATAAATTATAAGAATAATCAATCAAATTTGGTACCTAACCTATTTATAATGAATATAATTTTTGATCAGATTCAAAGTATTCGAGTTTGGTTAGTACTATATGTGAGTACTTCAAATAAACTCATTTGTTTAAAAAGTTTCGAGAGTTGAATTTGGATTGAACAATCATTGTTTTGCAGAATGTCATTATCAAATTGTGAAATTTTTGACAGTTTCGTAAGAGTTTTTGTTATGTTAAAAAAACTTTTCAGATGTTTTACCATGTGGTTTTAATAATCCAGAAACCTTCGCGAGGATAGAAAGAAGGTATTTTGAAAGTTTTAAACATTTCCTATGCATAATATAGCACCAACATGGACATCTTATACACTCATATAAATATATACAATCAAGCAAGAATATTTTGATTTTTATATATATATTGATGGTTCCATGCCACCTCAGAAAGGTCGTTAAAATCTATGAAAAAATAATTTTTAAAAAGCCGGTGTCCCTAACCTAACTTAACATATTTAACCAATTTCTTAAATATTTTTTATCATCACTCTTAATGACCTTTCTGTGGTGGTTCTGAGTTGGTTTCATTCTGAGTTGGCCGGTCACAGTCTGAATAATGTTAGTAAGTTTATTAGCATTATGTTTTAAATACATTCGTATCTGTTATGTTTTTTGTTTGATTTGTTAGAACTTTACATAATTTTGGTTGTTTGTATTTTAATATCATGTATGTATATTTTATCGTAACTTATTGTTATTATATCTCACTGTACTTTAAATTTTTGCTACTTATATTTTTAATTCATTAATGTTCTTATTTATATAAATCGTCATTTTATTTATATTATTTCTTTTTCGTGTTAAAAATGTACTGCCATTATTTATTTATGTAAAAGCCCTCTGGGCGTAAAATAAAATAAATAATTTCGTAGCATGAAATATACTCGTAGTTTGCGAAATCATGATGAATATTTACCAAAACTTTAGACTTTTGTATTATTTTGGAGACCGGTTTGGGTACCGCCACCCGGGGAACCATTTATTGGATAACCGACACCCTTGCCTCAGGTGTCAAGTGGTTCATTACGTTTGGTGACTGAACAAGGGTTTTCGGGATCATGGGGTGAGGTTAGTCTAAATCTCGATAGCGAACGCGTTTGCCTGCGTGGCGGGCCGAATCGGGAGAGACTGTTTGAGGGAGACCTAACCTAGACCTATCCAGCCGAACCCTCGACCCCATTGCCTTGTACCACAGTGCGGGGGATGAATGGATTCATACATCCATCACTCCTGGACACATTGACCCTCAGATTCCTACCCACTCCTCATACCATTTTCCTTCCCAGAACTTTCTTTTGCTCAAAGATCTTTCACACAGCACATCCAAAGATGTTATGTAAATTATTATGACACGGGCTCTGAGAGAATTTATTTTTGTGGGGACTTTCGTGGGGAGCTATTATAAAACAAGCTCTTTACTTTTCAGAATACTTACAGAGTTGAAAAATTGAACATATAAGCTCGTTGATTTTTTTTTTCGTTGGAAATTGTTTCTAAATAGTTTTGTCCGAATTTTTTCAGTAAGGCAATCTAGTTTGCTGAAAAAAAAAGTTCTTCATCCATAAAAATATCAAAAAGTTCATATTTTTATTCCGTCTAACCCTTTTTTGTTTCAGAATCAGTTGCTATCTGGATTTAATCACTAGATTATATACCTAACTACTATAACACATCTGCCATTCATACATAGATAGGTCACCCCAAGTGGTTCACTACGTTTTGGTGATTTAGCAGGGGTGCCCGGATTGACGGGGTTAGATTTGACATGCAATGCGTCTGCACTCCACTTACTGCGTGGCGGGTCGGATCGAGAGAGACTGGTTGAAAGTTGAAACAGACCTTTCGACTTGTTCAGCAGGACTCTTGACCAATTGACTTGCACCGTAGTGGGAGGGATGGATTCATACGTTGATCATTCCTGGACATTTTGACCCCCTAGTTTCTACCTAACCCTCATATATTTTTCCTTTCTAGAACTTCCTATCCTTCCTTTCCCTAAAAAGATCCTCCACACAGCATCCCCAAAGATGTTAAGGTAAATTATTTTCCTCAGGTCCCTCGTGCGAAGTTAATGTAAAAAAAGGTTAAAAAAAGAACATTATTGTATTAATAAGTTATCAGTGGCAGCCCTAGCAGTATCCACCTGAGAGCAATCACGGGCGAGGTCGCTTCAAGGCTACACGGTGTCAGATGGTCAGATGGTCCAAATTGCGGCCATCTTGGCACTTGGCGAGCCCGGCCCAAACACGCCGATGTCTTCGGGCGAACATCGGCCAACAATGGACCAGTAACAATGCCGGTGATCGCTGATGGACCGAACAAACCAGTCTTCAGCCGGGTTAAGGTAGGTAGAAAGTTTAGACAAGAGATACAATATACAATGAAAACATCAAGTCGTTGAATGATTTAAAAATACTGCATAAATAACAACTGAAAAATATCAATTTTTGTAATACCTATCGTAATTCCTATTGTGTTATTATTTATGATTAAGAGGAAATAACATTTATATCAACAGTTAAAATCATTTTTCAGTGAAAATTACGATATTTTATGTTAATAAATCTAATAAGGCAGTAAGTAACGCTTTTTTCAAAATGTAAAAAGCATAGATCCGTGAAAAATCACGAAATCCGGCTTTACTTGTTAAGAATAACCCCAAGAAACTTTACCAAAAGATATAAGTATTTCAAATAAAAGTTTAAAAAAATGTATTTATTATATTTAAAAAAAAAAAAAAGTTACGAATAACCCAACAATGTTTGAAAATCTCCTACTATTACCACAGAAAGCCAAAAATGTTGCTTGTGTTGTGATGGAGGACTTAGCCAGCGGAGGAAACGAACATGCGACGTCCGGGTGGGACCCAAGCGCTATGCACATTGCACATTCAACCGGTTGCAATATAAAAAAAAGTATATATATATTTTTTACATTAACTCCACACGGGAGGCCCTGAGGAAAATACTTTCTCTCAGGGCCTTTGTCATCTGAGATGCTGTGTGGAGGGTCTTTTTGATGAAACGAAGGAGTGAACATGGGTCTTGAAGAGACCCATGTTGTAGAAGGGAGGAAACACAGAGACCGGTAAATCGTTCATCCACAGCCGAGCTGTTGAACTCAAGAACGAGTTGTAGAAACGACCCGTTCTCATGTGACTAATGTCAACCGTGTACAAATGTTGGGCGCGTGTTTGGCGTGTTTCCCGACGGTGCCGAGGGGATCAATGACGCTAGTTCCTCGGAGCATCTTCCATTGTAATACCGGTAGAACAAGGACAGCATTCCCACCTGACGCCTGTGCTCTAAAGATTGCAATCCGTCTGTTAAGATGGGAGAATCTATCAAACGGACCGCCCGTTTCTGCATAGAGTCAGTGTTTTTTTAAGGTATTTTGGAGCTCCAGACCAGAGGTGGCTGCCAAATTCAACCGTACTTGCGATTTGTACAGGGTTAGCAGTTGTGTACTATTAAAGTATCTGCGGGCCCTTTACAGTACGCCCAGTTTCTGAGAGGCTAACTTAACTTTGGTTTCGATGGAGCCCCCGTATCTGAGCTGGTCAATTTATAGGTGAGAGTTATACCAAGCATATCGATGGAGGTCCTGTTCGGAAGATTGATTCTGTTGAAGGAGACTAGATTATCATTTTAGACGTTATCAGAAATGATTGGGTCTTTGAAACATTAAATATGACGAGGTTATTCTTACCCCAAGAGAAAAAACCCTCTCGAAGTAACCGTCCATTTTTTGCTTCAAAACCCTTTGAGCTATTAAGGTTTGTGTGCTCTTTGGAGGCTTGTCAAACAAAAAGCTATCATGGACTGTACTGTCATCCGCGTAACAATGAATCGGTGCACATGACAAGAGGTCGTTGATGTGCAACGGAAACAAAGTCGGGGACAGAACCGATCCCTGTAGGACGCCAGCATTTATCGAATGCGAGGAAGAGGTGAAACCGTCAGCAACCGCCTGAATCGACCTCTCCTTCAAAAAGTCGACAATCCACGCACGCAAGGACGCGGGAAGTCCGTAAGAATGCAGTTTGTTGAAAAGCCCTTGATGCCAAATCCGGTTAAAGGCCTTGTAAATGTCCAGTGCAACCGTTTGGGTCTCACCAAAACGTTCCAGGCACAGGCCCCAATCATGCGTCACATACGCGAGAAGATCACCGCACGAGCGGTTCTGCCGGAATCCGTATTGACAGTCGTTAATAATTTTGTTCTTTTCGAGGTATGTGAGTAGTTTGGCGTTGATCACACGTTCCATCACCTTAGACAGACTGATGTGATCGCTATGGGACGGTAATTGGCCAGGTTGGAGCGGTCACCCATCTTTGGAATAGGATGGATGGTGGGAAATTTTATTGCTATTCTGAATTCTTGATTCATCAGTTCCAATTTTGGAAATGACAATTTAAATATTATTTTATAGGTAGGTAGGTAGGTGCTTCATCGCTTGTATGAATTCTTGAAACAGACTCCAATTTTGAAAGTGACTCATACATTCAAATCAAGTCTGAGTTCATCAAACCCGAGATACAATCATTCACAGACAGATGCACAATTGAAGTTAGTATGTTTGACGAAATTTACTTTTATGTAAGCTCTTGTTGAACTACTTTTTATGATGGCAACTTTTAGAAGCATAAGGAAAATTCCTGTCGGGGACAACATTTCAGAAAATTGAGTTTTTTCGTTAATTCGATACTACTAAACTACATTTTTGACCAAAAAACAAATTTCAACAAACACAAACTATCATTAACAGACCACTTAGACAAGCGTCCAAAAAATACATACAAAACTCCCACCTTAAACACAAGCTTTGGACAAAGAACCACAAATACCAGATAATTAAAGCATTCAGCAATCTTTCAAACGATATAAAAAATGGGGGAAACAAAAACATTTCAGATGCAAAATTAAAAGATGGATTAAAGAACAAAAAAGGATATTATTGCAAAGAAAATTATATCGTAAAAGGATAAAACATACATGCAAAAGACACAATACAATTACAATTCATACGTGCATAAATATATTCATCCGCACCCCATAACATTTGCTAGATTATTAAATTTTTTTCATTACCGTTTTTATGATTGTATTTTATTTTATGTCAAGTCAGTTTTATTTTAATTTATATCAATGATTTGAAATTATCTGATTAACATGTATTTATTAAACTGTAAAACGGAAGCCTCAGCACTCAGCAGGGATAAAGCCCCAGTGAGGCCCAATTTATCAAATAATAATGATATTAAAATCGATAATTGATTATATCCATCGCAAGCAGCATGCATAGTATCTGAGGTAGTGTGGGTTCTGTATGATTAGGTTCGTGATGTAGTGCTATTTTTTTGGTGCGGAAGTTACTAGCGAGAAGGTCGTATTATATAGCATTGGTTTTTACTGCAAAAATTATGGGCGGCACCGGTTAATGTGGTCGCGAAAAGAATCTCCCTTTAATCTGCTCATTTTTTGGTTATCGGTCGAATTCTAGAAATTCTAAAAGTAGTCCGTTTGGAATATCTGGCTTTCATAACTTTAACGCTATACGAAGCTACGGCTGTGTTTGAAACATTCGACAGGGACCAGTATTTCACGATGCTCGTAGTTGCTTACCAATAATAAGAAATGACAATTAACTAGGAATTACAATAATGACATAAAACTTATTTTTTAAATTATTAAAAACCATTTAATATCTTCCCTATTAGCCAGAATCAATCACCGTCTACTAAGAAACCCTGAAACTTTACATACACCTTTACAAAAAATCACCTTCTCTACTCTTGACTATATATATAACATCCGCTTAGCGGTAGCCCCCATAACTTTATTAAATTTCTTGAATCTCTTGTCTTCACTTGACTTCACTTAATTCAAACTTTATTGTCACTGGTTTTTTTGTTGTAATTATTGTTCTACATACTAATCCCCCTACTGATATACGTGTTTTAAATTTGGCACAACTGATAAAACAACCATTTACCTTCATCATTTTTGTTCTTCAGTTGTGTAAAATTTTAAATATTTATTGGTAAGGACATTATTATTATTGCACACCGTTATTAGATGGTCGGTATTTATTTTTTGTTATTTATAATAATGACAATAAAATAACTTGGTTTTAATACCTTTTTACTGTATATTTTTAACCAACCGACTTCGGTTTGACCCGACCCTTCATCAGGGATGAATAAAATATTTGTTCATCAGGGATGAATAATTTCTTTGTATTAATTTTAACCCATCAAAAATTGGGCGTATTTTTTTAGGAGGTAAAAATTTTTTCAGCTTTGCAATAAAATCCAAATAAATGAAATATTTGTGAACGTATCCGAAAACTAAAAACTGTTTTTGAAAAGCGATAAAGTAAGCTTTCAAATTTTATTATTAGAAAGAATCGTGTAAGTTTTTATATATATTTTTTTTAAACTTTTAATAGTTTTTAAATGGCTTACGTTTTTCTAACTAAAATTACTGATTACGAAAATAAAATCAAAAATATAATACATTTTATTATACAAATGAATTATTAACGTTACTGTCACCTCACTTTTGGTCGTTACATATAAAAATATTTAATTTTTTTTAATTTACGAAGTTTCATTTTTTTTTTTCAAATTGCGTTCGGAAACTTTGGTTTCATAAAGGAGTACATTTTAATTATTTTTTGGTTAATTTTTTTAATATATAGCGTGTTATTGTTTTCTTTTTCTAATACCGTTTATGTCATATTTCTCACTATGATAGTAAAGGAGGAACAACGTTTTCTATGAAACCTATGCGAGCTTATAAACACCAGTTAAAAACATCATGGGTAGGATTGGATGGTTCGGGAATTAGAAGAATTGCTGGGAGACAGGAACTGATTTAGAATACCTGAAAGTTTATTTAATCTGATGATATGTAAACTTATCACGAATATTGTCTCGTCTTGTAGTCTTGTATATAGTATGTAGAAATTATAAAAAATCAGAGGGTGCAATTCACACGCGGAAGAAGTGAAACCTTCAGAAAACTAAAGTAGACAAGATTGGAGAGACTAGGAAGCACTTTGTTTATCAATGTGAAGGATGCTTTTTTCCGCATTTTCATCGTTGAATTCCAGTGCACCCTTTCCTATTCATTAGGTCATCTTGTTAGTATTTATATTTTCTTCGGATTCGATTCAATGTGAGATGTGTCGAATGTGGTTCCATGAAACTTGTACAACATTCGAAACTATTGCATGAGATGTGGAAAGTTACTACCTAATAATTTACGTAACTTAAAATTTAGAGGCTATTTTGGTTGTATTTTTATAGTTTAAAACATTAAAACTCAATACTATTTTAAAATGTTGATTGATATTTTGATTAGTAGTTAATAAAGGATCTCATTAAATGATAAAGACTAATTACTTGAATTGATACACATTTGTTTCTATCTAAAAAAATAATAGTGAGGCGTTTATCCCGCACGAGGCATTTATCCCTCGAAGCATTTTTAACGTTAGGCTACTATCCGCTACAGTAGGCAACTATCTATTTTTGAGGGGTCAAATAAAACAGGATTTACTCAAAACCTATATTAATTATGTTTACAAAAATAGGCTACTACATAAGATCAAAGATCTACATTTTAATATATTATATTCTAATTAAGTACATATTTTTTAAATAAAAGAGCTTTTTAGAAAAGTGGCGCAACTATCCGGCTTTTACCCTAGATATAGGTTCTCAACCTTATTTCGCCCACAGCCCACTTTGAGAATATTTTTTTTTCTAGCGCCCCCCAACTGCTTGTACTTACCATCTTTCGTCGCCAATCTGAAAACCCAACAGGGGGGGAAGTGATGACAGGGAGCGGGTTAGACCATTTTTTTACTCACTATATTATATCAACGCCCCCTAGTTTTCCTCAACGCTCCCTAGATTTTTCTGAGTCTTCTACCGCCCCCCCCCACCCCTGAAAATCTCAAATGCCCACAAGGGGGCGTTATCGCCAAAGTTGAGAACCTATGCCCTTGATCTATTTTTAGTGTCGCTCGTTTTCGTTTCATTGAGTTTCAAATCACAACGGTTCTAATGAAGTTTTAACTTCGAAAAATACTAATGAATATTTTTTAGTTACCGTTTAATACGCTCAAAAATATTTCGTGATTACATTAACCGTCATTTATTGTTCAAAGAGTTTTGTATGTAGGTATCGTATTGGAGCCGGTGTAAATATACAGGTAGATGATGTACCTTACGAATTTCCGTTATGGGGGTCACGTGGCCACCTTCCAATACCACAAGCAATGCTTGAAGAATGCAAAACTCTAGGATTGCAAGTTATTTACCACAACAGCCTTCGCGGTCGAGGGGCAAGACTCTTGACTAGCAATCCGGAGGACGCTGGTTTAAATCCCGGCGTCCACAAATAATTGGTGTTATTTCACAATTTTATCAATTAAAAATAATATAAAGCATATTTGCGGGACTTTTCAGGGACCCGTATCATGGTCGATGGATAAGGATATCTATATATTATCGATAGTTTCCTAGGACAACTGCAGATCGCTATTTGACGTCGAATATATTAAGAATACTTAGTCATTGTGAACTGTTATATATTCGTTGGCAATCTTCAGTCATGCTAGGGAACGATGAGAAGTTACCGAAAGTTATCGATACAATCCTTCTCGATCGATCGTGCTCGGGAGCCTGAGTGGAAGATACAGTGTCGCCATGGTTTAAGACCACCATTCAGAATTGAAACGTGTCTTGAAATGACTTTAGCCGTGTTTAGTGACCAGATCTAATTAGCCAGCTATTCCCCCACCCTTCACTTACTCTCCTCACTACCTTCCGGCTCACAACGTACCCCGATTGGGAATACCAAGGTCTCACTGGCTCCAGACGGCAGCAATTGGGACTCTTGTACGTTATTCACATAAAACTATTAACATACATAACGATAAAAGAAGTGTAATTCTTTTAATAAATATTATCAACGAAGAAAAAAAAGAATAATTTTTTTATTTATTTTTTATTTTTTTATCCATATTATTATAATAAATTTCAACTTTCTGGATTCGAGTTTTGAATTTCATTAATAGCCAACCCTTGGAAAATCAAAGGATAGTCTGAATTCTTGACCCATGAATTCCAATTTTTTTTTAATTTTTTTAAATCTATTATTTCATCCAAAAAATATCACGAATATACATAATATAATATCATATTACTACATAGTCGTGTATTGCTTTCATTTTGAGAATATTTTCCATTTTTAATTTTTATTTTCTTCCTTTTCTTTTACAGAATAATAAAATAACATATTTTAATGACAATAATATTAAATTATAAAGTTTACAACATAAGGTAATAATTTATTTATTTATTTATTGTTGTATCGAGCCCATAGGGGCTTTTGCATAGATTATAAAATAATATTTAAAATATCGAGGATTTCACATACATATAATTTTAAAAATATGCAAGTAGCTTTTGAAGAATATAGCGTAAAACTGTGAAATATTTTAAACAATATAATATTTGACAATAACAGAGAACAAAATATAATATAAAACATTACAATAACACATAAAATCGTTACAATAATTTGTAGAATTCCACAAAGTGTTAGTTTAAATTGCATTTTAGATTATAAAGGGAATCGGCGAATATATCTACAATATCTACCACCAAGCTTGTTGCCTAAAGATGAGCGTCCATCTACCCGCGCCGGCCGCAACGCACGCACGGCACGCAACGGATTGAACGGATTTGCCGATGGCATGCGTCCACTGTAAACGGATTTTAAATTTAGTTTGAGTACTTTTGTAGTAGACGACGGTCGTCTGTCATGGAGATTGACGAAGATATTATCATTATCAGTTGCTTGTTGGCAGAAGAAGAAGAACGTAAAACTAAACGTAGAATTTGGGTTCATAAAATAAACTTGAAGCGACCAATGTTTGGAGAATATCATTCGTTATTTGTTCCTGATTTACTTCATGATGAAGATTAATTTAATTTTTGTGGGTTTTCAATATTCTAAAACAAACAACCAAGCCTCCAAAGAGCACACAAACACCAATAGCTCGGAGGGCTTTGAAGCAAAGAATGGAAGGTTACCTCGAGAGTGTTTTCTCTTGGGGTAAGAATAACCTCGTCGAATTTAATGTTTCAAAGACCCAATCATGTTTGATAACGCCTAAAAGGGATCGAAATGATAATCTAGTCTCCTTCAACGGAAGCATTCTTCCGAACAGGACCTCCATTGATATGCTTCGTGTAACTCTAAGTGACCAGCTCAGGTATGGGGGCCCCATCGAAACCAGAGTTAAGTTAGCCTCTCAGAAACTGGGCGTACTGTGCAGGGCCCGCAGATACTTTAATAGTACACAACTGCTAACCCTGCACAAACCGCAAGTGCGCCCCACGGTTGAATTTGGCAGCCACCTCTGGTCTGGAGCTCCAAAATAACTTTAAAAAAAAAAAAAACCCTTGACTCTATGCAGAAATGGGCGGTCCGTTTGACAGATTCTCCCATCTTAACAGACGGGTTGCAATCTTTAGAGCACACGCGTCAGGTGAGAATGATGTCCTTGTTCTACCGGTATTACAATGGAAGATGCTCCGAGGAACTAGCGTCATTGATCCCCTCGGCACCGGTGCACAGTCGGGAAACACGCGCCCAACATTTGTACACGGTTGACATTAGTCACATGATAACGGGTCGTTTTTACCACTCGTTCTTGAGTTCAACAGCTCGGCTGTGGAACGATTTACCGGCCTCTGTGTTTCCTCCCTCCTACAACAAGGGTCTCCTTAAGACCCATGTTTACTCCTTCCTTTCCTCAAAAAGACCCTCCACGCAGCATCCTCAAAGATGACATAGGCCCTGAGGGAAATTATTTTCCTCAGGGCCTCCTGTGTGGAGTTAATGTAAAAAAAAAAAACAAACAACACTTGCGGCAGTGAGGGATGCAAGCTGCGAATTGAAGTCAACTAATCCATGTGACGTCACCGGCACGCAACGCATTTTTTTGCTCAGTCAGCTAATCTGTGTGACGTCATCGGCACGCAATGCATTTTTTGCTCAGTCAGCTAATCCGTGTGACGTCACCGGCACGCAACGCATTTTTTGCTCAAAAATACCGGCGGGCGGGCCGGTATTTGCCGGTAGTGGACGCAGTACTGTACTAATTCATATAAATATATTAAAAAAATCCGTTGCGTGCCGTGCGTGCGTTGCGTGCGTGCCGACAGATGGACGCTCACCTTAAATCATGTATCCTATTGGTAAGTGAGTGTGATTGATAGTTGGTTGTGTTGTGTTGGACGCAGTACTGTACTAATTCATATAAAGATATAAAAAAAATCCGTTGCGTGCCGTGCGTGCGTTGCGTGCGTGCCGACAGATGGACGCTCACCTTAAATCATGTATCCTATTGGTAAGTGAGTGTGATTGATAGTTGGTTGTGTATGTATTGCAAAAGAATGTTATATTTTGTCTAATATTCCTTGTCAGTAGATGGAGTTTAATAGTAGCAACGATGGCAGGGCTGTCAATTAGATTCATCAAAATTAAATGATTAATGTTTTATATTGGAATTTTTAGCTTGAAATTTAGGTACCTAATCACAAATTCCCGAAGAACCCGTTCTATTTTGTTAGAGTATACTTTATAGAAAGGGGACCAAATAGGTGAATTATATTCCACTTGACTTCTAACTAACGAAATGTAGAGTGTTTTCATGCAATCCAAGGACTTAAAATCAGTAAGGGTTCTACAGAGGAAGCCCAGAATCTTTAAAGCCTTATTAGTTATATATGCTGTGAATGTTAAGTTTGAATCGAATATAACTTCCAAGTCACGAATTTGTGATACTGGTGTTAATTTAACATTATTTAAATTATATTCATGTAAGCTATGAGAATGTGTTCTAGAAAATCGTATTACTTGACATTTCTCAATTTCATTAAAAAAAATCATCTAAATTAGCTTGTAAAATTACGCAATCATACATATTCATGAGTAGGTTAATACAAAAAAATCTGCACTGGAACACCAGAAAAAGAAAATTATATATGTTGGATAAAATCTGGAAAAAATCTGGTAAGAAAAACAAAAGACTCAAAGGTTGTGGAAATAAAACACCTGCACGATATATCTAAGGAACTGACATAAATACTACTGTATACCTAACAGAACCTCACATCATTTACTTATACAAATACACACCGAGATGGCTGATTACATGGAATATATAGACTCGGACAATCAACACTACTGTGTAAGTACAAATAATTTTAATCTATGGACCAACATCACAAAAGAAAAAAATAGAATCTAAATAAAACACCAAAAAAAATAGAATCAAAATAACACCCCTAAAAATAGAATCAAAATATTGTACCAAAACATTCGATCAAAACGATCTAACAATAAAAAATTTGATGAATTTATTATATACCTGCAACAGCTTGATAATAATTTTTATGCCATTATTCTGATAGAATGCTGGTTGAATGATAACTATATACCCAAAACGATCGAAAACTATAATACACACCAAACAAAGATACACAAAAACCAAAATGGTGGTATAGTTACATACATCAGTGATGAAAATAACACAATCATTCAAGAAATAAACTTCATAGACTCCAACTGCATTCAAATTACATATGAAAAAGAAACATGTATCCTAGCTATGTACGGATCTCCATACAAAAACAACATTACAAATTTCCTTACTGAACTTGACAATACATTAAATGATCTCAACAAATACAAAAATATCATCATCATAGGAGACCGTAAAAATAAACACTCTACAAAACGGACAACCACAAAACATAGAATACCTAACAATACTAGCACAGCATGGATTGGAGCCAACGATAAATGTCCCAACACGAGTCACACGAAACACCAAAAGCTGTATAGATCATATATCAATTACCTATCAATTAGTGCACAATAACATTAACAGCTTTGCAATTAAATACTGAAAAACCTAATTAAATCTGCTATTTTCCAGAGAAAACTGTTATTAAATTAACAAGTAAACCAGTGTAGTGTCTCTGTGTCATTATTAAAACACTTGAAGTTATTAAATAGGCATAAAACCCTAAAAGAAATTAAACTGAAACTCGAGCTATCACTTTCCAAAACAGTCTTATAACTAACAATACAGAATTATATAAAATAGTGCTTTTAAATCAGTCTAATACCTCAGTGATACTAATACAATACACAATTCGTGTTTATAAGTGAACAACTAGAAGCAGTTATTTAAAAATAATAAAAAAATAAATAATTCTTCACAGACATTTTAAAGTTCAGCGACATTGCAATAATACGGCAATACGCTACACATACTTCTTATCAAAGTTGAGGACAGTACATTCGTAACAGTGAGTGGCTGTGTGGCTATCATTCTCGCCAGGCAGTTCTGAGGACGTCGGTTCAATCCCACACCAATCTGAACCAATTATTAATGTTGATTTTTTTTCTTTTAATAAATCAACTAGAATATAATATAATAAATAGCACCGCCTGTTAAATAACCTAAAACTTAAAAACATGCGTTCAAACCTTAAAATATAGCTAACTTAAAAATAACCTAACAGCATTATACATTTATAAAATACCTCTCAATAGATGGCGGTAATTAATTATACAATAAACGAAAAACTCATCTAACGAGATACGGCTAGTACGCAATAGATGGCACTATATGTAAATAAATAAATACTAATTTAACAAAACAACACACATATAATTAATACAATTTAAAATTAAAACTCAGATAAAACAAATATATTCCAATTAAAAAAAAAAAATTTAAAATAAAAAAATAAAAAAAAAATATCATAAACATAATTTTTTTTTTTTTAAATAAAATAAAAAAACACAATCTAACATAACATATATTAATCATGGCAACTAGAGGTAAAAGTGCATTGGAACTTGAAGACAAAAATATGGAAAAATTATTCAACACATAGATAAGAAAATGGATAATATGAAAAAAGAAATCTTAACAAAAATGGAACTATTCAAAGAAGAAACACAAAAAAGTATCGAATGCATCAGCAAAAAATACGATGACATAATACAAAAAATCGATCAAACCATAATCCAAAACCAAAAAATAGAAACAGAAATTGAAATGTTCGAAAAGGAACAGCAAGACCTTAAAAAAACAGTGGAGTATCTTGAAAATAAAACCGATCAACAGGAGTATGAGGCTAAGTCAAACATCTTAGAACTGCGCAACTTCCCAGAAACTCCTCAGGAAAATTTAACAAACGTTTTCCACAACCTTTCCACAAACATCATAAAAACTGTACTACAACCCGAAGATGTGACGTCTGTGGTACGGGCGGGAGGTAGGAAAGGCTCAGATGAAACTAAAAAAAAAAACCAAGAGACATTATTATCACACTCAGTTCTAAACTGATGCGCGATCTTTTCCTGGCCAAACTCAAAGATCATATCAAAAGCAAAGGACGAATAACTACTACTTCACTAGGACTACAACATGCTCAGATGGGCATGCCCATCTATATATCCGACCACCTGACACCAAGAAAAAAATTCCTCCTGGCACAAACAAAGCAACAAGCAAAAATTAAAAACTACAAGTTCTCTTGGACGAAAGATGGTCAGGTTTATGTTTGCAAGTCTGAAGACACCAAAATCATTAGAATCTCCTACGAATCGGACATTAAAAAAATATGACTTGCGGTCCACAAAAAAATTACTTTACAAAATCTGCTTACTTATCTTATACATTTGATCTATATTTTTTTCACAGTAACTTTTGATCATATTATAAATCAATTTACTATTATTACTAACCATATTAACTACATCAACTTATTTCAAATATTTATCCTGACATACTCCATAATTCCCATTTATATAACTATTCTAAACTATCAATATATTTTTACAAATTTGATACATGCGATATTTTCAATTGTTTTAAATTATATTATTACTTCAACAAAATTATTATATCACCAAATAAAATTATCTAACTTCAATCAATTTTTCCACTCAACTTCTCCAAATAATGTTATTCATAACTTAAATCCAACTATTTTAGTTCTTCTAAGTGTAATTATTCCATTTATAACTGTTATTTTCCTAAGCACTAGAGCAACTAAACATCTGCAAAAAACATCTCAAATATTAATTGCTACGGTTCTTCCATTATCCTCATACATCTACTTAACTTACAATGCCTCTGTTGTATTCGAGCCCCCACCATACACAGACGTTAAAAATGGACCCAGCTAACTCTATTGATAACTTTCTGAACATCACGGTTCAAGCGACAAACGATATAAAAACATATAATGAAATTATCTCAACACCTAAAGCACTAAAAATATTTGCAATGAACATCCGTAGCCTCAATAAAAATTCGACAATTTACTTGTACTCCTAACTGACTTAGAAAATGAATTTGATATAATTGTCCTGTCAGAGTGCTGGATTAATGCAAATTATATCCCGAAAATAATCAACAACTACTCCGTGTATAATACAACTCGACACAGGTCCCAATCCGACGGGGTCATAGTTTATATCAAATCCTACTTAAACCCAACAGTTTCTGAAACTACAGTTGACCATGCAAATTGCCTCAAAATCACAATTGACAACTTAAATGTCTTCGCCATATATCGCTCCCCAAAGTCCAACAATGTTTCACCTTTTCTCTACTCTCTTGAAAAAAATATTGATGACGCAACGAAGGATCTCATCATAATTGGTGATATCAACATAGACATCCTAAACGAAGCTAGCGCTCATACTACAAAATACTTCAACCTAATGGGTCTGCATGGCCTTATACCATACATCAACACACCTACCCGAGTCACACTCACTACTAAGACATGCATAGATCACATCATGGTCAGAACAAAACGAACCGCCAAATTAATTGTATTTGAATCTTCTGTAACAGACCACTACTCTACCATCCTAGAATTACACAACTCAAAATAACCTCCCCCTAAGTCTATTTATCCTACTCATAACATTGTAAATATGGATCATCTGATAAAGTCTGTAGAACGAGAAAAATGGAAGTCTACCCTGCTCTCTGAAAACGTTAACACAGCTCTTGAAACGTTTACTACATCACTAACTGCCCACATTAATCAAGCGTCTTCCCCACCAAAACAGCCTTCAACAAAAAAAAGAAGCTAAAACCTTGGATTACGAACGGCTTTATCTTCTGCATACGTAAAAGAGACAGACTCCATAAACAAGCACTAATTAACCCAGACCCCCAAGTCCTACGTTTCTACAAAAAGTATGGCAACATTTGCAATAACCTGATAATAATAACCAAACAAAATATTATTAAAAAAATTGAAGATTCAGGTTATGACAGTAAAGTAATCTGGAACGTAGTCAATGATATCTCAGAAAATAAAAAAAACCTCGCTCAATATTCAATCTCTAGTTATTAATGGGAAAAATACCCAAGTCCACGAAGACCCAAAAACCGTAGTCGATCACGCTAACCATTATTTTAGTAACATCGGCACGAACTTAGCCAACAAAATTCATAAAGCCACTAATAAAACCCAAAACCTTCTAACTTCACGGGTAAGACAACAGAACTCTCTTCATCCCTCACTTATCCTAGCCGCCACATCCATTAAAGAAATGTTTGACACAATACTTTCCATAAAAACAAATAGTGCAGCGGGTATTGACAAAATTTCACCATACATACTAAAAAGTATAGCTCACTTTATTACCACACCGTTAAAACATATTGTAAATCTAAGTTTCAATAGTGGCTCCTTCCCCAACCAACTAAAACATGCAACGGTTATCCCAATATATAAGAGTGGCGACAAAACAAATATCGAAAACTACAGACCCATTTTTTTGCTAAGTGTCTTATAAAAAATCATTGAAAAAATTGTCAAAAGTAGACTTATCTCCCATCTTGAAACCCAGAAGATTCTCTCACACAATCAGTTTGGCTTCCAAAAAAAATTTGTACAGAATCTGCAACCGTAGACAAAGTGTTAAAATCAATAACTGCCTCAGCAATCAATTGCCAATTAGTTTAGGCGTGCCTCAAGGAAGCGTTATGGGTCCCACTTTATTCCTAATTTACATAAATGAACTGTGTAATCCACCAATAGATGCCAAAATCGTAAGTTTCGCTGATGACACGATTCTCCTCTTCAAATCAAGTAACTGGTTTGATGTTTACATAAAAGCAAACAGGGGCATAGTTATTGTTAAAAGATGGTTAGACAATAATACACTAACAATGAATGTGTCAAAAACCAAATACATTGAGTTTAGTATTAATCCGTCCCTAAGAAACCCTGAAAATAATATTCATATATGTGCTTGCCCCCTGTCAAATGCTAATACATGTGATTGCCCCTATCTAGAACGAGTTACAAAAATCAAATACTTGGGTATTATTTTTGACAGTAATTTAAAGTGGAAAGAACATATTATCACTACAGCAAACAAACATAGAAAATCTATATACTTCTTTAGACAAACTCGTAACTTTCTTAACTTGAACCAACTCAAAACAATTTACTATGCACTATGTCAATCTCTCATCGAGTACGGTATTATAGCCTGAGGAGGAGCAAATGCTGCCGCCATTGATCCGATCTCCAAAGCCCAGAAATTAATTATAAAAATTATTCTAAAACCACCAATCACAAGCAGTTCGGATGAAATTTTTAGGAGAATCGGTGTTTTGGACATTAGGCAACTTTATGCAAAAAATATACTAACTTAACTATTCAAACATAGAACTGTTTTTGACAATTTCCAAACTGTTCGTGATACGAGAACCAAAAGGCAAAATCTCTTACTTATCCCTTTCGCCAAAACAACGTTTGGTCAAAGAAACTTCAGATACTTTGCAACTAAACTTTATAATACACTTCCACTGACCATTAGACAGCACACTAATTATGTAAAATACAAATCAGATACCAAGTCTTGGATCACTAGCAAAGACAGATCATATATTAACAATTTTTTTATAACCTCCTAGTGCATGCTTTCCCTTTGGTACAATGCTGATTGTCCTTATACCTTTAAATGTATATAACATTGTTGTTGTTATCCTTATTCTTCTTTTTATATTAAACTACTTATTTTAAAATGCGCCTGCTCTCAACACAGGAATTCCTAGTGAGACAGGCACAGTACAATCACCTATGTAACTTGATAAATAAAGATTATAATTTAAAAAAAATGAAAAATAAAATAAATCTTAGAATTGACTGAGAACATCACAAACAGCCTGAACGAAGGCGATTCCTGCCTAGCCATATTCTTAGACTTAGCCAAAGCATTCGACACCGTTTCGCACCCCATACTTCTAGAAAGATTGTCTCAAATAGATAGATCAGATAGGTAGATCACAAACCGTGAAAATTAACAACGTAGCCCTAAGTAATAAGGTGGATCGCCACTGTATGGATTTTATTTTTTTTTAGAAATCAGTTTTCGCGGGGTGCGGAATGGGTGCTCTAGGTACATAGAATTAAGCATACAAAATATCATTTTAAAATTTTGATAAGAAGTACTGCCCCAAAGCAGTTGAATTATTTAAAATCTGGTAAAAATTGTCCCTTTATAAAACAGTTTTGTGTCAATATTAATAATTTAATTTTTTACTTTTACATTTCATAATTAATGAAAATTGCCGTGCCTTAAATAATAATATTAAAAAAAAGTGACAATATTTATTTTACCGCGAAAATTTGACAAATTGCTGAGTCCTCTTTCGCGCCTCGCTCGCTCACAGCGCATCCCCGTGCGCAGGGGCGCGGGGGCGCGGGGTGTTGCAAGCGTTATTGCAATCATCAGTAAACAATTGGAATTAGCGTCGCGTGCACGTCCATTTGAGTAATTACAGTTTACAATTATTATTTTGAGTTCAAGTTAAACAAAATAACAATGAGTTTACGCAGCGGTGACAAAAACTGTCCTTTGTTTGGTTGTGGTGCGGAATTACCAGCTAGTGTGTTACCAAGTCATGAAGACATGATGAAATATTTTATTTACGTCTCGCAAAGTACAGAACAACGTTTCCAGAATTTGGTAAGAGATACAAGTGAAATTGTTGCTACTAAAATAGAAAATATTTGGAAACGAGCGTCTCTAACGATCGTGGAACATCGCACAATTTTGGCGCGATTAAAGGACTACCATGAAAAGTATCGGGCGATTCTTAAACCATACAAAGGTAGAAAGCATAGTGAGAGTTACCTTAAAAAACTGGATGATTTTAAAAGACGCAGCAAGACGTTATTTGATATAGCTGCTTGCAAATGTACTTCGTTCGAAAATTGTTTTTGTGCGCAAGATCGAAAAGTACCTATTAAAGAAAGACATTTTTTGATAGATCAAAGAGGCGACAGAAAAATGATGATTGGTTCTTTAGATAGAAAAACTACTAAGCAAAATGAGAGCAATATGTTAAGAAAATTAAAGCGCAAACTATACCAAGAAACACAACAAACATATTTAGATCAACCGTCCACATCTCGCAGTACAGTTTTAAGTTTAAATAACGTTGATCTTCCAACTGACGAACAATACTTTGCTGCATCTACTTCTTCTTCTTATGTAATAAAACCAACAGACAGTGGACTATCTGTTGTATCCAGAACATTGGATCGATACAGTATTTCTGATCGGGCAGGTGCTGCCATCGTCTGGGCTACATTGCAAGATATTGGATTAGTGACAACAGATAATCTAACAAACGTGATCGATCGTAATAAGATTCGACGTGCTCGTGCCAAAACTAGGACCACGCTGACTGCCATCAATCAGCCCCATTTTGATTCGTGCATTTGCATATCGTTTGACGGTCGAAAGGATAAAACATTAATCATGGAAGATGGACGCAGAAAAGTTGTGATAGAAGAACATATCAGTCTTTTAAAAGAACCTGGCTCACAATACATTGGCCACATAGGCGTTAAGTTCGGTGATGCTAAAACAATAGCTCACAAATTGTTTGCATATTTTGTGGCAAAATCCATTGATTTAGCGTGCATCGTGGCTATCGGATGTGACGGAACAGCAGTTAATACTGGGGCTAAGGCTGGCATTATTCGACTTCTTGAAGGAAAGCTCCATCGTCCACTTCAGTGGTTTGTCTGTCAGTTACATGCTAACGAGTTAAGTTTGAGACACCTTTTCGAATACCTTGATGGAACGACAACAGGTCCTAGAAGCTTTAGCGGCCAACTAGGAAAGTTACTCCAGAACTGTGAACATCTTCCTGTGATAGAATTTCAAGCAGTAGAATGCAACTTACAGGACATTACAAAATCCCGTGACGACCTTAGCACAGACCAGCTCTATTTATTGGAAATGTGCCAAGCAATCGCCAAAGGACAATGTGACGAAAACTTAGCGAAAAGAAAGCCGGGTAAAATCTGTCATTCGCGTTGGTTAACAACAGCCAATACTATTCTCCGACTATACATTTCAACCAAGAATCCGACAGAAAATCAAGTGATATTGACTGAATTTGTGCTAAGAGTGTATGCTCCAATGTGGTTTAAAATAAAAACACAACCTTCGTGTGTTTACGGGGCGAGACACCTCCACGAAACTATTAAATTGTCTCGTTACCTTCCAGAGCATTTGAAAAAGGTGGTAGATCCCGTAATTCAACGCAACGGGTATTTTGGCCACAGCGAAAATATACTTATTAGTATGCTAAACGACGAACGAAAACAAATAAGAGAGTTGGCTCTGAGACGGATTCTAAGTATCCGAGAACGTACGTCAGGGTTCTCTCCAATAAGAGTATTTAAGCTACCTACTTTTAATTTCAACGCAGCAGACTATATTGACTTGATCTACTGGGAAAAACCATCAGAACCACCTCTTATAAAACTGATATCTAGCGAGACAATAATTGATGCCATTGCAGACCACGAAATTATCGAATCCAACATTTTGTGTAAGTTCCGATTGATGCCCTGTCACACGCAAGCCACGGAAAGATGCATCAAAGTGGTAACGGCTTCATGCTCTGCTGTTTGCGGCCCTGAAAGACGTGAAGGATGGATACGAAACAAGCTAGAATCTTGTCGTATAATGCCAGTATTCAATTCGAAGAAGGACTATAAAACACAATAACTTTTATGATTTTTGATTTTATTTTTTAACATTGTTTGTGATTTTTTTGTGTAGCAATGGTACTTTTATTGTTTCTTGATTAGTAGATAATATAATTAGTAAATAAAAAAATTATTTTTTTATATTTTAACTACTTTTATTGACCAAAGATTAAACCCTTCTTTTTCTAGTTTCTCGCTGCTTTTTTTAAATTTGAATTGACTTGGGGCAGTACTTGCACTCAAAATATCTTAATGCTGTCATAATAACTTTTAAAGGTATTCCTGTAGAGCATCCATTCCGCACCCCGCTACTAAGAAAAACAAAAAAACAAGAAATCGAACCACCCTACTAAGTAACCCTTTAACAATCCAATTCGGAGTCCCACAAGGAAGTGTTCTAGGCCCAATTTTATTCCTCATATACATCAATAAACTCTGCAACCTATCCATAACAGGAATACTAATATCCTTTGCAGATGATACTGTGCTTATAGCTCGACATAAAAATTGGAAAGGAGCATTCGACATAGCTCAACACGACATAGGCCTTGTAAAAAATTGGTTAGATGACAATCTCCTCACCCTAAATGCTGGTAAAATCAAATTCTTAACCTTTAGTCTGTCTGCTGTAACCCAACCTACCAACAACCAGAAAAAAACAATTCACTCTTGTCCGAGACCTTACTCTTCCTGTACTTGCCCAAATTTGGAAAAAGTATCGCATATAAAATACCTGGGGGTCCTAATTGATCATCATCTTCGTTGGGATCAGCACTTAGCCAGTCTAACTCCCCGAATTCGCAGGCTGTCTTATGTTTTTAGAACTCTTAGAAAAATCCTTACTCCCACAGTACTAAAAACAGTCTACTATGCTCTCTGCCAATCCCAATTAGTATATGGCATCATAATATGGGGCGGCTGTGCTCATAAATTTATTGATCCCCTACAAAAAGCCCAAAAAACGATATTACGTGCTATCAAAAAGCGACCGACAACATACCCCTCCACTCGACTATTCACCGAATGTAATGTCCTAAACATACGTCAACTCCATCTAAAATTTACCTTAACGTACTTCATGTTTAAATATAAGAAAAAAACCCTTTTACATCATAATTACACCACTAGAACAATAACCAACCGACACTACAACGTACCTACACTACATACCACGTCAGCTCAAAGACATTTCATATACCTAGCTCCTAAAATATTTAACCTTCTCCCTGAAAAAATAAAAACCGAATCCTTACCCACACCTTTAAAAAACTTTTATCACAATGGATCCTTACATTTAGAAACCATTATATTATATAAAACTTGTTACTTGAATTGTAAAGTTTTAATACTATTATTATCAAATTAAATTGTATAATTTAACAACAATTTTTTAAATTAACATATAATTTTATAACTTTTACTTACATTGAATTTTATTATCGACCTAATATTATTATACATATTATTATTACTATTCTTTCGCAATTAAATTGTATAACTTATAACTATTTTTTAAATTAACAAATAATTTTGTAACTTTTACTTACATTGAATTTTATTATCGACCTAATTATTATTACATAATATTATTCTTACTATTCTTTCGCAATTAAATTGTATAACTTATAACTATTTTTTAAATTAACAAATAATTTTGTAACTTTTACTTACATTGAATTTTATTATCGACCTAATTATTCTTACATATTATTATTACTATTCTTTCGCAATTAAATTGTATAACTTATAACTATTTTTTAAATTAACAAATAATTTTGTAACTTTTACTTACATTGAATTTTATTATCGACCTAATTGTTATTAAATATTATTCTTACTATTCTTTCGCAATTAAATTGTATAATTTAACAACAATTTTTTAAACTAACAAATTTATAACTTTTACTCACATTGAATTTTATAAATGACCTTATTATTAATTCTGTTAATATTATTAATTATTTAATTATTTTACTCTTATTATTATTAAAGAATATAATTATTATTACATTTAAAAACCATGATATATAATATTTGCAACTTTATTTAATTTGTATAACTTAAATTTTTACTTTACAACCATAACATGTATAATTTACTATCTGAAAACTTCACCCGCCATAACACAGGGACATCCCTAGCATGGCGGTTGAAATAACACAAAAATAATATTCAATGGAAAATATTCTTATATTAAATAAATAAATATAATGATCAAGACAAAACTAAAAACCAAAACAGTACAACTTGAAAGCACAATAACAGATCGCTATAAGAATATGATAGCAATAGACACCAAAAACACCAATTCGAACCAACATAAAATATTTACAAAAAAAATAATTGACTACTCCTACTAAGAAAAACTCAAAAAAATAGACTGGAATACAATATACCGAATAGATAATGTCGAAGAGGGTTGGAATAAATTTACAAATACGTTCTTTCTGCAAGAAATAAATAATTACACTACAGTAAAACATGTAAAACTTGTACACAAAGCAACAAAATTAAACTATGGATAACACAAGGAATATTAAATTGTATTCGTAAACGACACGAAATTCACAAACAAATTAAACACACACCGTATGACATGAAACAACTTAATTACTATAAAAGATATAGACACATATGCACGAGAATTATTTGAGTAGCAAAGGAGTTATGCTACAGAGCAAAACTTAAAAAAGAAAACTATAACCTAAAGGAAATATGGAGAATATTAAAAGAAGTTAAATAAATACACACAAAAATACAAAAAGAAAAATACTATCGAACATCAAAATATTAACTCAAAAAAAAAATTCATTTCAAAACAAATACAATACGGAGTTCCACAAGGAAGCATACTAGGGCCCTTTCTTTTTCTTCTTCTTCTTCGATGGCGCTACAGCCCATATCGAGCCTTGGCCTCCTGCAACAGTCGCCTCCAACTCCTCCTGTCCTCAGCGGCTGACTTCCAGTTTGGTACCTGGAGAAGCCGTGCTGCATCCCCTCTTACCTCGTCTTCCCACCTCAGTCTGGGTCTTCCCACTTTTCTCTTTCCACCTGGGTGTCCAGTCAAAATTCTTTTTGGGACGCGTGTATCCGGCATTATCTGTACATGCCCAGCCCATCTCAGCCTGAGGAGTCTCATATGTGCTGAGATGCTAGGGGCCTTATATATGTCATACAATTCTGTATTGTGCCGGATGCGCCACTGTTCGCCCTCTTTCACGGGTCCGCATATTCTTTTCAGCACTTTTCTTTCAAAAGTATCCAGCATTTCAGCCATCTTTACCGTCAGTGTCAGCGCCTCACATCCATATGCCAATACCGTTCTAACAATGGTCTTATATATGGTTATTTTGGTTTTTCTGTGGACACTACGTGACTTAAACACTGGCAGCAAAGAAAAGTATGTTTTGTTGGCTGCTGTGATTGTTCTCTGTTAGACTCGAGCCCAGGTAGGTGAATTGATCGACCACTTGAGTAGTTGTCTTTAAATTGTGCACTACTTCTTCTTCTGTGTGAAGGGTTCCTGCTCTGTACCATCATTTTCGTTTTATCAACATTAACCCGCAGTCCTACTTCTCGTGCCGCTGTTTCAAAAGGGTCGAAGACCTCCTTAATGGCTGAGATTGATCTTCCGATAATGTTGATGTCATCCGCATATCCGACAACTTGACTGCTCTTGAAACAAATATTGAAGCCAGTGTCTATTGGCGTTTTTCTTATTACATGTTCGAGCACAATGTTGAAGAGAGTGGGAGCCAGACCGTCCCCCTGTTTTAGTCCCTGCGATACCGTGAATTCTTCCGACAGTTCTCTGTCTATTTTGACCTGACATCTAGAGTCTGACATTGTGGCTTTGATGAGCCTAACCAATTTAGGTGGGATCTGGAATTGAAGTAGTATGTCATAAAGACACTCCCGATCTATGCTATCATATGCTTGCTTGAAATCTATGAATAGTTGATGTACATCTATATCAAACTCCCAGCACTTTGCCAAGATCTGTCTGACGGTGAACAATTGGTCTGTTGTGGATCTACCTATGCGGAAGCCTGCTTGATACTCTCCCAGTAGGTTTTCTGCATACTTATCAATTCTTTGTTTCAGTATCATGGTGTAGATTTTATACGCTATGCATAGAAGTGAAATGTCTCTATGATTTTCGCATTTTAATTTGTCACCTTTTTTGTGAATTGGGCATATTATGCTTATTTGCCATTCCTCTGGGATTTTTTCCAATTTCCATATTTTTGTTATTAAACTAAGTAGCAGATTTTTCAGGTGCTCATTTCCATATTTGAACAACTCTGCTGGCAGGTTGTCTTTCCCAGGTGATTTGTTGTTTTTAAGTCTCTTTAGTGCAGCATTTATTTCTGACATTGTTGGTGGGTTCGCTGATTCTTCATTACTTTGAGGAAGCGGACGCGCGGATCGGCAGAGACGGGGACGTTTGAATGAAAAGCGTCGATGTATGAGTCAGTCTTTATTGCTGCTACGTAGCGATGGTAAATTTAGTGAAGTAACAGGGTAGACGGGAGCGATGATGATGAGGCTCGTAGGTGTTGCAGTGATGAAGGTCGATGATGCAGTGGTGTAGCAGACCTCGGGTCTGCATGTCGCCAGCATGTTGTTCCGCACCGTGGTGGTGGAGAAGACCTTGACGTCCAAGATGGATGCTCGACGCGGTGTCGCGGAGATGGCTGCGGTGAACCTGAGGAGTTGCTGCCCACGTGACAAGAAGGCCCGCCGCGGGACTTGTCGTGGGAAATTGTGTCTCTTGAGAGATGTTGCGTCCTCGAAGGTTGATGATGAACCGGCACAGTTGGCAGTGAGTCGCTGAGAGTCTGGCCGGTACCGCACTGGAACGTTATCACTCGATGCACTGTCTATGTATTGGTGATGTTACTGATACTAGAGACTGGAACTGACTGACTGACTAGCGCTGTGTCGCTGCGCTTTATATAATCGACCGTGTGAGTAACTACCCGTAGCGCCAAGTAATATTGAGCGCCCGCGCAAAGCGGAGAAGCCTCTGGAACATTCCGCGGCCGTAAGAATGTGACGGCTGTTGAGTCGAGGCCTTTCGATGTGCTTCCCGAATGTGTAGCCGTATGCGGCGTGAAAAACTACAATGTAGGTAGTATGTACCTTTCGAAAATGTGCTTGCTATATCAGTAACGGCGCAAGGATTGTGGCTAAAGGGGGCAACCGTTCTGGTCGCCACAACTTGATTCAGTGGGGATGTTAGTAGTCAAAACAAATACAATACGGAGTTCCACAAGGAAGCATACTAGGGCCCTTTCTTTTTACCATCTACATAAATAAACTTTGCAGCACGGACATATACGGTGAAATAATTAGTTACGCAGACAACATAGTTTTACTCTTTAAATCTAAGGATTGGAATAATGTATATAACATAGCGAATCTAGGAATCACGCAAGTGAAAACATGGCTAGACTCTAATACACTTACACCATAAAAATACACGAATGAATAAACACCAACATTTGCGATTGCCCTCTTCTAGAAAAAACAGAACAAATAAAGTAACTAGGAATCGTAATTGACTATAATCTTAGATGGACACATCATATCAAACAAATCATAAATAAACTACTCAGAACAATACATATTTTCCTAAACATAACCACTGGAGCGACAGCTCAATTTAAAACTTTTTTCTCCGATTGCTCGAAATTTTTTGGTAATCATTTTGAATATTTTCCACCCACATAACAAGAAATCATACCTCCAAGTTTTAATATGAAGACATACAAACTTATATAGCCAATCAATTCACCTACTTTTTGTTGATTATCATATATTCGTAGGATTTATAAAAAAATCGTTAACTTCTACTTAATTACTTACAAATAAGGGAAAATTTGCCCAAATTTTCAGCAAAGCAATCCGAGGTATTTTAAATATTGCCATATTGTGGCAAAAAGCGCTCCAGTGGATATGAAACATATATAAAATAAAACAAATGAAAACAATATATTTGGCACTTTGCCAATCAATAATTGAATACGGAATAATTGCTCGGGGAGGAGCAACAAACGTAGCTATCGATCAAATAGAAATCGTACAGAAAACGATCTTAAAGGTAATACTTAAAAAACAAAGACTAACCGATACAGACCAAATATTCAAAAGATGTGACGTACTAGATATACGCCAATTATATGTTAAAACACTACTAAACTACATTTTTGACCAAAAAAAACAAACTCCAACAAAATATCACTAATAGACCGGTTAGACAAGCGTACAAAGAAAACATAAAAACTCCGACGATAAACACTACCTTTGGACAAAGACACCATAAATACCATGATATTAAAGCATTAAACAGTCTTTCACTTGAAACAATTGAAAGACTGTTGAATGATTGATGACTGTTGAACAAATTAAGGAAGACAAAAAAAGTTCAGACACAAAATTAAAAAAATGGATTAAAGAACAAAAAAGACAATATTACCAACATTTTATAACATAAATGATTAAAACACATACACACAACACACAAAACCAATATAAAACACGCAACACTCACACACACGTAAATTATAATGTATGCCGATTTTCATTTGCATTTAATTTAATTTTTTTTAGTTTATTAATTTTATTTTAATTTTTAATCTTTATTTTAACTTTAAATTTATCTTTATTTTAAATGTTTTTACTGTAATGTAAAAATTCTTATATTTTAAAATAGGGGCCTCAGCATGGGTAAACAACCCAGTGAGGCAAACATTACTGGATTGTACTATGAAATATTGTAAAAACTTTAACAACAAAAAAACTAACATTATTATAAGAATAATGTTACAATAATGTACGTCATTAGAGCAGTATCTAATAGGAGAAAAAAAAATATGTATACCTATAAGAGCGGTTATATAGAAGTAGCATAAAATACTAAACTCTAAGTTGCGAAAAGAATTTTCTGCTAAAATATTACATTATAGGTAGGCACTTATTTTACCGTTTGTCTGAATTCTGGATATAATCAGTTCAACTTTTTAAAATGGCCCTTTAACTCAAAGCAAATCAGAGTTCACTGAACCTGAGTTACAATTTACAATCATAGACAGGCGACCAAAATTAGTACCTATGTTCGATTTTTCAGGTAAGGCATATTTATTCGCGCCTTAATCCAGTGGTAGATACTTTCGAAGAAGAATAAAAACTTTTTTGGAATTCGGCCCTATTTAAAGATCAAATTTGAAAAGTCAGGGCAGTGGCGTAGCGTGCCTTGAAGGGGCCTTGTATCAAAATTAGTTGGGGGCCCAAATGAAGGGCAAAGATTTCTCAGAAAAGAAACAAAAATACTTGCATTAAATTAAAATAAATATTTATTGATTATAAGTTATCACTTCCTCCTAGGAATTGAGTTAGCCAAACAATTCAAATAAAATATACATTTTTCTTGCCTTTTTTTCGGCAAATTGGTTTATTAAATGACCTATAGCTGAAGACCACTTTTTTCAGTTTTTCTAAAATTTCTGCCTCTATAGACAATAGTGACAAGTCTGATAGCCGTTCCTGTCCCATCGAGGTCCTTAGGTAATTTTTTAATAGTTTTAACTTTGAAAAACTTCTTTCAGCTGTTGCGGTTGTAACTGGAAGGGCCAAGAATAGAAAACATGCTGTTATTACCTCCGGAAAACTGGATGCAAGGCCATTGTATTTTATCAGCAATAATAGGCTACTTGCAAATTTTAAATAAATAAATCCATTATTTGGGCTCGTGACGTCACTACATGAAAATGTCTCGTCTCCGAATATGTTCCTTTTATTTTGTAAAATTCCAACACTGATTATTTTTTTTTATATGGCAACACTTGTATTTCCGGCGAATATTTGAATTTGCTTTTAATGTTCACTAGATTTATTGTTTGTTCTATGCGAACTTATCCTTTGGTTTGATTTTTTTATAAAGATGGCGGTGTTTTTACAGATGTTACGAAGAGAACCACGTACAATTTATTGCTATTTGTGTGGAAAACGTTCTTTTTTTTAAATGATTTTTGGCTATGTAAGTATTGTTTTTTCGCACCCATAAAATTATGTCCCATCTTTCCGGTTTATAAAAAATTGTCTGATTTTTCGGATTGAAATTTTAGAAAAATCGCCAAGGCCTCAAAAATACGATTTTAAAAAAAAAATACAGAATGTCTTAGAATATTTGGCTAAACCGAAAAAAAATTTAAAAAATGTGATGCAAGTGGCCTATTCCTTGAGTTCCTTAATGGAATGAATTTTTTGAATTTCAGATTTTAAGCATGTTTTCAGAGCAATTAATTGTTCATAAAGATTAACTGAGATGTCTTTACTGTATTTAGCCGACAGTTTTCCCGAAAAGTTTTTTTATCACTTCGTTTGAAGAAGATGGGAGTTTCTCCGGTTGTAATACTTCGAACATATAACTCTGCTCACAAAGACTCTGAAATATTTTTTTTGTTTGAGAAATTAATATATCTAAACAGAAATAGTATAGATCAAAGATATTCAAATTTCAATATCTTTGGTATACATTGACCTTGAAATATGATTCCGGGTCTGAAATTCTCTCATCTTGTGATAACTCATAAAAAAAAACTCATAAATTCCCTCGATAAAAAAAAAATCGCAAAGTATGCTCCAAAAAATTATTATAAACACGTTTGTTTCGGTTATTTTACAAGTTATATATATGAAAAAAATCACAGCGTTTCTTTAAATAAAATTAAAGACAATTATTGCGAGATTTTTGCTCTATTTTTAACGAGTCGCGTTTTATTAAAGATTTTCATGATTTTTGCATCAATTTTATCGCTGTAAATGTTAGCGCGCTCTTCTAACATTCGTAAATTCATATCTCTCCATCTTCTTCTTTTTGGGGCCGGGAACTGAGCCTTAACGATTTGCGGATCGCCAATTTACCAATGTGAGTGCCGATTAATTAACTGCATACGTGATACCGATATAAGCACCAATATAAAGTGATCCACGCACACATGTGCAGGCACACGAGTGTAGAAAGTGTTAAAGTATCGCCTCTGGGAACGGGAGCGTGCCAAGGCCGACGGGGCACCTCATCAATGGGGCGGAGCAGGAGGGGGGTGTTGAGTAATTGTTGTTATTGTAAATGGCCCAGGGGACCGGAAACTGTCGGCACACAGTGGACATTCTTTCCTATAAAAAGCTTGCCCGGGCAGACTGATTGAATTGGACAACGAAATTAAAAACATGATGGTAAGTGAAGAAAGCTTTTTAAAATATTTTTAAGTGCTAAAATGAGAGTGTCTAGAGCTATATACCATTCCGTAGTACGACTGATACTGTGTTGATAATATTATATCACTATCATCATAGTTTGTTTGTCTATACTAGGATGTCCTAGTCATTCCTTTCGAGGGGAGATACTCTCGCTAATTGACTAATCTTTTCACAAGCTATGGATATCTACCGTTAAAAATGTATGGAAGATATTAAGTTCAATTCTCTAATTTTGATCGTCGTTCTAAACATGTGTAATTTTAATATTTGCAGTCATCATTACCCCTCCCCCCCTCTCCTACCTCCTCTTTCCCACTCCCGCCCATCCGTTCTATTGTTGTTATTAGTTTTAGGGAAACCCAGTAAGCATTGCTTATGAAACACTATGATTTTTAAAACTATAAAAACAGTGGCTAAAACTAAATGTCCATTAATTTTGAAGTAAAAGGGTACCACAAAAAAAGTTTTGTGCACCATCTGAAGAAAACATTTAAATTACCTACTTCATCTTTGAAATTTATGGTTTAATTTTTTCAAGATTAAAACAAAAACAAACAAAAAAACAACTATTACCTATGTCAAAAAAGTTTGGCGTTCGTATCGTTTCGAAAGAGCAAATCGATATACAGGGTGTCCGGGGGCAAAGTGCATTAACTTCGGGAGGTGATTCTGCATGATAGTATTAGTAAAAAAAAATAACTTTTTTCGAAATTCCAACTTATAGGGGTAGTTTTGTGATAAAAAGATAAAATTAGACCGGCGTGTGCGGCCAGATTTATTATTTTTCGCTGTAACGATACGGGTCAATCACAACCATGTAATGTTGCCACAATCATGCGCGGTAGGCTCTCAGCAAGTTAAATCGTACCTCACACTAAGGATTTTTAGTAGGTACGTCTTTTTGTATGAAAAAAAAAGTTGGAATTTCGGAAAAAGTCGTTAATCTTTTTTACTCCTACCATCATGTAGAATCATCTCCCGAAGTTAATGCACTTTACCCCCGGACACCCTGTATATTGTGATAATCGAGATGTAACGTGCTTCTACGAGTTTCAGCTTGATTATATTATCATTAATTGCAAGAAAAATCATATATTGGTATGGTAACCTAAATGTACATACATAAACTAGCACTTTGAAAAGGTATATCAAGTTTTAGCCTGAAAAAGATAATTTAGAGCAAAAAACGAAAATATTTTAAAATTTCATGGAATATAATTTATGTATTTACGACATTGAAGTGAAACTTCTTTAGCACCGTTGTAAAATTAGGATGAAACTGAAATGACGCATTACAATACATACGAAGCGTCAAACTGCGCTCATTGGCCGCTTTGATTGTGATGTCACTTTTCAAGGCTCCTTCCTATTGGTTGAGATTGTTTTGAAGTTCCGCTTCTACCGCTTGTGAATTGCACACTCTGTTTTTATTTTTTAAATATGTTTAGTTGCATCGAAAACACATCAATGCATTGTGCTAACAAATTGCAATAAGGGCTGTGAAGACAAAATATACTAGAATGTGGAATGTTTATTGATTTATCATATTCCTATTAACATTTCATGGGCGTATTTTTCTTTCGAATTGTGCAATTATTATGATATTGCCAGTTATACATAATTTAGCACAGCACAAACAATTAACGTTAATTAAATACTTATTCGATCATAATTTTACCGTAAAAATAATATGATATTATCTTCATAAAGTATAAAAGTTCCTGTCCGGGTTGACTTATGTAATACTTCGAATTCAAATGCCCTTGTATGTCAAATAGGAACAGGATTTTTTATAAAACTTACACCTACCTACCTACCCCTTGTTTGCTTTACAAAAATACACCTACCTACCCCTTGTTTGCTTTTATGAAAATGTTATTAAAAAAAATTGTTTATTATTTGTAAAATGTAACTAATTAAATTTGTTTCATTATAATTCATTTATTTATTTTATTCTCATAATTATTGAAGTGAAAACTTTTTTAGCACCGCTGTGATTTGGAACTCGATGGAACGAAAAATAGCGACGGTAAAAAGAAAACACATACATATAGGATTTCGTCTGCGAGAGAATGAGATAGTACAATCGGTCTCCTCTTTGTGCTTATCGATCTCCTCTTTGTGCGGCGCTTCGTAGCCTCTCCAATATTTTCTTATTTAGTTTTCTGAAGGTTTCACTTCTACCGCGTGTGAATTGCAGACTCTGATTTTTTTTCTTCATATATTTTCGACAGAATAAGAAAATAGAATGGGCTTATAAACAAATTATATTCTTATGCTCGCGTTTTTATTTTGATTCCACAAATGTATTAATGAATGCTCACAAATAAACATTATTACTCTGAATCATCGATGCGTTATTAATATAAATACATTATATTGTAAAGATCCCGTCGATTATAGAAGAATGGTCATTGTCACCCACCAATATTATAGAATGTAAAAGCAGGACATACGTTCCTTTCGAATGCTCCATGATGACGTGGATATGACCTCTGCCTGGTTTTACTTATTTTTCTTTTAATTAAATTTCTTTTTGTTTTCAACATGCCTTGTACATATTAATAAGCAAGATAAGTAATTAGTTACGTAAGAAATAATTAAAACTTAGCAATTACCATTTGACAACCAGGATAAAGAAATATTTTCCGTAATCTTTTACGCATGGCGCTAACCGGAACTCAATCAATATAAAAATGGTTGCAAAAAAATGTGTTCGTATTCATTTTGTAATTAAAAATCTATCATAATAAACAAATAAGTAAAAAGGTCGGAGGAATCATTTATGTTAAACTACATGTACAACAGATATGAATATATTTTTTACTAAAAAAGGGTCTACTAAATTTAGTTCTCGATGTCGTGGAGATTGATTTGTGGATTCATTAGATGGTGAACTAGATTCTAGATAAATGCGTTATTTGTTTATGGAGAAAAAATACTTTTGCTTGGCTGAGAACGAGTTACGAAAAGTATAAGCATTACGAAAAAGTTGTTATGTCTGCCGATATAATGGATCTGAATAATTTATGTTCAAATTGTGGCTGGTCCATTGAGTATGCTTTTTATATCAAACCATAAGAATTTTGAACCAAAACATATTTGATAAATAATATTAACAGAAAAACTGTACAGAATAATCATTTTATAGAATTCACGTTTAGGCAACCAGAAAACATCAAGATATATCCAAACGGTTCTATCTTGGAACTTCCACGCCAACTCATAATCAACTCAACTCAACACTTCTTTGAAAAGACATTAAAAGCTATATTTTTTTAATATAGCCCCGAACCTATAGTAACCTATTTAACAATTTTTTTTCATCACTTTTTATTCAAGCGCATCGGCAATTTAGCAGACCCCTTCCGACAAATTTAATTGGAGTCGAATTGTTTTGCGGCATTATTATTGTTCTAGAAATTTCCATCGTTTTTTCTTGCGACAGCGACGAATCTTGGAACCAGCGTTGACGAATATGACTTAGGTTTGGAGACATTTTAGCTATAAAAATATCTCTTACCAGAGATTCTCTGAGATTTTCAAACTTGCATTCGGGATTCATATTTTATTTTTATTTTATTTTATTTTTATTTTAATTACATAAACGGCTATACTGCCTTTTATAAATAAACATATGATAGAGTACAACAGTAAGAAAAATAATATCATTTCATAATAGTAGTTTTAAATTTTAAAATAACATACAATCATTTTGTGTATCACAACAAAAAATAACAAAAAAGAACAATAAGAAATATCGTTATTTCATTTCAACATGTCCATATTGCGTATATAAAGTGACATTTTGGAAAAATAATTTTTGAGTGCATGTTTATATTGCGCGAATTTTGAGAAATAAATGTCGCCGATGTTAGCATGTTAATTTCCCAAAATGTGTAATCGACTGATTGGTGAGTAATAATGTGATAATGTATGTGTGTTATTATAATAGAACGGTAGAGTGAGTCTATTGTTAGCGCGACCAGGGCAATGAAATCGTATTAGTTCTATTGAATCAGGGGTATCCAGGACCGAGTGAATTATTTTATATAATATTAATAGATCACAGATTTTTCTGCGATCTGATAAATTTACGAGATTAGTCCAATTTAATAACAAATTATAGTCTACGGATTCTCTTGGAACTTAAGAAGTATAACAGAAAATTGTTGATATTTTCACATTCACTTTGTTTTAATGGCGTTGAATACATTTATAATTTTAATAATTATCGGGGAAAACTATCGCCCTACAAATATAAAAACTGAGACGGTTTAATGTATAGCGCACACGTTGCAAAGGTCTAAAAACGTTTTCGTTTTGCAAAACTGATTTAAAAAATTATTGTTGGAAATATTTATCGATTTTTTAAACAACCATCATTAGTTACTAAATGTAATTAGCCGTGATATCATGAATACCTGTCGAAACACCATTTCCGCAAGTTCAAATCTGTCTCTGTTCATTGAAAAGCAGCCAAAAATGTTGATGATTATAGAAAAGTAGACAAGGTTGTCTCGAGACGGATGAGCCGTGGCAAATTAAGTAGATTTTAGTCGACTTGAACTGTCATGTCTGTTTTCCGATAGCTTCTTCGGTAACGCTGACTCGTCCCGGCTACTCTGTGGCGCATCAAAGCAGCGAACCATGCACCCTTCCCTTTGCAGACATCAAAGAGGCGCTGCATCGCCAAGGGAGGCCGAACAGCGCCCTGTATGTGTTATACTGTGCTCGGAGTGTGTACCTTGTCCATGGTTCGCTAGTATAAAAGCTCACACAGTATGTTTAGAATAATTGCTTCTTCAGCGGAGGACTGCGCCTGCTGAATCTCTATTCAATTCAATTCAATTTATTCATTTAAAAAACATTACAAAGTTACCATTCCAAATTGTTTTTAAAAGATATATAAAGAAAAAATAAATGCGCTCCATCAATCGTGCAAAATCCAAACACATCGATCAGCATCAGTAAAGCAGACTAATACTAATAGCAACAAAGCTTGCCGTCTAAATTCTGCTTCATTGGTGTCAAACATTCGAAGTGATTCTATTTGACAACAAAATAGCTCTCCCCACTGGCATGACTATTGGCAAGTTAGTTCTGCAAGCCGGGAGATAAAACAGTCTATGATGTTGGTGACGGATATAGCCATCGGGAACAGAAACGAATGCTCTCCATGATAGTAGAGTTTTCGAAACATCCACGAATCAGAAAAAGATGGAGTAACCATACTCCCTCAGGTAGAGAAACCTCAGAAATAAAAACCTCCTGGTGAGCATGTTGGCTCGGACGCTAAATACTCTTCTTTGGCGTTCTATGACATTTTTATCAGTTAGGTCACCAATGACGACAAGCCCCAAATATTTTATTTCGTTGCAGATTTTGAGATTGGCTCCGCCGAGACGTATATAACCACGCGTCGATGTTTTTTGTTGTTATTAAGGATGAAAGCTTTCAATAACAATGGAAAAGAGTTTTCATTCTAAGAAGAAGACAAAGTCATATAATATATGTATATATGTAGGTTGCACTATGCACTACTCACCATGAACTGAAGGGAGGGTATACTAGTACTATTCCCCGCCTTACTTC
Source organism: Limnephilus lunatus (assembly GCA_917563855.2). Taxonomy (NCBI): domain Eukaryota; kingdom Metazoa; phylum Arthropoda; class Insecta; order Trichoptera; family Limnephilidae; genus Limnephilus; species Limnephilus lunatus. The sequence continues at coordinate 41,192,614 of OU830594.1, forward strand.
GCCCACTAGCCCGACTAGCTGCTTCTGAGACAGGATACATACCTACTCGTACAAGTAGCTGTATCGTCCACTCAAATCAGCCCAGTTCTCCATTCAATGGGCGATTTTAATTTTATTATTTATCTTTATAGTTGGCGATTTGGGCGGTAGCCATTTATAGGATAACCAATACCCCTGCTATAAGTCACCCCATCTGTTTTGGGGTTCCCAGGGATACCCGGGTTTATGGGGTTTGTCTAGGTCGTATCTGCCCACCTGCTGCATGGCGGACCGGATCGGGAGAGACTTGACGAGGGAGATCTTTTGAATTCAGAGCCAGACTCTCTAGACCTATATCGTCTTGCACTGCGGTGGGAGGAATGGATTCATACAAAAGTCTAAAATCCTGGAGAAAATTGCTGCCGCCCAAATTATCAGTCACTTGAACACAAATTAATTATTAACAAATTGGCAATCCGCATATAGAAGGTTTTATTCAACAGAAACCGGACTTCTTCGTATTCTATCAGATATAACTCTAGCCATAGAGTTAGGTAAATTATCACTTATATCACTCTTAGACATGAGCGCAGCGTTTGACATGATTGATCACGACTTCCTCATTAAGAGATTGGAGGAAACATTTGGTTTGAATTCCGACACCAAAAATTGGCTTGCATCATATCTATCCAATCGCTTACAATTCGTGAAGGTTGGAAATAAACTCTCTAACTTCGCAACACTTTCTTCAGGAGTACCCCAGGGATCCGTTTTAGGTCCACTTCTTTTCATCCTTTTTACAAATGATGTCGCCAAAATAATCGAGTCATTTGGAATCTTATCCCACTGTTATGCTGACGATCAGCAAGTTTGTTTTTTCTGCACTCTAAATGAGGTCAACAGTCTTAAAATCCGTATAGCTGAATGCCTAGAAGCAATAACTCGTTGGATATCTTCAAACAAGCTAAAACTGAACCCATCTAAGACTGAGTTTCTCTGGGCGGCCACAAACAAACGCCAACATGTCATAGACAATTCACCTATTTCCATTTACGGAAGCGATATTATTCCAAAGACAACAGTCAAACTTCTTGACGCTAATCTGGATTCAAACTTTTCGCTTAAAAAACAAATAAATAGGACTGTAAGGAACCGTTTTTTTCACCTAAGACAACTCAAGTCAGTCCGAAGAAATCTTCCTACAGAAGCAACAAAACTACTAATCAACTCCTATCTAGTATCACGGCTCGATTACTGTAACGGCATCTACGCAAGCCTTCCAAAATACCAAACTGACAAACTTCAATCCGTGTTTAATGCAGCGGTTCGACTCATAACCGGAGTCTCTAAATATTCACATATTTAAGAATACCTTCGTAATCTTCACTGGCTCAAGTGCCTTGATAGAATCCAGTACACATTGTGCTGGATGGTGTTTAAATCAATTAATGAAATGGCCCCATCTTACATCTCTGAACTAAATACTGGTCCGAGGCAGTCAACCCTTAGATCAGCAACATCATCAGCTATAGGCAGACTAATGGAACCTAAACGCAAGCCAAATACTAAATTTGGATATCGCGCTTTCGGAGTGTCTGGACCTAATGCTTGGAATAAACTCCCCCCGGAACTTAGATGCATAACAAGCCCAACAGAATTTAGGTCCAAATTAAAAACCACCTTTTTGGGTTCTCATACCCTTAAATAAAAATACCTATCGGAGAGTATCATAAAATTTTGCTTTTGTTTTCAAAATACGCTCATTACAGAACGTATTATATATTATAGTTCCCAATAATGTCCTCTGTGTGCGAACTGTGCCTTAATTTCTCTAAATAAACAATAACAGTGTTAATCTCTAGTGACCCTCCAGGTTAGTATGGTCCTGTATATATTTTCTGCCTGTACAGTATATTTTTACAGCAGCATTGCGTTCATTGGTCAAATCATTGCACATATATATATATATATTTTTTTTTTTTTTTTAAATGAAAGACAAACATTCCCGGGTTACGAATAACCCAACAATGTTTGAAAATCTCCTACTACCACCACAGAAAGCCGAAAATGTTGCTTGTGTTGTGATGGAGGACTTAGCCAGCCAGACGCTCGGGTGGGACCCAAGCGCTATGCCCACTCAACCACTGACGTGTTGTGTTAGTTTCGTATCGGTGATCGATGAACCGGTGGATGAAATTTTTAGCCATAAGTTGTTGTTGACGAATGAGAATGAAATTAAAGAGAGATGGATGAAATATTTCGAGGAAGTCTTCGAAAGTAACCCGAGTGGTTGTGATCCCAGCGGTGAATCGGTTATGAACGATGATGGAGTGAATGTTACCAAAATCAGTATGGATGAAATAAAAAGATCAATTAAATGCATGAAGAGTGGCAAGGCTGTGGGTTTCGACAATATTGCTGCCGAATACTTTAAAGGAGATAGTCGTATTATTCTCACATGGCTGTGCAGACTTTTTAACCAATGTTTAAAGGAGGGTTATACGCCATTAGATTGGAGAAGGGCTGTAATCATGCCATTATACAAAGGTAAAGGTTGACGTATGGAATGTGGGAATCATAGGGCTATTAGCCTTCTTAGTTCAGTGGGCAAACTGTATGGTAGAATATTGATCGAAAGGGTAAGAATGGAAACAAAGGATAAAATATGGGATGTGCAAGGTGCTTTTATGAGTGGAAGGGGGTGCATGGACCAGATTTTCTCATTGCGTATGCTCACTGAGAAGTTTCTTGCAAAAAACCAGAAACTCTTCTGTGCCTTTGTAGATCTACAAAAAGCGTACGACCGAGTTGACAGGAAAAAGCTATGGAAGGTGTTATCCAAGTACGGAGTGAATACGAAGCTCATTCAGGCAATTGCGTCGCTATATGAGGGAAGCGTTGCATGTGTCAGGGTGAACGGCGATTTTACGGAGTGGTTTGACATCACAAAAGGTGTTAAACAAGGCTGCTTAATGTCACCGTGGTTATTCAATCTATACATGGATAATTGTATGCAAGAATTGAAAGAGATGGGATTGGGCGCGAAATTGAGTAATCTGGAAGTATTTTGCCTATTGTATGCTGATGATGCGGTGCTAATTTCTAACAGTATGGAAGATCTACAGTCTCTTGTGTCTAGGATGAACGAAGTATGTATGAAGAATGAGTTAATGATGAATGTAAGTAAGTCTAAAGTCATGGTGTTTGAAAGAGAGAGTACCAAAACAGTATGCAATATAGTTGTGAATGATGAATACTTGGAGCAGGTGGATGAGTTTGTGTATCTGGGTAATATGTTTACGAAAGATGGGAAGGCTGATAGAGATATTGAAAGAAGGGTGAATGCCGGTAACTCCATTAATGGAGGACTGAATGCCGTTGGCGGTAATAAAAAACTGTCCAAAGACGCGAAACTAGCCGTCCATAATGGAGTGCTGGTACCTACCCTGATGTATGGCAGTGAGGCATGGAACTGGCAGAGGAAGGATGAAAGCAGACTGAATGCTGTAGAAATGAGATCCCTGAGGCGAATGTGTGGTAAAACCATGTACGATCGTGAGAGAAACGTGGATATCCGCAAAGAATGCAAGGCTGATGTAAGCGTGATGTGTAAGATTAAGAAAGGGACTCTCCGATGGTTTGGGCATGTAGAGCGAATGAACGAGGAAAGGAGTGTAAGGAGAATATATGATGCAAATGTGAATGGTAGAAGAAGTCGGGGACGCCCGAGGAAGACATGGCACGACCAAGTGAATCAGTTACTTGAGTCGGGCCATGTGAAGAGTCGGAATAATAGAAGAGCATGTATGAGACGATGTATGAATGTGAACGAGGCAAAGAGTGTGTGCCAAGATCGAGTTGTGTGGCGGTCCGTCCTCTCTGCCTACCCCTGCGGGGAAACGGCGTGATGGTTAGTTAGTTAGTTAGTTAAGTTTTTGTAGTGGTTTTTCTAGTTTATAGTTGGAAATAAGATTGTATAAACGTATTATAAATTTGTACAGCGCCCTTGAGGTGATTTTTCACAAAAACGGCGCTATACAAGTCATCCAAATATTATTATTATTATGCGTCCGCCACTCTTGGACACATTGACTCCCAGATTCCTACCCACCCCTCGTACCTTTTCCTTCCCAGAACTTCCTCTCCTTCTTTTCCCTCAAAAAAGACCCCCAACACAGCATCTCCAAATATGACATAGGCTCCAACAGATTTTTTTTTCTAATGGCCCCCTGTGTGGAGAGAATGCAAAAAACATAAATAATTTATTTATCATAGGTTTTGTTTAGGTTTTATTATGTTTTTTTCATTTAATTTGTATTTTTTAAATTATATATTTTATTTTTGCTTTATAATATAATAGTATTAGTGGTATGTAAAAAAATAATATGGCAGTATTGGATTGCACTATCCCCCGATTTCTACTGAACTAAAAACATAAATAAAATATACTACATTTTATAACGAAATTTATTATTAAATTTTGACCTCAAATTAAAAAAAATTGATTTTACGACATACTAAAGGAATATTGATAATTAAATTCCCGATAATTGCCGTATCTTTCTCTAATTTAATCTAGCATCATTGGTTGTGGTCTGTGGATTAATAAATGAATCAGGTTTAATGAATTTTATTCATTGAATACGTTTGCGCTCGAGGCTCGAGGCTTAAGGGTAGGCTGAATAAAACAAGGAAATTTGCCGATGGCGTTATGTGATAAATAATGTAAAGAGTCAGTGCAATTGTTATTAGTGCCTTTCCCCATGGTAGTACTAGTAATATGTAAACATCGACTATGTGTTATGCATATAAATCTGTTAATAGCCGAGTGAACTAATGTGTTGGGTTCTCACTCAGGAGTCGTTTGTAATTACACAAGCAAAAAAGAAAGAAGTGCAGTTTTACAACTTTTTTTATTTAAAACAATTTGTTTTTACATAACTACGAGTAAAACGACAAAACTCAAGGTAAGAGTTAGTAATAAAATTACACAAGAAAAATACGCTTTATATCTGCAAAATTGATTAAAACCCCGAAGTACCCGAGGCTCAGAACAGCGTGTGCCGAGTAGGACAATCCGAGTACGGCCGCGGCGGGTAGTACGGTAGCCTTGCGGCTGCGGTTGTGGCTGCGGTTGATGGAGTTACATCGGGTTACCCCGCCCGCAGCCCGCAGCCCGCAGCCCGCAGCCCGCAGCCCGCAGCACCCACCACCCAGCCCGCAGCTGTTGGCAGTCAGTTAGCTTGGTACACTGCACCGTGATTGCACCCACTTGCATCACACTTTAGTGAGTTTAGGTAGCTGCGGTTAGCGTACAGCGGAAACCTAGTCGACAACAATGTATTTCTCCAACCTGAAAGTAGTTTGCTAATTTGTACTACAAACTATTATCCCTACTGTTATTTGGATGTTACAGGTATTATGTCTCGTCAAAAGTTCTGAGTTTCGTGCTTATGACAAGATGTGTAAGTTCGCGGCTTTTCACAGCATTAAGTAGACACAAATTCGGTAAATTGAATACTTACACCATAAACTGTTTTAAATGGTACTTCTATTGCGATTTCCCATTGATAACCTTAGAAAATGCAAAGTTGTGCGGAGACCTCTTTCGGAAATCCTGCTAAATCATGATGGTAATAATTGGATTGCTTTAAAATTGGTGCCATTTTTGATTTGGGAATTCGGCGGCGTTGACGTCACATGGGAAAACTTTGGTAACTGCCATTTTCCCAGCCAGTGGATTTTTTTTACGTCATAGTGACGTTGTAGCCAGTTGAAACCGCTCCGAAATGTGCGGGTATTCAAATCACTATTATGAATGAAAATATTAAAATTATATTTTTTTGTAGAACTGAATCAAAGAAATAAACTTTAAATTTTCCACACTTGTTTGACGGTTTTCATAGTCTATAAAAATACCGCATTGTTGTACTGTCGAGTAAAAGTAGAGTATAAATTCGTCCATGGGGAGAGCGACCCGCTTTTTACGTACAGTGGATGAAAAATTTAACACGTTTTATGAAACCCACTAAGTTTATAAAAAAATTGGTACTTACTTACAAAATGTACAACGGAACTTTTACAACAAATTAACCCTAATGTTATACAAAATGTAATGTTGCTATACAATAATTTATTTTTTATTTCTCTCAAATTATGAAGCATATTTTTTGGAAATAATAGTTAAACCCACTAGAACTAAACCAGCATCGAGGTTAACAATTTATACATTTGAGTGAATGCTAGAATAACAAGATGCTAGAAGATAAGATATAACAACGAACTTAACTAAGGGCCAGAATTTAATTTTTAATTCCATGATAATTTTCAAGGTCTACGAATGTTTTATCCGAATTTTGTGAAATATCTGGCCTACATTGAAATAATAACAGAACTTGAATAGAACATTCACGGAACTTGAAAATAAAATATGATATTTGATGAATTGTTCAAATTTTGTAAAACAACCCGCCCTAACTGTTAAGAGATAATTTATCATGAAATTTATGATAAGCTTGCAGATAGATGAAATTTTGAGGGAACTGAGTGTAAATGACCAGATTAGTGATGAACAACCTTTTTAGCCGGAGGACCAATAGATCCATTTTCAATTTGTTCCGCAGGCCCAGGGGGGTACGGCACCTACTCACAGCTTGATATTATTAAATTTGCAATTGGTGGTATCGCAAACCTATTTATATTTACTGAAACGGTATTTTTTTGATAAAACAAATACAGAACACAAAAAACTAAGCGCCGCAGACGAATTTTTTTCTCCAAGGCCAAACCAATAAATGTTGTCGACCTTTATCATTCTGAAATATTGAAAAAACAAATAAAAAACTCACTTTGCTATTTTGGGTAACTGTTGATTTTTGTCGTTCGAAGAGTTAAACAAATTTTAGTCCAGAAAACTTTGTTATTTGTAAAACGGAAACCTTTGAAATGCATGACACATGTAGGTCTTATTTTACATTTAAGGTCGAACCCAAAATTTTGTCTTTATATGAATGTGTAAGAAAAATCTTTTGAGAGGCTAAATTCAAAACTTCGAAGAAAGATTGAAGTTTTCCGCTGAACCGTTTTGCAAAACAACGGAATCCATTGAAAATTCTTTACCGGAATTTTAAATTTTATTTGTCGAATTTGGAAGGCTCGCACGCTACATGATATGAGGTCCCTCAAGACTAGACTGGAATTTTATTTATCGAAGTTGTGAGTACGAAAAGGCTCGCACGCCACATGAAATAAGGTCGCTCAAGACAAGACTGGAATTTTATTTATCGAAGTTGTGAGTACGAAAAGGCTCGCACGCCACATGAAATGAGGTCGCTCAAGACTAGACTGGAATTTTATTTATTGAAGTTATGAGTACGAAAAGGCTCGCACGCCACGTGAAACGAGGTCGCTCAAGACTAGACTGGAATTTTATGTATCGAAGTTGTGAGTACGAAAAGGCTCGCACGCCACGTGAAACGAGGTCGCTCAAGACTAGACTGGAATTTTATTTATCGAAGTTGTGAGTACGAAAAGGCTCGCACGCCACATGAATTGAAGTCGATGAAGACTGTTGTTTTGACTGGAATTTTCGTTGTTGCTTTAATTTTTTAGATTAGCTCCACACAGGAGACCCTGAGGAAAATAATTCCCCTCAAGGCCTATGTCATCTTTGGGGATGCTGTTTAGCGGGTCTTTTTCGGAAATGAAGGAGAGGAAGTTCTGGAAAGGATAAGGTATTAGGGGTGGGTAGGAACCTTGGGGTCAGTGTGTCCAGGAGTGACGGACATATGAATCCATCTCTCCCACTGCGGTGAACGATTCATAAAATTTTAAAGTTCTGTGAAAGCTCTATTCAAGTTCCGTTATCATTTTAATTCCATGACCAGTAATGATAATATAATAACAGAACTTGAGTATAAATTTCACCGAATCAACTTTGAAATTTAACGAATTGTTCAAATTTCGTGAAACAACCAGACCTTAAGAGGGACCTGACTAAATCGGAAATATATCATTTTTAAATCAAATTTTAGCCGTATTTTCTCTTTTCCACAAAAAAAGTATAAATTAATTTCGAAAGATTGTTCTTTTATTTGGTAAACTTTTGTTTTAAATTATGAGAAAATATGTTTATTTTTAGCATAATAAGGTTATACCGTAGGTCGTTGGCAGATTTGTTAAACTTTCAAACAAAATTTTGTATTATACTTACAACACACATTTCAAATCATATAATCATGCAGTTTAAATAAAATCATTAAAAAAATCCGCGCACGTGTTTTGTGACGAAAATACTTCCGTTTCTCTATTTATTTACGGTCTTACAAACTAATATATTTAAGATTTTTTTTACATTCTTATTTTACTTAGACATTATTGAAAAATAATAAGAAATATAAAAAAAATAATAATTACAAAAAGTACATAATTTTAATAGTTTTATCATCACGCCTTTTAGCATTTTTTAATGTAATAAATAAAATAAAATCGATATAGAATTATATTTTTAAAAAGCTGGTACGGAGAATAATAAATCTTTCTCATTGGAACAGCCCTGTATGATTGTAAGAACATCTTTCGACGAAATTCGAATTCTCAGCCGCTGGCTGGTTAAAGGCCCTTAAGAGTCGTCAAATTCTTATTTAAAAATAGTTTAGATTTAGATCATATATGTTGTATTATGTACTTGTATATAATATTATTTGATCAGTGGTGGCAGGTACCAGACTAGTTATAAGGTTGTATGCTCGGATGACAGTAATATTATTCTATCGTAAGACGAGAAGCACGAATATGCAGTTATGCAATAGAGAAAATTTAATTGAATATATAAGTACCCGGAAGTTTTGTTCTAGTAGAATCTTCAGTGAAATCATTATTTTTGCCCATTTTGTAATATCTTGAAACCTGAGATGATTTCTTATTCTACACAATCACAGATTATTTAAATAGGGATTGATGCTTCAATTTTAATTTCCATAAATGAGCTCTTACCCGGAAGAATGTTGTATCCAACAATATTCTTATTCTGAGAAAAATTAAAAAAACGAATCCAGTTATGTTTCGTAACAATTTATATTTAAAATACGTGAAACATACAATTCTCAAAAGTGTTAAGTGAAAAGTCGTCTAGAAAGGCAATTTAATTAGAGTTTATTACTAGAATTTACCCTGAATTTGTGGAATAATGTTGTAGGCATATACACACCCAACTTTTTTACTCTTCGTACCTTACAGAAAGTAACGTGCTCTTCTAACATAAATGTATACATGTAATTGATGTACTTAAGCTTAAAAAGCAAAAAAAATAAATAATATGAATAAATGAAACCATTTAAGTTCTAGATATTGTCTTGAGATCAACACACATCATTATTCCATCAAACTATTTCAACGGCTAAAAAGCAGGCTAAATAATATTTTTTCTGGAAAAATTCTACTTTCCGGCATTCTTCAGCTTCTTGGCATTGAAAATTTTCTAGTTGAAGTCATAAGACCTTCGTTTTCTCCATTAATTTCAATAAATTAAACTGTGCGCCGTGATTTCGATAAATGGCATTAGTTACATAACATATTTCCACCAAACAAACTTTAAAAGGCTGCCACAGGCCTAAAAAAATTTTCATTACCATAATCCTTACCTTAAAAGATGCATATTAATATGCCCAACATTATTCGATCAATAACTCAACATTGATAGTTTTGTTGGATTATTTCGGGCAAATGGTTTCCGGATTTATTGATTTATTATGATTGTTTTATAAATACATTAACTCCACACAGGAGGTCAATAGGAGAATAATTTCCCTCGGGCCTTTGTAATATTTTGGGATGCTGTGTAAAGGGTTTTTTTGAGGAGAGGGAGGGGTAAACACGGGTCTTGAAGAGAACCATTTTGCAGGAGGGAGAAAATACAGAAGCCGGTAAATTTTCCACAGCGGAGCTGTTAAACTCAATAACGTGTTATAGAAACGCCTCAGTTTTTCGTTGAAAATTTTCAATGAAAAACCGAGTCGTTTGTACAAAGTTGGGCGCGCTTGTGGCGCATTTCCCGATTATGCACCAGCGCCGAAGGTATCAATAACACTAGTTCCTCAGAACAACTTCCATTGAAATATCGATAGAACAAGGACAACATTCCCACCTAACGCCTGTGCTCCAAAGATGGAAATTCATTGAAATTATCAAATGCACCATCAGTTTCTGCACAGAATCAAGAGTTTTGGGGCTCCAGAACATAGGTGGCTGCCAAATTCAACAGTGGGGCAATTTTACGATTTGTACAGAGTCAGCAGTTGTGCACTTTTCAAGTATCTGCTGATTCTGTAAACCGTTAAAGTGTTAATATAGAACGTGTGTATGTAAAAAAAAAAAACATACCTAATATGTATTAACATTATTGACTGTGCTTTTTACTGTACCTACTTGAAATGTCTATGTACAATACTTACAAAATTTTAATATTATTAAAAATTAAAATAATAAACCATTTGTTGAAGCAACTAAAACTCTCGAACGGTGTGCAGTAGAAATTTGGGCAGCTATTCCTTTTAGAACTGGTTAATGCAATTATGTCCAAGTCACAAAGCCATTTCCATCATGCCGGTTTTTGGGTAGTTATTATTGACTAACAAAAAATAAATCTAATTTATCGAAAATGTTGGGATAAACAATTTGGGAGGCGGGTATGGATACCGCCGTCCCGGGAACCATTTATTGGAAAACTACACCCTAAGTGGTTCGCTACGTTTGATGACTTAGCAGGGGTGCCCGGGTTCATGGGGTGAGGTTTGTCTGGATCTTGGCGGTGGATGCATCTGCCCATCAGCTGCGTGGCAGGCCGGATTGGGAGAGATTGGTTGAGGGCGAGTTTTGACCTCTACTGCAGGACTCTCTCGGAACGTCGCCTTGCACTGCAGTGGAACGGATGCATTCATATGTATGTGACTCCTGGAGACACTGACTCTTAGATTCCTTCCCACCCCTCATACGTTTTTCCTTCCCTTCGTCTCCTTCCTTTTCTCAAGAGACCCTGCTCACAGCATCCCTAAATATGACATCACCCTGAATGGCATTATTTTCTTCAGTTAAATGTAAAAAAATATGTGGTTTTTTAGACAAAAAATTGCAGAAAAATATTAATGTGAATGTTTTTAAGATCAGTTAGGTAAATTTTTCCACATGTCTAAAGAGAGAACTTCGTCAAGAATAACAGAATTTTCAAGACTTCTGAATCTGCCACGTCTTTCTGTACCCGCATAACTACAGTACTATGCGAATTAATGTGAACACGTGATAATTAGCACAATAATCTTGTTTTTCGCAGTTGTATGCAGCATATTGTAATAGCGGCCATTTTGTGTTCGTGTTCAATCATTCAATGAGTTACGAGACACACCAAACTACAGATGCGTTAAATTTTGTAATTTTTTAGAATTACAGTTTTTTTGCAGAGGTAAACATAACTAAAGCTTTTTTGTTCCTAATTTTTGAAGATGGATATTTCTCTTAAAAAACGCACTAAGTTGTTAATATTTCAAAGACAAAAAAAAACATACCTTGAATAGCCAGGTAACTCTCCGGATCTTAATCCAATTGAAAATCGGTTGGCTATAGTTAAAGTAAGACAAGCACTACAAAAACAAAGCTGATTGAGACAGTGATTCAGATATGGTTTAGAGACACGCAAATATCAGAAAATTGTAAAAAAACTTGCTGATTCGGTGCAAAACCGTGTACAAGAAGTTAAAAAAAGTAAAGGGAGGACACACTTGGTATTAAAAAAAATATAATTGTAATTGTTTCTCAATTTTTTTTCCTCAATAAAGAATATTTATTATTTTTACCAATTGATCACTTGTGTTCACATTAATTCGAACAGTACTGTAAAAATTTAATCATCTCACGTAACCTAACCGAACCAAACCGTGTCTGAGAGAAAGTGTAATCGAGAGGCATTTATTTCACGGGTTATGTCACCTGGATCCATTAATTAAAAACGTAGCGAATTAATCAATAACAAACCGGAGTACGGGAGATATCTATGTACAGGTTAATAATAATATATACGAGACAGTTTGATTTACAGCAAACTCATTGATGATTTAGGTGTTATAATACCATATAATTTAACTCTAGTATTAAAAAATGCGGCTACCGAATTTCGTTAACTTTTTTTAACTAAAACTTTTTCAAGTAGTAAAACACTTTACATGTGATATTTTTAATGTTTTTTTTGCAGTTGATAAAAAAGGTTGCATTCTTTGCTAGTTACAGATTATATGTTCGAGTTTTTTGTAGTTATTTTACTGCAATGTTGTTTTATTAGGCAATGGTAGCACGAGTTTAGGAAATTTTCTTCTATTTTCATTTTTGCGATGGTTTACAAATGTATGTATTATAAAGTTGAATGAGAAAACATGAATATAACAGAAAAAAATTAGGTACATATTCATCTAGTTAGATCAGGAGTAAGAACTATTAAATCAAATACAAAAGAGTATAGGTAACATATAACAAAATTTTAGATTATGTTTGGTAGGTAACTGTAGTTATGAGGCGATTATTTCATTATCTCCTGTGGATTTCTATTGCTACTAGGCAAGATGATATAATTGAAAATAAGTTTTATGATTTACATTTAAAGTTAATTGTAAAGGATTTCTGTAGAGCCAATATGGATCTTTTGATCAAAAGCAGTACGAATGTTTGAAATAATTCTTTAAGGATTCTGCGAAATTTGCAAGAATTCTGGGAAAATTGCAAAAAATAAACACTTTGATTTGTATGTACCTGAAATGCATTCGACAGGATGTTAAGAGGGTGTCCCGACAATTGTTCCGGCGACAATTGGTCCGGCGACAATTGGTCCGGCGACAGTTGGTCCAGCCGACAGTTCGTCCGGCCGACAGTTCTTCCGGCGGACAATTGGTCCGGCGACAATTGGTCCGGTCTGATCCTTTAGAAGATTTTTTCTTCAAGTAAGTATGCAAAGAGGATATACGGCCGTACAACCAAAGTCGATATACTTATATCTGAAGGCATCTCGAGTGAAAACCCGCTGTAAAACTTTTTTTACAACAATAATTTCGACTCTCCGAAGAAGCATTTTTTACGTTAAGCCACACAGGAGGCCCTGAGGAAATTAATTTCCCTCAGGGCCTATGTCATCTTAGGGGATGCTATGTGGAGGGTATTTTTAAGGAGGGGAAGGATATCAAGTTCTGGCAAGGAAAAAGGTATGAGAGGTGGGTAGGAATCTGGGGGTATATCCAGGAGTGACGGACGTATCAATCCATCCCTCCAACTGCAGTACATGGCGATGGGTCGAGAGTCCGCCTGGAAAGGTCTCGCTCAACCAGTCTCCCTTGATCCGATCCGCCATGCAGCAGGTGGGCAGACGCATCCGCTGCTAAGACCTGGACAAACCTCACCCCATGAACCCGGGCACCCCTGCTAAGACACCAAACGTAGCGAACCACTTGGGGTGACCTATGGCAGAGGTGTTGGTTATCCAATAAATGGTTTCCGGGGCGGCGGTACCCATACCCGCCTCCCAAATCGGAATTGGAGTTGAAGAATGCGGCAATAACAAAATACGACACATACTTATACGTGCATTTGGCTTAGCAAAAAGTCGATAAAGATTCCTACTTGCATATAATATTACTTTTTTATCTGAAAATAACACAAGAGTCCCAACTGCTCCCACCCGTCTCGAGCAAGTGATTGCCAATGGCATCCCCAATTTTGGTATGGTGTGATACTGAGGGTAGTGGGGAGGGGAAGGAGATGTGGAAAACGTACCTTGCTATTCAGATCTAGTCACCAAACATGACTTAAGCCATTTCAAGTAATCAGACTAAAACTACATACACTGTACAGCAGCGAAAAAATTTAAACAAATCAAATGATATAACTTTTTTTATATTTTTATTTTTATAACTTTTTACTACAACACAAGAGTCCCAACTGCTCCGAACCGTCTGGAGCTAGTGAGACTACGGCATTCCCAATTTCGATATGTTGTGAGGCTGAAGATAGTGGGGAGGGGAAGGAGATGTGAAAAATTCTGCTGATGTGAAAAAATGCTATTCAGGTATAGTCACCAAACACGCCTAAAGCCATTTCAAGTAACGTTTCAATCCTGAATGGATACTGACGAATAGCAAAATACGACATACTTATATCTGCAACATCTACTAAAGATTTAGGAGGTGGATATGTTTACCGCCGCCCCGGGAATGTATGATTGTATAACCAACAAGCCAACTATAGGTCATCCCAAGTGGTTCGCTACGTTTGGTAATCGGGTTTACTGGGTGAGGTTTGTTTATGTCTTCGCGGAGGATACCTTTGCTTACCGGATCAGGAGAGCCCGGTTGAGGGAAACTATTGATCTCTCTAGCCTTACTCTCACGACCCATCGCTTTGCACTGCAGTGCGGAAAATTTACCTGGTTATTCAGATATAGTCAACATACACGGAAAAAGTCATTTCCAATAACGTTTCAATTCTGAATGAATACTGACGAATACCAAAACACGACGTACTTAGGTATATGTGCAGTGTGTTTATACTTACAATTTAGGAGGCGAATATGCTTACCGCCGACCCGGGAATCATTTATTGGATAACCAACACACTTGCCATAGGTCACCCCAAGTGGTTCGCTACGTTTGGTGAATTAACAGGAGTGCTTGGGTTCTTTGAGTGAGGTGTGTCTAGGTCTTTTTGGCGAATTCTTTTCCTCTCCTACTGCGTGGCGGTCCGGATCGGGAGAGGCTGCTTGAGGCAGACATAATCTATATCTCTCCAGCCGAACTCTCGACCCATCGCCTTGCACCGGAGTGGGAGAGGTGGATTCATACGTCTCCCACTCCTGGACACATTGATCCCCAGATTCCTACCCACCCCTCATACCTTTTTCATTCCCAGAACTTCCTCTTCTTCCTTTTCTTAAAAATACCCTTAACACAGCATCACCAAAGATGACATAGACCCCAAGTGATTTTTTTTCCTCAGGGCCGCATGCGTGGAGCTATTGTTAAATTTAAAAAATGCAGTCGGCTTGGTAAAAATACGCTTTACTTACCTACCTACATAAAAATAACAATCACATACAACATTTACCTTAAATATACTAATGTTTTAATGTGCGTTGAATTATAAAACTATTATTGATTTATTATGATATAACATATATGTATCTATATATAAAATAAATAAAAAAGTATATAGTCCAGTTGTGAATGATGAATACTTGGAGCAGGTGGATGATTTTGTGTATATGGGTAGTATGTTTACGAGAGATGGGAAGGCTGATAGAGATATTGAAAGAAGGGTGAATGCCGGTAACTCCATTAATGAAGGACTGAATGCCGTTGGCGCTAATAAAAAACCGTGAAAAGAAGCGAAGCTAGCAGTCCACAATGGAGTCCTGGTACTACCCTGATGTATTGCAGTGAGGCATGAAACTGGCAGAGAAAGGATGAAAGTAAACTGAATGCTGTTGAAATGAGATCCCTGAGGCGTATGTGTGGTAAAACAATTTATGATCGTGTGAGAAATGTAGATATTCGCAAAGAATTTAAGGCTGATGTAAGCATAATGAGTAAGGTTAAGAAAGGGACCCTCAGATGGTTTGGGCATGTAGAGCGAATGAACAAAGAAAGTAGTGTAAGAAGAATATAATCTAATAATGTAATAATAATCAAATGTGAATGGTAGAAGAAGTCGACGACGTCCCAGGAAGACATGGCACGATCAAGTGAATCAGATACTTAAGTCGGGCCATGTCAAAAGTCATAATAATAGAAAATAATGTATGAGACGATGTATGGATGTGAGTGAGGCAAAGAGTGTGTGCCAAGACCGAGTTGTTTGGCGGACCGTCCTCTCTGCCTACCCCTGCGGGGAAACGGCGTGATGGTTAGTTAGTTAGTTATATATAAGTATTATTTTTTACGTTAAATCCAAACAGGATCAAAATATACCGAAATTGGGAATGCCATAGTCTCAATGGCACCATACGGTTGGAAGAAGTTGGGACTATTGTGTTATAGTAAAAAGTTATAAAAAATAAGAATAAAAATATTTAAAAATGTTATATCATAACATTTAAGAAATAAATTTCGCTGTTGTACAGTGTATGTAGATTTAGTCTGATTACTTGAAATGACTTTAGCCGTGTATGTCAATAGCCAGATAAATTACGGTGCAAGGCGATGGGTCGAGAGAGTCCGACTAGAGAGGTCCTGATTATGTCTGCCTCAAGCAATCTCTCCCGATCCGGACCGCCACGCAGAGGAAAAGCATACGCCACCAAGACCTGGATAAACATCACTCCAAGAACCCAGGCAACCCTTATAATTCACCAAACGTTTCGAACCACTTGGAATGACCTGTGGCAGGGGTGTTGATTATCTAATAAATGGTTCCCGGGGCGACGGTAAACATATCCGCCTCCGAAATCTTTAGTAGATGCACATATAAGAATGTCGTATTTTGCTATTCGTCAGTATTCATTCAGAATTGAAACGTTACTTGAAATGGCTTTAGGCGTGTTTGGTGACTATACCTGAATAGCATTTTTTCACATCAGCAGAATTTTTCACATCTCCTTCCTCTCCCCACTATTTTTAGCTTCACAACATATCGAAATTGGGAATGCCATAGTCTCACTGACTCCAGACGGTTGGGAGCAGTTGGGACTCCTGTATTGTAGTAAAAAGTTATAAAAATAAAAATATAATAAAAGTTATATCATATGATTTGTTTAAATTTTTTAGCTGTTGTACAGTGTACGTAGCTTTAGTCTGATTACTTGAAATGGCTTAAGCCATGTTTGGTGACTAGATCTGAATAGTCAGGTACGTTTTCACATCTCCTTTCCCTCCCCACTACCCTACGTGTCACACCATACCAAAATTGGGATGCTATTGGCAATCACTTGCTCGAGACGGTTGGGAGCAGTAAGGACGCTTGTGTAATATTATATGCAAGTAGGAATCTTTATAGGTTTTTCGCTAAGCCAACTGCACGTATAAGTGTGTCGTATTTTGTTATTGCCCCATGCTTCAATTCCAATTCCAATTTGGGAGGCGGGTATGGGTACCGCAGCCCGCCCCGGGAACTATTTATTGGATAACCAACTCCTCTGCCATAGGTCACCCCAAGTGGTTCGCTACGCTTGGTGACTTAGCAGGGGTGCCGGGTTCGTGGGGTGAGTTTTGTCCAGGTTTTAGCAGCGGATGCGTCTGCCCACCTGCTGCATGGCGGACCGGATCAAGGGAGACTGGTTGAGGGAGGTCTTTTGACCTTTCCAGCCGGACTCTCGACCCATCGCCGTGTACTGCAGTTGGAGGGATGAACTGATACGTCCGTCACTCCTGGATATACTGACCCCCAGATTCCTACCCACCTCTTATACCTTTTCCTTCCCAGAACTTGATATCCTTCCCCTCTTTAAAAAGACCCTCCACATAGCATCCCCTAAGATGATATAGGCCCTGAGGGAAATTATTTTCCTTAGGGCCTCCAAAAAAATGCTTCTTCGGATAGTCGAAATTATTGTTGTAAAAATATTTTTAGAGCGTATTTTCACTCAAGATGCCTTCAGATATAAGTATATCGATTTTGGTTGTACGGCCGTATATCCTCTTTGCAAACTTACTTGAAGAAAAAATCTTCTAAAGGATCAGGCCGGACCAACTGTCGCCGGACCAACTGTCGCCGGACCAACTGTCACCGGACCAACTGTCGCCGGACCAACTGTCATGGAACCGATAAGATGAAGCTATCCGTGAAATCACTATTTAGATTAATCTTTACAACGAATCGGTTTACAGTGTGAATATCAAAAAATATGCTACGGATAAATTGAAGCTTTTACTACCTTTTCTATGTATCGGAATTACAATAAAATTAATATTTACGTAACAAAAAATATACGCGTAAACCACTAAAAAAATGTTTTTTCATGACTTAACTATGAAGTAATGTAAGAAACAATTTTTTTTAAATACCCCTTTATGGCTAAGACTGTTTTTGACGTTTTTTATGTTCTAACTTTTTATCATTCTTATAAAATTACGCACAAAAAAAATAAAAACCACTTTGGCATTTACGTCAAATTTTTAGAACCGTGCTAGTTCGTACGACCTGCGGTCACTGCCTGTATTTCACCATAATACCGCGAACCATTTATGAACTAATACCTAGATCGATATCTTCGGGCTTTTTGTATGGAACAGGTATCGACACTATTTTACCATAAAAAATGATAATTTTGCGACTTTGACGTCTCATACCATCGACAAGAATAGAGGAAAGTAAAAAAAAGATACTACCTTAGACAATATAAGTACCTACACAAATCATTAGCCAAAAAATTATTTTCAAATTAAAATGAAAAACTCACAATTGCATGTAGTATTTTTTTGCTTCGATAACACAAAAAAAACGGAAATACAATCATGTGCAAACACATTTAGAAAGGACCGATTACAAAATCTTAGAAATGTCACCTGGAATGGGAAGGTTTTTTTAATGCTAATGAAAATAAAAGTAATAATAATAAAAAAGGAAGAAAGTGTTTGTATAGATTTTTTGACATTAGCCCAAACGGGAGGCCTCGAGGAAAAAATTCTCTCAGGGCCTATGTCATCTTTAGGGATGCAGTGTGGAGAGTCCTTTTAGGGAAAGGAAAGGGAGGAAGTTTTGAGAAATAAAAATGTACAGAGGGGTAGTTAGGAATCCGGCGGTCAATATGTTCAAGAGTGATGGACGTATGAATCTATCCGTCTTACTGCGTCTAAGGCGATGGTTGACCGAGGCTGCAGAGGTCTGAAGACAATGTAATAACTGAGTGCAATTCACACACGGCACGCTGCTCAGCCCGGGGAACACGTTTGGTTCTGAAATAAACATATTCATCACATTAACCAAAGTTCGCAAGCAAAACATGGAATATTATCTACATTAATGAAATATAAATACAAATGTATACCTTATACCTGTATAATCTTCAACTACTTTTTTGGCAGCAAAACGCACGGTACTCGGCCCAGGGGGAACACGTTTGTTTCTGAAATAAAAAGAAAATTAATTACGATACGTTCCTGTCATATTAAATATCTTAATAATAATGGAATTGCTGTATTTGAAGAAATAATAAATGTATTGAATATCTTTATTATAAGAAAGACTCAGTGAATCAACATCTATCTCTATGAATAAAATAGGTTGATGCCATATAGAGTAAAGAGAAGACATTATTTATACCTTTTAAACTGTAATTGTGGTCTTGGACAGTCCTTTTAGGGAAAGGAAAGGGAGGAAGTTTTGAGAAATAAAAATGTACAGAGGGGTAGTTAGGAATCCGGCGGTCAATATGTTCAAGAGTGATGGACGTATGAATCTATCCGTCTTACTGCGTCTAAGGCGATGGTTGACCGAGGCTGCAGAGGTCTGAAGACAATGTAATAACTGAGTGCAATTCACACACGGCACGCTGCTCAGCCCGGGGAACACGTTTGGTTCTGAAATAAACATATTCATCACATTAACCAAAGTTCGCAAGCAAAACATGGAATATTATCTACATTAATGAAATATAAATACAAATGTATACCTTATACCTGTATAATCTTCAACTACTTTTTTGGCAGCAAAACGCACGGTACTCGGCCCAGGGGGAACACGTTTGTTTCTGAAATAAAAAGAAAATTAATTACGATACGTTCCTGTCATATTAAATATCTTAATAATAATGGAATTGCTGTATTTGAAGAAATAATAAATGTATTGAATATCTTTATTATAAGAAAGACTCAGTGAATCAACATCTATCTCTATGAATAAAATAGGTTGATGCCATATAGAGTAAAGAGAAGACATTATTTATACCTTTTAAACTGTAATTGTGGTCTTGGACGGCACCATTCGTGCTGGACATTCCAGGTAGAACATGGATAAAGTCTAAAAACGAAAATACATACAATTTTTAGGTGAAGTTAAGGAAAAGTTATGGTGCATTTCCATGCTTGCCAAGCCTATGCAAACCTCCACAAGCTCCAAGCGTACACAAATCTCGCCTGGCATTTGGAAGCCGTTTACACGTTTGTGACTGCGTCAGTACGCTACCAATACCCATACCCATATACCCAAGCGTGGCGGACGTCGCGCCGAACTTGTGTCGGCTATTGCGTTTGGTTTAACATAATTTTATTTGAAACACAAGCAAAGTATAAAAAAAACCAAATAATATTGTCTTATATCATAAAAAAAAAGTTATTCCAACAAAAATTGGTTTTTTATTGTAATAAATAATAAATCATTATTTATTTATATTGACCTTTTAGGTAAATCCAATAAATTAAATTAGTGCATTCAAATTATGTACTTATTCATTTTAATAAGTCAGGCATGCCTCTTACGTCATACATATGTCTCGTAATTTTAAACCGATATACCGCATGGAGCAAAAACGGCGTGCATCCGCCGTCAGTTCAGAAATTACACTGAGCCCATAAATGAACTAATACCTAGATCGATATCTTCGGGCTTTTAGTACTGAACAGGTGTCAACACTATTTAACCATAAATAATGAAAAATAATATCAATTTCAAATTTATGACGTCACACACCATCGACAAAGATAGAGGAAAGTTAAAAAAAAGTTACTACCATAGACAATGTAAAAGCCTTCCTAATTTATTAGCCTAAAAAATATATTTAAAAAAAAAAAACATCTGAAACGTCAATAGTACTTTTTTATTTTTGAATCAATTTATACTACATTTATATTTTACATTCACACACGAAATATAAATCACACAAACACATTTTAAAGGTGTTTAAATATATTCATCACAAACCATTTTTAGGATTATTATTCTTGCGGATTTCAAAAACAAGATGTTCATTGTGGTGTCTTTTGATGTCAATATGTCTTGTGAAAATAAGACTTTGAAGAAAGGAGTTGCAATTATTGGATTACTAGCTGGTACCTGGCATGCGTTGCTATGCCATTTAATTAAGAAATTGTTTCTCCCTGCGTGTCCTTCATCATTCGTCCCATTCCTGTCCCACGTCCCTTCCGCTTCAGGGAAAACATTTGATTCTGAAATAAATATATTCATCACGTTAACCAAAGTTCGCAAACAAAATATAGAATATTATTTCCTACGAAATATAAATACAGATGTAGTATACCTTCAAGGATCACTTTGACAGCAAAAGGCACTCTGCTGGCGGAACACATTTGGTTCTGGTACTTTTATGCTGGACACTGCTGGTAGAACACGATCTAAAAACGAAAATAGATTCAATTCTGAGGCGAACAATGATAATTTACACAGTACCTACATTAGGAACACTGAACAAAAAGAGATTCTAACCTGTATTTTGGTGGCAACCACGTCCTACGTAAGTTTAGGTTTTCACTGGGTAAAGTCCGATGTTTTCCGATTAGATTTTCCGACGGAAGATTAAGGGACGGCAGAGCATATTTTTTCAACAAACCGTTGGAATGTTTGCATTTGTATTCGAAATGGGACCCTCAAACATATCCATAACTTCCCAACATCGGATGAACAACGAAGTCACTTCTGCCAATTCTCCATGCACATTCACTATAATAACTTTCGTTGTGCGTTAATTTATGTCGAATTGATGTCAGATCCTTGCAGCCTTCGACACTAGAACAGTATTTAGGTGGCATTTCAAAATATTTACGTTGGCGTTTGATTGTTCGGCCATGTGCTATCTGACATAATATAACCATAGATATCCCACTGCATACCGCTCAGTTTTTCTTTGGACTTGGAAGTCCGTATGAAGATTTCTATTGGTGGATCAAATCTAAAGATGGTAGAAATGATATTTATTACGTCACGAGCCATAGACATTGATTTGGTCACAAAATGAGTCGGAGTTATACCCCCCTGACTGAGCCATAAATAAACCAGTCATTAGATTGATAACTTCTTGCTTTTTGCTCAGAAAAAATTTCAACGCTATTTCACCATAGATACGCCATAAATGTGACGATTTTTTTTTCCCTCGCGGTATGACGTCATAGACACCATCGACAAGAATAGAGGAAACAATAAAAGGCTCGACCATAGACAATGTAATTATCTATCGGTACCTACCCAATTTTTTTAGCCTAAAATATTATTTTACAAATAAAATGGAATGTCATAATAAATGAAAACTCAATAGCATGTTTAAATATTTTATTATAAAAAGGTAAAAACAGGAAATACAAGAATCAGTGAAACAAGGAAATACAATACAATAATACAAGAAGAAGGAAACACAAGGGCATGTAGAGCGAATGAACGAAGAAAATAGTGTAAGAGTATACGACGCATTTGTGAATGGTAAAAGACGGGGACGCCCGAGGAAGTGAATCAAGTGACTCAGATACGTGAGTCGGGCCATGTCAAAAGTCAGAATAATAGGAATGTATGAGACAATGTATGAATGTGAGTGAAGCAAAGAGTGTGTGCCAAGACCGAGTTGTTTGGCGGTCCGTCCTATCTGCCTACCCCTGCGGAAAAACGGCGTGATGGTTAGTTAGTTAGTTAAAAACAGGAAATACAAGAATAACCAACTAACCATCACGCCGTTTCACCACAGGGGTGGAAAGATAGGACGTTCCGCCAAACAACTCGGTCTTGGCACACACTCTTTGCCTCATTCACAAATCGACTCATACATACTATTCTGACTCTTGACGTGGCCCGAGGCAATATCTGATTCACTTGATCGTGTCAGGTCTTCCTCTGGCATCCCTGAGTTCATCTACCACTCACATCTGCGTCATATTACTTACATTCCATGCTTCGTTCATTCGCTCTACATACCCAAACCATCGAGGGTCCCTTTCTTAATCTTACTCCTTTCGATTAGCCTTGCATTCTTTGCGGATCTCCACATTTCTCACATGATCATAAATAATAATAGTTTAATGATCTGTATAGCGCCAGTTTTGTAAAAAAAATCACCTCAAAGTCGCTCTGCACAAACTTATAAATAAAGTAGACAAACCACTTTAACTTATAGCAAAAAATTTCATCCACCGGTTCAGCGATCACTGATACGAAACTATACTCGTACATTCGATTTGACCAATAAATGCTTTGCTGCGTAAAATATACATACATTGCTTTAATTATACTCTGTACATGCAGAAAGGGACTATACATGATTTTATCACACATACGCCTCGGGGATCTCATTTCTACAGCATTCAGTCTACTTTCATCTTTCCTCTGCCAGTTCCTCACTGCCATACATCAGGTACAGTACTCCATTGTGGGCTGCTATCTTCCCTTCTTTAGACTTTTCAGTTTTTTTGTTAGCGCCAACGCCATTCAATCCTCCATTAATAGAGTTACCTGCATTAACCCTTCTTTCAATATCTCTATCAACTTTCCCATCTCTTGTAAACATACTTCCCACGATATACAAACTCATTCACCTGCTCAAGCATTCATCATTCACATCTGTATTACACACTGTTTTCGTACTCTCTCTACTGACAAAAATATAAAGTACAGAATAGAAAAAGCGTACTGAGAATGTGTCGTTCTTGTCGAGTTCTGATGGAGACTCTTCCTTCTTGTTTTCTCTCAAGGACAGTGGTGCCAGGAAGTGGTGGAATAAGTCAGCCCCTCATCTCCCGGCATGACACCACGACGTTACTGAAGAAAATGACTGTACTCCAGGACTAGTAGTCTCCGCCAGCCTGCCAGCTGTGGGGTTAGAAAGTAGGCAGCCTGACACTATATCTGTCACTTTGGTGTTTCGAACTGAAAGTATTAGAAAAACTCGTGAGATACATAAAGACAGGGAGATCAAAACAAAACATTATAAATACGTGAAAACAAGATTAAATTAATGTACCTTTGACACTATGAAGTGATTGTAATTATTCGCTAAAATAGCCGTACGAAATGAGCTTAAAAGGTAATTCTTCGGAACAAACGTCAACGGTTAATACGCACTTTTTTTTATAAAACTTTTAGATTCTTCTTAATTACCATAAAAGACAACTATTTGCATTGGGGGAGGTTGAAAATGTTACATTTTTAATTTTAGTTACGTAAATTGAAAATTTGCTTTAACACTGTCAAATCACTCTGTTTGCAATATTATTGTTATTTTAATATGTTGGTATTACTGATATTTTACATTTCATGTTACACAAACCTAGCGTAGCCGCTAAACTACTTGAAAACTGGGATGTTTTTCTTGCCTTGACGTGAGTAGGCGTTATAAAGGGGCTCTTTCTTTTGAATCACAAACCATGTTACACAAACCTAGCGTATAGGTTTTTTCGGTTACGCGCCTTTGAATATATTGCCATGAAGTCACTTACGGTATGATGTAGCCTTCCATATAGTATCAGTAATACCAACATAATAAAATGACAATAATCATTACAAATTGCATATGGTGAAGCGTTGTGTCTAAATACGAAAGCAAATTTTCAATTTACGTAACTAAAATTAAAAATGTAACATTTTCAACCTCCTCCAATGCAAATAGTTGTCTTTTATGGTAATTAAGAAGAATCTAAAGGTTTTATAAAAAAAAAAGTGCGTATTAACCGTTGACGTTTGTTCCGAATATTTACCGCTTAAAATTCCATATAAATAATCAACATAAATATTTGTACCTGGAGGTTATGAATTCACGACGATTATGAATTCAATCGCGATGTGCCATTTTACGATAGTATTATCCAAAAACACATGCAATCAAAATCGGGTAAACAATGTATTCAAGTCTGCTAATTCCACACCGCGCTGATATTTACATGTTTAAAGTTTTAGATTGTGCTCGGGTAAATAAAACCTGACATTTTGAAGAGCGACCATTTTGGATTATACACTGATACACTTACGCATAGCTGTCAAGCTTTCCATTGGTCCTCGCGGTATGACATCACGCAGTCATACAAATTTACCATTTTTGAACTCGGTTGAAGAAATGTATCGGAGTTATACCCCCTGCACTGAGCGTTTGCCGAAGCTTGCCGCTGGATCCGACCCCGACTGGATCGGCGGCAAGCTCTTGCAAGCCTACGCAAACCCTACGCAACCCTACGCAAGCCAAGACAAACGACCTGTTTCCACGTTGGCGTTTGTGGAGGTTTGCGTAGGCTTGGCAAGCGTGGAAACGGGGCATTACAAAGTATATTAGGAACACTGAACAAACAAAAGATTCGCACCTGTATTTTGGTTCCAACCACGTATCCTACGTACTTTTACGTTTTCTTTAGGTAAACCCCGATGTGTTCCGATTCCATGAAGATTAGGGGTCGGCAAAGCGTCTTTTTTTAACGTGCCATTGGAATTTTTGCAGTTATTAGTGAAATGGGAACCAAACATAACCACAACTTCCCAAAATCGGATAAGCAATAGTCAGATCTGCCGATTCTCAATGCCCATTCCCATAACGACTCTCATTATTTTCGCAGTTCGGGACTCTGTGTCCAACTGAAACACTATCCTCACAGCCTTCAACACTGCAACGATATCTAGGAAACATTTTTTCAAAATATTTCCGTGTTTTGATTGTTCGGAATTTTTCGGACAACGTGCTGTTTGACATATAATACCATAGATATCCCGCTGTATACCACTCAGTTCTCAAAAGTTTTTCTATGGACATCGTAAGATTCCTATTGGTAGTCATTTCTTTAACGTCACACACCACGTGATTCGGTCACAAAAAAGGATCGGAGTTATACCCCCCTGTCGCGAACCGTGGCCCGAAACGGACGTGGAATCTACGGCCGAGTCTTCGACGTTTTTTACTTGTAGCCGCATCGTATTCACGTAGCGGAATAGTTGTTACTTATATTTTTTATTGTTGTTAATAATTATATTTTTTAAGCTGCAAATTTCGTAATTCGTAGGAAAACCGTGCGCATATTATGAGAGTAATACTAATTAAGCTGGGAACTCGCAAACGAATTCATTCTTAATTAAAAACAGAATTGTGTTTAGAATGTAAAGACTGAATTTCAGTTGTGTATTCATCCGCTGATACATTTCGAAGGACACCATTATTTTATTCGAAGTGCATTTGAGGTTATCCACCACATACTCGCCCCTCTACTAGACCTAGAAACTAGAACTCCCTCACTCGAAGTGCAGTAATGAAATTTTCTTTGCAGACTATGTATGTGCTGCCAGAATCAAAGAGAAACCCTTTTCATATTCTGAGTGTAGTTTTAATTCGCCACATACAGATTTAATTTACCCGTCTAATCACAGAGACGCAAATTGTCCCACACATTTAATTTTAAAATAAAATTGTATGAATGCGATAAAAACTGAAGAGACAGTTTTATTACAATTTTTTTTAAGAAAAGGAATCTGTATTTAAAATTTTAAGTTTATTATATTTTAAGTAGGTACTTTAATTCTAACATTTGCAGGTGTGTATTTTTGAGTCAATTTACATTTCCAATATCAAAATTTGAATATTTAGTAACAAAAATGTTCTAATAAGCAAGTCGGAAAAATTATTTTACCTAGATTTTAGAACAATTTTGTTTTTTTGCAAAGGAGTAAAAAAAACTAATAAAAGGAACATTTAAAATGCATGGGAAGAACCGGGAATTTTGTGCGCAAACCTTGACAGGCAAATGTTTACCTAATCTAATCTAATCTAATCTAATATCTAATACACTATATAAAGAGATAAGAATTGTTTGTTTGTTTGTTTGTTTGCATTGAATAGGCTTCGAAACAACTGAACCAATTTGAAAAATTCTTCCGCTGTTGGGAAGCTACACTATCCTTGGGTAACATAGGCTATTTTATATTTTCAAAAAAAATAGGCATCCTGACTAAAACTTCAATAATGTATCCCAAGGTGTAAAAAAATTACCAAAAATATTCTTTACATCGGGTGCGCTGCGAAAACTATTGATGATAGAATAAAATAATGTACCACGACTTTGTAGAACACATTATTATTTACAAAAAAGTTTGCGACAGCATATGTCTAACTATTATGGTTATGCCACAATAAGAATTCTTTTAATTTTTAAATTTAATTAAAATGTCGCCGCTTGAAAAGGCTCTTTATTTGTATCTTGGTTTTAATCCTTATCAAAATAAATTAATTCATATTCAAGACAGCTGCAATACCTTTATTTAACTTTTTGAATTTTTCAATTCGGATATTTAATTAGAAAGATATCACGAGTTTAAAAATGTAAGTATTAGAAAAAAGTTTCGGCTTCGGGCCGGGAGGGAGAGGAGTCAAGAAATGAAGTGCAAGGGGGTTGGCGAGACGGGGGAGCGGGAGAGCGGTGGCGGGGAAGGTGGAAGTTGAACGCTGGAGGAGAACGCACGGGAAAGGACATGCAAGGAGTAACATTTTATTTATTGCAAAGCATGCAGGGAAAAAGCTATATATTATAAAATAAAGTCCAAAAAAACGTGCGAACCGCAAAAACTCAGAAACGAGTACCAGTACGATCAAGGGAGTTGTATGGTGTGGTAGATCTCTATCCCCCCTAGGGAATAAGGGTACCGGTTTTTACCTAAATGGTGTGTTTTAGAAGATATAAGGGCTGGAAGTTTCGCCCTCTAGAAATTTCTAGAATAGTCTTCCGGAAAGTTCTAGAAGGTTCCATAGAGATCTAGAAAGTTCTGGAAGGAGTGGCGGAGTATGTCGTGGAATGTTCGGGAATAGGGAAACGGGATCATCATCACTCTCGAATGTTTCCTGAACAAAGCCGGGTAACCCAGCTAGTATATATATATATTTTCCTTATTATTCGAAGGGTTAAACCAGTTTTCAGAATGTAAAATTCCAATTGTGGATTCATCCGCTGAAAAAATTTGAAGGAAAATATTATCTCATTCGAAGTACACTTATAAAATTCTGGTTGCAGACTCTGTATGTGCTGCCTAAATCAAGGAAAAAACCATTTTCATGTTCTAAGCGTACTTTTAATATGCCGCATACAGACTTAATTCAAACCAATTTTGTATTGAGAACGAGAACGTAAATTTCCAGTTGTGGATTCATCTGCTGACACATTTCGAAGGAAAGCGTTCTCTTATTCGAAGTGCAGCTATGAAATTCTAGTTGAAGACTACATGTGTATGTATTGCCAGAATCAAAGAGAAACCATTTGCATGTTCTGAGTGTAGTTTTAATTCGCTGCATTCAGATATAATTTTAACCAGTTTTGTGTTCAGAAAGTAAAATTTCTGTTGTGGTTTCATCCACTGACACATTTCGAAGGAAAAAATTATCGCATTCGATGTGCAATTATAAAATTCTAGTTGTAGTCTATTTATTTAGTGCTAGAATAAAAAATATATATTTTTATGGGTGGAGTTTTTATTCACCTCGTACAAACTAGTTTTGTGTTCAGAATACAACGATAAATTAAATAATGAGTTGCAGATTCATCGTGTACCGAGTAAAGCTTTACATTTGAGTTGCATACCAAATGCTGCAAAATTCTGAGAAATTGATTGTTTCTTGTGTAACTATTATTTAGGGACTCTAAAGCAGAATCAATCTTAAGTTGAAACCTGCCTTGCGTTCTAAACACGGTGTTAAAGTTCGAGATGCGATACCTTTTCTCGTACATGGATACCATTTTCGATTTCCGATAACAGTTATAAACTTTGTAGTACAATTTATAAACACGATTTTCGTTGGAAGAATACTCGTTAAATATGATTATTAAATAAGGGGGCGGTGAAATCTTCCCCCGCCCGGGCGGCCGACACCCACGCTACGCCACTGCCACACGTCCATAAAACGTATAAGTACCTTTTGTGTAACTTTCAGACTTGTTCGTATAAATGTCATTTAGCGAAATAATAATTAAAAAAATATGTATAGCGACTGAATAGCATTTAAACCTTTATATCACATAAAAAAATAAGTCTTAGACATAAAATGAAACATTTTTTTAATTAAAAAAAAAACTTAATATTTTGTAGAAGGTTGATAAGAGGTTTACATCATTTTGTTTTTTTTTTATTACAATATATTTTTCATAATTATTTTGGTTTTATTTAAAGTTCAAAACTCTAAACCAATTATTTAAATATCTTTAAACTGCGTAAGGATGATAATATGTCAAATATTCACTTTTAAATTTCAGTGTGTGTCTAAGACGTATGGTTATCTTTAAGGTAGGTAAAAAAAAGATTTTCTTTCAAGGGTTAAATGTGATTACCGCACTAAAGTCCTAACTGCTCCCAACCGCCCGGAGCGTGTGAGACTATGGCATCACCAATTGGGGAATGTTGTGCGGCTGAAGATACTGGGGAGGGGAAGGAGACGGGGAAGAGGATGGTGGGGAAGTACCTGGCTATTCAGATCTAGTCACCAAATACGAATAAAGCCATTTCAAGCATCTTTTCAAGTCTGAAAGGTGGTCTTACAACAGGGCCATACTGAGAATATCTTCCACACTGGAACGTGATGCAAGTATACGCTATATTTTTTTAAAATGATTAATTTGTGAAATAACACAATTAAAATTTATTTGCGCACGCCGGGATTTGAACCCACGATCTCCGGATGCTAACTGGCAGCCTTACCCCTCGACCATGGAGAACGTCGAAATTTTACTTTTTATTTTAAAATAATATATTGTATTCGTTTTAAGTATGCTCTTTTAGAATAATTTCAGTACAGGTAGATCCATTTTTTTTTTTTTAAAAGAAAGACAAACATTCCCGGGTTACGAATAACCCAACAATGTTTGAAAATCTCCTACTACCACCACAGAAAGCCGAAAATATTGCTTGTGTTGTGATGGAGGACTTAGCCAGCCGAGGAATCGAACATGCGACGCCCGGGTGGGACCCAAGCGCTATGCCCACTCAACCACTGACCGGTCTCTTTATTAAATTTATTTATTTTCACCTTTTTTTAAATATTAATAATAATTCACTTTAAGGATCTTTTTGTTTGGATTGTAAATAAATAAAATCAATAAAATTTTTATAAATATTTAACTTTATTAGCATTCCCCAACACAAAGCACTCTTTTTAGGGTGAACAGTTTCCCCATAGTTTATGATTGTCGATAATATTGACAACGCTCCCGACTCGACCGCTGCTGGCAAAATAGAAATGACGGTATTCATCCACCGCGTAAAAAGGTATTAAAAAATGTATGGAAGCAATCGGCGAACGTATTGCAAGCACCACGTCACGGCAACAATATTTAATTAAAATTACTTGCCTCGTGCAAATCAGACCAAAATATGACGGTACGAGGCGCTCGGTTTTAAAAATTACAAAGCACAAGAATCCAAATATTTCTAGCGTTTATATTCCTCTTAAGCCTGGCCGCACACGTCAGGTTTTTCCATCCGATTGTCTGATCCGATTTGAAACCCGATTGGACGGCTGGCGCGGAAGGGCGTGGCCTATTTTTATTCCGCGCCGGCCGGCCAATCCAGTACGCGTACGTGTAACAATAATAACTGTCGGATCAGACAATCGAATGGAAAAACCTGACGTGCGCGGCCGACCTAAGAGACGTACTTCACTTACTTTTTCCAGTGACTCCTGATATTATTAGGAGTAAAATGTGTACATGGAATTTTGATATCCGGTGACTTTTTTAAAGTTTAAAGAATGTTTATGGTGACTATGCTGTTTATAGGTCTACTGTAAATCGGTAAGTAATAAAATTTCATGATTGTGAGTCTGGAAAAGCAATAATTGTTGATGAAACACGCAGCTGACGTCCGATCATTGATACAGACAGAAATAATTGTTGATGAAACACCCAGCTGACGTCCGATCATTGATACAGACGAAAATGACAGGCTTATCACTCAAAAGCGTATCACAAACCATTTTCGAATATCGAAAGAACGAGTCGGCTTTATTGTTGAATAATTAGGATACCGTAAAATCTGTGAACGATGGGTACCACGCCGTTTCATAGACGAAAACAAACAGCGTCGATTAGAGCCTTTGCAAAATTGATTTTGTTTGAACCGATTCCACACCCTTCTCACTCCCCAATCTTTCGCCTTGTGATTTTTATTTTTTTCCTTCTACTCTAGAGACATCTTAAGGGTAGTTATTACTTATCGGACGATGAGGAAAAGGCATCTGTCAAGTCCTGGATTCGAGAAATGTCGGAATTTTTTTTCAGTTACGTAATGAAAAAACTTTTTACACGTTGGGATGAATGCGTTAGCCTTAACGTTGACTGCCTTGAAAAATAAATATATGATTTTAAATCTTAAGAATTGTACTTTAATGTAATTTTTGACCGATCTTGCTATTTGTGTTGGTTCGTATTTAACAAGCATGTGTGCATTACTTTTCAGCCTTCCCTAGTATTTTATTTTATTTCATCTCAGATGTTGCTATTTCAATGTATTATTTAATTTTATCTACTTACACAAATTTTCTAAAACTTTAAATATATTATTTCATTCTATCTGGTTATTGAATATTACTAAATTATTAAATTGGGGCCTCAGCATGGGCAAAGCACACTGTGAGGCCCACATTATCAAATTTATATTTATTTATTTATTTTTATTTCATAATATTTTATTTGTTACAGATTTTCGTTTTTTTTTTGCTACCACACTAGGCTAAGAAAAATAGAAATAAAAATGAAAAATAAAATTTTGAATCACAGAAACTAATAATAAAGATTTAGTGTTAAGTCGTGTATTGTAATCAAATATATAAATTAAAACATACATATATATATAAATTAAAAATAATCTATAAGTATGTGCATCATAATGTTGGTCGTGTGTATAATTATTTGGGTTTTAAAAATAAACTTAAAGCTTTCTCCAAACCATTCGGAGTTATTATTATTTAGAACCAGATCGACATACGGCATCATATTCGTTTAAGTAAGCGAACGGCTACGATACTATAAAGCCATATTGGTGACGCCCCGACCAAAGAACATTACATTTTTTTTGCCTAAATTTGAATAGTGGAAATATGGAGTCCTGGGCAAGCTTTTGAGAAAGAAATCTACATCTATTCAACTCTAGAACTTCATATCATCCAGCACATCGAACGTGTCAACCGAGTCGCTAGACATCAACCACAGGCAGCTTGCAATATACCTATCGAAAGATTCATACAGTGTTTTTAAGTGACAAACATTTTTCTGATTATTTATTATTGATTATTCCATAAATTTTCAAAATATTGATAACTTGTGTACATTGTGTACGTACTAAATAGAAAAATATAATCATTTATATTATTGACATAATCTTCTCGCTTATAAGTACGTTTGCATCTTTACTAATAATCGCATGATCAATTTTACTTTCAACAAAATCCGATAGATAAGAATAGATTTTTAATTTCATATAATATATTATATTATATTATTTATTTATTTTCTTGATATATGCCTTGCGTGATGTATTTTATTAGAGTATAATGGAAATGACCACGCCAGAAACTACAATTGTTGAAGAAATAAACAAGAAAACGAAGACCCAAGAATCTTTACTGTTAAAGGATTTTACACCAAGCGTGATGGCACAACCAGGATCTTCATATTCTGAGGCAGATGTCCACCACGTATCAGTACGTCTGCCTGTTTGCTGGAAAAACAACATACAATTATGGTTTACCCAAGCTGAGGCACAATTTGTTAACTCACGTGTGAAGGAAGATTTCACTAAGTATAACATAATTATTGTTGCATTGGATGCAGACACACTACATTGCGTAAGCGATGTCGTCATAGATCCACCAGCAAAAGAAAAATATGCATGTATCAAGACGGCTCTAATCGAACGCTTACAGGATTTGGAAGAAAAACGTCTGACCCGTCTCCTAACAGGCATACAATTAGAAGACAGAAAACCTACTGGTTTACTCCGACATATGCTAGAGTTTGCAGGGCCGACTTTAGCCAAAAGTGCGATTGTGAGGACACATCAAAGAATTTGAGAAACGCCCATGGAAGCCCACAGTAGGGACGTGTGATCTTACATTAAACACTTGTCGTCTCTTTGTTTTTGAACAGGAAACAAGACATTAATTTCTAGTCGATACGGGTGCAAATATATCGGTGATACCACGAAATAATAACCATCACATGAAATACATCACTTCTGACAACTTTCCCACTACATTATATTGCGCAAACGGTAAACTTATCAAAACGTATGGAACCAAAACCTTAGAACTTAATTTTGGTCTACGCCGGTCTATAAAATGGCGTTTTATTGTGGCCGACTACAATCTTACTGTAAATTTAAAGAAGGCCATTATAGTAGACCAATCTACAGGATTACAGATCAGAGGTACCACATTCAAAGGAACTACTTCTGGTATTTCTACAATATCATATTCGCAAAAGTACAGAGATATCCTTAGTAAATACCCGTGCTTGACAAGGCCGAACATGCAAATTCCTGAAGTAAAAAAACACTCCATCACTCACTGCATCGAGACTAATGGACCTCCTGTCACTGAACGAGCTCGCAGATTAGCACCAGCCCTGCTTGAAGCAGCAAAAAAAGAATTCAAATACTTAATGGAACAAAGAATCTGCAGACCATCAAAAAGCAATTGGGCCAGTCCGTTATAAACTATCAAAAGCAAAGATATTCAGCAAAATTGACTTAACTCAAGCATACCATCAAATACCTGTAGAGACAGAAGATATACCCAAAACAGCTATAATTACGCCGTTTAGTTTATTCGAATTTAGCAATTCGGATTATCAAATGCTGCACAAAGCTTCCAACGATTCATGCATGCTGTAACCAGGGATCTTGATTTTTGTTTTGTATACCTCGACGATATTTTGATGGCTTCCGATAACGAAGAGGAACGTAAACAACATTTGGACATTTTATTATAAATAAATGTCAATTTGGTTTTCCTGAAGTGAACTTCTTAGGCCCAACAATTACCCCGACGGGAATGACACCGATTAAAGAAAAAGTAAAAGCTGTAATCGACTTTCCACTACCTAAGACAGCGAAAGACCTACGCCCCTACGCCGCTTCTTAGGTATGCTTAACTACTACATAAGATTCCTGCCTAATTCTATAAATACTCAAGCTTAACTGTTTGACTGCATTGCAAGCTATAAGACGGATGACAAACGTACAATTTTGTGGAACCAGGAATTGATCATAGCATTCGAAACATATAAAGAACAACTCGCGAATGTAGCTTTACTTGCTCATCCTGATCCCATTGCCATAATGGTAGATGTTTCGGACCTCGCCATTGGAGCTTCATTGCAACAGCTTAAAAGCAATACATGGGAACCATTATGTTTATTTTCAAGGAAACTAACTAGACCTTAGCGGAAATACAGTACCTTTGACCGCGAATTAACTGGTGTTTACGAAGCAGTTAAATACTTTCGAAACAGCATCGAAGGACGCAATTTTACTATATACACTGACCATAAGCCAATCACCTTTGTCTTTAATAAAAAACGAGCCTCAAGTTCTCCTCGACAAGAGAGACAATAGATTTTATCGCTCAATTTACAACCGACATTAGGCATATATCTGGAGAACAGAACACAGTAGCTGACGCTCTATCTCGAATTGATGAGATTAACAGTTCTACCACTTTGGACTACGGACAGATGGGAATAGCGCAGGGTCAAGACGACGATATTTTTAATGCAAAAGATGACTCCGCCCTCGTCCTACGTCAGATGGTGATTCCCGATACCGAAACCTCAGTATGGTGCGATATTTCAACCGGTCATGTCAGACCTTTCGTACCACTTACTATGCGAAATCAGGTCATTCAGAGTGTTCACAATGAATGTCATCCTGGTATCTTGGGAACAACAAAAACTATCAAACAGAGATTTGTCTGGCCAGGCAAGTCGAAAGACATAAAAACTTTCGTCGAACAGTGTATTGCTTGCCAGAAAGCAACAGTATCAAGACATACAGTCGCACCTCCAGCAACGTATATTCTTCCAGAAGATCGTTTCCAAAATATTCACATCGATCTAGTTGATCCACTCCCTGCTTGTAATGACTTCCAATATCTATTATATGGCTATATAATAGATATTGGAAGTCGCTTGCTCGCCATGGAGTTCCTGAGACCATCACTATGGACCAGGGACGTCAGTTCGAGTCATTTCTTTTCAAGAAATTCACTGAAAAATTTTAAATCAAGCTCACAAGGACGACTGTTTATCATCTCCAAGCTAATGGCATGATAGAGAGGTGGCATAGAACCCTAAAATCATCATTAATATCACGTGGCGACCCGAACTGGTTAGAAACTATACCTCTAATTTTACTTGGATTAAGATCGACAGTTTGTGAGGACTTAAAATGCTCGCCCGCCGAACTGATTTACGGGAGAACGTTAAGATTACCTTGTGACTTTTTCACTACTACACCTCCTGAAGACCCCGACAATTATGTTGGACCCCTACAAAGAAAATTTGATCAAATTAAAGCAACACCCGCAAGCTCACACAGTTCAGGAAAATTCTTTTGTACATAAAGAATTACCAATGGCCACACATGTTTTTCTTCGGACAGATGGAGGTAGAACACCTTTAAAGAACCCATATGAGGGCCCATATCACGTGGAGGAACGAAATTTAAAGACATATGTCATTAATATAAAAGGAAAACCTAAACGAGTTTCTATAGACAGACTAAAACCAGCTTTCGTTCCAATAGAAGAAAATGTATTAATCACTTCACCTAAGCCTCTATCAAATTCAATTCCGATGAAAGTACAAACTACCCGTTCAGATCGGCAAGTGCATTTTCCCAAAAGATATGGTTTATACTAATAAAATGGTTTATACTAATAAAATACTAAAAAAATAAAATGGCATTTCTGTTCTTATAACTCATGATAAAAATTAAATTAAAAATCTACTCTTAATATTCTTTAAAAGATGGAATTTCATACACCTATGTTTTCTTTTAATTAAAATTTTTCTTTCAATTTCTGTTCAAAAAATATTTAAGTATACAAGTTTTTGATGCAAACTTGAGCTTTCATGTTATTATTATTTTGAATATTATAATTCTTTATTGTGTTTTACACTCAGGTAAAACATTTTATTACGATGAATATTTTTTCTCCATTGAAATCATGTAACTAAATACAAAATGTAACTTATTACCAATTAATATTTTGTGATGAAAATTATATTATTATGTTAATGCTTTTAACCGTCCTACAACAGACGTCTAAGACACCTAATAAATCTTGTGTAACATGTTGATGAGACCCATATATTAATTATTCTCTACATAATTAAATCAAATTACCATTGTCATTCGTTCGTAAGAAAATAAGGTTATTCAATTCATTACCCATACAATAACACATTCTTACAAACAAATCACAATTGTCTTGTAAAATATTTTTTATCCAAACTTCTGAATAAACATTGGAAGCATTTATACTAGCGATTAGACTATAGCTATATGTACTGTTATAATAATATATTTAAAAAATGTACTATTCAAATAACATGAAGAATTTTATAATATAGAAACATTAATTATTGCTTTCTTTTGTTCAAACAATTAAGTTAAATTTTCTGACTATAAATTTTACATTAATATCATGTTTCTATACTTAAGATGTATCTATGTAACTTATAATACCTACCTAGATTAAAATAGACTATTTTTAATTTTTCAGTTCATTCTCAATTCATGCTCCGAACTAATTGTTTGTAGATGCATTACATCAGTTATACACAGCTAAAAACATATTTATATTTTTTAATTATAAGTTAAATTAAAACCAATGTTCCGATCACATTGTTTGTAGATGAAGTACCATAAAAATGATATAATTTTTTTAAATTGTTGCTATGTATATAAATTATTACGTAATTACGTTTACACGACTTGCTTGTAATATCGTTTATTATTTTTGAATACTTAACTTCAAATACATTTTATTTAATTTTTCGAAGAAAACTTCTTCAGAAAGGTTTTCACTTTGTGATGGCATTATTTATTTTAATAAAAAGACAAATAACTTTGTTTACATCACTTTTATTGGTACACAATCAACACGTTTCGTAAACAATGTTTACTTCATCAGGAACAAACGTATACTAAACTAAAAATTAAATATAGATGACACATGGAAGGAAAGGGTAGGAGGGAGGGGGAGGGGTAAGAGTGAGGAAAGTTTATCAATTAGGGATTTCAAAGCCATTAGCAGGGAAAGACCGGTTAAGTGGGAAGAGGTTCAAAAGAGGGTTTATAAAAATTTGCTTCATATTAATTATGTCTTCTTTATTATTTACATTTTTTCTAATTTCTAAAATCTCTAAATTATTTATCTGTGATGCCTTATAGCCTGTATGTAATATTTTAAGTCCATGGTTTTTGTCAAAATTATGATTATTTTTTATTAAATGATCTGTGGACTCAGACTCGCTGTTGCCATTTAATACCCTGAGATGTTCTTTAACCCTTACTTCAAAGTTTATATTTGTTCTACCTATATAAAAGCTAACAATCTTT
The DNA here is from genome assembly GCA_917563855.2 of Limnephilus lunatus. Lineage (NCBI taxonomy): Eukaryota > Metazoa > Arthropoda > Insecta > Trichoptera > Limnephilidae > Limnephilus > Limnephilus lunatus. The sequence goes on from OU830594.1 coordinate 41,230,120, forward strand.
ACAATCAAGTTTATAAACGCCCGATTTTTTTGTTTTGATGTCGCTGTCTTTGTTATTGAGGATGAATTTTTTAAATTTGTTATTTGTATAAAATGCAGGTTGCATATTACTGGGAATATTTTTGTTAATTATTTTTGACATATCGTTATTAACAAATAGAATTCTCCGCCACTGATTATTATTATGTTTAGAAAAAGGGTAGATATATAGTTTTAAGAATTTCTGTTTATTATTTTTATTAAGTATTTGATCTTTTGATATTTTTATTAAGTTTAGTAGAATAACCATTATTAACTGCTATTTGTTCAATGAGATTTAATTCCAAAGTAAAATTAGGAACAGACAAAGGAATCGTAACTAATCTATTAATCATAGAGTGAAAGGAGTTTCTGAGTGAAAGGATGATTTGATGAATTATGTATAACAGTATCGGTGTACGTATCTTTACGGAAAATATTGAAATCTATTTTATTACCTTAAAATACCTTTGTTAAATTTAAAACTAAGAAATTTAAACTCTTCTCTTTACCTATTTCTAGTGTGAAATGAATGTTTGTATGAAATTTATTTAAAAAGTTTAAGAACATGTTCAGTTGCCTTTCTGTACCTAACCAAATACATATTATATCATCGACATATCTTTTCCAGCAATATACGTATTTAAGTAAAAGCGCACCGCTATTAAAAATCTAAATTTATTTATAATATATTGAATTTGTCTAAAGACAAATAAGATAGACAATTTGTTTTTACAAACATTCTAAATCTTAATTTATTTATTTATTTATTGAAAAAAATAAGAAATACATGAAAACATAAGCTGCACATCTCACTAGGGCATTCCTGTATCGAGATATGCAGTTTTACAATAAAGCAATTAAAAAAAAAAAAAGAAACATACATATACCTAAACTTAAAAGAAATATAATAATAAACCTACAAAAGAAGCACTGAGTACAGTTATTGAAACATTACTAATTAATAATTATTACAGCTGGGCAGTATGCTCATTGTTGACAAAAATAACATTATACTGTATACTAAATATTAAAATATGTAAATACAATTTAAAATACTTTCCTTATTTTGAATCAACATCGTTTCTTTTTTTAAATTTTAATTAAAAATTTGACCCTATGTGTTTCAGAAAATTATAATATTACTTTAAATTATTCAGAAAAGGTTCGTATGTACATCATTTCACATAATATTTTATGGAATACATAGGGAGTCGTTCAACATGTTTTGTTTGAAGGTGTCACACACTAAACAAAATGAGTTTTCACTTTAGCAAAAATATTTATAATATTTATTATGTTATATACTATTTCGTTAACACTGGGGGGAAGGCTATGTGAGAATAAGTACTGACAGAATTAAGTTACGCGGATTTTTATCACGGGCATTCCAAAATGGTTTGCAACACTGGTTGACCCGGCAACCCCGTCTAACAACTATTCCGATTTCCGTTATTCTCAACGTTGGTCGCATAAAACTTACTCTCGTAAACCTTCTGATTATTGAATGTTGATCGTGTGTATAATTATTTGTGCTTTAAAAATAAACTTAAAGCTTTCTCCAAACCATTCGGAGTTATTATTGTTTAGAAGCAGATCGACATACGGCATCATATTCGTTTAAGTAAGCGAACGGCTACGATACTATAAAGCCATAATAGTTTTTAATGACTTTTCAAAGAGGTTTTGAGTTGACTTGATTCTGAGTTGGCATCGAACTGATTAAATGCATACCTACTGAATTGAGTTGCCAAGTAAGAATTGTATTTTAAGTTGTTATTTCTAAGACACTACGGAACATACTCCCCAGATAAAAATATGACAGATGCTAAGAAACAAGTCACGCAGCATGCAGTCATGTGGCACGTCATCCGATCTGCACCGTAACGTCGCATTCCTCAAGTCTAAGTGCCAGTGCAACCCAACTCCCTCACCAGCACTACCAGCCCTACCAGCACTACCTGCATTCACCACCGACCGCAGTGACATTCGATTTGCAGTTCCGAGTACATTCATGATCATTAAATTATCTGCTTTTCAAACCTTCATAGAAAAACTACTACACTTATAGGTGCCTAATTATGTTTATTTGTTACCAGGAAATAATGCGTTTGTTACTGACATTCACATTAATAGCCATTAACTTTTCCACCGAGAGGCTGTGTGAAAAATCTTACTAAACTTTACCTAATAGATATTCATCAGTTTTGTTTTACTTAAACTTCACAAAAGAAACCCTGAGGAAAACCATTTCCCTCCCTTTTTAAGGAAACAAGAAGAAATTTTTGGGTGGTAAAGGGCGTGTGGGTGGGTAGGAATCCCAGGGTTAGTGTGTCCAGGAGCAATGGACGTATTAATCCATGCCGCCCTTTGCGGTGCAAGTCCGGCTGAAGAGGGTCTCCCTATCCCGGTTCGGCCCGCCATGCAGAAGATGTACAGATGCATCCGCCGCTAAAACCTGGTCAAACCTCACACCCTGAACCGGATCATCCAAACAAAAAAAGGTCAAGTGATTTTCTTACACGCAATGAATGGTAAATTTGGTTGATAGAAGGGAGGTGGATACCTAAAGAAACGGATCACTTACTGGAGAGACCGATGTGTACGATTCTCTAACTCTAAAAAGTTACTTTTGGAACCGATTCTTCAAAAATAAAAACCACGGAAGAGGAAACCATTGCTAGAAAATTCCATAGTAAAAAAAGGGGGGGGGGTAAGGTTGGCCAGAGAAATGGAAAAGGAACCTGAAAATATTTCATCCCTTATCTAGATTTTTATTATATATTTTTTTAAGTTTGATAAATACTCGAAAATTGCTCATTTCTCTCGAAATGCTCTGGCTTATACGTGCCGGAAAACTTATGCAGTAGTCGTCGCCACAAATTGTTTGTGATGTATGCATGAAAGTGTACTAGCACAAGCGAGATAGCATGTTTGCGAGATGCTATTTAGAGGAATGCATGCGTGATTTGTCCTATTTTGCATACAAGCAGCTCCCTAATAAATACCAGTACCAATATACGCATACTCTCTTCATTTACCGAGTAGGTACTACCCGACACGCTACAATAGAGCACTTTACACGACACTTGACATTTTAGGTAAAATACGGCAAAACACAAATTCTAGCAAAGCACAGCATGACAAGAGAAATTTCTAAACAGTATGTATTTATCAAAAAATAATATTGAAGGTTGCTGTGACAGAAAAAGAATCAGTTCCTTTTTCAGGCGGGAATGTCACCCATCTGTAAATTATTTATTTATTTGTAAGGGACAGGCAGCTTATACATAAAATATAGAGATACGTATATACAAAGATAAATTAAGGCAAGCCAAAAAGGTCTCCTATGTTAAAGTTACTTGAAGATGGAGTTTTATTATTTAATTTTTGGCGAGGAGGAGAGGAGGAGGAAAATAGTATAAGGATCCCGATACATTTCGCACTCTTGTATTAATGTTCGATTGTACGCGTTACTTCTATTCGGTATTTTGAAGGGTATTGTTAAAAATGTCTATGTTGTAAAATTTTGTATTATATTGCGCACATATATGGGGAATTAAGCAATTGTGGTGATGAATGGTAGAAGTCAGGAACGTCGGAGGAATATATTTTTTTAAATTAGCTTGACTTAGAGGTCTGAGGAAAAAAAATCCTCAGGGCTTAAGAGACCGGTATTCGAATTTCTACCGATTTCTTGCAAACCTCCCTTAAACTTTCGAATTTTTTAAGCTCTTAAAAAAATATAAGTTATTCTTGAAGATAATATCTAGACATTAGTCGCGCCCAAACGCAAATTATATAAAATTCCCTCGATAGAAATAAATCGCAAAGTATGCTCCAAAAATTATTATAAACTCGTTTGTTTCAGTTATTTTACAAGTTATATGCATGAAAAAATTCACAGCGTTTCTTTAAATGCTGTTTAAGACAATTATCGCAAGATTTTTGCTCTATTTTAAACGAAACGAGTTTATGATAATAATATAAATCTAGTAAACAATGTTTTCCTTTGGGGTATTCTATTCTAGAACCATGAATTATAGGTATTTTTGCAGGTGCAAAAAAAATTATATATATATGTATTATATATATTTTATTTTCCATTATTTTACCAAATATTTATTAAACGTTAAATAATAGATACACAAAAAAAAACCCTCCTAGTAGTCAGAAAAAAAAACTTTTTTGTTGTTGTTTAAGGCAATTCACCCTAAAGAGAGTGCTACGTGAAAAAAATCTTAATACCAACAATTGCTGTTATGGCCCGAACCTCGGAAAAGCAAAAGTTTCCTCCTTCACCGCACACGTCAAGACTCTATTTTATCGAGCGAAGCTACATTTATTTGAACGACTCTAGACCTTCCAATGTTCATGCATATGGGGTTATAAAGCAGTATGCAAGTACTTACATTAACATACAAAAGAATAATAAATGTGGCAGCCCGTGGAATAATTCTTCTGAAATCTATAGAGAAAAATATCACATGTATAGTTACCTAATATCAATAATGGCATGGTTATCAGATTAGGTTAGGTCAAGTTAATTAATGGACCAGTTAGCTTAAGAAAACGGGCGAAAAGGCTTTAGAATAAATCTTACGAGCCATTGAGAAACTGCGCTGTTAATGTAACTGTTACGGTACAGGGTGACCCCGATATTCCTACCACCCGTGACAAGTACTGGATGCGTACTAAACAGTAGCTCTGAGGTTATGAATAACTAGTGCGATGTTTGCCCGATAAGTTACAAACACGCAATGACACGTGACATTTATCCATTTTATGTATTCTGCATGAAAAGGAATTAAATTCATTTAAAATCATGTAAATTTAGAAGAATCGCAATATTTTGAATGGAAGCGGTTATGTTATTGAAGATAATAAGATGTTTTCACCTCAGAAAAGGCTACTAGTTTTCTGCATTACTATTTTATTTTCTTCTGTGTATTTTCTGTATTAAATTTTTTTTTCTACCATATTCTCCATTGTCCTTCATTGCATAAACTGTCCGATGAAATTTCCGAATTTTTAATGCATTGTAATCATGCTGCATGACATCTTGAATTTCGATTGATGTTTTCATTTAATTTTATTATTTATATTAAAACCCCGCATCTTACACCATGTATCATTTTTTTTATTTGACTTGGATTACTTAAGTGGGTAGTGGGTATTCTAGTCTAAAAAAAATCCTCTCGCATTTCCATAGTTTAGATATTAAAAAAAAAAACTTAAAAGGATTCTTCGAAATTCGAATTATTTAAAAAGTTATAACCATTTTGGTGTCGCGATTTAGACGGAATCTGACTAGATTCTAAATAGAACAAAACATTAAACGCATTTTCTCAAAACTACTTTTTTCAAGATGGTTGACATGTGTCTCAAGTTCTACTAAACCAATTTACTTGAAATTTGGTGTGAGCCTTCTCTATACACTACTCTATCGTACGAACTAAATCTTTAACAAAATTTCAACTCTTATTGTTTTTAAAAACTTCGGAAAAGTAAAAAAAACTGGTTAAAACATGTCTTTTTATTTAAGACAACAGCCATGTTGCGAAAATTTTTTTTTTACTTTTCCGAGGTTTGGGCCATAACAGCAATTGTTTGTATTAATATTTTTTTTCACACAGCACTCTTCTAGGGTGAATTGCCTTAAACAACAACAAAAAAGATTTTTTTTCTGACCTCTAGGAGGGTTTTTTTATGTATTTATTATTTAATGTTTAATAAAAATTTGGTAAAATAATGGAAACTAAAATATATATATATATATATATATATATATATATATATCACACCGTCTATTTGGCGACCATCATGGGCAAATATGCATTTAAAGTGGCGACCACCGACATTTGGCGACCGATATACGGTCGCCACTTTATTTTTCGAAATTTTTACACAGTTCATTAATATATGTCGTCACAAGCATCTTGGCGAAATTTGTCCTGGTCGCCAAATTGGGCTTGAAGTGGATGATTTCGAATATTAAAGTTCCGGAGTCTGTCGCTACGCAGCTAGGCGCTAGGTGATATACATGGCCATGTATTCTTCATTTCATTACAACCCTTTAGTGGCGACCGACTATGACGTATTCCACATTTCATTCTTAGCATTTAGTGGCGACCAGAAACGACGTATCCTGCATTTCATAAAGTCCGAAATGGCGACCGCGAAGAACAAGATGTACCTACCTATGTTTCACGTCATTCCTAGCTTTTAGTGGCGATCGGGTATGACGTATACCACATTTCATTCCGAGCATTTAGTGGCGACCTGGTATGACGTATCCCGCATTTCATTCCTAGCCTTTAGTGGCGACCGGTGACGTTGGCAAATTTTGGTGGTGTATTCGGCATTTCGTACTAGCCCAAATTGGCGACGTTGCCGGTTCAAGTCAAATCCCGTACGAGTGTTGAGGTGCACACCCCGGCGGCGTGATTTTGCGACGTTGCCGCACATATTTGGCCGGTTGCTGCGAATGTTTTGCCATTTCAAAATTTGTCGCGATCAACCGTATTATCGTATACCGAGCATTGACGTCCATGCGGCTTAGGGTGTATTTGGCGACCGATCATTTTAGTGTCTTATTTACAATACAGTATTGATTACTGTTGATGCATTGAAATGGAACAAAATAATTGAAAGAATAACAGAATAGCCATACCAAGATTACTCTTTGGAGTCACACCAGCCCTCTGACGTAGAATTCAGATATTGTGAGATGTGTGCCTTCAAATAATATTTCATCCTTTCAATCGTTTTACGGTCAAATTTACTTCTATAAAATTCCCTTTTTATTATTTATTGAGTTAGTTATACTACATGAATATAAACTAATAAGCACAATGTATCATTTCATTTGATAAATTTAAATATTTTTAAAGTAAGCATAACATTTATTTTTAAATACATTCATTCTTTCTTCATCCTTAATACTTTCAGGCATTTCATCGTACATCTTTAGTCCTCTATATTAGGCAGTTCTGTGATTTTTATTTCTTCATTTTTGGCAATCGAACTCTGTTTATATTTCTTGTTTCGTAATTATGTACGTCTCTACTAAAACAATTTCATCCTTAAAGTATTTTGGCATTTGGTTTTTCACGATTTTATGCACAAAAATTAACACATTAAATTGTAGTCTCTTTTTTATTGGAATCCAATTTAGCTCATCACATTTACAGCTCATAGCTCTGTTCTGTATAACTTCTAGTTTGTTCAAATTTCCTTCATTGACCAAATATAACATCTTAGAGCAGTAATCCAAATGTGGAGTAACGATAGTTTTATAAATGAGCTCCATAGTGTTTCTATTTAATTTATGTCTTAGTCTTCTAAAAAAAATGACCTTTTTTATCACATATTCAAAGTTTGCTATGAAAGTCAGTATTGAATCGAATATTGTACCCAGGTATTTGATTTCATTTAATTTTCCAATCTTTTCACCATTAATTGTCAAATTTAATCCTGTGTTACGCGTTTTATTGCCTATTTCCATATTATATTTTGTTTTGTTTACGTTCAGTTTCAACTTTTTTAATTTCAGCCATTTGTAATGTAATCTTCACACGAAATATAGATTAAGGTATCGTCTGCAAATAGTCTAATTTTGCAATTTTAATTTATAATTTACAGGAGTTCCACTTACTCTGAAGGTGATGGTGGGATACGACCCAAATCCCAAATTGACACCGATTTCAGTTTTTAGACAGCGGATGTGTGAAACAAAGACGAGCTCACCAGTTAATTTTACTCGAAAAAATATTAAAAAATTCTGATAACGACCATCGTACATCGTTTCCACCAAACTTCAATGTATTGACCAAATCCAAGAAGAAAATATAAATAAATGATATGTAAATAACAAACACATACACTGCGCAGTTCACACGCCATAGAAATGAAACTTCAGAAAACTAAAGTAGACAAAAGTGTGTAGGCTACGAAGCACCGCACAAAAATCCTATAGATTCCGCAGTGTAAATCCTATAGATTTATGTTTTTGTCCCTTTTTAGGGTCACTATTTTTCGTTTCATCGAGTTTAAAATCACAAAGAAAGATAGACTAACATTGATGGGTTACGAATAACCCAATAATGTTTGAAAATCTCTTACTACCACCACAGAAAGCCGAAAATGTTGTTTGTGTTGAGGTGGGACTTTTTTATATTAGCTCCACACAGGGACCCTGAGGAAAATAAATTCCCTCAGGGCCTATGTCGTCTTAGGGGATGCTGTGTGGAGGGTCTTTTAGGGAAGGGAAGGATAGGAGGTTCTGAAAAGGAAAAATGGAATGCGGGATGGGTAGGAATCTGGAGGTCAGTGAGTCCAGGAGGGGACATATATTATAAACCCATCCCTTCAACTACGGTGTAAGGTGATGGGTAGAGAGAGAGCACTACTGGAAAGGTCAAAAGGCCTCCCAAAACCAGTCTATCTCGATCCGGCCCACCACGCAGCAGGTGGGTAGACCGCCGTCAAGACCTGGACAAACTTCCCCCCCCCCTGAAACCCAGATATCTCTGTTAACACACAGCTATAATATGCGTGGGATGGCGTTTTTCGGCATATCGCTTGCCGTACATTCCAAATTGGAATATAAGGCCAGCGTTATGCTGAAATATGCCGTCCCACGCATATTATAGCTGTGTGTGAACAGTGAACACGCTCAACCTCCAAAATACACGCGGCACGCGTCGTGATAAACCCGCCGCGCGCCGCCCCCTGACCCTTGACCCCAACCCTCGTACGGGAGAGTTCAAACGAACTGACAACGAGTTTTGAAATGCAGAATGCATCTTCCCTTCTTGTCGTCACTAAAAACTAGGAATGAACTGCAGGCTGGGCGCGCGTTTGGCGTATTTCCCGACTATGCACCGGCGCCGAAGGGATCAAAGACGCTAGTTCCTCGGAGCATCTTCCATTGAAATACCGGTAGAACAAGGGTAGCATTCCCACCCGACCCCTAAAGATTGCTCTAAAGATTGCAATCCTTTTGTATTGATGCAATCTGTTTGTATTGTTTGAAAGATTTTAATCCGTTATATTTTTTTACATTAACGCATGAGTAAAAGCGTACATCAATCAAATACAAAAATGCTATCTTTATTTCTAAAAATTGTAGCTCCGGGCACCCCCGAGGTTCCATTCGAATATTTTTAAAACCAGTAGCTATTATTATTTACGAATCACTTTTGCATCTTTTGTTGATTTTCACAAAATAAACAATAAATAAAATTAAAAGTATTTAAGTTTGTTGTCTGTAGGTTACGTTAGGATTACTCTATAATTTTAATTATTTCCTCATCTTCATGTTTACGTAGCCATAATTTGATGTCTTTTTTAAACATTTTTTTCTGCATGGTGTTCTTAATTTCAATTGGAAGGGCATTATATAGTTTTGTAGCATGGAAATTATGGTTTCTCTGCCCAAAAGATCTATTTAATTTCGGGATGTCTAGTAGTTTTGAGGATTTCATCCTTGTAGTGTAGGTGTGTTGGTCAGCAAGGTACTCATATTTTTCTTTAAATTTGATAAAATTGCATTTTTTAGTATAGTTAAGTAATGCTGAACACATTTGGAAAAATTGTTTTTCATAGATGTGTACATTTTGATTCGTTTTTTTTTTTTTAATTTACTAATTAAAAAAATTATCAATTAAAATCTGCCACCTTTTTGAACTTTTACATTAATTTACCCATCCAGTCCTCGGGCATGTTTTGTCGGAATGTCACATAATTTTCTGCTTCGCGATGAAATCCAAATAAATGGAACATTTTCGAATGTATCCAAAAACGAAAAACTGGTTTTGAAAGATTTTTATTATTAGAAAGACATATAATTTTGAAAACCTTAAATTTTTCAATGCAAACATTAAAAAGTTTTAATAACGGCTCACCTTACATTTTTTCTAACTAAAACTACTTATAGATACCGAGAAAAGAATCAATAAACACATATTTTGTTAGACAAATGTATTTTAAACGTTATTGCCACCTCAGATTTTTGTAGTTTCATATTTAAAAATAACTGAGTACGCGATTCACACGCCGTAGAAGTGAAACCTTCAGAAAACTAAAGTAGACAAGAGTGGGAAGGCTACGAAGCACCACACAAAGAGGACACCGATTACACTATCCCATTTTCTCGCAGGCTAAATCCTGTACATGAATTTGGTTTTTTAAGGTTTACACATAAAAAAGAAGTTTATTTGTAACCTTCCATCCCACATTCAAATTTTCACCGTAAAACGTCCCCCTGAATAAAGGGCGTTTTCAAGCACTCTGCGGGCAGCTTTTTGCTGAACTTCAGGTCATGCATATGCATTGTCATTTTAAAGACGCATTCATATAAACAAACATTTTTTTGTTTGTTTTTTTTTTAAAGAATGACAAACATTCCCTGTGGTTACAAATAAACCAACAGTATTTGAAAATCTCCTATTACCACCACAAAAGGCCGAAAATGTTGCTTGTGTTGTGATGGAGGACATAGCCATAGCCAGCCGAGGAATAGGGCACGCGACGCCCGCGGGTGGGACACAAACGCGATGCCCACTCAACCACTAACTGGTATTTTTAATGTGCTTGTCTGTCTTGGTGATGCTTGGGATAATGCTCGCTTCCTGAACAGAAGACCTCTGGTTAGAATCCTACCCACGTCCGCAGATTTTGTCCTATTTTCCACTACCCAAGCGCTTAAGAGCCGTTCAAACACGCTATGTATTTTATTCGAGTGGGGAGTAAAGTAATATCTAAACGCGTCCGAACACCATCATTTTAGTAGAGTGGGTTAGTCAGCTTTTTAGTGGATTCAGTCAATTTCGTTCTATTTTTAGAGCGTATAGGGACCCCCCCCGCCTCGCGTCCCTGTGCACTGACATGCCGTTTTAGCAGAGTTCATTTGTAGACCCGCGGAAATGTCGAGGCATTGGAGCGAAGTTGCTACTCTAAAATTATTTATTTGTGCTGCTATTAATCTCTTTTTGTGGACATTTTATTTATTATTATCTCACTAATTTATTCTTCCACGTCTTCTATAATAAGCATTAAAATCAGCTTAATTAGCGTATTTACTTTGCTTTGTAGCAGCCCGTCATCCGCCGTCATCCTACAACGGGCGGCGGGCATAAATGTATCTACTCTATTTGAAATTAAGGCGAACGGTTTTCGGCGAGTCATGTAGCAAGCGTACTCTCTACTTGACTTACCACTTGACCAATGTGAACAAGCCCTTTAGCTATGCGTGGAAATAATGGAATTGAAATAGTGTATTTATTGTACAATTTTATAAGATTTCTCTTTTTTTAAACATAATTTGCTTTCAGAGCCGTTAATACTCCACTATATTATTATTTAAAAAAACTCAGAATAGAATTCTGAAAATTTAAAACGGCAGACGATTTCATGATATCATTTTATGTTGTATAATTGAACAGAAAAATAACACAAATCTATAAATATCTTTCTTCTCGGGTGTCAAAATTATCAATCGATTTTGACTTTTATTTTAAGGCTCCGCTTTTTTTTGGTACCTAAATTGGTATAAATTTAAAATACATATAATTTTTTTTTTTTTTTTTTTTTTTTTTTTAATTATTTTTTATTTTCATTAATATGTTTTACATGTTGCTAAATGATAATTGTACATCTTAGGTTTTTTACTACTTTTCCATTTAAAGCATTTGCTTTTAAAGCAATTGTTTTTATATAAACAGTTGAAAAGTAAAGAATAATACAATTAGCAGATTAACCAAAAGAATCCCACACAGGCATCGCCAGTTCGTGGGTGTACTTGTGTGTTTTTAAAACAGTTAAAATTTTACTCATAAACATGCACTATCTTCGTAGAGATTAAAAAATAAAATTAAATAAATAAAAAATAAAATCATTGTGATCGTGATTACTGAATTACAATTCACACGACATGTTAATAAAGATTAATAAAATTTGTGAAGTTACATCGGCTCAGATGTTACAGCAAGTAAATGTCGGTTTCAATGGTATTTATCCAAGACTTTATACATTTTGTGTATTTTAAACATCGTACACAGCAAATTTTTCTCATCTCTTACAATTCAGCTTCTTGGAATAATTGCAGGAAGGGGTAGTTCATATCATTATGCGACATTATTATTATTATTATACACCCCCTCCCCTACCATCCAATTATTCCATAAGATTCTTATGATTGCACCAATGCATGTTACACAAATTTCATTATTTTAATGTAAACTCTTTAATTTAAACGTTTAAAAATATAAGTTAAATACATAAATTTATTTACAAGCTTTTCTATGTGATCTGTCCATTCGACTTGGCTGTCTAATGTAATTCCTAAGTATTAAACTGTATTCGATGGCCGGTGTGGCCGGTGTTTAGCGGTGAGGCTCTTAGCTCGCAACCCGAAGGTTGCGGGATCGAATTCCTGTCTAGCAAATAAACTTTATTTTGTTAATTTTGATATATATCACAATTTATTATTTTAGAATAATATATGGTATATAATCAATAACAGATCGCTTTGTATAAACCACTGTATGTATTATAAACAATATCTACATGTTTTTTTAACTTAATATTTTTCGTAAAGATACATATACAGATATCATTATACATGAAACATCTAATCATCCATTTTCACAAAAATTAGCAGCTTTTCATACCTTGCTAAGTAGATTAATTAATGTTCCCTTATCTTTGCGTAATTTTAAAACAGAATTAAATACTATTAAACAAATTGCAATTAATAACGGTTATACTTCAACATTAATAGACAATATGTTAAACAAAAAATATAAGAAAAAGTTTTTTAGATCTTTTGTTTATCCACACGTTGTTGAAAATGATAATAATTGGAGAATTTTTTTTTTTTAAATAATAGCATTTCAAATTTAAAAATTAAAAACATGCCAAATAATGTAGGTACAACCAGCTTTTTATACAAATAACAAATTAAAAAATTATATATTAAATAATAAGGATAAATGTGATTTTTTGAACAAATCTGGGGTTTATAAATTAATTTGTAATGATTGTAACTTTTTTATTTTGGAAAAACTTCTAGAAATTTTAACATTAGAGTTAAGGAACATATAAGATGTTTAAATAATAATAATTATTCTGAATTTGCCAACCATATTTTGGAAACAAGTCATTCCTTTGCTATTGATACAGGTCTTAAAATTAACACTACGGGCATACAATTGGATAATTTAGAAATTAGAAAAAGCATTAATAGTAAATTAAATTTTATAAATAACCAAACATTTTTTTAAAATAGCCATCTTTTAAATTTATTTTCTTATTAATACTTACAATAATTATAATTATTTATTTTTTGATTTAGACTAATTATTTGAATTATTTGTTCTTCAAAGTTTTTTTATTATCTAAATGCAATTTTATTTTTCATTAAATAATTTTTATATTTAATTTTGTATAACTATTTTTATGATTTTTAAGCAATTAATCACCTCTACTTTTTTAATATTTTGTCTATGTTCTAGTTTATTCTAATTTGTCTATACTTGTTTGTCATTTATTTTTCTTTATATTAACATATCCTGATGAAGATAACATTGTTATGGAAACATGTAGATATTGTTTATAATATAGTGGTTTCTACAAAGTGATCTTTTATTCATTATATAATTAATGATGCCACAAAGTAATTTGGCGAAGTTTGAAGAAGTAAATATATGGTATATTTGCGGCACCTTCCAGAGTGGAAAGTACACTCAGTATCGCCCTGGTGTAAGACTTTAGCCGTGTTTGGTGACCAGATCTGAATAGCCAGGTACTTCCCCACCTTCCTCTCCCTCATCTCCTTCCCCTCCCCGCCACCTTCATCCTCACAACATACCCCAATGGAAGATGCCATAGTTTTACTGGCTCCAGACGGAGCACCTGGGACTCTTGTGAGGTATTCATATAAAAAAAATCCCCGTATTCATTTCCGTACAGTTAGAGCATTAGACAGGATTGTAAGTATTTTTGTGAAACCTTATATTTAAGGGAGTTAAGGGTGTCTGTCGCCTTTTTGGTATTGTTAAATGGAATATAAAGAGTTTTTCCGCAGTTCAGAGTTATAAGGTTTTGATTGAGCCATACTTTGACAATGGATGTGCATTTATTTGCATTTTCAGAGACCAGATGTTAGGATTATACATATATAGGAATTAGCCTGCGAAAGAATGACACTAATCTGTGCCCTCTTTGTGCGGTGTTTCGTAGAATAAAATAATTTTTACACTTGGTAAAAATATTACAATAAATAAACTCTACAATTATCCTACTCCTGATTCGTTTCATTCTTTCTAGGTTTAGTTTTATGAAGGCTTCACTTCTCCCTCGTGTGAACTTTATTTATTTATTTCTTTATAAGTATTACAGTATTTACCTAATTATTAACATTTTTACATAATATATTTGGCAATTTTATTATGTTGGGTGTAAGGTAGGTTTGTGAAGGTGAACTGCACACAAGTTTTATATATTTATTTTAAAGATAGAATCATTGACCGGTCAGTGGTTTAATGGGCATCGCGTTTAGGTTCGGGATGCGGGTATGGGTACCGCCGCCCTAGGAACCATTTATTGGTTAACCAACACCTCTGCCGTACGTTACCCCAAGTGGTTCATTGCGTTTGGTGACTTAACAGAGATACCCGGGTTCATGGGATGAAGTTTGTGCAGGTCTTGACGGTGGATGCGTCTGCCCACCTGCTGCGTGGTGGGCCGGATCGAGAGAGACTGGTTGTGGGAGGCCTTTTGACCTTTCCAGTAGTGCTCTCTCTCTACCCATCGCCTTGCACCGTAGTTGGAGGGATGGGTTCATACGTCCCCTCCTGGATTCACTGACCCCCAGATTCCTACTCACCCCGCATACCTTTTTCCTTTTCAGAACCTCCTATCCTTCCCTTCCCTAAAAGACCCTCCACACGGCATCCCCTAAGACGACATAGGCCCTTTTGGAATTTATTTTCCTCAGGGTCCCTGTGTGGAGCTAATGTAAAAAAAGTCCCACCCCAACACAAACAACATTTTCGGCTTTCTGTGGTGGTAGTAGGAGATTTTCAAACATTTTTGGATTATTCGTAACCCAGCAATGTTAGTCTATCTTTCTTTGTGATTTTAAGCACGATGAAACGAAAAATAGCGACACTAAAAAGGGACAAAAACTTTAATCACAAAGCACAAAGAGGAGAATAATCGGTCTCCTCTTTGTGCGGTGCTTCGTAGCCTACACACTTTTGCCTACTTTAGTTTTCTGATGTTTCATTTCTATGGCGTGTGAACTGCGCAGTGTATTTATTTTGTTATTTCTATATCATTTATTCATATTTTCTTCTTGGATTTGGTCAATACATTGAAGTTTTGTGGAAACGATGTACGAAGGTCGTTATCAGAATTTTTTAATATTTTTTCGAGTAAAATTAACTGGTGAGCTCGTCTTTGTTTCACACATCCGCTGTCTAAAACCTGAAATCAGTGTTAATTTGGGATATGGATCGTATCCCACCATCACCATCAGAGTAAGTGAACTCCTGTAAATTATAAATTATCATTGCAAAATTAGACTATTTGCAGACGATACCTTAATCAATTTTTCGTGTGAAGATTACATAGATTCAATTAACAAAATAAACGAAGACCTACAAAATATAGCAAATGGCTGAAATTAAACAAGCTGAAACTGAACGTAAACAAAACAAAATATATGGAAATAGGCGATAAAACGCGTAACACAGGGTTAAATATGACAATTAATGGTGAAAAAATTGGAAAAGTAAATGAAATCAAATACCTGGGTGTAATATTCGATTCAAAACTGACTTTCACGGAAAACTTTGAATATGTGCTAAAAAAGGTATCAAAAAAGGTCAATTTTTTTTAGAAAACTACGACATAAATTAAATAGAAACACTACGGAGCTCATTTATAAAACTATCGTTACTCCACATTTGGATTACGTCTCTACGATGTTATATTTGGCCAATGAAGGAAATTTAAACAAACTAGAAATTATTCAGAACAGAGCTATGAAATGTATACTGGGGAAAGGCAAATTCGCAAGGATTAATCAAATGAGAGATTAGCTCAATTGGATTCCGATAAAAAAGAGACTACCATTTAATGTGATAATTTTTGTGCATAAAATTATGAAAAACCAAATGCCAAAATACTTTAAGGATGAAATTGTTTTTAATAGAGACGTACATAATTACGAAACAAGAAATAAAAACAGAGTTCGATTGCCACAAATGAAGAAATAAAAATCGCAGAACTGCCTAATGTATAGAGGACTAAAGATGTACGATGAAATGCCTGAAAGTATGAAGAATGAAGAAAGAATGAATGTATTTAAAAATAAATGTTATGCTAACTGTAAAAATATTTAAATTTATCAAATGAAATGTTACATTGTGCTTATTAGTTTATATTCATGTAGTACAACTAACTCAATAAATAATAATAACAAAAAAATTTAAAAAATAGGAAAACGGAATTTTATAGAAGTAAATTTGACCGTAAAAACGATCGAAAAGAAGAAATATGTGCGGCAACGTCGCAAATCACGCCGCCGCGGCGTGCACCTCAACACTCGTACGGGATTTGACTTAAACCGGCAACGTTGTTTCGCCACCGGTCGCCACTAAAGGCTAGGAATGAAATGTGGAATACGTCATACCCGATCGCCACTAAAAGTTAGGAATGAAGTGAAACATAGGTAGGTACATCTTTTTCTTCGAGGACGCAGTTGAGGAAGGGGAGGCGGGGAGGGAAACGGGACGAATGGGAAAGGACATGCACGGAGAAACAATTATTTATTCAATGGCATAGCAACGCATGCCACGTAACAGCTAGTTTAATATAAGTGACAGGTTATTCGTAACCCGAGAATGATTGTCTTTCTTTATAAAAATATTACCTTGCTACCTATCGCAAAACGGTAGCCACTTTTATTCTGATTAATCGGTAACTAAAATAACGATTGGATCAATGCAGAGATTTAAAAAAGAAGCCAAAAGCGATAGTTAATTTTGACACTTTATATTTTTTTACATTAGCTCCACAAAGGAGGGCCTGAGGAAAACAATTTCCCTCAGGACCTATGTCATCTTTGGAGATGTTGTGTTGAGGGTATTTTTAGGGAAAGGAAGGAGAGGAAGTTCTGGGAAGGCATAAAGTATGAGGTGTGGTTAGGAATCTGGGGTCAATGTGTCCAGGAGTGACCATCCCTCCCACTGTGGTACAAGTCGATGGATCGAGGGTCTGGCTGGAGGATGAAAAGATCTCCCTCAACCAGTCTCTCCCGATCCGACCCGCCATGTGGTAGGTGGGCAAATGCATAGGCCGCCAAGAGCTAGACAAACCTCACCCCGTGAACCCGGGCACCCCTGCTAAGTCACCAAACATATCTAACCACTTGGTGTTACCAATGGGAGGGTTGTTAGTTATCCAATAAATAGTTCCTGGGGCGGCGGTACCCACACCCGCCTCCCAAATTTATAATTTGTTTGATATTGCTTCCCAAATGTAAAACGTTATCATAATAATCGTTTACCGTTTTGAATTATTGGGATTCTGTTTTGGTTTCCTTCAAAATAATATTTGTAATATTAGCGGCTCTGAACGCTATTTTTTTTTTTAAATCATAAAAGACTAGCTGACCCGACGAACTTCGTACCGCCTCAGAATCAATAAGTGTTGAATTAAATTAAAAATTTTTATTAAGTTAAAAATTACACAATGAAGCAATCATCAATGCGCAACTGTCCGTGTTTTGTTTTTGTCAGTATCAGACTCAAGAGATGACATTGTGTACGTATTTATATTTTTTGTGATTCTCTTATTTTTCCACTTACTTACGAGACTTTGGGAGGCGGGTATGGGTGCCGCCGCCCCGGGAACCATTTATTGGATAACCAATCCCCCTGTCATAAGTCACCCATAGGTCACCCCAAGTGGTTCGCTACGTTTGGTGATTAAGCAGGGGTGCCCGGGTTCATGGGGTAACGTTTGTCCGGGTCTTGGTGGCGGATGCGTCTGCCCACCTGCTGCGTAGCGGGCCGGATCGAGAGAAAATGGTTGAGGGAGGCCTTTTGACCTTTCCAGCTGGACTCTCTCGACCCATTGCCTTGCACCGCAGTTGGAGGTATGGATTCTTACGTCCGTCACTCCCGAACACACTGACCCCAGATTCCTATCCACCCCTTATACCTTTTTCCTTCCCAGAACTTCCTATCCTTCCCTTCCTTAAAAATACCCTCCACACAGCATCCCCTAAGATGACATAGGTCCTGAGTCCTAAGAAAAATAATTTTCTTCGGGGCCTCATTTGTGAACTGATGTAAAAAAAATGCTTTTTATTTTCTTTAGACGTGTGAGGGATTTTTATTATAATTATTGTATCTTTCCTTTGGATGGGTGGAGACATACGTTCACCGTTTGTCTAATTTTCGACTATTGACATTTTGTGTGTAAGAAAGAGAAGCAACATTATATGTCTAAGAATAAAACAAAACCATCAGCGCATTGACATTTGACGTTTTTGAATTTTTGAAATTCACGCACAGTTCAATATTATAGGTACTTATCACAAAATGCCCGCAGCTCTTTCAAATATGAGAATTCGTTCCATACAAAATGTATGGGGAAAAGAATTTTCTTAATAACTATATTTTTCGTTAATTTTTGTGATTTTTTTATAGTTATTATCCTATCCGGAGAAGAGACAAATCCAATAAATCAAAGATCATCAAAATCGGCCCGGCCGTTCTCGAGTTATAAATAGTGTAACTAACCCGACTTTGTTTTATATATTATAAGATTGTACTTGAATGCATTAATTTAATTTCCTCGCTAAACTAAGCGCGTAGTGGTAGAAGAATGTTGAAGGTAGAATTCTGTTCAGGAAGCGAGCATTATCCCCACTCCCAAACACCACCAAACCAAACAAGTAAATTTTTAAAAAATGCCAAATTTTATTATGTCGTCAAGTTAGCCTTTGTATGATAACCAATCAGAATCGAACCGATTCTGAAAGCGTCATAATATAAACGTAATGCATACAGGAATATACGGAGGTCGTCAAATGTTCGTAATGAACGGACGCCCTAAATATGGAATGAAGTGTGATATACGTAGGATATACGCGGTTACCAATACGACGGCAATATGAAAGGAAGTCCAAAAGACTCTAAAGTATACGTAACTACCAAAAATTTGAATACCCTTAAAACACAATTTCTGTATAATTCTTTTACTATCACTCTTTTCTTAAGCTAAAAACATGTGAACATTCACAACAATTTTATTTAAAAACCTACCGTAAGCAGTGGTTGCCAAAAGGATGCGAAGTGAAAGGTTGCCAAATCTGTTGCGGGATGTATATATATATATATATATATATATATATATATATATATATATATATTTTTTTTTTTTTATGCACCTGCAATAATACCTAGAATTCTAGAATAGAATACCACCAAGTAAAACATTGTTTACTTGATTTATATTATTATCACGACTTTTGACATTAGACATTTTAGTATCGAGACCATAGACAATAACTAGTGATGTGAGCAGGCGCGTGCACTCCATATAGGCACATAAGCACTGCCTACCCTGCCGTTTTTGTAAAACATAAGCATGAAAATAATATTATAATGTATTATATTATTGCTAAAAATAAATACACCCTTTCAAAAATAAGCGTGAAAAAGTTGAACAACCAAAACTACGCAAACGCCACATCAAACGGCATACTACAACTAGAAACTACAAGCGCGCCCTCCAACTGCCTCACTAAAATGCGGCAAACAAATATAATTCAATGTTTACGAAATGCACAAAGCATAGAGTAATTTGCCTATGTGAGGTTTTTTTGTTAGGATTAAGCAGTGCTTTCTTGAACAAAATTAGCAAATGGCAATCAATGACGACAAAAACATCTGTTATTATGTATTTCTATCAAATAGTTGTCTCAAAAACGTTTGTCGTACTTTAATTCTGAAATTATCTGATAAAATATGTAAATTTTATCCTGTAAAACTTGTTGTATTTTCCTACCGCCTACCCGATCAAAAACTCTGTGCACGCCCCTGGATGTGAGAGACATCATAATAATGATGTGATACCTCAAACTAGCTTTCGATACAACTGTGTTTCTTCAGGGCAGTAACATAACATCATTTTAACTGCATTTAAAAGTTTAATAAAAACACAGCGTCCGTCCATTGATATTACAAAAGAGAAGATTTGCCCAAACGTAAAATCTGGGTATCATTTCGACGAGCTGGAGGCAAACCACGTGACCATCTCTTTGGGAGTAAGGTGTAACAAATGTTTGATTTTAGAAACTAGCCCTTGCGGTGATTTTTAACGAAAACGGCGCTTTTTAAGTCAGCCAATTATTATTATTATAATTAGTCTGAATTTTTTTAATTCCATTTGAGATTTACAATCAAGGTTTTTACGAAGAGAGCAATTTGCGCGGTATTGTAAAAATCATTACTTATCGGTAGGCAGATTTTATGTTCGAATACTAGATATTGATAGCACAATGTATGTCAGATTTATTTATCGACAAATCACTTGAAAGTGGTCACGTCACTCCCCACTCCGCGCAACTTGGTTTATTCTCTTTTACCTCATGGGCAGGTCTATTGTTTTGTATGTCTATATGTGTACTATGTTTTATTAAAATTAATAATATCGGTTTATTTTAATAAAAATTTCATCCTAAAAATGATAAGTAGGTGGGCACTATCTACAAGAGCCAACTACACGTAAAGGGAAAATCTAAATGTAGACAATTTATAAAGTAATTATAACATACTGAACAGAGAGGAACAATGCAGTTAGGTGGCGGGTTCAAATCGCAGAGCGCACAAGTAAATTTTATTTGATTAGATCGTGACATTTCACAATTTATTAATTTAAAATACTTTTTTTTGCATGTTCCATTCTTTCAATATCGCTCTGGTGAAGGCCCACCATTCATAATTAATGGTGGGCCTTCACCCTTAATTTTTGATAGGGCACAAGGAGAACTCCGAGAAAATGTTATTTGTGGGGCACACAATACCTCACAAAAACTTTTAAACTAAATAAACACAGCATAATTGCAAAATTTAATAACTGCCTTTTCATCGTAAAGTTGGCTGCTAATTATTGTGAAGATAATTAGACAAAAGAGAATTTACGCAAAGATAAATTTCGTTTGTCTTCTAAAAGTTACCCCAAAAGTCTAATAAATTCGTAATCTAATGAAGGGCTCCATCACCACCAAGCGATTCAAGTTTCTAATTAGATCTAAACAGTAGTAAACATAAACGACTGTAAAATAAACCTGGATTCTGAAATCCGAATCTTGTTCGACAAGCGGTGGACCATCGTGGACACTCGAGCGGCAAGGTAACAGTAGCGGGTAGGTGCTGTAACTGGTCACTGGCACTGCACGGTGTATTTGTGTACTGTGTAGGTACTGTCACTGTGTTCATGTGTAGGTACTGGCCAGTTCAACAACTGGATAAATAAAGTACAGCCGCAGATCTGGTCGACTATAAATAGCCCTCTGATTGACAACTGCTGCCGGATGCTTTCTGCGGAACTGTCTGCATATAAAGCCAGGTAGTTAGTGGCTGAATGAGGATCGACGGCTTTTCAGATAACTGATGAAAGTATCTGAGTACATATTCATTGATTCAATTATGCGGTTTTCTTCGTAGGGGATGAGGGGCATAAATGGGGCCGGTCCTGAGTTTAACGGCTCCTGGCGCTAGTAAAAACCTCAAGGACACTGTTTTAGCTATTATCGGAGGGTCTTATCTGGAAACAGACACTCTGTATTTATGTCAACAAGTGATCTTCATAATAAATCTTACCTTAAATAAATAATTGTGTTAATGCAAATAACAAACTTTAAATGGTGTCAGAACTAAAAAAAAACGAGCGTGCTTTAGACCACACGCCTGAAGTAAAACTTCACTAAATATACGAAACGTAACTGGCTATGAGAGAAAGAGAGAAAGAAAATGTGTGCTCGCACCTCTCTCTCTTGCCCCTACAGTAATATACGAAACGTAACTCTCTCTCTCTCTATTTCTATCTTCACTAACTTATATCTCCCTCACAACTTCCGTTCGCCTCGCCCGATGACACTTCGTGACGCTCTCGTCACGCATTCACCAGCTTACTCCCCAAGTCAAGCGTTCGTAAAGAAATTTTACTTCGAAAACTTTTAAATATAAGGTTACACGAAATAATAAAGGATTACAGAAGGTTAAAGTG
Source organism: Limnephilus lunatus (assembly GCA_917563855.2). Lineage (NCBI taxonomy): Eukaryota > Metazoa > Arthropoda > Insecta > Trichoptera > Limnephilidae > Limnephilus > Limnephilus lunatus. Next base: position 41,252,448 of record OU830594.1, read on the forward strand.
AATGTTAATGCGTGTCACCAAAAAAAATTCAATGGAAACATTTACTTCAAGCGGTCAAAAGGATTTTAAAATTTTATGGATTCCAAAAATGCCGCTTTGATTTTATTCTCATTGAGAGAGAACGCTATAGAAATGTCTAACAACGCAATGGAAATATTTAAAACAAGAAAATAGCAAAATGTGCAGTTTTAATTAAGAAATTTGAAGACTAGGTATAAATCATAAAACAATGAAGAGGTATAAATTCTTCACCAGAAGACAAAAAGACAAAAAAAATCAAGATTTTTTTAATGTCACTTCGGCAGTAGGTCTATTTCATCATGTGAATTTGGTAATTTGAAAGATGATATTTGAAAATATATGTTTTTCGTAAAAAGGCTTCAGAATTCGAGAAAATCTTTTACAAACGGATATCGACAGAGACAAACCATTCAATTGCTCAGAATATGTTGTTGTCAAATGTTGCTCTAAATATGTTGTGGTCAAATGAGGCTGTATTAGAACTTCAGGAAGAATTTCAGTCTAATAGCGAAATACACGAGATTCAATGAGACAATTAATGTCTGTACATTTTCTTTTTTTTAATAAATTTATTTGTACAAAATATAAGCCTTGGCTTATTTTATCTGTATACCACAAAAGATTCCCAACTGCTCCCAACCGTCTGGAGCCTGTGAGACTATGGCATCCCTAATTTTGGTATGGTGTGAGGCTGAAGGTAGTGGGGAGGAGAGGAGATATGGAAAATGTACCTAGCTATTCAGATCTGGTCACCAAACACGTACTTGAGGTATGTAGAGGGCTAGCAGTTGGTCACCATAAAAGAATGTACAAGCCCCAGAATATACAGTTTCTTGGAAGCCAGATTTCCTCGGGCTTGTTCTTGTGCCGGTCTGACCTACTTACTCCAATGGAGAATTTTAAACCCGTCAAACGAAAAGCGTATAAATGAACTTGACAACTCACAATGCACAATTCTGTAAACGGATGGCAAGTGTCCTTTACCCTAGTTTCTAATGCCCTAATCTTTATCATAAATAAACTTTGTCCCGCCCCTTTTAAAACCTTCGAATTGTTAAAATAAAATTTCCATTGAGCATATTTTTTCTGTATTATTCGTAGCTCCCTAAAAAAATTTAAGGCAAAAGCAAACATAGTAAAAAATGTTTTATTTTTATTAGCTATTAACTAGGACCTTTATAATTTTATTAGCTATTAACTAGAAAAACAATTTACCTCGGGGCCTACGTCATATTTGGGGATGCTGTGTGGAGGGTTTTTTTTAAGGGAAAGGAAGGAGAAGAAGATATGGGAAAGAAAAAGGTATGAGGAATGGGTAGGAATCTGGGGTTCAGTTGCCCAGGAGTGACGGACTTATGAATCTATTCCTCACACTGCGGTGCAAGGCAATGGGTCGGGAGAGTCCGGCTGGAGAGGTCAAAGGGCCTCATTTAATCAGTATCCTTCAATCCAGCCCGCCACACAGTGGTTGGGCAAACGTATCGGTTACCAAGACCTAGACAAACCTCACCCCATGAACCCGGGCACTTCTTCTAAGTCACCAAATGTAACGAACCACTTGGGGTGAACTGTGGTAGGGGTGTTGGTTATCCAATAAATGGTTCCCGGGGCGGCGGTACCCATACCCGCCTCCCAAATTGAAGACTGTTATACCGTATGTTAGACTTTTTCCAACAAAAGTACTCATTTGTTCGGTAATGGAGAAAATCGGCGTTTAACCATTCACGAAGTTTAAAAACGGTAGCTCTTTCTGAAAGGTTTGCACTACACACATTGAAAAATGTTTTTTTTTTTTTTTTTTTTTTTTTTTTTTTTTTTTTTTTTTTTTTTAGGTTTGTCAACAGTGATTTACATCAAAGCTTTCACGATACAATTACACTGAACATGGTTGATGCTATCACTAATTAAAGACAAACACAACATTGATAACATAATACTTACATATATATACAATCATTCACACACACACACACCATACATTACAAAATTTTGAAACAAGTTTTTAGAACAATAATATTATAATATAAGTTTAAAGGTTTAGTTTATATAACAATATAAAAGTGAGCTTTAAATCTTGTTAATAGACGATTTGAAGTTGGCCAATGTTGACATTGTCAAATTAATTGAATGTTTTTTATAAGCCTCGTTAAAATTACGGCACATTCTTGATAAAGCTGAGTCATACCCCAGCTTAGTTCGATATTTTTTAATATTTAACGGAACATAATTTACAAGTCGTGAACCAATTCTAGGAACATTGAACCTGATTTGATGAAGTAGAAAAGGGCAGTTTATTAAACCATTAACAATTTTGAAAAGAAAATTTAAATCTGTATTTAGTCTTCTCTGTTCAAGGGTGCGTACATTGTAGAATTTTAGTCTATCGGTGTAGTGAGGAAGTGATCGAGCTCGCTTATCGGTATACGCTAGGTGGTACATAAAATGTTTTTGAACTCGCTCTATTCGCTGAATATGAACTTTGTAGGTTGGACTCCATACAGCACTTGCGTACTCCAACACGTTGCGGGTGAAGGAATTGTACAGCGTTATTTTTGATATAGGATTTTGAAAATGTTTACTATTTCGTTTGATAAATCCTAGCATTTTCAAGGATCTAGAAATGATGTTGTCGATATGAAGTGTGAAAGTAAGTTTTTTATCAAATAATACGCCTAGGTCCCGAATGGTTGCGACTTCCTGGAGTTTAGTACCGTCGATAAAATATTGAGTTGGAATAGGATTGTGTTTACGTGTAAAAGTTATGTGAACACATTTTAAAGAATTTAGAAACATTCTATTGTTGTTGCACCACTTTGAAACTCTGTTAATATCATTTTGGAGAAGTATTGAGTCTAGTGATGTATGAATAATTTTGAATATCTTACAATCATCAGCAAACAACAAAATTTCAGAATCCAAAATAACATTGCACAAGTCATTTATAAAAACAAGAAATAAGATTGGGCCTAAATGGGACCCTTGCGGCACTCCAGATGGCACTTCTAATCCTCTTGACTCATAGCCATCAAATACTACTCTTTGTATGCGGTCAGTTAGATAGGAGTAAAACCAGTTTAGCAAGGTACCATGAACACCCATTTGTTTGAGTTTACGAATTAATAATCTGTGATTTACTTTATCGAAGGCCTTACTAAAATCTGTGTAGATTGTGTCTATCTGTTGACCTCTATCGACAGCTTCGGTTAAGGTATTGACATAGCAAAGTAAATTAGAGGATGTTGATTTCTGGGAGAGAAAACCATGCTGTTTTGGAGTTATAAGATTTTTGAGATGATAATTTAGATATGGACAAATTAATTTTTCGAAAATTTTTGCAAACGAACAGAGAATAGAGATAGGTCTATAGTTTGTGACTTCGTGAAGGTCTCCGCTTTTAGGTATTGGTACAATATTAGCCTGTTTCCATCTTGTTGGGAAAATGGATGAAGACAATGATTTTCTGTAAATGATAGTCAGAGGGAGTGCGAGACTGTGTGCACATTTTTTTATTAGGAGTGGTGGAATTTTGTCAGGGCCAGGGCCTTTGCTCTGGTCAAGGTTTAGCATTTCTCTTTTTACATCGTGTACACTAATGTTTACTGTGTGCAGACAGCTGTTCGAATGGTCTATTGATTCAGATTGAGGTTGAGTCTCTTCGTTGCTTTTAATGTCATCTTTCTCATACACTGATGAAAAATGTTGAGCAAATAGTTCGCTGCTTTCCTCGCCGTTTGACGACTTTTTTTCTCCAAACGTCATGTTTTGGGGGATAGTACTTATGTTTTGTTTCTTGTGTTTGACAAATCTCCAAAAAGCTTTAACGTTATTATGATTAACCAGACACGATTCAATTTGTTCAATGTGTTTAAAGTAGCAATTACTAATGAGTTTGGAACAACGAGTGCGTAAGAGTTCGTAAGAGTTTTTATCACGTGGATTCTTATATTTTTTATAGAGAATTCGAAATTTATTTTTTTCTTTTAGTAATTTAACTAAGTCTGGTGAGTACCAGATGGGATGCTGCCTGTTACGATTTACAAATTTTGTTACGCATTTCTCAATTATACGATACATATGAGTGTAAAATAAAGAAACCATATCGTCTACCGGCATGAAATCAGGTAAAAGTAGTGCCCAATCCAGTTCTTGTAATTCCTGATTGAATTGAACGTAATCATTCTTATTAAAATCATATTTAAGTAAGTTTTTATTCTTTAACATTTTTGTTAATTTGAAATCAAAACTGTATTCAATCTCTAAAGGTGGATGGTGTTTATCAATGCGACTTAGGATTTCGGTACTTTGCCTGACTTGTATTGTTTGTGAATTGGATAGAACGAGATCTAAGATTCTACAGTTACTATTTGTAATGCCATTGAATTGATTGAGATTATTTAGGGCAAGAAAGTTTACAAGATGGTTACCAATGTCAGTATTATAATTTTCTGGAGATAGGGAATGAGTCTGGTTGGGTTCATTGTGGGTCCAACCAATGCTTCCCAGGTTGAAATCTCCTAAAATTAACGTATTTGATTCACCAACTGCTTCCATAGCATTGCCAATTTTTTTAAAAAGATATTCAAAATTGTCAACAAGCAACGGGGGAGGTATATAAATAGCACATATGTAAAGACATCTCGTTAGTTTGTTCTGGCTGAATTTGATGGTCACCCATAAGTCTTCCAAGGTACTTTCCCAATGCTTACAGCGGTTAGTTTGATATTCTCTTAAAACGGCTATTAATACACCCCCTCCGTCACTTTTGTGGTTAGAAGAACTGCTACGGTCCCTTCTAAAAACATTATAACGCAAGCCAAAAATTTCAGCATCAGAAATAGAGTCGTTCAACCATGTTTCTGTTAGAATAATAATATCAAAATTGTTATTAAGGGCCGTCTGTTTCAACCGAAAGCTAAATCGCGTCATAAAGTTAAATTTTAACTGTCGGTTAAAGTAACAAGGATGTTACATAGGACCGCGCGCTGTTTCAAGTGTATTTTCGCAAAAGTAATAGTTGTCAGTGTGGCCAGTCTAAAAAGCAGAATATTCCTCGGAATTATGTGGAAAAATGCATCGAAATATTTTTTTATGCGGCAACACCATAAACTAAATCCTAAAATCGGAACAACTGTCAAAATATCCGGTTGTATTTTGTTGCGCATCGTAGTATCTGACGGCATTGTTCCGATAAAACGTATTTGTATGAATATTTACAAATAAATGACGACCTATTATAATACATATACTATACAATATGAATACAATTTACTTTCCAGCAGTTGTGATATCTCCTTGAATTTTATGTGTCACATATTTTTCGAGATATTCAATTCAATTTATTTATGGTATCGAAAACAGAAAAACATACATTTTATAGCTTTTTTAAAATCCGTTTGTAAGAGTATTACATTAAACGTTAGTACTTAGTAGGTGTACAAACTATACTAGCATTGATAGAGCTCGTCTTTTAAAGGCAGCTTCACGCTAATATGTGGATATCCGAAACGATTCTGTTCAGGCGGTTCAGGCCCTACCTATTACTCATGTTATATTTTTGTAATGTTTATGAGACAATAAATCGATTTGAAGTCTTGTAAAACTTGCGATACATCCATTAATAAAGCTTGTCTTTAAAAGGTAACGCTAAATATGTCGATATCAGAATTGATTCTGTTCAACAGCAATTTTTTTTCGATATGCGGCGCCGCGCCAATAATTCGAGATCATCCCAGATAACCAAATTATTGATGCGGGGTCAAAATGTTTTTGATTTTCGCTACGAGACATATTGGATGAGGAATTCATTGTCACTATCATCGTGTTCTACAATATTTATCATGATTACTATGTTAAAGCGCGGAATTTCGTAGATTACCTCGAGCAGAGCTGTTATAAATAAACTGAGAACTGTCAAATATGCCAATATGGCGGAGTAACTCTAGAGTAACTATCGGTTTTCGGAAAGTTAATACAAAAGTTAAAAGTAACGTAAAACAAGCAGTCAAATTGATTGAAAAACGCATTTTGGTGAAATTTAACTTTAGTAACTACTTTTTGCTTTACTTTTACTTTAGCGAGCGTTGAAACAGACGGCCCTAAGTATTTCTAAGTAAACTTCATTAAGTTTTGTTCTTAAACCCCTGACATTCTGGTAATAAATTCTTAGGTTATCCATGTCAGTTTACATAATTCACAGATAATGCACAAATTGAAATTTAGACAAAGATAGGTAGGGAATCAGATAAGCGAAGCCAATGAGTCCTGGTTGCGGATCACCACCACATGCGCCGAGTTTTCGTCTTTGCGAGCGAGGATTCTACCATTTCGGATCCACACGAATTTGTAATTGACTTCTTTCGCCCTAATCCTCGTGGCAGCATGCAAGGCCTTGTTTGCTGGTGTGAGATTTTCGCTGACGTATACCGGCGATTTGATATCGTCGATGCCTAAATGAGTCGAATTTAGCTTGGAGTTCTTGTTTTTCTTGTTGAAGCTGACGACTGCAGCCAGGACTTCATCTCTTGCCCTAACGCTCGGGAGCTTCACGATTATTGTTTTTGGCCTTCTGGAATCTGGTTTAATCTTGGAGACTCGATGGATGTTAAGAATTTCCGATTCGGCAATGGGGCGGGAAATCACGGTCCCAAGTTGTTTTATTATCGATATTAGATTCTCCGATTTGTGTTCTGGTACGCATTGGATCTCAACATTTGTTTCCCTGGCGGTCTGCTCCATGTTGTTTGGTGTTAATAAATTGTCGAAGGATGCATTGTTTCATATCCATTTTTATTTTATTAAAGCCTTAACCACGATACTGCGTAGGGATTTAAAGGGATGTAAAGTACCCTCTTCTATTTTATTTTATGAACGCTGAAAATTTTCCATAAAAAATCGAAAATAAAATTCGCTGGTACGCCATTTTTTCTTTTTTTTAGATATAAAAATTCCCGTACATGGTGCCGTAGACACTGGATTTTCGAACATTTTAAGATTTGGTTCATGCAAATCGGATGTATAGTTTTTTTTTTAATGTGTTGTCAACCAGGTGTTAAAAAAAACGAAAAAAACAAAAACGTGTTAAAAAATTTACGAGAAAAACGCATTCAAAGTTTTGCTGAAGGATAATTCAACATTCAAACTGTTTCAAACGGTTTCACATAAAATGTTGTATCTATGTCAATTTTTCGAACTTTTAAAAAAAATTTGGTGAAAACATTCTTAACAAATGCATCTTACAAAAATTGAAATAAAAAAAATGTGTTTTTACATTGTCTTAGTGCCTTAAAGCCTTGTTTAGGATTTGATCAAGGGAACATGGAGGCGCTTGGGGGGCCCTGAGGATCGGGGACTCGGGACGACCCAATGTAAGAGAGCATATTAAAGTATCTTTGAGAAATTGAAAACGCAAATTTCGATTTCATAAAAAAACAAAATTTTACCAGCTAGTCTAACTAACTAACTAACCAACCATCACGCCGTTTCCCCGCAGGGGTAGGCAGAGACGGACCGCCAAACAACTTGGTCTTGGCACACATCCTTGTCTCGTTTGCATCGATGCAATGTCTCAAACATGCTCTTCTATTATTCCGACTCTTGACATGGCCCGACTCAAGTAGGTATTTGATTCACTTGGTCGTGCCATGTCTTTCTTGGGCGTCCTCGACTTCTTCTACCATTCACATTTGCGTCATATATTCTTCTTACACTCCTTTCCTCGTTCATTCGCTCTACATGCCCAAACCATCGGAGCGTCCCTTCCTTAATCTTACACATTACGCTTACATCAGCCTTGCATTCTTTGCGGATCTCCACGTTTCTCACATGATCGTACATGATTTTACCACACATACGCCTCAGGGATCTCATTTCTACAACATTTAGTCTTCTATCATCATTTCTCTGCCAGTCTGCCTCACTGCCATACATCAGGGTAGGTACCAGCAGATACTCCTTTATGGACGGCTAGCTTCGCTTCTTTGGACAGTTTTTTGTTGGTGCCAACGGCGTTCAGTCCTCCATTCATAGAGTTACCTGCATTCACCCTTCTTTCAATATCTCTATCAGTCTTCCCATCTCTCGTGAACATACATACTTCCCAAATAAACAAACTCATCCACCTCCTCCAAGTATTCATCATTCACAACTATGTTGCACATTGTTTTCGTACTCTCTCTTTCAAATACCATGACTTTAAACTTACTTGCATTCATCATTAACTAATTATTTTACTTCCTACATCCCAGACACCAGAGACTGTAGATCTTCCATACTGTTAGATATCAGCACCGCATCATCAGCATACAATAAGCAACATACTTTCAGATAAATCAATTTCGCGCCCAATCCCATCTCTTTCAATTCTTGCCTACAATTATCCATATCTAAATGTGTAAAAACGTTTTTTGAAATCTCCCAAATTACTAATCATTTATTATTATTCCTTAATTATTTATTTACGTACAAACAAGAATGAAATACAGCAAAAAAACATACGAATGATTGATTTTTTTTTTCACTTAGTTATCGATCGATTCTGCTATAATTGTATTCAGAATTTTCGTTTGTTACAAAAAAATTTAACTATCCAATCCACTTACCTTGTTTAATGAAAGATGTATTTCATCACTTAAAAACACTAACAGAATAACAAATTTTTCACTAATTCATGTCGTCAATAGGTAACAATTCACTTCACGAGTTCACGTCAAACACAATGTAAGAAAGAAATGAGAATGACACAGGTGACAAGCAAGAAATGCTTCAGGGGAATCCCCAACTAAGCAATAGTTAGAACTAGGAACGAAAATAAAACAGCAGAATTTTTGGAGAATCCCCAACCCACCGAGCCATAAATCTACGAAAATATAAATAACAGATAGTGTTCGTGTGTAAAATATTTTTGTGGCAATATTCTACCTTCGTAAGTTTTTTTCACGGTTGGGTCAACTCCCATCGGGTGGCACCCGGTACGGGCCGACCCCGCCGCCCCCCCCCTAGCTACGCCACTGCATGAATGTACAATAAAATCACACCACTCTCGAACTCATGAATGTATAATAAAATCACTCTTTAACACATTAATGCATAATAAAAGATTTTTAATATATTTTTTTATTCTTATTTTCCCTACCTATCGCAATTTATTCGTTATTTTGTTCCTGACCTCTATTATTTTACAATGAGACGATGCAGTTAATTAACTTATGTAACACTGTAATTATATGAATGAAAAAAGGGAACTTAACATAATAAAAACATTTGTGAATTACATGTAATTCATAATTAAATGTGATAAAAAATGCAGTCGATAACACAAACGGAAATGAGGCCGCCAATCTTCCAAACAGTGCTATTTATAACATTAATTTGATGTGATTTTAAGTGAACGACCTACTTACTGCGAATTTGTTTATAATTTTTAAGCTTTTAAGATATTTTAACTCGAGCTTTGTATTTATCGAAATACTACAGCTTTGTATTTATCGAAATTCCACTGCTTTGTATTTATCGAAATACCACCGCTTTGTATTAATCGAGACACATCACTGCTTTGTATTCATCGAAACTTCACCGCTTTGTACTTATCATGTTAAAAATGTTTAAACTGATCAGGTAAAACTTTTATTATTTTTTATTTTGTTTCTGAAGGAGGGATTAGTCGTTACCCGCTGTACGATTCTAAGTCGAATCCATCTAAAGCAAGACCAGTATTTTTAGCTCTGGGTTATCGACAACGTTATCTGAACAATTTAAGTGGTTATAGACTTTTAATGTCACCTCGATGAAAGATCACCATTCAGAACTATGTTCAGATGTGTCGGTTCAGCTGAGATGGGCTCTTGAACTCGGGTTCTTCGCGGGAAGCGTATCCTACTCCTACTCATTTTTCAAATCAACTACTCCCAGAGAACCCGGTCCAGGGCTCGCAGCCAGAAGCAGCTGTTAGAGAAGCAGAGCCGAAACTCGAATGCCTCCACCGGCGTCCCAGTGTTCGCGGTCCGAGCCACTCGCAACACTCGGGTTGTAGAAATCCCCTTTTTTAATATTACCTCATTTATCAGTTTTATTTTGTAGGTGGAGATATACATGATACCGCTCGTCCCGCGACAAAATATCCCTGACACAGCCTATACGCGACAAATATCTCCGACGAAATATCCCTCGACATAATATCCAAGTATAACGTATTAAACGGACAAAACTTCCTTCAACAAAATATCTACTACAACCTAACCTAACCTAACGTTACCTAGTTTACATTTTACTATTTTGAATTATAATTTATTGTCCTTACAGGATGTCTGTTTTATTTTTGACACTCTTATTTGTTAGGTTAGGTTAGGTTTTAGTAGATATTTTGTTGGGGGATTTTTGTCCGTAGGATATTTTGTCGGAGGATGTTTTATCTGTAGGATTGTTTATCGAGGAAATTTTGTCGGGGGGTATTTTGTCGCAGCGGGACCGATTTACATTGCATTTAGAACACAAGGCGGGTATTAATTTAAAATTGATTCTGCGTAGGAGTCTACAAGCTTAAATAATAGTTAGGAACAACCAATTTCTCAGCATTTTATGGTGTGCAGCTCAAATGCAAAGCTTCACTCGGTACATGCGCATGGCTTCCTTCGATGAATCTGCAACTTGTTATTTAATTTATGGTTGTATTCTGATTAGAAAACTGGTTTAAATTCAATCTATACGCGGGGAATTAAAACTACCCTCAGAACATTTTTTTTCTTTGATTCTGGCAACACATATAATTGTATAACTGCGCTTTGAATAAGAGAATGGTTTCCTTCGAAATGTTTTTTTTACATGAGTTCTACACAGGAGGCCCTGATGAAAATAATTTCCCTCAGGGCCTATGTCATCTTTGAAGATGCTCTGTGGAGGGTTTTTTTTAGGGAAAGGAAGGAGAGGAGATTTCTGGGAAGGAAAAGGTTTAAAGGGATGGGTAGGAATCTGGGTTTCATTGTATCCAGGTCATCCGCCTCCAAGACCTAGACAAACCTCACCCCATGAATCCGGGCATTGACCCGTGGGACCGTGTTAATTTCTCATATTTTTTCTTATTTATTCGTTTTTTTTCATTTTATTTATATGTTGTTATTTTTTTACCTCATCTTACTATTTGTCTAATTTCTTTTGTTATTTCGAAATATGGAATGTATTGCATTGCACTACCCCTGCATATATTCTGGAATAAAATATTATTATTTTACTGCTTCAGATTTTATGTCCGGGTTAAATCTTCCCCACAGGAAAAACTAGACCCTTCCACACACTTTTCCACAAATGGTCATCTAGTCAATCCACGCTATGTAAGTGCACTATATAAGTATAATAAATACAAAACAATACAAGAACAACATGCCAATCCACCAGAAACCAAATGGGAAAATAATTCACCGACTCCAGATATTTTCGTATCACAGCTTTCGGCTCGGTAGAACTCCTAACTGGACCGATAAATCCTACTGATTCCTCAATATAAATATTTAAAAAATCTTTCATGTATTTTTAATTTTATTATTATTATTATGCACTTATAAGTAAATACGTATCTAAACATCTCAAAGTCCTGAAGTAATAATTTACTATAGATAATGTTGCTATATTTCTTTGGCGGAGAGCAGAATAGCTAGCAAAGAAGAAAATCTTGTTAAAAAATATACGATAAATTCAAGTCCATTCGCTTAACCCTGATAGCAATGACGCCGTGTACATTTTCATAGATGCACACCCGTTCGTAATAATTAATAATTATGTATATGGCTGCAAGGTTCCGTCAGATAAAACAGTGCAGCATGCGGCTTGATAAAAAGCCATTTACAAAAACAATCGGGCACACACGATTCACAAGTTGCCATAATATTATATAGCACGAGTGCTTCTGTTGGATGGCGTGCTCCGGGCTCCGAGAGGTGAACCGCAGACCGTAGACTGCTTGACGCTGTCCGGGCTGCCGGCACTGCGCAGAGCGCCGGGAATGTCAACAGCGGGTCCGAGACGCCTTACGTGCTTCTGTCCTTGTACGGATTTAAGCCCGAGGTTCAGACGAAAAGCGAGAAACAAGTGCTAGTCTTGAGTAGCGCAGGGAGCTTAATCAGAGGAGTTTTTTTTAAATTAAATTAGTTTTTTTGCACTAATCTATAATTATATTGTCTTCTCAGTTGAGTAAATTGCACATCCATAAACCAACGTAATTGTGAAAGGTTGATGTCCCTAAAATAAAAATAAGTAAATAAATAAAATACCCTACTTGTTGACGGAGTAGAAATACAGAATTATTATAATATTTTTTTTAGAATTAGAATGTAAAAGAAATGAATAATAAAGAAAATTAACTTAATTTAATGATGTGAGCAACGACTAAATGAAATATCTAAGGTGTGAAGTATTCTTGATAGTCCCTCGCCTTTATAAATAAACATTTCCGAAGTCTTATAAATAAAGATTAACAGTTTTCGATTTCCTTGATTCAATACCCCTTTGGGAGCAATATAAAAGAACTGTCACTGGGCGAAAGCTGTTTTCGTTGGAGGAATTATGCATTTTAGGGAATACCTTTTATACATATATATAGAGGTTTTTCATTAGTATGCGGTGAGAGACAGAATCAAAGGCTTTAACTAGATCCAAGAAAATAACGACGGGTGTTCGGCTTTTATCGAGGTTATCAGAAACCATTTTAGTAAGTTGCAGTCCTTTTTAAATTATTTTTTACTAATAGTGTCGTACTAATTTAAGTACTCGTAATAGCGAATTTATTTTTACAGTTAGTTTTAAGAGTTAAAATAATTTTAAAACTTGGGACGTCGTAAGGCGCCTTGTGACGCCCCTTAGAAGCTTATATTTTATATCATTAGGTTCAACTAAATACTAATTGATTGGACGATTGACAAATTCGTAATTATATTTAATAGTCGTTCTATTTCCTTTTGTGTGACGGTGAGATATATGATTTAATCAGTAGAAAGATAATATTTGATAAAAACTAATATACTATAATATTTTATGCAAAGACATTATTTTTGATGTAAGCTTTATATTTGCATATAATAGCTTACTATGCAAAATACTAACTAAATAAATAAAATACAAATATTACAAAATAAATAAGCATAATTTTTCATGTTGGCGAAAGATTTATCAAAGTTTGAGAATTTTTTATTAATTGTTTTTAGGTGGAACGAAAAAAAGTCGTAAGTTATTATTATTATTAATGACCGACCGAGGGTTCGGTTTCGGCAAGTTTATGCAAAAAAATCTGGTTTCGGCATCAGTTTCGGTTTCGGCAGAAAATCTGCCGAACCTTCGGCCGCACCGAAACTCTGCGTTCGTGAATTATCGCGCATCATTCGGCTGACTTCGGGTGAGTTCGTGGCTCGTGTGTCACCCGCCATCACCAGCTAAGTTCGCCGGCCAATCCAGTGTGATTGTGTTGTGAGTTTATGTGGTATTTATCGCACATAGAGTGATTAGGTAAGTTAGGTAAGTTTGGTATTACTTCTGTCTCACATAGGTATATTATTGGCGTTTATTAAGCATTGAAGTTCTTTCCGTCGAATTATTCACTCGGATTTAGAATCATGAGAATTATGTAAAAATAAAGGAGGTTGTTTTGTTGTTTTGTAAAATGTTTTTATAAAAATAAACTCTCATACTTCAATTATTGTTTTTGATTTAAATGAAATCACGTATTATCTGTAAGTGTACAAAATAAGCCAAATATCAGTGAACAATAGATTTTTTAAAGTGAGACAGATACCGAAGAGTCGGTTTCGGTTTCGGTTTTGGTAGAAAGTCCTGTTTCGGTTGGACACTATATTCATATGAAAAGAATGCTTATCTCACATTGAAATAAGAAAACTTTAATGATATATAGGTCACATCATGACACATTACAAATATGAAGTAATTTAATGAATTGACGCACAATCTAGAGAAATATTGATGGGAGACATGGAAGAGAAAAGAGACGACCCTCGTAGAATAGAGTTGTTGCGGCTGCAATCTGCAGTCTGAATTATTATACTCTCATGATAATAAACCTCCGATAGGAGAGAACACCAGAAGAAGGATATTACATATACTTTTATAATAAATGTTGGTAATTTTCTAATAGAATAAGGTTTACTAAATAAACGGAATCGATTTCATTGACTGGCTGTAAATAGTTGAGCGTTCACAAAAAAGCGCTGTAAAATAATATTAGTAATTATTGTTATGAGCCTCTGTCTCGTTGTTAAATAATTGGATCCATCATACACAAAGTTAATTTATTATTGTTTGATAAGGAAGACCATCTGTTTATCATTATTTAACGATTTCTTTGTACCGCCGTGTAAACAGCTTCTTAGAATAATTGGGGTCACTGCTAAGTGACTTTCAACAAAATTGATGTAAATATTTCCTATTGGAATCAATACTTGCGTATACATATTATATACGTAATAACTTCGGAGAAACGGGGAAATTTGTAAACATTGCAATAAATTTCATACGCCATTAGATGTCTCAATCGTCCCGTCGATCACAATAATATTGGCAAAATACCTATCGTATTTTATTAATACATATACGCATGTGCAAACCGATGAATAATTTAACCTCTGAACAAGGGCGGACATACTCGAAAGACTCAAAAGGCAGTCAGCAAAGATAACCAAGGGCCCTTGGGAGAGGTAGGGCAGTCTATTTTGAATGTGATTTTTATGCAAAAAAAATCACATAAGAGGAACGATAACGCGGCCTTTTCGTCCAAAATTTACTTTTGGATTTGAGGCCATATTACCCAAGGGGTACATTGAGTTCCGGGCCATAAACGAAAATTGAAAGCCATAAACCAACGAAAAAACAATAAACCTTACAAATTGTTTCTTCAAATTCAAGACGGTACTCTGACATCGTGATTTGGAAAGGAAATGCTGTAGGTACCTTTAGATGTTAAAAATAATTTAAAAAGAAGAAAAAAAAACAACTATGTTATTATTTTGAAATGTGATATGAACATATATTTTGCATTTGGAAAGGTAAAATAAAAACCAAATGTAAATATATATATTATTTTAATGTGTAGCTAATTACTTACAGAGATATAAACAAAACTTACATATAAAATTGCGAATTAGTCTCAGTCCATGCAACAATAATCTCGGAATTCGTGGAACTATAGCATCCCTAACTAGATTATGTAAGTGACGAGAGCAAAGGGAGAGGAAAAATGTATATAACTCTTACAAAGATAGGGAAAAGGGCGGCGGGCAATATTTTTTGCGCGGTATCCTTGGGAGAAGGGAGTTGAATATAAATTATTAAATTGACCAGAAACAGAAAAAGCGCAGTAGGCGAATTTTTCGAAACAATGCTTTCGATTTTTGTTTTTTCGGAAAGTCAGTAAACCGTAAACTGTTCCTACTTTGCACCAATTTTGGCCCCACTTTCAGATATTTTATTGTAAATTGAGAAAGGCGATCAGAAGTACATTTAAGCTATAGCAAGACAAGAAATTTTTTGAAGTTTAATGGTTGGTTTTGATTTTTTTAAACTTGGTTTTGAAGCAAAGTAGTTCCTCTGACAAGGGTTACTTTGCTCCACCATTTCTTTCCTTAAGTTTTTCGTTTATTTATTCTAAGGAGCAACGAAATACGTTTCTTTTTTTAATTTGCGCTATCGGAAGATGACCCAGGATTAAGAAAAATGCAACTATAAATGAAAATCACATATATTTTTAAGAGATCCATCAACTTAACTTTGGTTCATAGTAAAAAATGTTTAGTTAAACTTAAAAATAATTTTCAATGTAATTTTTAACAAAGCAAGACATGGTACTTTAGTAATCAAGTAGAAAACGCAAAAAAATGTCCAAAAAATAACATTTAACATTAGGTACAAATTTATGAGTTAAACCCCCCAAAAGGTAGGGTACAGAGTAAAACTAGCGTCTTCCCACTTTTTGGGTGGGTTTATGCATCCCAGGAAGTCGGTCCATTTATATGTAATTTCATCTTTAGCTTTTGGCCACTTCTCTTATAGTCTAGGAGCCGATGACATTAAACCTGCCCAGATTAATCATGCTCAGATCATACGTAAAAAGAGTAGATGCCCGACATTATGAAGACTATAGTGAAGATAGGTTACAAGAATGTCTGTTGGCTATAGAAAATAATAATAGTAGGAGAGCCGACGACATTAAACCTGTACTGATAGGTCTCCCAAAGTTCATACATATAAATCGTAATGTCATTCATAGGGGAACACAAAATGGCCGTGCTGCCATGTCTGGGACCGGTTAAAACCTTAAAAATGTTTTTTTTTTAAAATAATTTTTCTAGGTTTATGTACATATAAGTCTCCCGTATTCTGATTATTCCTCGTGACAGGGGAGGGGTAGGACTGTACTAAAAAGCAGTGCTGCCCGTCCCCATGATGGGCCGTATCAGTTGCTGCCGAGAAATAACAGACACCTTGGTACAGGTTATCTATACTATACATATCGATCTCCTCAAAAAACCAAGACTTTCAAACGCTGCTGCCGCCGTCTTCTCCACTGTTTTGGAAACGGCAGCAGTAGTTTTATTACACAAAAATTGATGATCTTTCAGATAAGCTTTGGTTTTTTGAGGAGATCGATATGTAGGTATAGATAACCTTTACCAAGGTGCCTCTTATTTCTCGGCAGCAACTGATTTTTAGTATAGTCCTAACCCTTCCCTATCACGAAGATCAATCAGAATACGGGAGATTTATATGTACAAAAACCTAGAAAAATTATTAAAAAAAAATATATGGTTTTTAGGCTTCGACAGGTCTCAGACATGGCAGCATGGCCATTTTATGTTCCCCTATGAATGACATTACGATTTATATGTATGAACTTTGGGAGACCTATCAGTACAGGCTTAATGTCGTCGGCTCTCCTACTATTATATTCTATAGCCAACAGACATAGTTGTAATCTATCTTCACTATAGTCTTCATAATGTCGGGCATCTACTCTTCTTACGTATGATCTGGGCATGATTAATCTAAAACAAGATAAATATTACAAATAATTTCCGTATGTCTAAAGTATGTGCAAAGAATACCCAATCTCGAAAATATCCTATTATTCCAAAAATATCACACCAAATTAAAAAAAAAATCTTGTCTACAATTAGTTGATGAAATTCCTTATAACACACTCACCCGTATTCGTCCAAAAAATCTCAGATGCAAACGGATTTTGACGGAGAACGTAAACCACAGCAAGCATACACTCAGAGATTATGACAGAGAATGTCAAAAAAAAGTTCGACTTCCGGCAATCTGTCATATTAGTGTTGCCAGAGGAAGAATAGTTTTTACCAATTACACTTTTTAAATTACTAAAATTCGCGAATGCTTCAATCTAGATAAAGTAAAAAAAAAATTACTGGAGCAAAGTTACCTCGTAGGAGCAAAGTAGGAACGTTTTACGGTACCAAAAATATTTTGATCTTCAATGGAAATCTTTTAGTATTGTTTAAAATGAAAGCCTTTAAAACAAATTAGCTTAACCAGGTAGTAGCCCAGAGGACAAGTGCCTCGGTTTTCCACCCAGGAATCAATCCCAGGCATCACGAGTTCAATCTAATACTAGTTGCGTCCTCTATCATTGCGCAAGCAACAGGGGGGGGGGGCAATCAGCGTTTGCTGAAATGCTGACCGTTAGATCCGACCCTGCTTCTGAAACTTGGGTTCATCTTACTTTTTATTTCTTCCAGTTTAACTAATTTACCCAGACAAAAATATATAATGTTCTTAAAGAATAAAAGACTTATTAGTTTTTAACCTTTTTTGCGAGATTTTCAATGTGATGTTCAAAGTCTTCTTAAAGGTTATTATTTATAAATATTCCGAAATATTTAACTATTATATAAGTTAGTATAGAAAGGTCATCTCAGTTCAGGCGAATGAATATGTGGATAGCATAAAATATCTAGGAGTTATGGTAGACAAGAATCTGAGATGGTACGAACATATCGACTCAATTGCCACAAAGGTCAGAAAACTCACGCATCTTTTTATATCTATTAGAAATATCCTCTGCACAAAAGATCTGAAACTAATGTACTATGCCATGTGTAACTCATTACTTGAATATGCATCTTTAGGATGGGGAGGATGTACCAAATCAATACTGGACCCCTTAGCCAAAGCACAGAAATCTCTACTGAGGGTCATCCTTAAAAAACCATATAGATACCCCAGTAATGATTTATTCAAAGAGATAGGAGTTCTGGATGTGAGGCAACTATTCATAAGAAAAGTCATATTACACACACAAAAATATCGTCACCTCTTCCCCTCCGTAGAACATTATCACAACACCCGACATGCAGGAAGGAATCCAATAGTTCCACTTACTACTATGACATCCCTTGCTCAAAGACAATATTCTTACCTAGGTCCGAAAATGTTCAACCTTATACACGGTTCTTGGAAATTGAAAAGTGGAAGCGTCCTGCGTAAATTAGTCAATGATTGGATTATGAACTTAGGGAGAGTCGAAAGTGAACGTATGTTGTTTAACTGATAAACTAAATCACCTAACTTTCCTGATCACTAGACCAAAATTCCTATCACACTTCATTGAGTTCTGATATTGCGTCGCAATGTTTCGACGTCGTTTTTCAAGTTTTTGTACCTGGTATTTATGGTTTTGCGCCCCTGAAGCCTGTGGCTCCGTGTAGGTCTAGGTCATAGATTCTCAACCTTTTTTTGCCCACCGCCCACTTTGAGAATATTTTTTTTTCTAGCGCCCCCTAACTCGTGAATCCGAAACAGCAATTGACCACAAGGGTGGGGGGGGGGGGGGCATAGCAGGTAAATCTCTAACAATCTTTTTTTTTCAAACCAAGTTTCATCACAATCGGTTCAGTAGTTTTTTGCATGAAGAAATACCATATACCTATACACACATACACACTTTCGCAGTTATAATATTAGTAGGGATAATATAAATAAATCAATTTATAACCTAACATTTGTTAAATAAAAAATTAAAGTTATAAATTACTTATTTAAAAATTGTTATCTACTAATCACATTCAATTACAATTGTTAAAAAAATATTAAAATTTCCGAGTCTTCATTTTTTTTACGAAGTTGTAAAATATTGCTAACGAATTTAATTTCTTATCTGTCATGGAAGAGCAAAGATAATTTTTCACTCTCTTTAGACAAGAAAAACTCTGCTCACCACTGCAATTGCCGAATGCCGTCTTCTTAAGGGTAATACATTCTTAAGGCTATGTAAATGTTTGGGTTAATTGTTTTAAGTTCTTTATTTCTTAGAACCTGTAAAACAGTTTTGATTGTTCAGGGTGTTTCTCCATGTCGAGCTATCATTGTTAACTAAGAACGTACATAGATGGATACATTTATCAACAAAGTAATTTTCTAAATCACCAGAATACATCGTTACTTACATACTACATGGCACTATTTTGAACGTTTTCAGAGTTCAAATTGACTAAATTGCTTAAAAACGAAAATTTACCTACTGTAAAAATTTACTGAAAAAGGTTTTTCTGAACTGTGGGTAAATATGTGACTTTTTAGATATCCCTTTTTAGTACAAGAATAGTTGCAGTCGGGACATGAAAAGGGTTTTCTCCCACTGTGGATTAACAAATGATGTGACTTCCTTTTGAAAAACATGAATAATTGCAGTCAGGACACGAAAAAGGTTTCTCTCTACTGTGGATCCGCGAGTGCGTTCTTAGACGTCCCTTTTTAGAACGTGAATAGTTGCAGTCGGGATACGAAAAAGGTTTTGTCCACTAAACATGTGATTTTTTAGATGTCCCGTGCGATAGCATGAATCTGGACATTAAACAGATTTTTCTCCTCTGTGGGTAAATATGTGACGTTTAAATTGTTTTTTTGTAAAACATCAATAGTTGCAGTCGGGACACGAAACAGGTTTTTGTCCACGGTAGGAAAACGAAAACATGTGATTTTTTAGATTTCTCTTCGTAGTACACGCATAGTTACACTAAGAGCATAAAAAGGGTTTTCTCCAATGTGAATCGCGCTGTGAATTTATAAATCTCCCTTTTGAGAACTTGAATAACTGCACTCGGGACATGAAAAAGTTTTAACTCCACTGTGGGTAAACATGTGAATTTTAGATTTCGCTTCGTCAAGAAAATCAATTCATAAATAGATGCAGTCGGAACATTAAAAGGGTTTTTCTCCACCATGAGTCCGCAAGTGAGCTCCATTCTGAGAACTTGTATAACTGGATTCGGAACATGGAAAAGGTTTAACTCCACTATGAGTCGGCTTGTTACTTATAGTTGAGTAAAGTGTCTGAAAGGAAAGTTACTTTCCTCAGGGCCTCCTGAGTGGAGCTAATGTAAAAAATAAGTTTGTATTGTAAAACCAACGAACAGTATTAATACGTTACCGTCTGCGTGGTTAAATTTCAGAACCCGGCTTCGAGTGTATGTCAGACCCCACTTGTCTGTCTGTGTACGGAAATATCAAACAAGCTACCGTTGTAATTTGGTTTCGAATGCAAGAATTCGTCAAAAGATGTGGCCACTTCCGTCAGCAGGAAGCATGGGGACGTACCCCCTGTAGGTATACATAAGTACTACGAATTTTTGAATTTGAGTATCTCTTCGGATATGGAAAGATAGAAGATAATACTTAGTTGTGGATAAATAGTATGTGCCTAGCATGGTACTCGAATCACCTGTAAAAACTGTATAAAATGTAAATGATGCAAAAAAAAAGTATCAAGCGGCTATATATTACATATTACTTCATTGCTTGTCCCAGTGAATAGCTATCACTGGATGGCAGTAGATCCGAGAAACGGGTTATTTTTGGAACCAGTTCCTAACGGACTTATAAATCCTATCGGATTTATATACGGAGCGGGTTTTTGACTGCTAGTGTAGGTTGGTATGGCCGTGTTAAATTATGAAGATCCGGAAAGAATATTTGACCAATAATTATTTACAATTTTTTTCTGGCGCCCTTTAGTGATAGAATCACGGCGTGTGCACTTAGTGGATAGGATTAAAAGGTGTGCTTATTTGATTAGGGCATCAAAAATATATGATATTGTGTGAAGTGAATTGTGGAAGAAGTCAGGGAAAGCCAAGGAAGTCATGGCATGATCAAGTAAGTCAAGTTGGACCATGCCAAGAGACAGAATTGTACATTTTAAGAAGCGCACGTTTGAATGTATCTCTTACCCCGCAGAAGTCCTCCGATACTGTGCAACGCAACCCAACTATGAGAAGATTTATGAATGCGAATGAAGCAAGAGGTGTGTGTCGAGACAGAGTTGTTACGTGGTGTTTCCTCTCTGCTCAGCACTGCGTGATGTAGTTCCGGTAGTTATCCAAGATAATACTTCAATTTAATTTTTTACAATTCAAAAGAATCTATATTGTGTAAAAGTAGGTGCGTGCTTACTACACAATTAATTTTATAATTTTTGTTTAAAAATCCTGGGTGCGCCCTTTGAAACCTTGCGCCCCTAGGCACGTGCCTACTTTGCCTTAGGGATAATCCGCCGCTGGGTGGGATGCGTTTCTCTGGGTCTCCTATCGCCCCCCTAAAAGAATGAAACGCCCCCCAATTTTCTTTTGGTCTTCTACCGCCCCCCTGAGGACTAAAACGCCCCCCAAGGGGGCGTTATCGCCCACTTTGAGAACCTATGGTCTAGGTGCATCACTGCTGTATCACATGCACGTCGCACTAACTCTGTGTGAAACTTGGTACCTTACTACGGTAATGATTTATAATAAATAATCAATACATAATACAACATGTATGACGTACGAAGTAATGCACCAATTTCACCAAAGTAGCACTAAATTAGGTACTATTTATTTATATTCATAGTTTCTGTTTCTTAGTTTGTATTTCTATCTATATTTATAGGGTTTTTTTTGTGACATGAGCGCGGTGTGTATTCGTATTGTCGTACAATATAATATGTTCTGCAAACTTGTTTTAAATCAGTGAAAATAATCATGTTTGCACATAATTTATTACATACTGTAGTTAAACGCTTAAAAAAAATCATAAATATTATTACATGCATAAATTATATCTAATATTGTAAATTTTATTGTAGTTTCTCCTATAAGTGTACTATCCATTAAAAGTTCACACTTCTAAACACATAATCTAACATAACTTCATATCTTTGTTGTAAATCTTATTGTAATTATTCCATCTTGTTATCAGGTACCTGGTTTACACTTATCAATACTACCATAGAGTTAAAAATACCAACTTACCTACATCTCATACTCTGTAAATCTGAATATTTTATATGTTACCAGGTTAATTCAGTAAATCCGATTATTATATATGCTAGGTACCAAATTACTTTTTCTACATTGTCAAAAAAATGTATGTACATATATATGTTATATACACATTTTCTTTACTACATAACTTACTTTCAGAGAAAAAAGAATTTTTTTTTTTTTGTTTTTGTTTTGTTATGTATTTATGTACATTTCTTGGAATAATATGAACTAAACCTGTCAATTTGTCTGTCCTGGAACGGGAAACTTTCCTAGTTGGACAGGCAAAGCTTCCAAATATGTTATTTGTACTTTCTTCTGTATCTTTAATAAATAAATAAATAAATAAAAAACCTCGTCACTCGCCACTCGCCACATCCACTTGAAAAGATGTTTGTTTGTCTGACAGAAATACACTTATTTAAATATTTATCTCAACTTTTCCGGGATTTACACGGTCATGCTTGGAAACATAAGTCTTAACACCTAATTCTGATTCTAGAGACTTTAAATTATTTCAAAGTAGTAGTAAATTACTAACCGACTTCACCAGAGTTTAAATAATCTTCCTCTAAAATGTTTAACTTTTTGAGGTATAAAAATACGTTTATATTTATGAAACATACAATATTGCGTCTTATCTTTTTATGATATTGCAAAACACCGGAGCTAACGTGTGAATTGAAGAATAGTTATTTTTACGAGAATATCAAATCGCAACTGCTTTCAGCTGTATGCGGATCCAGTACGACATCCCCAATCACGTTGTGAGGCTGAAATGAGTGGGGATGGGTAAGAGGAAGTTTGGGAAATGCCTGGCTATTCAGATCTGGTTACTTAACAAGGTTTAAGTCATTTCAAGCAACGAACCTGCCGATTGACTAGATAGAATACGGGTTTTCAAAGGGCGATACTGAAAAAAAATATATATATATGTGATTTTTAATAACTCTGTCGTTGAGCAATAAATGTTTATAATAATAACAAAATGGAAATACCCAATCATATTTCTGCGCTCTTGGTATTTTGTTTTTGTCGGCAGGAGTTTTGATGTTCTTTGAAAAAGACAATAAAAATAATTTTCTGTTTATTACATTATCGGCAGGTACTTTGTGGCTTGTTCGGATTATTTGTTCAATAAAAAACAGTATCAATTTTGAAAAATGATACTAAATTCAAGTCAAATTACCAATAACACGGCATGCCAATAACACGGGCATGAGCCTAGCACGGTGGTCGGAAAATCCACAAATGATGTAACCATTCAAAGCAATGAATAAAAAAAATCCCATTTCAGAATCGGATCTTCAGATACTGGTTGAGGGAGACCTTTTGATTTCTCCAGCCGACTTTCTCGGATCTCGCCTTGCACCGCAGTGGGAGGGTTGTATTCATACGTCCGTTACTCCTGGATATACTGACCCTCCAGATTCATGCTCTACACCTTTTTCCTTCCCAGAACTTACTCTCTTTGATATTCTAAAAAGACCCTTCACACAGCATCTCCAAAGATGGCCAATAATAAATGAGCCCTGAGGGGAATTATTTTATTTTAGGGCCTCCTGTGTACAGCTAATGTAAAAAATATAGGCTTATCATGTTTTCGGGAGAAAACCAAATAATATATTTGTTTTTACTGTTTTCCGAGTAGTAACACATGTGCTTTATAAAAAGATAATATTAATATGCTTAAAATAAGCCATCGTATTTACCGAGCAATCACTGTTCACGATATAAACAAAAAGCTGTTATTTATAAAATAAATAATTGATTACTGACGATCTTTTATTTACGCAAGAAAAATATGTTTACAAAATTTAAAAAAAACAAATAACAAATTAATTTTATCTCCCCAAAAATATTTAAAAACTAGCTGACCCGGCGAACTTCGTACCGCCTCAGAATCAATAACCGTTGTGTTATCTTATTAGGAGAATTAAATTCAGTTTTTTTTATTAAGTTAAAAATTACATAATGAAGCAATTATCGATGCGCAAATGTCCGTGTTTTGTTTTTATCAGTATCAGAGTTGGCGTTATGTCTGGATTTACCTATAATTTTTGTGATTTTCTTACTTTTTCACTTACTTACGGGAATTGCGTTGCATTTTCTTTATACGTGTGATGGAGATTTATTATAATTACTGTGTTTTTCCTTAGGAGTGACATACGTTCACCGTTTATACCATTTTCATGTGTTGATGAAAATGGTATAAACGGTGTATGTATGTATATAAATTTTAGTATGTAAGAAAGAGGGGCAGCATTATATATTTAAGAACAAAAGCAAAACATTCAGCGCATTGACATTTGACGTTTTGGAATTTTTGGAATTCACTCACCACTCAATTTTATACTTATCTCAATATTGCTGCATCTCTTTTAAACTATGAGAATTCGTTCCATACAATATGTATGAGGAAAAGAATTTTCTTCATATTTTTTTTTCGTGAATTTTTCCGATGTTTTAATAACTATTCTGCTATTCGGGCGGAGACAAATCCAACAAATCAAAGATCATAAAAATCAGTCCAGCCGTTCTTGAGTTATAAATGGTGTAACAAACTCGACTTTGTTTTATTAGAAAGAGTTTATTAGAGATTAGAGACCGGATAACTGTGAATCATGCCTCAATAATGAATCAACATTTCTATCACTCCTTTGAAAATCACTCCTTTGAAAAGTCATTAAAAGTTAAATAAATACGGGTAAATATTTTACGTTAGGTTAGGTTATAAGCTATTTTTATTTTTTTTCCATAAATTTTAAAGACTTTTCGAAGAGGTGTTAAAATGCCACTTTGTTAAGTTGTCGTGGAACCTAATGGTTTTTCATTTGTGTGAAATTTAAAACACGTTTATCAGTAAGGCCCATATCTTTAACCTACCGTGGGAAAGACTACGAATGTTTTTTTCACCATGGGCGAAAATTATTCGTATAAGAAAAAAGTATTTATACGGCTTACCTACACGCAGAGCATGTATAAAACTATACGTAACCTTTACCAAGGTAGGCGGTAATGGAAAATGTGTCTTACTAATAAATGCTAAATTTCATACAACTGACAATCCATTAACTTAGGGTTAATGTTTTTGTTTATCAGTCGTGCAAAATTTAAAATAAGTTATTAGTAAGGGGGATAATAATATGTTAATAAATCGCACAAATGCCATAAATGATAAAAAATACAATTTTAAATCATTTAATCATTTTACTAAAAAATAAGATGAAAAAAAACACATTTTACCAGGATAAAAATTTATCACATTTTACAGGTTGAAATTAATCACATTTTACAGGTTGAAATTAATAATATTTTACTAGGTTGAAATTAGTCACGTTTTACAGGTTGACATTGATCACATTTTATAGGTAGAAATTATTAACATTTTTCTAGGTTGAAATTAATCACATTTTACAGATTGAAATGAATAAAATTTTACAGAGTGAAATTAATCACATTTTACCAAGTTAAAATTACTCACATTTAACCAGGTTAAAATTAATCACATTTTACCACATTAACATTAATCAAATTTTTTCAACATTGAAATTAATCACATTTTCTTCAGGGTGAAAACAGAAAACATTTTCTTTTCGATTCCTCTGAACGAAAATAAATCACGTATTCTGTTGTTTTCTTCATTATGATAATATATAATATAATAATACATTTCTTGTCCAAATTTTGATACATACAAGAAAAATAAAATTATTTATTGCTATACCTCGCGATGAACAACATTCGAATGTTTGACAGAAACATGTTAATATTTTAGGGCCTCTCATAACTCATTTTATGAATATAATTTTAGCACCAGCAGTGATACCAGATGAACTTAAAAGTAGCATCATTAGACCAGTTTACAAAAGTGGCAAACATACAGAAATACAAAATTATAGACCGATCAGCATTTTGCCAGCCCTAGAAAAAATACTTGAAAAATACATTTCCATAAAACTTAACAAATATTTAAAATCCTTCTCCTTGCTAGATCCCAACGAGTATGGATTTCAAAAGAAAATAATAAAAAAAACGAGTGTACTTTAGACCACACGACTGAAGTAAAACTTCACTAACTTATATCGTCCATTAACAGGAATAAAAATATCCCCATCCCCTCAACATCCCCATCAACTCAACTCAACTCTCAACTCTCAACTCTCAACTCTCAACTCTCAACTCTCAACTCTCAACTCTCAACTCTCAACTCTCAACTCTCAACTCACAACTCTCAACTCTCAACTCTCAACTCTCAACTAATTAAATATGTGTTGGTTTTGTTCATTGATAACTCTAAGGCATTTGATACCATTGATACAAATAAACTATTAGAAACAATGGAGGGATTAGTAATTCGAGGAAAGCTACTAGTTTTATTTAAAAAATTACCAACCAATCGACAAATAACAGTAAATCTTCTTAACAAATTTAGTAAAAGAAAATATATCTCAACAGGTGTTGCACACGGA
Source organism: Limnephilus lunatus (assembly GCA_917563855.2). Taxonomy (NCBI): domain Eukaryota; kingdom Metazoa; phylum Arthropoda; class Insecta; order Trichoptera; family Limnephilidae; genus Limnephilus; species Limnephilus lunatus. Next base: position 41,279,245 of record OU830594.1, read on the forward strand.
TCAATTTTAGAGCCAACCCCGTATATTATATTTGTCTCCAATAAGGGTAAACTGTTTTCATTTTATACGTAGACAATACGGCACTCATAATATCGCACGAAGACCTGATTACTGCAATGAACGTTAGGCAGCTTGATTTTATTGCCCTCATGAAATGGTCTCATGACGCAGGTCTCATAATAAATGCCCAAAAAACTAAAATTATGCAGATAAGATCTCCACACGCCATATATAATGTAATTTTTTTTTTAAAGATTACATATTACAATGATATTTGGCTGTCCAACTAGGAAATTTACCCATTTTAGGACAGTCAGAATGAGCAGATTTATTACATGAATTATTGTTTTGTCTATTATATTGACTTTTACTTAGATATTACACTTGGTGGATAATATATTAAAGTTTTGTTGGTATACCTATACCTACAAGAAGTTTCTTATGAATGCAAATAATATATTTAAAAATGATATAAACAATATAAACGTAGAGAAGAAAAATAAAAATAAAATTCAAAAAGAAATTAAAATTAAAATTCTAAATTCCTTTGTTATATACACACACATTTGACTGCTTACATAAAAAATGTTGCACAGCCCGCAGTTTATGCGAAACCATCAATTTTTTCAAAAATGATCTAGGTATATTTTGATTTTACTATCGACTGCTACATGAAATGGGATGTAATGTACATATTACTAATGTTTGTAAACGTCTTCGGGCCATTATGGGTAGGATTTACAAAATAAAATATTTCGAGCCTATAAGTAACTACTTTAAAATTAATCTACATATCACTGGCTGAATCCACTATCTGTTATGGAATTACTTCTTGGGGATATTCTTATAAAACTAATATAAGTTATATCCAAACATTACAAAACTACCTTACAAAAATGTTATAACAATGAACACAGAAACAACACTAAATTAATATACAAGTCTTTGAATGTTTTGCCTGTCAGACGATCATTGTTTTATAATATCTGTCATTTGGAATCCACAATACCAAACTTATATTAACCGAATTGAAAATATTCAGACAAAATTTTTGAAACACCTTTCGTATCGTTTCGAAAATCACCAGTGTAAACCTATTGCTCTTTACAAACGGAGAAAAAATTCTGACATACTATTTCTATACAAGATTGTGAACTGCCTTATTGACTCACCAGATCTATTAGAAAGGATTGCATTTCGTTGCCCCGAACGCAATACCAGATCGAATGCCCTATTTTTTATACAACATTTCAAATCGAATTATGCACAAAATTCTTTGCTCGGACGTATCTGCAAATCTTACAACGCCCTAAGAGATATCGATATTTTCCACCGTTCCCTTAACACGTTTAAAACTAAATTAACCTTACAATGTACTTAAAACAAAACTATTATTTCTTTATTATTTTTTTATTGTTTACTTTTTACTCAATTTTTACTTATACTTTAATATTATAACTATCAAATATCTAGTTGCTTCCTAATCTGTAACCATTTCTTATTTTAAATTATAAATGGAACTTAACTGGTTTATAATTATATTCACTATTAAATGTTAAATGAATGTATATTTACAACTGTATGTTTCCTAAATAAACTTAAATAAAAATAAAAAAAATAAAAAATATTGTAACTCAACATGTTATATTGTCTGATTCCTTGTATAGGGAAAGAGTTTTCATTAACATAATACAACCGTCTGGAGCCATGGCATTCCCAATTGGGGTATTTTATCAATCTGAAGGTAATGGTGAGGGAAATGAGTTGGGGAGAGGAAGGTGGGGAAGTATCTGGCTAATCAGATCTGTTAACACGGCTAAAGCAAAGTTTCAATTGTAGTGGTTTTACACCAGGGCGATATTGAGAGTATCTTTCTCCCTTGAACGTGCCCAAATATACATTTTATTAATTTTTTAATGAAAATTGTAAAATTATAAAATTTACTTGAGTGCGCCGCATTTGAACCCGGGACCTCAGGATCTTTAGACGAAAGCCGTGCCCCTCGACCACGGAGGCAGTCAAAATCTGCTTTATGAAGAAAACACGTTGTTATTATGTGACAAATTCGTCTAAATCTTTAGTACATTTAAGTAAAAAGTGTATTTGCAAGGTCTTCCAGATAAGGATGGAAAAAATGGCGATTTTAAATACTTCCGACTCCCACGATAATAATTAAAAAATAATACATTAGAGTTAATTACTATACAATATTCTGCCATAAGCCAGTCCCACGTATTCCTACCAAAGATGATAACGATATTAAATTCATATTATAATAAACCAAATTCATTATTAACGGGTCAACTAGCTTGACACCAACAATCCTAATAAATAATTTCGGTGTAATAAAATATCCAAGTAAACAAAACCAGTGTTAATTCATTAAATAAAATATCTTCAAAGGGGAAAGCAAACTATCTTCATAATGCCTGTAGGAATGTTAAAATATGGTATATTACGACGAATTATGTAGGTATGGTTTTGTCTTTTGTATGTGAATACCACGCAAGAGTCCCTAATGCTCCCAACCGCCTGGAGCCAGCGAGACGGACATCCCCAATAGGAGTGAGTTGTGTAGCTGAAGGTATGGTATAAATGGGGGAGAGGAAGGTAGGGAAGTACCTGGCTAATCAAATCTAGTCAGTAAACACGTTTAAAGTCATTTCAAGCAACGTTTCAATTCTAAATGGTGGTCTTACTGTCTTACACCAGGGTGATACAGATAGTATCTTCCACTCCGCAAATATATCTTACATTATTTTAAATTATTAAATTGTGAAAACACAAATCAATCAAATAAAATTTTCTTGCGTATGTCGGGATTTGATCCTGCAAACTCAGGGTCGCTGGTCGAGAGCCTTTCCCCTCGACCACGGAGGCCGTCTTAATTCATAGACCTTGTAGATAATTATTGCAGTAATAGAAGATTATTGAAGTGGATGGGTTGTTAACTGAATATATCAAAACACTGGATTTTTTACATATTTATATCTATTTTTGGTCTCTTTAGGATTTTGATCTCCTTAGAGCAAGGGTCTCCGACCCTTTTTTGATCAGGGACCACTATGAAATTTATTTGTTCACACAGGGAACACAGATAAAATAATGATAAACTGTTAATCGGGTAATTAAACGCGTCCTTGCAATTAATTTCATTTTGCAATTCAATGTGCTCTTCTTGGAATTCTTCAGCTACCTCTCCATCATTAATAATAAAGGGGTTACGAATCAGCTTTTGGATACCTTTCGATTCGGTTTTGAAGTAAATGAATAAATGTTTCGTAGACCACGCAAATAAACTGATTTTCTTCTTGACAGAGGGAAAGATGTAAGTGCACTTGCGCCTTTACTAATAAACATGATTTAAATTTTACACAACTGATAAACATCCGTTGATAAACAACCCAATCCATGATCCAACTGATAACCAATGGTTGCTTATAAAGGGGATAAAATCGCCAACGCTCCCCAAGATGAACGGTGGTACTTATTTGATAATTTCTGGAAAACGGATAAAATTGTTGTGATATTTTCTTCTGAGCGATTTTTTGTACTCTCCAAACATCGTGATTTATTCGTGCTCTAGTAAAAAAGTCAAACGTGATGCGTGACAACGTTATAAATTTAACAGGGGCATATTCAGGAGATAGGCTTAATGTTTTATGAAGAAAAGAAAAACTTCATTTTTGCCCGATTTATGATTAATTTTCTTTATAACTTGCCAAGTTAGCACGGTATATTTTTGACAATAGTCAAAGTTAGCTAATAAAAAATAAAAATTAAATAAAATCTGGTATTTTTTTTTCTAAGTTATAGGCGCTGTTAGTTTTATTTTGGATTGTAATCGAAAGCAGGGCTATTGAGGCTATTGTCATTTAATAAATTACGTGCATATGTAGATGCATATTTAAACATGACAATGCAAAAATAATCTTTAAACATGACAATGCAAAGATAACCTTTAAACACGACAATGCAAAAATAATCTTTATACATGACAATGCAAAGATAACCTTTAAACGTGACAATGCAAAGATAACCTTTAAACATGACAATGCCTAACCTTTAAAGATAACCTTTAAACTTGACAATGCAAGATAACCTTTAAACATGACAATGCAAAGATAACCTGTAAACATGACAATGTTTAGATAACCTTTAAACATGACAATGCAAAGATAAACTTTAAACATAACAATGCCAAGATAACCTTTATACATGACAATGCAAAGATAACCTTTAAACATGACAATGCCAAGATAACCTTTAAACATGATAATGCAAAGATAACCTTTAAACATGACAATGCAAAGATAATCTTTACATATGAAAATGCAAAGATAACATTTTAACATGTCAATCTAAAGATAAGCTTTAAATATGTCAATCCAAAGATAACCTTTAAACATGTCAATCCAAAGATAACCTTTAAACATGACAATTCAAAGATAACCTTTAAACATGACAATGCCAAGATAACCTTTATACATGACAATGCAAAGATAACATTTAAACATGACAAAATGCCAAGATAACCTTTAAACATGACAATGCAAAGATAACCTTTGAACATGACAATGCAAATATAGCCTTTAAACATGACAATCCAAAGATAACAACGTGTCAATCCGAAGATAACCTTTAAACATGTCCATCCAAAGATAACCTTTAAACATGACAATGCAAAGATAACCTTTAAACTTGAAAATGCAAAGATGGCCTTTAAATATGACAAGTAAATAAAACGATCCTTCAGAAAACTAGAACAGTTAAATAATATTAATTAAATAGTCAATTTTCACGAAATTCACAAAAGTGTCAATATCCCGAAAACGAACTATTTTTTTAACGAAAGTCATTCCTTGGTATTCTGGTCTGTCACGATTTGACTTATCAGCATTCCAATGGATAACACCCCCGTCCTTTATAACTGTATAGTTATTTATTTTATAAAATGAATTTTTAGAATCAAGTGCAACTGACATTACCACTAAATCTCACGGGTGAAAACTGAAAATCATCAAAATGTAGTTTTATAGGTATTCCTAATTCCTTCCATCAGATAAATAACAATAATCGTCCTGCGATTTTATTGTCTATTTTTTTAACAAAGCCGTGTCTGCTTTATTTTACTCTGACCTAATTAACAACTATCCTTCGGCCATCGTCACTTTCGAGGCATATCTCCCGCTACAAATATCAGCGACAAGTGTCCCGTGTATATCAGTCTTCCCGGCCATTAATATTGCGGTCATTCATTCTAGCAGATAATGTGGCGGTGTTTACATAACTGATATTTTTCAACTTTGCACTAATTTGATTAAAGTGTCGCCCCGTTGACCTTTTCCCCGCTCCTCGGCAACGCCGTCCATGTTGTCCCGATAGGCAACGCTTGTGGATGGAAATTATTAAAATCAATTCATTGTAATATGTCAATACAAATAATGACGAGAATGGAAAACAAAGAAACTTAAGAAATATAAAAATGTATTGTTTCCGCGCACGATGCATCTTGGCGTATAAAATTCAATAGGCATTCCTAGTTGTTTCCATGCACGATGTATCTTGGCCTATAAAATTCAATAGGCATTCTCACTTGTTTCCGTGCACTATGCATCTTGGCGTATAAAATTCAATAAGCATTCCCACTTGCAAGGGCGGATCCAGGATTCCCCCCCCCAGGACGGACCAATTTTTTATGAAGTCGAAACTTGAGTTTGTCAACTTTAATGGAGGGGGGGCATTTCCGACCGCGCTTTCCCCCGACCGTACCGCTCTCGCAAACGCTGATTATCATCTTTCATTTGCAAGTGCATGAATGGGATGCAACGAACAAAATTCCATGCAGAAATAGACAAAAGTTTGACTCATGTTCTTTCTGTTATTTTAACAACTCTGATAATTTGATTTGCTTCTAAGTATGGAATCTCCACAGTACACAAAAATACCATCCTGGGGGGGCACGTGCCCCCCTGCCCCCCCCCTAAATCCGCCCTTGCCCACTTGTTTCCGTGCACTTTGCATCTTGGCGTGCAAAATTCAATAGGTATTCCCACTTGTTTCCGTGCACGATGCATTTTGGCGTATAAAATTCAAAGGGCATTCCTACTTGTTTCCGTGTACAATGCTCAATTTCGGAGGCGGGAATGGGTACCGCCGCCCCGGGAACCTTTATTGGATAACCAACACCTCTGCCATAGATCACCCCAAGTGGTTCGCTACGTTTGGTGATTTAGCAGGGGTGCCCGGGTTCACGGGGTGAGGTTTGTCTAGGTCTTGAAGGCGGATGATCAGGACATACTGAACCCCAGATTCCTACCCACCCCTTAAACCCTTTTCCTTTCCAGAACTCTCATCTCCTTCCTTTCCTTAAAAAACCCTCCACACAGCATCCCCAAAGAAAGGCCCTTAGGGAAATTATTTTCCTCAGGGGCTCCTGTGAGGAGCTCAAGTAAAAAAAAAAAATCTCGGCGTATAAAATTCGGAAATCGGGAAAAATCACGCCCCTCAAAACAAAACAACCCGTAAAAACATTTTTTTTTGCCATAATATATGTAGGTACATCTATTTTCAAATGTCTTTTAAAACATTTTATATTTTTTGGTTTGACTGAAGATTGCACCTTGAACCTTGAACCTCCCTAAGGACTGGAAAACTGGACCAAATCCCAATTTGACAGGACCGACGTTTATACCCTAAAATCATGCAATTTATATCTGCGTGATTGCTACTAAAAGTTGTTAAAATGCTTCGATTTTATCAATGTCAGATAACGAGCATAACTGCAGAGTTTCAGCTCGATGGGATATCGAGATGTGGGTTAATTATTCTCTTCCAAATTCCGCTTCATTCATATATTCATACAATCAAGAAAACAAAAGTGAAATTCAAATGGTGTAATTAAAAATGAAGCAATATTTGAAATTGAGAACATCACGAAACGTTCGACTATATAAAAAAATATGAATACCGCACAAGACTCCTAACTGCTTCCAACCGTCTGGAGCCAGTAGCCAGTGATACTATGGCATCCCCAATGGTTATTTTCACAAATTGTGAATGTCTTTGTAAATGTTTGGAAGATTTAGTTTATTTTTCAGATTCTATTGCACTAAAAATATCTATTTTAATACATGTATTAATAATTATTGATTTTAAAAATGACTTCAAACCGCACAATCCGAAACGTTTCAAACCGACTACAACGTCATTATGACGTAGAAAACCCCACTGGCTGGTAAGATTTTTATTTTTCTTACTTTTGTACTCTATTATATGTTTATTTATAAAAGGCAGTATAGCCGTTTATGTAGGGTAAACCACCCAATCATTGGCACTCCACCAATTTATTGGCATGCTCTAGTTTTTTAAGAAAATTAAGATTTTTGGTAGCCAGATCTTATATTTTTTAGTAGAAATTAAACAGTAGTATCATTTATTACTCAACTGGCAACACACGTTTTAATTTTTTTCAAACATGGCGGCGCATTTACCATCTGTTTGACAAGCCGGGACCTGTGCGTCAAAAACAATCAAAATATTCGTTTTTTACTAAGGTAAGAGCTATCATAATCTTTTAAAAATTGCAAATCTATTTTGTTTTTCTTATACCTAATCATTTTGTCTTATTATTGAATATATTAACTGCCTTTTTAAAACATTATTTTATAATTTAACCGCCAACTTTAAGTTATTTGTGGGGTGCCAACATTTGGTATGCGTAAAATCGGTTTATCCATTTTATTGGCACACATGCCAATAAAAGGGCATTTAAAATAATTTGAGTTTATTCAAAATTATACCTTGTTTGTCTCAAAATTGAGTTTAAATTGCATTGAAAATATTTTCTAACGTTTTGGACACACCAATCCAAAAGTTGGCCCCCTGCCAATTATATAAAATCCATTTATTGGCACAGGTGTCAAACATTGGGTAAAAACGTGCCAATAAAAATATTGTCTTTTCAGCCGCTTTCAAAATGAAGCCTAGTCAGAAGAAGTCTAGAGAAAAAAATAGTAAAAAATGTTTTAAACGGAAAATTTATACAGAAGAGAACCTACAAAAAGCTCTCCACGAAATATCAAAAGGCATGAGCAAAAAACTTGCTGCAAAAACCTTCAGCGTACCACGGTCTACTATACAATTCAGATTGAAACATCCTGATCATCGCTCTAAGCCCGGTCCGTCCACAATTTTAACTGACGAAGAAGAACAGCTTTTTGTTGACTGGATAAAAATCAGTAGCAAAAAAGGGTTTCCGAAGAGGAAAGAAGATTTGATAAAGAGTGTTTCAGACTTTATCAATAAATCGGGGAGAGCCAGCAGTTTTAAGAATGGTGAGAAGTGGTTTAAATTGTTTTTAGCTAGACATCCAACAGTTACATTTCGAACACCAGAAGCCGTAACAGCTGCCAGCTCCACGGTCTCTGCATCTGATGTAAGAGGCTGGTTTGAACAAATAAGGATTTACATGACTGAAAATAGCTACTATAACATCTTAGCAGACCCATCAAGAGTATTCAATGGTGATGAAACGAATTTTGTTCTATGTCCAAAAACAGGTATTGTTTTAAGCTCTAAGGGAGAAAAAAACGTTTACGAAATTGACCACGCCCAAGCCAAAACTTCACTAACCGTCATGTTTACTTTTGGTGCAGATGGTCAAGTTACTCCGCCAATGGTAATTTTTCCATATAAAAGATTACCTGGCGAGATAACTTCTAAGATTCCTGAAGATTGGGGCGTGGGCTTAAGTGACAACGGATGGATGAATTCTGATGTATTTTTTGAGTATATCAAAAACGTTTTTCATCCTCACCTCGTAAAAACTGGCACACAATTCCCTGTAGTTCTTTTTGTAGATGGCCACAAATCGCACTTGACGTATGCTACCAGTGAATTATGTACTAATTTAGGTATAATTCTCATAGCGTTATATCCTAACTGCACTAGGCTCCTTCAACCTGCAGACGTCGCCGCATTTAAACCATTAAAAACACAATGGCAGAAAACTGTCCTAGAATGGCGAAGAAATAATCCATCTCAAGCGTTAACGAAAACTCAATTTGTGCCATTACTTAAAGATACTATAGAAAAAAGTCTTAACCCGTCAACAATTATAAATGGTTTTAGAGCAACTGGACTTTTTCCTTTTAATGAAGATGCAGTGGACTATTCCAAGTGCCTAGGAACTTCAAATAAAAATACCATTACCATAGCGCAACCCAAGCATGTAACAGACAATCGGGTGCTCACCAAAGATGACTTTATGAAGTTGTTGGGAGAAAGTGCAATACATAAAATTGATAAAAGAGAATTGAGGCCAGAGGAGTCAAGTGAGTGTTTATTGAAAATCTGGAATTTCTTTACCATGTCTCAAAATGATTTGCAGAATAGCTCAAGATTAGACACAGAGCGTCAGAATGACAATATAGGGAATTTTGATATTGAAAATATGGAGATAATTATCAATAACTCTCCAAACAAAAATGTTGCTGAGCAAAGTTTCGATTTTGTTTCACAAGATGTTGTTGAGGAAATAGTCCAATGCTCTGAATTAAATTATTTTATAGAAGATACATCAACCCTACAAGAACCTATTCCAGAAACAGTTAGCCAACAACCACACAATCATCTTTCACCCACTCAACAAGCATTCAATCAGCCAGAATCCATAGAGCAAGTATCCTCCCAAAAAGCCTCTACTTCCTTACAGTATGCTTTGACCTTACAGCCATCATTCACTTACGTACCAAGCAACAAACAACCATCCACACAACAAACATTTGTTCAACAAACATCTATCCACGGAGCGTCCGTTAGCAGTCAGCAGCAATCATCAATATGTTCAACTCCCCAAAAACCGTCTATCAGAGTAACTGGAGATGTCAAAATAGGTGCAGATCAAAATAATTTTATGCAACTGAAAGTATCACTGGTTAAGGAAGATAATAACACTATATTAAAATTACAAGATATTTTGGTACTTCCTAAAACGCCACAAAGAAAAGGGATAAAAAATACCAAGAAGACGCCTTTTGTACTAACATCTGCCGAATGGAAAGCTCAGGAAAATGAAAAAATTAAAATTAAAGAAGAGAAAGCAGAAGGTGTTAAAAAGAGAAAAGAAGAAAGAGAACAAAAGAAATTGGAAAAAGAGAAACAAATGGTAAAGAAAAACAAAAAACAAACTAAAGCCAAAGACAACGTGTCTAAAATTTTGTTTTCGGAAGATTTTTATAAACTTGACAATGGAAAATTGGAAGCTGTACTTAAAAATAATAACAAAGAAAACCAAAAAGCAAGTACCAGCAAAAATTACAGTGCTGCTGAGATAGAAAAAATGTTGACTGAGGATTTGGATGACTAACGTGACTTAAGAATTACTTATGATCTTAATCAATTAGAGATGTGATTTAATTAAATATAATTAAGGAAGTTAAATAGTCTTAAGCTAAAATTGTTCTATTTTTTGTTCAAGCCTAGGTAGAAGGCTTTTTTGGTTTTGTTTTAATACTTTATGGAAAGTTTATTTAACTACCTATAAGCGTTTCAACTGATACGGTATGTTCCTGTACAAATAAATGCTACTTTTCTTAACAAAGGATTTTATTTTGTTTATTTCTATTATGAATTATCTTAAAATAGGTACATAGACGATGTATAATACATTTTAAAACCCCTACATAAGACCTAGCAGCTATTTTTCAGTCTCGGGAGAACAGTGACAATAATAGGTAATAATCACTGCCAATGAAAGGTTTGGCTATGCCAGCAACTGGTATTTGAGGTATTTTTTTAAAAGGTACACTATATTGAAGAAAACGATATAATTTATTAATGATAAGTACTTTATAATATTCTGCAGAGATTAGAAGACCAATATAATGCTTTTCTCTTTGTTAAAACATATTTTTACATGCAAATTTTACCAGTTTTGTGAAGTAGCTGCTTAAAGTGCCAATAATTGGGTGGTTTACCCTATATAAAATAAATAAAATAAAATAAAAGATGGCTGTCACCAAAGTTTCCCGGCGTGATGTCAACGCCCACGATTCGTAGGCCAACGTGACCACATTCACGAATAAAAGCGAACATATCGTTTTGGCGGAAAATCGAAAATGAAACATTTTAAATCGCCAGAGAAAATTTACACTTCGCCTAGATAAAAATAAAATCTCTTCGTTATCGTTATTTTTTTTTCAATTATTTTAGAGAACAAAAAGCGAAAATGCCTTGTTGTGAGGCTGAAGGTAGTGGGTGGAAAGGAGATGGTGTAGAGTAGTGGTCCCCAACCTTTTTATCACCGCGGACCAGTCAGCGTTTGATAATTTAACCGCAGCCCGTTGGAAGGGGGGGGGTGTTCACTCATCAAGACTCCACAAGCTTAAAGAATAGTGACACTGTTAAAAACAGATCAAACAGATGATTCTTCTCTGGTGTGCACCTCGAATTCGAAGCTTTTCTCGAAACTGATTTTCATTTCAAAGTGAATCTGTATGTGGGAAGTCGTTTTAATCTACACCCAGCATATAAGAAACTGCAACTATTCATGTTCTCGAAAGGACATTTAAAAGTCCACAAGCCGTCTCACAGTTGAGAGAAACCTTTTATATGTTCCGATTGCAGTTATTTATGTGCTAGAAAGGAGACTTTGAAAACCCACAAGTTTAGTCAAGGGGAGAAAAACCATTTTCATGTTCGGGCTGCAACTATTCATGTTCTCAAAAGGAACATTTAAAAGTACACAAGCCGTCTCACAGTGGAGAAAAAACTTTATCATGTTTCGACTGCGACTATTCGTGTTCTTGAAAGTGACAATTTAAAATCCACTTGCTGACTCACTGTGGAGAAATACCTTTTTCATGTTCCGAAATTTTACAAATAATGAAAAAAGCTTACAAATTTCAAAAAACAAAACATTTGGAAAAATGTATTAGCACATGCGATATTAACGTACTAGCGGAACGAGTGCTAACCAGAGAACTGGCGCGGAATTCCCGGCTCACAAGTGAGTGACGTGAAGATGGGACTTCTCCTTGCTTTATACGAAATGTCGCTCGTTATGCGAAAAGTCGCTCGTTAAGAGAGTGTTTTTTTTTCAAATCTGTTTTGCTCGTTATGAGAATTACTCGTTATGGGAGGTGCTCATCACGAGAGGTTCCACTGTATTTTTTGAGAATATTTCTTTTTTATATTGTGTATGTTCGATATTTTTTACGTAATTTTATTTTTTAAGCAGGCCCTTGCGCGGCCCGGTACCATTTGGTCCACGGCCCAGTACCGGGCCACGGCCCGGGGCTTAGGGGCCGTCACGATTATATTTACCACAGCGGAAGGGGCGTAATGGGATGGGATGGGGCAAGATGGGATGGGTTTCTCTTGGTCTCCTACCGCCCCCCTGAAAGTCTGAAACCCCCCTTAATTTTCTTTTGGTTTTCTACCGCCCTCCTAAAGGTCTGAAACGCCCCCCAAGGGGGCGTTATCGCTCACGTTGAGAACCTATGCTGTAGGTGTAGAGTGTAGAGAAAGGTGGGAAAGTATCTGGTTATTCAAATCCGGTCACCGGACAGGGCTAAAACAATTACAAGCAACGTTTCAATACTGAATGGTGGTCTTACATCAGGGCGACACAAAGAGTATCTTCCACTCTGGAACGTGCCGAAAGTATACGATATATTATTGAAGTGGAAACTTCTTTTAACACCGTTGTGAACTCGATGAAATGAAAAAAGAGACATCACATAGGTACATCAATAGGATTTAGCGAGGGAATGAGATATTTTAATCGGTCTCCTCTTTGTGCGATGCTTCGTAGCCTCTCCACTCTTGTCCACTTGAGTTTTCTGAAGGTTTAGCTTCTACCTCATATGAATAGCATACTCTGTATTTGTTTTTAATGAATAAGTTTTGAAAAACCACAAATCAATCAATCAACAATTTGAAACACCAAAATCAATCAATTATTAATTGCGTACCTACGCCAGGATTTGAAACTGCGATCTCCAGAATGCTAGTCGAGAGCCTTACCCCTGGACCATGCAGGCCGTCTATAGTCTTACTAAATTAAAATTATTCTAAATGTGTGTTGCCATTCCGTGCCAATATTATGTTTATTCCCTCCGCCTCGTTTCGCTTTCCCAGAACGATTGTTTCCTTCATTTCTTAAAATAATATTGATCATTGTTGATAATTTCTCAACAAGCTCTCAACACCGAAAACACTTCGAAAAGCTTTTCGGCGAACTTCAGATGTTGCATGGGCGCCGTCTTAGCTATTTATTATCTAGCTGAAAAATAACAAACCCGACAGCGTGATATTAAACAATCTACGAGTACCTATATTATTAGAAAAATATATATTTCTGGGAAATCCTGGTTAGCGACGGCAAGTCTGATAATGTAGGTACGCAGTTCGAGGTTTTGTTTAATACCATTAACACCTGATACCTGATAATAATCAAACTTACGGATTTTATCAAAAACGGTCTGTTACACAATTAGTCATACTGATCGAAGGTTAGGTTAGATATTAAATTGAAATAGGTTGTTGAAGATTACTCTGGTGTTTTATTCAGACAGCTCAGAGTTCTGGCCCTCCACGAAGAGTAGCGAAAGGATGTACTCGTAGGATGTTTGAGAGGAAGATTCTAAGATAAAATCGAGGCCATGCAAGGAAATTGTCTTTGTTGAATAAGTTTCACCATCAAAAGATTTTTGTAACTAGGGGAGGCCAACAAGGCAGTACCTACACGTATTCAAACGGACGTTTCGACCAAAACTTCAATAAGTTCGTGAAGTAGGTAGTAATATTTTATTCATTAATCGTTATCGATCATGGTATGCGGAGATCAAAGAGGCAAATCAAACCAGCTTTGGACAGCATAGAATCCATAGAAGATCATGGACTAGTTTTTAATTTACAAGATGACTAAACTGATGAATTAATTTCATGGCAATCGCATTTGCCTGTTTTCTTTCAAAATAACGTATTATTAATTTTATATTTCTCATGTGAAAGTAAAGTGCTATTAAACGTACATCCTGGCTATTATTTGGTAATTTCTGTTCAAACGAACGTGATGACAAAATATTATTTAATTTTTATAAGAAAAACTTTCTTTTTATTACTTTTTTGAAGGTTATTCCCATTATTTAAAAAAGTAATAAATAGAAAGTTTTTCTTATAAAAATTGAATATTCATTTAGACTTTTCTAAAAAGTCAATAAATTCTGATATATCTATCCGAGACGCTATCCATGTTACAAACCAATTCTTAGAATAATTGTTTCCAATGAAAAGGGTAGTTGCCCGTAATATGGAGAAAAATAATTAGTTGATAATAATGTTAATTCTAAAATTTGAAAATATGAGATTGACAAATATGACGGTTTGAAAGAAGGTGACAATAGCGAAATTGGTTAACGCGCTCGTCCCGGTTAGACGGAGAGGTCTGGGTTCGAGTCCCAGTTGCGACCATTGTCTTTTTTCTGTTTTTCTGTGTCTTGTTCTCTTTCATATTTTCGTTTAGATTAATATTGTTAACTTATTCTAATAAAATATTATTTAATTTGTACAACTTTTCTTTGTGATATGGAAAATTATGCTGACCACTTAACCACAGCCTCTGGGCTCTTAACAAATTGATTCCCCTCAGGGCCTATGTCGTTTTTGGGGATGGTGTGCGGATGGTATTTTTATAAAAGGAAGGAGAGGAGAGTCTGAGAAGGAAATTGGTCTTAGGGTTGAGTAGGAATCAGGAGTCAGTGTGTCCAGGATTAACGGTCGCTTGAATTCAACCCTTCGACTGGGGTGCAAGGCGATTTGTTGTGCCGTGTAGGTATCTATCATCAGATGTGTAATTAAATTTTCGTAACAAAGGCTTCCATAAAAACAAAAATTATTTTGGTGATTTCAAGTCACCAGGGGTAAAATATTATAACGTTGTTAAGTATAAAGATATTTTGGGGGTAATAGATGAACAAGCGAACATTTGATCCAAATAAGCTTTATAATATTACTAAGTATAGACGAAAACATTCTATGTTTTGCTTTTTTTAAATGCATATTATAGGTACCTAGTGTGTATACTGAACGTTCGTTGATGGCGTCCAAATCGGGCAATTTTAACTATCTTTGGGGAACTCCTATAAGAAGTAACTTGTGAAAAAAAAATCCACTAATAGTCGACATTCGACATTTAAATTATATTAATAAATGTTCGTAGGTAGGTACTAGCGTCAAAATCCAAAAATAAAATTGGGGAATACATTTGTATGGACAAAACGCCGCCTGGTTTCCTTTTTTTCATCTTGTATTCATAATCACGCTGATCATAGAAACATTAAGAATAATATCGATCGGAGGGATGGACGATAAAAACGATATGTATCAATATCATCACGACCATGAAAAGATGAAATCAAGTGCGCAATGTGCATTTAACCTCAAAGAAGTGCGCATAAGCGAGCAAATAATCGCTTGATTAAATAATTTTCGGTAATATAACGGTCATGAATCTTGTTGCGTTCTGTTGAGAATCGATAAATCTGTTGTCGAGGTATCCTTCGTTAAACAGCCGCGGGTAAACATGCGCTATGAGTTGGCATGTTTGGGTACCACGCTCTACCCGTGCGGCCAAACAAAACATACGCCACTGCTGTACGAGGGACGGCGTAGGATTTAAACTATCGCCAAAATATGATTAAACATTATTTTTTAATTGACAAGACAAGATGTTTATGCATAGCACAAAGGGTAACAATTATTATAAGCAATAGTTATCAGCCTGAAACACTCATCTACATTGAAAAAATCTTCCGAGAAAAGATACATGCCGCCAACGGGACTTGAACCCGTGTCCTTCTGATTGCCGGTCAGGTGCTCTTGACACCGAGCTATGCCGGCTTATCTAATGTATATTATCTAATGGTATGTATCTTTTTTCGGAAGATTTTTTCAATATAGATGAATGTTTCAGGCTGATAATTATTGCTTATAATAATTGTTATGATTAAACATAATCAAAACATGATCATTTTTTATTTTTTTTATACGAACTAATTTCTTATGTCGGTGCATGGGTGCACACGTGATTTGAAATTGTATTCCTGCATAATGGGTAAAAATATTCAAGTTCAAGGCACTTTCAATTTTCAAAATTGGGACTAATAAGTAAAAATCATATCAAACGAGCGATTAAGTAGGCACCAAAATTATCCAAAAAAAAATATTTCTATAAAAAAATTAATATATTCAAATCTGAATCTAAATTTGTTTTTTAAATTTACTAACGGTATTCATTCGAAAGGTAATAAGGAACCCCAGTGAAAAAATTATGGCTTTAAAAAAATATGTTCATATAGACACGACCAATAAACGTTGATTCTGAATATATAAGTTCCATTAAATAATATTAAGGAGCAAAGTTTTTAAAGAATCCATTTTTAATCGTGTCATTGAAACACGCCGTCAAGTTGGTATTTTAAAAATATTTGGTGACGTCATTGATCACCGCAATTTTCAAGTCATTGTATGGGACACATTATATGACACAAGTCATCGTATTAACAACATTTCATCTTACTCGTTTATTTACATACTGTTTATAGAGATTTAGTTATTGTTTATTGAAACATTATGTAGGTCTTAGACATATGGATATGTCTATGATGTAGGTCTAAATAAATCAGTTTAAAAAATAAAGGTATATCTTATTAGTTTATCTCTATTGTTGAAAATACTCAAAAACTACTGTACAAAAAAATAGTAATGCTACTTCTAGAGCTTCTTCTAGAATTTCGAATTTCAAAATGGCGCGAGTCAGTGGCGGACTAAGCCCGTCAGAGGCCCGAGGCGGTAAAGCTGAATGAGCCCCCCCCCCCTATTTTAAAAAGTTGCACTATAAAAAAAACTTTTATTTATTTTATACGTTTGTTAGTGATGCTATCACCTAATGGTTTACAGCTGAGATACAGCATTTTATATTAAACCGTTAAACAATTTGTATGTTGAATTATCCTTCAGCTAAACTTTAATCGAAACTTTGTTTTCAAACTGGTTGACAACATATTAGAAAAACTATACATTCGATTTGAATGCACCAAGTCTAAACTGTTAGAAAATCCAGCCACTATGGCACCGCATAGGGATTTTTTTTATAAAGGGCCCCCTCCTATTTTTTTATGAGTGCTGAGCATTTTCCATAAAATATCGAAAATAAAATCCGCTGGTCTACCTACTTTTTTCTTTTTTTAATTTTAATCATTCACTATGGCACCGCATAGGGAATTTTTTTATAAAGGGCCCCCTCCTATTTTTTCATGAGTGCTGAACATTTTCCATAAAATATCAAAAATAAAATGCGCTGGTTTTTATCTGTATGGGATGACATTTGTATGGGACCTCCCAACTCCAAATCACCTCTTAGATAGGTGCTCATATTTTATAGGCACCAGGACAATAATAAAATAAAAAGACTTTTTTATTTAATTTTCTAAAAGATGCATTTGTTAATAGTGCTTTCACAAAATTTTGTAAGGAAATTCGTAAAATTGACGGGTATACAGCATCTTATATGAAACCATTTTAAACAGTTTGTGTGCTGCAGAAAAACTTTGAACGCGTTTATTGTGTAGGCAACTACCTTCGAAAATCCAGTCACTATAGCCAGAGCCGTATTATCCATTAGAGGTGTAGGCAACTGCCTAGGTGCCCCGCATCGGGTACCTAGGGTAAAGGGCCCCCGATAAATGCATTGCCTAGAGGCCCCGACATGTTAGGCCGGCTCTGGCAGGGCCCTATTATCCATAAGGCAGTGTAGACTACTGCCTAGGGACCCCGCATCGGGTAGTGGCCCCTAGGGTAAAGAGGCCCCGAGACGTGCATTGCCCCGACATGTTTAAGCAGGCCCTGGCGGGGCCGTGCTGTCCATAAGGCAGTGTAGGCCACTGCCTTCGAAAATTCAGTCACTACAGCCAGGGCCGTATTATCCATTAGACGTGAATGCAACTGCCTAGATACATCGCATCGGGTAGGGGTCCCTATGGTAAAGGTACCCTGACATGTTTAATCTGGCTCTGACTATGACACCACGTAGATATTGTTTTATAAAGTGCCCCCTTCTATTTATTTTTAACGATGATAATTTACTACCAAAAAAATTGAAAAAAAAAATTCGCTGGGCCGCCATTTTTTTTTTTTTTTTTAGATATCGAAACTCCCTTGCATGGTGCCATAGACACTGGATTTTCGAGCAGTGTAAGAATTGGTGAATTGGCAAATCGGATGTATAGTTTGTTTAAGAGGCGGTTCTCCGAATTTCAACCGATTTCTTGCAAACCTCCCTTAAACATTTGAAGTTTTTAAGCTCTTAAAAAAATATATGTTATTCTTGAAGATAATATCTAGACATTTATCGCGCCGAAACGCAAATTATATAAAATTCCCTCAATGGAAAAAAATCGCAAAGTATGCTCCAAAAATGATTATAAACACGTTTGTTTCGGTTATTTTACAAGTTATATGTTTGAAAAAATTCACAGCGTTTCTTTAAATAAAATTAAAGACAATTATCGCGAGATTTTTGCTCTATTTTTAACGAGTCGTGTTTTATTAAAGATTTTCATGATTTTTGCATCAATTTTATCGCTGTAAATGTTAGCGCGCTCTTCTAACATTCGTTATTTCATATCTCTCCATCTTCTTCTTTTTGGGGCCGGGAACTGAGCCTTAATATGTTGTCAACCAGGTTGAAAAACGTGTTAAAAAGTTTAGAGAAAAAGCATTCAAAGTTTTGCTGAAGGATAATTCAACATACAAACTGTTTCAAATGGTTTCATATAAAATGTTGTATCTCCGGCAATTTTTCGAATTTCCTTTTAATAAAATTGGTGAGAGCATTCTTAATAAGTGCATCATTCAAAAAATGGAATAATTTTTTCTTTACAGTGTCCTCCTGGTGCCTTAAATCCTTGTTTAAGGTTTGATCAAGGGAACATGGAGGCGTTTGGGGGCCCCCCAGAACCGGGGGCCGGGGCGGGCCGCCCCCCCCCCCCCCTCCCTTAGTCCGCCGCTGATTGCGCGATCTTATAGTAGGATAAGTAATGGGTAGTTACTCGAGCGTTGTGGGGACCTATTAGATAATTAGATTAAATAAATCCCAAAATCCCGATTGGGCTCCCCTAGGTATCCTCCCTATCAGTACGGTGCTTCGGTTTCCATTAATATTGATTTCGATTCTTAAGCCAAAAAAATAATAATTATAAACAATGTTTATACTACTCTCTCGTAATAATATTGAAAAATATAATAAATATAAAATAATAAATAAATAATTCCACCTAAATAATGTTTTAACGTATTGCACTCCGATAGCCAATATAATGGCTTTTGAACATTTGGTTGCTGGCTCCGATAGCCAAAATAGTGGCTTTCCCAAGCGGTAACTTTGAAGCTCTATTTTCCCCATTTACCGATAATATTCTGTGAATTTTATTTCACAATGGTGTACATAAAGGATTAAATATTCCCTTAAATGTATTTATAGTCAAAATACATTATAGGATTAGCTCACATATTGTTTCTTAGAATTTTTGTCATTTTTGACCTACTTTGTATTTTTCTGTGTGCCGTTTTATTTAGTCAGTCTGTATCGGTACATTGTTCGCGGCGGAGCACCTCCCTATACTCTAAGAGCACCTCCTACTGTGGTGACCATTATTCTGTGAAAGTTTCAAAACTAAAATAACAATTGAATATTTTTTAATATATTTTTATCACCATGGATAGATTTAATGAATATTTCGAAGAAAGTAATGAAAACGATGTGTTTAGTAATATTAACCAACAAAGTGAAATAATAAATCAAAGTGTAAATAATATTGAATCTTCCTTGAATAATGCTTTTGAAAACATTGAAGACTTCCAACCTGACTGTGATGATGACCTTTTGATATTTGATAATGTTGACTCTATTGTGAATAATTCTGTGTTAAATGGTAACGACTCAGATAGTGGAAGTGATATCGAAGTGCGACCAAGTAAAAGAAGGCGAGCTGTTTTTTCTGAAAGTGAAAGTGATACAAACAGTGAAACTAATAACTGGGAAATTTTAAGTAATATTTTTCAACCAAAAATTATTGATTTTTCCATTGGTAGCAGACGCGCTGGTCCTAATATTTCATCAATTTGTAATGAGCCGCTAGATTTTTTCAAATTGTTCTTTACTGGTGAACTAATAAAATCCATAGTCAGTAATACTAATAATTACGCAAATAATATTATTTCAAAAACCCAAAACTTAAGTAAAAATTCTCTTTGGCATTCTTGGAGAGATTTGGATGAAGGAGAATTTAAAGCTTTCTTGGGAGTCATATTAAATATGGGAGTGAGACCACATCCCAATCTTCAAGATTTCTTCTCGACTGCTTTTGTCGCTTACTCCCCATTTTTCAGAAATGTTTTTAAAAGAGATCGTTTTTTACAAATATTTTGGATGCTACATCTCAATAACAATGAAACAGATAACAACGAAACCCTTGAAAAAAGAGTTGAAAAAGTAAATGGATTTATGCAACATATAGATAGCAAATGTAGAGAATATATGATACCCCGTAAAGAAATAGTGGTAGACGAATCTGTAGTCAATTTTAAAGGCAGGATTTGTTTTAAAACTTATAATCCAAACAAACCAAACAAATGGGGCATCAGGATATACATTTTGGCGGATTCGGGATCTGGTTATATTTATTCATTTGTTCCGTATTATGGTGCCGTAACCACGAATAGGTTAATTAGACCTGATCTCCCATTTACTTCAAGAATCGTTTTGAACCTATACAACAATTTATTAATTTCCATTCCTGAAGCTGAAGGCTATCACATGTTTACTGACAGGCTATATACAAGCCCGCAATTAGGAGAGGAATTGATGAAATTAAAAACTCATCTAACTGGTACAATAATGACGACTAGAAAGAATATCCCATTACCAATAAAAAATGCTAAATTGAAGTCAGGTGAAACGATTACATGTGTAAAAAACAATGAATTGCTTCTTGCTTGGAAGGACAAGAGAATAGTTACAGTATATACCAATCATTATTCAAATGATTTTAAAACTGTAAGAAGAATAATGAGAGGTGGCGAAGAAGAAACCATAATGAAACCGAATATAATAATAAATTATACTAAATATATGGGAGGCGTAGATACTGCAGACCAGTATACTGCAGCTTACCCATTTTTGAGAAAAACTTTAAAATGGTGGCGAAAATTATTTTTTTGGGGTCTCGAAGTTTCCGTTGTTAACTCATACATTTTATATAAGGAAACACAAAATCAAAAGAAAATAAAAGCTATGACACATCTTGAATTTGTTGACAAACTAATCATTCAATTAGTCGGAAATCACAGAGGAGGATTAAATTGTACAAAAGGCAGACATTGTCTTGATCCAGAACAAAGGTTGGACGGAAAATTACACATACTAATGCCTCAAAATGAAAAAAAATCTCGTGAGTGTATGGTGTGTTCGGATAAAAAACAACGAAAAAGGACCATAAATTTTTGTAAAACTTGTGACAATAAACCTGCTATGTGCGTTGGAGTGTGTTATGAAAAATATCATACCTTAAAAATTTATAAGTGATTAATTTTAACATGACAATAGACATTTACATATAGTGTTAAGTTACATTTTTTTTCTTTTTTTTTCAAATGTGTGTCAAACTGTTTATACCTGTCTCTTCAAAAACACCGTGTATCTGTTCAGATTCTTCCACATACCTGCTCCGCCTCCTGGGAAGGTCCATCTTTTGTTTTCGGCGCCATTTTCAAGTAAGTATCATATAATAACCCAAAACTAGAGCCAATGAGGATAGATATTCCCGGAATTCAAAGAGCTGGTAAACCATTGATTTACAATCCAAGACCCTAAAAGCCGGACTCGCAATAGAGTGGTCGCAAAAAAACATCCTTACAAATATAGTTCAAATGTTTCGAACAAAAAGACACTTCTTTTAGATAATAAGATCTTCAGATTTTTAAGAAATATATTCCTCATAATTTAAATGGTTTCGTAATTATCTTGATTTTAAATAATCGCATTTAGTGACTTTCTTCGAATAATGTCGCTCTAATACGTTACCGCGCTGCATGGTCACCACATAGAAGAAACAGGTTGTCCAAAAAGAATGAGTATAAAATTTTTATTTTTTTAACTTTTATGGAAATGATGTAAATTTTTTTCAACCCCAGAGTAGACTACTGGTCATTAGTGAATCCAATAGGAGTGCAAAGTGTTAACTTATCGAATAGTATCATACTTTCTTCCATATGGTGGGTACGTCATGGTGGGTGGTTTCGTATATTTATCTGTCGTACAAAATAACAACACCTGTTGAAAATAAAAATAACTTTTGGTGAGTGATGACGTCACACGATTCACTATACATACGATGGTTTTCGGGGTATCTTGAAAAATTAAAACTTTGACAATTTTACTATTTTAATTATTAAAACTAAATCTAAAAATATGTAGTTATTTAAGGTCATTATTAACTATAAAAAAAAAAATTAAAAATTGGACTGGAGTTCAGTCCAATTTTCTTCATATTTCCGACGATACCTAATAATTATACGCTGCGAAACAAAATTTAGAAATTCCAATGGCGGTTATTCCCGTGAATTAAGCGACTAAATCCTTTGAAAATTCCATTGTTATTTATATCATGCTACTATAAAAGCAAACAATTAATGATTCTACATGTAGTAATAAGTAGTGTAGGTATTGACTTCATAAGATCGAAAGCCAGTCCATTACTTTATTTTCGATTTAATCTACTTACTTTATTAATGTCATTTTGACTCCGTTTATTTAATCGGTGTGATTGTAATTACATATTGTGTGATCATCAGTGCTTTTAGTAGATAATACATATTTAAAATGGTGGATGTAAATCAACGATACGAATTGCAGGCAGGCGAAAAACCGATAGTTTATTTATTTACTTTTCAGCTTCTCCATAAAACAGTTATACACCAAATTATTACTGAGAAGATAACAAAATTTAAGAGAAAAAAGTCCAAGGGGGCAGTTTCACTATATTGAGACGTATGTCAAAAGATAGTTACTGAACTATCTATAGGTAACATAGAAGATGTCGATGCTCAATACAGAATCGTTAAGCAGTTGAATTGCTCTGTTCAATGGCGCATTCTGAAAGGAAGAAGTTCTCGCTTTCGGAGCATAAAAAAGTGCGTGGGATCTCCCACGAGTATACGCGTTAGGGACATAAAGGTTAATCTCCTTCAACATAGGTGGATTCGGTACAGTACCGGAGATCAGCTTAAAAAAATGTTTTTCGGCGGGCTTCTAAGGTGTTAAGATCGAGCATTCCTGTTAAAAACAACGATGGATACAGGAATGGGTAGTATCTATATTCCCTCATATACAGGTAACGCATAAACCTTTTTTGTACTCTTTCTATTTCTAGGATATGGTTTTTTTCGGAGGGGGCCCAAATAATGGAGCTGTATTCCAGGATGCTTCGGACAACTGCTTCATATGTTCTTCGTATTGCAATACCATTAGTAAATGATCTCGCATTACGAAGAACAAATCCGAGCATTTTGTTGGCGCGGGAGACAATATCGGATATGTGAGATTTGAAAGAGAGATTTGCTTCAAAGATCACGCCAAGGTCTCGAATCTCGTTTTTGCGTGTTAGTATAATTTTATTGATGTTGTATGGGAATAGAAATGTGTCTTGGAGTCTTTTAAATGTGACGACACTGCATAATGTTATCAAGTTTTTCCAAAAAATCTGTGACAACCCAGAAGACATCAAAACATTGAACTTCAAGCACGTACCTAGGTACATTTATTGGCAGCAGAGGCTTGCGGCCTCAACCTGTTGAACATTCGAAGAGTGTCGTCGGAAGCTTCTCATTTTCCGTACGCAGAAGAAGTAAAAATGTTCCATCAGCCTCGTAAAAAAACTACAAAAAACCTAAAACGGTAACAGGATTGGATGATTTTGAAATGCTGTGCGTCGCAGTGTGATGGATTTTTATGACAATGGCCAATATCCCACTCCTGTTGTTTTTTTTTTGACCCCCTCCCCCCCTGGTAATATGTGGTGAGGTTTCCGGCTAACCCCCCCCCCCCCCCCCCCCCCCAAAAATCACGTGTATTTTTTTTAGTACAAAGTATAGGACGTTCACCTTTAGAAATCGTGCATTCAAATGAAAAATAAATACACGTGATATCACATTTTACCCTTTACCCCCCTCCCCCCCCGTGATGTTTCGTGATTTTTCTGACCCTCCCCCCCCTTTCGAGCCTCACGTGATTAATGGACGACCCCTATGTAAAATCCCAGCCGGAGGTAAAAATCAAATATTATTTAAATTTAAATGTCTCATTAATTCGTTACCGCTTTATTAATTAGCATCAGATAATAAAACCTGTCTAAGAATTTTTTTGATTTTGAAATATAGTGTATGTAATATGAGTTACCGGACACCTTGTAGGTATTTTTAAACACCTACGCATTTTTATTCAATCCTTAAATTCAGACTTAAAGACACTTAAATTCAGTCCAAAAGATAATAAAAACATTTTGTTTAATAAAATTAATTTTAAGTCGTGAACCTTCTCGTGTTTCTTTACCTGTACATTTTATTACTAACTATGGACTTTGACCATTCATTTAGTTTCTGTTTGACTATAATAAAATAAATGACTTGATCAGCCCCTGGTTGGCTCCATGTTTCAAAAACATAGTTTTCTGAAACGGAGCATTATTAGATGGGAAAGGTCAAACCGATCAATGCTGAACAGAAGAACGGGCCACTTTGATATTCGCTGGAAACTAAACAGTGGCAACACTTTGTTTACAAGTTATTATGCAAACAGAAGATTTCACTTGGTACGCTGAAATTGATTGATTTATACATACAAATATACTGAAGACTCTGCTTCTGACTCACTTTATGAATAATGAAATAACAAAGAAAGTGCTAAACACTAATTAATAATATATTTGATAAATTAAAATGTATACACATTACTTATGCAGTATTGATATCCTTAGCAACAAGAAGTATAAATAAGTAAAAACTATATACGGTGGAACCTTGATTTATAAACATAATTTGTTCCGGAAACGTGTTCATAACCCAAAACATTTGTATTTCAAAGAAAATTTCCACAGAAATATTGAAAACTATTGTCTTTTAATTTCCAGTAATAAATATTGGGTATCTTCAAAATACGTTATATATTCTAGTTGTGATTAATATTTGGTTTATTTAGTTATCGTAAATATTTACTAAGAATATTAAACTGGACAGACGTCCTTACTAGACTAGGCTCTAAGTAGTTCTGCTGCTGCGGCGAGCAAACTGGAGGAACCTGCTCAATCTCGCAATTGCCTTCGGCAATCATCGTAACTGTTCGTACTTAAAGCCTCAATTACATTGAGCGAGTTTACAAGCTACTATCTACTAAGTTTAAAAGTGGGTGAATCGGCGAGTGAGATTGTCATGATGACACACAAAACTGTCCACTCGCTCAGCAGCATAGTAAACTGAGGTCGCTGCTAGCGCCAGTAGCGAGAATAACGACGCCTGCGTGAACGAATTTTTCAGATGTTTGACAGTCGAAATCAGCTGTTTATTGGCAGCCATATTGAAAACATAAATAAACTAATCACGAGTAAGCGAGTGGCAAGTAAAATTGACGACCTATCAACTTTTTTCGTAGATTGTCAACAATCTGCTAGTCAGCAAGTAACACGATGACACTGAGCGAGTTTACTAACAGATAGTGAATTTCCCATATAGTAGCTTGTAAACTCGCTCAGTGTCATCGACGCTTAAGACCCGAATGACGATAGATGGTACTCTTCTGATATCATACTCAACTACCATCTGTTGGGATATAGCAAAACTTTGTATTACTAACTATGCTATCGATTTCTAATGGAGGAAGCTGAAACTATAATATATTATGAATAATCAATACACTATAAAAACTATGAGCACTCGTTCCAAAACTTTTAAATATAAAACAATCACGTTAATAATTAAATTAAGTTCAAAATGTATCAAAATAAGTAGAACAAAAGTTTTATAAATTAACACCATAAAATGGTTTCAAACGCACAAATATATATATATTCAAAAAATGACAGTGCCAAAATATTTTAATGAGCAAACTTTGATAAAGTTGCTCCTTACCCAAAAAATTTTATGATCCGTGTGAATAAAGCGTATTACTCACCTTTGTTCTTGTTAGATCAAGTAAAAGCGATGAGAAGATATAGACAAAACTCGAGTCGTCCACAAAATTGATTGGCTCGACACTTATATTATAAGTGTATACCCAATAGTTTGAGCCCCGGCATGTGCACAATGCAGAAGAAATGGTGGCTTTGTTCAGCGAGTCTCTTAGCCACTACTATCTGTAACGTACACACTCGAAAGCTCAGTTAGATGGCTTGAAGCAAGCAAGTACAAATGAAATTAGGAATCCCAAATCAGAGTTAAAGCCAGCTCGCAGCCATCGAGCCATGAGTTTTGCGGTGGTGCTTACTCAAAATTGAGTAAAACTATTGAGTAAGATCGAATGTGCGTACTAGGCTTAGTAAATTATTATAAAAGAGTGAAATATTGGACCATGGAGATCGTAATAAAAGTGAAATATAAAAATTACAAATAATTTTTTGGTTTGATAACAATAATATGAACATCCATAATATTTGTATTAGTATGTCCGATCTTTATGTGATATTTTCCATCAGAAAATTTGTCGAAGAAATTGTAAGAATCATTATTCAAGAGATACGATTCGACAGGCAAATTTTGACTTTGCGCATCGTTTATTAAGTTGTCGTATCCTATTGCCCCGGCAGCATCAGTTGGTCCATCCATTCCATCGGTGCCAGCGCTGAGTAATAAGACATCAAAGTTTTTCGATGCATCAGATTTCGAGTTTTCCAAATGAAAGAAATTTGAAAAACTAAGAGCCAAATGCTGATTTCTTCCTCCTTTTCCCAAACCTTGAACCACTACAGTAGGTTCACCTCCGGCGATTAAACAAATTCCATTTGATCCGGGTTTCATTACAACTTCTGGTAAACTCTTCAATACATTATCGTTGAATGGAATATTCACCAGGTTCTTCATTATTGATTTAGCAGTGTCTTTGTTGATTGATTTTGATAATAGCTTGATAATGGTTGAAACTAACAAACAATATTCCCTGCTGACGTCTTCGACATCTCCATGAACTTGGTCAGTCAAGACAAAAGTGTTGAATCCTTCAGACGAAGCTCTGATTCGTGCAACTTCTAAAGAGCCGGTGTTATTCCCTAGGACATAATTGCTCACGTTTGAATGTTTGGATACAATCTTTGGAGTATTAGAAGATAAAACATCTTTGATTGAATCTGGTAGAGAAGATTGTAAAGAGTACTTCTTAACTACATCTATCGCTGCAGATGGTTCATCTTCATTTTTAAAAGTGGGTCCACTGGCAATAGATTGTGTATTATTTCCAACAATGTCCGATATTAAAAGTGATACCACTTGGGCAGGATAAGCCAGTTCAGATAACTTTCCACCTTTTATACTTGATAGTCTCTTTCTTACAATATTCATTTGGACTATATCAGCTCCAGCTTTACTAAGTTCTTTTATCAGTTGACTCTTTTCTCCCAGGGACACGGGAGGAACAGCGGATGTAAGAAGTGCCGACCCTCCTCCGGACAATAAAACTATCAAAAAACTCTTTTCATCCAATTTCTCAAGCAAGTGTTTGATTTGATCAGTTGCATGTTCTGATTTCTTATCTGGGATATTATTCTCAGCTCCTTCGTAATATTTAATAACAGTGTTGGGACCCACTGGATTTCTCTCCATTATACCCGTTGGAATACTGATGATGCCCAGCTTCAAACGTCCTGCTAATGCAGTCTCTATCTCCGTAGCCATTTGCAGGACTGCTTTCCCAGCTCCCACTAAGTAAAGATCTCTACTCTTCAAATTGTACACATCGGTGAAAAGTTTGAGTTTATCTTCATTCTTGTCATAGTGAAAGTGTTGCTTTATCAAATTTTTGGGTTTAACGGAATTCACTGCATCAGAAAATATTCCGAGCAACAACTTATTAACTTTTTCGCCCATTTTCAACAGTTGCATATTCATTATATAAAAAAATGGTAAATTTTCGTAAGTGGTGTCCACGAGTATTATTAATAATTTTTAGAAAAAAACTTTAGATTCGCCTTAATTACTATAAAAGGAAACTTTTTGCATTCCGGGAGGCGGAAAATTATGCATTTTAATTTTCAATTGCGTAAAACCAAAATTCACTTCGCGAAACGATCGCCGTGGATCGCCGACTGTCAGCGGCCATTAGGTAAGTCACTGTTATGTTGGTATCCCTGATGCATGAACAAGAGCTAAATACGACCGTAGCCATCTTCGTGGGATAAATGAGAATCGCGTAATTATGAGAAAACACGACAGAATTAATAATAAAATGTAAACTAACCTCTAATCAGAATCACTTCAGAGTCTAGCTGAGGCACTCGAATCATGTTGGATTTCATCGTCATTATAATGAAGAATAGAAATAATAAACAATAAATAGAAGATTTCAGCAATTTTGAAAAATGAATAGAGTCAGTCTTTGTTTTTGAGCACCGATCTTTTCCACAGGAATTCGCAGAGACATCCCTCATAATGGTATTCGTCGTCATTATAATTGAAGAATAGAAATAATAATAATAATAATAAACAGAAAATAATGTTTTTTACGTTGAAAAAATTATTTTTTTATAGCTAAAAATCATGGTAAATGTGCATTTAGTCCACCTCACGGACAATACGGAACTTTGAGGTTAAACTACGAAGGCTGCATGTCATCATAATTTTAAAAAACATCCCAGGTTTTGAATAGTTTGTTTGGCAAAGCAGGGTTTGTCTAGCGGGTTTGTATAATTATGATTGATTGTCTGTGAAATAAAAACGGTAAATATAAAATGGCGTTACCGCGTAAGCCAATCAAATTAAAATGTTAGATGCATATTTTTGCCTCCCGCGACATAAATACTCACTTTTCGTGATAATAAAGCTAAATCTAACTGTTTGAATAAAAATATTATTAATTCTGTTTTTCATAATTACGCGCGTCTTCGTATGTCCCACGAAGATGGCTACGGTCGTATTTACCTCTTGTTAATGCATCAGGGATACCAACATAACAGTGTCTTACCTAATGGCCCGAATGGCCGCTGACAGTCGGCGATCGTTTCGCGAAGTGAATTTTGGTTTTACGAAATTGAAAATTAAAATGCATAATTTTCCGCCTCCCGGAATGCAAAAAGTTTCCTTTTATAGTAATTAAGGCGAATCTAAAGTTTTTTTCTAAAAATTATTAATAATACGCGTGGACACCACTTACGAAAATTTACCAAAAAAATACACTTATGAATGACACTGATAAGAGACTTCACTTGTAAATAATGTGATTAAAGATATCACGTGTTAGGTTAGGAAAGGCAAGATAATTTTGTGTTAGATCATTAACAATCATGGTTTGTTATACGGGGATATCAACGATCAATTCAATTAGTTTTAGTTTATACAAAAAAGCATTGTCATCAAAACTTTATCTGTCAAAAATCAAAACACAAACAACAAACAAGAAAAGCAGTTTTCAAAAAGTTCCGGGTTTATCATTTTGACCATAACATAAATGAACTTGAATCTAATATCATTTTGACGTTTGCTTGTCAAGTTTTCCGGAGCATTGCAAAAGTGCAACTATGTTCACGTCACATACGTGTAATTTTGACAGTTGAATCAGGTCAATTTCGATTGTCACAAAATAATTAATTAAATGATAATTAATTACAGGAATTATGGCTTCATTACGGGAACGGCAAATAAGTAAGATAAATTCAGTGCTTTTAAACAAAACATAAAGTTCGGCAAATATATTAACTATTTGTTACACCTAGTTTTTGGTTATGGCTGTCATTGTAATCATAGTGTTTATTATAAATATTCATCTTTTTCCTTTCTAGCTGCTCTAAAACAGATGCTTAATCTGAACCAAGTGCCTAACAAGAGTGCAGCTAATGAACCATCATGGAAAGTGTTAGTTTACGACAGGGTTGGGCAGGATATTATTTCACCCCTTATATCGGTGAAAGAACTGAGGGAACTCGGTGTAACATTGCATGTGTAAGTACTTTATCCTGTAAACTTAATTCTGTTTGTTTCCAAGTGGTTGTTAACATATCTTTTCAACACATAAACCTGTAACATGACTATCTCTGATTGTCACATTTGAATTATAACTTTGTGTGTCAGTGGTCATTGTGTTTATTGTGAGTTATTCTCTTCCTGTTACCCTGAACTGTTTCTGGACATTTTTTCCACTCTAGTTATGTTGTATTTTTGGTAGCTTCTGATACTATATAAAGACAAGTACTTATGTTTTTTTTTTTTAATTTTGTCCATTCGCTAGCTTGCAATATGGTTTCGAAAATTCAAAATATGCATTTATTTGCATGCAATCAATTCATTTTGTCTCCAAGCAACTTTGGTAAATGTTCCACAAGCCGCTGCACTTTTATTAGGCTCAGATTTTAGGAAATTTCACCACGTTTCAACTTAATTACATTAAGAAACCTCTGCCATAGGTCACCCCAAGTGGTTCGCTACGTTTGGTGATTTAGCAGAGGTGCCCGGGTTCATGGGTGAGGTTTGTCTAGGTCTTGGAGGCGGATGACCAGGCACTGAACCCAAATTCCTACCCACCCCTTAAACCCTTTTCCTTCCCAGAACTCTCCTCTCCTTCCTCTCCCTAAAAAACCCTCCACACAGCATCCCCAAAGATGACACAGGCCCTGAGGGAAATTATTTTCCTCAGGGCCTCCTGTGTGGAGCTCATGTAAAACAAACAACATGAAACAACTAATTACGTTTGGATAAATGATAAAAAATGCATTGAAATTCAATTTTTATTCAAAGTTAAATGTTTCATTTGCTGCCATTTTTTTTTTTGTATGAATTTGACATTTCGTCGGCTTAGAGTGTAAACCTGCTAAATCCATTTTGACCGTTTTTACGTTTATTATACCATTCAAAAGAGAAAAAAAAATACACAAGCTAGGAAAAACAGCTACTGTCAGTTTTGGCTTTAAATTGACAAAAACGCGTGATATGTGAAACTGCCAAATCCATGGCGTCAAAAGTCTGCTGCTAACTCCATCTTAACCGCCATTCTGCATAGAGTTTTGAGTTTTGATGACAGCACGCGTGCTCTTACAAATAATTACATAATTCGGTGTTACTTACTTGTGCAAACGGAGGTTTGAGGATTGAGATATTGCAAAGGTACGTATTTTTATTTATCATATAATTGTTATTTTATATTAATCTTGTGACATGCTTACCTATTAAGATATCCAGGGGGAGAACAAGTACTTAGTGATAAAGCATCGAAAAGAGCACAATCTTTGTTTTACTATTTGAAAAAAGAAGACCAACCAATCAAAGTGTGCAGAACTATGTTTCTGAAGACTCTTGGAATCGGAAGATGGACAGTTTTGAATTGGAAAAACAAACAAGTACCTGCTTCTAAAAGGAACCAAAAAGATTTAGATTCTCTTAAAACTAAGCCTTCTAATTCAAAGCCATTTGAATTAGAACGTCAGGAGCTTAGAAATTTTTTCGAGTCATGCCAGTAATGGAATCGCACTACTGTCGTGCTAGTATGCAGAAAAAGTATTTGTTGCCAGAGTGGCGATCAAAACGATCCCTTTACGATTTTTATGTAAACGATTGGTGTAAAACACGCAACGTGCATGCGTTGTCTATTTGCAAGTTTAATGAAGAATTTGATGTACTAAATCTCGGATTGTACTATTTATCCTAAAAAGGACCAATGTGGGATATGTGCTCTCTTTAAAGTCGGCAATAAGTCGCAAGAAGATTATTTAGAACATCAAAGTAAGAAAGAAGAAGCTCGAGCATAAAAAGAAAAAGATAAAGCTGAAGAAAGTGTCGTGTTTACGGTTGACTTGCAGGCGGTTCTGATGGCTCCCAAATCAAAAATTAGTAGTTTATACTATAGAACAAAGGTCCAAATACACAATCTTGCCTTTTATAATTTGAAGAACAAAGATGGCTATTGCTATTTATGGAACGAAACCGAAGGAGGTTTAAACTCGGAAGAGTTTGCAAGTATATGGGTCAGTTTAATTGAGAACAAGCAAAACCAAATAAAACCATTTTTTATAGCGATGGTTTCACGTATCAAAACAGGAATTGTGTAACGTCTAATGCATTGGTATAGTCAGCTATAAACCACAACATAATCATAGAACAAAAGTTTCTAGAAGTTGGGCACTCACAGATAGAAGCGGACAGCATACATTCCTCTGTTGAGCGAGCTCTTAAAGACAAAAACATAAATGTTCCTGCGGAGTATATATCTATTTGCAGGTCGGCAAGGAAAAACCCTAGACCTTATGATGTAACTTACTTAAACCATACTTTTTTCAAAAGCTTTGATGAAGTAAATTTTTTAAAAAGCATTCGTCCTGGATCTCTTCAGTACACTCCAAACGGCGACGTATTTTTTAAATTGAGATTCACTGATGTACGGAAAATACTACCGCAAAGAAAATCACCGGCTGTAATTGCATTGCCTTTTGATTCCCTAAGAAATCACTTGCCAACAAAAAAAAAATTACAAAAAGGAAGTTTGAAAACTTGCAATATTTAAAAAGCACTTTACCTGAAGACTATCATTATTTTTATTATAATTTACTACATGACTAGTCACTACTCGAATATGTAATTGTTGAGGCTGACTGGTGTGTAATCTTACTTAATGTGATTTTAATTTAGAAATATTCAGACTACAAGATTTCAACATGTTACAGTTACTTTATGTTAGAGAGTACTCTTCTTAGGGTGAATTACCTAAAACTACAAAAAAAAAACTAAAAGTTCAATATTTTTTTGATAAAAGAGAATTATTGTTTTATTTTTGTTATTAAAAGAATCTATCAATATTATAATATTGAGACCGAAAAAATGTGTTCCTAATCTATATTATTAAAACTTTGTATTTAGAAAAATTACTTATAATTTTTAGAAAATTAATAATAAGAGTGAAAAACTGCCAAATCCAGTATTAATAATGTTACTGCACTGCAAAAACCTGCTATATCACAAATGTATTAATTATTAAATAAATACTGAATTTACTAACTCTTCTTTTATTTTATATTATAAAGAATAAAAAAATACACCAACTGTATTAGAACCGTTTCTTAAAATTAATTTCATTTTTTTTTAATAACGTTTTTTGTCTCTCCTGTAAAGTTACCTATTTGGCTGTTAAGCCGACGATTTGTGAAGTTTTGTTTCAATTTAAATACGTACAAATTACTTAGTTTACCCAAACTAAGAACGTAATAACCTATTTTGTACAGTTGTTTCTTGTGGTAATTGTTGAATGAAATGTAATTTCATAATCTGTTCCCAAAAAGTGCGGCGGCTTATGGAACATTGAATGCAACTTTTCCTTTCATGGTTTTTCACTCTTGTGCTTGTCACTTGTGCTTTTAAAATTTCCATGACAAAAACACAGCATTGCAAAATGGCACGCGGCGCTTCATTTCTTTAATTCCTTTTGGGGAAGCAGGCATACGTACATTGTTTTTCTCACTATTATTTAGCGTGTAAGAAAGAGATGCAGCATTATTCTAATAGAGAACATACAGTTTATGCTTTTTTGTGCCATCGCCCTGTGATGATCTCGCCTTTGGGCCTACGAAATAATTCTTTTAAAATTGAGAGATCGATTTAGAAATATATTTAATTTTGTAACATGGAATGGTTTCAGCATACGATTCTCTGTTTCCAATTCTTGGGGGTGATTTATGGGTCCGGACCACTAAATAACCACATGTGTTTGCGTGGCCCAAGTGCATGCGAACCCCGGCAAAGGCCATTCTTCACAAAACTAAGAAGGAACCCAGAAGAACATTTAGAGGGATTTTTTCAGGTTCATTATCAAGTCAGGGGCGGCCGATGAATGTTTGCCCGAGTGGTGACTGACTTTAACGCGAGCAAATTGATTTGCGAAGCAATTGTCTTGTGAATTTTCTATGGCAGTAGGGAATTGAAAACTAGGCAATAAAGATTAATCTTGGTACATTTAAATATACTAGAGCGACGCGCCGATTAGGGGTTAAAATATTTAACATATTTGTCAAAATAAGATTGCAGAATTCGTTAAATAGTGACGCACGCAGAAAGAACGAAAACGTGTACAGACAATGTTTATATAATGTTATTATATAACCAATAAAGTCGACGCAAGCAATTAGGACGAGTAGTGAATTGAAGTGCGCCACTGAGCTCTTCTTTTAAGCGTTATTGGGATACTTTATGACTCCGGCGCAGACAAAATTAGTTTACACCGGAAAAAAAGCGAACATGGTTCCTACACAAAATTCTCTGAAATAATAGTTAAAGTGTGACATTTTTGACTATTAAACGTTGATATATGCATATTGGGAGATGTGCTTATCACTTAAGATTTGAAGAAGTGGCTAATAAATTATTGAAACCACACAAGGAGATGATTGGGGAGCCAGAGGGTAGGGGGGTTGGAACGAGACAGTCGGGGAAAGAACCTGGGGACGCACGGTCGGGATTAAAAATCATCGAGGTTGAATACACGGTAGAATAATAGCTCTGTGCGCGTAAACCGGGGATAGTTCATTAAATTAAGGGATGGTAGTCGCGAGGAGACCAGCTCGGTGCTTCTGAATCGGGGATGTTTCATTTTAATTGAACAAAGGATAGTTCGTCTTTATTAAACACAACAAATCGACGCGAGAATTGTGTTTGACGGCTGCATCTTGGAATAAATAACTGCATGACGGGTTGTGGTTTAGAAGTGCTTGTTTGAATTAAATATTATTGTAGTGAATTGATTTGTGAAATTATTTTGTGCAACATGGCGAATTTGGTAAGTTTGTATAAAATTATTAACATATTTAGTACGGGCCTTGCAGGGAAGAGTCAATTAGGGTTTATATACAAGCCTTAGGAATCTAGGACCTTTTTTTGTCGAGCGTTGGGGAACGAGGAGCTTTGCACGTTTCCGGGTTGACCGTCTGGCGAGGTGCCTTTGTTGGGTGAAGTTATTCTTGAGACAATAACGTTGTAAAATAATAATTTTGGGATACAATTAACTAACTAGCATTTGAAGCACAAAGTGCGCTTTCGGGCAATAAATCTTAGACGAGAGACTTCATTTAAAAGACGGGATTTTGAAACCACAAAACAATAATAAAATCCTTTAAAAGTGCTTTGTTGGTGATCGAGAAAACTAGGTTATTGGGTATTCTCCAATACATAACGGGTAACAAAATACAGAGGTATAGAATGTAGGTATAAATTAATGTGTAAAGCGCCTTTGAGGTGATTATTATTATTTACGAGTTTCGTAATAATATTTTTAAACGTAGCTAGGGGACTATATTCAGGAAAGGGTTTTAGAAAAAAAAAGCATTAGGTAATTTAACAGTTTATAAAATGGTGCGTAGCATGGGCACCTTTGTTTACTAACAAAATCTGACATAATTGAATTCCCACTCCTAAAATTTCCCACACCTCATTCCAAATTTTAGGTATCACAACAAGTCTATTACATAGGACTTTGCATAAACTTGGTTCGATATCTTATCATATCACCTTGGTTCACGTTCAGGTATATTTTTTTCGATATATTCAATTTAGCAAAAAACTTTCATATTGTCGGTTGAATGAAGCCGTCGGTAGGTATTCACATTTTAGCGTAATGCGCTATATCCACCTACTTAATTAACAAACTCTCTTTCTTCAAACTTAATTGAGCGGGTTACGACTCGAGAATGGACGGCGGTTGTCGAATGGATTTACAGGTCAAGCTTTCCTATTCCACCATGAGGAAGTATCTCACGCGACTTTATCGGGGGGCGATGTGATCGAAATGCAGGTGGGCTTACACTATTTTTCTAATGTGGAGGCGAAGTAAGCGATGGTCGTGTCTGGTCCGAGCAAATTGGAATCCCTTGTGATCACATCTCGGTAACGTGGATCTCGCACCCGCTCTAGACCGGATTGGAAGCGTGGCCGGAGCCATTTCATGATGTCGACGTATGTACGTCACTAAGGCATTGGGGGACTTCAGGAGAACAAAGGACGTGCACCCATTTCCCCCTCCCTCTACCGCCGCTCCGAGGTACCAGCGGATAAAAGTTGTCGTCGCGGGAGGTCAATTTGATGCAGGACGAAGATTACGATCTGGCCGGACTACCTTCGTCATGGGGGAAACGAAGTGACGAAATTTGCGTGGGCTTCACTACCTTTAGGTTACGCTCGTGTGAGGTCTGCCTTGTCGGCGGAACGAAGGGAACATGACATATGGAATCGTTTTGGCAACCGATCGGCGGTTCTTTGTTGGAATCCGGATAAGTTTTCTTAACTACCTTTTGGTTTACGATTTAGGTATATTCCTTCGATATTCGATTTAGCAAAAACTTTCACATTGTCGGTTGAATGAAGCCGTCTGTAGGTAATCATATTTTAAGCGTAATGCGTTATATCCACCTACATAAGTAGCAAACCTTTTATTAACTCCCTCACACTAGGAATAGGGATCATCCAGCATCAGGGTGGGAATGTACTCTGGACGAAAGCGCAGCCGGGGAAATAGAAGGAAGGGAAGCCAGATTCACGACCTGGTGCCTTTCATTCTTGGACCCAGCACCCTGGACGCCGAGCTTGACATTCCTTTCTTTGAGCTGATTTTTGAGTTTGAGCTTGGGGTACGCCTATCGTAGAGCATATGCCCGTGACAACATATCGGGGAAGGTCCCAAGTTACGCTTGTGTATGTTATGCGAGAGGACGTATTTTTCATTCAAATCAAATACCGATGACCATCGCGATTGCAGGCTGGCGCATGTTTCTGTAACGTGCCTAGGAAAAACGTAATCAATATTTCTACTGGTTCGACGTTTCTTTGTTGGAATCCGGATAAGTTTTCTTAACTCCCTCACACTAGGAATAGGGATCATCCAGCATCAGGGTGAGAATGTACTCTGGACGAAAGCGCAGCAGGGGAAATAGAAGGAAGGGAAGCCAGATTCACGACCTGGTGCCTTTCATTCTTGGACCCAGCACCCTGGAAGCCGAGCTTGACATTCCTTTCTTTGAGCTGATTTTTGAGTTTGAGCTTGGGGTACGCCTATCGTAGAGCATATGCCCGTGACAACATATCGGGGAAGGTCCCAAGTTACGCTTGTGTATGTTATGCGAGAGGACGTATTTTTCATTCAAATCAAATACCGATGACCATCGCGATTGGAGGCTGGCGCATGTTTATGTAGCGTGCCTAGGAAAAACGTAATCATTATTTCTACTGGTTCGAGGCGGCGTGCTGGACGGAGAACGGGACTATTGAGGACATGAGTGACTGCCAAGGCGAGGGTCGGTGACATCAAAATCTTCCTTAATTAAATTCATACATCGCCAGATCAGAGGAGAGAGCGGCCCCACCGATCTCCTGACATTGCCGATTGTCTAATCAACTTCGGTTTAATGTTTATGCCGGTGCTTTAGAAGTTAATGGAACTCAAGTCATCGGCATGCTGAAGAACTTCAACATCATCATCAATCCAGAGTAGGATGTCACGTTCCAAAACCTCGTGCCACCCACACATTCCCTGAACAGTTCCTCATATCAAACGGTATGAGATGACCTCTCATCATCATCATCAACATATTTATAATTTGGCGGCGTATTGGTCGATATTATCCCCATTACCACTCTATGATCCAGAAACACACATCAAACCCTTTCCCGACAGAAGGCAAAACATGTCGATTTTCATTCGTCGCTTGCGACCTTAACATTCTCTGGAGGAGTTGGAATTGGAAGCTGATTTGGCGGTCTATGACCATCACCTTATCAGTTGGGCTATGGAGGAGTCCAATTATTTAAACAGCACATGTTCTGTCTCATGTTAATCCAAAATACCTACCCATAGAATCAAATTAACAAAATAAAACAAGCTAGCTAACTAACAAACTGCATCTAGAACTGTGAGTGTAGAATTATTGCACTCCGTACTGCTTTGAGTGTAAATCTTTTGTTAGAATATACATAAATGTCAAATTATTTTCATGATAGCATTTTATAGAGCCGCAGAGAGTACGCGACATCGCATCGAAAGGTAGGATCTTCTCAATTCGCCGTTTGAATGTAAATTTATATACTAGATGCTAGGAGGGAAAATGCAGATTACTTCAATAAAAATAGTCGTCGTTGAGGGTAGGTGTATAACAGGTGCTAGGGGAGGAAGCTGGATGAATATAGATAGATAATTTGTTATTTTTCAAGTTAGTCAGACCCAGTCATTGTTATTCGAAGCCTTGCAAATTGTAACACGCCATACCTAAAAGAACAAGGGTTTACCACAAATAAATTATTAATTAAATTGGATTAACTATACCAAACCACTAAAACAAAAAAGTACACAACGTTGTGGGGTTAGTTACAAATTGATTAATTAAGAGCATCTCGTCACGTTTGCATAAAAGTATTACGTGATGGGGTTGAGAAGGCGCTGCAAAAGGAATGCAGGGGAGAGTCGCGAGGAACGGGCGAGCTACGAGTTTTTAAAGGCCGGGAGGGGTTGCGCCTGTAGCTGTAGCACTGTAGCAGCATTATGGAGAAAAAAAATTGTTAGGTTTTACTTCGTAGGGGGGGGGGTTTATCACAGCCCTAAGAGTATTAAAAGCACCCATAGGAGGAGGAAAATAAATTCCACAGTAAAAAAAATGTATATTTTAAATTCTATATTAATATAATTTTTCTTCATAAATTTTCAGAATTTGTTTTAATTTTAATTTTATTGATGCAAACACAGCTTTACAGCCTCTACAGCAGGGGTTCCCAAACTTTTCCAAGTCGCGGCACCCTTAGAAAATTTGAATTTTCTCACGGCACCCCTGTCATATAATGTCTATCTGTGGTAGCCTCGGGACCGAGTGTCACCCCCAGGAGCACAATTCTCTAGCCACCCCCCCCCCCCCTCCCAGGACGGAGCAATTTTTTACCTACTCCACTGAATAATACAACTCGTAAAATGATATGCATTTATTGATAGAAAAACTTACAAGAAAATGCAAATATAATACAAGTACAAAAACCGTTTAGTGCAACGGGTGAGCCTGCAGCTCGCTGCACAATTTTTCAAACCGGGGAATAAGGCTTTTAACAGCTTTTTTTCTAGAATCGCCGAATCGGATACTGATTTCTGACTGATATCCAAATTATCGTAGTAAAATCTTGGGGAGCTTGAGCACGGAATGGATCTTGGATCCGTACAAACTTCTCCACTTGGTCTTCTGCGAAGTACTTGGCAAACCAGTCAGTTAACTGTGATAGGTGCTCTATGAAAAGGGTCAGCAAGTTATTTGAAACCTTAACTTCGCTATGGGCCATGTACTGTTGCAATATTGGAAAACAATTTTTGCCTCCATCATCACCCATTTTTCTCTTCCACAATTGTAGTTTTTCCCTGAATGATGAAATCTTGAATGAAAAAAATAAAAGTGAATGCGGCACGCGGCCGCTGCAAGTGCAGCACCACAACCGTATCGCCACTCCTGTGCCTCGTACCCAATCCATTCTCAGAGTGCGGGCAGGCCACGCGGGTGATTTTCCATTCCATAAAATGTTTGTATTCGTTCATGTCAATTTTTATTTTTAGTAGACATCAGAGGCGCCTCGCGGCACCCCTGACCTCTGTCCGCAGCACCCACTTTGGGAACCTCTGCTCTACAGCAACAATACTCAACCTTTTTTCTCTTCGGGCCACATACATGTATTTGTAAAGTTACGCGGGCCGCAACACCTACACTGGTATGACGAAAAAAAATCATCAACCTCCCACCCCTTCCCCCCCAACAAAGAAATATTCTTCTTCCCATTTGTCTTGAAACCAGTGGCGGCTCGAGCACTTCTTTAGTGGTGGGGATCGACTTTTTTACGTACCGGAATCTCATCACCCGTAGAATATTATTATTAATATTATATATTATTAAATTTCTCAAAAAAAATTTTTTGATGGTCTAATCATGCTAGTCGGATATATTTAACACAAAATAATATAAAATTTCTATAGAAATATGCCAATTTACAATGAAATATAATAAAAATAAAGCTTTACCTTGCGAGATTATTATCAAACTAATTTGAACGCGAGCGATTCCCGCCCGTAACTTCGCAAACAAATGGTTCTATGGGGATCCAAAGGATTGTCCCCGCAGATGCTTGAACTCACATACTACTGCGCATGCGCAGTTGCATACGATCGAGAAACAACGCAAGGAAAGTATGGGGATAGTTCGGATTGTCCCCCAAGTGCGCAGTAATTCTGCGCACTGAGAAATAGACCTGCTTTTTTTGCGCCGTAAATTGTTCGCTGTACGCGCGTAGGGTCTTATTAAAATCATCCGGAATAATTGTTTGTATTTTATTTCTGCTAATGTTAATTACTTTTATGTTTAAAGAATTCATTCATTTTGGCGGCATCGAATGTTATTTCCTTTAGTAGATTTTGAGTGTAACTGGTGGGGACTGTCCCCATTGTCCCCCTGTAAAGAACCGCCACTGCTTGAAACACTCTCTTTTCGTCGGATATTTTTCGAGTGCAAGTATGTAGGTACCTGACTAACCAGTGACATTAACCCGTTTTTATGTATTATAATTGATGCGTTGGTTTCCAGAAGTTGCACTTTTTTTATTTATAAATTATTTGCGCGCGTACTTGTGTGTCAAATATTTGTTTTTTGGGAATAAATCTTTGCAATTCGCGTTTGCAATACCAACCTTCTTACACATCTGCCCTGATGATGGACACTGCAATGCTGTTGAAAACTGAAACGTTGGCTAAAAAAGGAGGTAGCGCAACACAGAATAACACCCCAAAAACAAATAACGAAAATACTTTTGGCCGTGAACATCTAAAAAACGTATCTCACTCTTATACCAGATTATGTGGACCATAATAACAATCCTTTTCGGGTATCACTATGTGTGCGTCAAAATTGAAACGAATCTCAAGATATACGAAATTTAGAATGATAGATTTTTTTTAAATCAAGTTCCAGATAATAAAGTGCTTAGGGCCACACACAAAAGCTTGCCGGGCCGCAGGTTGAGTATGGTTGCTCAACAGGGTCCACACCCTGCTAACGCATGATCCAGATCAAAAAAAAAAAGATTTAAAATGATAACAAAAAATCAATTTTTCTTATTCCAGCCACCTTCATTCCGAGAGAGACTCCATCCCAGAGGTTCCCGCCGTTTACTTCTGCTCCCCGACCGAGGAGAACCTTGGGCGAATCAGCCAAGACATGGAAAACGGCATCTATGACTTCTACCACCTCAACTTCATCTCGCCCATCTCCCGCCAGAAGCTGGAGGACCTGGCTGCCTCGGCTCTGCAGTCCAACTGCGTGGCCAACATACAGAAAGTCTACGATCAATATTTAAATTTCATCTGTTTAGAAGAGGACCTGTTTGTGTTAAAGCATCAACAGTCTGATTCGTTATCGTATTACGGTGAGTCATTTTGAACTTGATAATTCAGAATTATATATTTATTATATTGTTTGATTTTGAAAATAATTATTTAGTTTACCAAAACTCTTGTAATAATCCATTAACCACTAGGACCCATAAGCTTGTTTACACGACAATGTAACATTACTAGACATACGTATGACGTATGAGGCATACCTGACTTATTAATAGGATCAGTGGATTATTAGTGGATATTATATTAGTGGATCAGTACATTTTTAGTATGGCGGAAGACATTATGACATTGATATTCACATAGTTTGAGCGAAAATTCTAAATACACTGCAGTGTTTTTAATACCTTCTGGTGGTTCTTTATCTTATTTACTCCGAGATTATGGAAGGATTTTTAGTAAAAATGTCTGTAATAGGCGCAGGTAGCAAGACAGCGACGGCATTTTCAAATGTTTTACCTAAAGTTGCAGTATGTATTTCATTTAGAATTTAAAATATTACAGTTAAAAAGTAGTATTAGTTTTAGAAATTTATTTATTTATTTATTTACGCCCTTTTTCGGGGCTTTTACATATACAATTTAAAAATTACACTTGATTAAATAAAATATAAATACTATATATTTCTTTTACCAATAAATATAAAAGGTATATATTTATTTTACTAAGAAATATACAGTATTTATTTTACATAACTGAACTGCCTCAGTAACAGCATTTTGTATTTGTCTAAAGATAAATTGAAGATGTCCACAGACTTGGTAAAATTATTTCCCTCCATTAGTATTCTGGGCAAAGAGGAATACATATGGTAGTTAGTTCCAGAATTTCTGCACTGAAATAAATCCTGACTTCTAGTATTATGTAGAGGAATCCGGAAGCTTATTAATTCAAGCAATAATGGACTATCAACTAAATCATTTAGAATTTTATAAAGAAATACCAAGTCTGTGAAAATTCTTCTGTCTGACAATTTGAGCATATTCATATCATTTAAAATAGTGTTGTAGTTCAACAAAAATTTAGAAAACGTAAGAATTTATTTTGTATTCTTTCAACAGCTTGTACATGTGTATTATAAAATAGGTTCCAGACGGGAGAATTGTACTCAAGTTGACTTCTAACAAATGCAAAATATAACAGTTTAATACACTTTATATTTTTAAAATTTCTAGTTAGCCTAGTTATAAATCCCAACATTTTTAAGCCCTTATTAGAAATTTCTGTTATGTGGTTAACAAATGAAAGATTTGATTGAAAAGTGATGCCTAAGTCTTTAATTTGTGTTAATGTCTCAAGAGTATTGTTATCAATGTTGTAATTAAAGATCACTGGATTTTTTATTCGAGAAAATCTAACTACTTGACATTTTGAGATATTTAAGTAGAGTCTATTTTCATTACACCAAATCAACAATTTGTTGATATTATACAAGTGAATGTCTCAACATGTTAAATGTAATTAGATTTTCTCGTCGAAGAGTTTAGATTTATCTGGAACTATGCTTGATACTCTTCTTTATGGAACGTACAGAGATTTTAAGCGTGATATTATTTTTTCAGCAATTAATAAAGGTGACACAAAAGACACAGAGATGGATAGCATTATGGACAGTATGGTGGACAGCTTATTTTCATTATTTGTTACATTAGGTAAGTTATAATACAAACATTCATAAAAAAAATTGCTGCTTTTAATAACAGTAAATAAAAACTAACGAGAAATTAAAATGTTTTCCCAACCTGCAACCTCGGTGACACAACTGCCACAATTATTGCACTCTTAAATTTTCCTTTACCATCAACATTTAACTATAAATTTTTAACATCAACATCTGGGTTTTTCATAGTTCAGACTACCTTGGTCACAAAACACAAAGGTCATAATTATTAAAAATGAAATCATGTTCTCTTCTTTTGACATACGTATAAAGGATATTACAACACGTACCTAAAGGATTTTTACCAGCGATTCTTGAGTATATATATGGAGTACAAAAAGTAGATGTCATTTAGCTGTCCAGTGATATATTTTTTTTCTATTAAGAGGGAATAACCAGACAAAACCTGAAATA
This sequence comes from Limnephilus lunatus, assembly GCA_917563855.2. Classification (NCBI taxonomy): domain Eukaryota; kingdom Metazoa; phylum Arthropoda; class Insecta; order Trichoptera; family Limnephilidae; genus Limnephilus; species Limnephilus lunatus. The sequence continues at coordinate 41,323,014 of OU830594.1, forward strand.
TGTCATTTTTAAATCAATTTTTAAATATATTGACTCTTTTCCACAACAAAATTATAAATTGATTTCGAAAGACCGTTCTTTTATCTAGTAGAGATATGTTTTAAATTTTGAGAAAATATGTTTATTTTTAGTACAATAAGGTTTTACCGTAGGTCGTTAGCAGATTTGTTAAATTTTCAAACGATATATACAAATAGAATTAAATTATATTATACTTGATGTTGACAATTTTTCTAAGAAGTCACATTTATTTACTTATTTTTATTCTGCATAAAATGTGTATTCTCTATACGAGCTCATATTATTTTTTTTTTGTTGTAATACATAATTGTATCCTATAACTAAATACTAGTTGTTATCACACGTATATATGTACTTGGTTTAATGTACATTCTTATTTTGTTATCATTATAATTACCCTCCTGTGTACCACTGTGAATCATGTATCATGTATCACCTGATTGTAAAAGCCATTTTATGGCTGAAATAATTAAATAAATAAAACACATTTCAAATCATATAATCATGCAGTAAAATAAATCAATAAATTATCTGGGAAAGTTATATGTTTCAGATTTTTAATTTTAGTTTAAATAAAATTATAAAAAAGTTCCGCACACTGGTTTTGTGATGAAAATAATTCAGTTTGTCTATTTATTTACGGTCTTACAAACTAATATACTTAAAAAAAAATTACATTCTTATTTTGCCTAGACATTACTGAAAAATTATAAATACTTATGATAAAAAAATAATTACAAAAAGTACATAAGTTTAATAGTTTTATCATCACGCCTTTCAGCATTTTTGAATGTAGGTATAAATTAAATCAAATTTTGAATGAAATAAAATCGATATTGCGTTATTATTTTAAAAAGCTGGGACGGAGAATAATAAATCTTTCTCATTGGAACCGCCCTGCATGATCGTAAGAACATCTTTCGACGAAATATGAATTCTCGGCCGCTGGCTGGTTAGTCGCCCTTAAACAAAAAAATATTTTTAAATCAAACTTACATTACATTGATCACACTACTACACGTCTGCGACAGGATCACGTTATACTCGCCCTGTTTCATGTGTAGCCGTGCTGCTGGAACGAGATGGGGTGCTTATCACCGCTAGGCACAAATCACACATCGCCATTGATCACACTACTACACGTCTGCGACAAGATCAAGTAATATGTGCCCTGTTTCGTGTGTAGCCATGCTGTTGGAATGAGATGGGGTGCTTATCACCGCTAGGCTATACCCGACTACTCGGTTGCGACATGTGATGGAAAAATATTTTTATTGTTTTTAACCCATTGGCCACAGAATTATTGAGCTAAAAAATTGGCCTTCGCCAATGACGTTATATATTATAAATAGACTTGCCATAGTCTCACATACTCACAATATAATGTGGAAAGCAAGCAACACTCTTTTGTTTTCAGCGGTTTTCAGTATAATTTCTAAATTCAAAAGTTTATTCCTGTGTGATAAAGTCCAAAGAATGTATATGTGTGAATGTCATAGATATATGTTCGGGCAGGGTGTTAATTTCTTCGCCGAATACAAAAAATACAATAGGGCAACGACAGTTTTCAAATGGTGGAAGTTGTCGTCAATACTTGTTTTGTTTTACCGCAAGCAAACAAATAAACAGAGTGTTTAGGCTGATTAGTCTATTTTAAAATAGAAAAAGTTTACTTAGCAACAGTAATTTGGCTGTTGCGCGTCCAGACCCTTTACTTTAGTAGGCCTTGAATTTTCTCTGATGCGTAAAACCGCGGGCGGGAAACATGAAAATTAATTGTAATATTTATAATAATTGATAATAATAAGTAATTTGCGTGTACTTACAAATGAATAGTTATTCCTTCGCCTTAACCGTGTAATTGAAGCATTTTCTTATCACACAGGAGGGCATTTTGCAATGCAATTTACTTTCTGGTAAGTGCTGGTAAGACACGACCTCACTCGACGCGTAGCAGTTTAGTACTAAAGTACTAGAAATAGAGACCGTTACAATTGTCCTGTATTTGGCTTCCCACTTTGAGATTTCTTCCCCGCGTCCAGTATTAACGTCTTTGGCCTTCACCACTGAATTAATTTTGTACCAAAAATTGAAACCTGCATTGGGGTACTAAATCTATTGTAATTTTGAACCGTATATTTGAATGAATTAATTTCTTTAAATTTGTTTACAAATTGGATTAACGTAAAGCAAAACATAAAAATAAGAATTCAAAAAATATTAAAATATGTGTAAATAAGGATACAACTATAACCTTCTTTTTTTTTCATAATTTTTTTTCCACATTTTTATTTGAAAAGGTACAAAAAAAATAATATTCGTAATTTGAATGTTAATAATTTTTGTTTTTTATGAACTTTTAGTCCTCAAAGCAATCAGGGACTTTAAGGGTCACTACCAAAAGTTTAGAACCGCTCGCAATGTTGAAGAAATTAAATGGCGGCTGGCTGCATATAAAACTTGGAACACAAATATCAGAGAGAAAACATATTATTGCCAATTCAATGAAATGAATGATTAATTACCTACAAAACGTTCGGCATTCAAAATTTTATTAAAAAATGTTACTGTCGTGCTCGTTGCCCGTTTTTTGGCGGACCTACTCTAGCCCGCCAGCGCGCCGGGGTTTGTGGCTAATGGGTTAATTGAAAAAAAATTTCATCAGACAGCAAAATGATATCTACATTTGTTACTCTAAATATGCTCAGGAATCTCTGGTTACAATCCTTCGGATTCGTGCTGTTATACCCTGCATATATCTGATAACAAAAAATCTCACACAGGCATAGCTAGTTCGTGGGTTTACTTGTGATTTTTTTTAAAAGCAGTATTATTTTACTTATTTGCATATTTTGCTTAAAATATAACATCAGGGAAAGGGGAACAAACCAAGTTGCGCGCAGCGGGTAGGTGGCGTGATCCCCTGCGATTTGTCAATAAATGAATCTGGCAGTATTACTGGCATATCATTTTTCAGTCCAAAAATAAAATTCACTCTTATTGCAATATCATTATTCAGTCCAAAAATAAAATTCACTCACAAATTACTAGTCCTTTTAACAATGGCACCCAGATTGCTGACTGCGTAAAATACTATGAATCCCAAATTTGGTAAACAAAAGTTTGGTCTCGTTTCCAAAACCGAATTTGTTTGTTACTCTATTTACTAGAGATGAAACGGATAGTTGTTCGACCGGATATCCGGCGAGCTGCGAGGCCGGATGGCCGGATATCCGGCGGCCGGATATACGGACCATTATTTCGTTGCATGTCGTGACGAGTTTAGCGCCGCACAGGTGCGGCGAACGCGATCAGATCAATAATGTCTGTGTTTTTTACGACTCTTTATATGACTCTTATGAGAAGTTGAAATATGCTCAAAGCAATTTGAAAACATTTTATTCAAGAAAGTAGAAAACTCGAAAACAGAAATTCCATATCGTAATCTAGATAAAAATAAATACTTGAAACCATGGATCACTCCGGGTTTATTAAATTCAATCAAAGAAAAAGGTAAGCTTTACAAAAAAACAATTAAATTCCCAAACGACAAAAAAATTGAATTTAATTATAAAAAATATAAAAATAAATTGACACGCTTAATAAAAATTAGTAAAGATGAATATTACAAACATAAAATAATAAGTTCCGAAAACAATCCCAAAATAATCTGGCAAATAATTAACTGTGCAATAGATAACAATAAACAAAAACATACAATCAAGGTAATTGTAGACGAAAATGACATAAAAATAAATGCAAAGGAAAACCCTAAAAAATGTGCTGATATATTCAACTCCTTCTTCGCGAAAGTTGGACAAAACCTCGCCAAAAAAATTAATGTAACAAAGGGAGCGACAACTCAACTAATTATTGAAGATATACAAAGCGTAAACTCACTGTCCCAATTTAAAATGATCAACCAAGTAGATATTCTAAACATTATTGAAAATATGAAAGGAGGGTCTTCACCGGGTTTCGACAACATAACAGTGAATGTTATAGTACGGGAGGCGAAGCAGGGATTTTGGGATTTACTCAAGCGCGTCAGATTAACTAAGGGGAGATACCTCCCGACCCTGTTATGGACTACCACCATACATGAACCCATAATATTGGTGGGTACGGCTAGGAGAACCGATCAGATTAGTAAAAAAAAATCGATCCCTGTAGTTACTCGAGCGTGTCAGATTAAGGTATTGTGAGTTAATTACATACAGAAAAGTTTACATTTTAATAATCTGACGATTTGACCGTGACGTAAGAAAATTAGCGAGTCACAAAGTTGCAAAAAAAAAACGTCACGTGGATTTACTCGAGCGCGGTTCATTTTTCTTTTATTTTGAAGGAAATAATGTAAGGATCACGGAAATAGTATAATCTGACGATTTCAACATGTCGAAGAAGCTAAAATCATCATTGAATGTGGAGCGTACAGTGGCTGACGGCTATGAGAACTGCCCACTAACTGTTGAGTCCATAGACATATGAATATTACTAGACCTGCCCTATGCCGAAGACCGAAGAAAATTTGTGTAAAAAAAAAATATATATTTGTTTTTATTATTGAATAGAATTACAATGAACAAAAAATAATATAGGTATAATGATAAAAAGAAAATCTCTTAGTGAAAAAAAAGGTTGAGAATGAGTTTTAATCTTCGTCATCATCAGTGGAATCGTCTTCGTACTGCAAATTCGAATCGATTTGGTCACCTTAATCAACGTCTTGCGTATCTGTAATCAAAAAATGGTTACGAAACTTAACAACGTTTTTTTATTTCATGATATTATTATTACATTAAAAATAAAACATACCTGAATCTGGAGTATCCCCTAGAGTGTCAGGTGTCGTGACAATATCTTGATATGCGTCTGGTAGTTGGTTGCCAACGAACCAAGTCATCTCCAACTTTCCATCCTCATTTTTCCAGCCGAAATCTGTTGCTGGCATCTCAGTGACGACTCGACAGTGGGCATTCCTCCACAAGCGTGCGATGTATTGCGTTCGTAATAAATGCTGCCGTAGCTCCGATTGGCAAGGTGGTAAATTACAAGCATCGTAATTGCGAACTTTTAATGAGAAAGGCTGTGATGTATCTGATACCTGATATGTTTTATTAAAGATTTCTATCCTAGCTCGGTTGACATCAGCCAATTTTTTTAAACCATACAAATGGCAGATAAAAGATTCCATAGTGATAATAATTCATCAACACTGTAAGCTTCGGATCTTAAATTTGCAAATGCTTGTTGAAATAGTACAGATCCCAAATATCGGCTTTTTTTGCCTCGTCTGTAAAAATCTGGATTGTAATCACATCATTTTAGCGCATGCAGAGCTGGTAGCGCTTGTGAAAAGAGTAGACCTAGCTTCTTAAAAAGAGCGGTTATATCGATATATGTATTTCACTTATTAATCTTCTTTACATAATGAATAAACCAAAGCGTTGCAAATCTACGAACACGAACGTGCGGCAAAACGGTTAGGGTGGGCATATGCTGAGACATCAGTCGCGCAAGGTAGTTCAGTAACGGATTTGTTACGTGTCCAGAAATCTGGAAGCAACATACGCTGGTGAGGCAGCGCAGTTATGAATCCCCACACGGGCACTTCGAGCGCGCCACTTCTGGCCACCGCGCAGAAAGGTAAAGATCGAAAGTGAGATATCGGTTACAGGGCAGTTCACTGTGAGATTTTTCTGCGCGGCGGCCTGAATTTACAAACTAGACTGGCTAAATAGGGATAAAATCTAATTCTAAAACAACAGACATTCATTCACCTTACACATTTGACATTTAATTTTGAAATAAGAACAAATACACCTTTGCTTATCTAATTCTTCGAGTACCTAACTAAGGAAGCAATCTTCCGCACAAACCCTCCATTGATATGCTTGGTGTAACTCTTAAAAGTAACCAGCTCAGGTAGGGGGCTCCATCAATGTTAAGTTAGCCTCTCAGAAACTGGGCGTACTGTGCAGGGTCCGCAGATACCGGACGGCGTAGTCCAGCGGTAAGGATCATGACTCGCATACCGAAAAATATGTTTTTTTTATAATAAATTTTATTTGATATAATCATATAATAATATTAGATAATTATTATCAAATAATTTTATTTGATAATTTTAGCAGGTCTAGTAATATTCATATGTCTATGGTCGAGTAGTACGTTGACGGGCGCTTGCTATTTATATTCTGTCGCAGAGCCGGAGGCCCTTAGGCCGCGCGTTCGTGTACAACGCTTTGGTTTATTCATTGTGTAAAGAAATTTAGTAAGTGAAATTTTTAAGAAGTTTAATTAAGCGATTTTATTTTAATCGTTATAATGGGTATATATTCTTTTTTGTTCATTGTAATTCTATTCAGTAATAAAAAATAAAAAAATAAACATAAAACTGTCAGATTAAGAAAACCCCTCCACATAATTGTCAGATTATAGGTCAGCACAACCAGGACATCAAGCTGAACCGTCTGTATAAATATCTGACGCGCTCGAGTAAGTCAAGGTCACGATTTTTTTTTACATTTTTAACAAACAGCCACGAGTTTAGGTTACGTCCAAATCGTCAGATTATTGAAATGTAAGCTTTTCTGCATGTAATTAACGCACATTACCTTAATCTGACACGCTCGAATAAATCCATTTTTTTTCAATTTTCTACCTCTTCATACGGCCACCCCCACCACTGAAGTCGTCAGATTAATATATTTCCGTTACCAGAAACACGTAGGGCGTATACGCTATTCATATCTGACGCGCTCGAGTAAGTCAATGTGACGATTTTTTTTTACATTTTTGATAATTTATACTCGCTCCCCCCACCACTGAAAGTGAATACATCACATAAACTTTTTTTCTTTTTAGCATCTAATCTTTGCAATCCAATAGGTCCCCACAACGCTCGAGTAACTACCCATTTAGCGTTAATTCCTCCCCTACTATTATATTTTAAAATCTATTAAAAGCCACGTGATAAAACCATTAACTCATCTAATTAATTTAAGTTTAAAAAATGGAATATTTCCATCTAATTATAAGAGGACAATTATCTCACCTATATTCAAAAGTGGAAACACACAAAATGTAACTAACTATCGACCAATTTCCCTCATTTCAAATATTGGCAAAATATTTGAAAAAATCATAAAATCTCAACTAATGGAATTTATTAAAAAATAACAAAATACTTCACAACAATCAATACTGATTCCAAAAAGCGCGCAGCACACAAGACGCGATTGCAAATGTCACATTATGCATATATAAAAACCTTGATGTGAGTAAAATATGTATAGGTATTTTTATAGATCTGAGAAAAGCGTTTGACAGCATATCTCATATAAAACTTATGAAAAAATTAGATAATTTGAACATTAATGAAAACGTAGCAAATTGGATAAAAAGCTACTTAAAAAATCGCCCTCAATGTGTCAAAATAAATAACATTTATAGTGACGAAGAGATATCTGAATATGGAATTCCACAAGGTGCTGTGCTAGGTCCTATATTATTCATCTTATATGTAAACGGGATATTCTCACAGTCACTTCATGGTAGTACAACCTCTTACGCCGATGATACAGTACTTATTGAAAGTGGAATTACATGGGAAGTAGTAAAACAAAAAGCAACAGAAGACATAAACATACTTAAACGCTGGTTTGATATAAATCTACTATCTGTCAATAGTGAAAAAACTCACGTTATACCATTTGCAATAAAATCAAAGGACGTTCCCGAAAATTTTGATGTAATTATACATGACAATTCTAAAGATCACAAAAATATAACTGTAAAATAAACTGTTCCACATTAAAATTTTTGAATAAAATTAAATACTTAGGAATAACAATAGACAAAAACCTGAACTGGAAAGATCAAATCAACCTTATTGTTAACAAAATAAGGAAATTAATTTACATATTTTTAAAAATCAGAAACATTCTCTCATTAGAAAATCTAACGTCAGTCTACCATGCTATAGTACAGTCGAATCTCCAATACGCTGAGTAAGCTGGAGAGCTGCATACAAAACAAATCTACTCCCTGTTGAAATTGTGCAACATCTAATTATAAAAATTATATTGAAAAAACCAAGAGATTGTCCAACACACCTTATTTTTGTATTAAAATTTAATGATCTAGTTCGAAAAAATATATTAATTCAAATAATAAAAGAAAAACAAAATCATAGCTTTTTAACTGTAAGTCGTACTCGTCAAAAACACATATTTCCAATACAAAAATGTAACACCTCATTTGCACAACATCATTACACATATCTAGGGAAAAAAAACTTCAATAGCCTACCTGAAAAGATAAGAACAATTGAAAACGATACATGCCTACTAAAAGCAATTAAAGAGCAATTCAAGGTAAAAATAACAAAATGATGAAATCAACTTCATAACTTATATAACTATTAAATTTGTCATTTTTTTTAAGTTCCTACCATATTTAATTATAAGATACAAAATATATTTTCATCCTGATACTCGTCCCTCTTCTAATTACAAGCGTCTGCTACAGAAGAGAAATAACATTTAAAAAAGTAATCAGTGAAAACTTATTATGTTATTTATTTTGTATTCAAAATAATTATAATTTGTGAACAGATTTAAAAAAAAAAAATTCATATTGTATTGGTAATAATTTAAAAAATATATTTATCTTCATCACTAATATGGTCTTTAATATTTTTCTAGGCAATATTCCAATAATTCGCAGTGCAAAGGGCAACGCAGCTGAGATGGTAGCTAAAAAACTGGATAAAAAATTGCGAGAAAACTTGTGGGATGCGAGAAATAATCTCTTCCATGGCAACACCGGGCAAGTGGGCGCCTTCAGCTTCTCCCGGCCGCTGCTAGTCATCCTGGACCGGAACATGGACATGGCAATACCGCTGCATCACACCTGGACCTACCAAGCCTTGACTCATGATGTCCTCGACTTGTCGCTTAACAGGTTTGTTCAATTAATCTAATTAGGGTATCAGGTAGCTCAAATTTTCTGATTTTTTTTTTCAATTTTGACTTATAATTCAGTCAAAATTGAAAAATTAGAAAAATTGCTTGTACATACATGTTTATATATTATGTATAAGTAATGTTTTCAGAATTTTCCTTACCACCTGTCGGCCTTTTTCGAACTAAACTTAAATTTGACTACGAGACCAAAATAGTTGACCAAACTGAATAATTATTTTTTTAATCAAAAGGTATCGCAAATATCATGTACGGGAAATTGCTACTTTGTTTATTTGTGTTTTATTAGAAAACATAAGCCTTTAGAGTTAATGGTAATTATTTAAAAAATAATCTTGCTCAATCTATAAGGAAAGACAAACATATGATGAAATATAAAATAAAACATTTAAAAAAAAACCTATTTTGGGTTGAATTTTTAAATTTGTGTTCCAATAGAAATCGGCCTTTTACAATTTAAATTTAAGCGCGTCAAAATACTTTCTTAATGATTTATATTTTTTGTTGTATATTTCATTATGTTTGCAGATTGGGTAGTGCAAAATTATTATTTTAAAATGATTTTCATTTACTCACAAATAATTGCCAAAGTTGTCTCTAAAATCATGAAAAGTCTATTTCTCTTATGGCCTATATTTTATAATTTGAAACACAAAATAAATAAAGTAACACATATCCTTACTAGATATTTGAACCTTTTGATTTAAAAAAAATATTATTCAGTTTGGTCAAGTATTTTGGTGTCGAATGGTAAGTACTAAAATATTATCTGAACATTTGACAGATTAATTAGCGTGTGTAAAATTGCAATTTAGTCACGTTAGACATTTCTCAATCCCGCAATGTCATTATCATGATTTGTGTATGAGGTATTACGCCGTGTTGCGCATTCTCCTTCTTCAGTCAACGTTTCGGACATCGTTTCACTATCCATCATCAGGGATAATCTTAATTGTTCTTGATATCCAGTACTTAATGGCTACATTAAACTAAACGCCGAAAACGTCTCTAATTTAACTAATTATACTGAAACATTTAAGATTGATGCACGCAACACAGTATCACTTCTACGTACATAAACACACACTTCTTCATAATCTACTCATCTGCCCTGATGATAGACACTGTTATTCTGTCCGAAACTTTGGCAAAGGAAGGAGAAAATGCAACATGGCGTAATATTCCAAAATAAATCACTATAATACTTTTGGCCGTGAAAATGCCAAATCATGTCGAACGATGTAATATTTAGATTGTTTTGTTTGCAGGGTAGTGGTGCACGAAGGGCCTCCAACTGAAGGCCCCCGAGGCAAGTCCAGGTCCTGCGATCTCGACCTCAAAGACAAGTTCTGGTCCGACCACAAGGGCAGCCCCTTCCCCACTGTGGCAGAAGCTATCCAGGAGGAGCTGGAGAAATACAGGTACGCACCAATTATATAAATGTGCTCTCTCCGCTGTAATATCCCGCCACTCGATTATCTGACACTTACTTCTGCCCTTATACTACATATTATTTGAAAGCATAAAATTCGGCTCTGTAATTTGCCAATATTCTCATGCCAAATTCAGTAGTCCTAATGCTGCCTTTACACTCAATATTCTACTTCTCTTTTTCCTCTACTACACTTAAGTAAAATTTACGACCTCCATAAGATTTTGATGAGATAGGACAGGAGCGTTTACATATTATACAACTTATGTAAATGGTAATTTAATGCTCATTTTTCGTAAGTTTAACATACCTAAGTAATTTTATTAGCTGTAAGACGACTTTCTACCAACGATTTGCTGCTGTCAAATTTATGCAATTTTGTCAATAAAGACAAAAGGACCCAAATAAAGTTTTGGAATAGAAGTTGGCTTGAGAGAAACAATTCTCCGAGCGCTTTTGTTCAGTTAACGGCGGAAATTAATGAAGTTCTTTAATATTATCCAAATGACAGCTAGATGACAGCAACCTACTTTGAATTGAAATGCGAGATAAAAGAAAAGATTGGACCGATAATTAAATAGAAGGATGCTCATTTTCAAAAAGCTTTTCTCCATCCAAAAAATAAATATGTAATATCTCTTGTTTTAGGAATTCAGAAAAGTTTCTTTTGGTTAACATTCGTTTTCGTGAGGAGTTTTGATTTGAGTTTTATCTAGCGTTATGTTTATATTGTTTTCGGGAGAATAATGTACTGTACACTTATCCTAATCAGATTTTAGTATTAATAATAAAAATACTTGTTTTTATGGGAAAAATATTCTATGAAAACCCATCTGTTAATTTTTGACATCTCGCACCGTCGCATTTTGGTGCCATTTCTTGCAGTAAATGTATCAACTTATCAAACTGATTTCATAAGCTGTGAAAAGGATGGAAGTTTGCGCGGGCATGATTAGACCTTCTAAAAAACTTAAGGACCAACTTCTGTAACTTACTATTAATTACAATAAGTGACTTACGTTTACATTGATAACTTTGCTATAAGTCAATTATGTAAGCGACTTATGGGAAAAAACGTATGTAAAGGTAGCCTAAGACTTTGTGAAAAGTGCTGGCTCTGTTTAAGGCTGCCTTTACACTCGTAAGTTTTTTCCCGTAAGTTGCTCACATAAGCGATTTATGGCCAAATTATCAATGTAAACCTTTTGAGCATGAGCAATGAGCATCCTTTTATTTAATTATCGGTCCATTCCTTTCTAATCTCAATGTTTCTGTTTATGATTATAATTCGAAGTCGGTTGCTGTCAGGTAAGCTAGCTGTCGGATAAAATAAAAGAACTCCATTAATTTCCTCCTTTAACGGCACAAAAGCGCATGGAGAATTGTTAAATTCAAGCCAAATTCTATTTCATCAATTTATTTGGGCCTTTTCGTCTTTATTGACAAAATCGCATTATTTGACAGCCGCAGATCTTTGTTGACAGGAAGGCATCTTACCGCAAATAGATTTACAGATGTAAATCAGTGGCGGTTCGTGAGTTTTGAGTGAGCTAGAGTGCTAAGATTGAAAAATACGACATTACTGATGTTGTTGTAACTGAAAAATTTAAGACTTTTCAAAATTTCAACTTTTTGTATGAAGATATTTCAGTATGTGGATGCGACGCATCCCTTGACTTAAAGAATCTTGAAGATCTTCATACAAAAATTTAAAATTTTGAACAAAATAAAATTCATTTTCAGGTACAACAACATCAATAACGTCATATTTTTCAAACTTAGTGATCTAGCTCACTGAAAACTCACGGACCGCCACTGATGTAAGTGGTCTCTATCATTGCTTACACAAGTTGAACTTCCGAACAACTTCCGTGAGCATTAATCATTCATTATCCTGACAATATACCCCAAAATATATTCAGAATCTTAACGACGTAAGTAAAGAAGCCATGTATACAAATTGCGACTCGCGACCCGTGTATTGGACGGACCTCCTGTCGAATTTGCCCTATCAAAGAAAAGAAGAAGAAGACAAATAATGTGGGAATCATAATGACATAAGTGAAGAAAGCGTGTAAACAAATAAACGCCCGCGGCACGGCGTATTGGATGAACGTACAGTCGAATTCACCCTAGCAGGCCTGGATATTAGACCTTCCCGCCGCGTTCATTTTAATTAATTCTGAAGAATGTATTACAAATATTGAAAATGTGTCTCACTCCCGAAGTAATTAATTCATCGTCTAGAAAAATAAAATCTGGTGCTTCACGCTAACTTTATAGTTGAAAAATGGGTTATAAAGTTTTTAAATCGTTTTACGTAAAATATATTAATGGTAAGGTATTGTTTTTATTAATCTTAAATACAAAGAACTTACATCCCCAGTGTTCTGTTGGAATAAAAAAGTTATTATAGTTACTAATTTGCCGGAAATGATTAAAATGTGAATTTTGAGCAAACAAAAATTATTAGGTTTGTGTTCCGCCTTAATTACCACAAGTCCGATGCATATGTAAACGCTCCTGTGAGTAACTTCTCAAAAACTTATGTTAAGTTGTAAATTTTTCTTATAAGTGTAAAGCTAGCCTGATACATGGCCGGCTCTGTGCAGGTGCAATTGGAGCAGTCCAGTTTGGGCGCCCTCTTGCAAGGCGCTTATAACCTAATACAGCGCCCTTGAGGTACTTTACTAGCGCCAGGTACCATTTGGCTCAGGGCCAATCCTGCTTTAATTGTTTAAAAATGTATGTGATTTTGGGTGTGAATAATTTAAATTGCAAGTACAAATTTTTTTTTTAAAGAAAAACCTGTTTTTATTTTTAGAATATTTTGTTGTGGTAGATTAGTGAGAGAACACTAGCATTATGTATGAGCGGAACTGGTAGGAACAAATATTTGAGTAAATGATGAGTTCTATTCTAAGTATTTGATTTATGGCCAGATCGTCGGAGGAAGACGTGAAGAAGCTGAAGAGCTCCATGGGCCTGGACAATGAGAGCGACATTGCGCTGAGCATGGTCAGTGACAACACACAGCGCCTTACCAACGCTGTCAACTCCCTGCCGCAGCTCATGGAGAAGAAGAGACTCATCGACATGCACACCAGCATCGCCACAGGTAAATCTTCACATTCTGGAATTTATTTATTAACGCCCTTTTTAGGGGGGCTAGGAATAGGAATACATTACGTAGTATTGTACACTGAATTGCTTCAGTAAAAATCTTTTGTATTTGTTATTTGTTAATATAATTAATAATTATGATAAATTTGAAGATGTCCACTGACTCATCATATTTATCCACAATTGACCTCATTTAACCAAGTAGTCCATATTTTTTAACAAATTTGATGATATTTGACTTTATTTGAGTACATTAATTTGAATTTAAATTACCAATTTTGGCTACACTGGTGTACTATTGTAGATCCAAGTATGATTGATTTAATTTACTGGGAAAGACAGATTTGTATTATTGTGATTCTTAGCCACTGGGCGACAGAGCAATTTAAAACTTTTTTCCCAGATTGCTCAAGATTTTTAGTCATCATTTTGAAATTTTTCCGCCCACATTAAAAAAACCATACCTCCGAATTTAAATATGGAGACAAACAAACTGATTATCTATCTTTTGTCGATTATCACATATTTGTAGGATTTGTAAAAAAAAAAATTAATAAAATCGTAAACTTTAAAACCGCACAAATCTTGAAGGTTAGTTTCTTTTGAAAATGCCGTAAATCAGTGGTCGGCAACGCGCGGCCCGTGGACGTCTTACTTGCGGCCCGTGAATGTTTTGTAAATAAGTTATCAACTATTCAACTTCAGGAAAAAGCACAACAATTTGAATGGTTCTCTTTAGCTACCGATGAAAGTAATGAGGTTTCAGATACTGCCCAACTTTTAATATTTGTTCGCGGAATCGATAAGAACTTTAATGTCTATGAGGAGCTTTTACAGTTATGTAGTTTGAAGGGAACGACTACAGGGGAAGATTTGTTTTGTAACTTAGAACAGTACGCGCCACTATCAATGCAATTACCATGGGAAAAATTGGTAAGTGTAACAACTGACGGAGGCAGGAACATGAGTGGACAAAATAAGGGCTTGGTAGGTAGAATTAAAACGAAACTGGCAGAAATAGGATGTGACATCCCATTATTTTTTCATTGCATTATCCACCAAGAAGAAAAAATGGGTTGACTCATCGTCAATTCTGTCAACAGTTTCTGTCAAATACGGAAGCAGATCATGGAGATGTTGTTTATTATTCTGTCAGTGCAGTACTGAAAAGATTTTTTGATCTCAGAAAAGAGATCAACACTTTTATGAATGAAAAGGGCAAATCTATTTCAGAACTAACAGATACTCAATGGTTAATAGATCTTGGATTTTTAACAGATGTAACTCGAGAATTAAATACGCTGAATGTACGACTTCAGGGTAAAAACAAATTAATCTTGATTATGCACACAGACGTAAAGGCATTCCAAATGAAAAACAAACTCTTTACAAAACATATTGATGAAAAAAAGTTGATCATTTTCCGAATTGTAAAAAGGCTATCGAGGAAGCTGAAATTAATTTTCATTGGAAAAATGATAAAATGAAGGATATTTTAATACAACTGCAAATTCAATTCAGCGACAGATTTGGTGATTTTGAGAAAGTTTCAAGCAAACTGAAAATTTTTGCAAACCCTTTTTCGTGTGATATTGAGGATGTACCGAGTCATTTACAAATGAATGTGATTGATCTCAAATCTAATAATGTTCTCAAAAGCTCTTTCTATGAAATCAATGATCTTGTTAAATTTTATGGCAGCTTGGGATCTGATTTTGAGGAATTGAAAAGGATTGCTCAGCAGTTCATTACAATTTTTGTTAGCACTTATTTATGTGAACAAACTTTTTCAATTGTCAATTATAGAAAAAAATAAATGTATTGCTCTTCTCACAGATGAGCATTTGAGAGGCATTCTATGAGTTGCAACTACAAATATGACAGCTAACATACAAGAAATAGCCTCCCGAATGCCACCTCAGACATCACACTGAAATTTGAATAAAATCATTTAGTTACTTTGTAGTTTTCATAAACATAATGTAAGTACATATTCCGTATACGAATTAAATTCCGTATGTTTTAACAATTTTTAATAGCAGTTTTATTTTTTCTATGGGATATGCCCAATTATACGTAGGTATATTGGACTTCTAGGGTTAATATCACAAGTACGGCCCGCCTTTAGTTTATTTTGCCAACTTGTGGCCCTTTCCTGCCAAAAGGTTGCCGACCCCTGCCGTAAATGATTCATATTCGAGTCACTGGATATTTTTTAATTTCTACACATTGTATATGGCCTACTTGATAACCGCAGGAGTAAATATATACTAAAAAACTCAATTTTTAACTGCAAACAGCTGATCGGAAATTTTGCGGCAAAAAATGTTTTATAGATTTTTGAGATCACGGAGTGTCAAAATGAATTGCATTTTTTACTATATTTAGTACATTTACCACAAAGAAGTTGCATGAAATTAGAAAGATACTTTTGTCTACAATTATCAATAAGTTATTATTAACTAATTTAATTATTTTAAATCTTACACCTTATACCACAATGTCAAAATCAGAGTGCCGCTTTATATTTGTGAATTTTTGACCCCCCTCCCCCCCATGTAAAGCGCCGTAACGTTTTCTTGTACCCCCCCCCCCCCCTAAACGTAACGCCCAAGTGACAATTTTTACTGCAAAGTACTGGAAAGTCGCTTAAATACCTTTTTTCTTGTTATAGCGTTTGCGGAAATAAATAAAACTAGAGATTTCTAACTCGCGATACATGCGTATATTGCTTATTTATTTATTCATGTAGCCATTTATAAGAAAATTGGAAATTATTATCATTTTTATCGGCCTTGTTTCCTTCCGGATATCCACAATTTAATACTGTTTTTCCTCATGTTCCGAATGCAGTTATACGAGTTCTCAAAAGGAAGATTTAAAAATCCACAGTATGATTCACAGAAGAGAAAAACCTTTTTCATATCCTGATTGCAACTATTCGTGTTCTCAAAAGGGATATCTAAGAAGTCACTTGCTGACTCATAGTGGAGAAAAACCTTTTTCATGTTCCGACTGCAACTATTCACGTACTACAAAGAGATATCTAAAAGTGACATGTTTATCCACAGTGGAAAAAAACGTATTTCATTCCCTGACTGCAACATTTCCTTTTCTCGAAAAAATAACTAAAACGGCACTTGCTAACTCACAGTGATGAAAAACCTTTTCCATGTCCTGACTGCGACTATTCATGCGCTACAAAAAGGTATCTAAAAATTCACATGTTTACCCACACTGGACAAAAACCTTTATGTCCCTACTGCAATTATTCATGTTGTACAAAGGAACTTCTTAGAAATCATTTGCTGACTCACAGTGACATAAAACCTTTTACATGTGTCTACTACGAGTATTCACGTTCTTCAAAGAGGCACCAAGAAAATCACATGTTCATCCACAGCAGAAAAAACCATTTTCATGTCCCGAATGCAGTTATTCAAGTTCTCGACAGGGAGATTTAAAAATCCACAGCGCGATTCATAGTGGAGAAAAAACGTTTTTCATGTTCTGAGTGTAACTATGCATATACAAAGAGAAATCTAAAAAAATTGCATGTTTTCCCATAGTAGATAAAAACCTTTTTCGTGTCCCAGCTGCAAATATACATGTTCTACAAGACAACAAATAAAGCGTCACATATTTACCCACAGAGTAGAAAAATCTTTTTTATGTCGCAATAGCCACTATTCATGTTATCGCAAGGGACATCTAAAAAATCACGTGTTAACCCACAGTGGACAAAAACCTTTTTCGTTTGCCGACTGCAACTAATCATGTTCTCAAAAGTGATGTCCAAGAACGCACTCGCTGATTCACAGTGGAGAGTAACCTTTTTCATGTACTGACTGCAATTATTCATGTACTACAAAGGGATATCTAAAAAAATCATATATTTACCCACAGTGGAGAAAAACCTTTATTAGAGAATTTTTATTCCATCAAAATTTAAACACTAAAAAATTTCGAAATAGTGCTAGTAAGTTTGTTAGTAACGACATAATTTTGGAGGTTTAGAAAAGTGCTTTTTTGATGAATGTATCCATCTACAATCTTATTTAACAATGATAGCTTGAGATGGAGAACTGCCCTGAAAAACCTAATGGATTTCACATTTTAGGTTCTAAGAAATAAAGAACTTTACAATAAAACTAATAAATTAACAATTTACCTAATCATTGACATAGCCTTAAGTTTCTAATTCCCTATTTTTTATTTAAATAAGAAAAACATGTTACGTAACGCGTTGTACGAACCCCCCCCCCCCCCTGTAACGCACAGTAACGTTTTACTAGACCCCCCCTCCCCTCCCAAGTGCGTTACGTAATACTTGAACGGCCCCTAAGACATATTTTTTTAAATTTTTTTTTTTTATTGAAAATTTTTTCTTTGGTACAATACATACAATAGATACATAAATATGTATAATGAAAGTATATAAAAGCTTAATACAATTATTATTATTACAATTATATCATAACAATACACATTATTAATCTTGTGTTTTTGTTGAAAAATTCTCACAAAATATGCAATTTGACAGCTGGTTAAATTGTAATTTACTGGGATAAAAGCATAGACATATGAATATTAATAGACCAGAACAGAAAGGTGAGGGGTAGAAACCAACTACAGCGGGACGAAGGGCAGGAAGACAGCTTTGGTGATATGTGATTCGTCAAATCTCAATCTGACAGTATATAGGCATCTCGCATTATAATATCACACTTTCGTTCTTAAAAGTAAACTCTGCTTTTGAATGAATTTACCTTTTTTACATAGAAGAGCGAATTGTTCATCGCGTAATGAACACATTTGCGAAGTCCAAATATTCAAAGTAAGGTCGCCTATAAGGTCGAGTTCAATATTTTGTGGCTGTATTAAGTGAAGACACTTTTATAAATGTTTCATAATTTACTTACCCCGTAAACAGGGACGGGCACACGCCATGTATCTCGAGTGACAGTGTATGTTACAAATTGATCATATTATGTGATCTGAATTGGCTTAAAATAGTGTAAAATAATGCTTGTTTATGGAATGTAATACGGCAATTTTGTTTATTCTCTTTTTCACTTCTATTTTTACACGTTTTCAAAACACAAGCCACTATGTTTACCGTTTTATTTCGTAAAATGCACCGATGAGTGCTCGACGCTGGCTTGCGGAAGAATGATGACGTCACATTTTTTAGATTAACGCGAAGCCATACTCGATCCCGGCCGGTTCCAATGGAATGGTTCCAATGGGAGGGGGAAATAATACGCTTTTATCGCTTAGGGCAGGTCTACTAATATTCATATGTCTATGGATAGAAGTTAACCCAACTAAACGAAATTTATATGTTTATCTTCGTTAGGAATCACTCTAATTGAAAAACTTTAAATATTGGAAAAGAAATGAAAAAATGTTTGTTAGTGTTTTTTTAAGATTACAAACAATATTAATGAAATTGTACTGTGAATTATCGAGTTATCATGTGAAGCATGGATACAGGGATTTCGTACACCTCTCTTTGGGCTGGCTGTGTTAAGTTATCGATTTGACCGTGCTAGACTCATGGTTGGGTTAGTTATTTGTGTGTAGAATTTAAAAATAAACTTTTATTACCCAGGAATCTTGGAGAATATAAAATCCCGAAGACTTGATTCATTCTTTGAGCTAGAGGAGAAGATCATGAGCAAAACGGCCATCGAGAGCAAGACCCTGCTGGACTTGCTGAGCGATTCCGAAGCTGGAGCTCCTGAAGACAAGATGAGACTGTTCATCATCTACTACATCTGCACTCCTCACATCTCGGAGCAGGACTACGCCAAGTACGAGGCGGCTCTGACAAACGCCGGATGTGATATGCACCCCATGGCTTACATTAAAAGATGGAAGTATGTTGCGTTACATTTCATTTAATGTTACATTCAATGTTCATATCCAGAAATTGACACTACCTTAACGTTATAAATTTTGTTCTCATCAAAAACAATAAAACCATGAAACAAAATAACACTCTTGCCTCCTATTTCTAATGTTAAACAAGCAAGTTTTTGTTGCAATTTCTTGCCTGCACGATTAAAGTATTTTCGGGCAAGATTGTCGTGTATTGCCTACTATTGTCGATGTATTGTCCTGTCTTGCTACCTAGATTATGATAATATTGCCGGGCCAAATCAATTTTCTTCTCGCTCCATTAAATATTATGTGTCTCTCTGTTGGCCACCTACCCGCTACCAAAAATGTCATAACTTCATATGCAATTATATTACTAAATAATTCCATGATTTTGCTTCCAAGTTTATACAAGTTTGGTATACATGTTTGGTTTGATTTGGTTGCATTTTTTATACAGAGAGACCTTTTTTGCTTTACGGCAATCTTGACAGGATGCATCATCGGCGAGACTATTGACAGGCAAGACAATTGTTTGGCAATAATAGGCAATTTATCTTGCTTGATTACCAGTGATCACCAAACTAGGTCTACGTTTCCATTAAAATACTAACCCCTGAAATTTTTTGTAACAGGGGTTATACAAAGATGTCCGGCGGTACAGGGCAGTACGAGGGAGGCGGCACTAAAACAGTTTCTATGTTTTCCAAGCTGATGTCACAGGGATCTTCCTTTGTCATGGAGGGTGTGAAGAATCTAGTAGTAAAGAGACATGTAAGTAAAAATCTTTCTCATTTTACACACACCTATATTTATATCATGAACCATATTACATCATGAACTGTAGTTAATATTATTGCATATTCCTAATCATTTTCCTACCTATTCCTGTTTCGATCTCCGCCTAATATATGTACAGTATACTGCTAAGCGTGAGAGGCAAGAGCCATAGAAGACTATAAATGCTTCCTGCCGTCTAAGAGTTAAAATCTCTGTGCCTTGGGAGGATAATCCACCACTTTCTCCAATGAAAACTTGCCCCGGGTTACGAATAACCAGACAATATTTGAAAATCTCCTACTACCACCATTGTAAGTGGAAAATGTAGCTGAGGAATCGAACACGCTACGCCCGGGTGGGACCCAAACGCGATGCCAACTCAGCCACTGACTGGTCATTGGTTACTATTTTGTTGTCTAAAAATATTCTCCCTTCCAGAACATGTCGGGTGGCCCGGGCGGCATGTCAGCGGGCCCCAGAGGCACAGGGGACCCCGGCGAGTACCTGCTGTGGCTGGACCCCCGCCAGTTGCGGGCCTCCGAGGCCCCTGCCACAGCACACATTACCCCCCTCTCTGACAATATTCTCCCTTCCAGAACTTGCCAGTGACTCGTACAGTGGAGGCGGCCATGTCGGGTGGCCCGGGCGGCATGTCAGCGGGCCCTGGAGGCTCAGGGGGCCCCGGCGAGGACCTGCTGTGGCTGGACCCCCGCCAGTTGCGGGCCTCCGAGGCCCCCGCCACACCCCGCACTACCCCCTTCCACGAGGCTGTCGTGTTCGTGGTGGGCGGAGGCAACTATATTGAATATCAGAATCTGGTGGATTATGCTAAGGTTGGTATTTCCATTACTTATTTGGTGCAGTTTGTGATTACATTAAATAATCGTTTGACAAATACATTCTGTATTTTAGTCTGTTATTTACACTACATTTAGGATACTCCAGGAAGACATGGCACGGTTAGAGGAATAAAATATTTATATTTATAATAGAACATTATTCGAAATGATTCAAGGAGAAT
The DNA here is from genome assembly GCA_917563855.2 of Limnephilus lunatus. Taxonomy (NCBI): domain Eukaryota; kingdom Metazoa; phylum Arthropoda; class Insecta; order Trichoptera; family Limnephilidae; genus Limnephilus; species Limnephilus lunatus. Next base: position 41,344,264 of record OU830594.1, read on the forward strand.
ATGCCAAGACAGAGTTGTGTGGCATTCCATCTTCTCTCCCTGTCCCTACGGTGAGATGGTTAGTTAGTTAACCACTCAGCAACGTAAGCAGATATATGTACACGTTAATATGACAATAGCAGTCATGTACAATAAGCGTGTTTTCACGTCAACGCGTGTGTTTCCACAGAAATTGTTATAACTCCGTTATTGTTCTAGTGACATCCCTAAAACAAAAATTAGAAGCTCCATAATCAATCAAGCTACCCATCACTATTCAAGTTGTCCATAGAAATACATAAAAAGACCTAGTCTGTCAGATACATGGTAGACCGCAAAATCGTCTACCAGCCAGATAAGACATTGTTATTGTTTTATTAAATATTCTTGTATGAAATGATAAAAAAGTGAGGTGACTTAATTGTGTATTATACATTTATACAATAGAATAGGTATTTTTTTTTTTACATAATCCGTGATTTTAGTACCATTTTCACATAAAAACATCACATGAGTCATTTTTACATTTTTTTTTATGTTTGCATTCTAAATTTTAATATTTTTGTTAATATTTATTTGTAATATGTATAACGATTTGAAAGCTTATTTCGTAACCTTTCAAAAACAGTTTTTAGTATTCGGCTACGTTCAGAAATGTTTAATTTATAGAGCTTTAATTGTGAAGCGGAAATAACACAAAGTTTTCGTAAATCTGACATTTCGTTTATGACGTAAAAAGTGCATATTTGCGATAGATCGGAGTGGTTAAGGCGATCCAATATTCCAGGAAAAAATCGAAATCGGATTTCACGCCCTTTATGGGAGGAGTTTAAAAATACTTGAGAAAAAGCTCTTGGAAAGGTTGGAATAGGTATTTGAGATTTTTTTTTACAGGTTGATTTCGTAAAGGCCTGTAAAAAACATTAATTCCTTTTTTACGCATTGTTTATTGTAATAAAACGGAAATTTACAATTGATTTCACGAAACGAAGCTGCGCAGAGCCACACGTATATTTACCGCTACGGCCGGAGAAGGTCTGACTGAAAATAGGTGGGGCGTATTCGTAGTTATTCGGTGGACGGCATAGCGTTCACTTTAAAAAACAAATTCGTCGACTAGCAGCCGTATTGTAAAATAACAATGCGAAAATGCATATTTTATTTTAATTTGGGAAGTTTGGGCGTAAATATCAATTTTTTTTGCGATTATTATAAAAGAAACTGAATTTGCCACATACAATAAAACCATACCTATCCAAAAAGGGGTTTATAAATAGGAGAGTTAGGACTTGAAAGTGTGTTTTATAGACCTTATACTTATTATATTATATCGAAAAAAAAAAAAATTTTTAAGGGCCAAGGTATGTTCAACACGCAATATTTAATTGAAGCATCTATAATAATTCTAAGCGATCAAATTTTCAAAACAAAAACATATGATTTTATATTATTTAGTATGGCTTCATCTTAAATTGGTCTGAGATAATGATCAGGGCCGGCTCTGTGCAGGCGCAATCGAGGCGAGACACTATGATACCCAACCCCTCCTAAAAGCCGGGTGTCGTTTGGCTCAAGGCTGGCCCTGACCATAGTAATTATCATTTAATTCACATGTTTTTTTCAATAAACTGCATAGTGAAATTGCAAATAGGACAGTCATCGTAACCTGTTATTGTTTTTGACCTTGTTTTCATCCTACATGACAGAGACGTTCTTACCATGTATGTAATGTCATGTTTTATTTTCCTTTCAGCAAAAATCCGCAAGCAGTAATATTAAGATCATCTATGGCTCTTCAACATTTCCAAATGCAACGCAATTCCTGAAACAACTGTCCTTACTAGGTCAAGAATTACAACAATAATTTATTGTAATTATGTCTTTTTAAATTTAATCTGTACTATCATGCTAAAATAAATATATAATTTATAAAATGTTGGAGTTTTTCACAAATCTTTTCTTCTCCTATCCATACTGTTCCAATCTTCGTCCATGCTCGGTCAACCCTTTCCTCTTTCTGCTTCTGGGTCACTTCTAGCGGAACACCCACTTCTTCATGAATTTTTGGTATCCTTTCACCTGGCTTTCTTTCCGTAAACTGTCTTTGGGCCTACAAAATCTTATGATGGTGTCCAGCTTATTACAATTACATAGATTTGTATGTATTGTTGTTATGTGAGTATGGATTGTTAGATGTCTATGGTAGTTTTTTCGTATATATTCTCACCATATATTTAATGACATTCTTTTTTTTTGCATTTATAATATATTAATTCTTGCTTCAAAACATTTCAAACATTTGTTCTGCATTTGAAGATAATAATACAATACATGGGAATTAATAAATTTATAAAAAAAGCAGATGTCCGATAAAGAAGCAACGGAAAAATTTAGGGAAAGCCGTTGTGCAGTAAAACCAATCATATATCGCCTAATAACGTTATCAAGTAAAGATAACAACACGGGACAAAAGAGGTCAACCAGAGAAACATAAGCACGAGATTATATTGGGGAGACTGTTCTAAGATCGGCTATTGAAATGATGATGTGCATGGTTCTTACCGGGTTGTCATTTATCCAGTACCTACCCTTCCTAACCATATCACCTTGCTGGTGTGATGATCTCGCCTTTGGGCCTACGAAATGATTCTTTTAAAATTGAGAGATCAATTTGGAATTATATTTAATTTTGTAACATGGAATGGCATACGTTTCTCTGTTTCCAATTCATGGGGGTGATTTATGGGTCCTTACCAATAAATAACCACATGTGTTTGCGTAGTGAATTGAAGTGCGCCACTGAGCTCTTCTTTTAAGCGTTATTGGGATAATTTATGACTCCATCGCAGACAAAATTAATTTACACCGGAAAAAAAAGCGAACATGGTTCCTACACAAAATTCTCTGAAATAATAGTTAAAGTGTGACATTTTTGACTATTAAAGTTGATATATGCATATTGGGAGATGTGCTTATCACTTAAGATTTGAAAAAAGTGACTAATAAATTATTGAAACCACACAAGTGGATGGGTGGGAGTCAGAAGGCAGGGGGTTGGAACTGGACAGTTGGGGCAGGGAAGTGTTGGAAGACGGTCGGAAAAAGAACCTGGGCACGCACGGTCGGAAAAAAAAACATCGGAGTTTTGATAAACTGTAGAATTATAATTTGGTGCGCGTAAACGGGAATAATTCATTTAATTGGAAAAAGGTAGTTCACGCGATTGAGGGGAGTCAAGATTTGGTCGTTGGGAAGCAAGGTTTAAATTAAGGGATCGAGGTCCGATAGTCGCGAGGAGACCAGTTTGGTGCGTCTAAATCGGGGATATTTCATTTTAATTAAACAAAGGATATTTCGTTTTATTAAACAAAAAGAGTCCACGCGAATAGGGAAGTCAGAGATTGAGGCTTGCGAGTTCATGTCGGTGAAGTTAAATAATATAATTTGTAAATTGAGGCGGTCGGGACGTACTTTCGGGGCGTCTATCAGGGTCAGGGTGAAATTTAAAAAAAAGAAATCTACGCGAGAATTGTGTTCGACGGCTGCATCTTGGAATAAATAACTGCATGACGGGTTGTGTTTTAGAAGTGCTTGTTTAATTAAATATTATTGTAGTGAATTGATTAGTGAAATTATTTTGTGCAACAAGGCGAATTTGGTAAGTTTGTATAAAATTATTAACATATTTAGTACGGGCCTTGCAGGAAAGAGTCATTTAGGGTTTGTATACTACAAGCCTTAGGAATCTAGGACCCTTTTTTTGTCGAGCGATGGGGAGCGAGGGGCTTTGCACGTTTCCGGGTTGACCGGCTAGCAAGTACCTTTGTTGGGTGAAGTTATTCTTGAGACAATAACGTTGTAAAATAATAATTTGGAGTTCAATGAACTAACTAGCATTTGAAGCACAAAGTGCGCTTTCGGGCAATAAATCTTAGACGAGAGACTTCATTTAAAAGACGGGATTTTGAAACCACAAAACAATAATAAAACCCTTTAAAGTGCTTTGTTGGTGACCTAGAAAATTAGGTTACTGGGTATTCTCCAATACATAACGGGTACCAAAATACATAGGTATAGAATGTAGGTATAAATTAATTTGTAAAGCGCCTTGGAGGTGTTAATTATTATTTACGAGTTTCGTAATAATATTTTTAAACGTAGCTAGGGGACTATATTTAGGAAAGGGATTTTGAAAAGGCATTGGGTAATATAACGGTTTATGAAGGGTGCGTAGCATGGGCATTTTTGATTACTAACAAAATCTGACATAATTGAATTCCCATTCCAAAAATTTCCCACACCTTATTCCAAATTTTAGGTATCACAACAAGTCTATTACATAGGACTTTGCATAAACTTGGTTCGATATCTAATCATATAATCACCTTTGGTTCACGTTTAGGTATATTTCTTTCGACTTAGCAAAAAACTTTCATATTGTCGGTTGAATGCAGCCGTCGGTAGGTATTCACATTTTAGCGTGATGTGCTATATCCACCTACTTAATTAACAAACTCTTTTTCTTCAAACTTAATTGAGCGGGTTACGACTCGAGGATGGACGGCGGTTGTCGAATGAATTAACGGGTCCGGCTTTCCTATTTCACCATGAGGAAGTATCTCACGCGACTTTATCGGGGGCGATGTGATCGAAATGCAGGTGGGCTTACACTATTTTCCTAATGTGGAGGCGAAGTAAGCGATGGTCGTGTCTGGTCCGAGCAAATTGGAATCCCTTGTGATCACATCTCGGTAACGTGGATCTCGTACCCGCTCTAGACTGGATTGGAAGCGTGGCCGGAGCCATTCCATGATGTCGACGTATGTACGTCACTAAGGCATTGGGGGACTTCAGGAGAACAAAGGACGTGCACCCATTTCGCCCTCCTTCTACCGCCGCTCCGAGGTACCAGCGGATAAAAGTTGTCGTCGCGGGAGGCCAGTTTGATGCAGGACGAAGATTACGATCTGGCCGGACTACCTTCGTCATGGGGGAAACGAAGTGACGAAATTTGCGTGGGCTTCACTACCTTTTAGGTTACGCTCGTGTGGGGTCGGCCTTGTCGGCGGAACGAAGGGAACATGACATATGGAATCGTTTGGCAACCGATCGGCGGTTCTTTGTTGGAATCCGGATAAGTTTTCTTAACTACTTTTGGTCTACGCTTAGGTGGGTATATTTCATTCGATATATTCGATTTAGCAAAAACTTTCACATTGTCGGTTGAATGAAGCCGTCGGTAGGTATTCATATTTTAAGCGTAATGCGCTATATCCACCTACATAAGTAGCAAAAGTTCTCTTAACTCTCTCACAATAGGAATAGGGATCATCCAGCATCAGGGTGGGAATGTACTCTGGACGAAAGGGCAGCCGGGAAAATAGAAGGGAGGGAAGCCAGATTCACGACCTGGTGCCTTTCATTCTTGGACCCAGCACCCTGGAAGCCGAGCTTGACATTTCTTTCTTTGAGCTGATATTTGAGTTTGAGGTTGGGGTACGCCTATCGTAGAGCATATGCCCGTGACATTTCGGGGAAGGTCCCACGTTACGCCTGTGTATGTTATGCGAGGGGACGTATTTTTCATTCAAATCAAATACCGATGACCATCGCGATTGCAGGCTGGCGCACGTTTCTGTAGCGTGCCTAGGAAAAACGTAATCATTATTTCTACTGGTTCGAGGCGGCGTGCTGGACGGAGAACGGGACTATTGAGGACATGAGTGACTGCCAAGGCGAGGATCGGTGACATCAAAATCTTCTTTAATTCAATTCATACATCGCCAGATCAGAGGAGAGAGCGGCCCCACCGATCTCCTGACATTGCCGATTGTCTAATCAACTTCGGTTTAATGTTTATGCCGGTACTTTAGGAGTAAATGGAACTCAAGTCATCGGCATGCTGAAGAACTTCAAAATCATCATCATCATCATCAATCCAGAGTAGGATGTCACGATCTAAAACCTCGTGCCACCCACGCATTTCCTGAACAGTTCCTGACATCGGCTATCACGCCATTAATCGGAGCAGACCCTCATATCAAACGGTATGAGATGACCTTTCGTCATCATCATCAACACATTTATAATTTGGCGGCGTAGTGGTCGATATTATTCCCATTACCACTCTATGAACCAGACCCTCATATCAAACGGTATGAGATGACCTTCCATCATCATCATCAACACATTTATAATTTGGCGGCGTAGTGGTCGATATTATTCCCATTACCACTCTATGAACCAGACCCTCATATCAAACGGTATGAGATGACCTTCCATCATCATCATCAACACATTTATAATTTGGCGGCGTAGTGGTCGATATTATTCCCATTACCACTCTATGATCCAGAAACACACATCAAACCCTTTCCCGACAGAAGGCAAAACATGTCGATTTTCATTCGTCGCTTGCGACCTTAACATTCTCCGGAGGCGTTGGAATTGGAAGCTGATTCGGCGGTCTATGACCATCACCTTATCAGTTGGGCTATGGAGGAGTCCAATTATTTAAACAGCACATGTTCTGTCTCATGCTAATCCAAAATACCTACCCGTAGAATCAAATTAACAAAATAAAACAAGCTAGCTAACTAACAAACTGCATCTAGAACTGTGAGTGTAGAATTATTGCACTCCGTACTGCTTTGAGTGTAAATCTTTTGTTAGAATGTATATAAATGTCAAATTATTTTCATGATAGCATTTTATAGAGCTGCAGAGAGTACATGACATCGCATCGAAAGGTAGGATCTTCTCAATTCGCCGTTTGAATGTAAATTTATATATTAGATGCTAGGAGGGAAAATGCAGATTACTTCAATAAAAATAGTCGTCGATGAGCGTAGGTGTATAACAGGTGCTAGGGGAGGAAGCTGAACGAATATAGATAGATAATTAGTTAATTTTCAAGCTAGTCAGACTCAGTCATTGTTATTCGAAGCCTTGCAAATTGTAACACGCCATATCTAAAAGAACAAGGGTTTACCACAAATAAATTATTAATTAAATTGGATTAACTATACCAAACCACTCAAACAAAAAAGTACACAACGTTGTGGGGTTAATTACAATTGATTAATTGAGAGCATCTCGTCACGTTTGCATAAAAGTATTACGTGATGGGGTTGAGAAGGCGCTTCAAAAGAAATGCAGGGGAGAGACGCGAGAACGGGCGAGCTACGAGCTTTTTAAAGGCCGAGCGGGGTAGCTGTAGCAATGTAGCATCAGGGTGGGAAATCAAGTGGTAGGACTTACTTCGTCGTTAGGGGGGGGGGGGGATTATCACAGTTTTGCTAAGTGACCAGGAGGTATGGTATTACAAAGTGTTGCATTTTGCTGGGTTTTATACAATGACTTAAACAAGAAAAAAAAAAAAAAAAAAAATTAATACAGTAGGTATAACGGTTCGCATGTCATCCGAAAATGACTGAAAACACAACGAAAAAAAAAGTAAAGTACTAGGAAAATAGATGTGTAGCAGAGGAATTAGCAATAACGTTTACATTAGCTTAACTAGATAAAGATAGGAGAGATAAGACGATGATGCCCAACATCCGATAAGACGCAGATTAAAGATATCATATTTTGAGGGAAGGAGCTCCGTACGGCTATAAAAAGTGAAACAAAATTAATCAAGAGAGTAGGTAGTGCAATAATGTACACATTAGCTTAACCAGATAAATTTAGGAGAGGTTGGTTGATGATGTCCAATTTCCGATGAGACGCAGGTTAAAGGTATCATATTTTGAGGGGAGTAGCGCCATACGTCTATAAAAAGTGAAACAAAATAAATCAAGAGAGTAGGTAGTGCAATAATGTACACATTAGCTTAACCAGATAAATTTAGGAGAGGTTGGTTGATGATGTCCAATTTCCGATAAGACGCAGGTTAAAGGTATCATATTTTGAGGGGAGGAGCGCTGTACTCCAATAATAGTTGGAACAATAATTAATCAAGAGAAACTAATGATATCCCACCTTCGATAAAGTGAGAAAGGGCGTTACGTTATTAGGGGAGATAGTCCTTCAATGATGCATTCAATATCAAATCGCCGGGGTGATAATATTGATGTTAGTCAACCTTCAATTGGGTTTGAACGTTTGGTAAATTGGATACCGTACGATTAGTTTAAAAATTATGCAATCGGACCAGCGTTGAGTAGTTCTGTTTACCAGAGTAAACATAGATAATCTACCCTAATCGTTATATTGAATAGAGATAGTTTAACAAAAAAAAAGGGGCACCAACAAACGATAGAAAAAAAGGGTCTCTTTCATTTTGAGGGTAGATCATTTAAACATTTAAACACTCAGCGTGAAGAACAACAAAACAAAAGGGAGGCCATTAAACCGAGTGCCGACTAGCGGAGATATGTGTCAAATAGGTTTGTGCGTTTAACGTAACGGTAAATTGAAACCCTTTCTACAGCCGGTCATCACAAGAAGTGGGTGACAGTCGGAATAAAAGCATTATTTTGAAACGTAATTACAAAATAATCTGTACAGGATTAAACGAAATTAGTTTAACTAAATAGTTCAAAGAAACAGAATCTGTTGAGAAACAAAATACATGCAGAATAAACATTAGTGACGTGAACCGGATTAGGCGTGAAGACAATAAAACCAAATTAAAGATAGGAGAGGTAGGTAAAATGTTAGGCAACCTCCGATAAGTATAGGGAATAAAAGGTATTCCGATGTGAGGGGAGGAAGTCGGTTCTTGATGGCAAATTAAATTTTAAAAATAAATTGTTTGCTAATATTCAACCCGACTTACAGAATGAACGTATCCAAAACGTTTAATTCTAATGATGCACTAGATTTAAAGGACTACAATAATAATTACGTACTCAAACGTATGAATCTGGAGAAATAAAATGACTAGGTACCTACTGTAGACAATTGGCATTTTTTAGCAGTTAAATACTTTTATGATGATATTGGTCCCCAGTACCAAATTGTTAAATTTAGAACAACGGTCAGGTCCATTTTGGGCAAAGTTCCGTAAGCGAAAAAAAAAAACAAACAAACAACAAGAAAGGTCGGTCAGACTTCGTATAATTACGGTAGGGATATTTTGGAGAAAAAAATGCAGACGGACCTTCGAGACGGCCATTATGTGAAACCGAAAGGAGCTTTTAAGGGGAGAAGTACCGACTTAAGCGACCTATGCTAGAATATGCTTGCCCTTTTGTAAGGGAAGTTGTATGGGTGAAACGTCACCTGATCGCCTCTTAAAACCAGATAACAGCGGCTAAGCAAATACAGTTTCAACAGTGTTCTGAAAATGGGGAACATAGACAGAGCAAGCTTACGAGTGATAGTCGTGTTACCGTTAACAATGACAGGGCCGAATTGGGGAAAAACACTTCGGGTTATTTTATAGAGAAAAATAAAGTATGAATTTAGACACAGTGAGATGTGGAGCATTGAAACATTCACAATGTTTAGTAGTAGATTGTGGATGGGTTTACAAATTGCGCAAACAGAGTTTATTGTGAATCAGTGGATTTGAAAAAAAAAAAACTAGTATAAATCGGTGATAAAGTTAGGCAGAAATTAAAATTTGGATTAATTGGTTTAGAGACAATAATAGACACCTAAATACTCACATAATATATTGTCGGCTTATGTGGGGAGTACAATAGGAGACAGTTAGGGTACCATGACTAGGTACCGTTGTAGGTGGTAACCGGGACAAATTCCTGGAAATATGTAGGCGTAACGCAAGGTACATTGACCGTAGTTTCAACATTAGACAAACATTGGGCAAGGCCGGCGAAGAAACGGAATAGGGAAGGGATGCGATGACGTACAGGACAGGGCCGGTTTAGGAAATATTCATCATTACAATTTTGAAAAAAAAGGGCACAAAGATTTAAGGCGAGTTCAAACGGGCTGACTACTGCTGAAGTTCTGGAACAAAATAGGTGATTGTAGTTTGGATTTCTATCTACCTCCACTATTTTTTTCCATAAAGGGGAGACTGTGATGATCTCGCCTTTGGGCCTACGAAATGATTCTTTTAAAATTGAGAGATCAATTTGGAATTATATTTAATTTTGTAACATGGAATGGCATACGTTTCTCTGTTTCCAATTCATGGGGGTGATTTATGGGTCCTTACCAATAAATAACCACATGTGTTTGCGTAGTGAATTGAAGTGCGCCACTGAGCTCTTCTTTTAAGCGTTATTGGGATAATTTATGACTCCATCGCAGACAAAATTAATTTACACCGGAAAAAAAAGCGAACATGGTTCCTACACAAAATTCTCTGAAATAATAGTTAAAGTGTGACATTTTTGACTATTAAAGTTGATATATGCATATTGGGAGATGTGCTTATCACTTAAGATTTGAAAAAAGTGACTAATAAATTATTGAAACCACACAAGTGGATGGGTGGGAGTCAGAAGGCAGGGGGTTGGAACTGGACAGTTGGGGCAGGGAAGTGTTGGAAGACGGTCGGAAAAAGAACCTGGGCACGCACGGTCGGAAAAAAAAACATCGGAGTTTTGATAAACTGTAGAATTATAATTTGGTGCGCGTAAACGGGAATAATTCATTTAATTGGAAAAAGGTAGTTCACGCGATTGAGGGGAGTCAAGATTTGGTCGTTGGGAAGCAAGGTTTAAATTAAGGGATCGAGGTCCGATAGTCGCGAGGAGACCAGTTTGGTGCGTCTAAATCGGGGATATTTCATTTTAATTAAACAAAGGATATTTCGTTTTATTAAACAAAAAGAGTCCACGCGAATAGGGAAGTCAGAGATTGAGGCTTGCGAGTTCATGTCGGTGAAGTTAAATAATATAATTTGTAAATTGAGGCGGTCGGGACGTACTTTCGGGGCGTCTATCAGGGTCAGGGTGAAATTTAAAAAAAAGAAATCTACGCGAGAATTGTGTTCGACGGCTGCATCTTGGAATAAATAACTGCATGACGGGTTGTGTTTTAGAAGTGCTTGTTTAATTAAATATTATTGTAGTGAATTGATTAGTGAAATTATTTTGTGCAACAAGGCGAATTTGGTAAGTTTGTATAAAATTATTAACATATTTAGTACGGGCCTTGCAGGAAAGAGTCATTTAGGGTTTGTATACTACAAGCCTTAGGAATCTAGGACCCTTTTTTTGTCGAGCGATGGGGAGCGAGGGGCTTTGCACGTTTCCGGGTTGACCGGCTAGCAAGTACCTTTGTTGGGTGAAGTTATTCTTGAGACAATAACGTTGTAAAATAATAATTTGGAGTTCAATGAACTAACTAGCATTTGAAGCACAAAGTGCGCTTTCGGGCAATAAATCTTAGACGAGAGACTTCATTTAAAAGACGGGATTTTGAAACCACAAAACAATAATAAAACCCTTTAAAGTGCTTTGTTGGTGACCTAGAAAATTAGGTTACTGGGTATTCTCCAATACATAACGGGTACCAAAATACATAGGTATAGAATGTAGGTATAAATTAATTTGTAAAGCGCCTTGGAGGTGTTAATTATTATTTACGAGTTTCGTAATAATATTTTTAAACGTAGCTAGGGGACTATATTTAGGAAAGGGATTTTGAAAAGGCATTGGGTAATATAACGGTTTATGAAGGGTGCGTAGCATGGGCATTTTTGATTACTAACAAAATCTGACATAATTGAATTCCCATTCCAAAAATTTCCCACACCTTATTCCAAATTTTAGGTATCACAACAAGTCTATTACATAGGACTTTGCATAAACTTGGTTCGATATCTAATCATATAATCACCTTTGGTTCACGTTTAGGTATATTTCTTTCGACTTAGCAAAAAACTTTCATATTGTCGGTTGAATGCAGCCGTCGGTAGGTATTCACATTTTAGCGTGATGTGCTATATCCACCTACTTAATTAACAAACTCTTTTTCTTCAAACTTAATTGAGCGGGTTACGACTCGAGGATGGACGGCGGTTGTCGAATGAATTAACGGGTCCGGCTTTCCTATTTCACCATGAGGAAGTATCTCACGCGACTTTATCGGGGGCGATGTGATCGAAATGCAGGTGGGCTTACACTATTTTCCTAATGTGGAGGCGAAGTAAGCGATGGTCGTGTCTGGTCCGAGCAAATTGGAATCCCTTGTGATCACATCTCGGTAACGTGGATCTCGTACCCGCTCTAGACTGGATTGGAAGCGTGGCCGGAGCCATTCCATGATGTCGACGTATGTACGTCACTAAGGCATTGGGGGACTTCAGGAGAACAAAGGACGTGCACCCATTTCGCCCTCCTTCTACCGCCGCTCCGAGGTACCAGCGGATAAAAGTTGTCGTCGCGGGAGGCCAGTTTGATGCAGGACGAAGATTACGATCTGGCCGGACTACCTTCGTCATGGGGGAAACGAAGTGACGAAATTTGCGTGGGCTTCACTACCTTTTAGGTTACGCTCGTGTGGGGTCGGCCTTGTCGGCGGAACGAAGGGAACATGACATATGGAATCGTTTGGCAACCGATCGGCGGTTCTTTGTTGGAATCCGGATAAGTTTTCTTAACTACTTTTGGTCTACGCTTAGGTGGGTATATTTCATTCGATATATTCGATTTAGCAAAAACTTTCACATTGTCGGTTGAATGAAGCCGTCGGTAGGTATTCATATTTTAAGCGTAATGCGCTATATCCACCTACATAAGTAGCAAAAGTTCTCTTAACTCTCTCACAATAGGAATAGGGATCATCCAGCATCAGGGTGGGAATGTACTCTGGACGAAAGGGCAGCCGGGAAAATAGAAGGGAGGGAAGCCAGATTCACGACCTGGTGCCTTTCATTCTTGGACCCAGCACCCTGGAAGCCGAGCTTGACATTTCTTTCTTTGAGCTGATATTTGAGTTTGAGGTTGGGGTACGCCTATCGTAGAGCATATGCCCGTGACATTTCGGGGAAGGTCCCACGTTACGCCTGTGTATGTTATGCGAGGGGACGTATTTTTCATTCAAATCAAATACCGATGACCATCGCGATTGCAGGCTGGCGCACGTTTCTGTAGCGTGCCTAGGAAAAACGTAATCATTATTTCTACTGGTTCGAGGCGGCGTGCTGGACGGAGAACGGGACTATTGAGGACATGAGTGACTGCCAAGGCGAGGATCGGTGACATCAAAATCTTCTTTAATTCAATTCATACATCGCCAGATCAGAGGAGAGAGCGGCCCCACCGATCTCCTGACATTGCCGATTGTCTAATCAACTTCGGTTTAATGTTTATGCCGGTACTTTAGGAGTAAATGGAACTCAAGTCATCGGCATGCTGAAGAACTTCAAAATCATCATCATCATCATCAATCCAGAGTAGGATGTCACGATCTAAAACCTCGTGCCACCCACGCATTTCCTGAACAGTTCCTGACATCGGCTATCACGCCATTAATCGGAGCAGACCCTCATATCAAACGGTATGAGATGACCTTTCGTCATCATCATCAACACATTTATAATTTGGCGGCGTAGTGGTCGATATTATTCCCATTACCACTCTATGAACCAGACCCTCATATCAAACGGTATGAGATGACCTTCCATCATCATCATCAACACATTTATAATTTGGCGGCGTAGTGGTCGATATTATTCCCATTACCACTCTATGAACCAGACCCTCATATCAAACGGTATGAGATGACCTTCCATCATCATCATCAACACATTTATAATTTGGCGGCGTAGTGGTCGATATTATTCCCATTACCACTCTATGATCCAGAAACACACATCAAACCCTTTCCCGACAGAAGGCAAAACATGTCGATTTTCATTCGTCGCTTGCGACCTTAACATTCTCCGGAGGCGTTGGAATTGGAAGCTGATTCGGCGGTCTATGACCATCACCTTATCAGTTGGGCTATGGAGGAGTCCAATTATTTAAACAGCACATGTTCTGTCTCATGCTAATCCAAAATACCTACCCGTAGAATCAAATTAACAAAATAAAACAAGCTAGCTAACTAACAAACTGCATCTAGAACTGTGAGTGTAGAATTATTGCACTCCGTACTGCTTTGAGTGTAAATCTTTTGTTAGAATGTATATAAATGTCAAATTATTTTCATGATAGCATTTTATAGAGCTGCAGAGAGTACGTGACATCGCATCGAAAGGTAGGATCTTCTCAATTCGCCGTTTGAATGTAAATTTATATATTAGATGCTAGGAGGGAAAATGCAGATTACTTCAATAAAAATAGTCGTCGATGAGCGTAGGTGTATAACAGGTGCTAGGGGAGGAAGCTGAACGAATATAGATAGATAATTAGTTAATTTTCAAGCTAGTCAGACTCAGTCATTGTTATTCGAAGCCTTGCAAATTGTAACACGCCATATCTAAAAGAACAAGGGTTTACCACAAATAAATTATTAATTAAATTGGATTAACTATACCAAACCACTCAAACAAAAAAGTACACAACGTTGTGGGGTTAATTACAATTGATTAATTGAGAGCATCTCGTCACGTTTGCATAAAAGTATTACGTGATGGGGTTGAGAAGGCGCTTCAAAAGAAATGCAGGGGAGAGACGCGAGAACGGGCGAGCTACGAGCTTTTTAAAGGCCGAGCGGGGTAGCTGTAGCAATGTAGCATCAGGGTGGGAAATCAAGTGGTAGGACTTACTTCGTCGTTAGGGGGGGGGGGGGATTATCACACTGGAAAAGCTTTTGAAAATGGAACAATGACAAGAGTGAATTCAAGTGCTTTTGTTTCTGAAAAAATAGAGGAGATTTGGGACTATGTTGGAAGCATTTTGTTGGTTGTTCATGTTCATAATACCGTTTATGAACTAAAATAAGGTTTTTGACCTTATCGAGATCATTTTATACTTGTGTTATGGCATTAATTACCCCAAGGTACCGCGGTGGAACTAAATAAACTATATTTGTAATTGTGTTGTGTGTGCCTTCGCAGAGGTAAGTGATAGGTTGTCCATCTTCCTTGTATCCATTATTTTTCCCTACTCATATTACCACCCAATTCCAGCAAACACCATTTCGTTTAGTATTTTCAGTACATTTCCAAGTGCATCTATCTGAAGCTGTTATTAGGAAACAGTTTCGGATGCAACATCAGCTGTCATGCATAATGTGACCGTCTGTCCCGTTGTCCCAAAGAAAAGCATCGGGATTTGGAAACTTTTGATACAAGTTTTTACCCAGCAAGAAGCAGATGAAAATGTGGCAGTAAACAATGGGTAAATTTTTGAGATCGCTGGCAATGGTTAATACGTACTTTTTTTGAAAAAATCTTTTGATTCACCTTAATTACATTAAAATACAACTATTTGCATTGGGGGAAGTGGAAAATATTTCATTCTACATGGTTTGTGATACAAAAGAAAGTGCCCCTTTATAACGCCTACTCGCGTCAAGGCAAGAAAAACATCCCAGTTTTCAAGTAGTTTAGCGGCTACGCTAGGTTTGTGTAACATGGTTTGTGATTTAAAAGAAAGTGCCCCTTTATAACGCCTACTCGCGTCAAGGCAAGAAAAAATTTAGAATGAAATATTTTCCACTTCCCCCAATGCAAATAGTTGCCTTTTAATGTAATTAAGGTGAATCAAAAGATTCTTTTAAAAAAAAGCGCATATTAACCGTTGCCAGCGATATCCAAAAATTACCAAACAATGTTATCAAAATAATCACTCTTAACCCATTCCGTCCGAGCCGCCACAATTTAAGGCGGCTATGTTGAAAGGCCTTCCCTCCGAGCCGCCATAATTTAAGGAAAGCATGTTTTTTTTTATTTTACGTAAAAAGTAGTAAGCATTGACATCTTAAAGTTTTTTTGAGTAGGGAAAAATTAATCAATAAACCAGGACAAGTTATTGCCAAAATTAATTCATTTGCTTTGGTCAGTTACAGCCAAAATAATTTCGAATGGGATGGGTTAAAGAAGCCGTTTTTTCATCGGCGCATTGTTGGGATCTTGTATCTTCATCTCTCATTAATCATGGCAGCCTCTTTGCCTGAACTTCTTCTCAAGTGGGTTCCTCATTGCTGAGGATCGTGATCCCTAATCCAATTTCCTCGGTGGACACTGGACAGTGGACTCCACTCGTCATGGTCCTTGCACTGCGTTGAGAGCTGCTTGATAAAATGCCTGAACAATTCGATGCAAGCAGAAGATGATTCTGAAGAAAGTGATGACTGACATTGAAGATGATATCCCACTCAGTCTTTTCCATAACCGTGGATACACAGAGGAAACCATTTCCACCTTCCTGTCAATCTAGCAAAGAAGCTAGAAGAGGAGCATTTCGCAGAACCCATAACTGATGATGATATTATAGCGCAACTTACGTAAAGGCTGAGGAATCTTCTAGTGACGATTCTCCTAATCAAAATGTCAAGAAAATTCCCCATTCATAAGCCATATCGTCACTGAACATTTACTTGGACTGAGCAGATGAATTTTTTTTTATGCGAATACATACCTCACAAGAGTCCCAGCTGCTCCGTTTGGAGCCAGTGAGCCTATAGCATCTCCAATCGGGATATGTTGTGAGGCTGAAGCTAGTGGGGAGGGTAAGGAGATAGAGAGGAGGAAGTTGGGGAAGTACCTCGGTATTCAGATCTGGTCACCAAACATGGCTAAAGCCATTTCAAGCAACGCTTCAATTCTGAATGGTGGTCTTACACCAGGGCGATACTGAAAGTATCTTCCACTCTGGAACGTGACGCAAATGTATTATATATTATTTTTAAATGAATTAATTGTGGTATAACACAAATTAATCAAATGCATTTTATCTAATTTTATTCTTATCATTTCTCTATCTGTTTAAAAATCATCTGTCATAAACAAATTGTACTACTGTAAAAGCCCTCTGGGCGTTGAATAAATAAATAAATTAAATTTATTTGCGCACACCGGGATTCGATCCCGCGACCTTCGGATTGTGAGTCAAGACCCACGAAAAGATGTTGCTGCGTAAATTGAGGGATAGGGCTTTTTGTTTGTCAATAAATATAACCTGCCAGACTAAAATAGATCAGTTTACGACTAAGTAAATGTGTTTTTATGATTTAGAAGTTCAATAAATATAATAAAATTATATCATTAAATATAATTTTCCTAAGCAAACAGATGTTTCATTTAATTTTTTCTATTTAACATACTATAAAACCAAACGCTTCGCTAGTCTGAACAGGTGTTGTTTTTTATTAGTTTGGATTATTAAAATTATCGGATCTTAAAATTATTTGCGATTTAAAGTATTTTTTTTTAAATACTAATCTGATTTTGAAAACCCCTGAGTTGCTATATTTAATTTTGTTCCACGTTTCTGACAAGACATATTATTGTAACAATTCTTCTTCCTCGCAATATTATACCCCTATGAGACGAATCCAAAATTTGGGAAACGTTCCGATGTTATAGATATTCATACATACAGTAGAATCTGGATATAACGACTCTCAACGGACTGGCGATTCTTAGTCGTACTAACTGGACGATGCACAAAACGGCCGGATAATTTAAACTTGTTTTTATTATGATACATATTAATGTTATTGTAATTATTGTTATGAAATATGTAATAGTATAGATAGATAATTTTATTTTTAGGTACATAAAACATTTAATACAAATTGTAACTTTAATGGTACTTAAACATTCCACATAACAAATATAAGTCACAAGCGAGGCGCGGGGTGGCGAGGTATTGTGCATAGGTTTTGTAAACAAAACACTGCGCGTCGTTCTAACCGGATGAATTATCATTAAAATAGGTTGCTCTAAGCAGTTGGTCGCTTAAAACAGAGTCATACCAAACAGATACGTTTTCCTACTAAAAGCTATGAAACTAATTTGAGTTTATATTGTCGTCACTAAAAACGGTAAACATATGTGAAGTCGTTATATCTGAATTCTACTGTAATTCGTTCAACAATATTGCGATATATGTAAGCCGGCTTTAATAAGTTTTTTTCATCAAATAAAACTGATTTGTATAGTGAAATCGTAACTCTGGGTGTGCAAAAGAAAGTTGGCTGTTAGATGATTAAAGGGGTCTCCACACCGTACTGCCGCAGTACGTACTGCCGCAGAACTGTAGTCAAAAGCACCAGCCGTATTGTTATTATAATAACAATACGGCTGGCGCTTTTGACTACAGACCATACGATTTTTAGTCAGTTCTGCGGCAGTACCGTGTGGAGACCCCTTAAATTTTCAAAAATTCTGTCTTTCTTTTTATGAATATCTTAATATGTATATAAAACAAAGTCGGGTTAGTTACACCATTTATAACTCAAGAACGGCTGAACCGATTTTTATGATCTTTGATTTGTTGGATTTGTCTCCGCCACGAATAGCAGAATAGCTATTAAAACATTGGAAAAATTCACGAAAAAAAAATTTATTAAGAAAATTCTTTTCCTTATACATTTTGTATGGAACTAATTCTCATCTTTTGAAAGAGCTGCAACAATATTGTGATAAGTATAATATAATATTATTTAATAGTGAGTGAATTCCAAAAATTCGAAATTGTCAAATGTCAATGCGCTGATTGTTTTGGTTTTGTTCTTAAACATATGCTGTCCCTCTTTCTTGCACACTAAATGTCAACAGTCAAAAATGAGACAAACGGTGAAGGTATGTATGTCTGCACCCCTCCAAAGGAAAAATACAATAATAATAATAAATCTCCCATTAGAAACTGAAAGCCATTCCCGTAAGTAAGTGAAAAAGTAAGAAAAATCACAAAAAATATAAATCCATACACAACGCCATCTCTGATACTGACAAAAACAAAACAGGACAGTTGCGCATTGATAACTGCTTGATTGTGTAATTTTTAATTTAAGTCAGCTAATAAGTTAACACAACATTTATTGATTCTGAGGCAGTACGAAGTTCGCCGAGTCGGCTAGTATTGTATAAAATATACAAATGTCTATTTAACAGGAGTAATAAGATAAATTAATAAAATTATATACTTGTTGAACTCCTTTGTGTAAATTTCTACGATTATGTAACTACAAAGTAATAGTCCAGGCAACGAAGGAAAAATAGAGGAAATAATTTGTGTAGTGGCACAGTTGTAGGGGAAGGTATCCTTTACAACATATTAAAAATATCTAAGCTAAGGGTGGGGGGTCTCTAAAGGTCCCTTTTTTCAGTTTTTCGTTAAAAACTCGAAAACAACTGCCTCTAGCGAAAAAATGTCTAGCAACTAAATTATCTACATAAAATTCTCTACAAAAAAGGTGCTACAAACTTTTTTGTTAGTGTCAATGTTTAAGGAGATATGGAGGGGGGAAAATGTCAAATAAAAAAAAAAAAAACACTGTGTTTATTGTTAAAAATGAATGTTTTATTGTTAAAAATTAAATTTTTATTTTTAAAAATGAAATGGAAGAGAAGAGAGAGATCTTGACTATACTGACCAGCATGAAGGAACTTACTCCAGACAAAGTTGAAGAGTTTCCTTGGTGTCAGCTTTGACTAAATTTCAGAATCATCTGGAATCCTTAAGGATAATGGGCCTACCGCTGCTTTGTGGGTTCAGTAGATACTTCCACACGTTTACCCTGATGAAGAAGTTCATTGATTCTGAGGGTCGCGTCGTGGTGTTTGGGACGGCTACTTGGCGTGTGTACAGCAGATGATCCCATTTTTCCATGCAAGTGGGCACTTCCAGTATGCAAAATTCGCCCATCTCTACGTGCAAGATATGATACAACTGACATCTAGCCATTTGGGGACGTACAAGGAGTTTGCGGAAAATTGGTACCTACTTCACTATTAATCGCACAGATACACCTTGGGCAAGTATGGATCGATTTTGTCGGATATGGTGATAGAACAAACACTGCTGAGGGATCTGTGAATATTGCTGAAATGTCTTGGGTGAGGCCAGGATTTTATGTGAAGAGCTTAGCGATTCCCACTTTACTCTTTCCATGTATCGCCGAGGTGGTGTCGCCTCCGGAGAAGCTATGGAGAAAGAGAATCTATTTGGCGATTGGAAGCTGTTAATGTTGTCACCAGTGGCGGATTTCCCCTTAGGCCTAATAGGCCCGGGCCTAGGGCGGCCAGATATTAGGGGCGGCCAATCGCGACAAAAAGTCACAGATCATAACAAGAAATTACTTTCTAAGTACCTAAATATTCTACGTACGAGAACGTCATTGCTAGCCGCAAGGGTCTCGCGCTCGTGCTCGGAAGTTTCATAAGAGCGTGTTCACACACAGCTATAATATGCGTGGGATGGCGTATTTCGGCCTATCGCTCGCTATATATTCCCAATTGGAATATATGGCTAGCGATATGCAAGAGCGTGTTCACACACAGCACACAGCGCGCCCCCCCCGCCCCGCAGCTGCCCTCGCCACACCTATCATGCGCCGTCGCTCGCCCGCTCGCGTATTTCCAATCCCTACCGGGATTCAGTCGCGCTAGTGCCGCTAGTGACTGAACCGCGTTAGGTATTGTTATGCATAAATCACCTTACAAAAGCTATAATAAATAAATAAATCAGAGATTACAAAATAATACAATAATAAGCTGTTATTTATGCCAATTATGAACTTTCCACTGATGATAAATAATAAAGTGTGACATTATAAAGGGTAGGTATTTTCTTTAAAAAAATATATTTTTAGTTAAAATATATGAAAAAGGAGGGGGGGGGGGGGGAGGAGGAACATAGGAATAGGATTAAGAGGCAAAGGATTTTTATTTATTTTTAACATTGTTCTAAAGTAGCCTACGGATTTCGGATTTGTGACATCATGGTCAAAATAGATAAAGCATTGCAATAGCTCCGTGTAAAAATGGTAGGAAATGTGGTCCATTTTTGGACCAAAATCAATCGCAGAAAAATAAAAGTGGTCCGTGGTCCATTTTTCAATCGAAATCGTTCCAGTGTAACAAACCCTATCGCGACTGAAAGGCGGTAGGGATTGGAAATACGCCCCCGCTCGCGACAGGCGACAGCAGTCAGTGGTCAGTGGTCAGTTCAGTCGTTCAGTGTGCGTACAGCAATTGCAGCGAGGGGATGAGCGTTTTTCTAATTTCGTAAAGGTATTCGCGACGCGACGTGTATGTATGTACTGCAATATTATCAAAAATCGAAATATTTTACAGGACGTGGACGATACCTCACGTTAAAAGTGTTATTTCGCATAATTAGATATGGATGGAAAGAAAAGGTTAAGTGGGGCTGAGTATCGCAAGCGAGCTAAAGAAAAAGATAATAAACAACAGGATGTAATTAAAAAAACGCGGAAATTAGACGATTTCTTTGGAAAACCATATGTCATTGATCCAACATGCGACGTTCCAAGTGGTAGCGGTGTTATATCAACTGATTTTTCTTTAGTGTCTTCAAGTGCAGATATTTCTATCGTTGTGGCAAGTGGATTAAAGGAAGAAGCCAAAGATGTTCCACTAGTACCAGGAGTGCAGCCTTATCCGGATCAGGAACTGTGCGAAATCAGCGACGATCCAGCCAAATGGACAATCGACGAGTTCACGCGTGATTACATTTGTAAGAACGGAGCTAATCAGAACATTCAAAATAATTTTTCTAAGAGTGTGCGAATTTACAAAGATAAGGTGCGACAGTTGTCAGAAAATTTATTCGAACGTCAACTTCTAAATGGCGAAAAAGTTCCGCGAAAGTGGCTAATATATTCCGGAAGTACTGGACATGTTTTTTGTGGACCTTGTCTTCTTTTTAATGGCGGGGAGAGTCAGTTTGATAGAAAGGAAGGTTTTAATGATTGGAAAAATTCCAATTACCGAGTATCGACCCATGAAAATTCGTCTACTCACAAAATATCTGTCCTGCTTATGAACGAACGAAGCAACACGCTAGGTCGCATTGACCACGCATTAACAATACAATTAGATGAAGAAATAATTTACTGGAGAAACGTTTTGAAACGAGTAGTTGCATGTGTAAAAGCGCTTGCATCACGTGGTTTGTCTTTCAGAGGACACGACGAGAAATTTGGTTCATTTCACAATGGAAATTTTTTGATGTCTTTAGAACTTATCGCTGAGTTCGATCCGTTCTTAGCCAAACACATTACACGTTGTGGGAATCCAGGCTCAGGATATACGAGTTATCTCTCTTCAACAACATGCGAAGAATTCATTCGGCTTATGGGAAACAAAGTTTTGAAGACAATTGTAATGGAAATATTAACAGCGAAATATTTTTCTCTGATCATCGACTCGACGCCGGATATATCTCACGTAGACCAGCTCACTTTTGTAATCAGATATGTCCTGCCTAATGGATCACCTGTAGAACGTTTCCTCATGTTCATTCCAAACACAGGCCATAAATCACAACAAATGACAAATATTGTAACCTCAACTTTAATTGAATTGGGAATCGACATTTCAAACTGCCGAGGGCAATCTTATGACAACGCAGCTAACATGTCAGGCATATACAACGGCCTTCAAGCTAAAATAAAGGAATTTTCTCCCCTTGCCGAGTATGTTCCCTGTTCAGCACACTCGCTCAATTTAGTAGGTGAGTGTGCAGCTGAAAGCAGCCAAGAGGCTTGTTCGTTCTTTTCTCTACTCCAAGAGTTGTATAATTTCTTCGCAGCATCAACTCAGCGTTGGGAACTCCTACAAGCCCATTTCACCGTCAAAAGTCTATCAATGACTCGTTGGTCAGCTCGTGCAGATGCATGCAAAAGTTTACGCGAATCGTGGCATGAAATCCATCAAGCGTTAGTCTCCATCGAAACAGACACGGAACAGAAGAAAGCCGTTATTTGCGAAGCAAGAGGTATTCGTTTAAAGCTGGAACGCTTTGAAACGGCCATCATGACTGTGTTTTGGGGATTCTTACTAAATCGCATTAACGCCACAAGTAAAAAACTTCAGAGTGTGGAAATTGACATAACCATTGTCATAGAACTGTATGAGGTACTTATTCGTTTTATTGGCGAAATACGGGATAATTTCGATGATTTCGAAAACCAAGCCAAGAAACTGTCCTTTTTACAGGAATATGAAAGAGATTTTCGACGCATTCGAAAGCCTAAGCTACTTCCTGGCGAGACTAGTACAGGTGAAGAGATGCAACAAAAAAACGGCCGTGAAAATTTTAGAATTACTACTTTTTTAGTAATCATCGATTCATTATCAGAAGAACTAAAAAAACGACTGGGTGCTTACAAATCACTTTATAACAAATTTAATTTTATTACTAAGTTGACAAAACTAAGCCCGACTGAAGTCGAAGAAAAGGCAAAATCATTGCAAATGATTTATTCTAGTGATTTAGATGCTCATTTTTCAGAAGAATGTCTCCATTTTCGCGCACACTGCAGTGTGAAAAATGAGGATCGCAACAGTGCTGTCAGTTTGTTAAAATGGTTACGAACTGAAGATCTTCAAACCATTTATCCAAACGTGGATATTGCTCTTCGAATGTGTGTGTGTACTCCCGCCAGTAACTGTTCTGGAGAACGATCATTTTCTTGTTTACGACGTGTAAAAAATTATTTACGCACAACAATGACGGAGCAAAGGCTGAACGATCTTGCTTTACTTAACATAGAAGCAGATCTTTTAAGAAAATTGGAGTGCGAAGATCTAATTAATGATTTTGCTGCACTTAAGTGCAGACGAGAATTGTAACTGCCAGATGTTGATTTTTTTTACCAAAGTTATTTTTATTAGCCTTGAAGAGATGCTCAATTTTTTGTTTTAACTTTTTTTAAATATATTTATATAATACCTGATGTTGATTTTCTACCAAAGTTTAATTAATAAGTCTTAAAGAGTTGCTCATTTTTTGTTTTGAGTTCAGTTTTTTTTTATGTTAGATAATACTTTACGTAATTTGTTTTTACCAAAGTTTTAATTTGTATTTTAGGTTTAGTTTTTATATTCGAATATTTACCTTAAGTTGATTTTTATTTAAAAGAGGTGCTGATTTCTTTTATTTGTTTGGAGAGATTGGAGACTAACTATAACTTTTTATCCATGGCTGTATTATGTATGTTAATAATCTCCGATGTTGAGTTTTTACCAAAGTTTTATTAATAAGCTTTGAAGAGATGCTCAATTTTTTATTTTGATTTTTTTTTAAATATATTTATATAATACCTGATGTTGATTTTCTACCAAAGTTTAAATAATAAGTCTTAAAGAGTTGCTCAATTTTAGTTTGAATTCAGTTTTTTTTTTTATGTTAGATAATACTTTACTTAATTTTTTTTACCAAAGTTTTAATTTGTATTTTAAGTTTAGTTTTTATATTCGAATATGTACCTTAAGTTAATTTTTATTTAAAAGAGGTGCTGATTTCTTTTATTTGTTTGGAGACTAACTATAACATTTTATCCATGGCTGTATTATGTATGTTAATAATCTCCGATGTTGAGGTTTTACCAAAGTTTTATTAATAAGCCTTGAAGAGATGCTCAATTTTTTATTTTAACTTTTTTTAATATATATAATACCTAATGTTGTTTTTCTACCAAAGTTTAATAATAAATAATAAGTCTTAAAGAGTTGCTCAATTATTAACATATTATTATTATTATTGACTAACTATAACTTTTTATCCTTGACTGTATATGGTATGGTTGGTATGTATGCAGTTTGTTACTTAATAGATTTCACAAAAAATAAAGGTATGTTTTATAATCATTTGCTTTTTTTCTTTTAAAATACAAAATACCTAACTAGTAATTTAGTAATATTTTTTTCTATTGCCCATCCAACAGCCAACATTTTTAGTTGGATTTCGACTTCGACTCTAAAACCCCAACTTCGTCTGTAACCCCAGAAATGTCCAGGAAAAGATAAGCCCATATCTGGCAACCCTAATTGTAACTGTGAAACACGAAACACTTATATATTATTGTATGAGAATAAACCTGAAACTGTTAAATAAATTAAACCTAAAACTGTTTTAAATGTTTTATTCAAATCCTTGAAACCTTAGAAAATATAAAAAAACTAGCAGCTATTAGAGTAAACTAAATTTCTGAATCGATTTCGACAAAAGTTGTCAATAAATAAACTCATTATGTAGTCTATAGTCTATATCAGGGGTCTCTAAACAACGGTCCGCCAATTTCATCAATCCGGCCTGCGACAATTATACAGTAATTGAACTAGCGAATTTAGCAAGCGTATTTTTTTACATTAATTCCACACCGGAGGTCCTGAGGAAAATATTTTCCCTCACGACCTATGTCATCTTAGGTGATGCTGTGTGGAGGGTCTTTTTAAGGAAGGGAAGGATAGGAAGTTCTGGAAAGGAAAAGGTATGAGGGGTGGGTAGGAATCTGGGGGTTAGTGTGTCCAGGAGTGACATACGTATGAATACATCCCTCCAACTGCGGTGCAAGGTGATGGGTCAAAATAGTTCGGCTGGAAAGGTCAAAAGGCCTCCCTCACCCAGTCTCTCTCGATCCGGCCCGCCACGCAGCAACTATGAATGATAATAGCAGGAAAATTAAAACGGTTTTGACCTTAGGAACTTACTGGAACTTACTGAAAAGTTTGGATACTCCTGGTCAATATGATGGGTACTGAGAAAGGGGCGGCTACATGGCCTGGGGCCTAGGGCGGCCAAGACTGCAAATCCGCCACTGGTTGTCACACCGAAAACAATCTGATCTCCACATTCCCACGGCCTGGCTTCGTGAAGTATATATTGATTGTTGGTGGAGCCAATCCAATGAGGAGAACCATCAAGTCCACATCCTCTCCAACTATTGCTACAGTTGGATGTATAGCAGCTTCATCCAACCCACACCTCACAATAGTGCTGTCAGCATCCCCTGTAGCAACAGTTGTTTTAATCCCGGTTGCTATCATTTTCTCGCTGAGCAAGTGAATCAGTCTTGTTTTGTTCCTTTCATTAGCAAGAAAACGCTCTTGTTCAACTGTGATGGTCGTGCTTTCATGAAATTTGATGTCAACAGAAGTTTTTGTGAGCCTTCTTCGCTTCTGCCACCACCATCTACCACATTGGTGCTCTGGTTGAAATCGAGAGTTGCGTTGTCCTCTACTGCAAAACATTGTAGAGGGATGATTTTTTCCTTTTCGCATTCCTCCCTCGCTGAACAGAGCCAGGTGGTATGGAGTTAATTAATTTGTCAAAAGCTCTGCTTTGTCGTTCTTTTTTGCTATGACAGTTCTTTGGAAAATTGTCACAGGGTTAATAGTAACTTTCTCACCATTGATTTTAATGGTGCTGCTCATACTGACTATTGTCAAAACCGCATTCTTTCTAGATTGTTTCATGTCACCAAATTTGCTTCCAATGAAACTTTGCATAGTTTTGGTTCCAATATCCAAGGCTTAGTGGCAGTTTATTTGGTCATTGAACCATTCATGAATCTTAGCTCGATCTCGTGAATCTCTCGTTTGCCATGATACCCAGAAATCAACGAGCTGCTCTCCAGTTGCGAAAACCACTTCAGCAAACTCCGTCAATGACGTGCAGATGGCGGTGCCCCGGGTTATCCACAAACCAACTTGGTGAGTACAGAATCAGTAATTCGTCTTTCTCGCGTCAGGCCACCTGAACTCTTCATGGAGCGCATAAGTGTTTGTTCAATGACCATATCCGATCAAATACATAACCCAAGGTGAACCTGTGCGATTAATAGTGAAGTACCAATTTTCTGCAAACTCCTTGTACGCCTCCGGATGGCCAGCTTTCAGTTGTATCGTATCTTGCATGTAGAGATGGGCACATTTTGCACAAGTGCCCACTTGCATGGAAGAATGAGATCATCTGCTGTACACACGCCAAGTAGCCGTCCCAAACACCACGACGCGATGCTCAGAATCAATGAACTTCTTCATCAGGGTAAACGTGTGGAAGTATCTACTGAACCCACAAAGCAGAGGTAGGCCCATTATCCTTGAGGGATTCCAGATGATTCTGAAATTTAGTCAAAGCTGACACTAAGGAAATTCTTCAACTTTGTCTGGAGTAAGTTCCTTTATGCTGGTCAGCATAGTCAAGATCTCTCTCTTCTCTTCCATTTCATTTTGAACAATAAAAATTTAATTTTTAACAATAAAACATTCATTTTTAACAATAAAAACGGTGTTTTTTTTTTATTTGACATTTTCCCATATCTCCTTAAGCATTGATCCTAATAAAAAAGTTTGTTGCACCTTTTTGTAGAGAATTTTATGTAGATAATTTAGTTGCTAGACATTTTTTCGCTAGAGGCAGTAGTTTTCGAGTTATAAACGAAAAACTGAAAAAAGGGACCTTTAGAGACCCCCCCCACCCTTAGCTCCACCCGACCCCCAATATTTTTAGTATGTTGTTAAGGATACCTTCCCCTACAACTGTGCCAAAATTGGCTTCTTTCTACACAAATTATTTCCGCTATTCGGTCTTTTTTGGTCTTCGTTGCCTGGACTATATGATGAAAAGTATTTATTGTATTTACTGATCTTTATTGTTTATATTATACTGATACACATTATATTTCTGCATTATGTAAAATTTCAACTTGTATTATGTTTGTAAAAGCCCTACAGGTGTTAAATTTTAAAAAAAAGTTATTAAAGCTCTACCCATAGTCATAGAAAAACAAATAGTGTTAGAAGAGTGACCTATACCGATTCGAAAGAAAACTTATGTGGCCAATAATAAGATAAACCATGCGACTTTACGGCTCCTAGGCCACAGGCAGACAATAAAATTGATATTTGTAAATGTTGGATACCTATACCGATTCGAAAGAAAACTTATGTGGCCAATAATAAGATAAACCATGCGACTTTACGGCTCCTAGGCCACAGGCAGACAATAAAATTGATATTTGTAAATGTTGGATACCTATACCGATTCGAAAGAAAACTTATGTGGCCAATAATAAGATAAACCATGCGACTTTACGGCTCCTAGGCCACAGGCAGACAATAAAATTGATATTTGTAAATGTTGGATACCTATACCGATTCGAAAGAAAACTTATGTGGCCAATAATAAGATAAACCATGCGACTTTACGGCTCCTAGGCCACAGGCAGACAATAAAATTGATATTTGTAAATGTTGGATACCTATACCGATTCGAAAGAAAACTTATGTGGCCAATAATAAGATAAACCATGCGACTTTACGGCTCCTAGGCCACAGGCAGACAATAAAATTGATATTTGTAAATGTTGGATACCTATACCGATTCGAAAGAAAACTTATGTGGCCAATAATAAGATAAACCATGCGACTTTACGGCTCCTAGGCCACAGGCAGACAATAAAATTGATATTTGTAAATGTTGGATACCTACACCGATTCGAAAGAAAACTTATGTGGCCAATAATAAGATAAACCATGCGACTTTACGACTCCTAGGCCACAGGCAGACTATAAAATTGATATTTGTAAATGTTGGATCAATTACACCCGGAGTTAGATATAAAATCAACCTTGCTTTGGGCTCACAATACACTTCCACTGTTTTATCTCTTCAGTGGGTATCGTGGATCTATATGTCTAGGATGGCCACCTGGGTTTGGCGGGAAGG
This sequence comes from Limnephilus lunatus, assembly GCA_917563855.2. NCBI lineage: Eukaryota > Metazoa > Arthropoda > Insecta > Trichoptera > Limnephilidae > Limnephilus > Limnephilus lunatus. The sequence continues at coordinate 41,372,763 of OU830594.1, forward strand.
AATTCAAAACCAAATTCAGAGTTGTCACCTTCTGCATCTCTACCAATCTGGTCACCTAGTCTTAGTTATGCCCAACGGTTGATCGAAATTTGAACAAGTGCTGATACGGACAAGAATCAGCAGTTAACGGGGCCACTATTTGAAGTGGCAAATGTCAAAAAATTCAAAGTGGCGCTAATTGCCAATTTGTGAAGATGTCAAATGTGTAATTGGTACTAATAACTAACCCTATGGGAGATGTTCTGATGAAAGGGGAAGACATTGAAAACAAAAACCTTTTCATTTAACAAGTGGGCATGCTTTATTTACATTGATAAAATATGGCCAAATACCTACACATATAATAGTATATTTTATTGCCTTACCACCTATAGTGAAGTAGAATAAGTATAAAAATCTAAAATCCACCAAGTAAATACAAATACATTCATAATATAGATTCAGAAAAATAACAAGACCTTTAAAAATATTGTAAAAAACAGTCAAAAAATATTTCTTTGAAACTCTGGTGGAATGAAATCAAACACAATCATTAGAATATTACTTCAAATCCACACCCTTCCCGAGCCAATAAAATACAACTTGGGTTAGTATTCATTTTAATAAAAGAAATGTTTATTTATCAGTTTTTATATAGACAACAATTAAAATATATTTTCATAGTACATGTCACCCAACGAAAGGGATGTAAGTAGTTTTCACATTACATTAGAGGGAGTTAACATCATTTAAAGCACACTAAAGGAGAAAATAAATTATTCATAAATTGAATATGACAAATAATAAAGTCTCTTTGCAAATGTCACTCATTAAAAGAATATTTTTACTAATGACATAAATATATTACATTGGGACATATCAGAACAAAAAAAAACAAAAAAAGTCCATTTGTATAATTGATAATTAATTACCCATTAAGGTTTGAAATACGTAAATCAAATAAGAAATTTATAAAAACTAATTTTGGTCTTGGTTAAAAAGCGCTTTTGGTTTATTTAAGTAGTTTTTTTTTAATATGTTTTAAGAAAAGGTATTTTCAGTAAACAACAAGTTAAAAGTTTAAAAATATCTGGAATTTAACCCTTTCAGACCTGAATTGAAACTGGCAGTGGTAGAACATAAATATTTGAAGCTTGATAGTTATTTGAAATTTCTTGGTACAATATTTTTTTGAATACTTGTTATTGTTACTTTCACTCGAAGGTCTCAGAGGGTGGTGTGCATCGCATAAAATGACAAATCATACACAGTTTACAAAAAGAATAACATTTTATTAATTTTTAAAAACTTACATAGAAAAAATAATTTAAAAAAAAATGAAAACAAATTCGGTCGAGAATAAACAACAATCACCTACCGCCTGAACGGGTAGCTGCAATCCAATGAAAAAAAAATAGTGCACAAAGTCAGTTACACCAGTAATTGTAAAAGAAAAACTGCCAATATTTATTCACTCTAGATAGGGAGAAAAAAATTTAGAAATCTATGTATCATCACAATTTTTGCAGACAATAAAATGCTGTAATCGCAAAAACTACATATTTATTTTAACATTTACAAAGAAAAAATTAAATAGAAATTTCATAATACCGACTTTTATTAATTGTTTGGCAACGAAGCAAAATTATGTTCGGTTGAAACATTGCGACAGTTTTAAGGTAAAAAAAAAATAGCGAAATGATTGCTTACAATAAAATAGATTTCAAGGTGTGTTTAGCGTCCGACGATAATTTAGTACCAGATGTAAAGTCATGGTTAAATCCACAACAAACATTGTTTTCCGGCTTTCCCTACAGATTAAATTCTCACACACGTAGGACTTTATAAGGTGATAAAAAATTCATTACTTTCTGTTTATTTTTCCAAAGTTAAGTTGTCATTGAACAATAAACACATTGATCACTATTATTAGACTTTTGCTTCGAGACTAACACATTTATAGAGAGTAAAAATGGTAGGATATAATATTGTACATAATAATCTTAATATTCATTAAAAGGTTAGCGGTCTGGTTATAGATTATATATAATTGGATAAGCATACAGCTTTAATAAGAGATTTATTCAAAAAATCATTATTTATATGTAAAACCAGCGAATATTAAACCTGAGAATATTTTTGTAATATAAAGTAATGTTTGATTTGGAAACATCTAGTTCAATGTAAAATAAAATAAGATTAAAATGCTTATCTGCGGAGACATTTATACGGGCATATAATTAACCCAATTAAACTAATAAAACTATTAGCTTTTTTATTAAAAAAATACATCATTTATCGAAAATTTAAGCGTGTGTAAAAAGCATGAATTTAACCGCTAAATACTCTAAGGAGATTTTATTAGACAAGTGACGGCTGGGACTCCATATTACGTGAAACCATAAAATTACATATAAAAATAAAGTGTGATTAAATAGTAAAACATAAAAATATCAGATCTAAACAAAGTGTGTGCAATGAATTGTCAACAAATGAAAATGACTAAATAGATACGTCATGAATATACTTACAACCGTTTGTCTTAAATAATAACAATTTCACAACAAAAATAGTTAGCAGTGCTAAAGTACACTTTAAGTAGCAAAATAATAAAATATATTTATGCACACATTTGTATGCCAAAAATTTGTACAATTTCAACAAGAACTTCAAGACTTAGAGTAAGATATAACAATATATAATATATTTATTTTAGGAATAGTTAAGTTTTGAGTACAGGAAAAGAGAGGCAATAAATATCAAGAGAGGCTTACGATACTTCTGGCAGTAATTAATCTAGTGAAAGCGACATCTAATTCTTCCTTATTATTTAGTTAAACCAATCACAAGAAAAGGAAATGCATTAGGAATGTTAAGTTAGAGTAAGCAATAACTATTGTGGCTTTAGTCGGACGGCAAAATGTATTTTAGTAAGTCATTCAGACAGTCAGGCAAACAAACACTTACTAGGCGTACATATCTGTACGAGCGACTATGTATTGCAATGCGTACAATTGACCAAGAGCATGTATGTATCTTCAAGAACAACTAACAGGCACCCTTCTGTTGCAGGCACGCTTCTGTCGTTGTAGAGTTCTTCTACTTCCTACTACTGATTGACCATGATATGCGAAAATACACACGCAATGCTTATATCTTAATTAAGGCAAACAAACGCATGATTTGTCTCTTGTAAACATTTAACATTTTACACATAGAACCAAATCATACTTCTAGCAAACCAAATAAGGGCGTGTACAGGATCAAGTTTCCGTTCAGTTTCCACTGGCCATGGTGGAGGTAGAACCTTCACACTACATGTTTCAGCTAATACCAAAGCTATCCCAGAATGAGTCCATTCTGCGCGTTAATTAATTATCCTTATTTTGTATCAGGTACTTGCACGGAAACAAAACTTACAAGGCAAATCATCGAATCAGAGAAGATGACACCGGCAGAAGATATCAGTTAATATAGTGTACTATTGTGAAGAAACACTGCAAAGCACGGACCTGGCACTGTCTTCTATCCGCCATAAAAGGAATGCCAAATTGCAGAACAAAAGGCCAACATCACTATTGGAATGCATTAAAGAGAACTACTTATTGATATTACGATGAAGGATTATTACGGAACGCACTGTAAGTGCTAGTAAACATTCTATATGGCAGCTAAACATCAAGACTTATTATTTACACATTAATTTAGTGGATGCTTTACATCATCACAAATCCTATGCACAAAACTGTTGATTAAATTTAACATTTACATTCGAGTCCTTTGAATCATTCACAGGATAAGAAGAAAAACTTCAATGGACTAGGCAATCATATTAATATTATTTCAGTCATAAATGAAACTTTACAAGTATAGAATTGAGGAATGGCTTCACCATGTAGGTACATAATGTAATGTTAGCTAAACTAAACTGTTTTCTGCAAGAGTATTGAAAAGCATAATGCGGAAAACGTATGTTCAATTCAAATTCCTCGTGAGAAAATCAAGGATGTGCGGTTTGTGCACACAAGACAGAAAATAACTGTATTCATAATAATTTATTATCATAGTAGAAAATCTATGCTCAAGATCTGATAATAAATAAAAGATTAAGGAATTTAAATTTATATCACAATGATCTACAGATCGTTTTACGTGATTAAAAGATTAATTATTGAAGGTAAAATAAGTTTTGAAATAAATAAAAGATTAGATCATATTTCATCATGGTTACCTTCGGTTTAGTTAAAGTCAATAGTTTCAATGTTACTCTAGACACAACTGCTGGGAGATTAAATGTATAAATTCCCAAATTAAATGAAGCCCCAAAGTTTTACCTTCACATTTACAATGAAAAATTCAACGGGATATAAATACCAAGTGTTTAATGGTTTCAGAGTAAACAACTAATTAATGGCAAGTAATGCGGGGAGATCACAAAACAACTAAACTTTATGCTTTGAAAATAGTAAGCCAATGTATTCCAAATATATTTACAATTTCATTTATAATAAGAAATGTTGTAAACAATTATTAGCGCTGCAAGAATAATAGACCACACCTCGTGGAGTATGAAAGGCCGTCTCATAAAGTACAATGGAGAGTTTTAAATACATCGACGTTAATCTAATCATGTCTTATTAAGTATTAGCCAACCACGGCTACAGACCTCAAACCATAAATTATCAGATCATAATAAAAATTTTACAGAAAAGATATTATGTGTAATAGAACAGCGAAGAAAAGAAAGCCAAAGCACGCTCAGATCACTGTCCTGACAGGTTTCTGAGGAGGTGATGTCACCGTGACCTTAATTTCCACAACAGGATATCCTATGAAGTACAGGATAAATTATCAAGTACATTCATTAACATACGGTTCAGAATAAAACTTTAAGTAAATTTACAAATAGGTAAATAAAACAATAAAATTTTAATTCAATCATTATAAAAAGATAAATAAGATAAAGATTTACGTTCAGAAGATACCGTCATGAAAATAAAAAGGGCCTTGCACATACTTTAAGCTTAGTTCTAGGACACATCCCGCTGCGGAGATGACAGCAGACAGCAGAGCCTCATCGGCCACATCATATCGACGCTGGAAAGGAACAATGTCTAAAGTGCCATGCAGCTGGAAAGGAAGTGACACTTTCCCGCAGCGGGATGTGACAGCAGACAGCAGAGTCTTGTCGGCCAGTATTGTATCTAGCTGTGCTAACGACATTGTATGTCTTTTCCTCTATCATGAACAGAGATGCGGAAATGACAGCAGACAGCAGAGTCTTGTCGACCAGTATTGTACTAACGACACCATATGTCTCCATCCATATCCTCCATCAGGAACAGAGCTGCGGAGATGACAGCAGAGTCTTATCGGCCAGTATTGTATCTAGCTGTGCTAACGACATCATATGTCTTTTCCTCCATCATGAACAGAGATCTTTGCAACACAAATATGTCTGCGTGTATCTAAACTAAGACAAAACTCCATAAGGATAAGAATTCACTAATAGCTACGGGGTTATTTGTATTAAATTCACATGTTTCAGCGAGCTGTTTAATTATTTGTACACAACCAAATTTGCATGTTGCAGTACTCTCTTAACGGACTACAGTTCCTTGTCGCCACCGAACACAGTATATAATGGCCTTTGCGGAGTTATATTCAGTTCTGAGAAGTAAAGATACAAAATATAAGGGCCATACAGAAATGTGTCAGAATATGAAAATCAGTATCGTATCTCCATAATTACAACCTTGTGACTTATATAAATCTCCCATAAAATCAACGTACAATCCAAGGGCTGGGCTTTTCAACTAATCAACCCCGATAGCAATTTTTACTTTAAATTTAAAATTAATTTATCATTATTATTATTACATATAATAATTGAACAATATAAAACATGGAAATTCCAGCTAGTAGTAGGGCAGAGGCGGATATGATAGTTATGTTAACTCGGCTAGCGACTGTGAGGCCCATCACTGCCGAGTTAGTTAGAGTTAGTTAGCTTAGTTAGCTCAGCTAGTGGCTGTGAGGCCCGTCACCGCCGAGTTATGTTAGCTCGGCTAGGGGCTGTGAGGCCCATCACCGCCGAGGTATGTTAGCTCGGCTAGCGGCTGTGAGGCCTGTCACCGCAAGACTCTCACGGCTATATCTAACTTTTATTGCTGAGCCCTTTGATTATTTTATAAATAAATTTGGCATCACAACAATCAAAAGGATATAAAGTAAAAGTTACGTAGTTAGGAATCCTCGATCGGAGGAATGTACGTCCGGTTGGATATGACCCTCGATGGGTTTTTAGGTGCAATGTCATGGAGTGGTGTGCGGGGGGGTCATGGGGTGGGGGCGGAGGCCTACTGGGGCCCTCGGGGGGCGGCCGGCTGGCGTGAAGAGCCGCCCCCACTGCTAAGCGCCATGCGCTGCATCTGCCGAATGACAGTGGTGGCATGGTACGCCTGCTTCCACCTGGACTTGGCAAAGTTCTTCCGAAGCTGCTCAGAGACGGTGCCGTGGATGTTCTTGTTCCTCGCGGCGTTGCCGGAGATCCAGGGGTGCCCGAGAGCTAACCTGCGCACAATTATTCAAATCACCAATCTGACTAAACATAATGACCCTCTTTCTTCGATTCTGACATGCAAATCATTAACAATCTTGCAAACTCGAGGGCATGTTTTGATAACATTGTTATCTTTTCAAGGATTTTTGCAAATATTAGAATATTTCTTATCTTTTTCAAAGTGATGCGAATAACATGTTTTCATGTGGAATCTATCAGCCGGTTAGATTAATATATTGCACTCCGGTAAGAAGGTGAACACAAAGATGAATCTAATCTATATCCTCAATCATTAGTTGTCTTTATCAAGGATATGTGAGGGTCGGCACATTGTTTTGCATATTATCCCTCTAACAAGAATTGTTTGTTATATTTCAAATACGGCTACATAAACAATTATATTTAGAATAAGATTGTTTCAATGAAACATGTCATGTATTGAAATAGGAAGTAAATGGGACTTACTTGCAAGTAAAGCGTTTCTCAACATCTACGCACATGAGGTGGCGGATGAAGTCTTTAGCGGAGTCACTGATTTCGTCCCAATATGGTGAATCAAATTCGAATTCTCCTTTAAGAATTTGGGCAAACAGATTAGCATCATTTTCATCGTAGAACGGCGGGTACCCACACAGCAGGATGTAAGATATGACTCCTATACTCCAAACGTCCACTGCCTTGCCATAGGGCTTCTGTGCCAAGACCTCGGGGGCCACGTAGCCCGGCGTGCCGCACGCCGTGGCCATGATGCCCGAGTCCTCCATCTTGGACAGGCCGAAGTCGCTGATCATGATCTTGCTGTCCTCGTCCTGGCTGTAGTACAGCAGGTTCTCCGGCTTGAGGTCCCGGTGAACTACACCCTGCTCGTGCATGTAGTCCACGGCCTCCAGAACTTGTCTGATGAGATGCGACGCGTCTTTCTCGGTATACGATCCTTTTTCCACAATTCTATCGAACAGTTCACCACCCGAGACGAGTTCCATCACTAAATAAACTTTAAATTTATCTTCGAAGGTCTCCAGAAGCTGGACAATATTGGGATGCGAGAGCCATTGTGTGTCCTTGTCGCCTTGGGCGGGGGCCCCTTGCTTGGCCAGCTCGCTGAACCTTCGTAGCACTCTGATCTCATTCTCTAACGAGTCCTCTTTTCCCTTTAAGGCCTTTTTGTCGATTATTTTCACGGCAAACATCTGCCCAGGGGTATCTCTGCTCTCTATCAGTCTCACCTCTGAAAATGCTCCCGTGCCCAGCAGTTCTTTCAAGACGTATTTATCCTCGATAGAAGGCTGTTTTTCCGAATCTTTCCCATCTTTTTTGGACTTTTTCCCAGAATCTTTCTTTCCAAACAGAGGCATCTCTACGCCTCGAATATCTTTCCGCTCTAAACCGAGCGCCCAGGGTCACAGATGCCAAAGCCAAAGTGTCAAATAGTCAGTCGTACCAACTGCTGACTGCCAACGTGAAAACCTAAAACAGTTCTTATCTTGACGTTTTGAGGGGGAGGCAGTCAGATTGAACCAAAGTAGGTACAAAGAACGTCATTTTATGAGAAAATCCTTATATTATAAATGCGAAAGTGAGTTTATTTGTTTGATTATTTGTACTTTTTCCACGTCGCAACGGAGCGACGGATCGACGTGATACGCGATTTTGGCATAGGTTGAAGGCAGTGTTGCCATGTCCCAAAAATGCAAAACCATGTTTCAGGGATAAAAAAACCATGTTTTAAAGTTAGGATAAAAATACCACATAAAAAACACATGTTTTGGGAAGCTTTTAATTGAGAATATAAATAAGTACCTAAGGTACCTAGTAAGGATTCTATAATCTTTGTTAAAAAGAATCATAAAGATTTTACAGTAGCTAGTGTAATTACCTAATAGGCCACTTGCATCACTTTTTTTTCCGGTTTAGGCAAATTTAATATTCTAAGACATTCCGTTTCTTTTTAATCGTATTTTTGAAACCCTGGCGATTTTTTGTAAATTTCAATCCGGAAAATCAGACCATTTTTTATAAACCGGAAAGACGGAACATAATTTTATGGGTGCGATAAAACGATAATATCATAGCCGAAAATCAACGTTTTCCCCATGAAAGGCACAGGAGAATAACGAAGCACACCAAAAATATTAAGTACATCTCATTTATTTTTTTCCTTGATCCATCTTATTGATCATTAATAATAATAATAATAATCGTTTATTCCAGAATGTATGCAGGGGTAGTGCAAAGCAATACATTCCATATTTTGAAAAAAAAAACAAAAGAAATTAGACAAATAATAAGTGGTTAAAAGTAAAAGTAAATAACAGCATATAAATAAAATCAAAAACGAATAAGCATGAAAAACATGAAATATGAAAATGAAATAATAATAAACACTAAAATGAATTCATGCAACTGTTTACGGAGGGTATTTCATCGTCGTCTCCCGTCTCCAGAGGGCCATCAGGGGGGACTCTATCCAGGCAGTCATGGCGGTGATGATCGCATTCTTCGATTGGCGTAGTCTGCGCCATAAACTTCCCATGCGGTGGAGGAGAAGTGCTCGGAAAGTGTGCACTCGTCCCTCCAGGAACATTTCCGTAGCACTGTAGTATCTCGGTAGGCGGAAAATAATGATAAATTAATTAGTATTAATTAGTAGTACCCGTATATTATGTAATATACGGGTACTACTTTATTTTATACTTTATATTTGAAATATCTTAATAATTATTTTATTAATTGTTTATTTATGTGGTAGGTTTTATATACTGTATTGCAATATTTAACCTCGCTAGGACAAGCCTGTGTTGAGGTAAATAATTTTATGAAGTATTAAAAAATAACACAAAATAATAGAGTACTGAAAGAACAATATTGTTACATTAATGTACCCACTCATAAACATTATAATTCTGGTAATTTAGTAAAGCTACACTAATAATGTCCCTTACAATCACGGATTATTTTTGTTAATTTGTGTCATATTTCTAATGGTACTAAGGCTTGTGTTTCGTTTTTTTTAAGTAGTATGCACAATGCACATCACTAGTCACATTTGCTTCCATATAAAAAATATCAGGGGGAAGTGGATCTACAGTTTAGAAGCACTTACCCCAGCACGTAAAGTCCCGGGGGGAAGTGAATCTAGGCTTATAAATTATAAATCGCAATTCTTTAAGATATTAATAATTCAAAAATATAAACATTAAACCTCAATTCAATTATAGAGTACTCACCAATGTGTAGCTTCCTAGCACAAGTTTTAGTCAAGTTATAGATAAATTACAGAAGCACTCACAACTCGCACGCTGACTAAAACCAACCGCCAAAATTCGAAGCTCTCTAACAACTCTCTGTGCTTATTTAGCAGCTGCATATAGAGTCAGGGTGAGAATTTAGCAAATTACAATACATTCTCATAGATGGTATCACTTGAATATTGTATTCAAAGAAGGTAGAAGGCCAAGATGAACTTACCCCAAAAAGGCACTTACCCCAACTCACCTTAAAAAAATCTATCCACACGATTTTTTCCAAGTCGTTATGAAATCCACGCAAGTGGCCTAAAACCCACGTGATACGTGTTTTCATTTATTTTTATTATCGTATCAATATTACTTTTGACCAAATTAAATTAGATAAAGAGACATTGTGAACTGCTTACATTCCTGATTTCAGGATATCCTCGTGCAACCAAAACCTCCTAGACTCCGCAACCCATGGTAAAACCCGTATCCCATTCAAATTACACTCTTATTGATTGGTAAAAAACGATATTTGGTTCGACATGGTATATTGAAAAAAACATGGAGGTAAAAATGACCCATAAATACTAAATACCATGAAAATATAGTAAAAACCATGCAAATGTCAATATTGGTCGGAGGATTGGGAAGCAGTTGGAAGCAGTGTTGCTAACTCAGCTCATTTAGAGCTAAATTTAGCTCCAAAATGAGGCTGTCAGCTCCCAAAAAGTGGTTTAGCTTCTTAGCTCGGTTTTTATATTATCATCTAGCTCCCTTTTTTATAAAAAAAGTCATTAATGAAAAATTACGAATTTAGGAACCATTTCTTTAGGAACCGGTTATTTTCGTACCGAAAACTTGGTTTTTACCTCAGAATGTATCCCCCCACCAAGAAGGTGTACTCTGTGGATGTACAAGATTTTTAGCTCCTTTTCGGTGACCCCTGGCTTCATTTTAAAAATCGAGTTGGCAACACTGCCGGGAAGCTGGCCATGGGTTACTTCAAAAATAAATCGATTCCGATTCCGGTTACTTTCATCACCGAAAAACATATCATTCCCGTTGGCAGTGGCGGACTAATGTAATACCCGGACTAAGCACGTCAGAGGTTATGGGCCCGGGGCGGCAAAGCTGAATGAGGCCCCCCCTAGTATAAAAGTTGATGTAATTTTACAAGATTTTTATACAGTTCACACGGGCCATTAGTCCTAAGGGCCTCAAAGTAAAAAAAAATGACTTTTTTTGTATTTCATTTTCTAAAAAAATGCATTTGTTAATAATGCTTTCACATGTTTAAGAAAATTCTGAAAAAAATTCAAGAAAGTTTTAAATAGTTTGTATGTTGATTTAACCTTCAGAAAAACTTTGAACGAATTTTTCTCGAAACTACGTTTTTCAACCTGGTTGACAACATATTAGAAAAACTATACACCCGATTTGCATGTACCAAATCTTAAGACGCCGCATCCGCGCTCAAAAAGAAGAAAATGGAGTGATATGTAATTACGAATGTTAGAGGAGCGCGCTAATATTTAAGCGATAAAATCGTTGCGAAAATTGTGAAAATGTTTAATGAAACACGAATCGTTTAAAATAGAGCGAAAATACCGTGGAAGGCGTCATAAGTATCATTTAAAAAAACATTGTGATTTTTTTCACAACCATAACTTGTAAAATAACTGAAACAAACGTGTTTATAATAATTTTCGGAGCAAACATTACGATTTTTTTCTATGGAGGGAATTTCATATAATTTGCGTTTTGACGTGAAAAGTGTCTTCTAAATATTATCTTCAAAAATACCTTTTTTTTAAGAGCTTAAAAACTTCAAATGTTTAAGGGAAATATGTAAGAAATCGGTAGAAATTCGGGTAGCGGCGGCTTAAACTTTTAGAAAATCCAGTCAATATGGCACCACATAGGGATTATTTTATAAAGGGCCTCCTTCTATTTTTTTTTTAAGAACCCTGAAAATTTTCCATAAAAAATCGAATATAAAATTCGCTGGTCGGCGATTTTTTATTTTTTTTTTAGATATGAAAATTCCCCTACGTGGTGCCATAGACACTGGATTTTCGAACAGTTTAAGAGTTTTTTTTTTTTTTTCTTTATTTATTATATAATTTGTGTACAGTTTTACAGTGATTCGACTACTACGCTAGGCACATGCCCGTATTATGGTTGGCACATGCAAATGCAATACATACAGGCGGATGTATAGTTTTTTTAATACGTTGTCAACGTCGAAAAACGAGTTAAAAAAAGTTTCGAGAAAAACGCATTCAAAGTTTTAAGGATAATTCAACATACACAGTTTCAAACGGTTTCACACGAAATGCTGTAAAAAACATTTGTTGAGAGCATTGTTAACTTGGGAAAATGAAATTTAAAAAAAAATTATAAACGTTTTTTACAGTGTCCTGGTGCCTTAAGGCGCCGTATCCCCGCTCATAAAGGAGATGGAGAGTAATTACGAATGTTGGAGAGAGTTTGCTAATATTTAAAACGGTAAAATTGAAGCCAAAATTCTGAAAATTGCGTTAATAAAACAGGGAAAAAAGCTCTTGGGGGGATATCTAAAACAGCATTTAAAGAAACACTGTGATTTTTTTCATACATACCTATAACTTGTACAATAACTGAATCAGACGTGTTTATAATAATTTTCGGAGCATACTTTCCGATTTTTTTCTATAGAGGGAATTTCATATAATTTGCTTTTCGGCGTGGGGAATGTATAGATATTATCTTCCAAAATAACATATATTATTTAAGAGCTTAAAAACGTCAAATGTTTAAGGGGGCTATGTAAGAAATCGGTAGAAATTCGGGTAGCGGCGCGCGGCTTAAAGCCTTGTTTAGGATTTGATCAAGGAAACATGGGGGCGTTTTGGAGGCCCCCGGGGACCAGAGGCTGCCCATTCCGCCCCCCCCCCCCCCTGTTAGTCAGCTAATGAATCTTTTTAATTACTTACTTATTTTATTACTATCTATATTATCTGTAATGATAAGATAACCTTTCGCAAAGGGCGTAAGTTAATAAAAATAATACGAAGTGCAATACGTAAGTGAAACTAGAACTAAAACTGTGCAAACATTATAAAGATTAGTAGTAGTATTTTTTTTTTTTTTTTATTGTAAATTACCGGTTCAGGCTGTATTTATTTTTTCCTATTTTATCTGTATGGGATGATGTTTATATGGGACCTCCCAACTCCAAATCACCTCTTAGATAGGTACTAAGCATATTTTAAAGACACCAGCTCATTAAAAAAAATATTGTCACTTTTTTATTTCATTTTCCTAAATATGTATGTATTTGTTAATAATGCTTTCACCAAATATTGTAAGGAAGTTCGTAAAATTGATGGAGTTACAGCATCTTATATGAAACCGTTTGTGTGTTGAAATATCCTTCAGCAAAACTTTGAACGCTTTTTTCTCAAAACTACGTTTTTTATACTGGTTGACAACACATTAGAAAAACTATGAATCTGATTTGCATGCACTATGCACCAAGTCTTAAATTGTTCGAAAATCCAGTCACTGTAGCTGGGGCCGTATTATCCATAAGACGTATAGGCAACTGCTTAGGGGGCCCCGCATTGGGTAGGGTCCCTAGGGTACAGGGGCCCCAAGACGTGCATTGCCTAGGGGCCCCGACATGTTTAAGCCGGCCTTGGCAAGGCCCTATTGTCCATAAGGCAGTGTTGGCCTCTGTTTAGGGACCCCGACATGTTTAATCTGGCCCTGACTATAACCCTACGTAGGGATTGTTTTATAAATGGCCCCCTTCCATTTATTTATATTTTTTATGAATTATGAAAATTTACCATAAAGAATTGAAAATAAAATTCATTGTATTCCGTATTATCCATAAGACATATTATATGCAATTGCCTAGGGGCCCCGCATCGGATAGGGGCCCCTAAGGTAAAAGGGCCCCAAGACGTGCATTGCCTAGGGGCCCCAACAAGTTTAAGCCGGCCCTGGCAGGGCCCTATTGTCCATGAGGTATTGTAGGCCACTGCCTAGGGGCCCCGCATCAGCTAGGGGCCCCGAGACATGCATTGTCTAGGGACCCCGATATGTTTTAGCCGGCCCTGGCAGAACCCTATTGTCCATAAGGCAGTGTAGGCCACTACCTAGGGGCCCCGCATCGGGTAGGGGCAGTTTCTATAATTTTTATTTTTATGAACGAAGAAAATTTGCCACAAAAAAATCGAAAATAAAATTCATTTAAATATAAAACGCATTCAAAGTTTTGCTGAAGGATAATTCAACATACAAACTGTTTCAAACGGTTTCAGATAAAATTGTCAGAGCATTTTTAACAAGTGCATCAATCACAAAATGAAATAAAAATACATTTTTTTACAGTGGTGCCTTAAAGCCTTGTTTAGAATTTGATCAAGGGAACATGGAGGCGTTTGGGGGCCCCCCAGGACCGGGGGCCTGGGGCGGGCCGCCCCCCCCTTAGTCCACCACTGCCCGTTGGAAAATTCTTTGTACAGTAATTTCTTTCTAATATCATGCGAGATGCGAGCCAAAGGCTCACAAAGGCTAGTATAAAATAAACTACCTATTATGACAAACATTGTTTTGCTGTAATTAGGAAAACTTGAATTTAGTAAAGACTAAACAACTAAACTAATAACATAGTTTTGTCGCTTTTATCATTACATGGTAAAATAAAGTCGCTCAAAATGTTTGTGCTCTTAGATCTTTTAAACTACGCAATGAATTTTCATGCGGTTTTCACCAATAGATAGAGTGATTCAAGAGGAACGTTTATATGTATAATACATGCTTATTATAGTAGAGAAAAGCATTCAATTCAGGCAGCGGGCAGTTGGCAAGCGGTGGGTGGTTTGGTATATTTATGGGCAAGCGGGTGGTGTGGATTTTATAAAGGTTGGGTAATGGTGTTGTATTTCGTTAGCCGCAACAACGTGTGGCCGGGTCTGCTAATTTACCTATAATACTTTTTATATTCATAAAACAACTAACATATATTGTTTTTGGGTTTAATTCGTAGAACTACATTTAATTGTTTTTAAAAATTTAATTTGAATTAAATTTGATAATGTTATTGTCAAGTTCTGCAAGTATTTTAGTACCTAAGTATTTTTGTTACAGTGTTTCAGTTTACAAGATTGAAAATGGTCTTAGAAACCGAAACAGCTGTAACAAAAATACATACTTGATAATAATATACTTGTAAAATAATACAATAAACTTGCAGAACTTGATAATAACATTATCAAAAAAATAAATAAAACAACTAGTTTCCTCACTTTAACAAGACATCGTCTTCAGGGTATGAAAAAAAAACATAAATATTTATCACACGACGCACTACGGGGCCATTATAATAAGTTAGTATTATTTTTTTTAATGTACATACTTCTTTTTGTCACAATAAAAATAGCTATCATTTGAGGTTATGATCTTTTGGATTCGGATTTTGTGCCCACTATGAAAATTTTCATAAATCTACTGAGTAAGTAAGTAATGATACAATAAAAACACAATATTGAATGTGATTTATTAAAAATTTATGAAAAAAAACTTATTTCTGTTTGATTTTTAATTTTTGGCTTCTAATTTTTAATATGCAACGTTTAATAGACGATATTATTTATTTATAATAATCTTGCGAAATACCGACTGTTCGTGGTGTTGCGAGGAAAAGGCGCAACTTTTTATAAAAAAAGAAGAAAAAAAAATATTCCCGATAATCAAGTTTTTTACAAGTTGGGGCCGGTATTTCAGTTGCATTTTAAGTTCGGCTTGATAGACTTTAATTTACGTCCGTCAAGTTGCTTTGTGTGTGCCCCTAGCCTAGTGATACCATTACTAAAAAATATTGATATACCGGCCCTACCTGGCTCTGGTCCAACTTTATCTTACTTTTATCATAAACATTAAAATTAAACAGAGGAAACAGGAAATCGTTACTTATACAAATGTTTACAAATCAGAATACAAATGTATTAAAATGTAAGCCGCTAGATTCTTCTGGTAATGTTTCATCTGCCAATTCTTTGATCTCAGACAGAAGTTTTTCATCAGTAAGACCATTCTGGAAACATTGAAAAATGCATTGGTAAATAAATGATCAAATTTGGATTTATGAATTATCAAAATATTATAGATTTATAAAAAATCGTACCTACCTATTTATATTTTATAATAATAATTATTATTTCAAATAATAAAATTTTTAAGATACCTACTTCCTCATTATTTATAAAAAAATGGTGGGTACTAATAAATACTGAAAAAGCAGTTCTTTAAATTGAATATTATTCTCGTTTTATGATTTTATAAAGATAAAAATAATTACTTTTGTAGCCATCGTGTAACACTTTTTGAAATCTGCTAGTTTCTTTAAATGAATATTCAGTATAGCCAAATAGGCCCATACTAAAGCATTGTGACGGTTCAGAAAGTTGGCTTCGGTTAGGCATTTTTCACAATCATCGAACCTTTTCATCTGAAATAGTTAAACTGTTTCAATATTTTACCTAATAACACACACATTAATAATAATGTTTATATTTGAGCAAGTGGCATGAATGCTAGAAGAAGGAATATCGAAGAGGGAAATTTTGACCAAGTACATGCCCCAGTGGAAGCAACCCAAAACGGGGGATTGGAGCTGGATGGGAAGAACTTAGGACTGGAGATAAATGACTTCAGACCGGAGCTTGTTGATAATATTGTATAAAAAATATATAAATACCGAGGGCTCTATATACCTTTAAAAATGCTATGCCAGCTCCGAGCCACGAGTTTGGGGTTGGAGAATAGTTGCAGCAGTTAATAAACATCTTTTTGGCATGTTCATAGTTCCCTGTGTTAAGATGAAACTGGCCCAGTCTGATGTACACAAGGTGAATGTCGTTGGGTCGGTCAAAACACAAATTGGTATATCTGAAAGCCTCGTCTGCGGCTTCCTTATTTTCAAGTGCCAGTAAGCAATGGCCTTCCATACTGCTTATGAGAAATGTCTGCATTTGAAAAGAACTTTTTTTAGTCTTTTCATAATTATTAAAAAGAAAAAAAAAATTATTAGCAGCATCTCTACCCTTAATTTTTATTTAGAATGTCAAATAAATATATACCGCCACTGCCTCGTAAACTTGTTGTTGCAAATGTTTTAATGCCTCGCAATATTTTCCATTGAAGAAATGAACTGTGGCCATTAGGTAGTCATACAACAGAGAGGGACCTTCTTCAATCAGCTGTTCTGCCAGAATGGTTTCAGCAAACTAATAGACAAAACACATATTATTGATTTGGTACATCATACATGTTGACATCTTCATAAGTACTTATGTATTGTTAGCAGAATATTTAAATATTGCCGCTCATCTGCCGCCAGAGGTACTGCTATCGCCTCTGGCGGCCAACAAGGAAACTACACCAGCTATAGCGGCCGGTAAAGAAGGGAACAGGGAACTACTGACGCTTCCTGGCTGGCGGCAATGTAGAAGAGAAGAAGAGGTAGAAGAACTACCTACAACACTGACAGCGACAGCGAACGGCTGGTTTTACAAATGGCGGAACACGGAATATAATCTTGCTGATTCTTGAATGTTGTTATTGTCAATTAACGTGGAGACAATATATTTCATCATAAATATTAACTTAGCGTTTTATTATTGCTAACAGTATGTATATTCAATCCTAGTAAAAATAAATGAATATTTGTTTTACCTCAAACAAACCCAATCGTATAAACAATGCGCATGCCCTCAGATATGTTTTGTTTTTGGGGATTGTTCTGTCGTACCACAAAAACTCTTCTTGCAACATAAACTCATCCCTGCCACAGCAGCAGAGAATATTGCTGCACGAGCACAGAGTGTACCCCGAGATGGTGTTCTTCGCTATTTCCATGGTGACATCGGCTGCTTCGTGGCGGCCAATCTTCTTGTAGAACAGGGAGCTTGCGATATATCCCTCAAAGAAGTTTGGATACAAATTCATAAGAGCAAGTAGGAAATTCTCAGCTTCAGCATTCTGCTTTTTGTACATGAGTAAAATTCCGCACAGCAGCAATCTAAAAAGTTCATTCAATTATAATTAATTATATTCATTTTATTTTTATACATTACGCATAACACAAAACAGTCCCAACTGCTCGGAGCTATTGAGAATTATATATTCCTATTTGGGGAATGCTGTGAGGCTGAAAAAAGAGGCAGATCAAGGAGTTTTGGTGGATCGTGCCAATAGTTTACAAAGTGAGAGATATGTATAATAAGTTTGCCTCTGACTGTCACAGCCTTCTCTAAAGGGTTTTTGAATTATGCCTAATGTTACACCATTTGATAATATTTGATTGTGCGTAGCAAAATCCTGTTTTAACTCAACTGTATGGCATTTCAAATATATTTATTCATTTTTTACGGTTCTCCATAAAACAGTTATATACTAAAATATTATGGAGAAGATTACAAAATTTAAGAGAAAAAAAAGTGCATTGGGGCAGTTTTACTATGTTGTAACGTATGTCAAAAGATATTTACTGAAGTCTCTGTAGGTGACATTAAAGATGTCGATGCTCAATGCAGAATCGTTAAGCAGTAGAGTTGCACTGTTTAATGGCAATGAGATAGTAACATTTCTTTAGTCAAATTGCATAATTCATAATTCCTAATCCAAAATAATAAAAATATTGCAAAAAATACTCAAGATGACATGGTTTCAGGGCCGGCTCTGAGTCAAACGGTGCCTAGAGCTGTAATAGGTGTTAGGCATTATCAGCCATTTGGCTCTAGCCTACCATGTAATACCAGTACCTTATGATTTAATAGAAAATTTTGGTACTTTTTTGGACCCAAGGCCTATTGTTGATAGAACTACTAGTCTACCCGTTGTATATTGTAAAACTTGCACTTAACTTGTGTAGCTGCAAGTTGGCATCTAAGGGAAGAAATGTTATCTAGGTATTGTAATATCATGTCCGTTTATGTTATGCCTTACCCCATTTGATGGTGGAAATCCAACTGAATTACTTCACATATTGCTACATAAGACTCTTCACGGCATCCTGTTCTGAGACAAAATACAGCGTAATCAAACCAGACTTGGGGAGTGTCCTTCTTCAAAGATATCCGCTGTCATAAATAAACAATAAAATATCTTTATTTACAGTTATTATGGCTGATATTATATTAATAAACAGATACTTATTACACACCCAGATATACGAGTATCTATACATTCTCAGAGAATCTCAGCATTACTTATCTATGTATATACATATATAAAAATCAAAATATGCTTGCTTGGTTATATGTATTTATATTAGCATATGAGTATATGAGATATCTATGTATTGCTATATTAAGTATAGGAAATGTTTGAAACTTTCAAAGTATTATTAAACTCCCGCGAAGGTTTTTGTACTATTACAATCACGTGACAATACATCTGAAAAGTTTTTTAATCATTATAAAAACTCTTGCGAAACTGTCAAAAATGTCAAAATGTGAGAATGATATTCTGTAAAACAATGATTATTAAAAAAATATTAGATTTTCGAAACTCTTTAAATTAACGAATTTATTTGAAGTACTCAAAAGGGAGAGGAAGGTGATGCGGGAACGGGACGCACGGGAAAGGATATGAAGGGAAATAAAAAAATCTTTGAATTTGGCATTGCAACGCATGCCGGGAACCAGCTAGTGCATTATAAACACATATTTAAATTTCTAATTTAATATTTGAATTGCATTCATATTATATTATGGGTATGAAATTATTAATGCAGTTGTTGATAATTTATTTTTAGAAGCAATAAAGCGGCCACAATGAGAGAAATGACCATTAGGTTTGCTAGAATAAATTAACACACTATCAACATGAGAGAGGCATTGGAGAAAATAAATCTAATATCATGTATGAATAATAAATTATTGTTTTTCAATCCTTACACTACAGACTGCTAACAAACTATGACTGAGTACCATCAACGCAAATCCCGAACATAGCCCAATTGAATATTTTCTCTCGCGGACGTGTTATTTAACAGATTTGAAGAATTCATCAAATTTCAAGTTCATTTTCAAGTTCTGTGAAAGTTCCATTCTAGTTCTGTTGTTATGTGATTATGGGCCAGGTGTTTCACAAAACTGAAATAATAACAGAACTTGAATAGATCTTTCACAGAACTTGAAAATTAACATTGAAATTTAATTAATTAATTAATTTTCGAAGTTCATTTTCAAGTTCTGTAAATATATCATTATAGACCAGTTGCTTCACAGAACTGAAATAATAACAGAACTTAAAAAGTACTTTGAAATTTGACGAATTGTTCAATTTAGAAGTCCAGTTTTCAAGTTTTCACCAAGTTTTAAAGTTCCTAAAAAATATATATTATTTTTTAAGATAATCTCTATACATTTATAGAGCCGAAACGGTAATTATATGAAATTCCATCGATAGAAAAAAATCCGCAAAGTATGCACTGAAAATTATTAAAAATGCATTTTTTTCTGTTATTTAACATGTCATGCGTAAAAAAAATTTGCATATCTTCAAATGCAACTTAGCCATTTGTCTAGAGATTTTTCTCTATTTTAAATGAGTCGTGTTTTAATATTTTAATTATCTTCCTTTCAAACCAACTCCTTCTTTTTGATTGCTAAATTAAATTGACGGTGCCATTTGTTGTTATTTCATTATTGGCTAGTTTTTTATTTTTTTTTTTATTTTTTTTTTAAATTTTTTTTATTTATTTTATACATTTTTCAAATACAAGACAAAAAGTCCCGATAAACTACTTTTTAGCAGTTTGTCTAACGGGTTCTTTACGTTAACGATCTTATAATAGTGATTTAATAGTTGTTTTACATAACTGAAACAATAACAGAACTTGAATAGAGCTTTTGCAGAACTTAAAAATTAACTTAGAAATTGGATCAATCGTTCAAATTCTGTGAAACCACCCGTCTCATGTCTTTTTTAAGAAAAAATTAAGTGCGTTGGTAGCTACATATTATGTACTGTGTTTGAACTAAGTCGGTATATATTAATAATTGATTTTTGATATACATAATAACTTTAAAACCACATATGCAACATAAATAAAGGTTAAACTACATATCATATTGTTATATGTTACTTAATTATTTCTAAAATTGTTGCTCTAGTATCTTAAGTTAGGGGGACGCCTTGTTGAAGTTAGGTTAAGGGTTAGCCCTACTAGGAAAATAGGATGATTCTAAAGATGTTTAGTGGGTTAGTTGTAGAAATTATACCTGCAAATGCAGATTCTCTGCTACTTTATAATGTTTAAGGGCCTCTTCCTCTCGGGCAAAATAAAGTAAATCCTTGGATTCGATGGCAGGAATGAAGGTTTTAGATTTGGGAAACATTAAAGCTTTATGCATTTCATTTACCAATTCAATGAAAGCTTTGGATATAAAGCACTGCAATAAATAAAAAGCTAAATGTATACTAAATTTACTACAAACTACATAAATAATATTAAATGCTAAAATAACAAATCTGATAACCCCTCAGGCCTCGGTCAAATTTTTTTTTAGACGGTCAAATTATTTCTGTTTGCTATAAAATCCAAATAAATGGAATATTACTTATCCGAATTTTTTGAAATGTAATAAAATACACTTTCAAAAGTTTTATAATTCAAAATAAATATATAATTTTATAAATATAAAAAATTTACATGTTATAAAAAAGTTTTAAAAATGCATAACGAAACAAAATAAAAACATGTACATATTTTATTAGACAAATAATAAAGTAATAAAATTATAGGTGTTATTGTCACCTCATCTTTTTGTTATTCCATGTAAAAATAATTAATAAAAAATCCCAAAATTTCGCAATTTTTTTTCAAATTGTGATCCGAAACTTTGGTTTCATAAAGGTGTACATTTAACTTATTTTGTTATTGACTTTTAAATTTGAATATAACGTTTGATATTATTTTCTCTTTCTAACACCGTTTAGATTTCGATCATATTTCTCATTATTTATTTATTTGGAATTTCACGCCCGGCTGGGCTTTTACATACATTATTTTTAAAACAAAGAACATCTAAATCTAAATGTGCATAACAAAATAAAAAACAATATCATAAACAAAACAAAATCAAAATCAAAATCGAAATCGAAATCCAAATCCAAATCCAAATCAAAATCAAAGTCAAAATCAGAATCAAAATCAAAATCAAAATAAAAATCAGAATCAATATCAAAATCAAAATCATAACCAAATCTAAAACAAAAATAGAGTAAAAAAACAAATTGAAATAAAAACAAAATACTCCACCATGCAAGATGGAAAAACTGTAGACTGGGAAAAGTGCAATACATGTGATAAATTAGTAAGGGAGACTCAACGATTTCTATGAGTTGTTCCGTAAAGCGAATAAATTAGCCTGACCGGTTAAGAACCTTCTTCACTGGTTTCATTCTATAGAATTCAATTTGTAATAATTTAATTTTTACAAATGATTATTAAATGGTTATTATTTCTTACAGGTACCTGAAAATCATCCTCAGATTCTATTGCTACCCCCAATTTACAATTATCATCAACCATATGGCTCACACTCTCAGACAGACCTCCAACGAGGTTAGCATAGACCCCTGAGGAGTTTAGGAATCTGATAAAGGCAGACATTTCATCGTCCCCAGCCACCTTACACGGGAATAGTTTACTGTTCTTTAGAAACTTGGCATACTCTTCGTTCAGTATGGTGGTTGAATCCTTAACACACTGGTGGTACTTCTTCTTTGCACATTGGGCTTTTTCTAGAACAAAGTCAACCTCTCTTACGGGAAGCAACTTGTGGATGCTAGAAAAATATACATTTATCAACATGGATAACTTAACAGCAAAACATGTTGTAGTTTCTTAAGGAATTAGGTACATATCTCCAAATCTTGTTCATTACTTTTCAAAATAATTGCATAGGCATTATAATACAACTAAACATAACAAATAATTAAATGCTATTTCAAGCAATACTTTTATCCAGACATGTACATATTTAATCAGTTTACATAAGTAAATAGAAAACACCTACAAATCTAATGAAAAGTTTCTTACTCGTCATAAATCTCTTTTATTGTTTTGCATTTTATCAAAGGTTTTAGCAGTTGTATTTCCATGATTAAGTAAATACGTCTGCCTTCTTCATCCAAGGCTTCCTCGCACTGCGGATCGGCTGGGGACGCCAGGGTGAAAGAGGAAGCGTTATCCAGTGGTGGTTCTATCGTTGGTTTAGCGGGCACAATAGGTGCAACATTGTCCACATTTTCGAGGATAAATGATTTCATTCCCCCTTTCCAAAGCATGTACTCTTCATTATACTCATATACGGTTGTCGCTACTCTCGCTGATGTTTCTATAATAATGGGGAATTGCAAATCATAAACAGCATTTTGAGACGGAGACATCACCAAATACCCTTTGAAAACCCTAATGATATTTAAGTCAAGTTCTTTGGGTCCCCGTCACCTTTCATGCTGTGATTTATTAGGCCATCAATGCCATTTTAAAATTATTGAAATTAATTAGAACTATGACTCTATACTTTAAAACGGATTCCGACTGCTAATTCTCGGCTCGCCGGTGTGTGGTAAAAATTTCATTAAGTATTAGTCCTTAAAATCCACCGAGAATCATAAGTTAACCCACGATAGCTACATAACATTCGTCAAATTGACAAGCATCGAATGCAAATCTACCAGGTTCTTTTTATTGCTTCTATTTAGTGGCCGCTAGATTCTTGCGCATTGCGGCTGGGTTAATTCGGTAAGTTCTTTGATTTTTGATATACACACTGACTATTCGTCATTTTGTCGAATGGTTAGCATATCTTTTGAACTTTTGTACATTGTCTTAATGTTTATTTTCGGTATCATTATTTCTAGTTATTACTTGATGTCGAAGTATGACTGCAACAATTAACTTAACAGATGGTGATATCATTCGGATATTGAATGATGGTAGTGATGTTAGCACTAATGGGGCAATCAGATGATTCACTAATCGTTAATTTCTGTATTTCATTCCGCCTCTTTCCCTCGTAGTGACACGTCTGTACTTGAAATGAAACGAAAGTGATGAGTGCCGAGTGAAGCGATCCAACATTGTTGGATATTGGATTCTGGCCTCTTTAACTCGCGCGAGGAATGACGTCATGAAATGTGTGAACACGAAGTGAATAATTTTTCTGTCGGCCTAGCAGTGTGTACTGGAAATTCAAATCAACAACGCGCGCGAAACTTAAAAGGCTGTTCGTTCGGCTAATTTGTTTGCTTTTCGAAATAAATCATACAGGTCTAATAGAAATTGTTTTTTCACCCTTACTATAAAAGTGAAAAATATGATCTAAAAGGTATTGGAAAGAGAAAACAACACGCTTTATATTCAAATCTAACAATTAATCACAAAATAATTAAATGTACCTACACTTTTATGAAACCAAAGTTTCTGACCGAAATTTGAAAAAAAATAAAGAAGAAATTATGTGAATTTTTTATAAATTATTTTCATATGAAACGACAAAAAAAAGGGCGATGAAAACATTAAAATTCATGTGTCCAATTATTTTTTATACAATTAAATAT
Source organism: Limnephilus lunatus (assembly GCA_917563855.2). Taxonomy (NCBI): domain Eukaryota; kingdom Metazoa; phylum Arthropoda; class Insecta; order Trichoptera; family Limnephilidae; genus Limnephilus; species Limnephilus lunatus. The sequence goes on from OU830594.1 coordinate 41,397,168, forward strand.
GTGTATGTTTTTTATTATTTTTATCGCAAATCAAAATATTTCCAACCCGTTCGACATCGCTTTGCGACGTTGTAGCGGGAATGGGCGAGTGAACGTTTATTTCCATATCGCCGTCTGAATATGCAGTAAAACGAAGATGGAACATTTGCTCGAGTAAACTTTCACATGAGTGAATCGTTATTATGCCAGTTGAAAATGTGGACTGTTATTATGCCAGTTAAAAATGTGTTGATGTCTGATTCGAGGATAATGACAAATAATGTGATGAGCGTTCAATCGGTCAAAGAAGGGGGGTGAGGTTACTGGGCTATTGTAAAATAAAATAATAAACTTTTATTCATTGTTTTATTGCATTAAAAGTAAGATAAATTTTTACCTCCAGGGTACAACAGCCGAGCAACATTGGGGAAGGCCATCAAATGGAGAGGAAGAGCATCAGCTGCAGCATTCTTCTTTTTAGCCTTGCCGACATTAGTGACTTTCGGCAGGAGATACATTTCAAGAGGCCAACAATGGTTCTTGATTATATACTCCTTCAATATTTCAGTGTCGTTCGTATCAATAAAGCATCGATGGAAAGTATTCCATTCCACGACGCGAACTTCTGAAAAAGGGATGAGAACCATATGAGAACGTACAGGTCTCGAACCTATTCCTCACTTTTAACGACTGCTCGGACGTAAGTTGCCTACACACATATCCAACATGCTCACCATTATCTATGGTTTTTAAGAAAACATGTGGGAAGGGATCTAACAATAGGCTTAACAAAATGAAGAACAGTACGACTAAGGCCAGCCCTGACCCAAAGAAGTCCCTGAGTCAAGGGCGCTGTATTAGGTGTTAGGAATTATCACTTGCGCCTCACCTCAATCACGCTTTGGCAAATCAGCGCCTGGAGCAAACTGCTCCAATTGCCCCTGCATGGGGCCAGCCCTGGTTACTTCAGTTTTTTTTTTTTTTTTTTTTTAAATATGTATACCGCACAAGAGTCCCAACTGCTCCCGTCTGAAGCCAGTGAGACTATGGCATCCCCAATTGGGGTATGTTGTGAGGCTGAGGGTAGTGGGGAGGGGAAGGAGATAGGGAAGAGGAAGGTGGGGAAGTACCTGGCTATTCAGATCTGGTCACTAAACACGGCTAGTGCCATTTCAAGCAACGTTTCAATTCTGAATGGTGGTCTTACACCAGGGCGATACGGAGAGTATCTTCCACTCTGGAACGTGCCGCAAATATACTATATATTATTTTAAATGAATAAATTGTGAAATAACACAAATTAATCAAATAAAATTTATTTGCCACGCCGGGATTCGATCCCGCGACCTTCGGTGTGCGAATCAAGCGTCTTACCGCTGCGCTACGCCGGCCGTCGTTAGTTAGTACGTACTGGCAAACCAGCAGTGTGTAGACGCCGGGGACCAGCTCTCTAGCGCAGGGATGCAATAAACATGACGCATGTCTTTTTTATGAATAAAGTTGCAATATACGAGGCTGTCCGTAAAATAAGGAGTCCCAAGTGCTGTTGTCGCGAGGAATAATTTACACGCAATCCACAAACACTGGCATGTAGCCTGATTTCCCCTTGTCAAATTCCCACCACGCTGCACCCTCTGCGACGCTTAGTCTCGGGGTGGCAGCCGTTCGCGATGGAGCTTTCACTCGCCGCACCCGCCAGGTGTGAGTTACGCTCTGTAATTTGTTTTTAAATTATGCTTCGGTGAATCTGAATGACACTATTGGGATTGTTCCTTTGTCTCTGGTGTTGTGTAGTGTATCCAGGTCTCGTCCTCAGTCACAATTGAGTCCAAGAATTCTTCGCCATCGATGTCTTAGCACTCAAGGAATTCGCGGGCTGCTTCAACCCGTTGCTGTTTGTGGTGAGCATTTTGGGACCCACCTTGGGCAGACCTTATGGTCTCAAAAAAATTAATATTCTGTCAAATCTTGTCAACAGTGGTCTTATTAACATCAGGGATCATATCACAGAGCTCATGAACCGTCACCCCTATGCAATAATTGTTTTTTCCACTTTGGCACTTTTTTCGTCTGAAACCGATGGCTGTCCGGCACGCTTTTAAATTCTCTGCACCATTCATACACTGTTTTCCGTGCTCTTCAAGTAGCTGAGAATAAATTTCTACAGAGGTTTTGTTCTTTGCACAAAAAAACTAATTATAGAGCGTAATTCACACCTGGAAGCTCGATCGCGAACGACTGCCAAGCCGAGACTAAGTGTCGCAGAGAGTGCAGCCTGGTGGGGATTTGGCATGGGGAAACCAGGCTTAAATTTTTTCTCGCGACTGCAGCACCTTGGAGACCTTATTTACGGACTGCCCTTGTATGTCATTTTTATATTTTTTGCTGATTGTATTTTTATACCTATAACTAGCTGGTACGCGGCATGCGTTGCAATTCCGTTCAAATAGTTCATTTCTTTTCCCATGCGTCCCCGTTCCTCTCCCGCGTCCCCTTCCCCTCCCGCATTTCTCTTCCACCTTCCCGCCTTCACCCTCCCTCGAACCCCACCTCCTTTCGTCACCCTCCCCCTTCTTCCTTTCCCCGCTGCCGCAAAAATATATGAAATACACATTTTCATGTATACAAATTTCATAATGACAGAGCTTACCATTATATATTATAAATATATACCATTACCTTTGCAGGCTTGCGCACAACAAATCATCAAAGTTTAATCGCAATCAGATAAACAGTATGGCAGCGCATAAAATATGAACAAACAAATATTGATTTTTATGTATAAAATTAATTCTTTTTGTTCAGCCCTATTCAGAATAAACAAAAACGATTGATGCTTACCGACCAATTCGCTTAACGACCTAAGTCGTAGGAGCAAATGTCGGTCATTTAGTGAGATGTAACTGTATAGGTAGGTATTGCAACCAGATTGTGTTGAAAACAGTACCAGATACATTGATTGCATACAGCAAGTTTCAAATTTGTTATCAGACTAATGTACGAGGGTCAGTCAAAAAGTAATGCCTCCAATTTTTTTCTACTAAAATAAAGATAGTTAAGTAAACATTTTGAATTTGGAGCTATTCCTTGAACCTTCTTCTACAATCTGCTGGCAGCACTGCCGTCGCTTGCAAAACGGCCGACATCGATGTTCTTATTAGACAGCGTTCTGTGATTGATTCTTGTCTCTAGAAGGTGAAACGCCCATTTGCATTTATGAAAGCCTGAAAAATGTGTACCATGATGCAAAAGTGGATGTCAGCACTTCTAGATGATGGGTTCGTCACTGTAACGAAGCTGAAAGACAAACACAGCTGGCTGACGAAAAACGGAACGGCTGGCCGTTGATTGCAGTGACCGCATGCAACATTGAGCGAGTTGATGACATTGTTCGTGGTAACCCCAGATAACTACAGATGTATCTTTCTCTCCCGCAGTAAAGACAGTCTGATGGCGATTATTCGATCATTGATTATTCAACAAAAGTTTGCGCAAGGCGGGTGCCATGAAAGTTAACTGGCCAGAATAAATAAACAAGACAAACAACAGCCTCACAACACTTGCAGCGCTTAGTTTCTGGAAAAATTGTGACAGGAGGCGAAATATGGGTTCATTTTTTTGAATCTGAATCAATGAGGCAGTCAATGGAATGGCATCACACAAACTCACCAAGGACAAAAAAATTCAAAACGGTATGATCGGTGGGGAAAGTTATGACAATGTTGTTCTGGACGTGACCATGCTATTTACAACACGATGATCCATGCCCTTGTTAAAAGATGGACCAATGCTGTGGAAATGGACGTAGATTACATTAAAAAGTAACAAACTAATCGTCAAGAGTATGGTTTTTAAACCATGTAATTGTATTTTTTATTTCTTGACAATTAAAGCAGAAAAAAAATAGGAGGCATTTTGACCGACCCTAGTATTAAAAAAACAGATATTTAATACGAGAGGTACTATAAAGCTTTCAAATATCTGTAAAAACTTCTAAAATATTCAAATTTGATCAAAGTGTAGGTTCTTGTAGTCCCAGAGAAAAGTCATACAGTTATAATTTTTGAATATTCTGTCTTTTTTGTTTTTATACAAGACCTGTGAAAGGGAAGATGACGATCGACGGTTGCGTGCATACAACTATTATCTGGGACTATTGTGCACATCTCTTCAGTGGTGAACACTATCTTGTTGTCCTTTTCTTGCTAAAAACAGTAAGAGCCCGTTCACACTTCTGTTTTAAAAACGGAGGCGGGTCCCGTTTTTAAAACGGAAGCCCTAGGCCCCTGTTCATACTTCCGTTTTGAAAACGAATCCTACTCTACAAAAATCCTACTCTACGAAAACAACGACCAAAACATTTTATTTGCTCATTCTTCAGTAGACGGTCGTGCGCAATGGACGAAGATGAAGCTCTTGTTGTCATGTGGTACTTATTAAAAAGAAGGAAAAAAGTGAAAAGAAAAAGAAAAGGGGTACACCCAATTATAGCTGAAAGATTATCTGTAGGAACTTTCCAAGTATTAATTGGCGAGTTGAAAAGTGATGAACTAAAGTTCTTTAATTATTTTAGAATGTCTATCACTTCCTTTAACTATCTACTGGAACGAGTTTCAGAGAGCTTAACGTATCAAAATACAAAATTGAGAGAGTGAATTTGTCCAGAAGAAAGGCGAAGCGGGGTGTGGCGGGGTCATAACGGATCCGTTCTTCATGTAGTGTGAACAGCTCCATTGAAATGTATGAGCCAGCGCGTTCCATTCCGACTTCAAAATGGACGCTCTGCGTAGGCGATCTCTCCGGCAAAACATAACGGATCCGTTTTCAAGTCGGAACCGACAATTGTGAACAGCTCCATAGAGCCACTACAGCGGCTAGGGCTTCCGTTTTAAAAACGGGACCCGCCTCCGTTTTTAAAACGGAAGTGTGAACGGGCTCTAAGTGAAAGCAAGAAAAAAGGTTGTTTTCAGTGAAATTTGACAAGGACATCAGAAGTGATCTATATATTTCTATGCCAATATACACAATCCTAAATTTATGTTGTTTGGGTCAACTCTAAATGAGCGATCTATACTACCTATCTATGGCCAAAGTTATAAAATAGTGGAAAAAAAATTGTATTTTTGTAAAAGCATAGATTTTTTCTTCTATCCAAAATATCCATGGTGGCGTCCCAACTGCAAAGTTAGCGAGACGATTTGAATGTCCAAATTTTATTTCGTTAATAGCGGTAGGTACTTAATTAAGATTTTTTTTTATTAAATAAATGTTTCTACGAATTGTAAAAGGGTTGTATTCGATGATGTTGAATTTAATTATTATTATTATCAATACCTTCTTCTGAATAAAGGTTCAGCTGAATTCTTTGGGGATTCATAGGATTTTGAGCAGACAGAGGATAGGGGGATATGTTGCCTCTACCCTCCAGTTCACACAAGACTCCCCATTTCTTTACTGTTTCAACATTTGCATTTATTCCCGCTACACCTTTTAAGAATGTCATTTCTTGAATCACCTAGAAAAACATTTAATAATATTAAATCAAATATTATAAATATAGATAATCTCTGTGTCTGGAGCAGCAAATAAAGTTAATATATTTTTGATATGTGATGAGACATCCAGATAAGTTGGTACTAGATCTTGCATCTCATAATGCAGGGAAAGATTACCGGAAGACGGGACCCTGGAAGAAGAAGAACATCATGGCTGAAAAACCTGAGACATTGATTTTGCCAGTCTACTGTAGAGCTGTTCCGGGCCGCAGTAAACAAAGCTGCGTAGCCAACATGATAGTCAACGTACAATGAACGGACAGGGCACGAGAAGAAGAAGAATTGTTAATTTAACACAATTCAAAAAATTTAAGATGTAATGATTCATAATTATCCATTATGTGAGCATTTAAAAAAATATGCTTACTTCAAACCTTTTTTCCAAAACACTTCGAGAACACTATGCCGAAAAGGGTTCCAAGTCAACTCAACACCTCTTAGAAAAGTCATCAAAAGGTATTAAAGGTAAATTTAAAAATAGCCCATAACCCTAACCTAAGGTAACATATTTAACTGCTCACTAACACCAACTGCGTGGCAGGCTGGATCGGTTGAGGTCTGGATCTGGTTGAGGGAGATCTTTCGACCTCTCCAGCAGGACTCTCAGCAGGATTTGGAACACAGTGGATGGGATGAATTCATTCGTCCACCACTTCAGGACACACTGACCCCTAGATTTCTACCCACCCCTCTTTCTTCCCCAGAACTTCCTCTCCTTCCTTTACCTAAAAAGACCCTCCACACAGCATCCCCAAAGATGACATAGGCCCTGAGGGGGAATTATTATTCTCAGGGCCTCCCGTGGAGGAGTGGTTGAGCTATGTAAAAATAAAAAGAGTGGGGAGCGATATATAAAAATAAACCAATCACATGTAATGATTAGTGTTATGGTTGCCACAGAGGCATACTCCGTTCAGACAGTTCAATTTTAGTTGATCAACTCTCTGTTGAATGACACTTGAAAGCTTATTGATAAGGGTGACGAAAGTCGATGTTAGAAATGCATGCTGTCACGGCATCTTTTCAATGAAAAAATATCTGAAATGGTCGGATGATATGATGTTTAGATATATCGATCTGTACCAAAGCCATCCCTATCTTTGGGATCAAAAGCAAGATTAATAAATTAATTTATAGTTCTTCCGTTAGAAAGTATCGGTAGTTTTAGATTACACATTAATGTTTTACAGCAGATATCAATAATTACAGGTTGTCTTAACTTATCTTAAACATATCCAAAAAACTTCCTCTGTACTTTCTCTAAGCGGTTATTTAAAAAATAAGGAGGAAATAAATGGAATGTGGTGTCGTGCATTATTTAAAGTAAAATCAACGTATGGTGAATATGTCGCAATGATGCTAGTGACACACCTAACATTAAATGCGTCAGCTTTATTTGGCTTGGTCTATTTCGGCATTTCGCTCGCCATACATTTACTAGTGTGAATGAAGAAAATAGTTGTGAAAGAAGCAATGGTTTTTTTTTAATGTGGGAGCTCACTGCTAGAGAGATTTTGCTTATTTAATACAGGTGGGGCAGAGAGGAGTATCTAGTTTTAAAAAAATCACCGAAGGCTCCACAGACCGAGCAAAGGTTTGCGAGATATATGCATATTATATATATAATATTATGCATATCATACTCAGACTACTCACTATTCTCTGCGAAGAGATCTGAACTAAGAAAGGAAATTTCTTTAAAAAAGAAACTTCACTTATCTAATATTGAAAATGGGATTAAAAATAATGTTAAAAACTTTTGGCAATATATTAGGTCTCAAAAATCAAGTGGGGGTACTTCAATCGCGCTCATGGACGCGGATGAAATCATCCAGTGTCAGAGATATTCGCGGATTACTTCAAATCGGTTTATAACCAAACGTGTCCCAAATTAAATGCGGAAAGTCTCCGGCAAGAGGTGCCTAAATTTATAGATTTTATCTCCCTTGATATATTTAAACCTGAGGAAGTAAAAATTTGCATTCAGAACCAAAAGCCCGATAAGGCCACGGGACCGGATGGAATTCCACCTCATGTTATCATCACGTTAGGGGAATACTTATATAAACCCTTGTGCCATATAATAAACCTCAGTATTGCTACTTCCACCTTTCCCCAATCTTGGAAACTCACCAAGGTGAGCCCAATAAATAAGTCGGGTTGCAAAACAGAGGCACACAATTATAGACCGGTAGCTGTCTTATCATCTTTTTCGAAAATTTTTGAAACACTTAGAGCCCGTTCACACTTCCGTCGTAAAAACGGAGATGGGTTCCGTCTTTACGACGGAAGCCCTAGCCGCTGTAGTGGCTCTGAAGACGGATCCGTTATTTTTTGCCGGAGAGTTCGCCTACGCAGAGTGTCCGTCGTGACGCCGGAAAGGAACGCGCTGGCTCATACATTTCAATGGAGCTGTTCACAGTTCACACTACACGGCGGGACGACGGATCCATTTTGAACCCGCCACACCCCGCTTCACACTTCACCACCGCCCGCTCCCAGACGCAAGCGAGCAGGCAAATTGTGTTTTTATGGGGCTCGCGTTTGGCGTTTATAATATTATTATATAATATATATGTTCGTTCCAGAATGCGATTTTTTCTATTTAATCTCAAGAAAATATTTAATCATATCATTCATGTTTTTTAGTCATTTTAGTATAATAATAATTGGGTGTACCACAAATTTTCTTTTCACTTTTTTCCTTCTTTTTAATAAGTACCACATGACAACAAGAGCTTCATCGTCGTCCATTGCGCAGTACCTACGCACGACCGTCTACTGAAGAATGATAAAATGTTTTAGTCGTTGTTTTCGTAGAGTAGGATCCGTCTTGAAAACGGAAGTGTGAACAGGGGCCTAGGGCTTCCGTCTTAACGACGGAACCCGTCTCTGTTTTTACGACGGAAGTGTGAACGGGCTCTTATTTGTGAAAAACTAACAAATAAAATAAAACTGCTTCTTGGGGGAAATCAGCACGGTTTTTTGTCAAAAAAATCGACTGTATCCAATCTCCATGAATTTTCACATAAAGTAGCAAGAGGATTAGACGCGCTATATCAAACAGACGTTATTTACACTGACTTTGCAAAAGCCTTCGACCGTGTAGATCATGACGTACTTTTAAGAAAGCTACATAAAATAGGCTTTGACCAACCCCTGATACAGTTTATTGTGACATATTTAAAAAATAGAACACAGTATGTATGCATCGGTGGCCAAGAGTCCAGGGAATTCCCTGCATTTTCAGGAATACCTCAGGGGTCAAACATGGGACCTCTACTATTCTTGATATTAATCGATGATATTCAAGAATGCATCCAGAGTACTACTTGCTTGCTTTTTGCTGACGATCTCAAACTGCTCAAGACGATACGCGACATTCAAGATTGTTTTAAGTTACAACTTGATTTAGACGCAATATCTTCATGGGCAGATGAGAATAAACTTTTCTTTAATGTAAAAAAATGTGTCACTATGACCTATACGCGTTCCAAAAACGCGATTAAATTTGATTATAAATTAAATAATGAAATATTGTCATCAGTAAAATCCATCAAGGACCTCGGGGTTACATTTGATCCCAAACTTACTTTTTCAGATCATATAGTGGAGTTGACATCATCGTGTTACAAACTTCTTGAATTTGTGATAAGAATAAGTAAACAATTTTCCAAGCCTGAAAAATATATTATTTTCCCCATACCAGCAAAAATACATAGATTTATTAGAACAAATCCAAAAAAAATTTCTAAGGTATCTTTATATGAGAATGCATGGTGAATACCCACGATTTATGCATCATCTAGATTTGCTATCTGAAACGCGCTTCGAAAGTCTCCAATCTAGAAGGAATGCGACCCTCACAGTAACAGCTTTCAAAATTATAAACTATTACATTGACAGCCCATACCTCTTAGAATGCTATAAATTAAGGCGGCCAACTTTATAAAATATCAATGAGGGACACGTGGCGTCGTTGTCAGCTGGGCTTTTTTGTCATTTTTTGTTACGACCTCACTTTATGCCAATTTTTATAATCACATAATTGAGAGAAAGAGTATTCTTCCAATAAAAATCATGTTTATAAATTCTACCACAAATTTATAACTGCTATCTCGGAAACCGAGGTTGGTGGCCGTGTAATAGGATAAATATGCAACTTGTTGATATATAATGACCCCAAAACTGGTTTAAATTAAATCTGTATGCGACGAATTCAAACTACACACCGAACATGAAAATGTTTTCTCTTTGATTCTGGCAACACATACACAGTCTTCAACTAGAATTTCATAACTGCACTTGAATAAGAGAATATTTTCCTTCGAAATGTTATCAGCAGATGAATCCATAGCAGAAATTATACATTCTGAACACAAAAGTGGTTTAAATTAAATCTGTATACGGCGAATTTAACCTACACTCAGAACATTAAAATGGTGTCTTTTTAATTCTGGAGGCACATACATAGTCTGCAACTAGAATTTTATAACTGAACTTCGAATAAGAGAATAATCTCCTTAGAAATATGTCAGAAGACGAATCAAACTGGAATTTCACATTTTGAACACAAAACTGGTTAAAATTAAATCTGTATGCTTTGAATTAAAACTACACTCAGAACATAAAAATGGTTTGACTTTGATTCTGGCAGCACATACATAGTCTACAACTAGAATTTTATTACTGCATTTCGAATAAGAGGATATTTTCCTTCAAAATATGTCAGCAGACGAAATTTTACATTCTGAACATAAAAGTGGTTGAAATTAAATCCTTGTGCGGTGAATTAAAACTACACTCAGATAAAAGAATGGTTTCTCTTTGATTCTGGCAGCACACACATAGTCTGCAACTAGAATTTTATAAATGCACTTCGAAAAAGAGAATATTTTTCTAACTGGAAAGTGGTGAGGTTCCCTCCAATACACTTGTCAGCAGACGAATCCAACTGGAATTTTACATTCTGTATACAAAACTGGTTTAATTTATATCTGTATGCGGCTACATTCATAAATGAAGATAAACACTTGCCAAAAATTAAATTCTTTTCGCAAGTTTTCACTGAACTCACAACATCCCTTTTTCGCAGTCGGCGGCAAGGTCAAAAAATTATTTGATTTGATTTAAATGATAAATATGGGTTATCAATATTACGGATCACGGCATGCACTAATTCGTAAACCAAATAACTCAATCATTACTACACTGGCGCTCTTTGCTTGAAACATAAACAAACCAATGATCGATATCTTCGAACCTTTTCTAGGGACAAATTTTGTCGTGAACTTAACCAAAAGGCTAAAATATACTAAAGATAGAAGGAAGTTTATTCGACTACCATAGACAATATCAACCAAATATAGGAATGCGGGACATGCGGGACGCTTTAGACGATTTGCGGGACTATTTTTGTAAATATTGCAATGCGGGACCACAACTGGCAATGCGGGACGGTTGGCCGCCTTACTATAAATTGTTTGTACCGAACAACTACTGCCAGGGTCGCCACCACGACTTGTTCTATATCCCACATGGCAGAACAGACGTTCTGGCCCAACACAGCATGACAAGAGGTATGGTACTGCTAAATGATATTTCTAGGTCTCTTGACATTTTCAACATTAGTCTTGAAGGTTTCAAGAATAAATTTAGGCAAGGACTCTAAAATATGTAATATTGAAAAAAGTTATGTATATAATTGTTACGTGTATTGTAATAGGATTATATTAATCTGTAATGCACAGAAAAAAAAAAATATATTGAGCCTTTCAAAGAAGTTTCCGGCCACTCTTCCCAGCATTTTTTTTTTGTTTTTTTTAATTATTTATTTTTATTTTTAATAATATGTTTTACATGGTACATAATAATAATTTTACATCTTAGGTTTTTTACTACTTTTCCATTGAAAGCATTTGCTTGTGTATGGAAAGGGAGTGTACATGAATGTAGTTATCGGTTATATCTTATGGAATTCCAGCGATGACGTCCTCGATCGCCTTGTTCAGAGCTTCAAGGGTTCGAGGTCGAAGTTTGTTTACCTCAGCTTTGACGTACATATCCTTACAGAAAAAAAGTCAATCGGGGTCAAATCGGGAGAGCGAGGGGGCCATGAAATATCCCCCCGCAAAGAGATCAGGCGACCTGGAAAGAGCTTTTGTAAAATTTCGCATGAAAGATGGACTGCATGGGCCATGGCTTCATCTTGTTAAAACCAGAAGGCTTCTGTGTCGTGTTCCTGGCCATACTCTTTCATTTTGGGACGCCTAAGGTTCTCCAACATCTCACAATAGTGACACGAATAAGTCGATAACGGTAATAATTAATCCTTTGTCGCTAGTGCACAAAACAGCGCCGAGGGATACAGCAGTTAGCATTGATAGATTGCAATTTAAGCATCACAATATCTTCACAATATCTTGTGGGCTCAATCCCCGGATCTACGACTTTTTCAAACCGGGACCGAAACTAGATGGTGGCGCCCCTTATCGTCAGCTTTTGTTGGGGGGGGGGTGGGAGTAGGGGTAGGGATAGAGCGTAACTTTCACGGAATCAATAATTCGAATAAAAATATATATTTAATTTTTTGTTACACTTTTTCGTTTAGCAAGATAAGAAAGCAATTCTTACGTATTTTAAGTACTGGGTTGCTACCTCCTTCTTTCTTGTTATCCATAATATAGTAAGTGTCAACTCTTAATAATAATACACGTACTAAATTTAATTTTCATTTTGAATGTAATGGAATCTTTCAGTTCAATTTTCATCCACTTTCCGAACTACCGAAATTTATAAATTTTCGCACAGGTAATAAAAATGTTTACAATACATACAAAAACAAAAATTAACCAATATTAAAGTTGCCTTTGCTGTATTAGTACCAACATGATTAGCGTGTTTTTTCTCTTTTTTAGACCATATTTCTTTTACCTGCCACGCCCTCACTGTGCCATCTCAACGCCCACTAATTTTCGCTGGGCTCTACTGCCCCATCCCCCCCCCTGAAAGTCTCAAACGCCCACAAAGGGCGTTATCGCCCACGGTGATGTACCTACATTATGCACGCGTTCAAAATAGACTTAGGATACGTTCATAACTCAACTCAGGATTCATAAACCAACTGGGCGTTTTAAAATCAAATTAATAATCGATAGAACAATGTGCTCTGGATGGCAGGCGCTTTGTGAATCAAGTTTTTTTTCAATCAATCATACAAATTATGATTTTGGCGCCCCCTAAAACTGCCGCCCGGGGCAGGCACCCCGGTTTGCCCCCCCTAGATCCGGCCCTGTCATCTTTTAGGGGTACAGGCTGAGTGTAAGATTTGCCTTACAATACTGGACGATATTCCAAGCGTAGCGGCATGTTTCCGCGCTGATCGAGTTGGAGACTCTTCAATTGACGCTCTTGCTACCGCGATGTTTTCAGGTGTTTGCACACTTTTAGGCCGCCCAACTGGTATTTTAGGATCTGTAGTTCCTGTCCACCTTACATTACTGATCCATTTCCGAATGGTTTTAGGATCAGGAACACTGTCATTACGATTTAACTCGAACCGGATCCGGAAAGCCCCTTGCTTAGCCACAACGCTTTCCCCGTTTTGAAAGAACGTCTCCACAACAAAGCCCGGGTAACTGACCACGGCATGGTCACTACCATAAACGGCATCATTTTCCTGATCTAACGGCATCTTCTCCGCCCCTTTGCTCGGTCAAGGGCCTCTGGGGGGCCTTCAGTGATTTTTTTAAACTAGGCACTCCTCTCTGCCTCACCTTGTATTAAGACAATTGATTTGAGATTTTGCTTATTTAATATTTTAAGACAATTGTTTTATGGTAGATAATAGGTAATATACTAATAAATTATTAAAAACAAATGTACTTAAATAATAACCTAATAATGATAATATGATTTTATTCCGGTATATTGGAAGGTTGGTGCAATTTCACATAATATTCCATAAATAAAAATTTAGGTCCAGTATGTTTGCGTTCGCAAATTTCGGAAAGTATTCGATGGATTGACTCAAAATTTTTACAGAACTTTGCATTTTAGCAGAAGTGTTTCTGTTTATAATGGTACCTAAGCTCTGGCGTTATGAAATTTGTAAAAATAATAATAATTTAGGTTCCTTATGTTTGGGTCCACAAATCTCGGAAAGTAATCGATGGAATGACTCAAATTTTTTACAGAACATTGCATTATAGCAGAAGAGTGTTTCATTATGAAAATTGTATAAAAAAATTACTGCAGGTGCCGCACGAGTGGTTTGAAAATGTGTGTATTTCATATATTTTAGCGGCAGGGAGAGAAGGCAGGAGGGGGAGGGTAACGAAGGAGGTGGGATTCGCGGAAAGGGTGACGAGGGAGGGGTAGGCGGGGAAGGTGGAAGGGGAACATAGGAGGGTTTGGCAATATTGGTATATTTTGATATTTTAACCAGAGGGTTTGACAGCTTACAAACTTGCTACGTCTGCAAACTGTATGCGTGTATTGTGGAGGTTTTTAATAACAACTCTTGATTTAACTCGAGTCAAATATATTCACAATTGAAACTTTGTGTTACAATAATTAGCACAGATTTAATAATTATCTTGCTTAGAGGAAAAGCAGCATAAATATACCAATCCCAAAAGCAGGTAGAAAGAACGAGCGCTAGAACCATAAATATACTAACCCCGCTAGAACCGGAATGAATGTGCACTATCATGCACCCAGTGATACCATTGTATAAAATCTGATAAATATAGTATTTTTATGGTTGTTCCTTGCTCGGCTACAAGGGAAAGGGGCCGCGGGATGGGAACGGGGACGCATGAGAATGGACAAGCAGGGAGAAACAATTTATTTCTTTGAATGCAATGCATGCCGGGAACCAGATAAACTAAATCAGCCAACCAATAAAAACTTTGATGAACTCTTAATACAACTTCACCACATAAATGTTGATTTCGACATAATCATCCTGACTGAATGCTGGTTGGCAAACACTTATACACCTAAAGTCCTCAAAAACTACACATCGCACAACTCAACTATTTTTGATAATCAGAACGATGGAATGGTTGTACATTCAAAAAATAATCAAAACTTCACAGTAACCGAACTAAAAATCAGAATGCAAGTTTACAATGACACTGTAATCCTATCATCGCCTACCGCCTACCATCGCCTACCACCCTACTCCTACCATACCGCTCGCCATCGAATCGCAACATTGCGCCATTCCTAAACAGTCTTAGTTACATACTTTCAAATATCTCCAATGCTAAAAATATTATAGTAATAGGGGATTTAAATATCAACATTCTACCGAACAACCAACACCACCAAAGCCAAGACTATATTAACATGCTAGAATTTCATGAATTAGTCAGTACCGTCAACTCACCAACAAGAATGACTGATGGATCTATATCATGCATTGACCAAATTATGGTAAAGTCCAAAAAAACATCTAAAAGTATTGTATACAAATCAACAATCACGGATCATTATGTCGATTTCCTGAAAATTAATAAATAAATAAATAAATAAAATTATTCAACAAATTTTGCTATACAAACAGCTACCAAAATAAATAAATGTAATCTGCCTTTTGCATACAATAAAATCAATTTTCAAAACTAATAACCAACAGAACAAATCATGGCACGAACTCTTCCAAATGAAACAATCGGAGGACGCATGGATATACTTTGTTAACTATTTGAAAAACGAATTACACATCCATTCCACGATGTTGACCAAAAATATAACTAATAAACTGAAACCCCTGAAACCATGGATTTACCACTCCATTATAAATAGCATACACAAAAAAAAAAACAAAGATAATCCATATGACCAAATAAAATCCAACTACTATAAGAGATATAGAAACATGTGTTGTAACGTCATAAGAAAAGCAAAAGAAATTTACTACGCAGAAAAAATTAAAGAAAGTAACAACAATAAAAAATAAAAAAAACTTAAGATTTACACGTAATTCGAACAAAGACATACTGCAAGTTCCAGCACTCTCTTCCACCTTTGGTCAACGTAGTTTTAGATACTTTGCCACAAAAATATTCAACATGCTCCCAGAAAATTTCAAACTGAGTCAGACACAGAAAGAGTTTAAAAAAAAGTAAAAATATGGATATGTTCTAATGATAGAGCCTTTACTGGTGCCCTCGCCCAAACGCCTTGTCATTGACAGTTATTGTAGTAATAACCTTGCTGTTTTCGTATTGTGTGTATGCAAGCAATAATGTAAACTGAAATAAAGTATTGCTGTATAAGTAAACCATGGATGAGAAACCATTTACTAAAAATTAAGCCTCAATACAGGTTCGCCTAGTAAGGCAAGCCTATGCACAACTTAAAATATAATATATTATGTTACTTCTTGTAATGTATAGTAAATAGGTATTTAATATGGAAATAATACGATAGATGGCGGTAAGCATTTAGCTTGCGCCATAGCTCGCCAGATGGCATTAGTGTACAAGAAGTGGTACTAGAGATAGACTTTACCAGCTCCCGAGTTGGGAGCGCAGAGATTTACCTACCCCCGAATAGTAAACAGTCGTAGCTATCCAGCTAGGTTATTCAAAGTAATAAACACCTTTATATTTAAAGAACCTTTGTAATAATTAATATCTGCCAAGGAAAGGGCAGATATAACACTTCTATATAACCGTTCTAACCTACATATTTACTTATTCTCCTATTTGATACTGCTCTAATGACATCAATTATTATAACATTATTCTTATAACAATGTTATTAACTTATAGATATTAACTTACTAACGCATTATTACCTTATGTTTTTAACTTTGTAAGTAACGAAATGTTATTCTCATTAAAATGTGTTTTTATTATTACTGTGTAAAAGAAAAAGAAGAAAATAAAAAGTAAAAAGAGACATATACTTAAAATAATAATAATAATAATAATAATGATTTATTGTCTTCCTTTCTTTACAAACAAATAATAATAATAATAATTGGACAATTTGTAGAGCGCCGTTTTTGTGAAAAATCACCTCAAGGGCGCTTTACAATTCATTATGAATTCCTAGGTTCTATTTAATTTTATTATTTACAGAAAGATACAAAAACATACTTACCTGCAGGTCACTTCCGAAAAACACACTTTATTAGAAAGTTTATGCTTGGGAAAGGTACGACTTTGCACGTGGAGGGCAATATATTCAAAACACTGGACATTGCATGACTTTACCTTTGCTACCCTCATCACTGTTGGTTTTACATTTATATTTATACGAAGATTAATGCCAAAGTTGAGTTAATATTTATTTGAGAGACTGGAGAATTGTAAGAATTTGAATTATTTTTACAAAATTAGTTATTTACTCTGTCGCGAGCCGTGAAGCTGAAGTTGAAAGGGTTTTTTTTTAAATTTTTTTTTTTTACTTATAGATACGACTGTCTGAAAAGATGAGTTTTTAGTTTAGCTCTAAATTCCGCTGAATCTGTGATCATTCTTAACTCGTGTGGCAGTCCATTCCAGGCTTTAGGTCCTGACACTCCGAAAGCACGCTCACCGAATTTAGTATCTGGTGTGCGCTTTGGTTCCTTCAACCTTCCGATAGCTGATGTTGCTGCTGACCTGAGGGTTGATTGTCGCGAATTGGAATTTTCTGGATTACACATTTCCGATAAGTAAGCCGGAGCCATTCTGTTAAGGGATTTGAATACCATCCAGCAGAGCTTGAACTGGATTCTTTCAGGACACTTGAGCCAGTGAAGATTTTTGAGATGCTCAGAAATATGGGAATATTTAGATACGCCGGTAATGAGTCTTGCCGCAGCGTTGAACACAGATTGTAATTTGTTGATTTGATATTTCGGGAGACTAGCATACATTCTGTTGCAATAATCTAGACGTGAAACAACATACGAATTGACTAGTAATTTAGTTGCCTCTGTTGTCAAGTTTCTCCGTACTGCTTTAATTTGCCTTAATTGAAAGAACCCCGTGCTTACAGTTCTGTTCACTTGAGTTTTAAGGGAGAAATCAGCGTCCAGATTGACACCTAGTAGTTTTATGCATGTTTTTGGAGTGATGTCACTTCCTGAAATGGTTATTGGGGAGTTATCAATATTATGCTGACGTCGGCTTGTGGCTGTCCAGAGAAACTCAGTCTTTGCAGGATTCAGTTTCAATCTATTTGAGGTCATCCAGCGCGTGATTGCTTCTAGACACTCAGTTACGCGAGTTTTAAGACTGCCTATTTCCTTTGGTAAGCAGTAGAAGTAAACTTGCTGGTCGTCAGCCTAGCAGTGAGATAGAAGACCAAATGATTCGATAATTTTAGCGACATCATTTGTGAAGAGGATGAAGAGAAGTGGGCCCAAAACAGACCCTTGGGGAACTCCAGATGAAAGGGTTGCATATTTAGATTGGTTTTTCCTCACTTTAACGGCTTGTACGCGGTTGACCAAGTAAGATATCAGCCAGTCTTATACACCGCAGTTTAAGCCAAAGGATTCTTCTAATCGTTTAATCAGGAAATCATGGTCAATCGTGTCAAAAGCGGCACTCATGTCCAAGACTGAAAGGAGTGCCAGTTTACCCGACTCGATAGCAAGAGTTATATCCGACAAAACACGTAGTAATCCAGTTTCCGTTGAGTGAAACCTTCTATATGCGGATTGGTATTTAGTCAACAGTTCATTAGAATTTAAGTGACATATTATCTGTGAAGCAAACATCTAGAGATAATGATATCCTCACTGGGATTTCCCGTGCTGAGGATTTCATTTACATATTATAATTTAATTATAAGAATTTAATATGAATTAGTTATAAACATATAGGTATCATGAAGTATTTTTTAAAATAATTAAAAATTAAATAAAATTGTGTTTTTTTTATAATTCAGTTCAGTAGATTCGGTTTTAGTCTGTATTTGATATCAGTATATTTTCTATTTCTGTTCTCCCTATATTTAGTATCCAGCTTTTTATTTGAGATTTAAATGTTATACTGTTGAGGTTTTTAAGTGAGAGTGGTATTTTATTGTAAAGTTTAATACCATAATACAAGAAGCTTTTTTACCCAAATGTTGTTTCTAATGTACGTGTAAGTTGTCATTTCTTGGGTTTTGTACTTATGAATGTAAATGAGTATAGTTTTAGAATACAGTTGTTTAATTGACATGATGTTAAGATTGTTGAAGATTTCGTCAGTGCTAGTTCTTACAGGAACTTTCAGTATAATTTTCATTATGGATTTTTGAGTTTTAGTTAGTGGATTTAGTATGTTTTTATTTGCACTGCCCCATCCGATAATACCGTATTCTAACAGTGATTAGCAGAGAGCCATGTAAATCTTGATTAAGTCTTTTTTAATGAGGACATTCCTGATAGTTTGGAAAAAATAACTTAATTTTTAAATTATATTATTTAATTTAAGTTTTGGTCAATTTTTAGACCCAGATACGTTATATGGTCAACGTTTTCTAATGAGGGACAATTACAATGCTCATTTAAGTGATGCTGACTATGAAATTTGAAGTTCAGGTTTTCTTCAGAGTTTTTCTTATTTTTTATTTTGAAAGTGATGAATTTGGTTTAATAGCATTAAGTGTAAGTGAATGGTAGTCTAGCCAATTTTTAATTCTTTTAAGTGTGTCTTCTGCTTTCTTAAATGTTTCTGCCCAATTTTTCCCATTTATTAGGAGAACAGTATCATCCGCAAAACTGGTGATTTCTCCGTCACATTCTATGTGGCATAGGTCATTAATATAAATAAGGAACAGAATCGGACCCAGAATACTTCCCCGAGGCACTCCGAATTTGACATCAATACACTCACTGGTTATGTTGTTAAGTTTCACAGTTTGCTTTCTATTTCCCATGTAACTTTTAAAAAATATTAGTTCATTATCAGTAATTCCTATGTTCTCTTCAAAAAGATGTGAGTGATTTATTGTGTCGAAGGCTTTAGATAGGTCGAGAAATATGCCAATGCAATTTTAATGTGACACATACCCTCACACACACACACACACACACACACACACACCCCTCTCCCTCAATAATTTACTAATTTAATATAGGTAAAATTTATAATTTGTCACATAAAAACATATATTATATAACAGCGACATGTCATTGATACCAATTATTGTATTAATTCTACAACTTGTAACTACTTTCTAATATGTAATTATGTACTGTTTGTTTCTGCAAAATAAATAAATAAATATATTCATGATAAAAATAAAATCAATTGGTGTTCGTTTGTCTCGCTAAAACTCGAGAACGGCTGGGCCGATTTAGCTGATTTTGGTTTTGAAATGTTTGTCATAGTCCAGGGAAGCTTTAAAAGTTGAGAAAATATGTAAAAATTGCAAGGAAGATGGTAAAAACAACTATTTCATTTTCTCATATAAACTGTTCAGAATATTTCAAACGTCAGAAGAAAGCAAACAAATTGTTGCCTTGGATATGATTTTTTCTTTTCTTGAATTAGGCTATTCACCCTATAAAAAGTGTTTTTGTTGGCGAGATAGTTAATACCAATCTCTAAAAATGAATCACCGAATTGTATGTATGCACTTAACTTCCAAACGACTGCACCAAATTGGAAGATTGTATAAAATGTATAAAACTAATATTGAACTTTTTATAAAAAAATGTAATAGGTGGCACGCGAGCAGTTAGAAAACTGAATGTACCGGGAATGAATGTGGGGAATGTGATAAATGGGAGGGGTGGGTGTGGGGAAGGGAAGGAGGGTGGGGTGGAGGTGATTGTGGAAATGATAGGGGGAAGGGAAGGAAGGGGGTGAGGGGTGTAGGAGGGGGGAAGGGTAGGGTTGAGGGAGGAGTGGGGGAGGGGACAGGGTGTGGGGTAAGGGGATGGCGGGAGGGGGTTGGGGGGAGTGGAGTGGGGAGATGGTATGAAGGGGGGGACGGGTGTAGGAGGGGGGAGGGTTAGGGTTAAGGGGGGGGGGGATGGCGGAGGGGATGGGGGGAGTGGAGTGGGGAGAAGAAAGGTGGAAGGGAACTTGGGAGGGGGTTCGCGGGACGGGGGAAGGGGGGGGGAGTAGATAGAGGAGAGGGAAGGTGGAGGAGGAGTCGGAACGTGAGAGGGGAAGGGGACGGGGAGGAGGAAGGGGAGGAGGGAGGTGAACGGGACGAACGGGAAAGGACGCGCAGGTAGAAACAATTTCTTTATTAAATGACATAGCAACGCATGCCGGGTACCAGCTAGTTAATGATATTTTTTTAGGATAAGATAAATATATATTTTTTTTAAAGTATTCCATAAATAATAAGTATAAATTATAATATCTAATACCAACCTCGTTTTGTTTTGGTACTACTGAAAATATTGTGCAGTCATAATCAGCGGTTACGCTGCTGGGAACGTTAACCAGACTTTCAATGGTAACCGTCAACATGTTCAGGCTCTCCAGCCATTCTTCCTTGCAGTTCTCATCTTTCTCAATCTCCGCACGCATCATGATCGTTGGCAAGTTCGGCCACGTTGTGATTTCAATAGTAGTAGGGGTCACCAGCGGTTGCAAAACCATTGTTTCCTCTATAGACTCAGCTCCTGGATTTATGACATAATCTAAACCTCAAACTCGGCACTTTTAACCCCGCTCTCCCTACTTACGTAAAATGACACAACATAAGGGGATCATAAATATATAAAGTGACCATTTATTATTTCCCCCAAACTGGAACACCGACAAAAAGGTAGGTACTTAATAATAATAAATTTGGGCAACTTATATAGCGCTGTTTTCGTGAAAAATCGCCTCAAGAGCGCTGTACAAAAGAGACCAGATTACAATTATTCATCTTGCAGCTATCAAATCGCACGGACGATTGGAATTCTAAACCCTTGTTCAAAATTGAAAATGGTTTTTTTTACTAATAAACGAAATAAGTTTTTGATTAAAATTAGAACGGATTTTACTTTAGAGTTTACTTTACTATGTAGGTTACTATGGAAGCAAGATCACATTAACTCATCTTGCAGCTACCAAGCGCATGGATTATTGGAATTCCAGCCATCTTATAAACTTATTCGTTTTAGGATCCTCTTCCATACAATACAATTGACCAAATAGTAATGTTTTTTTTCATGTCATGTGTGAGTTCGCTATTATATATATTTATATATTTCAAAATTATCGCTATGTTTGTATAGGCGCATAAAACGCACGAGCCCTTTTTTGTATTAAAAAAAATCTACTAGGTACTTAGGTATGTCCATACAAAATAGACATTCCTGTTAGCATTAATTCCGTAAACGCTGAATTTTTGTGCAGGTCTTGAACACGTCATTACAAATGCTATGTCAAAAGTCCCCATCGATCTAGCTTCTGCGTTGTTTTTTATCCGAGGTCAAAGGTCACAAATTTTTGTTGTGTATATCTCTGAAACAGTGAGGGCTACCGAAAAAAATCATGAGAAGAGTTTGTAGATCGTTAAATTTTCTACAAAAAAGGTACAAATACTTTTTTCCCTACGAAGCACCGTTCTCGAATTATCACGATTTCAGACCTTAGGTATGCACACATTTCCGCACCACCTCTGAGGTAGTTAGTGTACTTGGCGCTTTTTTTAACGTGGTTTCCCAAATAGGGATACTCCACGATGTATTTCAGTCTGGGAAATTTAATGAGACAATATTTTATTAATATAATGAAAATTACATTATTCATTATAAAATTCTACATTATCCCTTCTTCGAATATGACTTAGCCCATTACCCATTATCGCTCTTTGATGCAATTTGAATGCGTAAGACACAGAAGTCAACCATTTATGATTTTTTTGAATGTGTGAATATTGAAGTCGAGAGCACAAATGCTACCTCCATCATCGATGGAGGATATCTGTTACGTCGTGTTGTATGGGATTGAGAGGACACCTTCGATGGTATTTTGGCCAAATATCTTCAGTATGTTTGTAGACACTTAATATTTTATGGTTATACTGATTACACGAAAAATATCAACGCTGCAGAACAATCCCGCCGAACTACAAAAACATCTTCATCGTCTGATATCGTTTTTGATCGATCAACGACTGTTCCTACAAACCAACAACAATTTCTCGATAACACTCATAAAAAATCTCGCGTGATTTCGATATTGTGTGAAGAATTCGCAGCTGCCAATATTCATGTGAAACAAACTAATAATGATGCCGATGTCCTCATTATCGATGTTGAAACCGCATTAGAATAATTCAGTAGCACCAATATAACTATCGTCGTTGGAGAAGATGTAGATTTACCAAGTAATAAGATCATTTACTTTTTAAAACCTGGGAAAGCTCAAATTCAAACAAATATATATTCGTCACAAAGTCTGCATATCCAAAATGTCGAGCTTTTTTTTTACTCCTACATGCGATACCACATCAGCAACTTTCAAAAGGGGCAAAACTGCAGTATTTAAATTGTTTTAAAAACGTAATGATTTGATTCATAACGCAGAAGTATTTACAAACATTAACTCTTCAGCAGACACCCTTACATACGGAATTCGCTTTCTCCTTGCTTTATATGGAGCTCCGAAAAGATGGAATTGATAGACAAGTATAGATTTTTGAATTTCGTGAAAAATACAAGGAAAAATAAAAGAGTTTAGTTATCTTGTCTCCCTCCAACATCCGCTTCTGCTTATCAACACTTGTTTCGTGTGTTCTACCAAGTGCAAGTTTGGCTGGGCAATGAACTGAATCCTGAAGACTGGGGCTGGAAATTGATGAATAATAGTTTGGAGCCAATCCAGACTTTACTCCACCTGCTCAAGAGAAACTGCTGAATACAATTTTTTGTAACTGCAAGAAAGGCTGCACGAACAATTATGGGTGCAGAAAAGTTGGTTTGTTTTTTCACCAGTCTGTACCAATTTGTCAAGGCCAATCTTGCACTAATGCAACGGATGAAGATTCTTTCGAAATCCATGATAATCTAACTGATATACCTCTATTCTTAGAGCAGTCAACACAAATGGAGCAAGAAGAGGAATAAGATATAAGAGAGCGAGGAAGAAGCGAGCGAGGAAGAAGAAACGAGTGATAATGTAGAATTTGATGATGAATAATGTAATTTTCATTATATTAATAAAATATGGTCTCATTAAATTTCCCCGACCGAAATACATCGTGGAGTATTCCTATTGGGGAAACCACGTTAAAAAAAGCGCCTAGTACATTACCCCAAAGGTGGTGCGGAAATGTGTGCATACCTACGGTCTGAAATCGTGATAATTCGAGAACGGTGCTTCGCAGGGAAAAAAGTATTTTTATCTTTTTTGTAGAAAATTTAACGGTCTACTAACTCTTCTTCGGTAGCCCTCACCGTTTCCGAGATATACGCAAAAAAATGACCTTTGACCTCGGATAAAAAACAACACAGATGCTAGATCGATGGGGACTTTTGACAAAACATTTGTAATGCCGTATTCAAGACCTGTACAAAAATTCAGCTTTTACGGAATTAACGGGAACTCAGCACTTTTTTTCGTCTATTTCGACTGGACGAGTTTCTTTCTTTTTTAAAACGGGACATTTTGACCGAAGCTATGTTCGGGGACACCGGGACACGCTGCCTGAAAATGGGACTCTCCCAGTGAAAACGGGACGTCTGGTCACAATAATCATATATCACTTTATGTTGTGTGTCATTTTGTGTGCGTAGAATCAAATGCAGCAATCTCCAAAATGCGTTTTTTTAGAAAACCAAAAGAAAACGTTTCATTTCAGTAATTCTCACGCATTTATAAGTTAATAATTATTTTCACAAAGTGGGAAAAGCATAAACAGCTGGTTTTAATGCCAAATAACGGGTTTTCTAGATAAAAGTGTGATATATTAAAAAAGTTAAATTATTAGTCCACTATTGAGACACCTTTGTCCACATTCTACACACCTCAATTAGGCACTTATGAGATTTCGTTTTCCGTTGGTTTAGAATATTATATGCTTACCATTCAACAAAGAGAAAAGATCCATATTACAATAGCCAAGAGGAGATAATCCTGGTTTGTCGGCGGCATTTGAACTTTTTGCACCCCCTTCCGTGCCCTTCAATGTAGTTACTGTTTCCAATACAAGAACTGTAAAAAAGGCGCAAGGAATTACTTCATATGTTTACAAAATAAGGGAGAAAACCTCGAAGGAGAAAACACATAAAATTCTATATTTTTAAAATCCATCCATCCTATACGAAACTACATATCTCAAATAGTCAAAGCGCGATTTTAGATACTTGATAAATCGCTGCGTTTGGTGACTTAGCAGGGGTGCCCGGGTAATGTTTTCCTAGGTATTGGTGGCGGATGCGTTTGCCCACCTACTGCGTGGCGGGCCGAATTGGGAGAGACTGGTTTAGTTTGTTTTTGACCTCTCTCGACCCCATCGCCTCGCACCGCAGTGGGAGAAATGAATTCATAAATTCATTCCGTCACTCCTGGACTCACTGACCCCCAGATTCCTATCCACCCCGCATACCTCTTTCCTTCCCAGAACATCATCTCCTTCCTTTCCCTAAAAATACCCTCCACACAGTACCCCCCAAGGTGACATAGGACCCGAGGGAAATTGCCTCCTGCGAGGAGCTAATGTTAAAAAAAAAGTTTTTGGAGTTCGAAAAAAAATCGGCCCTGAGCCAAAAACGGCGCCGGCGCGGCGCCTGGTGTGAGTAAATTTTTGGCGCCATTTGTAAAAATCAGTCGTCGCCTAGGTAGGTGATCACTGTAATCAATAATATTTAGCAGTGTTTGGTGACCAGATCTGAATAGCCAGGTACTTCCCCACCTTCTTCTTCCCCTCCCCACTTCCTTCAGCCTTACAAGCAGTAGCGGATTTGCAGTATTGGCCGCCCTAGGCCCCAGGCCCTATAGTAAGTACCAGCCGCCCCTTTCTCAGTACCCATCATATAGACCAGTGGTCCCCTTTATCGCCTCGGACCGGTCAAAATGTAAAACATGATGTACACATGACACATAATTTTACTCCGAATTTTGCAGCATGTGTCATGCACTTCATCTCAAAACTGGACTAAATTTAAGAGAGAATGTGTATGCAGGAAGTCGTTTTAATCTACACCCAGAGTAAAGGAACATTTAAAAGTCCACAAGCCGTCTCGCAGTCGAGAAAAATCTTTTATGTTCCGACTGAAACTATTTGTGCTCGAAAGTGACAATTTAAAATCCACATGCTGCCTCACTGCGGAGAAAAACCTTTTTTAAATTTCGACTGCAACTATTCATATTTTCAAAAGGAAAATTTAAAAGTCCGCAAGCCGTCTCACAGTAAAGATAAACCTTTTTCATGTACCGACTGCAACTATTCATTTTCTCAAAAGGAACATTAAAAGTCCACAAACCGTCTGACAGTGGAGAAAAACCTTTTTCATGTTCCGATTGCAACTATTGGTGTTCTCGAAAGTGTCAATTAAAAATCCACATGCTGACTCAATATGAAGAAAAAACTTTTTTATGTTTCGACTGCAACTAATCATATTCTCAAAATAAATATTTAAAAGTCCACAAGCCGTCACACAGTTAGGAAAAACCTTTTTCATCTTCGGGCTGCAACTATTCATGTTCTCGAAAGTGACAATTTAAAATCCACATGCTGATTCACTGTGGAGAAGAACCTTTTTCATGTTCCGAAATTTTACAAATAATGAAAAAACGTACAAATAATGTCTGAACACAAATTTGGAAAAATGTATGATCTCATGCGATGCTATCGTGCTAGCGGAATGAGTGCTTATCAGAGACTGATGAACTGGCGCGGAAGTCCCGGCTCACAAGTGAATTACATGAAGATGGGAATTCTCCTTGCGTTATGCGAAATGTCGCTCGTTATGCGAAAAGTTGCTCGTCAAGTGAGGTTTTTTTTCTCGCAATCTGTTTTGATCGTTATGCGAATTACTCATTATGGGAGGTGCTCGCCATAAGAGGTTCCACTGTATTTTTATGTCGGTAATTATTTAATTTTTAATGTGTATGTTCGGTTTTTTTTACGTAATTTTGATTTTTAAGCGAGGCCTTGAACGGCCCGTTACCATTTGGTCCGCCGGGCCAGGGGTTGGTTTATAAATTGGGGGCCAGGCAACTTTTATCGAAATCGATTCAGAAATTTAGTTAACTGTAATAGCTGCTAGTTTGTAATACTTATGCATGTGCGAAATTATTATTTTACATTATATTTTATTATTCATTACATTATAGATAATAATATTTTTATACATAATGAATAATAAATAATAATAATAATAATAATAATAATAATATTTTTAACATGAATATGAACCAAATTCATTTTTAGAAAATGAATTTTATAAAAATTTTATAAAATAAAATTTATTATGATAAAACTATTCTGACAGACAGAACAATTAGTCATAATAGACCCGATATAGTTTTACATGACAAAATTAAGAAAATAACTTATATCATTGATGTCGCTATTCCAAATTCTTGTAATATTCAGAAAACTGTTTCTGAAAAAATAAGAAAATATACAGATTTAGGAAATGAAATTAAAAGAATTTGGCATTCTCAGACTATAAAAATATTTCCATTTGTTATTTCGGCTACTGGCATTATACCTAGCTCTCTCATTCAAAATTTAGGCGTATTAGATTTGTCAAAAAATTTGTACATAAAAATGCAAAAGTCGGTCATTTTAAATACATGTAGGATTACGAAAGATTTTTTAAATATTTATATTGAGGGATCAGTAGGATTTATCGGACCAGTTAGGATTTCATCAGAGCCGAACCCTCTGATATGAAAATATCTGGAGTCGGTGAAATATTTTCCCATTATATTTCTGGTGGATTGACGTATTGTTCTTGTATTGTTTTATTCTTATATAGTGCACTTACATTGCGTTCATTTACTAGATATTCATTTGTGGAAAAGTGTGTGGAAGGGTTTAGTCTTTCATTTGGGAAAGATTCAACCCGGACATAAAATCTGGAGCACCGTATTAAAATGTAGAAAGTGATTTAGGAAGATTATTGATACACGATGCAATGCAGTGCGGCCCGCCATAATGTTTGCGAGCCTTTAGAATATTTAGGTACTCTGAGTTATTTCTTGTTATTATCAGAGACTTTTTTGTCACGATTAGCCGCCCCTAATATCTGGCCGCCTTAGGCCCGGGCCTACATGGGCCTTAGGGGAAATCCGCCACTGCTCACAAGGGGGCATCCATTAATTACGTGAGCACAAACAGGGGGGGGAGGGGGTCCAGCAAAATCTCACGTTACTTGAAAAAAATATACGAATTGGCCCAAATTTATCTCACCGAGGGGGAGGGGGGTCTAGATTGGAAGAAAAAATGCTCACGTAATTAATGGATGCCCCCCAACATACCCCGATTGGGGATGCTATAGTCCCACTGGCTTCAGACCTGAGCAGTTGGGACTATTGTGCGTTACACAGAAAAAAAATATATGTTCGGATGATTTGTATTTAAAAAAAAAAATAATAATCTCAAAATGGTTGCCAGGTGTTAGGTGCAATCAGTGCCTTGGAAATTTGGTGCATAGGGCTCAGGTTAGGAATTAGGTAAATATATACCTATTGAGTACACGCTCATTACTACTGACTATTATCTACCTAGTACAATTTTTTTAAATTTTTAAAGTGTGTATTGAGCGTGTACTCAATAGGTAAATATATTAATTATGCCTTACTCCGCTTACTCGTTAATACGGAATATTTTGTATTCAATCAGTTAGATTAAGCTTTATTATCACGAAAAGTGAGTACTTATGTCACGGGAGACAAAACAGCATGCAAAGAATTCGCATTTAACATTTTAATTTTGAAAAATTTAATTCGCTTACGCAGTAACACCATTGTGCATTTACCGTTTTTATTTCATAGCAATCAATCATAATTACACAACCCCGCTAGGATATACCCTGCCTTGCCAAACAAGCCATTCAAAACCTGGGGTGTTTTTTTAAATTATGATGACATGCAGCGGTAAATATCGGTTCGGACTGGCCACGCTTATTACGAATAATTTTTAGAAAAAAACTTTAGATTCGCCTTAATTACTATAAAAGGAAACTTTTTGACTTGGGGGGCGGCGGAAAATAATGCATATTAATTTTCAATTGCGTAAATTAAAATTCACTTCGCGAATCTACACGATGTCAAATCGCGGCCATTAGGTACGGCACTGTTATGCTGGTATCCCTGATACATTGCAAAGAACTAAATACTACTGTGGCAAACTTCGTGGGATACATGAAAACACGGTTAAACTACGAAAGCTGCATGTCATCATAATTTTAAAAAACATCCCAGGTTTTGAATGGTTTGTTTGGCAAAGCAGGGTTTGTCTAGCGGGTTTGTGTAATTATGATTGATTGTCTGTGAAATAAAAACAAATGTTAGTTCTTTGCAATGTATCAGTGATACCAACATAACAGCGACGTGCCTAATAGCCGCTGACAGTCACCGATCGGTTCGCGAAGTGAATTTTAATTTTACGCAATTGAAAATTAAAATGCATTATTTTCCGCCGCCCCCAAGCCAAAAAGTTTCCTTTTATAGTAATTAAGGCGAATCTAAAGTTTTTTTCTAAAAATTATTCGTAATAAGCGTGGCCAGTCCGAACCGATAATTACCCACAAACGTTCCGTATTACCGTGAGGTGGACCAACTGCATATTTACTGGTATTAATAATATGCGAAGCATTTGCATACCTAAAATAGGGTTTTCAATTAAATTTGACAGCTCAGAAATATTTAAATAGTTCACTTCCATCTCTCCGTGTAAAACCATCTTGGAATTTTCAGTAATGTCGATTGCGTTTTGCAATATAATATTATCCTCATGAGTAATGAGTAATTCATACTTGTTAGACTTAGTTTCGTCCAAGTTATCGTTGTTGAAGCAAGTCACTGATATTAAAATTTTAAGTTTGGCTTCTATCTCTTCATTTTGGGACATTGTTTCCTCAATGGCTGACATCCTGACTGGCGCAGTTTCTACCTTATTCTAGACAACCAAAAATAAATAAATATGGGAATATTATTATGTACGAAGCAACATATGTTCTTATTCATTTATGAAATTTACCTTTGCTGATTGTGCCATTTTACGACATTCAAAAAGTAATAAGCTCACAAAATAAATGAAGGCAGATATTTTTAAATAATTATAGAACGTGTAAACTTATTAATTAGAATACTTTTGCATAAATTAGGTAGGAAAATGATTGATTCGTTTCCTAATCAGGAAGATGATGAAATAAATTTAATAATGTGTTTTAATTTTTGGAAACAAATAGCCCCTTATTTTGAATGTTCCTTCTGAAGAATATTCCTTGGGGCGCGAGCGGTGGGTTTCAAAGTGGGAGTCGCGAGATTGATATTTCTATTGATATAAATAAAATTAGAAAAATATATGTTTAACTTTATATCACAAGCAAACAATGGGTATAATTTTACATAAAAGTAGGTAGGTCACTAGTTTGTTGATTAAAAATTGTACCAAAGTGATACAAATTATTAAGACTGGAGCGCTTGTTTTCCTAAAACTAATTTATCGAACCTTTGGTCTATGTTCGAGACAGAGTATTATGTTTCAGGTCATCATTCGATATTACTATTTTTCTATGTAGGAATAGCTGGTTCCCGGCATGCGTTGCTATGGCCATTCAAAGAAATAAATTGTTTCTCCCATTCTCATGCGTCCCCGTTCCCCGCCCCCGTCCCCTCCTACGTTTTCCTTCCACCTTCCCCGCCTTCCCCATCCCTCGTCACCATTCGTATAGCGCCGAACCGACTAAAATTTTGGAAGCTTATAAAAAATATGGTCTGAAGAGCAGAATCATTAATAAAATCTTCAAAAAGAAACATTTGTGAAATATTAATTAGGGTTGAAATGCAAGGCTTTCAAAGCAATTTTCTTAGGATCTGTTGCGCTGAACCGACTGAAAATTTATGATTCCTCTTCAGACCATAACTTTTAGTAACAATTCAAAATTTCAGTCGGCTCGGCACCTTAAAATCTGGGAAAAAAGCTCTGAAATACCGACCCCAAGCTTTGTATTTCGTCCGTAGGAATGATGATTTTCCACAAAATCTACGTTTTGCAGATTTTTTAAATGATTCTGTTCTTCAAACCATAGGAAACATAGTTTTTAGTAAGATTTTACTCAGCCGGTGCCGTGCCGTAGAGCCTGAAAAAACAGCTCTGAAATTTCGACTCCTAGCCTTGCATTTCGCCTTGATTTTTTTCCGCTTGATATTTCCACAAATGCTTTCTTAGTTCTTGTCAAACTTCGGAACACAATTTTTAGTACGAATCATAAATTTCATTCGGGACGCATCATAGAGCATGAGAAAGCGGTTTTCAAAATTTGTACCAAAGCCCTGCATTTCGCCCCGTAGCTATTCCTACGCGTAGGAATGGTCATTTTTCCACCAATGCTACTTTATGCAAATTTTAGCAATTTTAGTCTTATTGATGTCCGAGTAAAATATCGGAATTTTTTTTTTTTTAAGTTTTAAGTTTTTCATTATGAATGCCCACATATAAATAAATCGTATGTAAGTGGCCCAACCACAGTTTGATAATGCCTCCAGGAGGCGAAACAGCTGTCACGTATCTAATAGTATTAATACCCTGGCGGTTGAAATTTACATACGACATTTTCTTCATTTGGACAGGATCGGAACGTCAACTCAACAACTTTCCTAATCTTTTAAATTCCTTTCACATTCAAACAAAATTTACAATAGAAATAGGCAACGATTCTTTAAACTTTTTGGATTAAAATTTATCTATTATAAATAATAAAATCGATTTAAGTACATATATATCGCAAGCCCGAATAGACTGATATAGTAATTCACGAGACCTCCAACCACCCTGTCCCACAAAAACTCTCCGCCTTCCATTACATGATACAGCGCCTGGTAAATGTCCCAATGTCTAATAATAATTTCCTTTCTGAAATTTCTATAATAAAACAAATTGCTATAAATAACGGATATGAACCAAGGTTAATTGATAACATCTTAAATAAAAAAAAACTTAACAAACTTTAAAAAAATTAATTTCTATACCATTCTAATAATAAAAACCATAAAGAATTGCGTAAAATTTTAAATATTAATAATTTTTCCATTCAATATTGCAGAAATCTCCTTTCTAATATTTAACCAGCTCTTTATACAAGAATAATATTAGTAATTTTTTGAGGAATGCTAAAGATAAGGATCATAAATTGACTTATTGCGGTATAGGTAAATAAACTAAAATGTAAAAACTGTTCCTCATCTTACATCAGGAAACATTAAAATCAAAGAACACTAATGTCTCTTAACGATAATAATTTTTCCGATTTCGCTAACAATAGGTATCACTGCAAATACCATAGTTTTGGTGGGAGTTTGGGTTGTTCAATGGAGGTCCTGTTCGGGAGAATGCTTCCGTTGAAGGAGACTAGATTATCATTTCGATCCCTTTTAGACGTTATCAGACATGATTGGGTCTTTGAAACATTAAATTCGACGAGGTTATTCTTACCCCAAGAGAAAACACTCTCGAGGTAACCGTCCATTCTCTGCTTCAAAGCCCTCCGAGCTATTGGGGTTTGTGTGCTCTTTGGAGGCTTGTCAAACAAAAAGCTATCATGGACTGTACTGTCATCCGCGTAACAATGAATCGGTGCACATGACAAGAGGTCGTTGATGTGCAACAGAAACAAAGTCGGAGACAGAACCGATCCTTGTGGGACGCCAGCATTTATCGAATGCGAGGAAGAGGTGAAACCGTCAGCAACCGCCTGAATCGACCTCCCCCTCAAAAAGTCGGCAATCCACGCACACAAGGATGCGGGAAGTCCGTAAGAACGCAGTTTGTTGACTAGCGCTCGATGCCTTGGAAATGTCCAGTGAAACCGTTTGGGTCTCACCAAAACATTCCAGGCACCGTCCCCAAACATGCGTCACATACGCGAGAAGATCACCGCACGAGCGGTTCCGCCGGAATCCGTATTGACGGTCGTTAATAATTTTGTTCTTCTCGAGGTATGTGAGCAGTGTGTCATTGATCACACGTTCCATCACTTTTGACAGAACAGATGTGATCGCTATGGGGCGGTAGTTGGCTGGGTTGGAGCGGTCACCCTTCTTTGGAATGGGGTGAATGATCGCTTTTTTCCAACCAGAGGGCACAGAGCCAGTCTTCAGGGACATTTTGAAAAGCTTCGTCAAAATTGGAGCTATTTCTACAGCGCACCTCTGCAATACCAGGGCAGGTATTCCGTCAGGCCCGCTAGCTTTATTAACATCAAGCCCTCGTAAGACTTGGAGTAGATCCCGATGCCGGATCCTCAGCTTTTTCATACGAAAACTGCAATGAGGAACCGACGGCGGGGTAGCACCTTGATCATCGAGGGTCGAGTTTTCCGCGAACATTTTGCCTAATAAGTTAGCCTTTTCGGCGGCGGTATTTGCTAGAGAGCCATCAGGTCTGGTAAGAGGTGGCAGACTGGATTTGCAGAAATTGCGACCTATTGAGCCCGCAAGCGACCAGAACGCTCTGCTGCCGTGCGGGCAGGCAGCCAGCTTACTGCTGATCTGCAGGTCGTGCTCGAATTTTGACCTGTTAATGATCCTCCTGCATTCCTTTGCCATTTTGTTATATACTGTTCTGTTTTCAGACGTTCGAGATGTGTTGTAGGCTTGGTAAGCCGCGTTTTTTCGTCGCACTGCTTCGGAGCATTGTCGACTGAACCACGGCTTTGAGCCCACACCAGTTTCTTTCACAGTGGATTGGATGAAGCCATCCATCGCGGATGTGATGACTTCACCAATTTCCTGGGCACATCTTGAGGGATCCGAAGTCTGAAAACAGACAGCTGACCACGGGAAGGCATTGAAATGAGCCCGCAGACCAAACCAATCTGCTGATCTATAGTGCCACACTTTTCTCTTCAGCCGCTCGTTTGGCGGTCTGAAGGTTACGGGGATTGATGTTGTCACCAGGCAGTGGTCGGACGATCCTAGAGGCGCTGTGACTTCAATCTTGTAGCCGTGTGGCACAGTGGTTAGAAACAGATCTAGCAGATTTGTAATATTCTTTAATAACTATTGTTAATTACAACGCAAGTTCGTCTTGTATTATTAGATTAATTGGATTACAGCGGAATTACTATTGTTGGTAACGTGTAATTATTGTAGAGCTCTCAGTTTAGGAATGAATTAGGATTCAAATAGCGCCGGCACGAGCCCCCAGCCGCTGTAAGTTCGGCAGCATTCGGCTACGCCCGAATGTCTCCGAACGAACGATAGACATATACCACACCTTCCTCCCTCTAATTAAGCGCTACCAACACAAATACAATTATTCTTAATTATTATTTCATTTACAATTCATATGTCTCCTTATTTACACGTTAATATATTAAATACACACATTTATATATTATTTTAACCACACATTTATATATTGTTTATTCACAATTTAAAACACTCAATAGTAATTGTTTCTTTCCTGGAGAGGATTTATCTAGGTCGGAGCCTTCCCGCCCATGAAACTGGTTGACACGATGTATTAGGAATTGCCTCATCCACCGTACTTGGTCTCGTCGTGTCTGCACTTTTCAGCGCCGTCTCCTCTCCTCTCGCCAGGCTGAAATCAGGAGAACAAACCGTTAGCTCACTCCACAGATTGGACAACTCCTTCTCAGACTGTTCAGTCCTCGAATCATCAGACGCGGAATTTGGCAAATCTGAGACATTATCGCTCCAGCTAACCGACAAGCCCCTCATCTGGTCAACATGACGTTTCCATATAAAATGTGAATCACAAATTTTAATCAAATACAATTTTTTTCCAAGTTTCTGTGTAATTATTCCCTTTACCCATGTAAATTTATTATTTTGCCTGAAATCCTTAACAAAACATTTTTGTCCCACAATAAAATTTCTAGTCTTGACACCACCATAATTTTTTGCCTGTTTACGTTGATTGGTCTCAATATTTTTATTCGCCAATTCATGTTGTTTGGACACAAATTGCTCATTATCTCTTGGAATGAGACTGTCAAATGTAGATCTCAGTTTTCTACCAAAAAGCAAAACTGCTGGCTCGACTCCAGTCGTACAATGTGGTGTATTTCTATAATCTGACAAAAATTGTAACAATTTATCCCTGTAATCAAACCGAAATTTATTTCCAACCATAAGTTTTTTAAGAAAACCTTTCGTATTTTTAACAGAGTTCTCAGCGGCTCCGTTGCTTTTTGGATGCATGACAGGAGATGTCATGAATTTGATATTGTTTTCCCGTAGGAATTGTCTGAAAATCTCGCTTGTAAAAGATGTACCGTTATCCGAAACAATGAGTTCAGGGTTGCCAAAATTTGCAAATAATTTTCTTAACTCAAAAATAGTATTAGCTGAATCTGCCCTTTGAACTTCAATACAGTCGACCCATTTAGTAAATGAATCGCAGACAACCAAAAACATTTTTCCTGCCAGTGGCCCACTGTAGTCTATGTGTAACCTACTCCAGGCCTTTCCTGAATTTGGCCATACAGATAATTGACTCTTTGGGGGTGACTGTTTCGTCGAAACGCAGTCTGAACATTCCTGAACAATTTTCTCTAAATCCTTGCTCAGCGATGTCCACCAAAAATAACCCCTTGCTAATCCTTTCATCTTTACAATGCCTAAGTGTGAACGGTGTATAAGCTCTTAAACTTTTTTATGCAACGAACTTGGAACAATAATCCTATGTTGCCAAAATAAACAATCCTTAACAATCGAAAGCTCATTACGCTTTATCCAATATTTCCACAAGCTATCTTCGCGGCGAATCCGTTTGGGCCAACCCTGCCTCAAACAAGTCATTACGCTCTGAATTTCCGTGTCAACTTTAGTGGCTTCCGTGATTGAATTTACGTCTAGATGTTCGCAATTACTAACAAAGTTTACGAAATCTGACCCGTAGTCCTCTTTGAATTCTTCGAACGAACTTTCTAATGGTAGTCGAGACAGAAAATCTGCCTGATTTTTGCAAGATCTTACGAATTCTGTTTTATAAGAAAAACCTGCTAAAATAATTCCGTATCTTTGAAGCCTATTTGCTGCCAGAACTGGAATATTCTTATGTTCCCCGAGAATTCTCATTAGAGGCAAATTATCTACGCACAGGGTGAACTCCCTGCCATATAAATATTGAAAAAATTTATTCAACCTGAAGACTATAGCTAAAGCTTCCAAATCTAAAATGCTATATTTTTTCTCTGCGTTTGTTAAGCTTCTAGATGCAAAACCTATCGGTCTCATTGCTCCGTTTTCGAAGATATGGACCAAACATGCTCCTAGGCCGGAGGTACTCGCGTCTGTGTAAAGTTTTACCGGAAGATGAGGTAGGTAATTAGTCAATACCGTATTTTTACTCATCAAATTCTTTATAGTATCAACTGCGTTAGCGCATTCTGTAGAAAAAACCCATTTGACATCTTTTTTTAAAAGATTATGAAGTGGTTCTAAGATTGACGACATATTAGGTATGAAATTCCGATAAAAACTAAAAAATCCTAATATACTTTTTAGTTAATGAACATCCGTCGGATAAGGTGCATTTTTGATGGCTTCTAATTTATCCGTTTGCGGTTTGATTCCCTTTTCAGATATGACGTATCCCAAAAACTCTAACTCTTTTACAAAAAATTGACATTTTTCCGAATTTACACATAATCCGCATTCTTGCAATCGTTTGCAGACTGCCATGATATTGTTCATCAAATCCCTTTCATTAATCCCCGATATAATAATATCATCTAAGTAAAATGCCACACCCTTAATACCTTGCAAGCAACTCGCGATAGTTCGAGCGAAGATTGCTGGCGCGGACTTAAATCCGAAAACCAGTCTATTGTATACAAACAACCCTAAATGCGTGTTAATCGTTGTATATTTTTTACAACTATCCTGCAGTTCTAACTGTGAATAGGCTTGTTTTAAATCTAATTTTGCGAAAATTTTTCCCGAACTAACCTTGTGAATCACTTCTTCAATCCTAGGTAGAGGGTATTTTCCTAATTCTGTAATCAGATTTAAACTGCGTTTATAATCTACACAAATACGAATCTCACCGTTTTTCTTAACTACTGGTACGATAGGAGACGCATATTCGCTACTTTTAAGGGGCGAAATAATTCCATCTCTCACCATGGATTTAAGTTCACCTTCGATCTTATCCCTGATAGCGAATGGAACCGGCCTTGCATTACAAAAAAAAGTATTCGCATCTTTCTTCACTTTAAAATTCACTTTGAATTTATTAAAACGTCCTAGTTTCCAATCAAAAACTTCTGGAAATTTTTCTTTAATTTTATCTACTTTTTCCATTTCTGACGAAACTGAATTAATAGAATTTTGTCCCGGAATAATATTGAGGTTGAAGGTTTCCATGAAATCTCTCCCAACTATTAGTTCTGATCCGTTGTTTACAATAATAAAGGTTACAAACCTAACTATATTATTGTACTCGACCTTGAAATTTATCTTACCTACAACATCCAATATACTACCATCATAACCTGAAATCTTTCGTGTTTCGGGTGACAATTCTAAATTACTGAAATGTTTACAAAACAACATTTCTGGAATAACACAGACTGATGAGCCCGAATCAATCATAGCATTGAAATTTTTACCATTTAATTTCAACTGAGCTGTGATTGCTTTCATAAATGCTACAGTATCAATATTATTGTCATTACAGTTCATAACTGATTTCACTGATCCGTACCTGCAATTTTTTCTTAAATGCCCTATTTTTCCACAATTATAGCACTTTGCATCCTTCAATCTACAATTACGCGTGTCATGATTTAATTTCCCGCAAATACTGCATTTCTTTTGAGATGAAACGGTATTAAATTATTTAAACGATCCGCGCGCGTCGCTACTGTACGAACGTTTATTCGGCGTACGAGCTGGTGAAGGTGATCTTGCACACTTTCTCACAGTATTTACTTCCAATTTAAGTTTAGTTGACTCGATTTCAGGACCTTTCGCGGTAACTGCCAGTTCAACCAACTGATTAAAATGTAACTTAGGGCCTTCAATAAACAATTTTACACGCACTGGACCCGGAAGTAAACCAATCGCAAAAACATCTACCAGATTAGCTTCTAATCTAGCCCCAAATTGACAATAAGTACTTAACCCTCTAAGTCTTGCTGCAAACTCCTTAATCGACTCGTTTTGATCCTGTTTAGCAAGAAAAAACAATTCGCGCTCCCGAAAGATAGATCTGCATTTTACACAATGTTTTTCGAGCAACTCAATTAATTTATCGAATGTAACATCAGTGATTTTAGATGGAAAACATAAATTAGTCAGAAGGGTCAAGGATTCTGCTTCAAGCGAGTTTATCAGATAAGCCTTTTTCTTAATCTCCGTGATATCATCATGCAATAAGAGGAACTGTTCTAATCTGAGCCGAAATACATCCCAATCTCCATTTATGTGAGAAAACGGTGGAATTCTCCCGGATTCCATTCTCACGAGAGGAAAAAAAAATTGACACTATACGTACAAGTACACGAACGACAACAATAACTTAACAAAAAAAAATACACAATTCGATAAATCCTCTACAAGAAAGAATCAAAAAACCTTAACTTCTGATATTGCGGCTGTTGACTTCCTTCTCGTATGTGAGAGCCCTTTCCTCGGCTTCTCTCGGACTTCAACTTCCGTGGATAGACTCGACTGGTCAATCTGCCAAGCCCCAAAAACGACCACTGCCTCCTTGTGTTTTTCCGGGTGCCCTTTCCTCGGCAACCCAACAACCCAGACTGTGGCTCCAGGGATAGTATAAGGACTGTAGACTTCCTTCCTCGGCTGTAGGTAGCCTTAAAAAATCGGGATGACTTAGCCCTCCTTGCTTTCGTGTAACAAAAAAAAAAAAAAAATTTTGTGTATGCTCCCACAATCCAATTAATTTTTATCCTTCGGCTGCGCCAGTTGTTGGTAACGTATAATTATTGTAGAGCTCTCAGTTTAGGAATGAATTAGGATTCAAATAGCGCCGGCACGAGCGCCCAGCCGCTGTAAGTTCGGCAGCATTCGGCTACGCCCGAATGTCTCCGAACGAACGATAGACATATACCACAAGATTGGAGCGGTGAGTCTGGACATCAGGAACCCTTGTAGGCTCCTGAACCATTTGCTCCAGTCCGTAGCAGAGGGCAAAGGATTCCGCCTCTCGTCCAGCCGAGTCTGTTGGTCCTGAGAACTTTAACCAAGGTTCGTTATGAACATTGAAGTCCCCCAGGACCACAAACTCTGCTGTAGGGAAGCGGGGCAAGAGGTCATCAACAGTATTACTTAGATGTTTGAAGAGTTCGGATGTATCTGAAACGCTAATGTTCGGTGAGCGGTATAAACACGCGTAAAACCTTACCGTACTGGCAAGATTGACGCGCACCCACATTACGTCGAATTTTGAGTTCTCCAGATTCAACAGTCGCACACAGTTGACGTCAGCTCGGCTGAAGAGACATACACCTCCTTTGGGTCTGAATTTGCCCATGAGGGTGAAACCCGGGCAATCCAGATAGTAGGCTCAGCTATCTGCGTTTCGGAAAGGAAGAGAAGGTTGGGACGTTGGGAAACAAGGTGGTGGTGGACTGAATTTAGATTTTTGTGCAGGCCGCGAATGTTGGTGAAGTTCACCAACAGTTTTGGCCTGCACCGGGGACTCCTGCTTCTTGCCGTTGTAAAGATGTTATTTATGTTTTTTTGTGAGTTCATGATTGAGTTAAGTTTTTTGTTTTGAAGAGGAGAAATGAAGATCTGGAAAGGAAAAGGTATAAGGAGTGGGTAGGAAGCTGGGGATCGGAGTGTCCAGGAGTGACGGACGTATGAATCCAACCCACCCACTGCGGTGCAAGGCGATGGGCTGGGAGAGTCCGGCTGGAGAGGTCGCCCAATGCGCCCCAAACGCAACTGCTGGGTCCCCTCCGGTCACGAACCGGCACAACAGCAGCGGTGGGGTTTTTGCACTCGTTGATGGGGCAGCCCACCCTCAGTCGTGAGCCTGAGGGTCGGGCCCCTGTATTACCGAGCGGCCCGGACAACCGTAACCGGTTGTAAAGGGTCTCCCTCAACCAGCATCTCCCAATCCGGCCTGCCACGCAGAAGGTGGGCCGACGCACCCGCCATCAAGACCCAGACAAACATTACCCCATGATCCTGGGCACCCCTGCTAAGTCACCAAACGTAGCGAACCACTTGAGGTAACCTGTGGCAGATGTGTTGGTCATCCAATAAATGGTTCCCAGGGCGGCGGTACCCAAACCCGCCTACCAAATTATAAAATTAAACTGGGAAGTGGGAATGCTGTCCTTGTTCTACCGGTATTACAATGGAAGAGGCTCCGAGGAACTAGCGTCATTGATCCCCTCGGCACCGGTGCATAGTCGGGAAACACGCCAAACACGCGCCCAACATTTGTACACAGTTGATATTAGTCACATGAGAACGGGTCGTTTTTACGATTCGTTCTTGAGTTCAACAGTTCGGCTGTGGAACGATTTACCGGCCTCTGTGTTTCCTCCCTCCTACAACATGAGTCTCTTCAAGACCCATGTTAACTCCTTCCTTTCCTCAAAAAGACCCTCCACACAGCATCCTCAAAGATCATAGGCCCTGAGGGAAATTATTTTCCTCAGGGCCTCCTGTGTGGAGTTAATGTAAAAAAAAAAAAAAAAAAAGTTTTGAAAAAAAAATCCAGAGATAAATATTCATCATATTAATAACAAAGGAAGATTCATAGATAACTTTGAAGCCTTGGAAATAAAATAAAAATCCCTTATTAATAATGAGTCCATTATCAATAAACGAAAAATATTATCTTCTAGTCCCATCTTAGACATGTTCCCTTTCACTGTCCGTTCTGTCTCCTCCCCCCACTCCTCAGTCGTGCCCCCATCCCCACCACAACCTTTATTAATACATTGGGCTCACCCACAGTGGCGGACTAAGTCCGTCAAAGACCCGGGCGGGAATGAGCCCCCCCCCCCCCCTAAGTTAAGCAGTAGATGTAATTTTAGACGTTTTTAAATTCAGTTCACACGGGTCTCTGGTTCTGAGGGGCCACCAAACGCCTCCATGTTCCATTGATCAAATCCTAAACAAGGCTTTAAGGTTAAACGTCACGTACATTTTAACACTTTTTGCACGTTATGCTTTAAAATATTGAGGTGAATTAATTATTTGCGCCCGTACACATTTAATATGAATATAAATAAATAGTTTTGTCCATAAACAAACCCAAATCTTTCAAGAAAGGCTGAAAAATATAATATTGGATTGAGTCACAGATACAAAATTGAATTTTTCAGCCTTTCTTGAAAGATTTGGGTTTTTTTAATGGACAAAACTATTTATTTATATTCTAATTAAATATTTACGGGCGCGAACAATTAATTTACCTTGATAATTGTAAGCATAACGGCAAAAAGCATTAAAAACCTAAAATAATTTGATTGGCGCCATCTGTGAATGCGTAGATTATAACGTACGTGACGTTTAACCTTAAGACACCGGTAAACTAAAAAAAAAATCCAAATGTTTTAAAAAATTCGTAAAATTGACGGAGATACAGCATTTCATATAAAACCGTTTTAAACAGTTTCTGTGTTGAATTATCCTTCAGCAAAACTTTGAACGCGTTTTTCTCGAAACTACGTTTTTCAAACAGATTGACAACATATTAGAAAAAATATACATCAGGGTATCTAGCATGGTCGATCGATATAGTTTATTTATATATCGTTTTATCGAAAATGTCGGCAGTCCTGCTCGGGAGCGATGACAAGTTACCGACATTTTCGATAAAACCAATATCGATCGACCATGCTAGACACGGACGTAGCTATAGCTTTGACAAGGGGGGGGTCCCCAAAGTAAAAAAAACAGAGCTCTAACGCCAATTAAATCTATCATTTACAAATTAAACATTGCCTGCGACTATAACACGCAAGTATAGTCGCGGGTAATCTATAATATATAACTTAAGTTACTCTAAGTAGGCGCCTTTAAATAAAAAGTTATATGTAATGTATGTATTGCAATATTTATTCAAAAGTAACTAAGTTGAAACTTTAAAGCAATAAATTTAGTCTTTTACGTTTTGTTAATTTCTTTGGAATCAAGTTGCACCGCCATAGACATATGAATATTACTAGACCAGAATAGACAGGAGAGGGGTAATACCAACAATAGCGGGGCGCGGAGCGGAAACATGATTGAAATGATATGTGATTCGTTCATTAATCAATCTGACAGTATATAGGCATCTCGCATTATAATATCACCATTTAGTCATTAAAGTAAAATCTGATTTTGAATTAATAGACCTTTTAACATGGGAGCGCGAATTGCGCGCCATGTTATCCAAATACGGCAAAGTAAGGTTTACGTGTTTTCATAGTCGAATATTTTGTTGCCGTATTTAGTTAAGACACTTTTACAAATGTTTCATAATTTACTTACCCCAGTAAACAGCGACTTTGTGTGTTTCGCATCGCCATGTATGTGTTATCATATTATGTGATATGAATAAACTTATAATAAAGTAAAATAATGCTTACTTATGGAATGTAATACTACAATTAGGTATATTATCTTTTTCACTTTTGTTTTTACGCGTTTTCATAGGACAAGTCACCATTTTTTCTGTTTTATTTCGTAAAATGTACCGATGAGTGCTCAACGATGGTCCCCACAAGAATGATGACGTCACATTTTCTAGATTCACGCGAAGCTACACCCGAGCACAGCCGAATGGTTCCAATGGAAGGGGGAAGTAATACGCTTTTATCACTTAGGGCAGGTCTAGTAATATTCATATGTCTATGGTGTACGCTCATTAAAGCCAGACCAGTAAGTCTTTCATCGCCCATTTTATTTCTTAAGCATCGATTACATTAAGCGAGTTTACAAGCTACTAGCCGGCATATTCACTATCTGCTAGTAAACTCCTTCAGTGTAAAATCTGCTAGTTAGCTAATAATATGATTACACTGAGCGAGTTCACTAGCAGATAGTGAATCCACCGGCTAGTAGCTTGTAAACTAGCTCAATGTAATCGAAGCTTTAGGTAAGTTTTTAACCTTTTTAAGGTAGAGAAAGATCTTTCAGGGGTTGCAGTGGACACTGGGAGTGTGGCTAAAATAATGAGAAGCTTTTTTATTAAAGGGAAAAACTGATCATCGCAGTTATCGACAGCGTCGATCACAGTTGCAGGTTTTTGTGCTACAGATTTCCAGTGATTTTGTCATATCTCATATTCACTCCGAAATATTGTGCCTTCATTTT
Organism: Limnephilus lunatus; assembly: GCA_917563855.2. Taxonomy (NCBI): domain Eukaryota; kingdom Metazoa; phylum Arthropoda; class Insecta; order Trichoptera; family Limnephilidae; genus Limnephilus; species Limnephilus lunatus. The sequence continues at coordinate 41,440,087 of OU830594.1, forward strand.
CCCCACCCAGAAATGTTTGAGCGATCTTTTTAAGATTTCTTTTATCCTGGAGTCATTACTGGCTTTTTCAGGTAGCAGCATTTGAATTCCTTCGGTCGTCGATTCGTGTGGTTTAAAACGAGCGTCGAGTTCTGTAATAACATGATCAATGAAAGGGTAAAACACATTTCGTCAATGTGTATTTTCTACGATCGGCGCGGTGCATGTAATTTTTTTCTGTTGGACAAGTAAGATGGATATGAATGGGGGGGGTCCGGACCCCCAAAACCCCCCCCTTATATACGTCCGTGATGCTAGATAACATGATTTGCATTCTCTTAAACTGTTCGAAAATCCAATGACTATGACTATGGCACCACGTAGGATTTTTTTAATAAAAGGCCCGCTTCTATTTTTTTTATGAACCATGAAAATAAACTTTTCCACAAAAAATCGAAAATAAAATTCGCCGGTCCGCCATTTTTTCTTCCGACGATGTGTCGGATCTACCGGATCTGCCCTGATGATGGACACTGCAACGCTGTCCGAAACGTCGGCTATAGTAGGAGATAGCGCAACATGGCATAACACCCCAAAAACTAACAACGAAAATGTAATAGAACTGTTTTTTTTTTTTTTTTATCGCATTCATACAATTTTATTTTAAACTGAAATGTGTGGGACAATTTGCGTCTCTGTGATTAGATGGGTTTAATTAAATCTGTATGTGGCGAATAAGCCACTTGCATAGATTTCATAACGACTTGGAAAAAATCGTGTGGATAGATTTTTTTACTAAGATTACGAAAATGTTAGTAAAATTTTTTAGAAATGTATAGTTATTTTTATTTTTAAATAAATAAATCCATTATTTGAGCTTGTGACGTCACTACATGAAAATGTCCCGTCTCCGATTATTTTCCCTTTATTTTGTACAATTTCACACTGATTTGGCTTTATATGGCAACACTTTGATTTCCGGCGAATTTTTGAATTTGCGTTTAACGTTCACTAGATTTGTTGTTTGTTGTATGCGAACTTATCCTTTGGTTTGATTTTTTAATAATAGTCCAGTCAACCTGTGTCGTAGAACACCTGTTGAAGGAACTAAATAGTATAAATATATATTCTGTTTTGGAAAAGACTATTAGCATGTTTATTCCAACCATGAAATGTAAGCCAAAAACCTATCCAAAATGGTACTCCAAAGAACTTATAAATCTGCTTATCACCAAAAAACTTAAACATAAAGAATATAAATTACATCAAAAATATTCTGATTACATTGAATTTAAAAATATAAGAACCTCGTGTAAAAGAATGTCTATGACCTGCTACCGTAACTATGTAAATGAAATTCAAAACTCTATAATAAATAATGTTAGTTCATTTTGGAAATACTCAAAATCACTTAAAGAAGATGATTCTGATTTCCCGAGCATTATGCACCTAAATGGCAGCCATAGCAATAATACTGATGGTATTGTGAACTTGTTTGCAAAATTTTTTAAAAGTGTTTATTCAACAGACTCAAATAATGCTCCTGTTCCAACAACAACACTAGATGAAACTCTTGATATTTCACAGTGTACCATAAGTCTCTCTGATGTAATTACTAAAGTTAAATTCTTAGATATCCACAAATCTGCGGGACCGGATAATATCCCTACAATATTTATTAAAGAATGTATCAAAGTAATTGCTCTTCCATTAACCAAACTTTTTAATTTGTCTTTATCTAGTGGAATTTTTCCCGATAAGTGGAAAATTAGTTATTTGACTCCAATTTTCAAAAAGGGCGATAAAAGTGATATTTGTAATTACAGACCAATATGCATTCAATCCACCATACCGAAACTCTTTGAAAGCCTAATACTTGACAAACTTTTTACACAAATAAAACCTGTAATATCACCTTACCAGTTTGGATTTATGCCGGGTAGAAGTACTCTTTCTAACTTGATTATTTATGAAAATTTTATAACTAATGCTTTTAAAGAAAAACTACAAGTAGACTCTGTCTATACTGATTTTAGTAAAGCATTTGATTCAGTTTCCCATGAAATTCTCATTTGGAAATTAGAAAAACTTGGTATACGTGGCAATTTATTAACCTGGATTGAAAGCTATCTTACTAAAAGACAACAAATTGTTAGAATAAAATCCTCTTTGTCCGAAAAAATTTATGCAACAAGTGGAGTTCCACAGGGTTCACACCTTGGCCCAGTCTTATTTATCTTGTTTATAAATGATCTAACAAAAGTATTTCATGATGTATTTTTCTTACTTTTTGCTGATGATCTCAAAATGTTTAGAATTATTAAAAATATTTACCATTGCAACATTCTTCAAGATAATATCAACAAATTGTTGATTTGGTGTAATGAAAATAGACTCTACTTAAATATCTCAAAATGTCAAGTAGTTAGATTTTCTCGAATAAAAAATCCAGTGATCTTTAATTACAACATTGATAATAATACTCTTGAGACATTAACACAAATTAAAGACTTAGGCATCACTTTTCAATCAAATCTTTCATTTGTTAACCACATAACAGAAATTTCTAATAAGGGCTTAAAAATGTTGGGATTTATAACTAGGCTAACTAGAAATTTTAAAAATATAAAGTGTATTAAACTTTTATATTTTGCATTTGTTAGAAGTCAACTTGAGTACAATTCTCCCGTCTGGAACCCATATTATAATACACATGTACAAGCTGTTGAAAGAATACAAAATAAATTCTTACGTTTTCTAAATTTTAAAATGGGTATTCCAGCAATTATGTTGAACTACAACACTATTTTAAATGATATGAATATGCTCAAATTATCAGATAGAAGAATTTTCACAGACTTGGTATTTCTTTATAAAATTCTAAATGATTTAGTTGATAGTCCATTATTACTTGAATTAATAAGCTTCCGGATTCCTCTACGTAATACTAGAAGTCAGGATTTATTTCAGTGCAGAAATTCTGGAACTAACTACCATATGTATTCCTCTTTGCCCAGAATACTAATGGAGGGAAATAATTTTACCAAGTCTGTGGACATCTTCAATTTATCTTTAGACAAATACAAAATGCTGTTACTGAGGCAGTTCAGTTATGTAAAATAAATACTGTGTATTTCTTAGTAAAAGAAATATATACCTTTTATATTTATTGGTAAAAGTAATATATACCTTTTATATTTATTGGTAAAAGAAATATATAGTATTTATATTTTATTTAATGAAGTGTAATTTTTAAATTGTATATGTAAAAGCCCCGAAAAAGGGCGTAAATAAATAAATAAACAAATAAAGCTAATTTTTTCCCCATCATCTACTACTATTTAGATAGGTGTTCAGAGAAAAGTCCCCGCCCCTACCCCCCTTGCTTCCTCCCTGTGCCCCCCTAAACATGAAAAGTGTAAGGGTTTCGTAAATCGCGTCTATCTCAATTACTAAATAACATATCGGATTGCCAATTTTTTTATTCTCTTTGCTGTAACATTGTCTACAATTAATGTGCAGTTAACTTTCGTCGTAACTTTTACCGTTTGTTTGTAATTCGTATGAAAAGGTAAAAAAATGTATATTTTTTGGCACGTAATTTTACTTTTTGTCACAGAACTTATTTTATTGTAATGTTCTTTAATATTCTATGTTAATTACAACGCAAGTTCGTCTTGTATTCTTATTTATTTAATTGGATTACAGCGGAATTACTATTGTTGGTAACGTGTAATTATTGTGGGAGCTCTCAGTTAGGAATGAATTAGCGATTCAAATAGCGCCGGCACGAGCGCCCAGCAGCTGTAAGTTCGGCAGCATTTGGCTACGCCCGAATGTCTCCGAACGAACGATAGACATATACCACACCTTCCTCCCTCTAATTAAGCGCTACCAACACAAATACAATTATTCTTAATTATTATTTCAATTACAAATCATATGTCTCATTATTTACATGCTAATATATTATATACACACATTTATATATTATTTTAACCACACATTTATATATTGTTTATTCACAATTTAAAACACTCAATAGTTTTTGTTTCTTTCCTGGAGAGGATTTATCTAGGTCGGAGCCTTCCCGCCCATGAAACTGGTTGACACGATGTACTAGGAATTGCCTCATCCACCGTACTTGGTCTCGTCGTGTCTGCACTTTCCAGCGCCGTCTCCTCTCCTCTCGCCAGGCTGAAATCAGGAGAACAAACCGTTAGCTCACTCCACAGATTGGACAACTCCTTCTCAGACTGTTCAGTCCTCGAATCATCAGACGCGGAATTTGGCAAATCTGAGACATTATCGCTCCAGCTAACCGACAAGCCCCTCATCTGGTCAACATGACGTTTCCATACAAAATGTGAATCACAAATTTTAATCAAATACAATTTTTTTCCAAGTTTCTGTGTAATTATTCCCTTTACCCATGTAAATTTATTATTTTGCCTGAAATCCTTAACAAAACATTTTTGTCCCACAATAAAATTTCTAGTCTTGACACCACCATAATTTTTTGCCTGTTTACGTTGATTGGTCTCAATATTTTTATTCGCCAATTCATGTTGTTTAGACACAAATTGCTCATTATCTCTTGGAATGAGACTCTCAAATGTAGATCTCAGTTTTCTACCAAAAAGCAAAACTGCTGGCTCGACTCCAGTCGTACAATGTGGTGTATTTCTATAATCTGACAAAAATTGTAACAATTTATCCCTGTAATCAAACCGAAATTTATTTCCAACCATAAGTTTTTTAAGAAAACCTTTCGTATTTTAACAGAGTTCTCAGCGGCTCCGTTGCTTTTTGGATGCATGACAGGAGATGTCATGAATTTGATATTGTTTTCCCGTAGGAATTGTCTGAAAATCTCGCTTGTAAAAGATGTACCGTTATCCGAAACAATGAGTTCAGGGTTGCCAAAATTTGCAAATAATTTTTTTAACTCAAAAATAGTATTAGCTGAATCTGCCCTTTGAACTTCAATACAGTCGACCCATTTAGTAAATGAATCGCAGACAACCAAAAACATTTTTCCTGCCAGTGGCCCACTGTAGTCTATATGTAACCTACTCCAGGCCTTTCCTGAATTTGGCCATACAGATATATCTGACCCGTAGTCCTCTTTTAATTCTACATTAGAATTCTCAACTCTGTTCTTCAACGGTAACCGAGACAGAAAATCTGCCTGGTTCCCCCTTGATACCATCGGTTCCCCAGAAAATAATCTTAGCAATTGAACTACCGTATTCTTTAAATATGGTTTTACGTTCCTATTATTTGCACATGAACTACCATGCTCCGTAAACATGGTTTTATGTTCCCTAAGATTAGAACTTCCATACCCTGAAATATATGGTTTTACATTCCCCATTTTCTGAAATTTGTTCTTATTCGCGAACGAAACCGAATTAATAGTATTTTGTCCCGGAATAATATTGAGGTTGAAGGTTTGAAATCTCTCCCAACTATTAGTTCTGATCCGTTGTTTACAATAATAAAGGTTACAAACCTAACTATATTATTGTACTCGACCTTGAAATTTATCTTACCTACAACATCCAATATACTACCATCATAACCTGAAATCTTTCGTGATTCGGGTGACAATTCTAAATTACTGAAATGTTTACAAAACAAAATTTCTGGAATAACACAGACTGATGAGCCCGAATCAATCATAGCATTGAAATTTTTACCATTTAATTTCAACTGAGCTGTGATTGGATAAGTTTTTAGATTTTCACGGCCAAAAGCATTTTCGTTGTTAGTTTTTGGGGTGTTATGCCGTGTTGCGCTACCTCCTACTATACATCGTCGGATCTACCGGATCTGCCCTGATGATGGACACTGCAACGCTGTCCGAAACGTCGGCTATAGTAGGAGGTAGCGCAACACGGCATAACACCCCAAAAACTAACAACGAAAATGAGCTGTGATTGCTTTCATAAATGCTACAGTATCAATATTATTATCATTACAGTTCATAACTGATTTCACTGATCCGTACCTGCAATTTTTTCTTAAATGCCCTATTTTTCCACAATTATAGCACTTTGCATCCTTCAATCTACAATTACGCGTGTCATGATCAGGGCCGGATCTACGAAATCTGGCGCCCTGTGCAGAAGGTACCGATGGCGCCCCCCCCCCCCTATATTTTTATTTTGATTAAAAATTCGTTCACCCCAATTTTTTTTTTTATTTAATTTTTTTTTAACACTAATTTATCAATTAAAATCAAGACATACATTTTTATCGATGCTGGAGAAATTGGAATAAAAAAATTCCCAATGGAAACGAGTTTTTATGTCATTCTGCTCTTTAATTCAACGTTTTAGATTCTGCGAGCCTGAAAGTTTTTTTTTTAATTATTATTCTATTCATTGTAATCCACAGTACTTTTATAACTTCTAACAATCAATAGAAATTTATTTATTAATTTAAAAATCTAATAAGAATATAACCTAAATTTTTTACCTTGCATTTCCCCTGTGTTGAGCGAACAAACAGCAAATTGAGCGAACAAACACTAAACACTGACGTATGGTATCAACGGCTTACGAAAGACGCTCACACTGACACCGTAAAATAACAAATCCAACATCCAACAAATCTAATAGATATTAATTATACATTTAACGAACTTCAAATATCTGTCGACACGTTCAACCAGCAAATCCTGCAAACCGTGCGATGCTTTTGTTAATGGAATTTACTGAAGATTTCATAAGAAAATGGTCTTTAACTACCTTCTCCTAGATACTTAAATCGTACAAAATAAAACAATAGCGAGCGTACACACTAACTAAAATTGTCAGCATTTTGAAAGGCGCAAGTCGGTTTGTTTGATTCTCTAGAACAAATATACCGCGCTGTGATTGGTTATTGAATTTGGATCGCACCCATTCGTCGTAAAAGATATATGAAAAAATAGATCTTACGTTTAAACTAAATATATGGAATTTGTAAAAAAATTCTGTAACTGACTATAAATTCGTAAGCCGTTGATACCAACCTGATGCGTGCGCATTCTGTTTCTTTGGAAAGTGTTGCTAGAGTGTAATAATTATTTCGTACTATGGGTAATTTTTAAACGATTCAGGGAATATTATAACAAAATTTTAATACAATATTTATTTTCTCACGGCGCCCCTCACGGCGCCCCTTCGGAGTTGGCGCCAGGTTTTTGCACGTTTTTGAACGTATGGCAGATCCGGCGCTGGTCATGATTTAATTTCCCGCAAATACTGCATTTCTTTTGAGATGAAACGGTATTAAACTGTTTAAACGATCCGCGCGCGTCGCTACTGTATGAACGTTTATTAGGCGTACGAGCTGGTGAAGGTGATCTTGCACACTTTCTCACAGTATTTACTTCCAATTTAAGTTTAGTTGACTCGATTTCAGGACCTTTCGCGGTAACTGCCAGTTCAACTAACTGATTAAAATTTAACTTAGGGCCTTCAATAAACAATTTTACACGCACTGGACCCGGAAGTAAACCAATCGCAAAAACATCTGCCAGATTAGCTTCTAATCTAGCCCCAAATTGACAATAAGTACTTAACCCTCTAAGTCTTGCTGCAAACTCCTTAATCGACTCGTTTTGATCCTGTTTAACAAAGAAAAAACAATTCGCACTCCCGAAAGATAGATCTGCATTTTACACAATGTTTTTCGAGCAACTCAATTAATTTATCAAATGTAACATCAGTGATTTTAGATGGAAAACATAAATTAGTCAGAAGGGTCAAGGATTCTGCTTCAAGCGAGTTTATCAGATAAGCCTTTTTCTTAATCTCCGTGATATCATCGTGCAATAAGAGGAACTGTTCTAATCTGAGCCGAAATACATCCCAATCTCCATTTATGTGAGAAACGGTGGAATTCTCCCGGATTCCATTCTCACGAGAGGACAAAAAATTGACACTATCCGTACAAGTACACGAACGACAACAATAACTTAACAAACAAAAAAAAATACACAATTCGATAAATCCTCTACAAGAAAGAATAAAAAAACCTTAACTTCTGATATTGCGGCTGTTGACTTCCTTCTCGTATGTGAGAGAGCCCTTTCCTCGGCTTCTCTCGGACTTCAACTTCCGTGGATAGACTCGACTGGTCAATCTGCCAAGCCCCAAAAACGACCACTGCCTCCTTGTGTTTTTTCCGGGTGCCCTTTCCTCGACAACCCAACAACCCAGACTGTGGCTCCAGGGATAGTATAACTAGGATTTCCTTCCGTGGACAGGCTCGACTGGTCAATCTGCCAAGCCCCAAAAACGACCACTGCCTCCTTGAGTTTTTTTCTGGGTGCCCTTTCCTCGACAACCCAACAACCCAGACTGTGGCTCCAGGGATAGTATAACTAGGACTTCCTTTCTCGGCTGTAGGTTGCCTTAAAAATCGGGATGACTTAGCCCTCCTTGCTTCGTGTAACAAAAAAAAAAATTTTTTTGTGTATGCTCCCACAATCCAATTAATTTTTATCCTACGGCTGCGCCAGTTGTAATGTTCTTTAATATTCTATGTTAATTACAACGCAAGTTCGTCTTGTATTCTTATTTATTTAATTGGATTACAGCGGAATTACTATTGTTGGTAACGTGTAATTATTGTGGGAGCTCTCAGTTAGGAATGAATTAGCGATTCAAATAGCGCCGGAACGAGCGCCCAGCAGCTGTAAGTTCGGCAGCATTCGGCTACGCCCGAATGTCTCCGAACGAACGATAGACATATACCACATTTATGAAAAAATGTTTCCTACAAAAGTTGTAGCTCCTATTATTACCTTTAAAACGATATAAAATAGTACTTCCTCTGTTGGAGATCAAGCGAGATTCAGACGGAGTGCGTACTCGGTCATAGCGGGTTCGGTCGAGGTGGGGCCGGCCAGCGCGGCGTTGCAATGCAAATATTGTTGTATAGTGAGAGTGTTTTTTTGTCTTTAAGGTACACTATTGCATTTTCTATACAAAAACTAATCGAGTCTCAGTGAAACCTAAATTCCTCACCTTTTAAATATGTTTCAAATAATAATAAGTCCTTGTATATAGCTAAAATAGGTATTTTAAATAGTTTTTGCTTTGAAAATGCATTTAATATTTTTTTAAAGATGTTTTTTTAGAATAAAATAATTGCGGTATCTTAGTTTGAAGTATAAAATTTATTCAGATTATTCTCAGTAAAAAATAAATTGATGTTGATCATTTCCGATTTCCTAAACTTCCATGACAAGTTCTTCATTTTCCTCGACTTCAGGCCGACATTTTATGAAAAAATGTTTCCTACAAAGGTTGTAGCCCTTTCTATGAGATGTAAAATAATATATTTAAATGTGTACTTTATCGCTAGGAAACGCCAGATATCCATCATACACCATCTCTGCGGCGCTCCGCGGCAGCAGATTCATTGCCGCACTACTCATGTATGATGTTCATACTCATTAATTGTAAACTAGTAGAACTTGAAAACTGTGGCTACAAGAGTTTAAATTGGTGAATTTGGTTCTAGACTTTATTCTGGCCGAGAGAATCGGCGATTGGAAATTGCAAATTAGTACAGTCAAGCAAATGATACCGTATTTCTATGCTGCTGGTCATTTGCTCTACGCCAAATCCGTTCAAATATACTTACAACAAATGTTGAGTGTACAAACAAAGATGTCAAATGAAGACTTTGAAAGGTTCGTCAATAAAGGTTTCTTAACAGTTCGGCGAACAGATGGATTTTTTACTGGTAACTGGACGGAAATGGCCATAGAGCAGACTTTAATACGATCATCAAAATCCATAGGTGGCCTTACTCATGGACGAGGATTAACCGAGAGGACGCTAACCAAGTTCATTGCTTGCGCTCCTGAATCCCTGCAAATTTGTGAGGCTTTCGAGAAGTTCTCGGGCTGCTTGACTCAGTTTAACGAACAGCACACTGAACTAAGATGCAGTAGAAGAGAAATGGACTTGCAAGATATTAGTAAATTTCTCCGATAGCTGCGTATTCATAATCCTTTCCGACAGAGACAATTGGTGTCTTTATCCTCTGGCCTAGTAAGTAACTGCGATGAAGCGTATGTCTGTTTAATAGGGTTATTTATATGTCTCAAGGAAAAAATAATCTCAAACAATGCTTCGACTATGAACAGCCTATACCCTTTGTCTTTATTTGAAAACAATAAAATGATGAAAGAGGGAACTAAATCAAGTCTTATGAAAATATTTGAAAAGTGGACAGTGAGCAACGAAATTTTTGAGAATTTGCCCCCAAAAATATATGTAGTAGATGGAGGGTATCTTTTTCACAGTTTTATTTGACCTGACAAAGTAACATATAGCAGCATCATAGAGAAGTATGTTGTCACTGTAATGAAACGGTATGGGAAAGATTGTTATGTTGTGTTCGATGGGTATCCTGACTATTCCACCACAAAAGGGGTCGAACATATGCGGAGAAGTAAAAAAAACATCTCTAGAAATGAAATTCAACGTTAATATGGAATGCTCTGTGAAGCAAAATGAATTTTTGGCAAATCCAAAAAACAAAAGCTAGCTTATTGAACAGCTCGCTCGGAAGCTTAATGAAGCAAACATTCCAACCATTGTGGCAGAGGAAGATGCAGATACTGAAGTGGTCGGAAGAGCAATTCAAAGGATTCCCAGATTCAAAGTGGGAGGCCTATAGTTGTTGTCAGACAGGATACTGATCTTTAAACGGAAGTGTGTATGGGCTCTAAAGCTGTTCGAAACGTTGGCTGAAAAAAGAGGCAAGGCATGATTACAGTGTCAAAATGTGCAACTATTCTTTCACAAACTCTCTGGCACACCATCAACGTAAGACATCAGCAAGATTCGTGAAGAGATTGGTAATATGAAGGATGTGATATTATTTTTGCATCACAGGATGTGCTACCACGTTTTATTTATTCGGCAAAGGCAAAATTAACGCGTACAAATTGCTAAGTTCATCAAATGATCTCCGCACAAAAGCTTTACAGTTTTATGAAAAACAGGCAGACAAATATTCTCAAAGAGGTATGTGAGTTGAGGCTTTTGTCTTGAAACTATATGGATGCACAATGTCTGCAAGTCTGAATGACAGTAGATATTCAATGTACCTTAAAGCTGTTGCGAAAATATTATTAAAATCCAAATTTAACATGGCATCCCTCCCTCCAACATCTAGTGCTGCCGCTGCTGAACAACATGCCTGTCGAACATACTATCAGATTCAAAAATGGATCGAAGATAAGGAAATCAGCGCTAGGAACTGGGGATGGATTTTAACTGACAACATGCTGTATCCAGTGCACTCAAAAAAACCACCGGCACCCGAAGAAGTTATAAACTTAGTTTCCTGCAACTGCAAAAAGGCTTGCAAAAACAATTGTAGCTGCTTTAACTTTAAAACATCACTTGACTGCACAGAAATGTGTGGTAGCTGTGGCGGCTCATGCAGCAATGTAACTTTGGTTGAAGTCGAGGAAAATGAAGAACTTGTCATCTAAGTCTAGGAAATCGGAAATGGTCAACATCAATTTATTTTTTACTGAGAATAATCTGAATATATTTTTTACTTCAAACTAAGATACCGCAATTATTTTGTTCTAAAAACATTTAAAAATTTTTTTACATGCATTTTAAAACCAAAAACTATTTAAAATACCTATTTTAGCTGTATACAAGGACTTATTATTATTTGAAACATATTTAACAGGTGAGGAATTTAGGTTTCACTGAGATTCGATTAGTTTTTTTTATAGAAAATGCAATAGTGTACCTTAAAGATAAAAAAACACTCTCACTATACGACAATATTTGCATTGCAACGCCGCGCCAAACGGCCCCACCTCGACCGAACCCGCTATGACCGAGTACGCACTCCGTGTTACACCGGCTGAATCTCGCTGGATCTCCAACAAAGTAAGTATTATTTTATATCGTTTTAAAGGTAATAATAGGAGCTACAACTTTTGTAGGAAACGATTTTTCATAAAATGTCGGTGTAAAAAATTCTGTGACAAAAAGTAAAATTTTGTGCCATAAAATATACAAGTTTTTACCTTTTCATACGAATTACAAACAAACGGTAAAAGTTACGACGAAAGTCAATTGAACATTAATTGTAAACAATGTTACAGCAAAGAGAATTAAAAAAACGGCAATCCGATATGTTATTTAGTAATTGAGATAGACGCGATTTACGAAACCCTTACACTTTTCATGTTTAGGGGGGCACAGGGGAGGAAGCAAGGGGGGTGGGGGCGGGGACATTTCTCTGAACACTTGTCTAAATGGTAGTAGTCGATGGGGAAAAAATAAGCTTTATACTATTTAGTTCCACCTAAAAACACAGGTTGACTGGACTATAAGATGGTGGTGTTTTTACAGATGTTATGGAGAGAACCCCGTACAATCTATTGCTATTCGTGTGGAAATTGTTCTTTTTTTAAAATGACTTTCGGCTATGTAATTATCGTTTTTTCGCACCCATAAAATTATGTCCCGTCTTTCCAGTTTATAAAAAATGGTCTGATTTTTCGGATTGAAATTTGAAAAAAATCGCCAGGGTTTCAAAAATACGATTAAAAAAAAAAAAAAAAAATACAGAATGTCTTAGAATATTTGCCTAAATCGGAATTTAAAAAAAAAAAAGTTATGCAAGTGGCCTATCAAATCTACACTGAGATTATGAAAATGGTTTATCTTTGATTCTGGCAGAACATACGTAGTCTGAACTAGAATTTTATAACTGCGAGGGAGGTCTAGTTTCTAGGTCTTGTAGTGGGGCGGGTATGTGGTGGATAACTTCGAATAAAATAATGATCTCCTTCGAAATGTATCTGCGGATGAATACACAACTGAAATTCAATCGTTACATTCTGAACACAATTCTGGTTTTAATTAAGAGTAAATTTGTTTTCGAGTTCCCAGCTTTAATTAGTATTTCTCTCATAATATGCGTACGGTTTTCCTACGAATAACGAAATTTGCAGCTTAAAAAAATAGAATTTTTGACATATATAATAAATAATAAAAGAAAGAGTTGGAATCGTAAACGAAAGTATCGTAGAACATATTCAAATAATTATTATACATTTAAAAAAAATAACTTACTTTATTCCCCCCACGCTACGCCACTGAGGTACAACGATGTCTACATTATGTTTCTCTCTAATGATAATAATTATTTTCTTAAATAATTTATAAACATTATTATTTTCGATTAGTTTAAGACTTGGTGCATGCAAATCGGATTTACCTAGAGTTTTTTTTAATATGTTGTCATCCAGGTTGAAAAAGGTGTTAAAAAGTTTCGAGAAAAACGCATTAAAAGTTTTGCTGAAGGATAATTCAACATACAAACGGCTTCACATAAAATGCTGTATCTCCACCAATTTTTCGTATTTCTTTAAAACATTTGGTGAGAGCATATCGAGAGCTACCGCGACTGAAATTCGGTAGGGTTTGTTATGCAAAATCACCGTTTACAAACACTATACCGGTTCAGTCGCGGCAGCAACTGAATTGGGTTAGGTTTTGTGAGGTGATTTTGCACAACAAACCCTATACCGCTTCAGTCGCCATCGCTCTTCGTTGCTCTAACTGTTTCCGTGTCCGTGACAACCGTAATTATATATATATATATATATATATATATATATATATATAATTACGTCGCCATCTAGTCGCCAAACCGTCGCCAATTAGTCGCCATCGCTCTTCGTTGCTCTAACTGTTTCCGTGTCCGTGACAACCGTAATTATATATATATATATAATTACGGTTGTCACGGACACGGAAACAGTTAGAGCAAGGCGAAGAGCGATGGCGACTGAAGCGGTATAGGGTTTGTTGTGCAAAATCACCTCACAAAACCTAACCCAATTCAGTTGCTGCCGCGACTGAACCGGTATAGTGTTTGTAAACGGTGATTTTGCATAACAAACCCTACCGAATTTCAGTCGCGGTAGCTCTCGATATGCTCTCACCAAATGTTTTAAAAAAAAATATATATATATATATATATATATATATATAGCTGTAAGCCACGCCCATTGTTCGGTGTCTTATACATTTTACACGTTTTTTTTTGTTGATCCATATAAATGCCAAGTTTTGACCGCCAACAAAGGTGCCCGTCTGTCGTACTTTTCAGCTTCTTTTAGTAGGTACCTGTACGTTCTTATTTCAATTCGTTCTATTTCATTTCTTTTTTAATGTATTTTGGTTTAAGATTTAATTTTTATTTTGATTTGGTTTTTGATTTTGATTTGGATTTCGATTTTGATTTTGATTTTGGTTCGAGATTTTGATTTTGATTTTGGTTTGAGATTTTAATTTTGATTTTGATTTTAATTTTTATTTGCATTCTTATTTTGATTTTTTAATTTTGGTTTTAATTTATATTTTGATTTTTACTTTCATTTTGATTTTGATTTGATATTTTGATTTTGATTTTGGTTTTGATTTGAGATTTTGGTTTTGGTTTGAGATTTTAATTTTGATTTTGATTTTTGTTTGGATTTCGATTTTGATTTTGATTTTGGTTTTGGTTTGAGATTTTAATTATGATTTTGACTTTGATTTTGATTTTGGTTTTGGCTTGAGATTTTGATTTTGATTTTTGATTTCGATTTCGATTTCGATTGTGATTTTATTTCGATTTCGATTACAATTTCGATTTTGATTTTGTTTTCGTTTCCGCTTCTAAGACCCGCACAAACCTCACCCCATGAACCTGGGCACCCCGGTTAAGTCACCAAACATAGCGAACCACTTAAGGTATACCTTAATTTTGGGAGGCGGGTATGATTACCACCGCCCCGGGAACCATTTTTGGGTAATCAACACCTCTGTCATATGTCACTTTGCAGTGACATTCGTGACTTAGCAGGAGTGCACGGTTCAAGGAGTGAGATTTGTCTAGGTCCATGCGGCGAACGCGTTCGCTCACCTACTGCGTGGCAAGCCGGATTGGGAGAGACTGATTTTTTGTGACTTAGCAGGGCTGCTCGGGTTCAAGGGATGAGATTTGTCTAGGTCTTTGCGGTTAACGGGTTTGCCCACCTACTGCATTACGGACCGGATTGGGAGAGACTGGTTGAGGGAGACCTTATTTTTCTTACATTAGCTCCACACAGGAAGCCCTGAAGAAAATAAATCCCGTCAAGGCCTATGTCTTCTTTGGGGATGCAATGCATTATCGGGGAATACGTATGATTACTCGATAATGCATTGCATTACGATATCTACGAATTCGGAAGTCGCAAAAACAAATTGCATTACGATCAATACGAATTCGGAAGTCGCAAGAACAAATTGCATTAAGATCAATACGAATTCGGAAGTCGCAAGAACAAATTGTGGCGTGCGCAAGTAAATATTATTTTGATTTAAATGTATAATTCAACGACATCTAAGGGGCATTGCGACCTTGACTTCGAATTTAGGAGTCGCAAGTTCGAATTGTGGCATGCAGAGGTAATTTTAATTTGATACTTTTGTATAATACAACAATAATGCAGTGCAGTGCGATCTTGACTACGAATTCGGATGTCGCAAGTTTAAATGGCATGCGCCAATAAATTTTATTTTGATAAATATGTATAATTCCTCGATAATGCGTTGTCTTACGATCTTGGCTACGAATTTGGAAGTCGCAAGTTCGAATTGTGGCGTGTGCAAGTAATTTTTATTTTGATAAAGATTTTGATATAATTCCTCGACAATGCGTTGCATTACGATCTTGACTACGAATTCGGAAGTCGCAAGTTCGAATTGTGGCGTGGCCAAGTAAATTTTATTTTGACAAATATGTATAATTCCTCGATAATGCATTGCATTACGATCTCTACGAATTCGGAAGTCGCAAGAACAAATTGCATTACGATCATAACGAATTCGGAAGTCGCAAGAACAAATTTATACGTCCGTCACTCTTGGACACACTGATTCCCAGATTTCTGCCCACACCTACAAACCTTTTCGGTCTCAGAACTTCCTCTCCGTCCTTTCCTAAAAATAATTTCCGAAGAAATATCTTCTTCAGGGCCTCCTGCGTGAAGCTCATGAAAAAGAAGTTTCTTTCAACCAGTCTTTCCCGATCCGGCCTGCCGCGCATTATGTGGGGCAAACGCGTTCGCCGCACGAACTTAGACAAATCTCGCCCCTTAACCCGGGTACCCCTGCTAAGTCACCAAAAGTAGCGAACCACTTGGGATGACTTAAGACAGAGGTGTTGGTTATCCAATAAATGGTTCTCGGGGCGACGGTACACTTATTAACCTCCCATGTTATTCCCAGTTTAAAGGCGAGTCAAGGGAGTTCTAGGTTAGGACTCCTTCAATTAGTCTCTCCCAACCTGGGCCGCCACGCAGTAGTTGGGCACACGCATTCCCCGCAAAGACCTAGACAAACTTCACTTTTTGAACCCGGGCACCCCTATTAGGTCACCAAACACTTTTTATTTATTATCTATTTATTTATTCATAACATTTTTATTTTTATAGGGCACAAGGGATTTTCATTTTTATTTTTCAATATTTTTCGATGTTTTGTGGTTTAGCGTGTTTTCAAAATCTTCTGTGCACGTAACAGCACATTAAATTTTTTTTTGTCAAAATATTTTATTAGATGTATGTATGTTGTAAGCCCCCAGTTAAATTTAAATATTAACAAAAAAAGTTTTTCTTACTTTAAACTTATAAAATAGCAGTTTTCAATAAATCGTCACTCGACCCCCGGTTTTTTCCATCTGTAATCGTATATAATATGAAAAAGATATATAAAAATATTTTGATACGGAAAACATCTCAACCTGTTAATATATTTTTATAATGTAGCTTAATTATGACGTATTAAAATTTTTTAAACTACGTAAATCAACGTACTTTAAAATCATTTTTTTGTACTAAAAACCATTCTTTTTCTGTTTAATAAAAATATTACCCAATAAAACAGTAGTTTAACTTTACAATGTATAAATTAATGTTAAAAAAATCAATTGTTTATTTGATGATATCCGCCCGACTGGTTGTCTGTGACGCTCTGTTCCGTAAAGCTATGTTGAAAAACGTAAGTGTATTAGTTATTAAGACGAATCCATATACACTGTATGAATGAAATCAAACTGTATAATTTGTTCGTGTAATTTGAAGGAAGCGTGTCAAAAAGGATTTCAAAAACGTGCGTAGCAAGGAGACAGACGATGATATGCTTAAACTTTTCCACATTTAACCTGTTTATCATTTAAAAAGAAACATGTCAAAAGGAATTAGTTAAAGTACGTGGCAAGGACTCAGCCATTTCTTGTATATTGTAACTTCTGATGTGTTACCTTCAAATAGCTTTGCACAGGGTCATTTGTGCGCGCTTTTTTGAAACAGCGTACTCTATAAAAATTTTCAAAAGGAGCACGTGGAAAGGGACAAAATTACTAGAATACCTAGAACGCGAACCTTCAGATGTATTGTACCTTCTCACACGTTACCTTCAATTAGCTTCGCACAGGGCCCTATACCATTCTGAACAACAAAGCAAGTTTTAATTGTATTGTGATCTCTTTCTCTAGCGCGGCGCCGTGGGTATGTCAGAGCGAGACCACTGTAACAATACATACATATTGAAACGATACAATATATTTGAAGATATCATATTACATCCGACAAAAGTTTAAGGGCTGTGCAAATAGGTGAATAATTATTATAATCATTTAAGTATTTATTCTAGCTATTATCGTGTTGATTCAAAGAAATGAACATTACTTATTGAATAATTACAAAAAATTCACTTTGTTTAATTAGTTTTTGTATTTTTTTTTTCAGTATAAAAATATGGGAAACAAATGGCGTTCCAAAACTTTGCGTCAGCTCAATAGACTCCGAATGAAAAAGTATGATTTTTAACCTATTTATAGCATAAAATTTATAGGCTAAAGCCATTTTAAGCACCGTTTCAGTTCTGAATGGTGGTCTTACATCAGGGCGATACTAAAAATACAATTACTAAAAATACTGTAACGTGCCACAAATATACTGTGTATTATTTCAAATGAATTAATTGTGAAATGACACAAATTAATCAAATTAAACTTGACTATTTTGTGTACAGATCGATTTCTCGAAGATCTCAGGGAATAGAAGAGAATGCTGTCGAGGATAACTTTTCTGAAAATTTCAGTACTGAACTACCTACGAATATAGTTTCAACAGTAAGCAACATCAAATAATGATTATTTGGGTAAATTATCAAAAATATTCACACATGATTATGTTTTTTTAGGATCAAAGTGTGTATGACATTCATGAACCCACTACAGCCACACACTTTATTATTTTTTCTTAGCACGTTTTGTGAAATATTTCTTGATACCTTTAGTTTAACCTTTTTATTTATTATACGCTATTAATTCAGATGATCTTTATGGAGCGATCTTTTTGAATGCGCTCTGTGTGAAATGTTTATAACTAATACCGGCCATGTACACTCTGTCTTTTACCTTGTATTATGTTCCTTATGAAAACAAAACTGTTGTTTCTATCAAAATTGTAACAAATTCTTGCATCTTCTCATATAATATAGTATCCTTTTTGAATAAGGAGAGGAACTACTTGGTTATTCAAATCTAGTCACCAAACACGGTTAAAGCCATCTCAAGCAACCCTTGGATTCTGAATGGTGGTTTTCATAAAGGTGATACTGAGAGAATCTTCTTTCACTATGGAATGTGAAATATTGGTAAATGCCAGATTACTTTTAAATTTTTACAAAAATAAAAATCCTTTTCATTTTCCCCTTTTTATGAGTGGTGCTAAGTTTCTTCGAGTATTGCAGATACGAGATCTCGGTGTTATATTCCCGCCAGTCTATCTTTTTATAATTAACTTTTATTATTTTTTTTCTTTTTACAAAATTCTTCTCTTTTAAAATTTGATACAGTACGAGTACATCATATCTTTATTTTATTGTTTGTAACACACATGAACAATTGTATCCATATGGCTACATTTTAGCTTTAAAGTCAAGTTTTATTTTCTAAATTGTATCAGTTTTTTAATTGGTACAAAAATATAATTTATTGTTATATTTTCATGTATGTATGTTAACGCCACTAGGATATTATTAAAAATAAGTTAATAAATAAATTCCACCAGAGCAAGACATTATTCTATGTAATCTCTTTTCATACTCCAGGTAGGTCAGTCACAAGACAGTACCTACCATATTATTGTAGCAATTCCACATCAATATCCAAATATTACACTCCTATGCGACGATTCAACAGCTAGAAAACAAAAACTCCGATGTTGTTGATATATTTAGTACATCAATTGTAATATATAAGCAAATCTTATTGAAGTTTTTTCATCAAGTAGGGGAATATTTTGTTAAAGCTATTTAAATTGACTAACACATTTAACAGCATTTTGTCGGCGGAAAGAAAAAAAATGTAACTATTTTGGATTTTTTCATATCAATGGATTTTTTATATTTTGTACCTACCTACAAACTTTATTGATCAAATTCAATAATATTATTACTTTATTTTTTTGCGCAAGTTTCTTAAACTAGTCGTTTCCTGCATTGTTTATGAGTATAATGTTCTGAGTTCTATCGAGCCGAACCGTCTGATATGAAAATATCTGGAGTCGGTGAATTACTTTCCCATTTGGTCTCTGGTGGATTGGCGTATTGTTCTTGTATTGTTTTGTATTTATTATACTTATATAGCGCACTTACATTGCGTGGATTTACTAGACAATCGTTTTTGGAATAGTGTGTGGAAGGGTTTCCTGTGGGGAAGATTTAACCTGGACGTAAAATCTGAAGCATCAAAAACGTAGTTAAAGAATTATGTAAGCTTGTGTTTTTTTATTATAAAAACTATTTTATTGAAACTTTTAAATAAATGAATGAATATTACAACGTTGTTTTATATTAATTGAATTATTAAAACACTTTGTTTTTACCACAATAATCTTTATTTAAAAAGTCGACATGTTTCGAGAACGATGTTCTCTTCATCAGGACAATATATGTACATATATTGTCCTGATGAAGAGAACATCGTTCTCGAAACATGTCGACTTTTTAAATAAAGATTATTGTGGTAAAAACAAAGTGTTTTAATAATTCAATTAATAAAATGGTGCCACAAAGTGAATTTGCAAAATTTGAAGAAGTTGTTTTATATTTCCATGTTTTGAAAGCCCTAGCAATTTGCACAGGCGATGATGGACAAGTTGACACGCTACTAGCAGGTGTTCGGTGTTGAGAGGTAGAAAAGTTCCCAGTATTTATGGAAAATTATGTATTTTACTCGAGAAATGTGGGAATATTAGTAATATGAAATATATCAATACCCCTTTAATTTTCACTACATACTGAGAAGAAGCTGATTTTTATAGAACTTGGTAAACGTTTTGAGGTTTATAATTTTTAAGATTAAAAATAACATAGAATGTAGTGTTAAAACCCAGTAAACATCTCCCAATTTAATTTTAAAATCATAATATTTGAAACTTGGATATCTGTCAGTTTTTAAAAGCTGTTCGTGTAATATTGAAGATAATTTTTCAACAAAATAGGGAATCTCAGGGGAAATTTCCCCACGTTATAGGGAAAAATCCAAATTCAACCAAGCACGAAAACAGAGGCAGAGAGGACGGACCGCCAAACAACTCGGTCTTGGCACACACTCTTTGCCTCACTCACATTCATCCATCGTCTCATACATTCTCTTCTATTATTCTGACTTTTGACATGGCCCGACTCAAGTATCTGATTCACTTGATCGTGCCATGTCTTCCTCGGATGTCCCCGACTTTTTCTACCATTCACATTTACGTCGTATATTCTTCTTACACTGCTTTCATCGTTCATTCGCTCTACATGCCCAAACCATCTGAGGGGCCCTTTCTTAATCTTTTTGGTCCCTTTCTTAATCTAGTTGAGAAAGATATACCTACCTAATATAGTTGGGCAGATTAAACATCGAAAATAAAATTGCTACGATAGGTATTTAAATATTACAATATTGCAACAATGAAATAATATTTCTATTTATAATATATGCAAATAATTTAACTTAAAGAGACAGTTTGAAAATGTTTAATGGTGGGTAAATAATAAGTAAAATATATTTCATGTTGAGTAAATTTTTTTAACAGTAATACATCACAAGAGCCTCAGCTGCTCCCGTCTAGTCAGCCAAGTGAGACTATGGCATCCTCAATTGAGGTGTATTGTGAGGCTGAAGGTAGTGGGGAGGGGAAGGAGAAAGGGAAGAGGAAGGTGGGGAAGTACCTGGCTATTCAGATCTGGTCACCGAACACGGCTAACGCCATTTCGAGCAACGTTACAATTCTGGATGGTGGTCTTACATTAGGGCGATACTGAGAGTATCATCCACTCTGGAACGTGCCGCAAATAAACTATATATTATTTTAAAAGCATAAATTGTGCAAACAAAAATTAATTTTTTTTTTTTGCCACGTTGGGATTACATCCCGCGGTGTGTGAGTCAAGAGCCTTACCACTAGACTACGCCAGTCGTCACTACAGGAAACGAACCTTCTTTCCAATGAAACAATAAAAATTAAGAAAATCTGGAAACAACATAATAAGAATAGCTACATTTGTAAGACATTATCATTATTTGTAAGTTGGTAACAATGATGAAGAGAAAAAGTATTATTTTTTTTAAATAATTCAATAATATTATAGGATGTGAAGGTTTTTAAAATTAAATTATGAACTACTTGGGGTAACCTACGGAAGTGGTGTTGGTTATCCGATGAATGGCTCCCGGGGTGGCGGTACACAAGCAGGTACACGGTATACAAACCACACCCGTTGAACCAGGGCACCCCTACAAAGTCAGGTTAGGTCTCCCTCAATCAGTCTGTCCTGATCCGGCCCGCCACGCAGTGGATGGGCTAACGTATTCGCCGAAAAGACCTAGACTGACCTCACCCTATGAACCTGGGCACCTCTGCTAAGACACCAAAAGTAGCGAAACGTGACAGAGGTGTTGGTCATCCAAAAAATGGTTCACGAGGCCGCGGTACCCATAACTTTTAGTATAGGTTAAGAGGTTCTCTACGTTTGGTGACTTAGCCGGGGTGCCCAGGATCATGGGGTGAGGTTTGTGGTGTCTTGGCCACGAACGCGTCTGCTCACCATTTGCATTTCAGGCCGGATCGGGAGAGAATGGTTGAGGGAGTCCCTTCGACTTTTTCAGCCTTGCACCGCAAGTTCAATTTTAAATAAAATAAATCTCTCTTTCTAATCTGTTTGTATTTCGTATGGGAAACAGAGACAAATGCAATTTTATTAATGTTTCTAAAAAAATCCTAGCCAGAGACCGGATGCTACCGAGACGGAATGATCCGGTTACCATTGTCCAGTTTTCAGCTTTAACGCAAAATGGTAAAAGCGATAGTAGGAAAGCGAGCCTGACTCAATTATTACAAAACAGTCCTTTCTATCAAAATGCGGTTTTTAGTAGTATTTACCGCCCAGCTTGCAGCTCGCTCGTTTAGTACTACTGCGACAAGACGAGGTGGGATGGGAAATACGAATACTTTAATATTAAAAAAAAATAGTAATGCGATACCTTTTGCTGAATAATTTTTTTTTGATTAGGTACCTAAATTAATTTATCATTAAGATGAAGCTAAATGATGAATTTAAGTAAGTCTAAAGTCATGGTGTTTGAAAGAGGGAGTACAAAAACAGTATGCAATATAGTTTTGAATGATGAATACTTGGAGCAGGTGGATGAGTTTGTGTAACTGGATAGTATGTTTAAGAGAGATGGGATGGCTGATAGAGATATTGAAAGAAGGGTTAATCCCAGTAACTCCATTAATGGAGGACTGAATGCCGTTGGCGCAAAAAAAAATGCCAAAAGAAGCGAAGCTAGCAGTCCACAATGGAGTCCTGGTACTTACCCTGATGTATGGCAGTGAGGCCTGGAACTGGTAGAGGAAGGATGAAAGTAAACTTAATGCTGTTGAAATGAAATCCCTGAGGCGTACGTGTAGTAAAACAATGTATGATCGTGTGAGAAATTTGGATATCCGCAAATAATGTAAGGCTGATGTAAGAATAATGAGTAAGATTTAGAAAGGGACCCTCAGATGGTTTGGGCATGTAGAGCGAATAAAAACTACCCTTTTTATTCCAAATAAGATCAGGAATGGCTGGTTAAAGTCGTCGGATTGACTTTATTTTAGAACTGGCTGGTTCCCGGCATGCGTTGCAACGCCATATTAAATAAATACATTTTTCTCCCGGAATCACCTTCCCGTGCGTCCCCGTTCCATGAATCTATCCCTCCCATTGCGGTTCATGGCATCTTCCGATAGAGTACGGCGAAGGAACCCCCTCAACCATTCAAACCATTTAACCTAGACTTGTAGTTTGGGAGCCAGGCATGGGTACCGCCGCCCCGGGAACCATTTATTGGATAACCAACTCGTCACACGTCATCCCAACAACTTTTTTGTGACTTAGCAGGGCTGCTCGGGTTCAAGGGATGAGATTTGTCTAGGTCTTTGCGGCGAACGGGTTTGCCCACTTACTGCGTTACGGACCGGATCGGGAGAGACTGGTTGAGGGAGACCTTTTTTTTCTTACATTAGCTCTAAGAAAATAACTTACTAAGCCCTGAAGAAAATAAATTCCCTCAAGGCCTATGTCATCTTTGGGGATGCAGTGTGGAGCGTATTTTTTAGGAAAGGAAGAAGAGGTTGTTTCATTCTGAGTTGTCTGGTCACCGTTCTGAAAGGCGAGAGAGTACAGCTGGACAACATCTAACACACTATTATTATATGTACAAAGAGGAAAGATTTGGTTCTTTGTTTGTTTGTTTGCATTGAATAGGCTCCGAAACTACAGAACTGATTTGAAAAATTCTTTCACTGTTAGGAAGCTACACTATCCTCGGGTGACATAAGCTATATTATATTTTCAAAAAAATTATGGATCCTTACTAAAACTCCCAAAATGTAGCCCAAGGTGTAAAAAAAATACCTAAAATATTCTTTACATCGCGTGCGCTGCGAAAACTATTATAGATAGAATAAAATAATGTACGACGACTTTGCAGAAAACATCACTATTTACAAAAAGTCTCGCGACAGCATATGTCTAACTATTATAGTTATGCAACAATAAGTGTTCTTTTATTTAAAAAAATTAATTATAATATCGCCGCTAGAAAAGGCTCTTTATTTTTATCTTGGTATTAATCCTTATAAAAATAAATTACTTCATATTCAAGATTGTTTCAATATCTTTATACAACTTTTTAAATTATTTAATTCGGACATTTCATTGGAAAGATATCATGAGTTTGACCTGTTGTGAGAACGTAAAAAATATCACGCACTGAAACCGTCCGTCCGTTCAGTCCTCCATTGCTGGAGTTACCGGCATTCACCCTTCTTTCAATATCTCAATCAGCCTTACCTACTATCAATATATCTCGTAAACATACTATCCAGTGTAAACATACCTATCTCGTAAACAAACTATGGCAGTGAGGCATGGAACTGGCAGAGGAAGGATGTAAGTAAACTGAATGCTATTGAAATGAGATCCCTGAGGCGTACGTGTGGTAAAACAATGTATGATCGTGTGAGAAATTTGGATATCCGCAAATAATGTACGGCTGATGTAAGAATAATGAGTAAGATTTAGAAACGGACCCTCAGATGTTTTGGGCATGTAGAGCGAATGAACGAAGAAAGTAGTGTAAGAAGAATATACGACGCAAATGTGAATGGTAGAAAAAGTCGGGGGCGCCCGAGGAAGACATGGCATGATCAGGTGAATCAGATACTTGAGTCGGGCCATGTCAAAAGTCAGAATAATAGAAGAGAATGTATGAGAAGATGTATAAATATGAGTTAGGCAAAGAGTATGTGTCTAGACCGAGTTGTTTGGTGGTCCGCCCTCTCTGCCTATTCCTGGGTTCATGGGGTGAGGTTTGTGCGCATCTGCTCACCATTTGCATAGCAGGCCGAATCGGGAGAGAGTAGTTGAGGGAGTCTCTTCGATTTCTTCAGCCTTACTCTGAAAATCTCTGAAAATTACACCGAAATGGATTCATACGACCGCCATACTCCTGGACACACTGACCCCCAGATTCCTACCCACTCCTACTACCCTTTTCCTTCCCAAAATTTCCTCTCCTTCCTTTCCTAAAAATACCTTCCACACAGCGTCCGCAGAGATTACATAGTCCCCCTGAGGGGTATATTTTCTTCATATATAAAAAATAAAAATATAAATATCCCTCAATCAGTCTCTCCCGATCCGGCTTGCCACGCAGTAGGTGGGCAAACGCGTTCCCCGTACGGACCTAGACAAATCTCACTCCTTGAACCCGGGCACTCCTGCTAAGTCACCAAAAGTAGCGAACCATGAGGTGACGTTTGAATTATACATATATTATCAAAATAAAATACAATATGAACTTGTGACTTCCTAATTCGTAGCCAAGATCGTAATGTAACGCGTTACCAAGGAATTAAACAAATTTATCAAATAAAATTTACTTGTGTACGCCAATTTTGAACTTGCGACATCCGAATTCGTAGTCAAGGATCATAATGCAACGCATTATTGAGGAATCGTACATAGATATTTATCAAAATAAAATTTACTTGCACACGCCAATTTTGAACTTGCGACTTCCGAATTCGTAGTCAAGGATCATAATGCAACGCATTATTGAGGAATCATACATAGATATTTGTCCTTCGACCAAGTATATATATATTAAAAAAATAATACCTCCGAATTTTAATATGGAGGTATACAAACTGATAATAGTTCTATATAGTCAATGAATTCACCTATCTTTGGTTGATTATCACATATTCCTAGGATTTATAAAAATAATATTATAAAATCGTAAACATTCAAAACGGAACTATTCTCAGTATTGCCTCCTTTTAAACTCGCCTAGTAAGTTCAATTTTCCCTCCACATAGAATATTTTCTATTAGGTTTCGTTTAAATGGTCTTATTTATAATCACAATCTACATATGAATATAAGAAAACTGAATTTTGATATGTTGTGAACTGTTTAATGTTCCCTTTGAATAATTTTTGACACAAATTTAGTCGAAAAATGGCGAAAATTTTTATATGACTAAAATGGAATTCATAAAGGACTCACCAAAAATAGCTGCAGTACATCAAACAGATACAGCAATTATCTTAAATCCACAAAACCAATTAACTCGATTATTGGTTTATTTATAGAAAATATCGCATTTTCAAAAACACACGCCGATCGCCAAAAAATGGCAATAACATAACTACAAAACTTTTGTCTTTCAAATAATCACTGAATTTTTAAGTTTGTAACACGTTGAAACAGTTGAATGCATTACTAATTCAATTATTATAACATTGGAATACAAATATGTTAGAAACATCTACTAAAAAAAGATAAAATGCCGCATTTTAAAACTGACAGGTTCAGACAGTTTGATATTTTACAGAGACATACAAAATATAAATTTTCGATCCTTTCTATTTAATAAAAAACTAGAGTACACTGCCATCTGTTGAACTATAATAGAAGTAGTATCTTTCTACCTACCCAAAAACGTCAAAATGGAACCTCGGGCTTATTTGAAAATATTTAAAAAAAAAATTTAATGCATCTAGGGCGAATTGGCTGAAATTCTACAACCTTCGACCAAGTATACCCTAGACAAGCCCTCTCAAAGTAACAATCAGAATAAAATAACGCCAGTAACAGTAATTTCGCAACAAAACTCTCCTTCCAATTCCGCCGTCTTGCATACAGAGTTCCCGGCAATAAACAACTGACCGCCAAGTAGGCGTGCGCGTTATTTAACGTAACTAGATACAATAACTAGTTTCGTTAATGAAACGGAAATAACTAGTTTCGTTCAAATTACAAGTAGTTATTTTTGTAAATGCGTTATTCTTGTAACTGTGATTGTTGGTGTTGGGTGTAACGTAAGTAACTGAGTAGTTTCGCATCGTTTCGCATCGCGCCTGCCGGCCGGCCGAGCTAGCGCTAGCGAGTTGGCAGATCGAAAATTTCCGAGTCAGCGGGAGTGCGTGACACGCAATCCAAAGTAATCCTATTGTTAAAGTAATAAAATTGATTTCACTGTATAGCTTCAAACACTTAGATACTAGATAGTCATTTAATTTATTTTCGTTTCGTGTGTAACTGTTTAGTTAGTGGAGGTATTTACACAAACAATCACAGTAGCTGAATGAAAATAACTAGTTACAAAAATAACCTGTTTTGAAACAGGTTACGCCGACCAAGAAACTAGTCTCGTTACGTTTCTTGAAAATGTCGTAACGACCCACATCTACCGCCAAGTTATCCTATTGTGTAATTCTGTCAAACTAATACATCGATAGTTGTTCACGGATTGGCCGCATGAACAATATCGACAAGCCGTGCTGTACACAGTGGTTTTAAAAGTGGGGGTCACGAGACATTCATAAATTTAATTGGAAAAAAATATTTTTTTACTTTATTTTGACAAGCGATTCAATTTCGGAGGCCAGTATGGGTACCGCCGCCTCGGGAACCATTTATTGGATAACCAACGCCTCTGCCATAGGTCACCCCAAGTGATTCGCTACGTTTGGTGACTAAGCAGGGGTGCCCGGGTTAATGGAGTGATGTTTGTCCAGGTCTTGGCGGCAGATGCGTCTGCATGTTTTCTGTTGGTTCGTAAGCTCAATGAGTTAATAAAAAAACCAATCATCATTTGCTTGAAAACATTTACGAAAAAATCATCTTTTTACCGCCCACGCACCGTGGGCTACCCAAGTTGGTTGCTCATCATTAACACAGTTATGAGCAACCAGCGGTCCGCAAGCCCATTTACTGCTTTTCGGACTGACTACAAAAAAATATCAAAAAATTGCGCTAAAAATATTCAAAGGCTTCTGTTCCGTTTTGCAAAAGGTATTAGCCAAAAACTATAATTTCTTTTTAAAGTTTTGAAACAGCTACTCAAAACATTAAGTTTTTTGCGTATAATAAATAAAAAAAATTACTGAAATTAGTGGATACTTAAAGCCCAGTAGTAAGCGCTCAAAAAGAAGAGGAAGGGGAGATACGTAAATACGAGTGTTAGAGGGAGCGCGCTATTCTTAAAAACATGACTCGTTTGAAATAGGACAAAAATCTCACGGAAAATGTCTCAAAAAGGATTTGAAAAAAACAATGAATT
This sequence comes from Limnephilus lunatus, assembly GCA_917563855.2. Classification (NCBI taxonomy): domain Eukaryota; kingdom Metazoa; phylum Arthropoda; class Insecta; order Trichoptera; family Limnephilidae; genus Limnephilus; species Limnephilus lunatus. The sequence continues at coordinate 41,468,325 of OU830594.1, forward strand.
ACGAAATTTTTCGTATAACTATATATCTTGTAATACGTGTTAATAATGTTTTTGGAGTATATCTTACGATTTTTATCTATCGGGGAAAATTTCATACAATTAAATTATAAGTGTTAATTGTAATTGTTAATTGTTTAACTTGCGACCTTAATTAAAGAATTTTGAAACGATTTTTTGTTAAAATCTGGGTTTTTTATGTATTTTAAAGGTTTCCGTTTTACAAAATAACAAAAATTATCTTGACGAAATATTGTACTTATAAATATTGTAATTACAAACGAAAATAAACTAACACCATTTACTGGTTTGACCTTGAACGTAGTAAAAATTTTGTCTGGCAATTTTTGCCCTTTTTGAATCAACCGCCAAAATTTAACATTTCTAAATGAAAAAAATCGATATCATTCATTGTTTTGGCATTGCGGTTATAAAATTTTCAGCTGCGGCTTTTTTTTACCCTCTTCGATAGTTTAATTAAACAAATATTGTTTTATAATATGTAAAGCAGGTTTGCGACTCCACCGACAAAAAAGTTAACCAGGTTATGTTGTACATACCCTCCCACCAAGGTCCGCATAAGTACATAATAATAATGGATACATTAATAATACTTCGACTAAAAAGGTTGATCATTCCTAAAAAACAGCTGGTGGTGAATTTATGTAATTATAATTATAATTTATGGAAATAATATAATTTATTTTATTACTAAAAGCGGGTCGCGCTTTAAAAAAGTTTGAAAACTCTTCCAAATTGTGATACTAGCCCTCCTTGTATGTATTAGTAGTCGAACACAGGCAGTGCGGTGATTTGATGACGTAGGAAACTTTGATGGCAACAAAAGTAATTCTGTAACATTATTACGTTTATGAAAACGCTGTCTAAAAGACATACGTAAGGTCTATTTTTTTGTTGTAGTCAGATAGCTGACTACATTTTCAAAAATAAAGTCGGCGGTGTGTACTTTGTACAACATTCGGAAGTTAGATATTTTTGTGTTTGAAAAAATTAACACCGGTGCGGACGGCTGGAACACAAATTGGTTTCGGTGTAGACCTTGTAGACCGATAAAAGGTACAACACAAAGCACTATGCGATCTAAACGGTGCAAAACAATGCAGGCACTTTTTCATAAATGGGCCGTGAGCCTGCTTTTGCTGGCTTCTGGGGTCATTTTGCATTTCACAGGGCGCGTCTAGATATCATACGTCAATGTATTTGTCAAAAAAAATTTTACTTGTGCACGCCAATTTTGAACTTGCGACTTCCGAATTCGTAGTCAAGATCGTACCGGAACGCATTATCGAGGAATTATATCTAAATATTTACGAACATAAAATTTATTATTTTTGAACTTGTGACTTCCGAATTCATAACCAAGATCGTAATGCAACGTGTTATCGAGGAGTTATACAAATTTAACAAAATAAAATTTACTTGCGCACGCCATCTTTGAACTTGCGACATCCGAATTCGTAGTCAAGGATCATAATGCAATGCATTATCGAGGAATCATACATATTTATCAAAGTAAAATTTATTGCGCACTCCACAATTTGAACTTGCGACTTCCGAATTCGTAGCGAAGATCGTAATGCAACGCATTATCACCCCTCGAACCCGGGCACCCCTGCTAAGTCATCAAAAGTATCGAGCCACTTGGGATGACGTATGACAGATGTGTTGGTTATCCAATAAATGTTTCCCGGGCGGCAGAGCCTAGCCGCAAAAACCCGCGGAAGTATAATATTAGAATTTTATAAAATACAGAAAGATATATTTTTTAAGTCGCTGCCGCGGCCGTTATAATATTACGTTTTGCAACTTCCATATCGGCTCAACCAATGAACAGTAAAACCAGATAGAGATATATGTGTTTTTATGTCCAATCAGAAGGCTTCGTTCATGACGCCATCTTGAACGCCATTCTGATTGGTCATAGTCAGATCAACAATTTTATAGTAAAAGCACATATAGGTACATAAGATATACGATTATGTGGATCAACAACGCATGGCAATTTTGGCGGATCATCAACGCATGGTGATTTGGGCGGATCAACAGTTACGAAGCGTATGATTTCCATACAAATATCGAAAATTTTATGTGTAGTATTTCGTTTACTTTTACTGGGAAACTGGCAACCGTGCTATTTAATGTAACGTTGTTGCCAAATCATACAGAAGTATTCCATCAAAGCCAAGTTATATGGTGTTAAAGGTGGATCAACACTGTCGAATAACTTCTTACTGGATCAGCATACTACGAGAAGAGGTCAATATATATATATATATATAAATTAAAACATACATTAAATTACGTGAAAAAACTAAGAGAAAAAAAATATTTGAAAGAAAAATAGAAATTAAAATGGAAAAAAATGTTGATTTAAAACCAATAATTTAAATGTAGTGTTAAGAACTCATGTATTCTTTGAATTACGCACGTCCCCTTTCGAAAATCCAATGTTGTACACGTGCTATATAAAGTGATTTAGAATTACTTGACTTTATGACAGTAGGTACTCAGAGCATTATATGTTTATGTATTTCATATTTTCGTTTAGATTATTAGTGTTCTTTCTTCTTCTTCAATGACATATTACATTGAGGAGAATAACCTTCAAAAGTTATAAAAAGAGAGTTGTTCTTATAAAAAATAGATACGAGTGATAGCTATTTGGCCTCCCGAAAATGTTATCAAACTTTCAATAGTATATTGCATTGTTTTATGAAGGCGTTTCAAACCATTTCACATTGAATAATATATCATCATTTAATGATATTAGGTAGGTACTCAAAAAAAAAGTATTTTTGGCAAATAATTGGGTTAGTTTATATTACATTTTACGTATACCCATAACATGATATGTGAATGGTTGCATTTAATTGTTTCGCCTCCCGAAAATGATATCAAACTTTCAATAGTATATCGTATTGTTTTATGAAGGTGTTTCAGACCATTTCCAATTGAATAATATATAATCATTTAATGATATTAGGTCATAGTCAAGGCCGGATTAAACATGTCGGGGCCCCTTTACCATACCTACACTCTACACTGCCTTATGGACAATACGGCCCTGGCCATAGTTAATGGATTTTTGAACGGTTTAAGACTTGGTGCATGCGAATCGGATGTATAGTTTTTCTAACATGTTGTCAACCAGGGGGCCTAGTCTCTATCTTTTTTTAACCTCAGTTAGCGCGTTAATTACGTCACAAACACGTATTTTGACAGAACCAAAATTAGCGTAACTGTCAAAATACGTGTTTATGACGTAATTAACGCGCTAACTGAGGTTTATAAAAGATAGAGACTAGGCCCCCAGGTTGAAAAACGTGGTTTCGATAAAACGCGTTTAAAGTTTTGCTGAAGGATAAAATTCAACATTCCAACTGTTTAAAACGGTTCCATACAAAATGCTGTATCTCCGTCAATTTTACGAATTTTCTTAAAAAAATTGGTGAGAGCATTATTAACAAATGCATCTTTCAGAAAATGAAATAAATTAATTCCTTTTTTTGCAGTGTCTTGATGCCAAAGATATTCAAATACAAAATTTCAATATCTTTGATTGGTGCCTTAAAGCCTTGTTTAGGATTTGATCAAGAGAACGTTAGGCGTTCGGAGGCCCCCCCAGGACCAGTGAACTGAATAAAAAGCTTGTAAAATTACATCAACTTATACTAGTGGGGTGGGGGCCTCATTCGGCTTTGCCGCCCCGGGCCTCTCACGGGCTTAGTCCGTCACTGAGAGGACACAAGAGGAGAACGGTGGCGGTAACGGGGAGGCAGGGCACGCAGGGAAGGGATGACGGAAGGAGGAGACGAGAGAGGGGCAGAGGGAGGGATTGCAAAGCAGACATAATAGTGGTAGGGGACAGCATGGGGTATATTTTGAAAATCCACGATTCTCATACGGACAACTGCATGTGGCCTGCTCACGCGTCGGAAAACCATCTGATTTATTCGTGATGGAAAAACAAAAATATTATGTTTCCAAAAGCACTTCAATAAACAGAATTAAAATACAAACCTTTTCTTTGAGTAGCATTGCCACGCAAGCCGAGTATTCGCTAGTAGCGCCAAAGGCAATTAAAACAAACAGAATTAAAAAACAAACACTGTATTTCTTTGAGCGGCATTACAACGCAAACCGGGTACTCGCTAGGGCTAGGAGTATATAAATATTTAAGCATTGCAAACCTTCGCGAAGCCGATATTAGATACGTTTCTGCATTGTAAAAATTTATAAATTTTTACTTCAAAGAGACATATGTTATTTCCGCTTAATTTCAGGCAATTTTCGAGTAGCGTATCACCCCGCACCACAGGCACAGGTAAAGTAGCCACCTCTATTACCAGCATGAATAATTCATTGGGTAATGGTGGTGGTTGTTAATAATAGGTGTATGGCCTATCGAAACACAAGTGAGGTTAAATGTCACACTTGAAAAGGGAGTATATTTTATACAAAAGGTAACATCACACGATCTTGTGTCGAAGAAAAAAATATTTTTTAATGTTCCGCTGGAAATGAATTCCTAATTTTAAAAAGGACTAGTAATTCGTAAGCAGATTTTATTTTCAAGAACTAAATAGTGATATTACAATGCGAGTTACCTACATACTGTCAGATTAATTTTCTGACGATTCACAGAAAGGAGATAGTCAGACCGCCTGCCGCGCCCCGCTGTAGTTGCTTTCTCCCCTTTCTCTGATCGGCTCGTCTGCTAATGTTTATATAATGTCTATGGCAGCAATCGGCAAATGGCGGCCCCGGGCTAGATCCGGCCTGCGAAGTGCTCCTTTCTGGCGATTTTTAAATATTTACTGTCACACATTTTAGTTTATATCGTTTTACACGAATTCCTGCAAGTATGCATGATTATTTATGCCTGTACGTTATACATAGAAAAAGCAAATAAATCACACAAATATGACAGGAGATCACTTCGTTTATCTCGTTAACGATCCCACAAAAGATATAGAATGGCTCGGCTGGTATCATAAAGATGTGCTGCAGAAATAGATCCAATTTTGACGAAGCTCTTCAAAGTCCCTTAAGTATCTACCTATGGCTATGTACCCTCTGGTTGAACATTCACGGTTGGTGTGACGCTGTTAGTCATATTAATAACATTAACAAAATTAACCCGATTGGAATTTGTTTTTGTTCCCAAGAAAAGTGACCCCTCCAACCCGGCCAACTACCGCGCCACAGCTATCACATCAGTTTTATCTATGGTGATGGAACATGTGATTTGTAGAGTGAAAATTAATTTGCGCACGCCGGGATTCGATCCCGCGACATTCTGATGACGAGTCGAGAGCCTTACCCCTCGACCACGGAGGCCGTCACTTACCTGCCAATCCAGATATGATCACTAACAACTAAAGCCATCTTAAACAATAAATCGATTCCTTTATATTTTATTTTGTTTTTTATATCTTCATTTTGCAGAATTAGATCTGATATAAATTCTTCTTGTGTATATTTTTCGTCGATTCCTTTAAAGATCATGCACGGTCTTTTTATCAATGTTTTCAATATGTATTCCTTTAAGTTTTAACTTTGTAATTTCATTTTTGATGTTGGCCATATCATCCGCTTTTTGTAAATTTATTATTAACTAGCTGGGTTACCCGGCTTCGCTCAGGACAACATTCGAGAGTGTTCTGGAATGTTGCACAATGATGTTCCCGATTCCCTATTCCTGATCATTCCACGACATACTCCGCCACTCCTTCCAGAACTTTTTACAGCTCTATGGAACCTTCTAGAACTTTCCGGAAGACTGTTCTAGAAATTTCAAGAGGGCGAAGCTTTCAGCCCTTATATCTTCAAAAACACGCCCTTTAGGTAAAAACGGATACCCTTATTCCCTAGGGGGGATAGCGATCTACCACACCATATAACTCCCTTGATCGAACCGGGACTCGTTTCTGAGTTTTTGCGAACTGGACGTTTTTTTGGACTTTCTTTTATAATATATGCCATATTCAAATAAATAAAATGTTACTCCTTACATGTCCTTTCCCGTGCGTTCCCCACCAGCGTTCCACTTCCACCTTCCCCGCCACCGCTCTTCCGCTCCCCCGTCCCGCCAACCCCCCTGGCACTTCATTTCTTGACTCCTCTCCCACCCGGCCCGTAGCCGAAACTTTTTTCTAATACTAACAATTTTAAACTCGTGCTATCTTTCTAATTAAATATCCGAATTGAAAAATTCAAAAAGTTAAATAAAGGTATTGAAGCTTTCTTGAATATGAAGTAATTTATTTTGATAAGAATTAAAACCAAGATACAAATAAAGAGCCTTTTCATGCGGCGACATTTTAATTACATCTTTTAAATAAAAGAATACTTATTGTGGCATAACCATAATAGTTAGACATATGTTGTTGCGATTTTTTTTGTAAATAATGATGTGTTCTATCAAGTCGTAGTACATTATTTTATTCTATCATCAATAGTTTTCGCAGCGCACGCGATTTAAAGAATATTTTAGGTAATTTTTTTACACCCTGGGTTACATTATTGAAGTTTTAGTAAGGATGCCTATTTTTTTGAAAATATAATATAGCCTATGTTACCCAAGGATAGTGTAGTTTCCCAACAGCGAAAGAATTTTTCAAATCGGTTCAGTAGTTTCGGAGCCTATTCGATGCAAACAAACAAACAAACTAATCTTACCTCTTTATATAGTGTAGTAGATTAATTTTTTATGTCTTCCTGATGCTACTTACTCCAATTCCTAGTTTAAATATTTTGACGTTCTTCATGATGGTTTATTTTATGTCTTCGTTATCATTTTTAGTTTTAATTATAACGGGGTATACTGGAATTTTAGATGTCGTGTATTTTCCACTGGCGATGCTGGCGTAACTTCTCGTAGTTGCTTTGTTTTCGAGATTTTGATATTTTTCTAAGTTACTGATATATTTTCTATCACTGTTGATTATATTTTCTTGTAATTCGATAATTTTGGAGAGACTCTATTTGTTAATTATTGCATCTTACAACCTCGTTATTTGTTCTGTTTTTTCTAGAGGAGGACAATCGAAGATGTTGGTGTTTATGCATTCGTGTATTTTTATGGTATTAGTACCTATTGTTTTTTGGCTGTCCCGTGTTATTTATGCTGTACGTTGTGAATTTTGTTTTCGATATGTTTAGTCTAAGTGTGTTTGAGTCTAGCCATATTTTCACTTGCATGATTCCTAGATTCGCTGTGTCATATATATTATTCCAATCCTTAGATTTAAAGAGTAAAACTGTGTCGTCTGCATAACTAATTATTTCACCGTCTATTTCCATGCTGCAAAGTTAATTTATGTAAATAGTGAAAAGAACGGGCCCTAGTATGCTTCCTTGTGGAACTCCGTATGAAATCGGCAGTGGTTTGCTAGAATGGTTGTTAATTTTGACTTGTTATTTTCTGTTGCTCATATATCTTTGACGACCGGCGTAGTCCAGCGGTAAGGCTCTTGACTCACTTTCCGAAGGTCGCGGGATCGAATCCCGACGTGGCAAATATATTTTATTTGATCAATTTTTTGTTATTTCACAATTTATTAATTAAAAATAATATATAGTATATTTGCGGCACGTTCCAGAGTGGATGATACTCACCGTATCTCCCGGGTATAAGACCACCATTCAGAATTGAAACGTTGCTTGAAATGGCTTTAGCCGTGTTTGGTGGCCAGATCTGAATAGCCAGGTACTTCCCCACCTTCCTCTTCCCTATCTCCTTCTCCTCACTACTACCTTCAGCCTCCCAACATACCCCAATTGGGGATGAGATAGTCTCACTGGCTCCAGACGGGAGCAGTTGGGACTCTTGTGCGATACCCATATTTTCTATTTTTGTGTTTCAAAATAAAAATAAAAATCAAGGTTTGAAAAATTACAAAAAGAGTTATACTGAAAGAATCGCAAGCTAAAAAGGGGGAATTTAAGGTTTGATGTCAGGTATTTTTTTAGATTAGCTTCACACAGGAAGCCCTGAGGAAAATAATTACATGATGTGTTGGTTTCTCAATAAATGGTTCCCGTACTCATACCCGCCTCCCAAATTTTGGATGGTTAGGTGTATTTCGGTCAGCCAGTAAGTATGTATGAATGTGAACGAGCAAAGAGTGTGTGCCAAGATCGAGTTGTGTGGCGGTCCGTCCTCTCTGCCAACGCCTGCGGGGATAGTTAGTTAGTTTAGTTAGTTAGTCAGTAGGTATTTATTTTGATAGGTGAAAGCTTCGTTTTCAAGGTCGTTAGCTACAACCCGAGATGTTAACTTGAAATTCAATCAAAGTTGGGTAAGTCTATTTTATTACTAATAGATCCAAACATCACGACAGGAAAGTATCTTAGGGAAGGCGTATAAAAAATGCCGAGGAAAAAATCTCACAGGTTGAACAACAACCCTGAGGAGGTTCCAACCAAGGTGTCATTAGGTAATATCCAACCCTGACATCAGAAAGAAAAAGTTACCAACGATTTTCCAGATAGGTAAGTTCTAGATTAGAACTCAACCGTGTCGGTTCTTCACAGAGGGATAGTGGGGACAGTCTCCACCAGTTATACCCACTAAAATAAATAACAGTCGATGCCTTTTGTCTTGAATGAGATTAAAAATGTATGAATTCTTTAAACATACACACAAGCCCTGATTACTTATGGGGGTACATCAAATATATCTGCCACGTAATTAATTACTGTATAAAATTTATTTGTAATTTATGTATCTATTTGTTACTAATAAAAAAAAATAAAAGCTTTAAACATTATTTTCAGAAATCAAATATCTAAAAATTATTGCGGATCATTTAAAGCGATTCGGCGACCATCCAGGCGGACCAGCGGACAGCCGAGCGCACGAGATCATTTCTCAGTGCGCAGAATCTACCCCACATTTGGGGACAATTCGAGTTGTCCTGGTAGGTATATACTTGGGTGGCAAATTGATACTTATATTGGTATATTGTGTGTTTAGGACTAAATTTATTTATTTATTATTGTTATACGCCCATAGGGGCTTTTACATAGATTATAAATAAGTTTTACAAAAGTTATCGAGTTAGAATTTATACCAAAGTTATAAAAGTGAAAAATTAAAAAATAGTATATACAAGTAGTTTTTGAAGAATATGGCGTAAAGAAATATTTTAAACAATATAATATTTGAGTTATCGAGTTAGAATTTATACCAAAAGTTATAAAAGTGAAAAATTAAAAAAAATATATAAGTAGTTTTTGAAGAACATGGCGTAAAGAAATATTTTTGATATGATGATATATTTATCATCTTGTTTATAGAGCGTCAAGCAGGTGAAATCGTACCTCCCTTGGAAACAGCTTTGTAAAACATTTTAAAGTTCTACGCGCCAATGTAGGAGGTGTTTCCTGTAGAATGCCGTTATCAAGAGAGGTAGTATTTGCTTAGCTCAGTCATGAGACCGTGTTATCTTTTCCAGGATCGTGGGGACTAAATGGTTTCTCTTCCTGTTCGTGGACAATAAATAAAGGTACCTATACTAGATTATCATCGAAAGTATAAAAGGTATGTTTCAAGAGAATTGAATGTACAGAGATCAAACAGTGTAAATAAACTTACTCACCCCCGGACCGACAGGTTTAGGCCTAGCTATCTAATTTTAAATAATCGTGTTGAGACATAGGGAAACCTTCCGCCGCTCATCTGAGATGGGACACAGTAGAAGCGTGGAGCTCCAGCTCGGAATCCGTGCCCCCTTCTTGGCGCAGGTCTAGTCTTGGGTAACTGGCCGGAATTTCAATAACATAACCAACTGGTTATCAGTATGTAAATACCTGGTTATCAAACGGTTATTTGGTTATTTAAGTTATTCCGTTATAGCAACTTCGGCGGTCGGCAACGTGTCTGCCGGTTACAGTGGATACTTGCTAGCTAGCTGTCTAGTTGTTAGTTTTCAGTAGTTATCAGATTAAGAAGGTATTTGGTTTTGAACGTGTGTATTGGGTATCGGGTGAGTTTTTAACCCACATTATGTTTTTCAAAATAGGTACAAATTTTGCCTGCCGTATTTACTAAGTCACAATTTCTTAACAAAACTTTCACAATTTAAATACAAAATATTTTCATTATTTATTTTTGGGGTGTTATGCCGTGTTGCGCTACCTCCTTCTTTAGCCAACGTTTCGGACAGCGTTGCAGTATCCATCATCAGGGCAGATCCGACAGATGTGTGATCGGATCTGCCCTGATGATGGACATTGCAACGCTGTCCGAAACGTTACCTAAAGAAGGAGGTAGCGCAACACGGCATAACACCCCAAAAACAAATAACTAAAACACTTTTGGCCGTGAAAATCAAAAAACGTATCTGCATACAAAATATATAAAAATTTAACACGAAACTTATTACCTAACTATACTAATAATTTCGGAGCAAAGCAATAAACTAAAAAAATTAAACATAATTTTTTACTTCTAAAATATTCGTAATCATAAAAATTTTCAAAATAAATACAGTGTAATATTACAAAAACATAGCTCCGCACGCCCACACACAACTGACGGCTTTGGGTGCCAGTTGCCAACTGCCGCCAACTGCCAACTACTGGTTATGTATGACGTATGAGGCTGTGATAGTTGTCTGGTTGTCAGTAGTTATCATGGTTGTGCAGGTATTAGTTTTGTCAATGGTGGGAATGGTTGGGTACACCAGGTAGTTTTTGACCATCAGAAAGGGATAGCGCTATACGAACTACATACATCCAGTGGCGGCTCTCCCCTTAGGACAATGGGTGTTTGACCCCCCAAAATTATAAGACATAATAATAATATTTTTTTACGGAATAAATTCTTTACTTGAAATGAACAGCCAAATAGTAGCAGTTAGCGGCGACGACTCGCCGAATGACGAGCAGTGACATCTATCGTGTCAAATGGAAGCTCCAATTCTCACAATATTTAGATCCCTGGGTCAATTTTTGACTTGCCCCCGCGAAGGACATCTTCTGTCTCTATGCGCGCCATACAATAAACGCGATGGCACTATGTTTTTATCCTGGAGTAAAAATTCCCGCGTATAGGTACCATAGAAACCCTAGCGACGTTTTGGACATGACCGAATGTCGTGGAAGGGAGACAGCATTACGTCTCTTATGCGTTGTTGAAAGAGATGGCGATACAACATAGGTCGGTTTGCATTTTGCACGCATGCTTCGTCCATTGTATTTGGATTTGGACAGTTCGGGAAAGATTTGGAATAATAATTATTTACGTTGTTATCGGCGACGTTTCAAAGTTAGTTTGGCGGCACATCGAGAAGTAGATCTTTTCAAAGATTATTAATTATTATATTATGATCACTTTTCAACGGACATAGAAAACAGCTTTTAAAACAATGTTCATTTTTTGAGTTCCTAATCTAAGTGGCAGCAGATGATATACATTTAATTATCTAGTTACAGGTAAATCATTTGAAAGGGGCCTTTGCTTGTGTAGTGGTGTATTAGATAGATAAAAAATATCTAATATAATTTAATAATAAATCTGTTTTTGTTAGGTAGCTGAAAAATGCACAAAAAAAACATCGTCAAATTGAAACGCAAGTCTAAATTTAAATAAAATTGATAAATGTCTTTTCTCACCCAATATCTTTGGGCATTTTAGGGGTAAAAGGGGACTGCAGACGTGTGTTTCAAAGTCAATTTTTGTTTTTAATTTTTTTATATTACCGGTTTCTATTTTTCCTAATCTACCTACCTAATTGTTTTTAAATTTTAGATACATAGGTAGGTACATACTATCGGTGTGCATAACTATATTGAAAAGTGCCCTCTTTAAAATGATGTGCCAGCAAGTACATGAATTATTTAGTGATTTTGCAATTTATAAATAATACCTATGTAATTTGAGTTGCGGATTCATAACCCTACCTATCTTCAAATTGATATAGATAATAATATGTCGGCATTTTTCACAATATCAAAAAAAGGTAATTTCACAATTTTTTTTCAAATGACCTCCCATACCTGGAGCCCTAGAGCCGCCTCTGCATACATCTATCTCGTTTCACCCCATCAAAAGAAAAAAGAAAGATAAACATGCAGCCCATATAGCGCTGTCTCTTTTTGTCTTGGTATGAACCTTTTTGAACAACTCTGCTAGTCAAATATTCATAACCACCAACAACCAACAACCCCCACAACCGCCACAACCTAATAACCAAATACCCGAGCAGACGCTAACGTAGTTCTAGGTATTTTTAAATAACCATTATATAGTTGGTTATGTTATACAACTACCAAGACTACGCAGGTCACGCCCTAGAGGCGTCTGCTTCCGTCCTGGCGAAGGTCACGCCTTAGTTGCTTCCCTCAATAATAAGGCTTTAAATGCCGCAGCCTGCAGGTTATGAGCCGGTAACATTTGGTTAAGGACCGGCGAGAAAGCCCTCGGCCTGGTAAATACAAACACGACTAAATAAATAAAATAAACTAAATACTCCACGCGCTTCCGGATAATATGTGCTCGCTAGGACACAACCAGAAGTCCCGAGGTTATATGTTCAGCCCGGTAGGTAACTCTAGCCCGCTTACACAGCGCGATAACCCGTAATTTTGCCAACTGAGGCACGCGGTGAACTTTTTCAGATCCACCCACATCGGCGGAATGGAACAAAAAACCCAAAATCTGATTTATTATGGAAATAACAATTCCTTGGTCACTACTAGTGTTACACTTCACTGTCCGCGAACTGGATTGAAAATCAATCTGCGGATTGTAATGGAATTTCAGGATTTCAAACCGACTGTCGAATCCACGACGCGCTTGCCCTTCGTAGTTGATTCAAAAGTGCGGAAACGAAACTCGCGACCAAAACCTTACCCAAAATGTTACCAACGTTCAAAAATAAAATCCTATAAACGACTTATAAAATAAGAATAATAAAACCAGTAACTAAATAAATCATGTTATGAATTCTTTTCATAACAGTCCCTTTAAGCTTTTGGCTCATTCTTTGAGTTTTTTTCTCGATCGTAGGCAATCCGAGAATCACGCATGCGCACTTTAATGTAGATTTCATTAGTTCATTGAATCCCCTCGTAAAAAAATAATGAACCGTTTGATATAGTACAAGAAAGTTCCGTAGTTTCGGGCAAGAATCGCTGGCGTTCAAATTAAGATTCTTCCGAGATAAAGCTTTATTTTTATTACACTGTATTATAATTTATATATCTACAGACTGTGTTTAAACATCTGATATACATCTGATTAGCGTGTCTTGAGAGTGAGACTGAAATAATGAGATTCCTTTTTAACTATGAAATTTTTGTTACAGAAATTTTAGTTTTTCTCCGGTGAGATTACGGTTCGATTAATGTTGATCCCCACCATTAAAGAAGTGCTCGAGCCACTTGAACTCAAGTCACCACTGGCCACTGGAAATAAAGCCATTACAACCGTGTTTAGTTGTTGCGTCCTTTTATAAATTCAATTTCTGAAACCGTTTACAACAGGACCTGCATCTCTCAGTCACTTGCGCATTGGGAGTATTTTCCAGCATTATTTCTCAAAATTTGGACTTGCGTCCGCACAGAATTAGATCAGGTACAAAATTTTTTCTCACAGGTAACGGAAAGTTTTTCAAATCAATAAATTGTTTGCAAATGTATAAATAATCTAACCTTCAGAACAGCACGTAGCAGGTGTGCCTTTTCATTTGATAAAAAGGGGAAAACAATACGGAATTTCTTCATTATCTGATACGGTTCCTTCCAAGTGGCACGTATTAAACATCGCGCATTACGAGAATTCAGTGTTAAATCAAGGATTTTGAACAAAATTCAAGGAAAATTTAAAATTTATTCATTAATTTCGAAATAATAATTATTTTTTTAATTAATATCGATATAATAAATAATTTATTTAATTTCGAAAATCACATATTAAAACTTAATTGTGAAATCTTAATGAAAGTTACTAATAAGTGTTTCAATAAATGTTTCAAAATTTTTTTTAAGACACCGCCGCGCCGGCTGTATTAGATTTTTTTTATTTTTATAAAAACACCATCGATAGTGAGGGATTGCTGGACCATTCTTACAGTTTAAAATTTGAAAACTTCTCTACCATTTGCCATATTCCACCATAACTTCAGAAGATACGTCGGAAAGATGACTACCAGCTTCTTTGACTCTTACAAATTCCTAGTGATACCTTTGTGGCTACTTAGTTGGAACCCTTACAAAACAAGTGTTCACTTGCAGAAAGTAATCAGTACCGCCTGCATCATTATACATCTCATCTTTTTTATTATCTGTACAATCATTTCATTTTTCCAACACTACGATACAGCCGAGGATACGATATTCGCTATCTTTTTCATCAGCAATATGACCACCTGCATCGGAAAACACTGCGGTTTATTCTTCTGCAAAAAATCTTTCGAAAACGTTGTTGATTGCTTCAATAACCACCTTACGCCAGAGGAACATGAATATCAAACAAAAATTAGAAACAACACGAAGCCCGTATTAAAATCCATATACTTATTACTAGGAATAAGCATTGTCTTTTCCATTTTGATTATTTTGGTACCAATAATCCAAAAAAACTTATTCGGTATACACGAAATCATTTTACCCATGTTTAAAACAGACATTGTTACTCGAAGTTTCACTATCGGCATCATGTGTTTGGCATCGATAATTTATATTGCCCTTTTCATTACTTTTTGCGATTTCATCATTGCACACATCGATGTGCTGATTTACCAAATATCTCACATTAAATATGAACGGGGTTTTGATAAAAGCCAACTGAGAACGTCGTTGAAGAAGTTTATAAAACGCCATGCGTCTATTATGACGTAAGTATTAAATCTGTCGATCACCGTATAAATTATTTCCTTCATCATCATAGCATCTCAGGTTGGATCTCTCCATTGGGTTTTCTCCTTCGTTTGTTATTTAAAAGGTTCGACTCTTGGTCACTGGTCACTCTCACATGGTCACTGTTTACATGAGATTTCAAAAAACCACCCCCATCCCCATTTTCTATCTCGTAAAGCAATGTATTTACAATTTTTGGTGAAATTTCGCACACTTGAAGTTCAAAATAAGATGAAAATTTTACTCTAAATCAGATTTGAATAACTCTTCATAAAACCCGGGCAACACCGGGTATACAAGCTATATATTATCTAGTTAATTAAATGAAAACAATATTAGCAAAACTTAATGGAAAATCTGGAGACAGAAAAATCAGAATAAGATGTTGGCACATCTGGGACCAGAGGTGCCAATGTCTTGGCACCTCTGGTCCCAGATGTGATTTTTGATTTTTCTGTCTCCAGATTTTCGATTGAGTTTTGCTAATATTGTATTCATTTAATTAAATATTGATTATAATTAAATATATATTATCTATTAATATTTATGTGGACAATGTGGACATATAAAGAAGTGTCCCGGTGGCGTATTCCCAATCCCTAACGCGTTTCAGTCGCGCTATAAACTGAAACGAGTTAGGGATTGGAATGCATAAATCACCTCCCAAACACTACCGCGTTTCAGTCGCCTTCGCGCTTTGTGGCTCTGTTTCTGTTAAGGTGACGACCATAATTATAGAAGGGTAAGCAGAGAGGATGGACAGCGTTTTTTTACTTACGAAATCTTTTTTTACATTGAAAAAATAATTTTTTTTAATGTAAAAAAAGATTTCGTAAGTAAAAAAAACGCGGTCCATCCTCTCTGCTTACCCTTCTATAATAATGGTCGTCACCCTCACAGAAACAGAGGGCAACAAAGCGCGAAGGCGACCGAAACGCGGTAGTGTTGGAAGGTGATTTATGCATTCCAATCCCTAACTCATTTCAGTCGGTAGAGCGACTGAATCGCGTTAGGGATTGGGAATACGCGTCCCGGTGTGGCTTTGTTTTTCATACTAATCTAGATTTTTGTTATTTGTTCATTTCATCTAATCTTTTTTTTTACTCTTTCACATATTTTTTTTTACGCTGGCGTGGTCCAGCGGTAAGGCTCTTGACTCGCAATCCGAAGGTCGCGGGATCGAATCCTGGCGTGGGCAAATAAATTTTATTTGAATAATTTGTGTTGTTTCATAATTAATTCATTTAGTTTAGTATATTCAATTAGTATATTTGCGGCATGTTCCATAGTGGAAGATCAGTATCGTACTGGTGTAAGACCACCATTCAGAATTGAAACGTTGCTTGAAATGGCGTTAGCCGTGTTTGGTCACCAGATCTGAATAGCCAGGTACTTTCCCACCTTCCTCTACCCCATCTCCTTCCCTTCCCCACTATATTCAGCCTCTCAACATACCCCAATTGGGGATGCCGTAGTCTCACTGGCTGCAGACGGAAGCAGCTGAGACTCTTGTGAGGTATTACTAAAAAAGAAAATAGGACTTTTACATTGGGCATTTGATAATAACATTTTTTACAGAGTGATTTGAAATAAATAATAAACAATAGGTTGCAAAAAATAATTTCTAACAATACAATGGTTTACAATTGGATAAATTTTGAAAGATAAATAATATCTAATAATAAACTGAAATTATTATAATAACTTAAAATGAATACACGTAGAAACTTTCGCTGAATTGTTTCGTCATTTTTAGTATGAATTTATGGAGAGGTGACCAAATAACGGTATTTTAACTTAATTGGCTATGAACTAATGAGGCAAATAGAATTTTCATTACGGGGAGTGATTTAAAAAATCCTAATGATTTTTTTTTTTTTTTTTTTACGCTTTACAAATATAAGACAAAAAGTCCCGATAAACTACTTTTTAGCAGTTTGTCTAACGGGTTCTTTACGTTAAAGATCTTATTATAGTGATTTTGATGAAATCACCTTTTAGATTTTTATTTTTAAAATATACTTAATTATGAAAAATTTTAAATTCAAAACTGAAAAAGTTAAAAAAACCTTACTACAAACATTTCTTATCAAAATGTCAAAACATTTCAAAGAATGCAAAAACATCAGTCGTTTTATTTAAGGAATTTGCAAGAAAACTGTTACTTCACTTTGACCATATTCATATAAATTTTTTTTTAATTTTTGTTTTTGATTCCCAAAAAAAAACTATAAAAAACTGACATTTTGAACGCGTTGCTTGCACATCTTAAAACGATTATTTCTTTGGTACATGTTTACCGACACATGTATTAAACATTTAAGTTTTTCAAAAAAAATCACTGTATTAACTGTAAATTATTACAAAATGAAGGCCATAAAATTCAATTTAATATTGGTATAAACCATTGACATGATTACTAGACCAGAACAGAAAGGTGAGGGGTAGAAACCAACTACAGCGGGACGAAGAGCGGGAAGACGGCTTTGGTGATATGTGATTCGTCAAAACTCAATCTGACAGTATATAGGCATCTCACATTTTAAAATGACCATTTAGTTCTTAAAAGTAAACTCTGCTTTTGAATGAATAGACCTTTTTACATGGAAGCGCGAATTGTTCGCCGCGCAATGAACAAATTTGAAGTTCAAATTCATCAAAGTAAGGTCGCCTATAAGGTCGAGTCCAATATTTTGTTGTTGTTTTTATTTAAGACACTTTTACAAATGTTTCATAATTTACTTACCCTAGTAAACAGTGACGAGCACACGCCATGTATCTAGGAGTGATAGTGTATGTATGGGTGGTTTGGTATATTTATGGTGTATGTTCAAAAACGATCATATTATGTGATCTGAATTAGCTTAAAATAGTGTAAAATAATGCTTGCTTATGGAATGTAATACCACAATTGGGTTTATTCTCTTTTTCTTTTCTATTTTTACACGTTTTTATAGCACAAGCCACCATTTTTACCGTGTTATTTACGATGAGAGCTCGACACCGGTCCGGACAAGAATGATGACGTCACACTTTTTATATTCAAGCGAGGCTCTCGCAAGCCCAGCCGGTTCCGAAAAATGGTTCCAATGGGGGAAATAATACGCCTTTTATCACTTAGTCCATGTATTTTGGACGTCCGTTGTATAAACTATATAACCAGTGGCGGACTAAGCCCGCCAGAGGTCCGGGGCGGCAAATCTGAACTGGCCCCCCCCCTCCCTAGTTTAAAAAGGTTTTTATTCAGTTTCCTCGGGCCTCTGGTCCTGGTGGGCATCACTGTAAAGAATTGTCATTTTTTGTATTTCATTTTTAAAAGATGCGTTTGTTAAGCTATCACCTGATGCTTTAAGGAAATTCTGAGAAAACTTTGAACGCATTTTGCTCGTAACTACGTTTTTCTGGTTGACAACATATTAGAAAAACTATACATCCAATTTGCATGCACCAAGTCTTAAACTGTCAGAAAATCCAGTCACTATGGCACAAAATTTTTTTTAAAGGGCCCCCTTCTATTTTTTTTTAATAACGCTGAAAATTTTCCATAAAAAATCGAATATAAAATTCGCTGGTCCATCATTTTTTCTTTTTTTTAGATATGAAAATTCCCCTACGTGGTGCCATAGACACTGGATTTTCGAACAGTTTAAGAGTTGGTACATGCAAATGCAATCAAAATACATACACGCGGATGTATAGTTGTCAACCAGGTTGAAAAATGAGCTTAAAAAGTTTCGAGAAAAAGCATTCAATGTTTTGCTGAAGGTTAATTCCTAAAACCACAGATAATCAAATTGTTTAACAAAGCTAACTATGTACCTACTAATTAATGATGCTCTCAGAAATAGTAATTAGTCTTCTGTAGTAAATGCGCAAGACGTTGACACTGCGGTACACCATTTTTATAGAATCATTGATGCCATAATAGATGATCTGGTTCCAAAGAAAGTAACCAGATCAACAAAATTTCCATCATGGTATTCGGCGGCTTTAATTAATATAACAAAAAAAAAATGTTTTTTCGTGCCTGAAAACGCTATAAGAATCCATTGGATTATCAATCAAGACAAAAGAAGATTTCTAGTTTTACTCATAAAACCTATATTGCTACATTGGAATCCGACATACAACTTAATGTTAAAAAAATATGGTGTTATGTTAGGACACAAAGAAAATCTCCCACTATACCAGAACACATTACGTATCATTCCACAACAGCACATGACAGCAAAGAAGTTACAGACCTTTTTGCTGATTACTTCCCAACGGTCTTTACAAATGAAATTCCAACTCATGATGCTGATTATACGGAAGATCCTCTTAACAACACATTAATATCCTCAATAAGAATAAACGAAGAAATCACCTTAAAATACCTTGTTCAGGCTAAAGGGTTTGGGTAAAGTTCGTAATCACTTTTGTATAAATAAATAGGCAACAAAACGGATTGGTGGGACGGCGGGTAGAAAGGCGGCAGCAGCTGGTGCAGGTGGGCGGCGGCCAGGCGGGAGGCGGCCAACTCCTCGGCGGAAGCGTGCCCTGAACTGGACGAGTCTACGTCGGACACGCCCGAGTCGGCCGGGCTCGGCGGGAGGGATCTATTGGAGCTCTGCGTGTACGCCTGTGGCCTGTGCTGGTGCTGATGAGGGTGGTGATTGTTGTGCTGCGGTAGATGCGGGGGCTGCTGTTGCGGCGCGCTCAGCAGATTGTGCAACAACGCCTTGGGCAGCGACGGAGCTTCCGGAGAGACCTTCTGTAGTGGCAGCACCGTGTCTACTGCAGCCTACAGCAGTGATATTCGGCGATGCTTTGATGACATACTGAAGAAATCATACGGAAGTTGGCAGGAAGCCGGTTCGTCTAAGATGTATTCGTTTTGCTCTATGAAATCACTATCCGATTTACAATTCACCCTTCGACACTATATTATTGTGAAAGTAAATATGTTTCACACGAATGCGATGCGGCACTACTGCGATAGTTCTATGCTTTCACATGAATGCAATGCGACACGACTGCGATATTTCTATTCAAGCTTTAACCAGAATTTCGTCCTGCAGTGCAAAATCTTTAGTCGAGTTGATAGGAGTTGGGGACAGGGGAATCGTTGCCATGGAAATAAACAATATTTAAATCCAAAATAAATACAAAAGCAATCCGTCGAGCGCAGCCGAATATACTCGGCGCTAAAATACCTATCAAACATAGACAATTATAAAGGACCAGGAATATACAGGCTGCCTGGAATTTTTATACGTAACTGCAGTAAATATATTTATCTTCCGGTTTGCGTCATTTATAAAAAGTCACTAACGGAAGGATCGTTTCCTATCAAGTGGAAATCAGCTGTTATCACACCAATGTTTAAGACTGGTGATAAACATGATGTTAAAAACTACCGACCAATTTCCCAACTACCTATTTTAAGCAAAGTTCTTGAAAAAATCGTCTTTGATGAATTGTACTCGTCTATTTCGACAAACATTATGCCAAATCAGCACGGATTTATGACCGTAGAAGTAGATCTACAACATCCAACCTCACCGCTTTCATTAACTTCTTACATAGCAAGATAGACGCTAAGGAGCAAGTTGATATTATGTATACATACTTCTCTAAAGCCTTTGACCGCGTAATTCACTCAATTCTTTTGAAGAAACTCATCCTACTTGGTATACATGGCGACCTATTTAGATGGATTAAGTCGTTCATTAGTCGCAATTAGGTAATATTAAGCAACGGTGTCTACTCAAAGTCTATAGAGGTAATATCCGGTGTCCTGCAATGTTCCCACCTAGGTCCGCTATTCTTCAACATTTATATAAACGACATTGGATCATGCTTTCAATATTCCGAATATGTGATTTAAGCTGATGACATGAAAATATTCAAAGTTGTGCTTTCTCTCTCTGATTGTGAAGCGTTACAAAGTGACCTAAGTATTGCAAAGTTAACTGTTTAGATATCAATGTTTCCAAATGTCATACTATGACATTCACCAGAAATAAACATGTAATTAAGTACTCTTATTCACTCAACAATAAACCTGTCATCCCTAAAACGGAATGTAAAAATCTTGGTGTTTACCTTGATAGCAAACTTATATTTAATAGTCACATCGACTCAATCGTTCACAGGTCATATAAAATGCTTGGTTTTGTTCTTCGTATAAGTAAAGTGTTCAATAACCCGCGTAGAGTAGTTATGTAATATTTTGCATTAGTCAGAAGTATACTGGAATATGCCTCGCCAATTTGGAACCCGCAGTACAAAGTATACATAGAGAGCATAGAACATATTCAAAACAAATTTATAAAATATCTTACCTTCAAATTCAACAATAACTATAAATGCTCATTTCAAACTTTGCAACAAAGACGAGTAATTGCTGATTTGACATTTATACAAAAAATTTTAATTAGAACATTGACTGTACCGAACCTTTCCCTAGTTAATTTTAACATACCAATAAGACGTACACGCCATACAGAACTATTCCACACACTTAATTATAAGACAAATGCAGCAACTAACTCGCAAATCAATCGTGCTCTTCATATATTAATCTAAATTCTAACATCAACATTTTCTCCAATTCACTGCCCAAATTTTAAAAGAGCATCATGTCTATCATATAAATTGTTTAATGCTCATACTTACATACATACATACATACACACAAATTCATACACACACACACACCCTCTCTCACACACACACACACACCCTCCCTTTCCCACTGCACACATTTCCCGGTAATTACTTAATATGCACACCATAAATAGGACACTACAATGAAACACATAATAGGTACCCACCATGAATTTTTTTTATTAATTGTAAATTTTCACCAATGGATAATATTATGTACTGTTTGTTTCAAATAAAATAAATAAATAAACATACACACTGTTTCAAACGGTTTCACATAAAATGCTGTAAAAAACGTTTGGTGAAAATGTTTTTTACGTTTCATCCTGTTAACTTCAGAAAAATATAAATAAAAAAATTACAATTTTTTTTTTCAGTGTCCTGGTACCTTGTTTAGGATTTGATCAAGGAAACATGGAGGCGTGTGGAGGCCCCCGGTGACCAGAGGCCGCCACCGCTTTCGAAAATCCAGTCACTATAGCCAGGGCCTTATTATCCATTAGACGTGTAGGCAACTGCCTAGGTGCCCCGCATCGAGTATTTTTCAAAAATAAAATCATTAAAAAATAAAACGCTTTCAAAGTTATGCTGAAGGATAATTCAGCACTCAAACTGTTTCAAAGGGTCTCACAAAAAATGTTGTATCTCCGTCAATTTTTCGAATTTCTTTAAAAAAAAATTGGTGAGAGCATTCTTAACAAGTGCATCTATCAAAAAACGAAATAAAAAATAACAACTGTGTGTGGTGCCTTAAAGCCTTAAGGACCGGAGGCCCGGGGTGCCCCCCCCCCCCCCTTTTTGTCCGCCACTGACTATAACCCTATTTTCCGACATAACACGAAAGTTTAACTTTAAAATAAATAATTAATTAGCTCTACACTGTAGGAGTGGTTTTATATAACATTATTTTTTCCCTAGATTTCCGATCAAAATTTCCTCGGTTTACGGAATGATTTTTTTTTACATCTCCAGACAGGAGGCCCTGAGGAAAATAATTTCCATCAGGGCCTCCGTCATTTTTGGGGATGATGTGTGGAGGGTCTTTTTAAGAAAAGAAAGTCATGGAAAGAAAAAGGGTGTGAGTGGTGGGTAGGAATCTAGGGGTTAGTGTTTTCAGGAGTGACAGTCGAATGAATCCGTCCCTCCAGCTGCGTTGCCGGACGATGCCTAATCCAGCCTCTCCCGATTCGGCTCGCCACGCAGCTGGAGATAAACCCGGTCACCCCTGCTAAGTCACCAAACGTAGCAAAAAAACACTTGTGGGAACTTAAGCAGAAATGTTGGTTAACCAATTCACGGGGCGGGGCGTTGGTTCACGGGGCGACAGTTTGTAAGAGAAGTACTAAATTCCCCCTAAATATTTTTTTTACCTTAAGAGAAGTTCAGACTCTCTAGAGAAGTTTCTAATAATTTCCCAGAATATTTCGAAATTTCACCAGATTGGCTTTAGAATTTTGAGGGTACGTTACTAAAATCTTAAAATTTACGTAGTTTTTACGCTTTTACCGTTTCCCCAAATAGTTTTTTTTCTCTAGATGTAGGGAAATTTTCCTAGACAGACACTGTACTCTCAAAAAGTGTGTTGCCGTCGGCGGCGGATCGGCTCTGCCGACAGATCCGCCGAGCGAATCTGTTCGGAAATTCTGCGCCGAAACTGAAACGGATCCGCTCGCCGAGCATGCGAGCAGATTCGTGTGTGAATTCGCATTAATTATGTATATGTATATGCTAGCATGAATAAAAAACATGTAAATTTTAATTTTGTTACTTTTCTTTAACTTCCAGCGCCAATGCACTGCGATGTGAGGCGTTCTACTGGGTGGTGTTTTTACAGCTGTTGATAAGCGCAGCATGCATTTGCTTTGCATCGGTTCATCCAGAGGTAAGTATCAATAATACTTATGGAAACAATATTAAAATAATTATGAATTTGAAAAATAAACAAAAAAATAATACACAGGTTTAATTTACGACCGAGAAATATTCAGAATATTAAAATAAAATATAGATAACTAGCAAACCCGGTAACACGTTGCTGTGGCTAAGGAAAAACAACGCCATTACCCAACCTTTATAAAATCCACATTGGTGAAAACCGCATGAAAATCCTTTGCGTAGTTTAAAAGATCTAAGCGCACAAACATTTTGAGCGACTTCATTTTATACTATGTAATGATGAATATTTGAATTTCTCGGCTTTTCTTTACTACAAAAAGCATGTATTATACATATAAACTTTTCTCTTGAATCACTCCATCTATTAGTGAAAACCGCATGAAAATTCGTTGCGTAGTTTAAAAGATCTAAGCGCACAAATATTTTGAGCGACTTCATTTTATACTATGTAATGATATATATTTTAAATTTTTTATACATATTTTCAAATAATCCAAATCCTCCACCTTACCACAAAAAAACCACAGATATAAACGTCATTAGATCCCAATTGAGACGCTTTCGCGTATAGATTGACAACAATGGTGACGTCATCTATTTCATGAATGTACGGTATAATTACTAAACACTCAAATTCTTCGCGTTTGTACGAGAAAAAATGTTCCCTTATTTGTTTAAGTTAGACATTGAATATCTAAGAGTATGGATATTAGAGAGACGGCATGTTAAGTGTGCCTATTGACCCAAAGTGCGCCTTTTCAAAAATTTTACCGAACGGTTTTTAGACGGTTGACATTGGCTTTTACACCTCGGTCGCGTATAGAACTCCCTGTAAAACGTTCATAAAACATAGAAAAATGGTCCAATGCGCCGTAAAATTGTGTAAAAGTAGTTCTATGAAGACCTTTAAGAAGAAAGACGGTCTTACCTTTCACATATAAGTGTTTAAACATAGCTTAAATATACATTTTATAATTGTCGACGTGTTCATTTAAACCGTCATCGCATGTTATCCTTGTTATCACGTGAACTTCGGCTAGCAATGGGCCGAATCAGTCAACTTAAATTTTAATAATTAAAAGTTACCAAAAAACTTTTATTTTTTATTTACATAACGCACAAATATAAAGTTCTGATTTACACATGTCGTATGTACGTGTTTTTTTATCGTTTAGTGTAATGTCCTTGTTAGACTTATAACAAGACAAAACTAAATGAATTTGAAATGAGAGATAGGATCGTAATAGACGAGTTTATTGACGTTATAAAGTTTACAGTGTAATAGTATCTCCTATGCTAAGGTCTACGAGAGAATGAGCGCTCAGCGGCCGAAGTACTGCTCGCTGCCTGCCTCCGACTACCGACTTCGGGTGCCATCGGAAGCGTTCGGCTATTTCCGTTAATGTTGCCATGCTAAAGCAAGCTAGCGGATGCGGAAACAGAGATGGTTGACCCTATTTTTGCGCTTCTATGTAGCAAAACCTAATTCTGTTCGCTGACTGTAGGTCGAACACCTGATCATATAAATAAACCATACGCTACAATAAATACTTAAATACTTTAATTTACAATTTAGTTATTTCAAACATAGCACTTAAATATTTCAACATTACACTTAAATATTTCAAAAATTACACTTAAATATGGTTTAGGTGGTTTCGGTCAGATCGGTTGAAGTGCACCACAACAAAAAGGAAATGTAATAATAATTATTATTTTTGATTATTATTTTCAGGATAAAAGCAAACTGATTTTTTTACCGGGTCAGCTTATTGAAATATGCATTTTCTGTCACTTTGGACAAAAGGTGGAAAATAAGGTAAGGATCTTTCAATCTATGATTGTATTATTTATTATTAGATGTTTTCATTACCCAAAAAAAAACTTAAGAAAAATCACTTACACTCGCCAGAAATCGTACATCTCCTGATTTCCATCCCATTTGATGTTCTGAAAAATCGCTTTGAATAGAATTACAGGCCCGGATTGGGCCTATAATTGAATCAAAAAGACGTTTCTTATGATATTCTTTATTCTATGAATACTACGGTCATCTCCAGACAAGTTCACACTAAAGCATTCAACACGTAAACACGCAAAAATATGTCCAGAACCCTACCAAAAACACACAAGCAAACATAAACATATTTCAAAAAGTACCTTATTACATGGATCTCTCTCTGGTTTCAATCCTGGGATTGGTTTGCAGCAATTTCCTCTACTCTTCTCGATCATTCTTCCCTGTCTTGTACCGCTCTTTTGAAGTCTGCATATGATGAGCATCGCAGGTCCACCAGCAGATCCTCCAGGTACTCTAGGCGTGGGCGTCCCCTAGAGTTTGTCCCCTCGGTCATACCCTCCATTATGGCATGCAAGAGGCCTTCTTGTCGTATTACATGGCCGATCCATCTTGCACGCCTTTCGGACAAGGTCCTGTGCAGGTCCTGCAGGTACCTTCCTGGTCCTGCAGGTGCCTTTCTCCTTCGATTCTTTGGAGAACCTCCTCATTTGTAATGTGGTCTCTCCAGGAAATTCCTAATAGTCTTCTATAGGACCACATCTCAAAAGCCTCTCGTCTCCGTTTATTTTTTTCGGATAGTCACCATGTTTCGCAGCCGTACATCAAGATACTCCATACATAGATCTTGATGAGGAGTATTCTCAGTTTTAGGTCTATATTATTCGATTCTATTATTTTCGACCTTTTATTGAATGCAAGCCTAGCCTGGTGTATACGGCTGTTGACCTCGCTCTTAGATCGACCGTCCCATGTTATTTTGCTCCCGAGGTAGACAAAATCTTCGGTGTTCTTTAGTGAAACTCCTGACATCTCTACTCTCATCTGATGTTACGTTCGGCTACAGTCAGCATCTTTGTTTTGTCTTTATTTATCTTCACGTTGAAGTTGTTTTGAAGAATGCTTTGCATGATTGTTAAGGCCTCTTGCAGTTCTTCTTCGCTTTCAGCAACCATAGCAATATCGTCAGCAAAGCTTATCATATCCATCTTTTGCTCGTTTATCTTTACACCTTTTCTGTGACTCATTCTCTCTCTCTCAAGTCATCAATAGCACTCTGTATATAAGCATTAAAAAGAACAGGTGACAGAGAGCATCCCTGTCTCACCCCTTGTCTTATACTGGCTTCTTTTGTGTCATTCTCACATCTAATTATGGCGGCCTCATTCTTGTATAGCGCCTGGATTATTCGTCTATCTCTATATTTGATATCAATTCTCTTCAGAATCTCGAAGAGTCTTTTCTATTCTACTTTGTCGAAAGCCTTCTCCCAGGTCTATGAATGTGTTTTGGTTTATTTTTATTATTTTTTCTAGTAGTATTCGTAGCGACAATATTGCTTTTCTGGTTTCTACACCTCTTCTAAAGCCATACTGGTCTCCGGAAAGGATGTTCTTTACTTTTGGTTCGATTCTTTTTAGAATGATATTAGTCAATATTTTTAAGGCATGGTATATTAGGCTAAGAGTTCTGTGTTGTTCACATTTCGTTGTGCCTGCCTTCTTTGGTAATGCGACAATTAGGTATTTCTCGAAATCCTCTGGTATCTTTCCAGTCTTATGCATTGTCTGTATCATTTTAAACAGAGCATCTGTAGTTCCTTTTCTTGCTGGCTTAATTAGTTCAGCCGGAACGTCATCGATTCTGGGTGCTTTCCCGTTTTTGAGGTTTTTCAGCGTGATGTCGAATTCTTCTCTAGTGATTGGATCTCCCAAGTCATTTGCGTCTACCTCATATTCTCTTTCTATCAATGTTTCGTTGTCACTATTTCCCTTTCTATTGTACAGCATTTCGAGATATCTTTTCCATCTCTTTCCTATTTGGTCATTTTCAAAAAGTATTTTGCCGTCTTCTCCTTCTATTGCATTACCTTTTCCAACTCTCATCCCAAAGAAGTCTTTCACCGCAGGGTGAGCTCTTTCTACATTTCGTCTCTTGAGGTCGTCGTTTATCTCATCGCATTTATTCTGGTAGAATGTTTCTTTGGCTACTCTTGACTTTCTATTTATTTTGTTTCTCAGCACTTTGTATTTCAGCACTTTATATTAAGGATCTCGTCCGTTAACCATTCCTTCCTTGCTTGGAGTTTTTCCTTGCCTATAGTTTCCTCTGCCGTAGTTATAATCTTAGTCTTTATCACTTTCCAGATCGCATTCACGTTCTCCTCTTCCATTAGGTTGCACTCTTGCGTCTTTTCCCTAAAACTGTCGCTGATCTCTTTTATCTTTAATACTTTTGTATCCCATTTGAAATTATTTCTCTTATTTAATTTTTTCGGTTTTAGAAGACTTTTGGCCATTACCATATTATGGTCACTATCTATATCTGGACCGGAATAGCTTCTACAGTATTTTATTTGGTTTTTAAATCTATATCTAGCCATTATTTAGTCTATTTGCAGTCTTTGTCTGTCTCCAAGGGATTTCCAGGTGCATCGCTGTCTTGAGTGGTGTTGGAAACAATTGTTTGCTATCACTAATTTGTGTTTTTTACAGAATTCTGTCAATCTGTTTTCTCTGTCATTTCTTGCACCCAGCCCAAAGGGCCCAATGCAAGTTCTTTCACGTCCTTCTCCTACAACAGCATTCCAATCTCCTAGGAGAATCAGATTTTCATCTGCTCTTATCTCTAATATAAGTTATCTAGCGAACTGTATACCTCCTCTACTTCCTCTTCGCTGTGACTAGATGTTGGCATATATACGTGGCTATTTGTATGTATAACCTTTAACGTAACTTTACAAGCTAACATGTAACGCAACAAATGCCTACACAATGTGCTTGAATTCAAATTGTCATTAAAAACATTCCTTTAAAACAATACATTACATCTACAAATAATAATATTACAAAGCTGATAGTTCAGAAATGCACAAAATAATTTGCAAGGCAGATAGAAATATTTCACCATTAAATTTATACGACGAGAATGCCAGCATTCTTATAAATACCAACCAGGAATTATTAGATTCCTGGTCAAATAAAATTCTTCACGCAAAACACTTCAATTATCTCAACCAAACATATGTTGACAAATTTTCGTCAAACAAATGGTTGAGTATTGGAGAGTTGAGCGCAGAAATAGAAGGCTTTATGCTTGCCATTCAAGATAGAGTCATTAATACTAAAAATTTTAGGAAGCATATCATCAAAGGTGCAAATCAAATTGATGATTTATGTTGAAAATGTTTGGCTTTTCCGGAAACTATAGAACATATTATATCGGGATGTTCTGTATTAGCGCCGTCCGAGTATACATTTAGGCACAATCAAGTTTTAAAAATAATTCACCAAAGTTTGGTAATTAAACATAACTTGATTGACTGCCGTAATGTACCATATTATGAATATGAACCAAATTCATTTTTAGAAAATGAATTTTATAAAATTTATTATGATAAAACTATTCTAACAGACAGAACAATTAGTCATAATAGACCCGATATAGTTTTACATGACAAAATTAAGAAAATAACTTATATCATTGATGTCGCTATTCCAAATTCTTGTAATATTCAGAAAACTGTTTCTGAAAAAATAAGAAAATATACAGATTTAGGAAATGAAATTAAAAGAATTTGGCATTCTCAGACTATAAAAATATTACCATTTGTTATTTCGGCTACTGGCATTATACCTAGCTCTCTCATTCAAAATTTAGGCGTATTAGATTTGTCAAAAAATTTGTATATAAAAATGCAAAAGTCGGTCATTTTAAATACATGTAGGATTACGAAAGATTTTTTAAATATTTATATTGAGGGATCAGTAGGATTTATCGGACCAGTTAGGATTTCATCAGAGCCGAACCCTCTGATATGAAAATATCTGGAGTCGGTGAAATATTTTCCCATTATGTTTCTGATGGATTGACGTATTGTTCTTGTTTTGTTTTGTATTTATTATACTTATATAGTGCACTTACATTGCGTTAATTTACTAGATATTCATTTGTGGAAAAGTGTGTGGAAGGGTTTAGTCTTTCATTTGATGTAACCCCGACATAAAATCTGGAGCACCGTAAATATTAAAATTATTTAAAAAAAAAATTATTACCTTCTCTACTTCTTTTTAATTGGATTAACTGTAAGAAATGTGACGTATTTTATAAGCTTGTACAATTTTTTGTACAAATTTTTTTTTTCGAATTTCTATTTATATTACGTAAATAACTTTTAAGTAATGGCGGCTCGTGAATTTTGGGTATGCTAGAGTGCTGATATTTAAAAAATAAATGGCTTTATTCTTTTTTTGGATCCGAAAAAAATTTTTTTTTTTGAAAATCAGTTTTTTGTATGAAAAATTTCAGGAAGTGTGCCGCACGGATTTGATTGATTTTTGAAAAAAAAATTTTTTTTTCGCCAACGACAACATCGATAATGCAATTTTTTTATATTAGCACCCTAGCACACAAAAAAGTTACGAGCCGCCGCTGCTTATATCTAACGTGTATTTTAAGGAAGGAAATACAAAATTAAGTTTTACATGGTGTAAATATTTATTTTAATGAATCAAAACACAAATATTATGCTTTGTATTTTCAGAGTGAAGAAATAGCTTTTGCATTCTATTCCACCCCTTGGCCTGAAATGGATCCTTCGGACAGAAAGCTCTTTCTGGTGGCTTTACACAATTCCCAAAAGCCACTTACAACTTCTGGAGGCCCGTTCAGCACCCTCAGTCACGAAACCTTAAAAAATGTTAAAAAATTTAATTAAAAAATATGTTTTTGGCACCATATCTACAGAAAAATATTTTTTATTAATTCATTTATCCACGACACATTTGGGTTTTTGTATTTTACTAGCAGACCCGGCCACACGTTGCTGTGGCTAACGAAACACAACGCCATCTATTGACAACGCCATTACCTAACCTTTATAACCAAAGCCCTCTTTTATTTTGTATACATATCAAATCCACACCGCCCGCTTGCCAGTCCGCTGCCCGCTGCCCGCATTTCCAGCCTGCTCCTTTTTCAATCAATTTACACAAAACCTTAACAAATTATATATAAACATTTTAATTTATTTGGTGAAAACTTCCTCATTCTATTGGTGAAAACCGCATAAAAAACTTTTGTGTAGTCTTAAAGAGCTAAGCGTACAGACAGCGGGAGCGACTTTACTTTATTGTACTATGTGATAGATTACATTGCATGCAAGACATCTATAAAAAAATCAATTAAAAATCAGGTAAGGAAATTTTATTTGCTAGTAATGGGAGGAATTAGTAGCCAAGCAGAATTGTGGGAAAGTTCTCCATAAAGCAGACAGTAAATTTTAAAAACATGTTCATTTCTCATCTTATTTCTGTTGGTTTGTTCCGCACAAAAGTTTCAAATAAATGCATATTGAAATTGTAACTGATATTACGTAATTACGGCCTTGAACCACTTGATTACAGACTTTGTAACGTATTAATTTAACAAGGCGAGTAGGTACTGTTTTTTTCTTTTACTATCCGTTAAGAGGAATATAAACGCCAGAAATATTTCGATTCTTGTGTTTTATTAAATCTAAAACCGAGCGCCGTGAACCGTCATATTTTGGTCTGATTTGCACGAGGCAAGTAATTTGAAATAAATACTGTTGCTATGACGTGGTGCTTGCAATACGTAAGAAGCGCCCAGCGAGATCTCCGTTCGCCGATGTTTCTATACATACCTTGTTACCCGGTGGATGAATACCGTCAATTCTATTTTACCAGCAGCGGCCGCGACGTGAGCGTTGTCGATATTATCGAGAATCCTCAAACTATGGGGAATGCTAATAAAAGTAAATGTTTATAAAATTTGAATTGATTTTATTTATTTACAATCTAAAAAATTTTATGAAAGTGAATTATTAATACATATTATTTTAAATACATATAAATATTAATAAAAAGAAACTTGATTCAAGTTAAATATAATATGTATATATGTTAACAAAATGTAACTAATACGTACTTTTATAAAACTAGGTATAGGTATGTACTTTTATCAAATTTACATACACTTTCAAAATACCCAAATTACATATACTCAAATTTCCACATCTAAAATTTTTGTAAAATTCATTTACAAAAATAATTTTTTTGGAAACAAATCAATACACCAATCTCAGTATTAGAAATGATGACGGAACAACTCACAGCTAGGTTTAAAAATATTCTACATTAGATACATCAGTTTATTGAAACATACACTTAAAAAAAACGGTGAAAATAAATAACTTGCATCTACATATGCTGAATTTATCCTAAAAGAGCATAATTAAAACGAATGCAATATAATATTTTAAAATAAAAAGGAAAATTTCGACGGTCTCCATGGTAGAGGGGAAAGGCTGCCAGCTAGCGATCCGGAGATTGCGGGTCTTAGTATTAGACATTATCAAGGAACAGTTCCCAGCTACATGTATTAATAAAAAGAAACTTGATTAAGTGAAATGTAATAAATATATACAAATGTATACTTTTACAAAATTAGGTATATGTACTTTTATCAAATTTACATACACTTCAAATTTCCGCATTTAAAATTTTTGTAAAATTAATTTACAAATAAAACTTTTGGAAACAAATCAACAAACCAATTTCAGTATTAGAAATTATGACGGAACAACTCACTAGGTTTAAAAATATTGTACATTAGATACATCAATTTATGGATACACACACTTAAAAAAAACGGTGAAAACAAATAACTTGCATCTACCTATGCTGAATTTATCCTAAAAGAGCATAATTAAAACAAATACAATATATATCGCGGGTTCAAACCCCGGCAAACAAATCTTAGTATTAGACATTATCAAGGAACAGCTCCCAGCTTCATATATTAATAAAAAGAAACTTGATTAAGTGAAATATAATATGTATATATATTAACAAAATGTAACTAATACATACTTTTACAAAACTAGGAATATATACTTTTATCAAATTTACATATACTTTTATCAAATTTCCGCATTTAAAATTTTTGTAAAATTCATTTACAACTAAAATTTTTGCAAATAAATCAACAAACCAATCTCAGTATTAGAAATGATGACGGAACAACTCACAGCTTGGTTTAAAAATATTGTACATTAGATAAATCAATTTATGGATACACACACTTAAAAAAACGGTGAAAATAAATAATTTGTATCTACCTATTCTGAATTTATCCTAAAAGAGCATAATTAAAACAAATATAATATATATCGCGGGTTCAAACCCCGGCAAGCAAATGGGGTTTGTCAGTATTAGACATTTTCAAGGAACAGCTCACAGCTACATATATTTAAAAAATATTCTTTTAAAATATTAATCCTACCGATAATGAATTTAAGCATTATATTCGTCAACCTAAAATTTCTCAAATGATATAACATTCTGAACATCAAAAGAGTTGAAATCAGGAATAGTTGATGCTGACTCATTTTGAGCTCACGCTGTTTGAGAACCAAAAATGCTCGCTGTAACAACGAATCCGCAACGTATATTGCAAGTAAAAAACTTCGAAAACACGGGCACAGATCCCACGTCCGTTTCTGGCCACGGCTCGCGGCATTATGGTGGAATACAAGCGTTGGCCGCAGATCGTATGAATTAGTACGGTTCTAAAAATTTGACGTAAGCGCCAAAGCGGTTTTTATTTTTTTTGTGCATAATTTTATAAGAACGAAAAAAAGTTAGAACGTAGAAAACGTCAAAAATAGTCTTAGCCATAAAGGGGTATTTTTTAAAAATTGTTACTTACATTACTTCATAGTAAAGTCATGAAAAAACTTTTTTTTTAGTGGTTTACGCTTATTTTTTTTGTTACGTAAATAATAATTTTATTGTTATTCTGTTACGTAGAAAAGGTAGTTAAAGCTTCAATTTATCCGTAGCATATTTTTTTATATTCGTACTGTAAACCGATTCGTTGTAAAGATTAATCTAAATAGTGATTTCACGTATAGCTTCATCTTAAGTTTGACACTTCAGTGTCGGGAGGTTGGCAACGCGGGAGAAAAAAGGAGAAAGCAAGATGGCGGGGGACGTATTTTTGGGGTTGGATCAGGACGGACAATGGAGAGGTGACGCGTGGAGATTATTTACTAAAACGTATTTGATAAATTCAAGTTGCCTTTACGCTTCTCCAGAGTTTTGAAAAAGAACTGTGTTTGGATCATTATAAATGAGGCGCTAGTTAAAACCTCGAAGGTGCGGATTAAGTATTATTAGAGTCCGGTGCTCAATGCTCCAATTGCACCTGTACAGCCTACCAGCTCTGTGTATTGTTAAAATACTTTTGTGTGTGATAAAAACTAATAGTAAAGCCAAATAACATTACAAAATGATTGTCTTATTAATGCAATAAAAGGCATGTGAATCAATTTCGGGAGTTTAACTTGTGAATGGTTTGATCAAAGATGGAGGAAGTTTTCTCCGTCAGTCATGGCAGTTGTTCTTCCTCGTAACAGGATAATTGCTTTATATAAACCGAGTGCTTGGTTCACAAGACGGAGAAGCCAAGTAAATGTGTCTGCAATCGTTCCCTGAAGAATCATTGACTGTCGCTTGGTGCGGCAGTCAACCTGTCGAAACTAGCAATCCTGATTGCTCCATTTTGTACACAAGACGGAGAGGCCATACATCCAGCCTTCTTTTTATCCCACACATTGCAGGACCCTGAAGAGAGAGAGCTCATGGAAAATACTCGTGACAACTTATAGGCAAATTAATACAACACAATTTTAAATTACAATTCTTATACCACCATATTTATACTCACAAGCCTTTACGACTAGTTCAATCGGTAGGGTCTCGTGTTTGAAGTTCACTTGCATACTTTATTCAAAACGATTTTCGTTTCATTGATTGCATAAATGTAGTCAGGGTTATAATAAATTAAAATATCTCTTGTCTTTTTAAAATAACTTAAAAATTTATTTACGAGTCGACGCTACTAGGAAAAAAGCTTTAATCTCTTTGTGAACGGAAATTTAACGATTCTAGGATGCAATAAAAGGAATGAATGGATAACATAATTATATAAGGCTTACGCACATTTACCCCGTCACCGGATCACATCTGGGCAGACGACCTCATCGGGAAACAAACATCACTGAGTTGATTCTTATCTTAAAAAAAACGTGTTCTAAACAACTGCTGGAATACCAAGGATCTAGGCAGACCACGAAGGTGCCGTGAACGACACACAGGAAAGCTAAAACCGGAAGAGACGCGTAGGGCTCTCCCAGCCTCCGTCTACATCCCTTACCCCTCCCACCGAAATTTGGGCTAATCAAGGCACGTCAGTGTTGCCACCTTATAACAAATAATATTAAATATAGAGTACCTAGCGCAAATCATCGTACAGGGGTTTGGAAGTTAAGACTGAAGAAAGTATTTCATGACACTGATCACAAAACCAGCCATTAACAATCTGTAGAAAGCAGCCACACTACTTTTAAAGATATTTGATTGAGATATGACGGCCAACGTGGTCAAGGGGTAAGGCTCTTGACTAGCAATCCGAAGTTTCGAATCCTGGCATGGGCAAATAAATTTTATTTGATTGATTTGTGTTATCTCACAATTAATTAATTAAAAATATGGTATATTTGCGACACGTTCCGTGGAAGATACTCCCAGTATCGCACGGTGTAAGACCACAATTCAGAATTGAGGCGTTGGCTTTAGGCGTGTTTGGTGACCAGATTTGAATAGCCAAGCACTTCTCCATCTTCCTCTTCCCCATTTCGTTCGCCTCCCCACTACCTTCAGCCTCACAACATACTCCAATTGGGATTACGTAGAGTCACTGGCTCTAGAAGGGAGCAGCTGTGACTTTGTAAAGTATTCATATTTTTAAAAAATTGAGAGTATGTCTGCAGAAAGCAGCCAATCCACACCATACTCATTCAGAGCATTAGCACTTTAGAGCTAAGGGGGATTATTTGCATCTACCTTCCCAAACAGCTTTGCCATATAAATTGTGAAGTTGTCATGGATGTATTAAATCCTAAAGGGTATCTTATGCCAAATTAAAAAGAAATTCATTATTTTACGGGCCGTCTTCCCTTTTCGTTTCAGGCTACAGATTACTGTAGATTACACAATATATAGTATAAATAGATTACACACCATTGGTAACTCTTATGCTCTAATGCAGGGGTGGGGAACCTGCGGCCCGCGAGGCTTTTTGATGCAGTCCGCGAGCACTTTTGATGAGGCCTGTTAAAAGCACCACAAAAAATTATAGTCAGAAACCGAGAACGGTTTTCTTTCGTACATCTGATACGAATGTGCTTACGTATGGACCTATGATACTAGAATTCAGTTTATCCAACATTCTGTTTTTATTTTAATTTATTGTTACTAAACTAAAATGAATTATTATATTAAAAAAATATCTATTAGAGTAATATTGAAAAAATATCTCAGTATTGATGACAACTCTATTTAAAAAGAAAAAAAAATGATGCGCTTTCTTCATATATTGCTACACTTCTGCCATAAAGGACTGTTAAATAAATATAAAATCATTCCATGTAAATTATTGTAAATAGTTACTTAAATAAATATAAAACTATAAAAATGTTATTGCTGTCAAAATTTTTATGTAAAATGCAAGAAAACCATTCACGTATTCTGAATACCGTTTAATTTTAGCTAATATACTGCTGGAATCCACGCAGATCCATTCCTAAGTTAAAACCTCACTTGTGATTTTATTGCAAAATCCCAGTTGACGAATTTTGAAATCCATTCATGTGTTCCAAGTGCAAAAACCAAAGTGCAGCTATGGATTCAACTGCTGATACATTTCAAAGAAAACCATTATTTTATTCTAAGTGCAGTCATTAAATTCTAGTTTCAGATTATGTATGTGCTGCCAGTATCAAAGAAAAACCGTTTACGTGTTCTGGGTGTAGTTTTAATTCCCCGCGAATAGATTTAATTTAAACCAGTTTTGTGTTAAAAATATTACGATAAATTAAATAACAATTGCAGATTCATCGAAAGAATCCATTCTCATGTACCTAGTGAAGCTTTATATTTGAGTTGCACACCATATGCTGCAAAATTCTGACATGTTCCGTGTGTAACTATTATTTAAGCTTGTGTACTTTTCAGCAGAATCAATCTTAAAGAATTGAGGAATTCTACCTCCACTCGTTTTAAAATCTACGTGCGGCCCCCATGTGATACTACAAACATCCAAATGGCCCCCGACGGCAAAAAGGTTTCCCACCCCTGCTCAATTGTGTACAATGTGCCCCAGTATAAAGCGATACCAATTAAACACTTTAGCATTATATAATTTAATTAAGTGACTGCATACCCAGTTTTTCGTTTTTGTTTCTTATTCATTGCTTTTATTAACTTTGTGCTAATGTATATTCTTTTGTTTTGCTTTCTTATATAATGTTATAATTTTTCTTTCCTTTCTTCCCTCTGTATTGTGCTACGACTGTCAATAACTATCATTTATGTCAATGGCACCTATGATGTAATTCTAAATAAATAAATGGTTTCAAGTATTCTGTATTCACATGCTTAAGAACGCAATGTGCAATGTACAATTATTTTAAATGACTTCCTCAGTCCAATCTAGTCGATAAGCGTTCCCCTTCTTTTTTTCACTTCACAATTAATCGATTCCCACCATCGATCAATGATATCATACGTCAATGATTCCCACGCACATTTCTGTTGAAGATTAGGTAGGCACGCTCTTACTTGATCGAATGTATTTTGCCCAAGTATTGCGAGTATAAGCGAGCGATTGTTTGTGCTTCGTCAAATTTTTTCAATTTTATGGAAATCCATTTATTTTTTTTCTTTTACAGGTATTGGAGTGGGCATACTCTTTCTACGCACTTCTGAAAGAAATAAAATCGTGAATTATACCGCATTTTTACAACCTAATTTCCACGAATATTTAATGCAAACATTTATATAATATTTTATTTTCCCACTGACAAAGAAAACGTGATTATTTTTGAAATCCAAGTATAAATTGCACGATTTATGGTCATACCTGTACTACGTTAAAAAAAAAAGCAACCGTGCTCCTGCGCGCTGCAGCTGGAGCCTGAAAGAAGTTTGACGATGAATAAATCCATAGCTTCGGCTCCATCTCGAGATAACGGGTCGCTGCGGTGGTTAAGTTTTTTTTTTATATAAACCTGATTTTATGAACGACAAATACACATATTTTTACCTGATTAAATATTGCAATGAAATAATGTACT
The DNA here is from genome assembly GCA_917563855.2 of Limnephilus lunatus. Classification (NCBI taxonomy): domain Eukaryota; kingdom Metazoa; phylum Arthropoda; class Insecta; order Trichoptera; family Limnephilidae; genus Limnephilus; species Limnephilus lunatus. Next base: position 41,505,995 of record OU830594.1, read on the forward strand.
TGTATCTAAGCTTCAATAAGATAATCCTGTTTTTATTTACATTATTTTTTGTTTTTTTTACATGCAAACATTTTTTTTGCACAGCGAATTTATTAAGTTTAAGGTGACACATAAAAGAATTCACTGTCCGCTGTTTTAAAGACGGCGTTAATTTAATTATTAAAAAAAAAACCACTTTTTACAAGTTATGATTTAAAATATTGCGATGTATTCATTGTTTGTGCCTGTACAGTGTACAGTGTACACACGTAATATGAATAGTTTTATTTATGAACGAATTCAAATCTTTCAAGATAGGGTTACAAATACAATGTTGGATTAAATCACCTATGCGATATTGTATTTGTTAGCCTTTCTTGTAAGATTTGAGTTTTTTTGATGAACAAAACTATTTATTCATATTCATATTGCGTATACATACAGGCGCAAAACAAATAATTCATCTTAATATTTTAAAGAATAACTTGCGCAAAACATTTTTTTTCTAAATAATTTAATTAGCACCATCTACAGACGAGCAGAATATGAATTCTTTTAAGTTTACCATTAATAACCACCAAGGTTAACATTAATCAAAGAGGTTTTTTTTCCTTATTTAAAATTGCACATTTAAATTAAAATTAAAACATTATGATGCATTATGAATTGTACAACCGCCTTAATTATATTGGAAAATGCAATAAATGAAATTCTAATTTTACAAACATTATTATTTTATGTTCCTTGATACGAAGTCCACTTTATCTCTGCCATAGGTCATCCCAAGTGGTTCGCTACGTTTGGTGACTTAGCAGGGGTTTCCGGGTTCATGGGGTGAGGTTTGTCCAGGTCTTAGCAGCGGATGCGTCTGCCCACCAGCTGCATGGCGGAACGGATCAAGGGAAACTGGTTGAAAGAGGCCTTTTGACCTTTCCAGTCAGACTCTCGACCCATCAACGTGTACTGCAGTTGGAGGGATGGATTGATACGTCCGTCACTCCTGGATATACTGCCCCTTAGATTCCTACCCACCTCTCATACCTTTTTCCTTCCCAGAACCTTCTATCCTTCCTCTCCTTAAAAAGACCCTCCACATATCATCCCCTAAGATGGCTTAGGCCCTGAGGGAAATTATTTTCCTCAGGGCCTCCTGTGCGGGGCTAACGTAAAAAAAAAGCTTTTTCGGAAAGTCGAAATTATTGTTGTAAAAATATTTTTACATCGGATTTTCACTCAAGATGCCTTCAGATATAAGTATATCAACTTTGGTTGTACAGCCGTATATCCTCTTTGCATACTTACTTGAAGAAAAAATCTTCCAAAAGATCAGGCCGGACCAATAGGCCACTTGCAACACATTTAAAAAAAAAATTCCGGTTTAGGCAAATATTCTAAGACATTCTGTAATTTTTTTATCGTAATTTTGAAACCCTGGCGATTTTTTGAAAATTTCAATCCGAAAAATCAGACCATTTTTTATAAACCGGAAAGACGGGACATAATTTTATGGGTGCGAAAAAACGATAATTACATAGCCGAAAATCATTTAAAAAAAAGAACGTTTTCCACACGAATAGCAATAAATTGTACGGGGTTCTCTTCGTAACATCTGTAAAAACACCGCCATCTTTATCAAAAATCAAACCACAGGATAAGTTCGCATAGAACAAAAAATAGATCTAGTGAACGTTAAACGCAAATTCAAAAATTCGCCGGAAATCAAAGTGTTGCCATAGGTATTAAAAAATATTAATCAGTGTGGAATTTTACAAAATTAAGGGAACATAATCAGAGACGGGACATTTTCATGTAGTGACGTCACGAGCTCAAATAATGGATTTATTTATTTAAAAATAAAAAAAACTATACATTTCAAAAAATTTTTGCTAACATTTTTTTAATCTTAGTAAAGAAATCTATCCACACGATTTTTTCCAAGTCGTTATGAAATCCATGCAAGTGGCCTATTGTCGCCGGACGAACTGTCGGCCGGACGCACTGTCGGCCGGACCAACTGTCGCCGGACCAACTGTTGCCGGACCAATTGTCGCCGGACCAACTGTCGTGAAACCTAAGGCCATAGTTATTGATAAGAATCTAAAATTTCAGGTGGTTTAGTACCTTGGAGCCTGAAAAATAGTATTTTGATGGTTCACCCCAAGCTTTACATTACGCCCGTAAAAATGTTGATTTTCCCACGAATTCTACATTTGTCTGATTTTCTGATTGATTTCAAAAAAGACCATAGTTTTTAGTAACAATCTAAAATTTCAGGCAGTTCGGTGCCGTAGAGCCTGAAAAAAGGTCTATTTGTGTTCGACCCCAAGCCCTACATACTTAGCCGTCCGTAAAAACGTTGATTTTCCCACAAATTCTACTTTTGATTTTTTTTTGGATTCCTATAAAGGCCTTAGTTGTTAGTAAGAAACTAAAATTTCAGGCGGTTCGGTGCCAGAGCCTGAAAAAATGTCTATTGAATTTCGACTCCAAGCTTTATATCACGCCCCTAAAACGGTGAATTATCCACAAACCATGTAAAGGCCGTAGATTTTTGTAAGAATCTAAATATTAAAGCTGTTCTGTGCCAGAGAGCCTGAATTTTCGTTTCATTGAGTATCTAATCACAAAGTGCTAAAGAAGTTAAATATATCCTCCTTCAGCAAATATAAAAATGTAATAAAGTCTTGGATGAATACCATTGATACAAACATTTACTTGCTATAACATCTGACCTGATGTAACTTAACAAATTTTAATCTTTATTAACATCTTGTTTGAATTGTAATTCAGTAAAAACTAATTTTATTTTTATTTTGTTTATTTAAGTTTATTATTTTTAATATCTACAAAGATAATTTATGTATATGAGTCAAATTTAAACCGTTTTAAAAACACACAAGTATACCCACGAACAGGCGATGCCTATGTGGGATTTTTTTGGTTAATCTGCTTATTATTTTATTCTTTAATTTTTAAATGTTTATATATAAAAAATGCCTTTAAGTATTGTAAAATTATATCAATGTATGTACCAAAAAAAATATTAATAAAAAAAATATATATACAAAAAAAAGTTTCACTTGTTTACATACATTTTCCGCTTACATTAACGTTTTATTTTAAGTAAATAACTATATTCATAATTTTCTAAACTAACATATTAAATTTTTCAAAACAGCACAACAAATATAAGAAATTCATATCTGGCCAGTAAACCAGTAAAGAGAACGATGTTCGACATTATAATAAATTAATTTATATTGCAATTGAAAGTTTTTTTTTGCCAACAGAGCAAGATACACAAGTTTTGGTTCTACCGCCGAGAGCTTCATTGTGTTCATTTCTTATTGTTCAATTGTTGGAGAAGAGCAAAATACGAGTATGATGATCGAAGAATCTGAAATATAATAGAGAAGGGTCACAAATTTATGTTAGATTAGGTTAAATTACATATTACTATTATTCTTCTATTTCAAACAGTAAACAAGCCTTTATTCAATAAATATATCATTGACAAAGAGCAACGAGGTCCGATTTTAACTCGACCGTTTTGCAGTTCGTCTGTCTGTAAATTAGTTTGTAAGCTCCGTTTCCGGTTCAATATGGTGGCAGTTTTAATAGTATAGTAAATATTATTATTCACATGTGAAATCATCGTGTTTATTTGCAATTTTTTTCAATTTTATGGTACCTAGCCTGAAGAAAATTTTAAAAGTGAATTGTTATTGAAATAGTGACGTTGCTTTGGGTAAATTGTGTATAATTCGTTATTTGAAATAAATAAATAATATATGGTTTATAAACAAGTAGGTAGGTATTTAAGTATCTCCTTACAAATCCTATGGTTTCAGAGGAAATTTTCGTATTGATTTATTAAATAAGAGAAAATTAGAATCACACATTTATGGAAGCGAGATCTACTGTTCTCTACTCAGAACTACTCATACTAGTGTGTTATTATTATGAATAGGTATATCAACGGCAAATAAATCTCACCGAAACAAAAGTATGTAAAGACAGTGGAAAGAAATATCCTGCTCTGGTCACGATAGGCTTCTTTAGTCTTTCCATGAAAATTAAGAGTGAAGTGTTGAAAGTTTTTTTGCGTTCAATCCACGGAGAATGGTAAGTTGCTTCTATTACTTGTCCACTCTTAAAACAAGGCATAAAAATAATATTAATATAATATAATACAGTATTTAGAAGTAAAAAGGCAAAAAAATATATTTTTTATATTCCATTTTTTTCCCGTAGGTACACAAATATTTTTCCGTGGAGAAATATGTTTTATTCCATACAAACAATTCAACTTTTTAACTTGAAAACACTCTCCCGGACGCCCTGTACATTCAAGCAGATTAATAAACTTCTTAAACGCCTTATGCTGTGTATAAAAACGTAGGTATATCCGCGAACCAAACCACGAATTAAGGCTCTGGCTACACGAGCGGTTCTCCCGCGGCGGGAGAACCGCTCAGGGCCTTAGGGAAAGGAAACGCACGTGGCGTTCCTTCGCGTTCATGTTCGTGCATATATGTATGTATATACGCAGTATTGCACACCATCCGTTTTAAAGCACTGCTGCAGGACTACATGCAGAGTCTCTGCAAGGATCGTTAGTAGGCAAGACCGCCAGCCCAATTATCATTATTCACAACGTCGGGTCGTCGGAATAATAATAATACGGTTGGGGGTTCTGCAAGCAGTCCTGCAAGTAGTTGATACTTTTAATCGGATGGTGTGTTAGGCATTTTACAAAGGGAAAAATCATATCATTTCATATCAATTTAGTTACTACTTAGATTATGTCTCGTATATTGAAATAGAACGGTTAAAATAAAATTTGTTTACTCACTATCATTGAAATATCATTGCCAGTTCTGCAAATGAAAAATATTTGTGCCAACATCGCTATCAGGTAAAGTATCTTTGTGGAAAATTTTAGGCTTGAAGGATTTATCTAGAAATAAAACAAAATTGATAGTATCTTTTCATTAATTTAAAGTATTTGTACCATTTCTTTTTTAGAGAGTTCTTGAAAGTTTCACTCCGTTAAATTTGATAGTTTCCGTGGTTTATGTCTGCTATGTGTTTCGCTCTCTCTTCGCTCAAGTTATAGAAGAAAATTTTACAAATAATTTACATTTTCTTAGTAGTAGTGCATGCTCACATTACGCTGCCGGCTGTTATGTGGAAGTCCATAGACAGCAAAGGCATAGGAGGCCCTGGGAAAACATTTTCCCTCGGGGCCTATGTCATCTTTGGGTATGCTATGTGGAAGGCCTTTTTAGGGAAAGAAAGGAGAGGAAGTTCTGGGAAGGAAAAAGGAACGAAGGGTGAGTAGGAATCTGGGGTGTCAATGTGTTCAGGAGTGACGGATATTATAAGAATCCATTCCTCCCACTGCGGTCCGAGGCGATGGGTCGAGAGAGTCCGGTTTGGGACGTCAAAGGGTTTTCCTCAATCAGTCTCTCCCGATCCGGCCCGCCACGCAGTATGTGAGCAAACGCATCCACCGTCAAGACCTACATAAACCTTATCCTATGAACCATTTTAAGTTAAACGTAGCAAACCATTTTGATCTGTGGCAGGGGTGTTACCCTGCAAATATCCCAAAAAATTCCCTGCATCCCCGTTCCCCTCCCGCATCCCCTTACCCTCCTGCGTTTCCCCTTCCACCTTCCCCGCCTTCCCCCTATCTCGTCGCCCTTCCCGCGAACCTCTTCTTCCCCTCCTGCCATCCCTCTCTGCCGCTAAAATATAAGAAATACACTCATTTTCAAACCACTCGCGCGCTACCTGTAGTAATTTTGCATACAAATTTCGTAACGCCAGAGCTTGCCATTATATATAGAAACACTCTTGAGCTAAAATGCAATGATCTGTAAAAATTTTGAGTCAATGTATTGATTACTTTCCGAGATTTGCGAACCCAAACATACGGAACGGAAATATTTTTTTATACAAATTTCATGAGCTTACCATTACATATATATAGAAACACTCTTCTGCTAAAATACAATGTTCTGTAAAATTGTCGAGTCAATCCGTAGATTACTTTCCGAGATTTACGGACGCAAACATGCGGAACCTTTTTTTTTATATAGGTATACGCATTTGACTTTTTTACCTACTATAGGTACTTACCAAGGTTATTTGTAATCCCGTGATGCAAATTATAACGACGCTGGCTGCAAGCTGCGCCAAAATTCCCCAGTGGAAGCATTCTTCCATTTCATGAATAAACCTAAAAAACATTAACGACAATTAAATGAAATCAAAATAATTAATTTGTTTTATTTTTATTTTCGGGAAGTGCAATATTTTAGGTATCTCCTACTTGACAATTTGTTGATGATGCAAAATGTTTCTGACGAGACCTATTTCAATCAGATCGTCAATAGCGGATTTCCTTTGCGACCAATCATGTTTTTCATATAAGTTCATTTCTCTCGCAAAACTCAATTTTCCATCTTCCTGTGATTTTCCTTTTTCCTTGGAGCGTATGATTCTTAAATCTTCTTGTGCGTAGACCTCAATCTGGAGAAACAAACATAATGCATTAGTCGTTTACTTCGTGCTATCTTTTTCTCATCACCCAGGTAGGTACTTATATTTATTTATTTAATTAAATGAAGACAATATTAGCGAAACTCAATCAAAATTTGGATACAGAAAAATCAGAAAAAGATATTGTTACCACTGGGACTCGAACCCAGGTCCCCTAGCTTACATGGCAAGTGCTCTACCGATTGAGCTATGGAACCCATTTCCAATTCGGTCACTTTTAACTGTATCATACTTCGACTAAGAACTGCCAACATCATCTTCATTTTCTTAACGCACATATTATAGGCTGCTATCTTTGTATGGTGGTAGTTTCGTAAAGAAACATTCGATGCAGATGGCGATTATGAAAATATCTATCTTGAAGGCTATAAATACAATAAAAAACTATAAAATGGCCAATAGCAAGGTAAGTACTGAATGTGAAGAGAGATTGATGCAAAGAATATGTTAACATGATATAAAAACATACGTTAACAAAAGAAATATACAGATATATGATAAAAATAGTGCGTAGGCATTTGCAATAAGATAATTTTTCTGATATATAAACAGTTGTTATAAGTATGCTGTTACCTAATGACAAAATATGTGGTAACAACAACTAAGGCTGATAAATAAAAATAGAATACAATACATTGCCATAATAACCTGTTGAAGATTATGAAATGACTCTTAAATGAACAAATAAAGCATATAATAAGTACCAACTAAACTTATCAATCTTAAAGGATATTAACACAATAATATAACTCAGAGCAAGTGAGTACGTAAGCTCTAAAGAGGTTGCGGAGAATGTGATAATATGAAATAAATGCATAAGTACATTAACATAAGAAATATACAGAGATGCGATTAAAGCAGTGCGTAGGCATTTGCAATGAGATTTTTTTTCTGATATATAAACAGTTGTTATAAGTATGTTGTTACCTAATAACAAATTATATTTGATAACAACGGCTAAGGCTGATAAATAAAAATAGAATACATTAAAATATATCGAAATACCTATACTTTTTTTACATCATTTATTCAGCAGGTGTGCTGTACAGATTAGTCGTGTAGTTTCAATATCCTTCAACAGAAGTCGTTAGTATAGTTAGTTATATATACGAAGTTTTGTGGTGTCTTAACAGATGTCAGTTCAGTGTTATTTTTAGAAGAGTTTAATTTATCGTCGTTCGTGTAGAAAGTACGAACGGTTATGATTATAGCCGAAGACCTCTGGTGGTCGAGCAGGAGCAGACGCCATCAGTTTCGCGGCCCGTAGCGCCATAAGGGGTTAGTATATTTATGCGCCAGAATAACTTAGAGCTTAGAGCCTCCTGGAGTAAGGACCTCTGGTCTAGTTAAGCATTCATTGTAAACTTTACGATTAACGTACATAAATCAACTTGTAATCTCAACGAATCTCCATCTTATTTGGAAGTTTCCTAACACATTTCTACTATCTAGTCTTAGGCTGGGTTCACACGGCATTGTACTGCACATTTTTTACACTATTCGATTTTAAATGTACAATCAGCGGGATGTTCACATAGTAAAATTGTATTCGTGTAAAAATAACTGATCTCAGTTTGTTACATCGCCCACCGCCTTGCACCGAAGTTGGAGGGATGGATTCATACGTCCGTCACTCCTGGACACACTAACCCCCCAGATTCCTACCCACTCCTCATACCTATTTCCTTCCAAGAACTTCCTCTCTTTTCTTAAAAAACACTCCACACAGCATCTCCTAAGATGACATAGGCCCCGAGGTAAATTATTTTCACCAAGGCCTCCTGTGTGAAGCTAATGTAAAAAAAAATAGCAATCACTCCATCTGTGACGGATCCTTGCTTTGTTGGACTTTTGTACAGGTTTCGTAGTTAACGGCTTCGCCGTCGGCATAACAGCAAGTTTTAGATTCATCTTGTAAATCAAGAATCTTATATATCGAAAGATTTTTTTTAATATAAAACCATAATTTTATCCCACAAAACGGGATTTTGTTCCACTAAACCAGTGATGGGCAAAGTACGGCCCGCGGGCCAGCTCCGGCCCGCAAAAGAATTTGATCCGGCCCGCCGACGATTTTTCGAAATTGTAAGTATGCCTATTATATATATACTATTAATTTCGAAGGATCGTCTGCATCAAAATATAATTTTCGCGGGCTATTATAGCCAGCTGAATAAAGTATATTATTTGAATTTGAAAAAGAAGCCATTTCTAGATTTCAATTGTCTGAAATCATTTGAAAATCAGATGTTTCTGTTTTATAACTTCATTGAGAAGAATGATTTAACGCGCTTAGAATCAGTGGCACCAGTGAGCGAGAGCAAACTGAAAGAATTCAGTCAGGCGTTGAAGAAACTTAACACAGAATTTGAAAGTACGTATCAAGATTTTAAGAATATTCAGTCATCGCTAGATGTTTTTTCAATGCCGTTTAATGTGATCCCGGAAAATATCCCTGCAGAATTGCAGTTAGAAATTGTTGTATTGCAGTGCAACCCCCATTTAAATCAATTGTTATTAAATTCTGAAAAATTAGATTTTTATAGAACACTGCCGAAAACTGAATATCCAAAGATAATTGATCACGCCAAGAAAATAATAGCGATGTTTTTGGGTCTGCGAACAGACTTTTCGACCATAAAAATTGCGGAAAAACTCAATCAGAAATCGATTAACTGATGAGCACATTTTCTCGCTGCTAAAGGTTACTTCTTTGCAGCTCAAACCTGCATTTGAAGATATTATGGCTAATCAAAAACAATTTCATATGTCTCACACACCTATCATAGCAGGGCCTTCGAATAAATGTTAAATAATTGTAATCTGTAACTTATATTAGCGTTTGTGTGTAAAGTTTTATAATTAAAATATACATTTTAAAACAAAATGCATTTGGCTATACTCCTGGCCCTCCTCTGAAATTTTTCAAAAGTTCTGGCCCCCCATGAAGAAAGTTTGCCCACCACTGCACTAAACAAATCAATAAATCGCTATCTATAGAAGATTCGCCGGCCATTTTGTAATAATAAACTTGAAACACGCGCACTCCCTTTAACAGATAATCCAGCACCTGACGCTTGTTCGGTTGAACTGACGCTTGGTGTGGTATCGCGTCGTGTGAAAGAAACGATGTAATACTATACGGCATGCGCCACTGCAAACCGAAAACGTCATTCATTCGATTTGCATGAAAATTCCGGTGAGTATTCGATAAACGTGTTTAGCTGTGAACATTTTTCTGCAATAATATTACTAATTCGGCTGGCGGTGTGCCCATGTGCTTGTGCGATTTGCAGAAACTGCATGCAATCCTGCAGACAGCACTTTACCCCGTGTAAGGCAAATATAGCAATAACGACAATAATGGTGTGAGGTTTTTCTGGGTCTGTGTTCATCAGATGATACAAATTACATTGATGAGGTTGTCTTTCAATATCTCAAGCTGTGCGCAGCCAACAGCCGTCATGCTGGTGGAGAGCCTGTCTATGCTGACGTTAATCATCGCACTGCACCAGATCCCTCCTATCTGGTAGAAATATAGTAACTCGTAGTAGGGCGTCTTGTCTGCTGGGATAGGATACCTGAAATGGAAAAGGATAAATTAATATAATTATTTTGAGTTCACCGTGTGATGTAGATTCATCAGTTTCCAGCTCGTACCACGAGTTTCCTGACACCGCGAATGAGGGAAAAGGCAATATACAGCAAGGTAAACACCAAAAGCGCCCATCACATTTCTTGCTTTCATCTATCAACTGTTTTAAGAGGGGTTGTTTAAAAAAAATTTGAACAATTCAACAAATATTTTAAGTTAATTTCCTCGTTCTATGTAAATTCTATTAAAATTGTGTTTTTATGTCATTATAGGCCAGTTGCTTCATAAAATGGAGGGGGAGTTGGCGAGGGGAAGGGGGGAGGGGGTGGGGGGGGTGTTGGGGGGAGGAAGGGAGGGGGGAGGGGGGGGCGAATATGCGAGCGAAGCCGGGGGCAAAAGCTAGTTATTATATATTTCTTCAATTAACTTTATCAATTACAAACATATGTGTAATTGGTAATGAATGTTACGTGCATCTTCAATAAAAATTCCAAATCACGTCTAACTCCGTCCGCATAACCACCTAACTCTTCAACCGGAGCCGGCAGACCACGAAAAGACCGCGACAAAGGAAATGTCTCACTATTTAAGCCTGGATCACATGCACCGAGTATATTGGCGAGACAGTAAAATGGTACTAGGCCGAGACAGTTGGACAGTAGGCCGGTGGTTGGCTTGGCACTCGGCCTAGTAAGTAGAACAGGGTCCGAGTGACCGTCTCGCCCTTTTACTCGGCCGAGCGCTCGCCCGAGTACTCGGTGGTGTGTTCACGTACCTGTCTCGCAGCGCACTGTCTCGCCTATCTACTCGGTCTGTGTGATCCACGCATTACGCTATCCTCTCCACAAACCTACCAAACGATATGCGAACTGCTATTGGCCAATGTCCACAGAGCGAAATCTCAATTCGGAAATAATTACGATTACCAATTTCCGATCACGTCGAATTAAATGCCGAGAAATTGGTCGTAATTATAACCAATAAATAAATATCAGCGCCAAAAAATGAACCTGTGCTAAAATAATAACCTGAAAACTGACGTCTACCTGTATTTTCCGCAGTTTGAAAAAAAAAATCCAAAAATGTTTTGAATTGATTCAAATATTTTAATTTGTACATTTTCTTATAATAGCAATAAAAATAACGAGAGATTGAGGTTTCGGAGAATTGAACTGACTTGGCAAGGACTATCACATATAATTTTGGCACATCTGACAAAATATAGCAATCAGGAAAAATACCTAATTAACAAATCCCAAAAAGATGGGGAGGTTTTTTGCTATAAACATTCAAGTCGGGCTGGTCCTATAAATATGGAGCCCAATTGTAAATCCTATAAATATAGAGCCCAATATATGATTACAATTCAGTTCAAAACTATTACCGAAGAAACAACAAGCCTTCTACAAATCAAGTCTCCAAATTAAAATATTTATAAGTCTTTTATTCAGTACTACATTCAGATTCTTTCCCATATATGGGAAATGAAAATCATTTTCGCACACTAGTAAATTGATCCCTTCGAAATTCTCTGAAAGGCTCTTTGACACCCTTCAAAGTTATCCGGCACCCTTCAGAAATACAGTATCTGTAATCTGTACCTACATGCGTCACCACTCGTCTCGTACACAACCCATATCGTTAAAATTATTAATTATTCAGTTTGTAAATTGCGTTTACCAGGCTTTGAAGGGGAGAATCTTCTCTTCGGGTGCAGCATCGATCAAGGGGAAAATAGCCCAAAGAGAGATAGTAAATGCAGACATAAACAGAAATAGGAAATACTCCGCAACTTGAAATGAAGCGAATGTGTTGAGAATCCTGTAAAGTAAAAGATATATAAAAACATGAAAATGGGTTCTCTTTGATTCTGGCAACACATACATAGTCTTCAACTAGAATTTCATAACTGCACTTCTAATAAGAGAATATTTTCCTTCGAAATGTGTCAGCAGATGAATCCAAAATTGAAAATTTACATTTTCAACATAAAATTGATTTAAATGCGGCATATTAAAAGTACACTCAAAACATGAAAATGTTTTTTCTTTGATTCTGGCAGCACATACAGAGTCTGCAACTAGATTTTTATAACAGCATTTCGAATAAGATAATGTTTTCCTTCGAACTGTGTCAGCAGATGAATCCACAATTGAAATTTTACATTCTGAAAACTGGTTTAACCCATCAAATAATAAGAAAAAAATATCTATAAACTTTTGCCTGTCAAGGTTGGCGCACAAAATTCCCGGTTCTTCCCATGCATTTTAAATGTTCCTTTTTATTAGTTACTTTTTTACCATTTAGCAAAAAAACAAAATTGTTCTAAAATCTAGATAAAATAATTTTTCCGACGTGCTTATAGAACATTTATGTTTCTAAATATTAAAATTTTGATATTGGAAATGTAAATTGGCTCAAAAATACACACCTGCGAATATTCGAATTAGAATACTTAAAATAGAATAAACTAAAAATTTTAATTACAGATTCCTGTTCTTAATTTTTTTTTAATAAAACTGTCTCTTCAGTTTTTATCGCATTCACAGAATTTTATTTTAAAATTAAATGTGTGGGACAATTAGCGTCTCTGTGACTAAACGGGTTAAATTAAATCTGTATGTGGCGAATTAAAACTATACTCAGAATATGAAAATGGTTTCTTTTTGATTCTGGCAGCACATACGTAGTCTGCATTTAGAATTTTAAAACTGCACTTCGAGTGAGGGAGGTCTAGTAGAGGGGCGGGTATGTGAAGGATAACTTCCAATACACTTCAAATAAAATAATGGTCTCCTTCGAAATGTATCAGCAGATAAATACACAACTGAAATGCAATCGTTACATTCTGAACACAATTCTGTTTTTAATTAAGAGTGAATTTGTTTACGAGTTCAAAGCTTTAATATACGCCTGTCTCAACACATGTATACCCTAGTGAGACAGGCATCGAATAATATAATGTAAACAAACCTTATAAAGATAAATAAAAAAAATCTATTTCTCTCATAATATGCGTACGGTTTTCCTACGAATTACGAATTTTGCAGCTTAAAAAAATATAATTATAGACATTTATAATAAATAATAAAAGAAAGCGTTGGATTCGCAAACGAAAGTATCGTAGAACATTTTCAAATAATCATTATATGTACATTTAAAAAAAATAACTTAGTGTACTCCCCCCACGCTACGCACCTGAGGTACAACGATGTTTATATTATGGTTCTCTCTAATGATAATTATATATTCTTAAATAATTTATAAACATTAATATTGTCAAAATTTGCCGCCCCCCTTAAAAGTGCCGCCCGGAGCGGGCCGCCCCCCCCCCCCCCCTCACGCTACGCCACTGGTAGGTAGGTACTATTAAAGTATCTGCGGGCCCTGTACAGTCCGCAATACAATAATAGCGCGCTCCCTCTGCCTTTATCATTCATATTTATGGTGACCGGACAACCTAACAATTTACACTTTATCACTATTTAAAAGTTACTAAGTTATGAAAAAAAATAACATAAAATTGGTTAAATAGATTAGGTTAGATCATAGATTCTCAACCTTTTTTTGCCCACCGCCCACTTTGAGAATATTATTTTTTCTAGCGCCCCCTAACTCGTGAATCTGAAACAGCAATTGTCGTCACAATTATATTTACCACAACGGGGGGGGGGGGGGCGTTATAGGATGGGGCAAGATAGGATATTATAATAATAATTATTTTTTTTAACTTCTTACACCATTACAAATTTGAGTTTATTACATGTAAGAAATAACGCCATATAAATATATAAATATTTTTCAAAAAGTTGTTCACTAATATTTACATAAAAGATAATATTATACATAAAAAATTTCAAGAAATATGGCAATTTAAAAAAAAAATCAGGCGGTGGTGAAGATTTCCTTAGAAGGGGAAGACTCTTTCAAGAATCAAAAGAATTTCCCTTTTGAATTTGTCCTCACTGACGCCAAATATATCAATCTCGGAGGAGATTTAGTTCGGGAGCAATATACTCCTCCCTACAGGGAGAACCATTGGCAGGTTAGTCTTACAAGCAGGAAGATAGAATTATCTATGATGACGCTGTCTAAGATAATCATCTGTAACATAGAGACTCACGCGCTCCAAAATAGCTGAGTTCTGAATATAGCCTCGCAGCAGTCTGAATAAGTGGGAGGTGGCACACCCCTCTCTTCTGAGCTACAGGGAGTGAAATCCTAGCATGCCCAGAAGAAAGTTCGTCGGGTAGAGCCATAGATAGTGGTCGTACTCCCTCATGCAGAGAAATCTTAGATACTTTATTTGGACCCTCTCAAACATGAGGGAGCACCCCACCTCATGAGGATTCTAGATAAGCGAACCACTCTCCAGCCTACTGCGGACCAGGGAGAAGTATAAAATCTTCAAAGCACGGGTATCCCGAAAAATTCTGACGGTCATGAGAGGATGAAATATCAACTTACTTTCATTCAAAGATACTTTATATTTGAAACTCGTTTGAGATTATGACTGAACATAGTGTACCGGTGATAGGTGAGACTGGTAAGCTCTGGTAAAAGTCAGAACTACGCATTTCAAGACATTGAAAAGAAGCTGGTTTCGTTGACTCCATTCTGAAATGTTATCAACATCAGCTTAAAGGCACAGGCAGTCTTATTAGAAGAAAAAATTTTAGATCGTCAGCGAACAGCAAAAAGCAAGAAAAACGGATGACTCCAACAATGACATTAATGAAAATGGAAAAGAGAAGAGGCTCTAGGATCGATCCTTGGGGAACCACAGAAAAACAATACAGTCAGCAGATTGGAAGATTCCATGTGCGACAAGTTGCTTTCTGTTCTTGAGGTAACTTTTAAAAACTTTAACGTCCAAAGGGAAAAATTCCAACTGGGCAAGTTGTGTGAGTAAGATATCGTGATTCACAGTATCAAAGGCTTTGGAGAAATCGTTATACGAACAGTCTACTTGGTATCCACTGTCTAAGGACCTAGCAAAATAGTTGGTGAAAACCATCAGATTGGTTTCAGTAGATTTTCCTTTCCCGAAACCATGGTGTTCGGGGATAATGTATGCGTCTATCTGAGGCATAATGAATTTATGAATTAATTTTTCAAATAGTTTAGCAGTAGCTGATAATATGGCAACAGACTGGCCTATCATTTTTCGATTAACTTTTTCGAACCTTTCTTAAAAATAGGACAAATTTTTGAAGTTTTCCATAAATACTTCAGGAAAAGTGGAAGTACTGATAGCTAAGTTAAAGATAAGATATATAATGGTGTATTTAGAAACTCTATGCACCCTTTAATAAAAAATACGGGAACGAAGTCTTGTCCGATAGAGTGTGAGTTCTTCATGAGACTTATGGCACTCATAATGTCAGATTCCGTAAACATATCAAAATGTTTGAAGCCCCTCACCCCCTGCGTTAGCCACACTCAAGCCACGAAATTCCTGATTACCTTTTATCATGGTGTGTTCAAGACCACCATCCTTCAGAAGGGGTTTTATATAGTGCCAAAACATCTTGGGATCACGTGTGATGTTTTCCTCGATTTTAGACACGTAGGTTCGATAGGCCACTCGAACCTCAGGCCTAACTAACGCTCGGTAAAAACTTAACAGATCGTATTCACTCTGAAGACCTCCAGTTTTCTCCAGAACGCTTATGAAGGGCGTGTTTGATCTCTATATTCGAGTATATTATATTTTTTTTTTTTTTTTTTTTTATTATTTTTTATTTTCATTAATATGTTTTACATGTTGTTAAATGATAATTTTACATCTTAGTTTTTTACTACTTTTCCATTTAAAGCATATGCTTGTGTATGGAAAAGGAGTGTACATAAATGTGGTTATTACTTAGTACTTAAATAATTCATTTACATAAATATATGTGTGTTGTAATCGTATATAATAGTATATATTTAAAGAGAAGAAAGAATATTATGGAAAACCAAGGATATTTGTATACATTTAAATAAAAGAAATAATATTATGGAAAACTAAGGATATTTGTAAGGATAATTAAGTGGCATTAGTTTTTTTCTTCAGAATATTTTTAAAATGTCTCTTGACAGAGAGCAGTATTTGGGTTTTATCATTAATGCTTCTGATTTCTTCTGGTAGACGATTGAAAAAAGTTCTATGACTTCTCTCGAGAACCACTTCAGATACTTGCCACCACCACCGCTTGTCGTTAGCAAACGAAGCGCACTAATTTCCTCGTTAATATCCATTAGGATAAACTTGTAAATCATTTAAATAATTTAAAAATTACGGCGCGCGGCGAAAAAGACGTACGTCCTGCCGTCAAACTATCTGGAGCACTGATGGGGTGGGATGGGTTTCTCTGGGTCTCCTACCGCCCCTCTGGGAGTCTGAAACGCCCCCCAATTTGCTCTTTGTCTTCCACCGCCCCCCTGAAGGTCTGAAACGCCCCCAAGGGGGCGTTATCGCCCACGTTGAGAACCTATGGGTTAGATTATGGGATTTTTTTTTTCATCATTTTTAATGACTTTAAAAGGGGGTGTTGAAATGTCACTTCGTTGGGTTAGAACCGATATTTAGTTATCTCTCTTTCATTCCATATTCAATAAACTTCTTATTTTTGAAATTTAGTTAAATATAAAATGTTATTTTCTTACGGCAAGTGCGCTGCCCGACTTGGCGCGAACACATCGGAATTCATAGATTTGGTCAGATGAACGGCTTTGTCTTTATTCCTTATAAAAACTATCATTTTTATACAAAGAGTCGCTTCCGTCAGCAGAAGGAACGAGGCCTCAGCGATTTTTTCTATGTCCCCCCAAACATTGACCATGTAAATGATTTGGAAAACGGCGTACAGGTATTGCGTAGAGAGCAATAAGATGGCAGAATATATAAAATAAATAATGTGGTTGCTTTCTTTTCTCCAAAGACCACAGACGTGCAGCAACATTAAAGGCAACTTTATGTATTTTTCCACCAAGTTTACTGATTCGGGGTGCTCCATCTTTCAGAGATGCCCTAATACTGACCAGCAAGACAACAGATATAGGATTTGGTGGACATCTTTCGGGTGATTGGTGATTGACAATTAAATAATCATCTCAATTACTCATTGGGGAGACTAAAATACAAGGAGGGCGCGTGAGGCACTACACGAATTAACTAAAAGCATAAAAGATAGAATGGTAGCAGGTAAAACATATTGTCGTTATTACAAATAATGGTACAGTGGGGCGACTGCTCAATTTTCAACGTAAAACTAAATAACTTTTTCATGAAAACATTTGCGTACATGTTTAAACAATCGAAATTTATTATTTTTAAAAAAAAGTGGGGATTCAAAAAAGGGAAAAAAACGGTGATCACCTTTCAATGACTTGATACATCTGCCATTTTATAGAAGCCTATTAGTCCTATTACAATCAATCAAATCCAAAAAAAAATTAAAACACGAGTTTTATTATTCAAGTAGGTACTTAGATATCGATTAGATATTAGATCATTTAACAGTTCTTGTACTGCGGTACACTGGTGTGCCGTGAGCCGGATACGGATGTGACGCGATCAAATACATAATGAAAAATTATTTAGTTATAATATTGTCTATTCTTCAAAATATAGTATAGATAAATATAATTTTTAACGGTCTCCCAGCGCGCCTGGTGCCAACTGGTGACAACTGCATAGTATGCTTTGTACACGCCCACGTCCAGACCGAATTAGCCACAGAACATAGAATAATGACCCTTCGGCGCGCCGAGGAGTGCTCATGCACGTGAGTTATGCGGATGCACGTGCATGCGCTACGTCGCATTCAGCGTTGCCAACTTGACGAATTTCCCGTCATATCTGGTTATATCGTCATTATTGTTTAACGGAATTTACGGGATAACGCATTTCCTGGCGGGATCGAATAAAATAACAATCGATCGAATAAGTACATAATAGACAACCCCCCCCCCAGCCCCTCCCCCCCTCCCCATGGGTCGGATGCAATAATATGGTGATTTAATATCTACATATTTTAGCTATTGATGTGCCGCGGAATTCTAGGAATAACTTTTGTATGTCATAGATGAGAAAAGGTTGCGGAGCACTACTGGTTAAGTGCCTGTAACTTATGAATTTTGGGCGTGTAAATAGCCCAGAACTCTTGAGTATAATACTCAAGAAAAAAACGAATGTGCATTTTGTCTTGCGTCAACCTAAAATTACAAAGATAATGGATCCGGCAGGAACTCAATGACAACAAAAAAGAACACTGACCTTATCGTCGATCTCTGCTGCAGATGGAAGGCCTTCACATCTAGTCCATTCACATGGATCAATCGTATATTTTAATATAGCGCACATAGGTCTGATGTCAAACATATACATCGGGTTCAAAATTCACACTGAACGCAAGAACTCCAAAATCACAGAAAATCACGAGTCACTCACTAGAGGTAACATATTGTCGTATTATAAACATTTCATTGTTATCCACAACTGCAAGCGGGTGACATTTTTTTTCTCACATCTCTGCTGATTCCCGTCAAGCACGAAGGCCTAGCCGGTCCTCAAACCAAACACTGTCTCGCCGTTTGCACTATACGTAGGCGGCTGGATAGTGCATTCCGCTGTCCAAAGCGCCCGCCATCATCAACACTTTGCAAAGAAAACGCATTTATTAAAATAATAAATAAAATCTGCACAGATTACAATGCTCAACCAACTACTGTACAATATAAATGATATTATACTGAATATTATAATCGTTTAGGAAATTTATAAATTGCTATTAATTCTCTTTAATTGTTCTCTGTCTGAAAATATATTTAAATACAGCTTCACAATTCAACCAACAATGTGTTAGAAACCAACTATTTTGAGACTTACTTTCGAAGTGTGATTATATTATAAAAAACATTTATAAGATGCGGATAATTTCTGAGTGGTGCGTCTGAGCGAGAATTATGCAGAAATCGCAAATGACATAGTCGCCCCGTTTTACGATGTTATAAAATTTAACTCTGTGGTCTACACTGGAAAATGTTTAGTTGTTTGTGTCCATTTTTTCCCTTGTAGGAATACTTTCATCTAAAGATTTTTCCAGGAGTTGCAAAGGCTCTTCGAAAGTTTAAATACAATATGAATAATGTTAAAACATTTATCTGTAAAAATATTTTTCCGCCACCACAGATGAAAATCGTATGGCGCAGGTAATTATTTATCGATTATATAATTATTTCACGTCTATTAGTCAATACAAAATAATTTCCAGTCAGTTATCTCAAACCTCAAATTATTAAACGTAATTTATCTAACAGCCCTACGCCCTATGATTTCCACGGCTCGGCTTTGTTTTGAAATACTGTGGGCGTGTTGGGAATAATTGATTTGAAAATTGTTTTCTATACTTTTAGTTTAAATTCCTCGCAATTATTTTCCAACGTAGGTAGGTACCAATTAAATCAATCCAATGAAAATTATTATACGTGGGTTTCTTATATAGCACTGCCATTGCCAGTTATCATGAAGATATTTTTACATTTAAAGCCAGATAACCCGTCGTATGCGGCACTTTCTAGAGTGGAAGATACTCTCCGTAACGCTCTGGTGAAAGACCACCATTCAGAATTGAAAAGTTGCTTAAAATGGCTTTAGGTACTTCCCCATCTTTCTGTTTGCCCTCCCCACTACCTTCAGCCTCACAACATACCCCAATTGGGAATGCCATAATCTGGCTGACTCCAGACGGGAACAGTTGGGACTCTTGTGCGGTATTCACATAAAAAAATTAAACATTATAAACTGAGGATAAAAAATAAAATTAGGTACAATTCAAGTATGTAGTTTCAACATCATATAAAATTGTACAAAGGAGTTCAATAAGTGTGTATAATAACAATGCTGTGAAATAAGTAAGTACTTATAACTAATGTTAAAAATATACAATATCAACAAATTATTACCTTTTTAGTTTTTGTAAATATTTTAAATATAAATCAGTGATATGGTTTTTTAAGCCTCACCTCACCAACGCCGGCGCTAGGATTTTTCACCCCACTAATTCCGGGTTAATATTTCTTTCATAAAAAAATGATCATGATTATGTTATAAAAGCTTTGATCACCAGAAGATCGACCACCACAACACGGGCATGTGCCTAGCATAGTGGTCGAAAAATCCCCAATGTATATAATGAAAAATCTAATGAATAAAGAAAAATTTAAAAAAAAACCATGCAGATACGAAGTATCATAAATTTTCTGTTGAGCAGGCAGCAAATTTTGCAAGGATCATGGAAGGAAAAACGTCTGATGTTACAGAGTGCATGAATGTAGAAAACAATAAAATTGCCGAATAGAACAGAAAAAGATTGAAAGCCATTGTTGAAACAATTATTCTTTGCGGAAGGCAAGAAATAGCACTAAGAGGAATTCGTGATTCTGGAGAAATTGGGATAAATTTGGATAAATGGACCGGAAACACGTGGCTGTCGAAATATTTGCAGAAATGGTTCCCGTTATACGCGAAACACTTGAGGCACTTCAAGATGCTGCTAGTAGTGACGTCGCTACTCAAGCATACCATCTTCAAACCGCTATGGATAACAGCCAGTTTATTGTTTCTTTAGTTATACTGAGAAAAGTTTTTTCATATACAGCAAACCTTAACAAAGCAATGCAGAAAGTCAATGTCAATTTGACCAACATTTGCGAATAAACAAAAACTGTAAAAACGACTTTACTAAATGATCGGAACGAAAGTCAGTTCGCAATCCTTTTTGAGCAAGCACAGCAGATGAGTTCAAGCGATATAGTTGTGCCAAGAATATCTGGAAGGCAAACCAGTGGCGGTTCTTCACAGGGGGACAATGGGGACAGTCCCCACCAGTTACACTCAAAACCTACTAAAGGGAATAACAGTCGATGCTTTGTCTTCGCCAAAATGAATTAATTCTTTAAACATAAAAGTAATTAACATTTGCTGAAATAAAATACAAACAATTATTCCGGATGATTTTAATAATACGCTACGGGCGTACAGCGAACAATGTACGGCGCAAAAAACAGCAGGTCTATTTGTCAGTGCGCAGAATCTAATGCGCACTTGGGGGACGATCCGAACTATCCCCATACTTTCCTTGCGTTGTTTCGCGATCGTATGCAACTGCGCATGCACAGTAGTATGTGAATTCAAGTACCTTCGGGGACAATCCTTTGGATCCCCATAGAACCATTTGTTTGCGATGTTACGGGCGGGAATCGCTCGCGTTCAAATTAGTTTGATAATAATCTTGCAAGGTAAAGCTTTATTTTTATTATATTAAATTGTAAATTGGCATATATCTATAGACATTTTATATTATTTTGTGTTAAATATATCCGACTAGCATGATTAGACCATCAAAATTTTTTTTTGAGAAATTTTATATTATATTCTACGGGTGGTGAGGTTATAGTACAGTACGTAAAAAACGTCGATCCCCACCACTAAAGAAGTGCTCGAGCCGCCACTGAGGCAAACCCTGCGCAATAATATTGCAGAAGAAACTGCCGGAATATACCTACTACCGACGAAATGTGTTTTCCCTTTCATTGATCATGTTATTACAGAACTCGACGCTCGTTTTAAACCACAGGAATCGACGATCGAAGAATTCAAATGCTGCTACCTGAAAAAACCAGTAATTACTCTAGGATAAAAGAAAATCTTTAAAAGATTGCACAAACATTTCTGGGTGGGGAAAATGAAGGCACTATATTTCTGAGTGAATATGAGATATGGCACAATCACTGGAAATCTGTAGCACAAAAACCTGCAACTGTAATCAACGCTATCGATAACTACGATGATCAGTTTTTACCTTTAATAAAAAAGCTTCTCATTATTTTAGCCACACTCCCAGTGTCCACTGCAACCCCTGAAAGATCTTTCTCTACCTAAGAACTTACCTAAGAAATAAAATGGGCGATGAAAGACTTACTGGTCTGGCTTACACCGACATCTGGCGGTGCAACTTGATTCCGAAGAAATTATTAATCAGTTAGTAATAAAACGTAAAAGACTAAATTTATTACTTAAAAGTTTCAACTTCGTTACTTTTGAATAAATATTGTAATAAATACATTACATATAACTTTTTTTATTTAAAGGCGCCTACTTAGAGTAGCCTAAGTTATATATTATAGATTACCCGCTACTGTAATTGCGTGTTATAGTCGCAGGCAATGTTTAATATGTAAATTATAGATTTAATTGGCGTTAGAGCTTTTTTTTACTTTGGCTTACTTACTTACCCCCCCCCCCCCCCCCCCTTGTCAAAGCTATAGCTACGTCCGCGTGAGTCATTATTAAAACTTTCTTATGTTTGCATTAAAAAATATTGTTTTTCAAAAATTGTATGTTTATTTCGAATTATAAAATTTGAAAGTGTATTTCATCACCTTTTAGAAAACAGTTTTTGGTTTTCGGATGCGTTTAGAAATATTCCATAAATTTTGATTTTATTGCAAAGCGGAAATATTTTGACCTTCCGACAAAATAGGCCCGTGGCCAGTGGTCGAACTAACTAACTAACTAACCATCAAGCCGTTTCCCCGCAGGGGTAGGCAGAGAGGACGGACCGCCAAACAACTCGGTCTTGGCACACACTCCTTGCCTCGTTCACATTCATACATCGTCTCATACATGCTCTTCTATTATTCTGACTCTCGACATGGCCAGACTCAAGTATCTGATTCTTTTGGTCGTGCCATGTCTTTCTCGGGCGTCCCCGATTTCTTATACCATTCACATTTGCGTCATATATTCTCCTTACACTCCTTTCGTCGTTCATTCGCTCTACAAGCCCAAACCATCGGAGCGTTCCTTTCTTGATCTTAGCCATTACGCTTACATCAGCCTTGCATTCTTTGCGGATCTCCACGTTTCTTTCACGATCATACATGGTTTTACCACACATATGCCTCAGGGATCTCATTTCTAATATTGTCCTGTGAAAAATACTTATAATTTCAAAAATGTCAAATAAAATAATTTTCTGTTAAAAATATTGTTTAGTGGGTACCTACTTAATTGCTTGTCTAACTTTTCACACATCCAGTAAGTTCCAATGACACTTAAAATCAGAGCAGATTTGGGTTAATTGCATTAGATTTTACTCAGGACTAACTAACGCACAGCGCAAACAAGCAAAATTAGTATGTTTGAATAATGCAAACCTACTTCACATACAGAGATTCCTAAACCTATTTAATATTTTGTCTCCATTTTTTAGATTCTTCGATCATCATATTCGTATTTTGCAGTTCTCCAACAATTGAACACCAAAAAATGAAAACTTACTACGAAAAATTCTGTCATTTAAATTGTATTGTTAGACTAGCGTTGTTGGATTTTGCTTTAAGAGCCAAGCAGGGCAATCGACTTTGCCGAAATTGACCAAAATAGTTAAAAAAAATTGTCGCTTGTGTCGCCCTCGTCGCATTTTTAAGTCGATTTCGCAAAATGTTATTGTACTTAACATGGATTTGACTCTAGTATCTGCTCGTAAAAACCCGAAGCTACAACGATCATTCCCGAAGACAAATTAAAAAATATAAGTACATCTTTACCGATTTCGCGGATCGCTAGATTTCGATTTTTCCCTATAATGTGGGGAAATTTCCCTTAGGATTCCCTATTATGATGAAAAATAATTTAAAAAAGTAAAATGAACAGCTTTTTAAAAACTGACAAATATTCACGATTCAAATAGTATGATTTTAAAAGTAAATTGAGAAATGTTAATAGGGTTTAACACTACAATCTATGTTTATTTTTAATTTAAAACATATAAACGACAAAAAATTAACCAAATTCTTTAAAAATCTGAATCTTCTCAATATAATATTGATATTGGAGGTGTATTGATTTATTTTACAAGCATACTAATATTCCCACATTTACAATATATACACAATTTTCCATAAATTCTGGGAATTTTTCTAAGGGCTTCCAACACAAAAAGACACGTGCATGCTTGCCTAGCAAGGAATGTCTCTCCACTTACTGCTGGACTGTTAGGGCTGTCACGACACGGCAATATAAAACACCGTTGAAAAATTAACTTATTTATTTGAAAGTTTAGGTTTTTACAGTAAGGAGCCATAGAAAAAAACAGTTTTTATTAAATGAAGAAAAAAACATATGACTCACTTCAATACTAAACAGCGAGTATTATATGTTATTACTAGCTGGTTCCCAGCATGGTATGCCACTTAATAAATAAATTGTTTCTCCCTGCGTGTTTTTACCCATTCATCCGCTTCCTCTCCCGCGTCCCCTTCCCCTCTCGCGGTCCCACTCCGATTCCTTCACCTTCCCTCTCTCAATCCACTTTCCCCCTTCTCCCGTCCCACAACACCCCTCCCGAGTTCCCCTCCCTAATTCCCCTCCCCCCTCCCGCGAACCTCCTACCCGAATTCCCCTCCCCCTCCCGCATTCCATACATTCAGTTTTCAAACAGCTCGCGTACCACCTACTGCAAATTTCATAATGCCAGAGCTCACCAGTAGTTTTATACAAACCTTGTCCTCACAATAACGAACACAAAAAAAAATTATCCAATTTGGTTCAGTCGTTCGGAAGTTATGCGCGTACATACATTTCGGTGATTCATTTTTATTTATATATAAGATAAAAAGATAGATGATATTAACTACGACGCCTGAAATAAAATTTAAGAGTGACAAACACACACACATACATCCATACAAACTTTCGCGGTTATAATATTAGTAAGATTGTTTTGTATTATTAATATTTACTATGAAATATAGATATTCTGCTATTCGCGGTATATAATGATTTATTATATCGCTTTCGTAATGTTTAGCTTTTGTAAAACGCCTTTTAGGCATATAAATAAATAAATATTTAAGATTCCAGTCTAGAGTCTCATCGAGACAGCGTAATAACAATCTGGTACTGGTACTGCATGTAACTGTCTTTTAATAGTAACCATCTGATTACACGTAGACAATGGCTGAAAAAAACGGAGAAGCCCGAGGAAGAGATGAATCAAATAATTATTTGTATTTGGAAACAAATGTTTAAAAAAACTTTTTCAATTCTTAGCAATAATATTATTTCCGCCTTAAAACTATACCCACTTTTCAGGTAGACTGGATTTCTCAACCTCAAAACTTTACACCAAATCATTTACAACCCCGAGCCACTCCGGGTACTAAGCTAGGTAGTATTTTTACACAAGAAAAAAGATGATGAACTTATTTAAATCTATTAAAAACCAAGGGCACATTTAATAGCTTAGTTAAATTATGAATAATAATAATTAACCATTTATTTGCACAGCCTTTGTGAAACAGTTCGAAATTTGAAATATGACACTCACTTTTTTAATAAAATAATATTTACCCATTGAAATACTTACATGTTTCGAAAAACTAGGACAACACGGATATTTATTTATTATAAACGCAATGATGAGCTTTCACAAAGTGTTTATTTTTTACATGATATTATGACGACATTGAAAAATATTTTACAGTTAGGTACAGTTCTGACTCTCAACTATTTAATAAAAATAATTGGATGATTCGTATAGCGCCGTTTTAGTGAAAAATCACCTCAAGGGCGGTGGTTTGCTGTCTTCTTCTTCTTTTACCATTCACAATCGCTTCATATCTTCTCCTTACACTCCTTTCTTCGTTCATCCGCTCTAAAATACATTAATAATGATTTAATTAACTATATATCATAAGCAAAATAAAGCAATATTGAATTGTTTCAGCCACACTTATAATATATGTTTTGCCTACCCAAGGCAACGCCAAAACTATAACTGTTACCTTTACGCAAATAATTAAAAAGAGCTTCATAAAAAGTAATTGTTTTTTTGATACATATTCATACAGGTATATACATAATAGTACAAAATACAAGAGGGTAACAAAAACCCCACAAAGGCGAAGTGGATATTAAACAGTGGTGGTTAAAAATTTATTTTAACAACTTATTAACTTAACCTCATAAAATATCACAGCGTACAGCTCAAAATAAGCTTAGCTCAAAATTATTTTTATTTTAGTTTTTTCATTTTGGGGCCCTGTTTTTTAGAAAATATTTGTTGTAGAAATTGATATTAATTTTCGTTGGGTTTCACATATTTCACACTTTACAGATAGTTTTGAATTTTTGAAGACGCAAAAGTTGGACTTGTTCACTATTCGATGTTTAGGTATGCTTTATGAATATGAAGATTTTAAAGATAATACTAAAAATATTTTTATTAATCGCGATAAACAAACACACATAAAATTAAAAATCATTTCGTAAAACCGAGTGATGACTGTACCCCGCGCTTTTACCAAATACTCAAAATGATTTTAAAAGGGAGCACGTGGAAAGGGCCAATTTGTTACGGGCGCAGACGTTGATATTATTGTCTCTTTTCACATATTACCTTCAAATCGGCCACATTTGGGACCCTGTGCGAAGCTACAAGCCAAGATGTGCGAAGCTATAAGCCAAGATGTGGGAAGGTACAAGGTGCTAGAGAATGTCACGTATTCGCCACTTTCTTTATCTAATTCCTTTTGACATAATTCCTTCTAAATTAGAGTGAACATATGAAAAAATATAAGCATATGATCGTCCGTGTCCTTGCCGCGCACGTTTTCAAATTACTTTTTGACATGTTTCCTTCAAATTATGCGAACAATTTCTATTGTTTGATTTCATTCATCTAGTGTATATGTATTCTGTCTTAGCACAAACACACTAAAATATTTTAAATACTACCTTACAGAACATAGCGTCGCAGACGACCGCTCGGGGCGAAAGATTTTCGCGTAATGAAAGTAATTCGACGATGCATCTGTTTTTATGTGTTTTGGGTGCATCGAAAAATTAAATATTACCCAATACATCACCGTTTTTTATAATTTAGTTTATTAATTTTATAGTTAAAGTACTACTTACGGTGCTCCAGATTTTATGTCCGGGTTGAATCTTTCCCAAATGAAAGACTTAACCCTTCCACACACTTTTCCACAAATGAATATCTAGTAAATTAACCCAATGTAAGTGCACTATATAAGAATAATATATACAAAACAATACAAGAACAATACGTCAATCCACCAGAAACATAATGGGAAAATATTTCACCGACTCCAGATATTTTCATATCAGAGGGTTCGGCTCTGATGAAATCCTAACTGGTCCGATAAATCCTACTGATCCCTCAATATAAATATTTAAAAAATCTTTCGTAATCCTACATGTATTTAAAATGACCGACTTTTGCATTTTTATGTACAAATTTTTTGACAAATCTAATACGCCTAAATTTTGAATGAGAGAGCTAGGTATAATGCCAGTAGCCGAAATAACAAATGGTAATATTTTTATAGTCTGAGAATGCCAAATTCTTTTAATTTCATTTCCTAAATCTGTATATTTTCTTATTTTTTCAGAAACAGTTTTCTGAATATTACAAGAATTTGGAATAGCGACATCAATGATATAAGTTATTTTCTTAATTTTGTCATGTAAAACTACATCGGGTCTATTATGACTAATTTTTCTGTCTGTTAGAAGAGTTTTATCATAAAGAGAAAATCTACCTACTGAGTCTAGTGTTGACATATTCTTACGTCTGCTATAATTTAATAAAAATCAACATAAAACTGTAGTGTACTCAAGCTTAAAGATCTAAACTATTCCAAATCAAAGATCGCGCTTCAAATCAGTGCGTTTATATCTTGTGAAGTGTTATTTTTTCATGTTTTTTTGTCTTCCCAAAGAAATTGCATGATAACTGTCAAAAAAAAAAACAAATAATAAAAATAAAGCTGTCATTCTGTACTAAAACGAGCCAGCTGTAAAAAATACAAAAGTGCCAAAACTGTGTTGAAACTATCAGTATTATATATCATACAATCAATTTTTATTCACAGCGAAATCACTTTTTATAAATTAATTTCAACATGAATACACTATGCATCGTTTGTGGCAAAAATATTGACAGTCCAGCCGAATTCATATCTTGTGTTGTCTGTGAAAACGGCTACCATCTTGTTTGTGCCGAGATTGTGGAAAACTTACGTGGTGCTCGTAATCATCAATGGAAATGTAAAAAATGTTCTAGGAGTTTTACTAAAAAAAGAGCCAAGAATATGATATTTGATGAAAAAATCGATCAAGAAACGGCATCTAGCGGCAAACCTACCAAGCAGCTATCTCAACCTTCTAAACCTGTAATCGAGCAGTCAACTGACGCGGAGAAATTTCCTTCCTCAACCATAGATGGCGCAAGCGGAATACTTACGTCAGATTATTTCATTTTGGAATTAAATAATTTCGAAAAAACCATTATGGATTTTGTTGAACAAAAATATGAATCGATTATCGCACAAAACAAAGAAATCCTTGATTCAATTCAATTTTTAGCGGATCAGCAAGACCATCTAAAAAAACGCATAACTGACATTGAATCCTCGCAAGTAAAGGTCAATACTGATATGTTAGAATTAAAAAAACAAAACGCTGTATTAGAAAATACTACTTCTCATCAGGACGACAAAATTGACCGGCTGGAGTACATTACACAGATGTGCAATATCGATATAAGAGGGATCCCCGAAGCAAACAATGAAAATATTATGGAAACTCTCAAAAAAATATCAAAAATCATTAATTACGGAGATACCACGATACCTTTACAATCTGAAATTAATAAAATGTACAGACTAGGACCAAAACTGTCCGAGAAAAATCCCAGATCTATAATAGTGTCGTTCAATAGTATTAAATCTCGAGATGACTTCCTACTCAAAATCAAAGAATATAAAAAATCCTATACCTCCAGTTCAAGCAAACTCAATACAGCAGATTTAGGGCTATCACAAGAAGCCAAACGAATTTACGTGTCCGATCATTTAACGCAAAAAGGAAAATTCCTACTCTCCCAAACTAAAAAATTTGCCAGGGAAAATAACTACAAATACTCTTGGACATCTTCGGGGCGCATTCTGCTAAGACAAACGGATACATCCAAAATTATTACGATCAAAAACATCATTGATCTTGATCGAGAAAAACGCCAACAACTGTGACAGTTGATAAAAAGTACCTCAACATTTACTGCACTGCTAAACGAAAATAATCCGGTTAATATCATTTTCATCGCTAGTTTTCATATGAGTTTTTTCTTTGTCTTTAAAAATAATGTATCAATTCAAAATAATGCATTCTTACTCTTTTTAGTAGTTCTTTCATGTAGCAACAAAATCAGTGTGAAAATTGTTTATATCAGAATTCACTATTTTTATTATACGTTACCTCCTTTGACTGTAACTCACGTTTCTTTAACTCTCTCTAAGAACAAATTATATATCTACATAAATAATACATTCAGTACAAGTTTTTATTTGAGTATTACCGCCATCTACAATTCACTCACACTAAGTTTAATTATAATAACTAATATTTATCAAAATAATTCATTCTTACTTTCATTAGTAGCTTTCTCTAGTAACAGCAAAATTATTATAAAAATTACAAATCTTACAATTAAAAATTCTAACCATACTCTTCCTCTAATCAACAAAAATCACGCTGTTTTAGTATTCTTTAAGATTATATCAGTTTACTGTGTAAATATTATTCTTCCAGCATGTTCTCGTAGGAATCAAAATCAAAAAAAAAAATATTTAATGTACAAATAAAAATCAGAGTATTAATATCTTATTTACTCACTATATGATGCTCATATTTTCTGTAATAATCTTTTTGTTTTGGGTAACTATTATTATATTCACTTGTATTTACAGAATTTGCATTAACTTCAAATGCTCGAGCTCTGTCAAAATAATGTTTTTTTATTTCTCAAAAACCATTACTACTGTTTTATTTACATATTTTTTCAGCATTATTATGTACTGGGTTCTGTTCGATTTACTTATACAAGTCAGAAATGCGAGTGGTACATCTACCTTGTATTTAATTATTCGCTCGTTGAAGTGCGGTATTACATTCAATTCTTGGGCATTTAAGAGGCAGTTCATAATTCTCATCAGAATATTATATATTGAAGGTAATATATTCTATATTCAGTTTTCGACATCCATGATTAGCACATTTAATTTAACTTTAGGATACTACAGACGTATACCTAATGTTTATATATCTGGGAAAAAATCCCGTTACAAATGCCCACGCACATTTTTAATCATACTTTTGCATTTTTCACATGTTACTGTATTTAATTATTGTTTTTTATCACACCTATCAATTACAAGCAGAAGCATTATACACTATATTATGCACTTTACTGTTAAAATATATTTTAAGTTGGAATACTATGTATCAACATTATCATTCACTGTACTCTCATTATCTCATAATAATGCACTCTCTCTATTATTGGTATTAATTGTATTGATTGTTCTTTGTTGTTGTTTTATGAGGCATGCCAACACCTCAAACATTCTTTTTTATACGCATAATAATGTATTTTTCGTTCTTCAATCAAACTCATATGAACTTATCACAAGCAGCGATAGTATTTGTAAGATGATGTTCCCAGCAAATCTATATAAATCTGGAAAAAATCTTAATTTACATAAATATGTCCTAGTATTGGTTCTACTTTTGCATTTTTCGCATGTCATGGTATTAAATTATTGTTTTTTGGCATTTTTTTCGCATCAACTTCTCTACAAGAACAGCACATACTATGCATCTGGCCATTTTATTGATTTTATTGTTTTTATATTTACTGAATTTACAGCCTTCATGACAGATACTTACATAATCATCACCTGCTTAGAGTGCTTCTTTACGAAACATACCAACAACATCATCTTTTATAACATCTTTTATATCTATAATAATTCACTTTTCTCATATTTTTCTCTTCTATGTGCTCGTAGCGGAATCAATCTTCATCTAGAAGAAAAATACGCATCATACTATCAGAACTCACAATCTCCTATACAATATATTAATAAAATACTGATGAACAACACCGTAATTTACACTTTCTATTTTTACTATTTGTTTGCTGACTTTTCGCACAAGAACTACGGGTTAACCACTACACATCATAATAAATTTAAACATAATTATGTTTCAGTTACCTTCGGATAATTGCAATGATTCTGGTATTAGTGTTAATATGAATATAATTCGAGATCTGGAGAATTTAAACAACTATAACTGGGACTCATATAGCCTAAAAATCATACACCAGAATATTAGAAGCATATCGAATCTCGACGACTTTAAAATTTTTCTTGATCTATTTAATTCCTCTTTTGATGTTATAATATTAACTGAATGCTGGTTAAACAAATACTACACCGTAAAATCAATCCACGATTACACTGAATATCACACCACAACCAACCTCAACAAATCTAGTGGAATTGTTATCTACATCAAGGACGGAATTAAAGCTCATGTAGAGGAAATTCCTTTAGCACAATCAAACTGTATGAAAATAGTATTGAATAATAACATATGCATATTTGCCATTTACAGATCTCCTTCCTTCATCAATATTGACCCCTTCCTGTTTTCATTGCAATCAATTTTAAACAATGCTAAAAAATTTGAACAGCAAATTATTATGGGAGATTTAAACATTAATACTATCCCTGATTACCACCGTCAATCAATCGATTATCTATGTCTACTTGCGGAAAATGGTTTCACACAGACTATTAACAGCTTTACCCGTGAACAGGGCTCGAATAAATCCTGTCTTGATCACATCAATGTGAAAAATATTAACTTTATTGACACTTATGTTATACACTCAACTATTTCAGTCCACTATACAACATCTCTTTGTCTTAAAAACAAGCCTCCCATTTCTTCGAAAATTAAATACGTTGCTAAAACTTATTTCAATAATTTAATTGAGGACTTGAGCGCAGAAAACTGGCTAAATGTTCTAGATCAATCAGACACTGACTTAGCAATGAAAGAATTTATTACCAAACTACACGAGTACATATTAAAACACACAAGTAATATAACCATATCTAATAAACAAACTAAATTCACACCATGGATCACCCTGGGTCTAGTTAAATCGATTCACAGAAGAAATCATCTTCATGAAAAGGCAAAAACATATCCTGAGAATTTGGTATTACAATGTTATTATAAAAAGTATAGGAATTTGTGTAAGAAATTAATTACATCGGCGAAAGAAAATTATTATAAGAAACTCATTTACGAAAACAACTGCAATCCAAAACGTTTTTGGGATACCTTTCGCAACATAACCAAATCCAAAATCAATAAATCTTCAGAAATTAAATCGCTATACATTAACACATCAAACTCTGAAGTTCCCAAAGATATGGCAAACTTTGCAAACTGTTACTTTTCATCTGTGGGAGACACACTTGCGAAAAAAATTCTCGATAAGTGTAAGAAATCAGAAACCGCTCTCGCCAATTTAACTATCCCTAATATCGGTCACAAAATAGACTCAATCACAACGTCATCTAACGAAGTCATGAAGATAATTGACGACCTTAAGTCATCAAAAGCATGTGGTCCCGATAAGATTTCATCGAATCTTCTAAAAATCATTAAAGTATACATAGCATTACCGATTGCGTTCCTTGCGAATCTAAGCTTTAAATCAGGGAAATTCCCTAACCATTTAAAGCAGTCAATCGTCATTTTACTGCATAAAAGTGGGGACAAATCACTGATACATAACTACCGGCCGGTTTCTCTGCTCAACTCGGTCTCAAAAATTTTGGAGAAAATTGTAAAGAACCGTCTCACCCATTATCTAGAAAATAACAACATCCTTTCTAGTAGACAATTCGGCTTTCGCAAAGGTTTAAGCACTGAAAACGCCATCGCTAATTTGACAAAAATCATCTCCAATAACCTAGATAAAGGTAGTAAATGCATTGCACTTTTTTTAGATCTAGCTAAAGCATTTGACACTATCTCGCACAAAATTCTGCTGAATAAACTACAGCGAATTGGGATACAGGGTCAAATTTTCAAGTGGTTGGTTAGTTACCTAGAAAACAGGAGCCAAAGAGTGGATATTAACGGTACTCTAAGTGATCCAGCCAATATTAAATATGGCGTACCGCAAGGAAGTACTCTAGGTCCCATACTGTTTAATGTTTATATAAATGACTTATGTAATACTTCCTTTGCAGATCACATAATTACATTTGCTGACGATACAGTACTTTTATTTTAAGGCAAAACCTGGAATGAGTCTTGCAGTAAAGCTGAATTCGGCATAAACAAAGTTAAACAGTGGCTAGATAGTAATCTCCTCACTCTAAACTCGGATAAAACGAAATTCATCTGCTTCAGTTCAACTCAAGCGGGTCAACCACAAGAAATCCTTAACATTAGAATACGCAACGAAATTATTACATGTAAATGCAATACCTTAGAATGTGTGGACAATATAAGATACCTAGGAATTATCATTGATAAATTTCTGAGATGGGACAAATATATAGCCTTAACTTCCACAAAGGTCAGGAAACTTACACATCTGTTCATAGCAATAAGAAATATTCTATGCGTAAATGATTTGAAACGAATTTACTTTGCAATGTGTAATTCCATATTAGACTATGCTTCCTTAGGTTGGGGCGGTTGTGCTAAAACTATACTCGATCCCTTAGCTAAATCCCAGAAATCGCTTATAAGAGTCATACTGAAAAAACCTTTCAGGTACCCCAGCGATTCATTGTTCGCAGAGTTTCGTGTTCTTGATGTAAGACAATTATACATAAGGAAAATCATATTACACACTCAAAAACAGAGGCACCACTACGCTTCCGTAAACCACTGTCATAATACAAGACATGCAAAAAAAACCCAATAGTTCCGCCCACCACTTCCTCATCTTTAGCACAGAGACAATTCTCATACCTAGGCCCTAAATTGCTCAATCTCATACCTGATGCATGGAAGGCAATGAGTACTAATATTCTGCGTATGCAGGTTACTAATTGGCTTCTGGTCTTGGGGAGAGCTGAATGCGAGAATATGCTAAACATCAGTAATTGAATTGTAATTTTTGTTTTTCTTTACATTTTAATTTATATTGGTATTATATTAGCATTACAGTAACTGTATTTTTACATAAAGTAACTTCGAAAATTGCTCAATTCTTCGTGATATTTTTCCTTAAAGGAAAAGTTCCTTCTTTACTTTCATTTTTATTTTTCATTTTCTTGTTTTATCTATTAACATCTCTTTAGTTTATTATGTCAGCTAAACAATAGCAAAAAAATGTCGTGATATAACTGAAAGTATACTAGATTATGAATATATGTATACATATATGTATTATTTTACCAACAGAATTTCTTCATTCATTTTCATTTTCAAATTCATTTTTCTTGTTTTATCTATTAATATTTCTTTAGTTTATTATGTCAGCTAAACAATAGTAAAAAATGTCGTGGTATAACTGAAAGTATTCTAGAATATGAATATACATATGTATTATTTTACCAACAGAATAGTCAACACTATAATTTACTATAATTTACATGTAAAACATTATCATACTGGAATGTCCTAAAACGGGCAATTGCCTAGTTGGACATTTTAAGTTCACTATATTGTATTATGTAATATTTTCAAACAATAAATAAATAAATAAAAAATAAATAAATAAATAAATAAAATAATTAATTTTATAAAATTCATTTTCTAAAAATGAATTTGGTTCATATTCATAATATGGTACATTACGGCAGTCAATCAAGTTATGTTTAATTACCAAACTTTGGTGAATTATTTTTAAAACTTGATTGTGCCTAAATGTATACTCGGACGGCGCTAATACAGAACATCCCGATATAATATGTTCTATAGTTTCCGGAAAAGCCAAACATTTTCTACATATATCATCAATTTGATTTGCATCTTTGATGATATGCTTCCTATAATTTTTAGTAGATATTAATGACTCTATCTTGTATGGCAAGCATAAAGCTTTCTATTTCTGCGCTCAACTCTCCAATACTCAACCATTTGTTTGACGAAAATTTGTCAACATATGTTTGGTTGAGATAATTGAAGTGTTTTGCGTGAAGAATTTTATTTGACCAGGAATCTAATAATTCCTGGTTGGTATTTATAAGAATGCGGGCATTCTCGTCGTATAAATTTAATGGTGAAATATTTCTATCTGCCTTGCAAATTATTTTGTGCATTTCTGAACTATCAGCTTTCCTATGGAAAAATTTCTTAGCATTTCTACCTGATTATGTTTTAAATATGTTATTTTGACTATACCTCTACCTCCTAAATTTCTGGGTAAATTGATTCGTTCTATAGCTGAATTTGGATGATGGGAATGAAATTTTAGGAAATATTTTTATTATGCAAAATTATTTATTTTTTAGTACCAAAAAAATGATTTTAAAGTTCGTTAATTTACGTTATGTACAAAAATAAAATACGCCATTATTAAACTATATTTTAAAAATATAAAAATAGAGTGGTACAGGTTGAGATGTTTTCTATTACAATTAATTTTTAATAGTTTTTTTCCTTATTGAATAAGGTTGCAGATGAAAAAAATCGAAAGGTCGATTGACGATTTATTGAAAACTGACATTTTATAAACTGTTTTAAAAGTAAGACAGTATTTTTTATAAATATTTAATCTTAACTGGTGACATAGAAGATACTTGAATCTAAAAGGAAAAAATTGTAATTTTTCTTTTAGCCTCTATTATGTGCACCGGTGACTTTAAAGATACGCAAACAACATAAAATATTGAAAATCCCCTGTGCCCTCTTAAAATGTTATTTTATACAAGTTTAAAGTATTTGTGACTTGAAGATATACCTACTTGGTCGAAGCTTCAAGCAATATTTTTTTCATTAAATTGAAATAAAAGTTTTGGCCTGTCAAAATGATAAACAATTTTTTTAGTGGTTTATATCATTATTATTATTCCATGACAGTTGATCCCCCAATGGTTGCCGAAAGTTGAAACGAAATGAAAAATGTTAAAGTGAAAAGTTTATAAAGGGTATTTCATATTGATAAGGTTTCTACGGTTCTCTTCACCAGAGGGCAAATATGGAGAAAGTAAAAAAGGCCTTAGTCTATAGTCAATTATCTTTCCCATTCCCATACTCAATGGCGTCTAATGTAGGTACAATGCTCCATGAACAAACGAAGGTTGAATGTTCGGTCGGGTATGATTTGTGCATTGAATATTTGAATTTGTCAGCTTCCGCGGATTAAATTATCATAGAGCGAACTGATCGACCGGTCAGTGGCTGAGTGGGCATCGCGTTTGGGTCCTACCCGGGCATCGCGTTTTCGATTCCTCGGCTGGCTAAGTCCTCCATCACGACACAAGGAACATTTTCCGCTTAGTGTAGTGGTAGTAGGAGATTTTCAAACATTGTTGGGTTATTCGTAACCCGGAAATGTTGGTTTTTATTTTTTTTTAAATCCAAATTCAATGAAATGTAAGTATGTGATTATACCAAAGTAACTCTAATTTATCTAAATTCACAATTATCCTTGATTTTTTTTTCCTAATCCAATAAAATGTATGTGATTATAGTGATTATACCAAAGAAACTCTGATTTATCTAAATTCTCAATTATCCTTGAAAAAATGTTTCCGAATCCAATAGTATGTGATTGTACCAAAGGGTTTTCAATTGGGGGGGCGGTCGTGGGTACTGCCGCCCCAGGAACCATTTATTGGATAAAGAACACCTCAACCATAGGTGACCCCAAATGTTTCGCTACGTTTGGTGACTTAGCATGGGTGCCCGGGTTCAGGGGGTGAGGTTTGCCAGGTCTGTCCTCTCTACACAGCATCCCCTAAGTTGACATAGGACCAGAGAGAAATTATTTTCATCAGGGCCCCCTGTGTGGAACTAATGTAAAAAAAAATCTGATTTATTTAATTCTCAATTATCCTTGAAAACATGTGACCGAATCCAATAAAATGTATGTGATTATATCAAAGAAATTCTGATAGGTTAATTACGTAAGCATGATAATTGTTTTATGTAAGGAATATTAACCCGGAATTAGAAAAGAAATCCTAGAGAGTAGAAACTCGAGAGATTTTATCAGCCGACAATATGACGATCTAATTGCTAAAATGGAAACCATTACTAAATTGGTTTCCGAAATGGAGTCACTGAAGAATACACTTGTAGAAAAGGACAAACAAATGAAGTGTCTAAAAGTCAAACTGGCAGAAGTCGACCAAAGATCACAAAATGACTCATTGGAGTTTGCCGGCCTTATTCCAAAAAAATGACGAGCAGACCTTCGATGCTATAAAACGAGTCGCTTTATTTGCAGGAGTTGATATAAAATGAGAAGATATCGTGGAAGTGAAGAGGATCCCTGATAATTGGCCCGGAGTACCCCCAAAATTTCACGTTAAACTAAACAATCGACAAAAGAGATACCAACTTCTTACCAACAGGAAACTTATAAACTCCGCAGGATCCAGGAAGTCAACGAATCTACATCAGCGAAATTCTCAGTCCTCATTACAAAGACCTTCTATGGAGAACAAAGTCAAAGGTGAAAGAAATGGGATTAAATTATGTATCGTAAAAGGATTCAAAAATTATGATTAGAAAAAAAGAAGGAGAAAAAATCATCTACATCAAACACGCTAATGATTTGATAAAAATGGTCTAGTTGTTTTTGGAGAGCTCCAGTTCCGGTTAGTTATTGCCCGATCACCCTTCATTATCAAATGGTAAGGAGAAACTTTACACTTAAGGGCTAGCGAGATTATCAAACCTGTAACAGACGTGTGCTACAAGACTGTAGAAAGGGGCACAGGTGTCTCATACACGTGGATGTCGACTATTGTAATATTGTTTAAATTAAAGTACTGGCTGGTCTTCCTTGAAGGTGACAACCCTGAATGTACTTGAGGGTGGTAACCCTGGATCTGCCTCCCTGCACCCAGAGCTTGGTGAGTGATAGCCCTGGATGTCCTTGGTCTCTGCCTGAGCCTGGCGCCTTGCGGTGTCCAGTAGTAGGGCCGGCTTGTCTTGAAGAGGTAGGCACCAGACTTGTTGTTCAGGCAGAGCTGCAGAGGCAGGTCGGAGAAAGGTTTCTTCCAGAGGAAGGAGTAAAACACGTAGATTAGAGTAAACGTAGGAACTGATTTATTATGGTAGGTATCATATTTTACATCGACGAGGTACAGGGAAGTCAATCCAATCAATCAATGGTTTTTTCTACCCGATGTGTGGGCTGCCTTTGGCAACATTTAAGGGCTTTTAGATACTAGAATTTTTTTTTTTTTTTTTTTTTATAGTTTTGAAAGTTTTTTTTGTCTGTAGGTATTTTAGATTTTAGGTAATACTATATTTTTTGTAAATCTGGTTGCGCTTACTTTTCTTTTATTAGAGCCCACACATCAGGGGGGATGTGGGATGGATACAGGTAAGGGGTAGGTGGGGGGGTCGCCGGGTCTTATGTGCCCGAGACGGGAGATGCTTGGGTTCGAATTTGAAGCGAGTTTGGAGTAAAACGCCTTGGCTAAATCTACTATGTGCGTTTTTATTTGGGGGATTTTCGTGCCTGAGTTAATTATACTATTTCGGACAAACCAAGGGCTTTTGGTATATCTTTTGAGCGCAGCGTTCTGGAATTGTTCG
Source organism: Limnephilus lunatus (assembly GCA_917563855.2). Classification (NCBI taxonomy): domain Eukaryota; kingdom Metazoa; phylum Arthropoda; class Insecta; order Trichoptera; family Limnephilidae; genus Limnephilus; species Limnephilus lunatus. The sequence continues at coordinate 41,544,814 of OU830594.1, forward strand.
AGTCTCTTGGTGTTGCCTGTCCCCCAAATTGGGGAGGCGTATGTGATGACGGGACGAATTTGGGATTTGTATAAGAGGAGTTTGTTATGGAGGGATGTTTTGGAGTTTTTATGTAGTAGTGGGTATAAAGCTCCACAGATGTTCTTGGCTTTTGTGAGTGTATTTTTGATATGAGGTGTCCATGTGAGTTTTGTTTCTAGTGTGACTCCAAGATATTTTGCGGTGTTCTGCCAAGGTATGACATGTCCGTACATCGTCACAACACCCACTGGAGTCGAGCCGATTCTTCTTCATGAGAAGAAGATCGTCACGCTCTTTGAGGGGTTGACGTCTATACGCCACAGGTCATAAAATTCTTGGAGGCTGTTTATATTTTCTTGTAGGCGGTGAGTAATCATCCTGGGTGAACTGTATCTGACCATTGCCGTTGTATCGTCTGCGTACAGAGCTTTAAGTGAATTATGGTCTTCTGAGAGGGGAATATCATGTGTGTAGATATTGAAAAGGACGGGGGACAGCAAGGAGTCTTGGGGGACACCTGCTGTCATGAATCTATTTTTGGAGAGAGCACCTTTGTATTTTATCTGGAAAGTACGCCGGTGGAGAAATGATTTTAAGACACCGAGCAATTGGGGGTCGATGCCTGTGTTGTGGAGTTTGAGAAGTAGGCCGTATAACCATACCTTATCTAAGGCTTTGGCGATATCCAAGAAAATGGCGCCAGTTGATCGCTGGGTATTGAAACCATCTATGATGTGTTCCGTGACTCTGAGGAGCTGGTGGAGGGTGGAATGTTGAGATCTAAAACCGTGTTGCTCATCAGGTAGGGTGGATACCTCGTGAATATGCTTTAAGAGCCTGGTGAGGAGAATTTTTTCGTAAATTTTACCGATGTTTGACAGAAGACTAATGGGGCGATGATTTTCAGAGAAGAGGGATTTTTTTCCCGGTTTTGGGAGAACGATGATGTGGGCGTGCTTCTTACTTTTGGGGAAGTAGCGCAGTCTGAGGGCGGCATTTATAAGATTGACTATTGCTAGGATTCCTTTTGGGGGGAGGGCTTTAAGAGCGAAGTTTTGTGACGCCGTCCGGGCCGGGAGTTATCTTGTTCTTACGGCCTTTGATAGCACGTATGACTTCGGCCAGGGTAGTGAAGTGGATATTTGTAGGGGGGAGTGAATTAAAGATGCTATTTACTTGGCGGTTGACATCTGCAATGTGATCTAGGTTGGCGTGTTTGAAGCTGGGGCTAAATTGTTTTTCTAGACTGTTGGCGAACGCCTCCGCTTTGTCTAGGTCGTCGAATACGAGGCCGTTTTCGGCGTGAATGGGGTGGTTCGGTGAGGGGGTAGATTTGAGGCTTTTGGATAGTTTCCACAGGGAGCCATCCTGTGGATTTATCTCTTGAATTTTTTATGTTCCAAGTGGTGTTAGAATGCTCAGTTAGTTTTTTCCTAATGAGGGCTTGAAGGCGATTAATATTGGTTTTGACTTTGGGATTATGATTTTTTTGCCAGTGGCGGCGAAGATTGTTTTTGGTTTTAATAAATTCTTTTATTGTGTTTGGGAGGTTTTCTTTGAGATTTTGATAGCGCTCCGGGAGGGTTTTTGAGGCTTCATTTACTAAGAACATTATTGTCTCAGCGAATGTGTCAACCGCTGAGTCAAGTTCGGCCGAGTTTTGGAGGGAGTGGTTTAAGGATAATTTATCCCCGACTATCTTTGAAAAATATGTCCAATCGGTTTTTTTTAGGGCAGTGGGGGGGGGGGGGGAGGAATCTAAGAATTTATTGAGAGTTAGCAACACGGGGTTGTGGTCGGAGTCAAGGTCGTTGATAAATTCGATACAGTACATCCAGGGTGTTTGTTAAAAATTGCGATGTCTAGTACGTCGGGTGGATGGCCCTGGGAGGAAAAATGTGTGGGATCCACAGGGCCGGCGACAACTAGATCAGGGTGGGATTTGGAGAATTCGAGGAGGATTCTACCATTGGCGTTTGCGCGCCTGCTATTCCAATTTGGATGCTTCGAGTTGAAGTCTCCCATCAGAATAGTAGGCGTTTGTCCTTTGAGAAGTAATTCAAGATCAGACTTTTGCAAAGCCTTTTGTGGTGGATTGTATATTGAATTGATTCTCAAAGGGCCGGCTTGCTTGGTAAAAAGGGTTATAGAGGTACTTTCTATGGATGAAAGCGTGGGGGTGATGTTGTGTTTGTGTGCGAGTTTAGTTTTCACGAAGATGGCTGTGCCACCACCTCGTGAGTGTAATCGGTCGTTTCGGTACAGTGTATAGTTTGCAATTTTTGGTGTTGTTGATGGGTTTAGGTGTGTTTCGTTTATGAGAAGTACATCGAGATTGTATGTTGGTGAATAATTTGAGTTCTTGTAAACTCTTTGTGAGACCGTTCGCATTCCAGAAGGCCAAGCGCAGCGCGGATGACATAGTAGCAGAGTTAGCCATTTAGACGGTAAAGAGAGCGAAGAATTGTGGGGCTGCTGTGAAAATTATGGAGAGGTAATCTGACGTGGAAGAGGCAGAAATGAATTTAGGGATGAGGTCGGCGATGAATTCGCCGATCCTGGAGAAATTAATGTTTTTGAAGAAATCGAATATATTAAAGGGGGTTGATGCAGGGGTGGGGGTGGCTTGGGGGGCCGGGGTGGTTTGGGTCGGCTGGTTCGGGCCTGCAGCCTGAGCGTAGGAGGTGTGGTGGGAGATGGGGCGGGAGTTGAAGGTGACTTGGGGGCGTACCTCAGTTCGGCGAGCGACGGGTGTAGGGTCAGCAGGGCGCTTCTGGCACTCTTTGAAGTTAGCGGGATGAGGTCCGCCGCAGTTGGTGCAGGTGGCTGGACCATCTTCCCTCCGCTTTGTGCATTCTGCTGTGAAATGTCCCGATGTGCACTTCACGCAGCGGGGGGGGGGAGGTTGCATCCCTTGGCGGAGTGCCCGAAGTGTTGACATCGGTGGCATTGTGTGGAGGCTGATTTCCTGTCTAGGTATTCCACCTTAATCTTCAGGTGGAAGATGGACTGAACGCCGAAAATTTGCTGGCCAGCTTCTCCATGGCTCAGCTGGACCAGGACCATGGGGACGTTTGTACGGTCCGGCCCTGCTCGCATGCGGGTGACGGAGATGACGGGCAGGGTCATGTCCAGCAGTTCGAGTTTTATCTCCTCCTCGGAGATTTTGGTAGGGATGCCCCTAAGGACGGCTTTGGTCGTTTTGTTCTCGGACTGTTGGAATGTATGAAAGTCGGTTTTGTCTTCTTGTAGAAGTTTGGTCGCGAGACGGAAGCTGGAGGAGTCCCTGGTGTGGAGGACAATACCCTGGGGGGTGGCTTTGGCGTTGGCGATGTTAACGCCAGCATCCTCCAGCTTGCGTCTCAAAAAGTTCCAGTTCTTGTCTGACTTTATAATGATGGGCGGAATTTTGATAGGGCGGGGTTTGGGGGCGGTATTGTCAGTTTGGTCTCGAGTGTTCTCGAGACCGTCAGTTTTGTTTGTGTCTGAGTTTGTCATAGTCTCGGTGTCATTTTGTTGTAGCGGGGAGAAGCGGTTCGAGGTAAGTGTCTGGGATTTTGGTGGGGCGTGTTAGGAGCTTTGCGTTTTCTGTCGTGGTGGGTAGGGTTGGGCGTGATCCAGAGGGGGGGGGGAAATCCGAGGAGGAGGCACTCGGGAGAAGAGTGTTGAGGGCGGCGATGGTGTCGTCTGATGGTACGCTAGGGTCGGGGTTGAATGGTGGAATCGGCGGCACACTAAATTTGTTTGGTTTTACTAATGTACTTAGGTATTGTTCGAGCACTGAGATTGGAGGGTCAAGCTTTTTGAGTTCGAGAATGTACTCCTCCATCTTGGATATCGAGGCACGGAAGTACTTTGCGCGTCCCTCGAACAGGATAGGCCAAGTTTTTTTACTTGTACACAGAACAGCACTGAGGTTTTAAACTAAACTGAGTCACTATACATCGAAGAACACACACTGAGGGGTTGTTTTACACACGCGTGTGACATAGACCAGACGGGGCCACGCTTTTGGGGTGAAGAATCGGCACTGTGGGTTATATAATAACCACAAACAACTTTTGGAGAGAACCGGTGGCGTCACAAACAATGTGGGTTTGATAACGAAGCACAAACCATTTAAAATTGTAATATTGTTAAATACCGAACATTTCAGACTCGGCAATGCGAGTCTGGGGTCGATTCCTGATTTATTATCGAAAAACATGCTGTATTTATACTTAAATGGTGGTCCGATTTGGTTCACAGACGAAACCACCAGAAAGTGGTGGGGGAATCTGTTTCCCGACACCTTTCCAATATAAAGGGCAGAAAACTGCTCATTCTCTATTTTGTCAGTTTAATTCGTAAAAGTGTTCGTTTAAATTTAGCGACTTTTACGAATTTTGTAGCTCTTATTAACAATAGAAAAACATATTAAATTATAAAAACAGATAAGCAAACCTAAGATGTATAACTAGATTTTTTGTTTCGTGAATTTCACGTGATTTTAAGGTTTTTTGATTTTACATTGAAGTTATTGATTCTTATTTGTTTATTTAATGATTAATGGAGTTATAATTATTTTTCTTGGGTCCCCTGTGAGATAAGTTAATGAAATCTGTTTATTTCACAACAAAAAGTCTTTTTGACACAACAAAAATGACTCTAACTTTAAAGAACAATTAATTAATAACAAGATCACAATATAGAAAATAGAAACAGAAGAATAACTTTTAAGTAATTACAATATAAAGAAATAAAATACACAGACAGACTGATATAACACAGACAAATTACTCATAGTCATCTTATACACACGATTACAAACAAAGTTCAATTTAAAAAGTCTTTATCTATTAGCCATTTTTTTTTTTAATTTGAGATCGGTGTTGCAATTTGATTCACTTTTTATGTTCATTGGCATCTTATTAAATATGGTAGGGACAAGATAAGTTAATGTCCGTTGCCCGTATTTATTTATAATTTTCAGAATGGACAACCCCTCATTTTAAATTAATCTAGTGTCATATGCATGATCTACTTTTTCCTTTTATATTCCGATAATAGGTTTTGGCAAACAATTTTAAACCATAATATCTCTTACTCTTCTTTGAGCACAAATGCTTTTGCTTACCAAGAGCTTAGTCGTAGAGTTCTGAATTGTTTGAACGTAATCTATATTTGTCTTACACGAGTTTCCCCAAGAAGTTATTCCGTATCTGATAGTAGATTCCGCTAGTGACAAATAGATTGGTCCAACAATGCCACCGATGTCAACACTTCGGGCACTCCGCCAAGGGATGCAACCTCCCCCCCCCCGCTGCGTGAAGTGCACATCAGGACATTTCACAGCAGAATGCACAAAGCGGAGGGAAGATGGTCCAGCCACCTGCACCAACTGCGGCGGACCTCGTCAACGTACTTATTGGCATAAAATATTTAATTTTGTAAATTCGTCCCACAATAACTCGCAGGCGTTTGTAGATGCTGCTTATGTGAATATCCCATTTCATATGCGTGTCTACTGCTATCCCCAAATATATATACGTTTGTACAAGTTCAATGTTTCTGCATTTGCACGACTGTGAAGAATTGTGTATACACTCAACTGTATGCGACTTTATTAAAGGCTTAATGGTATATTTGGCATGTGGAGACCGTATATGCATTAATTTAGTTTTTTAAAAATTAATTATAAGACCCGCATCATGTGACCATTTATATAAGGAAAATAAATCGTACTGCATGAGTTTTATTGCAATTCATATTTCTTCATGCGAAATGATTAGCGCTGTATCATCAGCATAAAAGTAATGTTTAACAAATGTGAAAATTTTATTCATGAGTGAAACAAATATTATATATAATGTTGGGCCGAGAATTGACCCCTGCGGGACTCCTGTTGACATATATTTAGCTTTGCTGTAAGTTTGGAAGAGTTTAACTTTAATTTGTCGATTGTTTAAATAGTTGTTCAGTAGCTCTAGTAATTTTCCCCTAATTCCTATCGCCTCCAATATCTGTAATAGTTTTATCGGATTCATGGTATCAAACGCTTTAGTTAATCTATGAATAAAACCAGAATATGTTTTTTTAATTATTGAGTTCTTGATTTGGTAATTGGAAAATCCCTGTAGTAACAATTCTGTGCTTTTATTTTTTTGAAATCCGTATTGGTTGGGATCAATAATGGAGAAACTTTCTAGGTATTTTATTGAATTTAAGTTTTTTTCTAAAAAAAATTAAATAGCTGGCAGTATACTGATTGGTCTGTAATTTTCTATTTCAGAATGTTTTCCTCCTTTGTATATTGGCCTAATAATGCTTGATTTAAGCTCATTTGGTATAACTGCTTGCGACAAGATTTTATTCATTAAGTGTAATTATCGGACATAGAATAGTTATATGCGGCAACTCAACGGGAGATATGTAGTCGCATTTGTGTAATATCGAGCTGATACTGTTGGAAAAGTACTCAGGGAATTTATTTACTACGATTTCCTCTGTTTGGCCGTTACTATTTAGCATAAACTTTGAAATAATTTCATCGCAGTTTATTTTTGTTTTATGTTCCAAAAATTTGTTTATTTGATCCACGTTTTTTTTTAAATTACTGAAATGGTTTTTAAATGTTTCACTAAAATACGCAGTTTTACTTTTTGTGATTAATTTAGAAACAGTATTTCGGGATTATTTGTAGTTTATTTCGCAAGTTTTATTGGTAGGTGAGTTTTTTCCATCTTCTGTACAGGGAGTCTCTTATTTTATTTTTTTCTAAAATATCATCCGCTACCCATAATTTTATTGCAAACGGTATTCTTTAAGGTTTTGGATAGAAATTGATTTTACTTTTTTCGTACAGGTCATTAAACATATTTTTGAGTTTATTTTATATATTATATACTTCAACGCAATCTTATTCCGCAAGCAGGGCTTTCCAATTATAACTAGGTATGTATTTATCAATTCGTTTTTGAGATAATATTGAAATACTTTCCCCGCGTTGTTTGGTTTTTGTAATTGCGTGTTGTGATGTTGAGAGCTGTCGCGATGTGATCCGCTATATTAAAATCACAAATACAAGATGAAAGTACGTCAGTTTGTTGCTGCCGGGTTATTGAATCTAATAAAAATGTGATCTATGCGTGTGCGTGTAATATTGCCGGCTACTTGTCCCATCGTTGATACACTTTATTAAATAATGGTTAGATAATATGTTTTCGTATGACATAATAACCGGGTTTTGAGGGTTTAATAAATCTAAATAACATCTCCAAAAAATAAAATATTCTCCAACGGGTTGTTAACATTTGATAATATGGATGAGATTTCATTTAGAAACAGTGATTTACTGTGATTTGGAGGGCGGTATATTGCTAAAATGTTCATTGATATATTAAAGTTATGATGCCAAATACACTTTCAAAATATTTTGTTTCTAGTGATTTTTGTAGAAAAGTGATTTCATCTCTAACATATAATTATATCCCGCCTCCTGTTTTTTTTATTCGGCAATAGCTATAAGATTTAAAACAAGGAATTTCGTAGAGACAAGTAAGGTCATTAATTTGTAATTGCTATTTCACAAAACATCAAAATATGTATATGCTTCCAGCAGATATTAAGATATATGTTAATAGTGTCCCATTTTTTTGGAAATGGACCTTAAGGGCCCTCGGTATTAAATGTTTCCAGCTCGATTTCGAATATCGAACTAGCTGCACATGCAGCTGGCCGGTGCGTTCCATTCAAAATCAAGACACGCACAGAACAAAACCAAATATTATTAAATAAAAATATTGTGATTATAAAAATAATGTTAAAATATGTTTTAGAATGTAATGCAATATAACGGTAGCTTGATTCATGGAGGAGGTTCTCAGTAACTTAAAACCTTTAATGTTACTTTTTATTTGGATTTTTTTTGATACATACATAGATGAAAAATGTACACCTTGTTCCCTTTGTTCCAGCCTGGTTTCGCAGTGCAGCGGGGCACTGTTAATATTAAATTGTCTAGTTTGATTTGAGGTCACGGGTTCAAAAGCCGGCGAGGAAAAAACAATTTAAATTTCATTTATATGAGTAAATCATATTGTAGAATTAAAATTAAATGTTTATAGGTACATTTAATGAATCTGAACCTCGTTCCAAAGTGGAATATACATTCAGTATCACCCTGGTGAGAGACCATAATTCAGAATTGAAAGTTGCTCGAGAACGGCGTAGATATGTTTAGTGACTAGATCTGAATGGCCAGGAACTTTCCAACCCTCCTCTTCCCTATCTCTAAAAATGTGGACTATACATATTAGAAATATAAATGAAATTTCTTCTGAAGACACTTCAATGAAATAAAATGTTATAAAATGGTTTCCAACCCGCCTCTTCCCTATCTCTAAAAATGTGGACTATGTAAATTAGGAATATAAATGAAATTTCTTCTGAAGACACTTCAATGAAATAAAATGTTATTGATTTCTTCGAAACAATTTCTTCTTACATGTTTTGGTTTTAGCTGAAACCAATTTTACTTTACTTCTTTTCGCTATTATGCACTTTTCTAAAGACTCAGAGTTTCTCATAGGCATGCAGCGATTATTTCGAGGATCAATTAATTTGGGTAGCATGCAAAAATTGTAAAAGCGTTTCAGCTGTTCAACCATATTAGTCTGCCAAAATTCGTCATCCCGTAAATTTTTTTCGATTTTTATTCCGAGTTCAGTCCATACAACAAACATACAAAAATCTTTTTTTTACATGTAATTAGCCCTTGACCTGGTAAAACCAATCGTGAGATGCATATACCAGTATTTCTCCATTTTTTTTAAGTTTCCAAAAAGAAATTTTTTGGGTTTTTACTGCTTCATATATGAGAATGCTGCGTGCTGTGAAAATACATTTAAATTCAATCACGGTGTCTTCAGAAAAAATTCCATCTAGGGTCGCACCCATATATGGATATTCTTCATCTACGAAAAGACCACACTTTTCTATGGTAATGCTTTCTTGTTCTGCAAGCTCTTTCAGGACATTGTATTCATGTTTTTGTCCGTGTCGAATTGAAATAATATTTGATAAGGATTGCTGGTACAGTATATTTTTGACTAATGGAGCGCAACTGATATTTTGCCGCCGTTTGCACACTTTTCCAAACCACGATGCCGTAATCATGTTGCAGCGCATCTCGATCCACTTTCCACTAGATGCATGAAGTACCTACTGTCGCCCTTTCAATTTCTTGCCTATCTTTGGCTATGGTGAAAAACCTTTCTAAAAATCACCTTTAGCTGCCTCATACGATGCTTGGTCCATATCAGGTTTTTCTGCATTGGGACCATAATGCCGATCTTTTGCTGAAGCGAGCTGCAGGATTTTTCCTTTTCTTTTTTTTTTACTTATAAATGTTTGATTATATTTCTGCAATATTTTTAATTCTAATTGCTTTATGAGTTTTCTATACTACATAGTCCAGTAAAATTAAACATTTCCACTTGCATCAAATGGGATGGTTCTGATTTTCTTTACATATTCTATATGATGAAGGACTAATGAAAAATCTAAATTTTCAATCTCGTCAGATCTCCGGATCTTGCCAAAAATCGTTTTTGTCACTTTGACCCCAAACAACAAAATTTTCTCCAAATATCATTCTGTATGTTTTTATAGTAGACTAAATTTACTACAATTTGATATATTATTAGTCACAGTAGACCCTATAGTGTCCGAGATATAGGTGTTACAAAAAAATAATTTTAAGGCCGATTGTATATATGTATATATATACATATATATACGAGATACATACAATCAGCCTTAAAATCGTTTTTTCTAACACCTATATCTCAGACACGAGATATATATGTAATTAAAAAAATAATATAAAAAATATATGTATATAAAATATAAATGTATATAATAAAATCCAATACTATATATATATACATACAGTATATATTTATATAGTAAGATATCTTAAAATCATAGCCATTTGATGCAAGTGAACTCCCTTAAATCCATTCTTAGTCATGCGATTCAAAAGATCTCCCCTGGCGCACTACCGGTTGAAGCGAAGAACTTTCCTCTTCTATAGCATGGATATTTACTTTTTTTTAGTGGCCATTTCCATACTTTTATATTTAAAAAATATCAAATTGTTTATTTCCTAGAAACCCGAAAAAATGTTAATAATACTATCTACTATTTGACACTACACAGCTTCGACGGAAACTCACAGACGAAGCATAAAAAGGCGACACACCATTGATTATAGTCCCTACGCTCAACGCATAGAGTGTAATATTGTTGAAACGTCGCATGGAAGCATAATAATTACGCGGAATTTCGAACTTTGAAAAAAGATTGACACGACGGACCGTAGGAAACGTGCGTTCACGGCCACCTCTTAGAGCCGAATGAGTAGGAGAATTTTTAGATGTTCATTTTATAGTATTTAACGAAAATAAATGATTAATAAAAGCATATATCTCGATAGAAAAATGTATTTATGATAGCATATCGTGGCTACATCATCGATATTTTGACGATTAATAACTTAGATTGTCGTTTTAATCTGAGAATGCATGATACTCCATACAACGATTGAGATCGCTAGTAAGGAAGGCCCTTAAGTTTAGTTGCACAATATTTACTTGTTCCCTATTGCAACCCTTATGTGTTGCAACACTGTGTGTTTTGTCCTCAAACCACTTTTGAAGATCACTGGTTTTGAAAAAATCAACCTCATCGTCCTCCTCAAACTTGTAATTATTGGACGCCATAGTCGATCGTAGCAAGGTCCTTTTTTTAGTGCAGCTTTGTAGGCAGGGCAGTTGTTCCTGTCTCCAGTCGAATGCACAGCGGGCTTTCCGAATCTAGCGCACGTAGCGCATACTGGTTTGGCCACGGTATTAGGACAGGATTCGGTGGTGTGGTTCTCTTCAACATAGTGTCCACATCTGAGAATATCTCTGCAGTACTTGTATGAGTGTCCAATCATTTGGAACTTAGTTCAAGCAGCCCCCTAATATAGTAATGTTTGGGAAAAAAGTTCCATGGGTAAAATCTATAAAATAGTTGGGAGTCACCCTAGATTCAAAATTAACGTGGCAAAAATATATTAACGAAAAAGTAAAATCAGCAAATAAGTCAATAGCTGCGCTCTATCCCATGCTAGGTAGAAAAAGTAGATTATCATCAGACAATAAATTATTACTCTACAAGACGACTATCAGGTCGGGCTTTACTTACGCTGCACCTATTTGGGGCCACGCAGCTCACACTCACAAAAAAAACTACAAACCCTGCAAAACAAAGCCATTCGACTTGCGTTGAATGCGCTGAAGTGGATCAGGGTTTCCACTCTTCACAATGACACAAACATTCCTCTGATAAAGGATTTAATTGTTACACATTCTGAAAAATTTTATGCCGGATTAGCCGGATATAAAAACACCACCATAAATTCTCTCGCTACATATAGTGAGAATGAAAAGTTTAAATACATTACACCCAAGAATATCCTCCGCAAGGAGTGAAATCCTGCCTCAAGTTGCAGAATAGTTACTAAGTTTCATTTTCCCAAAAACCATTTTTAAAAACTAATTCCAAGTAAAGTATCTTTAGATAATCCATTTTGTCATTACATTAGTCAGTAAACGCAAGTTTAGGAACTCTGAACATAAATAATATCCAAATCCAAAATTGGCACTTAGTACAGACTGTGAGTACAATGAAGTCTCTGACGCGGTACATGGTCCAGTTGACGAATACTTTTTCCTGTTCCATCAGCAGTTTTCGTAATGTAGCCGGCATAAATGCATAAATCAGCATAAATGCTATAAATCTTTTGTAGAAGTTACAGATACAAAATTATTGCAAAATCCTAAACAATTTTGGCAATTTGTTGCGCAAAAGCGTTCTGATAATGATCTCCCTTCAATGATGTATTATCATGAAACTCACGATATCACCAACCTTTTTGCCAAACACTTTTCCTCTGTATACTCTGATGCTTCATGCACTTCACTTGCAGAGGTTTACCAATCCTTAAATAATCTTTCTAACAAAAAAGTACCGGACCTGATGGCATTCCAGAAATCTTGCTAAAAGAATGTAAATGTTAATTTTCTAACCCAATTTGCATGTTGTACAATTTATCACTCTTATCCGGAACATTTGCTGACTCATGGAAAATTTCATTTATTCGACCCATTTTTAAGTCCGGAAACAAATCAAATATTGGAAATTACAGACTAATTTCAATTATATCTTATATTCCAAAAATATTTGAGTCTATAATTACAAAGAAAATCACTCCTATTTTCAAAAATGTTCTGATTGAGGAACAACATGGATTTAGATCGGCGAAATCTACAACAACTTATTTACTGTCCTTTACAAATACCATTCTTAAAGCCTTAGAAGACAACACTCAGGTTGATGTCCTCTACACTGACTTCTCCAAAGCCTTCGACCAAGTTAACCAACGTATCCTCATGGCCAAACTTTATGCTATAGGCATTAGAGACCCATTTTTATCATTCATTCACTCTTACTTGATAAATAGAAAACAAAGGGTCAAAATAAATAACGTTGAATCCTTTAACATTGATGTAACGTCCGGCGTTCCGCAAGGAGCCCATTTGGCCCCGCTTCTTTTTAACCTTTTTATTAACGATATCATTTAAGTTTTTTCTCACACACGTTTTTGGCTTTTTGCCGATGACAATTAGATTCTTAAGATAATTAAATCCCATCTTGATTGTTTACTTTTTCAACTTGATATTGATTCATTTAATTATTGGTGCAAAATTAACTGCATGAAACTTAATGTTGATAAATGCAAAATTTTGTCCTTTTATAGAACCAAAAAACCTATTCAGTTTGATTATAAACTAAATAATTTTTTTTTTTTTTTTTTTATTTTTTTTATTATTAAAAACATACAACGAAGTTGCACTCCCATGAGTTATCAAAACTCATTAAGGGATCGCCAATTGGTACTTTTGAGAAGTTAAACCCAACTCAACCCAATATGTAGACACAATTTATGAATAAAACATTTACAAAACATTTCACAGAAGCAACATACAGATACAAAACATATGAAGAATCACTTTACAAATATTTCACAGAAACATGTCTTATAACATTTTATGAATTTGTATAACTCATTGACTCATTTGATTTATGTACTTTGGGTTTCAAAAAGTTAAAATAGAGTTTCCTCCATGATGGACTAATGAGATGGACTAAGAAATGCATTGATAAAACAAAATCAGGAAAATATAATATAAGGTACGGGCTCAAAAATATACAGACCTAATACAAGATGTTTACATACAAATACATGACGAGATTTAAGTAAGGTATAAACCGCGCCCATCATACTATAAGTTTAGTATTTGAAGATAATTAGGGCTATCAGAACAGAGTTTGTACCTACTTATGACTCGTTTTCCAAATAACATTTGAAAAAATATGTTTTCAATATATCATTTCGAGATTTGTTAGAGGCATATACCTGTCTCAAATTTTCAGGCAGTTTGTTATAGTTAGTGTAGGCAATGTATTCTAATGATTTCAGTCCGAACTTTGTTGAGTGTATTTTTGATATGTGTAGTTTGTTGTGTTGTCGTGTATTATATTGGTGAACGTCGTTGTTATAGTTCAGTTTTATATTTGTGTGGGTGTTGCACTGAATAATATTTAAAATGGTGTTTGTTATCTCAAAGCTAGGAAAAATCTTAAATGGCAATACAAGTGCGTGACGGTAAATATCTTTAACAGGTGTATCCCAAGGCAAGCCAAAAATGTTACGTAGGGCTCTATTTTGGATTATTTGCACCTCTGATATCATTTTTTTGGTAGCAAAACCCCAGATACTCGAAAGGTATGCCAAGTGGGAGTGAATCATAGCATAGTACAAAGATCGCAGTATGGCTGTGGGAAGCAATCTACGTAGTCTGTACATTACACCGGTCACTGGAGCAATCTTTGATTTAACATGGTCAAAATGGTTTTTCCATGTAAGCCGTGAGTCAATTAAAAATCCTAGATACTTCGCGACATCTGTTTGTTCCAGTTTGTTTATTCCCAGGGAAATGTTTAGGCGTTGTCCTCTCCTATTCCCGAATAGCACATAGTGAGTCTTTTTAATATTAAGGCTAAGTTTATTAATTCTCAGCCACTCGGCTAGATGAGCCAAATCCCTATTCATGTCCTTTTCCATTTCGTTAAAATTAGTATTATGGTAGAATAATATTGTGTCATCAGCATAAAGTTGAAGTGTACCTTTCACTCCCCATTTTGCAATATCATTTATATAAATCAAAAATAATAATGGTCCGAGAATCGAGCCCTGTGGTACACCACATGTTATATTTCTATGATCACTTGATTCTTTTCCAATAACAACCGAACAGCACCTACCCGTAAGATAACTAGATAAAAGTTTTAGACTGTTGCCCACGATGCCCAGATATTCAAGTTTTTTCAATAGAATCTTATGATCAACCGTATCAAATGCCTTTTTGAGGTCTATGAAAATGCCCGCTGCATATTTTCCTTGATCTAAGTGTTTTTGAAGAGTTAGTATAAAGTCAAAGGCAGCACATTTCGTGTTGGAGAATTTTCTGAACCCATATTGTTGAGGCGTAAGAATATTATTAGTTGCGAGATATTTTGTTAGTCTATTTTTAATTACATGTTCAAATACTTTGGAGAAGACTGAGAGTATTGATATTGGACGATAATTGGATGGATTTTTTTTGCAGTCTTCTTTGTGAATTGGAACGATTTTTGCTAGCTTTAATTGATCCGGAAAAAGTCCACTCACTAAAGATTGATTAATTAGAATAACAAGATGATCCGCTAATTTTTCTTTACAGAATCTGAGTAAGTTAGTTGTCATACCATCGACTCCTGGAGATGCATTAGTTTTTAGTTTTGAGATAATTTTTAAAACTTCTAGTTTGTTTGTATTGGCCATGTAGAGGGACTGTAATGGCTTTGGTTCCATGTTTATTGTATTCATGTCATCTGAATAAGATGGGATACTCGCAGCTAAATTTTCACCAACCGATGTAAAGAAGTCATTAAACGCTGTACATATCTGCTTCGGGTCATTTATTACTATATTATTGATGGTAAGAGTTTCAATTTTATTTGTCGAGTTCTTTGGACTGTTAGTTATGATTGAATTTATTGTCTTCCAGGTTTGTCTTGGATTATGTATGTTTTCTGTAAAAATATTTGTGTAATATTTTGTTTTGGCGAAACGTCTGTAATTAGTTACCGAATTTCTTGACTTATTTTTTTGTGATAAAAGTTGACTGTTTTGCGGATCTTTCTTCCACTGTTTGTAGTTAGTATTTCGTTCTCTAATAAGAAGATCCAGTTTTTTGTCAAACCATGGTGTATTACCTTGCTTAGGGTTTCCTATTCGTATCCTTGGCTTAAATTTGCAAGTGTCGATTGCTGTTTTGATATATTTAAAGAATTGATTAAAATTTTCGGTTATGTTGGTGGTGTTATGAGAAAACGGTTGGGTTTCAAGATATGTTCTCAAAGCCCTCTTATTGATGCTGATGTTTATGTTTGGTGGTATTCTGTTGTTAGAGTGGTGTTTCAAAGAGTTTTGGTAGTCTAACATCATTATACTATGATCACTTATCTGGTTATCAATATTGGAGGTCGTTGAAGATATGTTTTCTCTATTTGATATAATATGGTCTAAGAGAGAACTGCAGGTTTCCGTAACTCTCGTGGGATGTGTATTATTACATATGAAATAATTATATGAAAATAAAGTGTTGATATATTTTTTTGTGGAATCATTTTTTTTAAGAACATTAATGTTAAAATCCCCGAAGATGAGTGTATCTAGGCTACTTTTTTGTAAAATAGATTCAAGAGATACTAGAAAATCATTTATATTGTTGTTAGGTTTCCTGTATATAGCATATATGTTTAATGGTTTAAAATGTTTATATTGTACCCTAACTCCTAAAAAAGAGTTATTCGTTGACCACTTTTCAATAACTTCACAGTTAAATGTATTGTGAGTATATATCGCCACTCCTCCTCCTCTTCCAGTAGTCCGGGAAGCAAAAGTACCCTGGTAGCCATTGATGTTGAACAAAGATCCTTCTCCATCTCCCAGCCATGTTTCGGTGACAACTAAAACGTGCACAGTATCCGTTATTCTTTTGAGCGTTTCTTCTATTTCGTCTATTTTGTTTCTAATACTTCTGGCATTAATGTACAGGACTCTCAAACTATTTTTTATAGGCATATAGTCATCCACCGAATGGTATTTCCTTTGTATGATTGATTGGTCAGCAGCTTTTTCAATAATGTTTGTCTCTCTATTGTCAAATCTATCAAGGACCTTGGGGTCACTCTTGACTGCAAACTTTCTTTCCGTGATCACATAAATAACATTATAAACAAATCACTTAAGATTAAGCCGTACTAAATAATGCAAAATCATACAAAATCGTATGTTTTTTTTGTTGAAAATTTGACTGCTTAGAAGTATTATAGATGCTTCAATTAAATACTGCGTGTACAACATACCATGGTCCTTAAAAATATCGGTCATTTTTTTTAATAAGTCTTTTAATAAGCTTAGAAAAAAATAAAGTATAAGGTCTATAAAAAACATTTTTAACTGAAAACTCTCCTACTTATAAACACTTTTTTGGATATGGTTTTATTGCATAATGTGGCAAATTCAGTTTATTATATAATTATCGCGAAAAAATGATATTTACGCCCGAACCTCACAAAATAAAATAAAATGTGCATTTTCGCGTTGGTATTTTTGACATCACGGCGACAATACGGCAGTCGACGAATTTTTTATATCAAAGTGAACCTTATACCATCCACCGAAGAACGACTGGCAGCCGCCCCATTCATCCGTCATTACTCCTCCGAACGGAGCGGCGAAACAACGTGTTACGGTCTGCGCTACTTGTTTTCGTGAAATCAATTTAAAAATTCCGTTTTATTACAATAAACAATGCATAAAAAAGGAATTAATGTTTTTTACAGGCCTTTACGAAATCAACATGCAAAATAAAATTCTCAAATATCTTTTCCAACCTTTCCAAAAGCTTTTTCTCAAGTATTTTTAAACTCCTCCCATAAAAGGACGTGAATTCCGATTTCGATTTTTTCCTGTACTAGTGGATCGCCTTAAACTACTCAGCTTCATTCATAGAATTACCTCTGACTTTAAACACTTAAAACACTTTACTGTTCGCTGGTTTGCCCTCACCTTGAATATGCTAGTGTCATTTGGTCTCCTTTCTATGCTGTTCACATTTGTCACATCGAATCTGTACAACATCGTTTAATTGCTTGGAGGTTAGGACTTGAAAGAGGCGAGTACTCGTATGATGAAATTGAACAAACTCTAAACATTTCTTCTTTAGAAAAACGTAGAAAGGACTCTGATCTAATATGCATTTTCAAAATTATCAACAGTATTACTGACACACCCGCTTTGTTACAACTCATCCAGTTCAACATTCCTTCCCGTAGACTCCGAAACAATGAATTGCTGTTCCTCAATCAACATTCTACGAATTATGGATATCATTCTCCTATATCCAGAATGTCGAGACTTGTCAATGCAAATCAAAGCACTGAATTTTTTGGTGTAAGTCTAATTGACTTTCGGCAGTCGATAAGCAATGTGATTTTTTAGTCTTTTTAAATCCATCTTCAAGCTACTTATGTACTTTTATATTATATGTATTTATATTATACTATCTGATAAGGTGATTTAGTGTAGGCTATGTAAAATAGTCGTGGGGTGCCAAATACTAAGTATATTTTAGCTAGGAGATTAAAAGGTGTTGATTTTGTCCCCTACTATGTGATTACACCGCTTGTCCAGTGGGTGCATATTAAAATACCTTCCTCGCAGTGAGCAGCTTTGTCTCCGTAGGAGACTCGGACGCCAAACATTCGCCTGGACCGGCAAATGTATGCTGCACCCTGCAGAGAAGCATGACATTCCTATCTCAAAGATGGGCATTTATGATAACCCCGCAATTACATGAGGATGGGTTGTAATTAGAATGAAAGATTGGATTACAAACATATAGACCTCTATTTCAATGTTAATCGTTTACAGGTAGATGTTAAATATAACTTACCCCCCAGACCGATTGATAACTAATCTAACTAACGTTTAACACCGCTGAAGTTCGGGGACGCCTTCCTCCACGGATCCTCGGCCACATCAGATCGAGCGGCTAGCCGGCCGACTCCGATTCTCGTTCAGTCCCGTGCCTCGGGGTCCTCTAGGGCTTCGCTAAATGTCCCCGGCAACCATCTAACCGTCAGCAAGAGCGACATCCATGTCGCGCATCCGCGTGCTCGGCAAAGTGCGTAAGGAGTGGACTCGCTTCCCAAATACGGTATCCGTCCGATATTATAATCGTTTATGCTCAATCCCGACAGCCAACAAATTCGAAGCGAGCGCGGATTAACGTTCGATCGGATCGATTCTACAAAATCGAATCTCCACCTTCCGGAGAACACCGACCCGCGTTTTTTCATTCGCAACACTGGACTTGCTTCACGCATTCTCCGTATTTTAATCGCGATCCGAACACGAACTTAATTTGCATATTAATCCAGTTACAGTAACATTTGTTACACTCCACAATAGTTACGTCTTGAATCTTTCTCATAAAAATTGCACTGCCGTCCCTACAAAGTCCGTGCCCGTATCGGGCTCTGTAGGGAAGTGAAGTTCGTTTCCGGAAAAAACTTCCTCCTACCTTCACCGCCGGTGTATATGGCTGTCAAAACAGACCATAGACAAGCATAACTTAAAGGTAACACAGTACCTGACCGCAATAGTTATAAAATATGAAATAGTTTCATAACATATCTTCTATATGTACTTTTATATTATATGTATTTATATTATACTATCTTCTATATGTACTTTTAAATAACATATATTTTGTCAATGCTCTTCATATATATGTACTCTCATTGTCATCTCTCTTTTTTTTCGTGTTATAATATTATATTGTTAATGGACTATTTGTCCGTAAATAAATAAATAAATCTCATACATATTGCGATGACAGGTGGTTCCGTTACGAGCGCCAGCCAGGTGACTTAGCTTACATGTCTTTATTACTCCCTCGATGTTCTGTATATTAAGAATACTCGTGAGGGCGATCATCAAGAATTCAGCGTCGTTTAGGTCCCGCAGTAAATTAAAAAATATTGCCCTCGGGAGTCGCTTTGTAGGAAGTCGAGCCTTAAGTGTGTTTGAGTTGAGTGCAAAGCACGGTGCGTTTTCTTGCTCACCTGTGGTTGCCGTGTTCAAAAGGACACCATTGTTCCTAATTTTGCAAATCCCGGTGATACGGATGCCTAGTTTGGATGGTCGAATTATATCTAGGATATTTTTTTGGTTCCATCGCTATCCTTGGTGGCATCTGCGTCTGTAGGGAAGTTACAGATGGCGGGCCTCGGCGCTCCGACGAATTGTCCAGATTAGGTAATAGGTGGGGATTGATGAGCGACATTTGACTGCTTTCGGACAATATCAGCAAATGACAAGCTAGCCTCCGTTGCCTCGGCTACTCTTCGCATCACAGGTCCTAGGTCAGACTCCACCTGAATGATTTTTTGCTACAGGTGCCTTTTATCCGCTTTTTCATGGCGTATTTTAATTTCCGCCATTTGTAATTGAGCAGTTACTATCGCCAAATCAGCAAGCATCGTGTCGCGCTCCAAGAACAATTGAGAAACGGCTCTGAAAACTTTAGAGACATTTCTAGATATCTTCAGTTGCTGGTCCTTCTAAACCTTCGATTGCTTCTCGGCCAAGACTTCTTGAAGGGCTGTCAGATATTGCGCTTCATTAAGCACGTCAACTCCAGAAACGCTTGGAAATTTTGTTTTGTTGCTGTCCGAGCAATAAGAAGACGTATCGTGGTCCTCCTCTTCTAAGTCCTCAACAAGAACGCACTTTCCTCCATCTTCCATATTAAGAGACATCGTTATGTCCAGCGGGAGTTTTTTCGGGCGATACCTTACGAACGATTTTTTTTAAACACTTCACCGCAGAAACTGACTGAAACGGGCAACTGAACCACTCTACCAACTACGACAGTTCACAGATAGGCGCTAACGAGATTTATGATCTATATTGAGATGTCAATATCGAAACTGTCAATGGAATGTATTTTAAATGTTTTAATCTCACAACTCAAAAACACCGTTTTTATTGTTTAATTCGCATATAAAGACGTTTGCAATTCACTTAATGCCAATTGTTTCAATTGATGTTTATTTTTATTGTTATTGTTTTTATTCATTTGAACTGGCCTCAAGTGAAGACATATAGCTTTGAGATCCTTTTAAATCCCTTTTGAAACGTTTTCCGTTTGAGTTTTGGTAAAACAGACACATAAGGATAAATTTTATTCTACACAGTTTTATAAATGTACACAGAATTTCAGGTAGTTAAACACTTTTATTATGAGTTGTCAAAACTTTACTAGGTAAAAAATATCCTAGCTTAACATTTCCCGGTAGAATACCGGGAAGACAAACACACCTGGCGATAGCCCGAGAAAAATACTGCACCTCAGCAACGAATTCGCTTCAATTTGCACACTATTTCAATGTTATTATTTTTAAGAATCAGGAGCTAAGCAATAAGCGATAATTCTTGGAACTATATTATGCTAATATTATGCTCTTAGCCAATCACGCATAGAATATGGGATTATAGGTTGGGGATCTGCGTCAAACATCCAAATGAAGCAGCTAGTTAAGACGTAAAAGGCAACAATTAATAATAAAAATAGTCCAGAAAGTACCCATAAGAATTCCATCAAAACAAAATTTTATGTGTTCAGCATTACTAAACTGTACTAAAAAAATGCACTTCTCAAATTTAAAGAAACATATGAGTACCTTGCTGACCAACACACCTACACTACAAGGACAAAATACTCAAAAATTCTGAACATCCCGAAATTAAATACATCTTTTGGCAAGAGAAATCATAATTTCCATGCTACAAAACTATATAATGCCCTTCCAATTGAAATTAAGAACACCGTGGAGACACAAAAGTTAAAAAAAGACATCAAATTAAACATGAAGATGAGGAAATTATTAAAATTATGCAGTAACCCCAACGCAACCTACAGACAACTGTGATGATACCTCCCTAGTACATTTTACTTTTCTAAGCTTCTACCTCGTAGCTCCAATCTCGTAGCTCGTAACTATATTTATAATTCTACCCTTATGTCCTACTGGTCACACCTCTCACACCTCTAAGTGTGATGTCCTGATTTTAAACCTCCCCGGGGTATTTCTACCTCAGGGTTGTGGTTTAAATCTACCCTAATTTTCTCAAACCCCTGTGATTTTATCACAGTAAACAAGATTTAAGAATTTAGTTCACATTATTTTCTGTTTTCTGCGTTGTGTAATTTTTTTTCTTTAGAATTTACATTTGTATGCATATTTTATATGCATATACATGTAGAGAAGATAATGTATTGCGTGTGGTAACTCCTAGGTTCTTTTAGAGAATGTTTGAGAATTTTCCAATCTATTAATTATTTTTATTTGCCTATCCTTGACCGCGTTTGATAAACTAACCCCGTCCTAACCTCGTCAGAATTCGATTCCACCTTTTTTCTCGTTTTGTTATTTTTATTTTCCGCATATTACGGCTATATTGATAAATACAATGCAAGGAAGATAACAGTCTATAATTGTAACATTTCAAGTAAGGAAACTTTACTTTACCTATGTAATATGAGATCATTCCAGGACCCTGTTTTTCTATTGAAATCCTTTGTCTGCATCCTTCACCTAACATAAATTATTAGTTTTTTATGGTTAGTATACACTAAATTGGAGGAAAAAGAGGAGGGAATGGATGGATGTGGGGGTAAAAAAAAATACTATTTTGAAAAATTCGGCTCCTCCGCTGACCAAGCAAGACTGGTGGACGACAATTCAAACCAGAATTCTCTCACTATGCTTGCTAGGATTATCTTCGAGACCGGATTTTACCCTCTTGGGTGGGCGTTCCTTGCTTCAAGAAGGTCCCTTCACGCCAGATGGGAGAATATCTACTCTTCATGACGATTCCTGCAATGCTCCGAATTCCTTCTACCTCCAGAATGAATTTAACTCGACTGAGTCTAAAAGGGGTATGTCATATCTTCCCTTATCATGTCTCTACCGAATCGAATATGGCACGCGGCTGTTTTAGGCGGACCCGTCTCCCACGTGGCCTGCCTTTAGCCGGGGATCCTCCATCTCTGAATCGGAATCGTAAAACTTGACTCACGAGGTCTTACGTTTACTTTCAGGTCGACAAGACTTACGATATGCCATTAACCTAATGTTTTAAATGCCGCACCAGCGTATTATCCACATACGTATTCTTCCTCCCTCCGCATGCCCCCATCTTGGTTACACTGACACAGGATTTAAATTCTTCTCGGAAAAGTTGTGGGCTTTCCTGATCAGCAAATAATTACATATAGCATTGTGATGATCTCGCCTTTGGGCCTACGAAATAATTCTTTTAAAATTGAGAGATCGATTTAGAAATATATTTAATTTTGTAACATGGAATGGTTTAAGCATACGATTCTCTGTTTCCAATTCTTGGGGGTGAATTATGGGTCCGGACCACTAAATAACCACATGTGTTTGCGTGGCCGTAGTGCAAGTGAGCCCCGGCAAAGGCCATTCTTCACAAAACTAAGAAGGAACCCAGAAGAACATTTAGAGGGATTTTTTCAGGATCGTTAACAAAACCAGAGGCGGCCGATGAATATTTGCCCGTGTGGTGATTGATCTTAACGCGAGCAGATTGGATTTACGAAACAATTATCTGGTGAATTTTCTATAGCAGTAGGGAATTGAAAATTAGGCAATTAGGATTGATCGTTGGTGCATTTAAATATACTGGAGCAACGCGCCGATTAGGAGTTAAGATATTTAACATATTTGTCGAAATAAGATTGCAGAATTCGTTAAATAGTGACGCACGCAGAAAGAACGAAAACGTGTACAGACAATGCATATATAATATTATTATATAGCCAATAAAGTTGACGCAAGTAATAAAGACGAGTAATAAATTAAACTACGTCACTGTATTCTGCTTTAGAAGGTCCAGGGATAATTTATGACTCCGGCGCAGACAAAATTAGTTTACACCAAAAAAAAATAGCGAACATGGTTCCTACACAAAATTCTCTGAAATAATAGTTATTATGTGACATTTTTTTACTATTAAACGTTGATATATGCATATTGGGAGATGTGCTTATCACTTGAGGTTTTAAAGAGGGACTAATAAATTATTGAAACCACACAAGGAGATGATTGGGGAGTCAGATGGTAGGGGGGTTGGAGGGAGTCGGGGTACAGAGGTGTTGGAAGACAGTCGGGGAGGAGTCGGGGTACAGGGGTGTTGGTTGGGATTCAGGGAGAGATTCTGGGGACGCACGGTCTAAAAAAAAATCATCGAGTTTTGATAAACGGTAGAATAATAATTCGGTGCACGTAAACGGGAATAATTCATTTAATTAAAGAGAAGACAGTCGGGGTAGAGAAGTGTTAGAAGACGGTCGGGGAAAGATCCTGAGGGCGCGCGGTCGAGATAAAATCATCGAGTTTTGATAAACGGTAGAATAATAATTTGGTGCGCGTAAACGGGAATAATTCATTTAATTAAAGAGAGGACAGTCGGGGTAGAGAAGTGTTAGAAGACGGTCGGGGAAAGATCCTGAGGGCGCGCGGTCGAGATAAAATCATCGAGTTTTGATAAACGGTAGAATAATAATTTGGTGCGCGTAAACGGGAATAATTCATTTAATTAAAGAGAGGACAGTCGGGGTAGAGTCGGGGTACAGGAGTGTTGGTTGGGAGTCAGGGAGAGATTCTGGGGACGCACGGTCTAGATAAAAATCATCGAGTTTTGATAAACGGTAGAATAATAATTTGGTGCGCGTAAACGGGAATAATTCATTTTATTAAAGAGAAGACAGTCGGGGTAGAGTCGGGTTGGAAGACGGTCAGGGAAAGATTCTGGGGGTTCACGGTTGGGATTAAAATCATCGAGGTTGAATACACGGTAGAATAATAACTCTGTGCGCGTAAACCGGGAATAATTCATTAAATTAAAGGATAATAGTCGCGAGGAGACCAGCTCGGTGCTTCTAAATCGGGGATATTTCATTTTAACTAAACAAAGGATAGTTCGTCTTTATTAAACAAAACAAGTCCACGCGAATAAGGAAGTCAGAGATTGCGGCTTGCGAGTTCATATCTGTGAAGTTAAATAATATAATTTGTAAATTGAGGCAGTCAACATCAATACGGGACGTACTTTCGGGGCGTTTGTGAGGGACAGGATAAAATTTAATACAAACCGACGCGAAAGTTAGACCGAAATAATAAGTGCTTTAATTAGTGATTAATCAATTAGTGCACGAGGGATGCTGGTTTTGGATTGTGATTCGTGCATGTCATGGTTTTGTGGGCATGAGAGGGGTAAGTTTGACAAATTGAATTAATTATTAACAACATTTATGTTTGGACTTCGTACAAAGTAGGGTTAAAACAATAGAATCATCATTACTCCCCGAGTATTTTAATTGTTTATAATTGTTTGTCTAGCTTGTAGTTGTCTAGATTTAAACATGTATTATAGTTTATATAGCGCCCTTGAGGTGATTTTCCATAAAAGCGGTGCTATGTGGATCGTTCAAATATTAGTATTATTATTATAGCTACTTTAATGAGGCCTTTAATAAGGAACCATGTCATCTAAGTCGGATGCTTTAATCGGAAAATTATAACGGTAATATTTAAAGAGCTATCGGATAATTATCGGTAATCGAAAAAAAAAAGGCCGTTCCCTCCGTAAGTCGATCCGGGGCTGCCTGAGGTTGGCCGGCGACGATTTCTTGAGACAAGACCGTTGTAAAATAATAATTTTGGGATACAATTAACTAAATAGCATTTGAAGCACAAAGTGCGCTTTCGGGCAATAAATCTTAGACGAGAGACTTCATTTAAAAGACGGGATTTTGAAACCACAAAACAATAATAAAATCCTTTAAAAGTGCTTTGTTGGTGATCGAGAAAACTAGGTTACTGGGTATTCTCCAATACATAACGGGTACCAAAATACATAGGTATAGAATGTAGGTATAAATTAATGTGTAAAGCGCCTTTGAGGTGATAATTATTATTTACGAGTCTAGCAATAATATTTTAAACGTAGCTAGGGGACTATATTCAGGAAAGGGTTTTAGAAAAAAAAAGCATTAGGTAATTTAACAGTTTATAAAATGGTGCGTAGCATGGGCACCTTTGTTTACTAACAAAATCTGACATAATTAAATTCCCACTCCTAAAATTTCCCACACCTTATTCCAAATTTTAGGTATCACAACAAGTCTATTACATAGGACTATACATAAAATTATAGTACAGGATACTCACCTTTTGGTTTACGATTTAGGTATATTCCATTCGATATATTCGATTTAGCAAAAACTTTCACATTGTCGGTTGAATGAAGCCGTCGGTAGGTATTCATATTTTAAGCGTAATGCGTTATATCCACCTACATAAGTAGCAAACCTTTTATTAACTCCCTCACACTAGAAGTAGGGATCGTCCAGCATCAGGTTGGGAATGTACTCTGGACGAAAGCGAAGCCTTGTGCCTTTCATTCTTGGACCCAGCACCCTGGAAGCCGAGCTTGACATTCCTTTCTTTGAGCTGATTTTTGAGTTTGAGCTTGGGGTACGCCTATCGTAGAGCATATGCCCGTGACAACATATCGGGGAAGGTCCCAAGTCACGCTTGTGTATGTTATGCGAGAGGACGTATTTTTCATTCAAATCAAATACCGATGACCATCGCAATTGCAGGCTGGCGCATGTTTCTGTAACGTGCCTAGGAAAAACGTAATCAATATTTCTACTGGTTCGACGTTTCTTTGTTGGAATCCGGATAAGTTTTCTTAACTCCCTCACACTAGGAATAGGGACCATCCAGCATCAGGGTGGGAATGTACTCTGGACGAAAGCGCAGCAGGGGAAATGGAAGGAAGGGAAGCCAGATTCACGACCTGGTGCCTTTCATTCTTGGACCCAGCACCCTGGAAGCCGAGCTTGACATTCCTTCTTTGAGCTGATATTTGAGTTTGAGCTTGGGGTACGCCTATCGTAGAGCATATGCCCGTGACAACATTTCGGGGAAGGTCCCAAGTTACGCTTGTGTATGTTATGCGAGAGGATGTATTTTTCATTCAAATCAAACATCACTGATGACCATCGCGATTGCAGGCTGGCGCATGTTTCTGTAGCGTGCCTAGGAAAAACGTAATCATTATTTCTACTGGTTCGAGGCGGCGTGCTGGACGGAGAACGGGACTATTGAGGACATGAGTGACTGCCAAGGCGAGGGTCGGTGACATCAAAATCTTCGTTAATTAAATTCATACATCGCCAGATCAGAGGAGAGAGCGGCCCCACCGATCTCCTGACATTGCCGATTGTCTAATCAACTTCGGTTTAATGTTTATGCCGGTGCTTTAGGAGTTAATGGAACTCAAGTCATCGGCATGCTGAAGAACTTCAACATCATCATCAATCCAGAGTAGGATGTCACGTTCCGAAACCTCGTGCCACCCACACATTTCCTGAACAGTTCCTGACATCGGCTATCACGCCATTAATCGGAGCAGACCCTCATATCAAACGGTATGAGATGACCTTTCATCATCATCATCAACATAGTTATAATTTGGCGGCGTATTGGTCGATATTATTCCCATTACCACTCTATGATCCAAAAACACACATCAAACCCTTTCCCGACAGAAGGCAAAACATGTCGATTTTCATTCGTCGCTTGCGACCTTAATATTTTCTGGAGGCGTTGGAATTGGAATCTGATTTGGCGGTCTATGACCATCACCTTATCAGTTGGGCTATGGAGGAGTCCAATTATTTAAACAGCACATGTTCTGTCTCATGTTAATCCAAAATACCTACCCGTAGAATCAAATTAACAAAATAAAACAAGCTAGCTAACTAACAAACTGCATCTAGAACTGTGAGTGTAGAATTATTGTACTCCGTACTGCTTTGAGTGTAAATCTTTTGTTAGAATATACATAAATGTCAAATTATTTTCATGATAGCATTTTTAGAGCCGCAGAGAGTACGCGACATCGCATCGAAAGGTAGGATCTTCTCAATTCGCCGTTTAAATGTAAATTTATATACTAGATGCTAGGAGGGTAAATGCAGATTACTTCAATAAAAATAGTCGTCGATGAGCGTAGGTGTATAACAGGTGCTAGGGGAGGAAGCTGGATGAATATAGATAGATAATTAGTTATTTTTCAAGTTAGTCAGACTCAGTCATTGTTATTCGAAGCCTTGCAAATTGTAACACGCCATACCTAAAAGAACAAGGGTTTACCACAAATAAATTATTAATTAAATTGGATTAACTATACCAAACCACTAAAACAAAAAGTACACAACGTTGTGGGGTTAATTACAAATTGATTAATTAGAAGCATCTCGTCACGTTTGCATAAAAGTATTACGTGATGGGGTTGAGAAGGCGCTGCAAAAGAAATGCAGGGGAGAGACGCGGGAACGGGCGAGCTACGAGTTTTTAAAGGCCGGGCGGGGTTGCGCCGGCAGGGTAGCTGTAGCAGCACTTTGGTTCAAAAAAATTTATAGCCATTACTTCGTAGGGGGGGGGGCGTATCACAGCATCCCTGAAGTCTAGTTGCGTGAGAAAATTCAGGATTTAGGACTGTATGATTATTTGAACACCAGTGTTTTTTAAATGAGGTCACTAGTTCCTCGTGTGTTAGGTATGCAGGATTTTTCGGAGGTACCTATTCCCTATAAATAGAAAATTGGGTAAATCGCGTTGTATCAATGTATGTTATCATTGAAATCAGTTGCCTCCCGGATTATTTGTGGAAAGCCACCCTTTTTAAAGCTGATTGTAATTGTTGTAATTTGCAAAATTCAGCATACCAAATTTACACTACCTGTTGGCGATCGCTCTAACTGACTTGGTTTACTTAGAATTGAATACATCTAACGTCAATTTTGCCTTCACACACTGACTGAATATTTCTTCGTAAGCTATAATGCATAAACTTGCTCCTAGTAATATTTGATCGGTGTTTATTGTTTATTTGTTTAAGAATGCAAGATGACTGGGTCACTGGGTGAACATATGGTACCACTATCGAAGGTCAAATAAACTAACCCTAATCATGCTAGTGGAAGTAACGTTAGGTATTTGTTTCGCGAGTACTTCACTGTAATAACTAAAATTTATTGAAAAGTTCGTTTCCATCGATCATAAAATCTTTATTATTTCATATCAACAATTAATTAAATCCGTTGGACAAAGCGACGGCAATGACTAAATGTATCACTACTCATTTGTTTACACTACACATAGACGACCTTCGCTTTACTGACCTACTTTTGAAATTGTTTATTTTAACAGTCAGTGTACCTTTGACCCCGTTTATTTTATAATAATTTTATTTTCCTTCTGTGGTTATTATTTCGAACGGCTCTTGTTTAGATATGATCGGATGTTGTTGTGTTATAACATGCTGTATTAGAAAAAGATAACATGCGACTTAATAGATATTTTGGATAATCACGTACTCCGTAAGATGACTCGTTCACCAACTACACAGGCTCAGGTATCTGCAAATACTTATGATTTAATTCACTTACCAAAGTTCTGGTGTTCAATTTTCAGTTCCACCGGGAAATTAAACAACGGCATGAAAAATTATCAGAACGTCCATTCTATATAATAACTAAATGCACTTTCCAATTTAGATACCCCCCTTACTTCCTTTAATAAGTATCGCCCTATAAAGCCACGGATTTTATCATAACTAATAACCTAGAACATCCTAATCTTTATCTCTTAACTTGTATTTATTCATAAAAAACATAAGTTATATATACATAATTTATAACTTCGAATTTATCTTCCTTAAATGAGGATTTCATCCGGGACTTATATCCGGTATAAAAGATTTAATTCGGTATTTTATTTAGCGAGACAAATTTTTATGGTTTTGTTATTTTTTTGTTGGGAAAATCGATTTTAATTATAATAAAAATAGAGTAATGAATCACCTAGAACAAAACAAAATTCTGTCCCAAAATCAATATGGTTTCAGAAGTAACCTAAGCACTGAAGATGCAATATTCGATTTGACAAAAAAATTGTACACATCTGTTGATAAAAATAAAAAATACCTAGCTTTATTTTTAGATTTAAGAAAAGCTTTTGATACGGTTAACCACAATATACTTATAAAAAAAATTAATCGAATAGGTTTCAAAAAAGATACACTAAAAATTCTCACAAACTATCTCAAAGACTTTTTATAGTACTGAAACGAGGATAAAAAATGGAGTACCACAGGGTACTGTGCTTGGCCCAATCCTGTTTTTAATATATATAAATGATTTATGTAATCTTGTAATCCCTGGTGATATTGTATCTTATGCTGATGATACAGTAATAATTGTAAACGGAAAATCCTGGCTTGAAACTTATTTAAATGCATCAAAATGTATTGCACATGTCTCATCATGGCTAAATAGTAATAGACTCTTCCTAAACAACAATAAAACATTTTACCTACCTTTTTATAAAAACAGTAAAAACAAACCCCCCAATAACCTTAAAATTAGAATTCATAATACTAACTGTAATCAAGTAATATGCTCATCTTGCTCTGAAATTGTAAAAGTTGAAAAGATAAAATATTTGGGTATATGTATTGATACAAATTTAAATTGGCATTCACAAATAAATAATACCGTTTCTAAATTGAGATATCTTACATACATATTTTACAGACTCAAAGAAGTATTGAATATTGACAAATTGAAAATGATTTATTATTCTATGGTGCAATCTTCACTCATGTATGGAACAATAGGATGGGGTGGTGCCCTTGATACTTTTATAAAACCTTTACAAACAACTCAAAATTATATTATCAAAGTTATGTATAATAGAATTAAAACATTTTCGACAGATGCTTTATACAAAGAATCTAAACTATTCAGTCTCCGTAAACTATTTATACTGCAAACTATGAAATATATCTTTAAAAACGTAAACAAATTCGAAAAAAATGTAAACAGAATCAACATTAGAATTAATAATGTATTCTTTACCCCCCAAACACACACAAAACAAATGCAAACTCACAGTAGTTTTATTGGACCTCGTACCTTCAATAGTTTACCAAAACATATTCAAGTTGCAACAAAACTTCCGCATTTCGTAAAAGAGTTAAAATTATGGCTAAACCATACAGATGTAAAAACTCTATTTATTTAGTTTTATTTCACTTTATGTTTCTAAAAACTCTATTTATTTAGTTTTATATCACTTTTCTCACAAACTTTACACCTATTATTACAATGTATATCATTAATTACACTTACACTTATTTAACCGTACACTATTGTATACACTTTTTGTACAAAATGTTTTAAACAATTTTTGTTTTTGCTTTATATACCCCTGTTTGTTTTTTTCTAGGTACTAAAAAAAACTTTTTTTAAATATATTACCCACGCACAGGCTGCGCCTTAGTGGGTTCCCACATTATTGTTATGATTTTCAAATATGTAAATATAAATTGTAAAATATGGGAAAAATTAAGGAATTAAAAAAAAAAAAAAAAAAATTAAATAATCGTTAGGGTATTATTAAATTTATGATTATTCTTATTAATTTTGAAACCTCCTTTTTTCCTTTTACAACGCACAACTAAGGTATTAATTATTTACTGTAATTTCGATTACGATTAAACTCGCTAATTATAGAACAAAACTCTTTATTTTCCTTTTTCGTCGTTGAATCTAGTCCGTGTATTTAAATAATTTATTTAAATCACTTTTGATTAAACCGAATTATTACACTTTATTTAGGTACACATTTTTTTTGCCCGAATAATATGGTTTTATTAATCACTTTTCACTTCACTGTTATTTAAATCTGCAATAAACTTTGATATTTATAATTATTTATTCCATTGAATTTGTTATTTATTGTCACTGCACTACTCTCTTTGAATTATAATGCTTTGGTTAATTAAATTTAAACGATAGATACTTCACGATTTTTCTTCGAAATAATAGATATTATATACTATCAATTTTGTTTTACTACCGAACTTTTCTATTTTGCAATAAAATAATATATTGTACTGTCTATTTAACTTAACCTAAATAATAGTTATTATTTTATTATCACTTGCGTATTTAACGATAAATCAATAGTCGGTATTACTTATTTAAAAGCTCAGATTAATTATTATTTTTATTTTTGAGATAGAAATATTCCGTTCAAATTTCACTTTATTTAACTGAAATATTACTGTGATGTGATTTTTATCAATTATTTTAAGTTCAAAAATTTACTATTATCCACTGTTATTAACTTTTTTTTAAACACTATAAAGCAATTACACTAACGCAGAATAAACCTATAATTAATCACTTCACTGATTCTAATCTAATTATTATTAATCGTACTATTTTTAAACTGAATTTATTTTTACTAGTCTCTAAAATCCCAGACACTTAGAACTTTTCTATTTAAAACGCATTTATTTGTAACACTTTCAAACGCTAAGTCCCAGAATTCACTCTTAGAAACTTTTTCCAATTAATCACCGTTTATCACGTCACGTCACGCAAACACTACTCCCGAGATCCGACGACTGACTTCCCTTGAAATGATCCAAATCCTCAGTTTTATACCTACCTTCAGGACTAGAACGGCCCATGTATGCTCCCATAGATTTGCGAATTGAAACTCTAATAACTCGAGATTTCATAGTTCACTTCTGTCATTTTTGTATCACTGTCGTTAGTCCAGCCTCCCTGATTTTTGTAGTCCAGCCCTAGTCTCCTGTCTCTCCCGTACATTGTTCCAGGATCGAACCTGCAATATTATGTCAAAATTGCCCTGTCGTTCCTTTGTCTTCTAGCCTTACGAATTTAGTTTAAATATCATGATTTTCGTGTCCCTTTTTTTCTCAATATATAATAGGTACGTCTTCAATAAACCGTATATAACTCGTAATTTGGTTTATCGCCGACTAAACACGAAAAAACTCATGTCGAAATCTTTATTATGCATTTTCCAATTTCCACCATACTAAATCTTTCCACATTTTCATGCTATCTATACAAATCAATTCAATTTTAAACTGTATTGTCTTTATTTTTGTCGTAGATTTGAATTTTTCCTCTTTCCTTTAATTTTATTTTATTTACGACGTTCTTTTTATGATTTCTCTGCTTTATTCTTATGTCGTTCTCCATAACTATATGATTAGTTACATTCCAAGCCAAATTTATTATTTTCATCGATATTTCGGAATTTTCTTGAGTTTTCCTTACGGAATCATCTTTTAATTGTCTTTATTTTATTCTTTACCACCCTTAATATCATTTCCAATGTTTATCTCCTCTTAGAAAATTTCATTTCCTATCCATAACTACTTAATATGTTATTTTTCACATTTTCTATAGAAGAAAATTCCAATTTGAACCTGGGATATGTGTCAGGTTAATTGCTCTGTTCAAAAACGTGTAAAATTGCGTCTCGTTTCTCCTTAAAATCCCATAAAGTATCCTCGTAGACACATGTTGATGTTTCGATTTCTATGTACTCGGTCATAAAAAAGGAATTAATATTAGCTCGTTAGATTTAATCTCTTTTTCTTTATCCAAATATTGCATAAGGGCAATGTTAAAACTAATCACCCTTTAAGCCATAAAGACTGTTATAATGACCAAAAATCATGTTCTTATTCTCATTGTTTGTATACAAGAATCATGTGTGGGCTCGACGACCTTTTTATCATCAACCTCGCTTACCAATTTGTCCTATCGGCCAGAGCATTTCCTCGTAACAAATGACGTAAAAACGATCCCTTCCTTTGAATTAATCTAACGTAATATAACTAGAATGGCCACCCCATCTCAGGTACATAACGATATTCATTTAAACTCGTCTGAAATCGTATTAATAAGTCTGATACTTACATTGTTCGATCAACACTTCCGTCAATACACCAATTTTTTCCATTTGATTTTCTTTCCAAATCGTTTTTCTTGACGTTATTGCTTCATCTGAAAATAATAATCCTATTTCATTGTTCTTTTCTCTTTTAAATATCAAACGTTCGTTTTCGTAATCGATCTTCAATTGAATATCCCTACAATAGCTTCTCCTAAGTTTTTCGCGTCTTTTCATTAATTTTCCATCCATTATAGTTTTTCTTGTTATTACCTCGCACCATTTTTCCGACACAATATGATTCTAGTTCCTCACAATATACAGTTTCCGACCCCATAAATTCATTCAATTTGTAGGTTATTTCTCGGGTCCGCTCACCGATATCCAAGACCGTGGGACACTGTTTATGCTATAGAACGTTGATCCGCCGAACCCGTGAGAATGAGAAATACATCAATTATCCAGCAAATGTCCTGGTTCAAAGTCCATTTCTTTGTTCCTCAACATGGTCACGCCTTGTCTTCTCCGATTGGTTGATTTAATTTTCTATTTATTATTGAGCCTACTTCTGGGATTCCCATAAATTGAATTCGATCGTAACAACATCTGTGTATATTTCAACGAAAAATTTTTACTGCCTAATTTCAGTCTCTGTTCCCAATTCATTACATTTTTATAAACTTCCGTAAGCTTTTAATTTTAGCCGCATAGATGTCGTTGAACAGCGCTATTCTCTACGTATTATTTAAGAGGAAAAAAAATCTTATTGGCTTTCTTAGATTAAAGATTCCGTTCATCACACAACACATAAATACTTTTTTTATTTTATTAATTGTTTATTTTGTGAAAATCAACAAAAGATGAGGCAATCATGATCAGCACCCTTACAACAACATACAGTCCGCCTCGGAACAGGAATACCTAGTGAGGAGGACTGTGAACAAACTGCTTTATCTTGTATTTTTATATTGTCATTAAAAAAAAGGGAATATGGTACAGAAAGCTCCAAAACGAACCGTTTAAAAGGCCATGGTTCACTAAGGTAAATCTGAAAAGATTGGAAATGAGAATCATTTTTAGATTAAGATCCGGACATGTACTAATGGAAAGAATATTGTGTTTGATAGGCCTCTCTGATTCTCCAATGTGCTGGATACGTGAACAAATTTAAGATTTCGAGCACATATTAACGAAGTGCATTAAATATGAACGACAGACATAGATAGTATAGATCAATGACGACAGAGAGTAACCATATTGATGACCTCGAACTCATCGGAAGTTCAGAATTTAATAGACTCAATCGAGTTTCATGCCATGTCGAGCATAATGAAATTTATTAGATCAGGTAAACTGGAAAATATTTGAAAGTGAATTTTTATATAAAATGAATATAAAGGGACTAAGTACCTTTTAAAGAGCATTAGAGATTACAATGATAATATAATAATATTATAATTTAAAAATAGTTGAGGCAAAAAATGACAAAATTGTATAAGTCCGAAGCCTCGATAATATGCACGATATTAAAAAATATATATATATTGACAAACTTTTAAGTAGGCACCTGATAAATTCATAGACTTTCGTTTATTTAACTTAAATCCATACAACAACTAAGCGAAAAGAACGTAAAATTAGGTTCATTATATTATGTATCTTCCAAAGCTGAACAAATTATTTTGAATGTAACAATATTTAATTAAGAAATTTAAAAAAAAAACAACAATTTTTCAATGACGGACAGATGATAATGATAGCATAATCGCAATAAATAGCAACGTCCAATGGAATGAATTCGCAATTTAATTTAATTTTGAATGAATTGGGATTAATTATTTTAATCAGGAATCTAACCAAATTTTCCAGTATTTTGGGATGGCAATAATTATTTTAATGAACTAGTCACGCTACAAAGGCATAGCTGAGTACCTATGCCTTTATTAAGTGACT
The DNA here is from genome assembly GCA_917563855.2 of Limnephilus lunatus. Taxonomy (NCBI): domain Eukaryota; kingdom Metazoa; phylum Arthropoda; class Insecta; order Trichoptera; family Limnephilidae; genus Limnephilus; species Limnephilus lunatus. Next base: position 41,579,938 of record OU830594.1, read on the forward strand.
TTGATATGTTTTTTTCGATTGTTTCATTTAATGATTTCAACAGAAAGCATCTTCCAGAGAGTAAGTGTTTTAATAAAAGTTTAATCAAACTACTAATTCAAGATTACACAAAAATCAACCAAACTACCTATCTAACCACCACGCTGTTTTCCCGCAGGGGTAGGCAGAGAGGACGGACCGCAAGACAACTCGGTATTGGCGCACACTGTTTGCCTCACTCACATCGTCTCATGCACACTCTTCTATTATTCTGACTTTTGACATGGCCCGATTCAAGTATCTGATTCACTTGATCGTGCCACGTCTTCCTCGGGCGCCCCCGACTTCTTCTTCCATTCATATTTGCGTCATATTTTCTTACACTATTTTCTTCTTTCATTCGCTCTACATACCCAAACCGTCTGAGGGTCCCTTCTTTCAGCGCCCTTGAGGTGATTTTTCACGAAAACGGCGCTTTATAAATCAGCCAAATATTATTATTGTTATTATATTATATTAATCTTATTCATTATGCTTTCATTTGACTTACATTATTTGCGGATATCCACATTTCTCATACGATCATACATGGTTTTACTACACATCCGCCTCAGGAATCTCATTTCTACAGCATTCAATTTACTTTCATCCTTCCTCTGTCAGTTCCTTGCCTTACATCAGGGTACGTCAGGTACATCAGGGTACATCAGGGTACGTACCAGGACTCCATTGTGGACTTCTAGCTTCGCTTCTTTTGACAATTTTTTTATTAGCGCCAAACGCATTCAGTCCTCCATTAATGGAGCTACCTGCATTTACCATTCTTTCAATATCTCTATCAGCCTTCCCATCTCTCGTAAACATACTAGCCAGATACACAAACTCATTCACCATCTCCAAATATTCATCATTCATAAATATATTGCACACTGTTTTCGTACCCTCTCTTTTAAACACCACGACTTTAGACTTACTTTCATTCATTAGTAACGCATTCTTCATCTTTCATCCTAAACACGAGAGACTGTAGAGTGTTAGTAGTTAGCACCGCATCATCAGCACTCAGCACACAACAGGCAACATACTTTCATATAACTCAATTTCGCGTCCAATCCCTTTTCTTTCAATTCTTGCATACAATTTATCCATGTATAAATTGAATAACCACGATGACATTACGTCACTTCATTTGGAAAGGGTTCTAACTGACTTTTTTTTTCAAAAATGACCTTTGAATGCCAAAGCATTTCTTTTGCTCATTTCTATTCCCAAAATAATTTTCAAAACCATCTGTGTTGTATTTTCGTAGATATGACAAAGTTCTAACACCAGCATTTTCAATAAAATTCATTTTACAAGGTTCTATCATCACTTACACTCTCTATTTTGTGTGTATCTGACAGTTGATCTAAATACGAGGCGCATTATAGTTTGTCACTTCATTTGGATAGGGTTCTAACTACGCCTTACCATTTTCTAAGGTTTCTAAGTTTCCAAAGACGAATTTTCGTTATCTGTTTAACAATTTTAGTTCAAGTATTTTAGTTTATCATATTTTAATGGAAAAGATTTTAATAGGACGTGGCCCTAGCTGGGAATCGCATTAGGGAAATGTAATAAGAATTTTGTGCAATGAATTGTTATGCCCTAACTGGTTGCACAATGTTCTATTTGCATGTTTAGGTATGTTCTAAAATGGTAGGTATACGTCCTATTTAAATACTTTCCTTTAAAATATGTTTAATTAAATTATTTTATACAAGATTCAACTTCAAACCCGGAAATTGGTAAATAGATTATGAGAAATCATCTTTGCAAACTTTGACACCTCATATCTCAGAACAAGGTGAAGTGAAGTTAGAACCCTATCCAAATAAAGTGACGATTACGCAGCCTTGCTTAACACCTTTTGTGATGTCAAACCATCGTTCACCCTAACACTTGCAACCAGTACCGGATTATCCCTAAGGCAGAGTAGGCAACTGCCTAGGGGCCCCGCATCGGCTGGGGGCCCCGCGCCCCAAGAAAAAATAACTTTCGTCAACGGTTCGACTCACAATTAGTGAGCAACTCCGGCACACTTTTGGAAAAAGTCAACTTTCAAGATGTTTTAAATATTTTAATTTTTTATTACGAACATTTAATTCATAGGTTAATAACATTACATGCATTAAACAAAACAACAAATTATAATAATTAGGTTATAACCCAATAACTGTTTACATCGTTCACAAAATTCTTTGTTTCTCTTCATACCAAGGTTGTCTGGAAGAGATCACTTTAGTCATAAGACCGCTCATTGTACTATTGTATTCGTTAAATTTTTTTTATTGAATGGGGGTGAAGGCATACCTTCGAAATACATTTACTACAGTAAAAAAACAGATTAATTATGAATAAAATTACGTTGTGGTAGAAAAAAAAAGTTTAGAAGTTAGAAAAGGGTAAAGTGCAGTGGCCGACTAAGCCCGTCAGAGGCCCGGGGTGGAAAAGCTGGATGAACCGCTCCCCCCCCCCCTCCCCCTAGTTTAAGAAGTTGATGTCATTTTAATAATAATAATATCTTTATTTGGTCATTTTACAAGCTTTTTCTTCAGTTCACATGGGCCTCTGACTCTGGGGGGCCTCCAAACGCCTCCATGTTCCTTTGATCAAATCCCAAACAAGGCTTTAAGGCACCAGGCCACTGTAAAAAAAAATTGTCATTTTTAAAAATTAATTTTCTGAAGATGCATTTGTTAATAATGCTCTCACAAAATGTTTTAAGGAAATTCGCAAAATTGACGGAGATACCTACAACATATTATATAGGAATCTGGGAGTCAGGTGTGACGAACGGGTGAATCCATCCCTTCCACTGCGCTGCAAGGCGATGGGTCAAAAGGTCTCCCTCAACCTTCCTGTCCCGATCCGGCCCGCCACGTAGTAGGTGGGCAAAAGCATCCGCCACTTAAACAAACTTCACCCCAAGAACCCGGGCACCCCTGCAAAGTCACCAAACGTAGCGAACCTCTTGTTGGTTATTCAATAAATTTGGGAGGCGGGTATGGGTGCCGCTGCCCCGGGAACCATGTATTGGATAACCAACACCTACGCCATAAGTCACCCCAAGTGGTTCGCTACGTTTGGTGACTTAGCAGAGGTTCCCGGGTTCATGGTTTGTCTGGGTGTAGTTTGTCCGGGTCTTGGCGATGGATGCGTCTGCCTACCAGCTGCATGGCAGGCCAGATCAGGAGAGAATGGTTGAGGGAGGCCTTTTATCCTCTCCAGCCGGAATCTCTTGGAACATCGCCTTGAACCGCAGCGGGAGGGATGGATTCAAACGTCCTAACTCCTGGACATACTGCCCCCAGATTCCTACCCAACCCACATACCTTTATCTTTCCCAGAACCTCCTCTCCTTCCTTTCCTACCCGCCTCCCATACCCGCCTACCAAATTATACCTTGACCGTTTTGAATATTAAAAAAAAAAACATTTATGTGAATACTGCACAAGAGTGCCAACTGATCCCGTCTGGAGCCAGTGAGATTGTGGCATCCCCAAATTGGGGTATGTTGTGAGGCTGAAGAGCGCATAACCAGCCAGCGGATGAAAATCCACATTTCGTCGAAAGATGTTCTTACGATCGTACAGGGCGGTTCCAATGAGAAAGATAAGGTATTCTCCGTACCAGCTTTTTTAAATTATAACTCAATATCGATTTTACTTCATTCCAAAGTTGCTTTAATTTATACCTGCATCCAAAAATGCTGAAAGGCGTGACGATAAAACTATTAAAATTATGTACTTTTTATTATTATTTTTTTATCATAAGTATTTATCATTTTTCAATAATGTCTTGGCAAAATTAGAATGTAAAAAAATCTGAAATATATTAGTCTGTAAGTGCGCAAATAAATGCACAAACGGACCAATTTTCGTCAAGAAACACATGTACTTATATATTTTTTAATAATTTTATTTAAACTAAAATTAAAATTCTGTTACATACGTTTACCAGATAATATATTGATTTATTTTACTGCATGATTATATGATTTGAAATGGGTGTTGTATAATACATGTACTTTTTAGAAAATTTAACAAATCCGCCAACGACCTATGGAATAACCTTATTATATTAAAAATAAACATTTTTTCTGAAAATTTATTACATACGTTTACTAGATAAAATAACAATCTTTCGAAATCAATTTATAAATTTTTGTGGAAAAGAGTCAATACGTCTAAACACTAATTTAAAAACGACATATTTCTGGTTTTCTCTGGTTATACACTCTGAAGTACCTGACTATTCAGATCTGGTCACCAAACACGGCTAAAGCCATTTCAAGTAACGTTTCAATTCTGTTCGGTGGTCTTACACCAGGGCGATACTGGTATCTTCCACTCTGGAACATGCCGTAAATATGGTATTGGTATTGGTACTCAACGCATTTGACGTAGGTACTATAAATACATAAAAAAACTTTTTTTACAAGACAAACACACCACGTGGCAATGGCAAGATTTGTGCACGGTAAGGTACCTAAATGACCCTGTTGAAAGACCACATTTCAGAATTCAGGTTGTAATGCATGTAGACCCCATAAATACCTAGTGATGGGTCTATATAACAAAAATAAATAAATTAGCTTTTTATTTTTATTGTGAATAAGGGGCCATCCATAAATTACGTCACACGAATTTTATGATTTTTTGACCTCCCATAATAATATCGTAGATTCTCACCGCGTTTGATTACTGCCATCTTTTGAAATAATTTGGAAAAAGTTTTTAGTTTAAAATCGTACCGTAAGCAGAAAGAAAAAACGGCGCCACACGACAGAGGGCATTTGCTAGTAATTAAAAATCCCCTCTGTCATTGTTAAATTGTAGTTTAAAATTATAAAATTGTCTTTAAAAAATGGAGAAAGATTTTAACATGTTGTTGTCGTTTCGTTTTTTCTAATAAACTTAACCTACGTTTTGTAATTTGAATTTTAAAAAACATTGAATTTAGGGTTTATGAAAAAATTAAACCAAAACCCTATTCTTGATTTTTTTTAATTTACGTATGTCGTTTTAAAGAAAAACCTCCAGAGTATTTTAAAGGGTCTTCATCATTTGAAAATATTTTGTAAAACATATGGAAGGGCGGTCAGAAAAGGGTCTGATTTCGGATTTATTTTTGATAAATGCTAACCCCCCTGTAAATTTTAAAAATACGAAATTTTTTTTTTCCCACCAAAAACATTATTTTTATCGTATTGCGAAATAAAATTTTCGTTATTTCGAAATAATTTATCATTACATTCCACCTTATACAGTTTGTGAACGCGTTTCTCTCGAAACTGCTTTTTTCAACACGGTTGACAACATATTAGAAAAACTATACGTCCGATTTGCATGTACTAAATCTTAAACTGTTAGTAAATCCATTCAGTATGGCACCACTTAGGAATTTTTTTTATAATGGCCCCCTTCTATTTTTTTATGAACAATGAAAATTTTCCATAAAAAATCGAAATTAAAATTCGTTGGTCCGCCATTTTTCCTTATTTTTAAACACAATTCACCTACGTGGTGAAATAGACACTAGATTTTCAAACAGTTTAAGACCTGCTAATCGAATGTATGGAGGTTAAAAAATGTGTTAACAAAGTTTAGAGAAAAACACAGTCAAAGTTTTGCTGAAGGATAATTTAACATACAAACTGCCCTGAAAAACCTACGGTTGTAGCGAAACCCGGTCGGCATAAGTATGTATAATAAAAGTGGTGTTTACTAAGTTATTGTTTCACATAAAATGCTGTATCTCCGTCAATTTTTCGAATATCTTTAAAACATTTGGTGAGAGCATTTTTAACAAATGCATCTTTCAGAAAATGAAATAAAAAAATAAAATTACCAAAAAAAAATTTTTACAGTTTCCGCCGTAAGTGGGAATCACCAGACAAAACCGGAAATATGTCGTTTTTAAATCAAATTTTAGACGTATTGACTCTTTTTCACCACAAAATTATAAATTGATTTCGAAAGACTGTTCTTTTATCTAGTAAAGCTAAGTTTTAAATTTTGAGAAAATATGTTTATTTTTAGTACATTAAGGTTTTACCGTAGGGCGTTGGCCGATTTGTTAAATTTTGAAACAAAATTTTGTATTATACAACACACATTTCAAATTATATAATCATGGAGTAAAATAAATCAATAAATTATCTGGGAAAGATATGTTTCAGAATTTTAATTTAAGTTTAAATAAAATCATTAAAAAAAAGATCCGCGCATATATTTAAAAAAAATATACATTTTTATTTTTCTTAGACATTATTGAATAATTATAAATACGTATGATCAAAAAATAATTAGAAAAAGTACATAATTTGAATAGTTTTATCATCACGAGTTTGAGCATTTTTGAATTTAGGTATTTATCAAAGCAAATATTGTGAATGAAATAATATCGATATTGAGCAATAATGTTAAAATGCTGGTATGGAGAATAATTAATCTTACTCATCGGAACCGCCCTGTACAGTTGCAAGGGTACGATCGCAAGATCATCGTTCGACGAAATTTAAATTCTCGGCCGCTGATTAAATGTAATGAGCTTCCCGTAATGAGTTTTTTTCTCAACTCATTGGGAATAATGTGTTACTTACCATGTTTTTGTAATACATTATAAATAATTAAATAAAAATGGCATTAAAGCCTTGTTAAGGATTTGATAAAGGGGACATGGAGGCGTTTGAAGGCCCCCGATGACCAGAGGCCCGGGGCGGGCCGCCCCCCCCCCCCCCCCCCCCCCCCCCCCCCCCCCCCCCCCCCCCGTTAGTCCACCATTGGTAAAGGGGCCCCGAGACGTGCATTGCCTAGGGGCCCCGACATGGTTAATCCGGCCCTGCTTGCAACGCTTCCCTCGTACACAGAAGCAATTGCCTGTATGATTTGTATTCACTCCAAACTTGGACAACACCTTTCATAGCTTTTTCCTGTCGACTCAGTCGTATTCCCCAAAATACTATCTAAGTTAGCAATTTAGTTCGGTTTGAATCTTGGCATTCAAAAAGAGTTCTCTCACGTAAAGTTAAGTGAAACGATGGTAGTAATTTGACGACGGATTTGGATGGTAAAATGACGGTATAGATAGGGGGCTTGGTGGCACAACCTCCCAGCCTTGTGATCTAGATGGTTTAGAATGAACCCATGATGTTACGAATAACACCAAAATATTTTCCCTATCCCATTACGCCTCCTCTGTTGTGGCAAATGTAACCCTATTGTGTATCCCATTATTCCCCCTTCGTCGTGGGGGGCGCTAGAGATAAATGTATTCTCAAAGTGGGCGGTGGGCAAAAAAGGTTGAGAATCTATGGGTTAATCCATCAAAAAGTCTTAAATTCTTGGCTACATCTAAGAATCTAAAGGTAAAATCCATTTTTTAAATTTTTATTTCCTTTAGATAGTAAATAATAATACTATTGACTATGTAAAAGAATTTAAAAAATCGGTGTTTAGCAACGCTGTAAAGACATTCGCATTTCATTAGCGCTCTGATTTTTTATTATATAAGATAGAAAAGAATTAGTTTTGATCCCAAAAATATATAAATATTTGAAAATAAGGATATTAGATTACGTAATAAATAAACTGCCAGTAAACCATAGGTTATTTAGATAAATAAATAGGATATAAAAAGTCCCTTTTGTGAAGGCTCCAGTAACCAAGGTAAACAATAATATTTGAGATTAATTTGTTATATATTTTATAGGTAAATTTAATTACATATATTTTATTTTGATACCAGTATTCTAAAATACAATATATTATAGATTTGTAAAGTTGAAAGGTAAAAGGTTTAAATTAAAATATTTAATTTGGGCATTTTGAAAATTATTTGTTGACAATTGACAATTAATAAATGATATTACTAGGTAACGATAGTTGCTTGGTTACTGGAATGTAGGAACTAATAATAAAAATCATTTTCGTGTTGTTTTGTAAATTGATAATATGTCATTTACAACCAACACGAAATGAAGAGCGGTCTGTTATGTCATCTACACAGATGAACAATGATAGTCTGAGACCACCAAAAACAAAAGCAGGTATTCCTAGGCAGCGTATGAAATGGACGAACGATGTCAATATGTTCATGGTTCGTTCATATTTTTGGTAAAGGAAGTAGCAGATAGATTGCAATTAGAAAATAATTTAGAACAAGTTAATACGAGTAGTAATGTTATATCAGATGCATTGAACTTAGATAGTTCAGATACTATTCTAGTCGAAGAATCCAATGATATTACAGTAGAATCAAATAACTTAGACGTTATTTATAGTCTTAGGGAAATCAACATTGCAAATTTAAACTTACTAGATGAAAATATTATATAATTAGCTAACTTACTTCATAATAATATAAATAGATATATACGTCACGTTACATACGTCAAAGAAATTATCTATATTAATTTCTGAATTAAAAAATATAATTTTTCCAAAAATAATATTTGATGACATTAGTTTTTTAGATCTTCATACAATAGTGTATGCTAGTGCTATCACTATATGTAATAAGTTAGGAGTTAAATTAACGTCTTCTGATGATAGATCATATAGTTATGGAAAACCAGAATGGCAGAGTAGATTAGAAAATGATGTAGTATTTTTAAAAAGTAGCATAGCTAGAGTAATAGAGTATAAAAATGGAAATAGAAGTAGGAATATTTTGAGACATGTAGATGTAATTGGGAGAAAATTTGGTTATAGCATTGGTAGTAATAATAATGAAAATATAATCAATGATTTATTAGATTTATTAAAACAAAAATTAGAAGCTAGTAGATTAAAAAGATATAATTATATGTATAATAAAATTATAATAATAGATTATTTCAGAAAAATGAGAAAATATTTTATTCCAAACTTGACGATAAACAAAATATTATTTCGAAAAATAATAATCCGTTGCCATCTGAATCAGATATGCGCGATTTTTGGACAAACATTTGGAGTAAAGATATAAAACATAATGAGTCAGGTCCGTGGATAGAAAATGAAGAACTCAATTGTTCAGACATTGAACAAATGAGTTTTTCTGATATATCGGTTGAATTGTTCGCCAAAACTATAAAAAATACTCATAATTGGTAAGCCACGGGTTGCGATTGGATACATAATTTTTGGTATAAACGTCTGACTACTTTACATCCCCTTTTGGCAAAAAATCTTTCAAAATTGTCAGAGAACCTCAAAATTTTCCAAATTTTCTAACTAAGGGCATTACTTATATGTTGCCTTAAAGCGAAAATATTAATAATCCCTCTCAGTATAGACCCATTACATGTTTACCGACAATATATAAAATTTTAACATCTTGCTTGACAGATTTAATATACACTCATTTAGATGAAAAAAATGTTTTATCTGAACAACAAAAAGGTTGTCGCAGAAAACATATGGGATGTAAAAAACAATTAGTTATTGATTCTGTAATTCTAAAACAGATTCAAACCCAAAAACTTAATTTACATATTTGTTATATAGATTACCAAAAGGCTTATGATAGTGTCCCGCACTCGTGGCTGATAAAAGTTTTAAATATGTACATAAATAACCCAATTATTATTAGCTTTTTGCAAAAAAATATGGCATTTTGGAATGCCGATTGGCTTGTGAATTTGAAAGATAAGAAAATTATAATTTTTATTTATTTTATATATTCAATAATTTTATTATTAAATTAATAAAAACAGTTTATTTATAAACAAGTTCTGCTGGTAATTATTATTACGGGTGACAGCTGTTTCGCCTTCTGAGGGCATTATCAAACAGTTTGATAATGCCCTCAGAAGGCGAAACAGCTGTCACGCGTAATAATAATTACCAGCAGAACTTGTTTATAAATAAACTGTTTTTATTAATTTAATAATAAAATTATTGAATATATAAAATAAATAACAATTAAAATGGAGTTCTACAAATTAAACTTGATAACAATAAAAAAAAAGAAAATTAAAGTACCGGGCATTTCAATAAAAAGAGGGATTTTCCAAGGAGACTCATTGAGTCCTCTTTGGTTTTGCTTAGCATTAAATCCTCTATCTAAAATGTTAATTAAAAGCAAGTTTGGAATAAAAATTAAAGGTAACACGAGAGAGAGAAATATAATTTCTCATTCATTATTTATGGATGATTTAAAATTATATTCGAATTCTGAACCAAATTTAGAGAAAATGATTAAAGTAGTTAAAATTTTTTCAGATGATATTAAAATGACTTTTGGTTTAGATAAATGTAGAACGATCCATATAGAGAAAGGTAAAATTGTAGATGGAGACGAGGGTAAATTTAGAAATTTCAAAATTGAAAGTATGAAAGGGGATGAGGTTTATAAATATTTAGGATATCCGCAATCAAATAGATTAGATCATACTAGTATTAAAAATGATATTAGGATTAAATTTCAAACTAGGATCAGAAAATTTTTAAAATGCAATCTATCTGCTAAAAATTTAGTAAAGGCAATAAATACTTGAGCAATACCTCTATTAACTTACTCATTTAGCATAATTAAATGGTCTTATACAGATTTAGATAGCTTAGAACGATTAATTAGAACTACGTTAACAAAGTTTAATTGCCATCACCCAAATTCAGCAATAGAACGAATTAATTTACCTAGAAATTTAGCAGGTAGAGGTATAGTCAAAATAACATTTTTAAAACATAATCAGGTAGAAATGCTAAGAAAAATTTTCCATAGGAAAGCTGATAGTTCAGAAATGCACAAAATAATTTGTAAGGCAGATAGAAATATTTCGCCATTAAATTTATACGACGAGAATGCCAGCATTCTTATAAATACCAACCAGGAATTATTAGATTCCTGGTCAAATAAAATTCTTCACGCAAAACACTTCAACTATCTCAACCAAACGTATGTTGACAAATTTTCGTCAAACAAATGGTTGAGTATTGGAGAGTTGAGCGCAGAAATAAATGGCTTTATGCTTGCCATTCAAGATAGAGTCATTAATACTAAAAATTATAGGAAGCATATCATCAAAGATGCAAATCAAATTGATGATTTATGTAGAAAATGTTTTGCTTTTCCGAAAACTATAGAGCATATTATATCGGGATGTTCTGTATTAGCGCCGTCCGAGTATACATTTAGGCACAATCAAGTTTTAAAATAATTCACCAAAGTTTGGTAATTAAACATAACTTGATTGACTGCCGTAATGTACCATATTATGAATATGAACCAAATTCATTTTTAGAAAATGAATTTTATAAAATTTATTATGATAAAACTATTCTAACAGACAGAACAATTAGTCATAATAGACCCGATATAGTTTTACATGACAAAATTAAGAAAATAACTTATATCATTGATGTCGCTATTCCAAATTCTAGTAATATTCAGAAAACTGTTTCTGAAAAAATAAGAAAATATACAGATTTAGGAAGTGAGATTAAAAGAATTTGGCATTCTCAGACTATAAAAATATTACCATTTGTTATTTCGGCTACTGGAATTATACCTAGCTCTCTCATTCAAAATTTTGGCGTATTAGATTTGTCAAAAAATTTGTACATAAAAATGCAAAAGTCGGTCATTTTAAATACTTGTAGGATTACGAAAGATTTTTTAAATATTTATATTGAGGGATCAGTAGGATTTATCGGACCAGTTAGGATTTCATCAGAGCCGAACCCTCTGATATGAAAATATCTGGAGTCGGTGAAATATTTTCCCATTTTGTTTCTGGTGGATTGACGTATTGTTCTTGTATTGTTTTGTATTTATTATACTTATATAGTGCACTTACATTGCGTGAATTTACTAGAAAATCATTTGTGGAAAAGTGTGTGGAAGGGTTTAGTCTTTCATTAGGGAAAGATTTAACCCGGACAAAAAATAGAGCTCTACAAAATAAACTTTATAACAATAAAAAAATGGAAAATCCATGTCTTTTCCCAAGATACAGGCAGACGACAAGTAAGCAGAAATGCAGAAATATTCGTTCTATCATTGGGTACTTCTCTTTGGTCTTTTGGAGTCTGTTATGTCGTCGTTTAATTGGGTAAGTAATAATAATTTTCGTTACAATTTTGATCGTTTTGGTATCTGGGACTAATATATATAACATGTAGGCCCCGATATCGACCCTGTTGCTACTCCGATATTTGTTAACATTTCATCACTAAAAATCCATCAATTTTAACTTTTAATTTTCTATTTAACAGATCATTTTAAATCATTATTTTATAGGACCTCTAATACCACATTCCTCGATTTCCCTTAATAATGTTTCAAGGTCCAATGGGTCAAAGGCATTTTTAAAGTGTATAAAAATTATACGAACAAAATATTTTTCATTTAAATGACTATTTATATGGTCAGTGAATTTAGAAAGTAATTGTGTAGTAATTTTTTTCTTTTTGAATTCCGTATTGTATAGGATTTATGATTCTATTTTTTTCTATATAAAAGATAGCTCTTTCAATAATTTTAATAATACTTATTAATTAACTTCAGGTCTTTAATTCTTATTTGATCATTGCCTTCTGATTTTTAACATCCATATCATTAATTATTCTTTTAACATCTTTTTGTGATAGAGTCACGTGGGGTAACCGTGCGCAATTTTTACGTTGGGATTTTTGTATTAAAAATCTTTAGGTATTTTAGTCAATTATTTTGTTTATTAACATGATTGATTATTCAGGCATCTCAAATAAACATAAAAACCACATGCGGTTCATAAATCAAAAAGTTATATAAAAAAGTTTGGGTGCATGTCGATTGTGTACACTTACCTCATATGCGGGGTAAGTATTCGCATACCGTAGGTTAAGTGTTCGCACCGCGAACAGTTACCCCCCGTTGCAATTATCACACTTAAATTGCCCCTTATCATAGTCTGTGCAGTTCTCATGTTCTCATACCACCATGCTTTGCACAGAATACATTCTATCCAATCTTCTGTTGGTATATGTTATATTATGTTCGATATTTCTCCTTGTATTGTGGGCAAAAATAGTCCTTAGAAGCCTGTTGTTGTGCTCTTAAAACGGTTATGCACTCTGGAATCTGCCGCATTACGGTTTTGTGGTGATTCTTTGTGGTGCGGCTTTCTTGAAAAGAAATGGTCGTCGGATTTCCCTGGTTTTGTTTATCGGTTTTTGGACCATTTTTACATCTGCCTCTCTCTGTTTCTGCTGAAATTTCTTTTTATAGGGACTTGAGGTAATTATTTCAGACTTTCAGTATGTTTTCAACGTTTTTGTTTATATGTTGCTTTGGCCGAGGACTTATATCAAATATTGGAATGTGAAGGACAGAGCTTGTGATAGGGAGCTGGCCTGAACCTCAATTACATCTTCAATTGGAGCGGTAAGGACCAGACGGATAATATTTTTATTAGGTCTGACAGACGTTTGTAGGCTCCTCTGTGCCGCATGTATTTCGGCATAGCAAGAGATCTGATTGTTCAGAATATTCGTGCTAATTATTGATAACGAGAGTTGAAATATTATGCTACAAAATCAATTTTATGAAGAGGGGTAAGTGTTCGCACTCACCCAACTGCGTAAGCTTACCCCAGCACACTTACCCCATCGACTTTCACCAAAATTCAATAAATTTAAAAATCAGATTAGTGATTATCTTTATTAGAATTACCGCTTTGCACCCGTGAAACTAACAATATTACACCAAAAATTATCATAGACCACATCGCTCTGACACAGTTGGTTTCAAAATAGCACACATCGGTAACGGAGTTGAAAAATTTAAGAAAAGCACGAAAAAAGTAATTTACCTACCAATTTTTATTTTCAAATTAGGATTCAATATACTTTAATCCTTCTTCAATGCGACCCAAAACGCTACTGAATTAAGGATCGCACGGGCGCGAAATAGGTACGATCTTGTCGGAAACATCACTGCGAACACTTACTCCGCGTACGGTTACCCCACGTAACTCTACAGGTCTAAATATCATTGACATAATAGCAGGAGTTGTATACGTGTTACGATCTAGAAATTTTGTAGCACAGTTAAGACTTATGTCTTTTATTTCATTTACGAATGTTGTAGCAAATTTATCGCATAAAAATTTTCTCCGTCTCCTTGACTTCCCATATGTTGAAGGATTATTTTATTATTATTTTTAATTGATAAACTAACGTTTTTTAAGGCAAGATTTTTATGCATAGCACAAAGGGTAACAATTATTATAAGCAATAATTATCACCCCTAAACACTCATCTACATTGAAAAAATCTTCCGAGAAAAGATACTTGCCGTCAACGGGACTTGAACCCGTGTCCTTCTGATTGCCGGTCAGGTGCTCTTGACCACTGAGCTATGGCGGCTTAGCCATAGCCCAGTGGTCTAGAGCACCTGACCGGCAATCAGAAGGACATGGGTTTAAGCCCCGTTGGCGGCAAGTATCTTTTCTCGGGAAATTTTTTCAATGTAGATGAGTGTTTCAGGCTGATAATTATGGCTTATAATGATTATTTTATCTAGATTTTGTTTAGGTTTTCTTATTAGATTATTTATTTCGTCCCAGAGTTTCCTCGGGTTGCCGTTTAAACTATTTATTACGTTTTCATGGAATATGTTTTTAGTAATATTAATATTTTTATTTGTTTTGTTTCTATATCGCGTGTATTCTAACAAAATATCGGGCTATTTGGGTTATTCTTGCATTTTCGGTCAAGATAATCTCTTTTTTTAATCATGTTTTTAATTTCATCAGTAACCCATGGATTGTTGTGCCTAAGATTATTTTCAAATGATTTTTTTTTTTTGAGGGCGCATAGATATTATCAAAAATATTTTTTAAAATTATAGTACATTTCTGAAGGACATTCAGTTTGTAATGATTTTCCCCAATTTACTAGTTTTAATTTAGAATGTACCAATGTATTATCAATAATTTCCCTTTTTTATTTAGATCCTTTGTAAATATTAATTATTATTTTTAATTGATAAACTTAACGTTTAAACAAGATTTTTATGCATAGCACAAAAGGTAGATAACAAATATTATAATCAATAATTATCAGCCTGAAACACTCGTCTACATTGAAAAAATCTTCCGAGAAAAGATACTGGCCGCCAACGGGAATTGAACCCGTGTCCCTCTGATTGCCGGTCAGCTGCTCTGACCACTGAGCTATGGCGGCTTATCTAATACCCGCCAAATAATTCAATATGTACTAGTGTTTCATTCGACAATTACTTATTATTACATTTTTCCAACTGAAAATAACCAACTTTATTTTTGTGAGTGAGGTATTGTTAAGTACTAAATCTCCCGCTAGGTGGCGCCGAGACTAATTATGTCTGCATTTATTGCTGAAATACTTTAACTTGTCAAATATTAATTATTATTTAATAATTGATAAACTTAACGTTTAAACAAGATTTTTATGCATAGCACAAAAGGTAGATAACAAATATTATAATCAATAATTATCAGCCTGAAACACTCATCTACATTGAAAAAAATCTTCCGAGAAAAGATACTGGCTGCCAACGGGAATTGAACCTGTGTCCCTCTGATTGCCGGTCAGCTGCTCTGTAATAATGCTCTGTAAAATAAAAACATGTCTCTATAAAACAAAACGAGTAAATTTTTCGGAAATACACGAAAAAACGGCATAAAACCAACTGCAAACACCTAAAATAAATACATCAAAATTGTAGAAAGAAACTTCAAATAAATTGCGATTAACCCTTCAGAAATTTGGGTAATTTTTCAGATGCTTAAAATATTTCCGCTTTACCATTAAATGCAAATAAATGGAATATTTCTGAACATAGCCGAAAACTAAAAACTGTTGCTGAAAGGTGATGAAAAAAAACTACAGCACGACCGATAACCTGTATTTTTGCAGCAACATCAATAAAACAAATTTACACTAAAACCCGAAATACTACTAACAACGAATTTCACTCTAAAACGGGTTTTAAAATCTGGCAACACTGCAATTTTTAGTAATGTTCATACTAAATTGTTGTTTTTATTGACAGCCGCTAGATAGGGCGCCAGCGCATTCGCTGTTCACAATGAAAACATATTTTAAGCCGCGAAAGATTTTTTGGGTACGGTGATGTGTTTCGTAATATTACAAAAGTGATCGTATTTTTTATTAATATGACTAATCATCTTATATTCATATAATTGATATATTTACCGTGTTTTTGTGGTTTTTCATAAGTTTAAGTGAAGTTATAATAACAATAATTGTACTTTCAAAGTTGAAATGTCAAAAAGTTTTTATATGATACATAAAAATTCATATTTATATTTAATGATATTTATTTTATGAGAATTTCATAAAAGTGGTGTTTTTTGTAAATATTAATATCAAATTCATTTGATGGTAAACTTATCAAAGAAATTAACATCTTAAGTGGTGCTAGAAATGTGTTAAAATGTAAGAGATATTTTTAGGTAATTTTTTGACAATAAAAAAAAACTTTAATTTTTTTATTGTATGCACGAGGAAAAAGTGGGGTGACAGTTTCATTTAAAATTCATTATATAGAAGGTCTGTATTTTTTAAATTTTAATTTTTTATATATTTCTGTACACTTTCATCAAAAATGTTTTGGTAAGAAATTATTTTACTTTTTTTTCCGTGTTTAAATCTTTAAATATGGCAGTTTTTTTTAAATAAAGTTTATTTCAAATACAAACATCTAATAGGTAATTTTGTCTAGTTTTTATAAATGGTATTTGTTTTTACGACATCTTCAAAAATAAGAAATATATAGAACATTCAAAATACTTTGGAAAATTCCAAATTTCGTTCAAACATCATTTTTATTTATTTATTTATTGATGTACGGACAATAGTCCATTAAAAACATAATAATAACACGAATAGTGAAGGTAGAGCACATATAAATGAATAGCAATGACAATATAAAATGTAAAAAGTACGTATTGAAGACACTACAAGTCAAAGCATGAAGAAGCATTTAAATATTGCTTATCGACTGCCGAAAGTCATTTAGTTTTTCAAAAAATTCAATGCTTTGACTTGCGTTGACAAGTCTCGACATTCTGGATAAAGGAGAATGGTATCCATAATTAGTAGAATGTTGATTGAGGAACAGCAATTCATTATTTCGGAGTCTACGGGAAGGGATGTTGAACTGGATGAGTTGTAACAAATCAGGTGTATCAGTAATACTGTTGATAATTTTAAATATGCAAATTAGACCAGAGTCCTTTCTACGTTTTTTTAAAGAATTTTTTTTTTAAATTTGTTCAATTTCATCATATTTTAAGACCTCTTTCAAGACCTAACTTCCAAGCAATTCCGCTTAGGAAGCGATGTTGTACGGATTCGATGTGACAAATGTGGACAGCATAGAAAGGAGACCAAATTACACTTGCATATTCAAGGTGAAGGCGAACCAGCGAACAGTAAAGAGTTTGAAGTGTTTTTATATGTTTGAAGTCAGAGGTAATTCTATGAATGAAGCCGAGTAATTTAAGTGATTTATTTACGATATTACTAATATGATCACGGAAAGAAAGTTTGCAGTCCAGAGTGACCCCAAGGTCCATTACCAAGGCAGATGTGTAATTATTAGTGGTGAAATGTATGCTTATGTACTTGGAAGCGATACCGTTTTGCCAGCTCCACTCCATTACGAGCTGGTGTTACAGTATACTTCAAATGTTGTAGATTTCAGTTGCCTCCGTAATCAGGCGTGCTCCAATGGGAACTGGTTCCAAAAAAGCCTGTTCCTCGAATGCACTGTCATCCAGTGATCGCTAGTCACCGGTAAAAAGTAACTGAAACAGACAAGTGCGTAGGACCTGCTTCCAAAATAGCATTTTCCTCGAATCCACTGTCATCTAGTGATCGCTAGTCACCGGTACAAAGTAACCGAGACAGGCAATGGTGTCATATTTAGTATATAACCGC
Organism: Limnephilus lunatus; assembly: GCA_917563855.2. NCBI lineage: Eukaryota > Metazoa > Arthropoda > Insecta > Trichoptera > Limnephilidae > Limnephilus > Limnephilus lunatus. Next base: position 41,597,877 of record OU830594.1, read on the forward strand.
TTAATATAACTAAGTATTACCGTCAATCTCTCCATGTCCAGAGGGATACTGCAAGTTCACTAAATCGTAGAACTTATACTTGCCTGAGGGCACGTCCCCATGCTAGCTGCCGAGAAATTGGAGACATCTTTTGATGAATTCTTGAATAAGAAACCGAATTAAAATGTTTAAAGCGAATGTAGCCAATACAAAGGTATAAAACAAAATAATGAGCTGGTATTACAGTATACTTCGAAATGGTTTTCTGCGTTGTCTCCATTAATATTAATTGGGTTTTTGTAGATATCAATTGCCTCCATAATCTGGCATTTCAGAAACAAATCCAAGGTAATTGTATTATTAGAGGGCTTTTACATAAATGATAAAGGCAGTACATCTTTAACAGGAGAAAGAAATAATATAAATAAAGTTACGATAGAAATAAAAAGTGCATAAATGAGATGAAAATATAATTAACAAAAATTTTAAGTACATTGATAATAATAATATGTTACGATTTAAAAAAATACATACATAATGTAAAAATGCAAACAACAAAAATTTAAAAGTAAAGTGATCAAAGGTTTACAAAATTGCAACATTAACAATGTCTAATAACACCTAATTATTAGTTTCGCATAATGCCAAACCGCTGAATCGATGATACCTCCTGTACCTCTGCAAGTTGCAGGAGTTCGGAGCTGTCCAATTTGGATTTAAATATTTTAGATAAGAAAGTTAAATAATTTTTTTTTAATGACTAAATAATAACTCCGGGTTATGATGGTTTATAATATTTCAATGAATTTACTAAAACCTTACATTTAATTTAATTAATAAAAAAGGTAGAGATAGTTTAATAAATTTAGTGAGTACTTGTATCATGGATAAATAATTTCATTTTTTTAATTGTGTCAGCGACATATTCTATACATCTATGTGCGAAAACATATTGCCCAAGTGTTGAATTCTGTGTAGTGGTATATTGAATTGTGTCCTGGTCGTAGTATTACCACAGTAAAATGGTAGTACTGACATTGTGTTAATGCCTTAATGGCCGGCTTCGATTAAGTGCTCAGCGGTTGCCGATTTGACAGGGTGGCCGAGTTTACAAGCACGAAATTGTTCTGATTTAGCACACATTTCACCACTAACAATTTCCCTGCACATACATCTGCTCTGATGATGAACACTGTAACGCTGTCCGAAACGTCGGATAAAGAAGGAGGTAGCGTAACATGGCATAACACCCTAAAAACAAATAACGAAACTCTAAAAACGAACCGTTAGAAGGGTTCAAAATACCCAAATCCCTCATACAACGAATTGTAGGGACTCGTGGTTGGAGGTTGTCAATGTAGAACAACGAGGTCTCGTGTTGAAATTCTTTATTGAGTCCTACTTAAATTATAATTTTTAAATCAATACAGGCACGGAGAGCGTAACAGATTTACGATATTAACGGCACTTAGATAAACAAACGTAGTTTCACACTGGGTCAAGGTTGACTTTGGTTGCTAGAGGCAAGCTACTGTAACGTTGAATTAATACTGAAGTAAGGTTTTTTTATTTTTATTTACTAGATTCTTATATTCTTGAGGAGATGAATCATTTAAATTTACTGAATTTAAAGTTAATGTTCTTTATACAAATAGAACGGCGTCATTTGCGCCTTGCAATTTTTACCGCTTGTGGGTATTTAAAATATTACCTGGCTATCCTGCCGAATACTTTAACCGCAATACTTCTGCCGAATACTTGCTGCCGAATACTTTAAAGGAGATAGTCATATTCTTCTCACATGGCTGTGCAGACTTTTTAACCAATGTTTAGAGGAGGGTTACACGCCATTAGATTGGAGAAGGGCTGTAATCATGCCATTATACAAAGGTAAAGGGTCACGTATGGAATGTGGGAATCATAGGGCTATTAGCCTTCTTAGTTCAGTGGGCAAAGTGTTATGGTAGAATATTGATTGAAAGGGTAAGAATGGAAACAAAGGATAAAATATGGGATATGCAAGGTGCTTTTATGAGTGGAAGGGGGTGCATGGACCAGATTTTCTCATTGCGTATGCTCACTGAGAAGTTTCTTGCAAAAAACCAGAAACTCTTATGTGGCTTTGTAGATCTACAAAAAGCGTACGACCGAGTTGACAGGAAAAGGTTATGGAAGGTGTTGTCCAAGTACGGAGAAGCTCATTCAGGCAATTGCGTCTCTATATGAGGGAAGCGTTGCGTGTATTAGGGTGAATGGCGATTTTGCGGAGTGGTTTGACATCACAAAAAGTGTTAAACAAGGCTGCGTAATGTCACCGTGGTTATTCAATCTATACATGGATAATTGTATGCAGGAATTGAAAGAGATGGGATTGGGCGCGAAATTGAATAATCTGGAAGTATTTTGCCTATTGTATGCTGATGATGCGGTGCAAATTTCTAACAGTATGGAAGATCTACAGTCTCTCGTGTCTAGGATGAACGAAGTGTGCATGAAGAATGAGTTAATGATGAATGTAAGTAAGTCTAAAGTCACGGTATTTGAAAGAGAGAGTACGAAAACAATGTGCAACATAGTTGTCAATGATAAATACTTGGAGCAGGTGGATGATTTTTTTTAATCTGGGAAGTATGTTTACGAAAGATGGGAAGGCTGATATTGAAAGGAGGGTGAATGCAGGTAACTCTGTTAATGGAGGAATGAACGCCGTTGGCACCAACGTCCAAAGAAGCGAAGCTAGCCGTCCATAATGGAGTGCTGGTACCTACCCTGATGTATAGCAGTGAGGCATGGAACTGGCAGAGGAAAGATTAAAGTAGACTGAATGCTGTAGAAATGAGATCCCTGAGGCGAATGTGTGGTAAAACCATGAACGATCGTGAGAGAAACGTGAATATCCGCAAAGAATGCAAGGCTTATGTAAGCGTGATGTGTAAGATTAAGAAAGGGACTCTCCGATGGTTTGGGCATGTAGAGCGAATGAACGAGGAAAGGAGTGTAAGGAGAATATATGATACAAATGTAAATGGTAGAAGAAGTCGGGGACGCCCGAGGAAGACATGGCTCGACCTGGTGAACCAGATACTGATGAGTCGGGCCATGTGAAGAGTCGGAATAATAGAAGAGCATGTATGAGACGATGTATGAATGTGAACGAGGCAAAAAGTGTGTGCCAAGATCGAGTTGTTTGGCGGTTCGTCCTCTCTGCCTACCCCTGCGGGGAAACGGCGTGATGGTTAGTTATTTAGTTAGTTAGTTACCTGGCTATTATAGGCTAGAGGTCTTGTGTTTTGTCGGTTGGGAAAAAATGTTATGTAAATGTAATTAATAAAAATTGGCAAATAAATATAATGGGTTTATATTTATTTGCCAATTTTTATTAATTAAATCTGTATGCGGTGAATTAAAACTACACTCAGAACATGAAAACGGTTTTTCTTTGGTTCTGGCAGCACATAAATTGTCTGCAACTAGAATTTTATATTTGCACTTCGAAAAAAGTTATGTTTTCCTTCGAAATATGTCTAACTGGAATTTTACATTCTGAACACTATACTACTTTTAATTAAATCTGTATGCGGTGAATTAAAACTACACTCAGAACATAAAAATGGTTTTTATTTGATTCTGGCAGCACATAGATAGTGTGCATCTAGAATTTTATAACTGCACTTCGAATAAGTATGCACAAACCTATCAGCTATTTAACTTTTCTGTGATAATAGATTTAAAATATATAGACCGTGATATATGCGTGGAAGAAAACCGTATAAGTGTAATTTTTTGTGCGCTTTCAGCAGGGCGCACAAAGCTTCGCGAATATAAAACACAAATCGACTATCAATTAAAACTATAATGATACTGTTGCTATTTACATTTTTATTTAAAAATAATGTATGTGTTAGAAATAAAAACAAAACATCTGTCATTAATATTTTGATTTTAACAGTATATAAAACTTACGAAAGATGTTAAGAAACTATAAACTAGAAAAAACTTTTAAGTCCTGACGCGAAAATCGAACCCGCGACTTCCCCAATCCAAATTTTTACAAGATGATTATTGATTGTGAAATTTTGCCGCCCCCCCCCTCAAATATGCCGACCGGGGCGGGCCGCCCCCCCCGCCCCCCCCCCCCCCCCCCCCCCCACGCTACGCCACTGCTTAATGGATGATCACTGTAAGATTATAAAGGTATTATAAAACGTCGACTTTTCTCAAAATTGTTTCGACGTTAAAAATATTTAGGTAATAGAACATAATAACAGACGGTTGTTGCATATATTTGCAGATATTCATTTGCAGATATTTGTGGTGTAATATTTATCACAAACATTGAAACTGCACACAAATCATTCACGAAATATAGAGAGATTGTCTACGTTGATTCATAGTAATTTTTGTTTCAGGGTACAAAGCTCATGAAACAATTGGATTTAGATTTTATTGGGCACTCCTTCATGGGAGAGAAGTATTTCCATGGAAAATTCAAAGTTCTGTTGGATTTTTTCACCGCACAAGAAAACGTTACCAGCTATAAGGTTGTTGTCGCATTAATGGACACTGAAAAACTGAAGGAATATAGAAAAAAAATTGCTGAAAAAGAAGGTGGAGCGGCTGATCCTGATTCCTGATACTGCATAATCCGAATAAATATCACTGTATAGTTATAATTTTGTGTCAACCAAAAAACTGTACTACCTGCATAATAAAAACATTTTGTCAAGGGCAAAAAAAGTAGTTTTAATGTTTCTGCCTATAAAAGCCGATGGACCTAAAATAAAGTGTAAAACATCGTTGTCATTTGCTATCTGTAACCGTTGGGGTGACCTACGGCCATAGAGATATACTACCTACGGCAGGGGTGTTGGTTATAGAATAAACGTTTCCCGGGGTGCCTCCCAAATTATTGACACTTTACATGTAATTATCAAAATCTTTGCAATCCTGAATTCGCGATAGTATCTATTGACTTGGTTAATGAACATGTTTATTTGGGTGTGACGTGTGACTAATGCTTGCAACTTGAAATAACTGTAGATACCAACTAGATTCGGTACCAACTAGTTTGTCATACAAGATGCTGGCATGCAATTCCCTTCACCGTATATTTGAATTCAATTTCATTAATAAAACTTTGCACTCTGTATTTTAGATTCACATACGCGAGCGTCACACGGTGGCGGTTGTCGATAAAGTGTTGAATCGTCAATTGGTCGTACCTAAGTCAAGAGTAGAATAAAGAACTATAAGCTCTCAGTGAGAGTAGCGATTATGTTATCTGTAAAAATTCTACGTTACAGACTACTTTTCCCAGCATTTTCTATTTTTTTATGTGAATATCTAACAAAAGTCCCAGCTGCTTCCGTCTGGAGCCAGTGAGACTATGGCGTACCTTGGCTTCAAATGGTTTTATCCTTTGACACCAATAAATAATAATTAGTAATTACAAGTGGCTTCACCCCAATGTATTCAGAGATACAGTCCTTTTGGTAGGTATCACTAAAAACTCTTTCATAAAGGGCTAGCGAGACTATCAAACCGCTTGGCTCAAGCACGTAGTTTTTTGTCTATGGCTAGAGTTTTTTTTGTCTATGGTAAGAGTTTTGACCGTTTCCAGAGGAAGCTTGTGGCTTGCTTCATATATTGCGCAATAATCTACGTGATTGAAGCGAATTTATATTTTTTGAGCGTAGACAACAAATCATAGACTAATAAGTACATGAGTGTAGATTTTAGATATTACGTATCAGATAAAACGTTTATAAAAATTAGATTAAATTATTGCAAAATAAGTATTAATCGTTTTTGTGTTTAATTTGTAGAAATCCATCTGATTTTTCTTTTAAATTAATGTAAATATAATTTAATAATGTTATTACCTATGTTAATGTTATATTAAAATACTAATATATGAAATTTATTATAACATAACAAATAATTATTTTTCTTTACTAGATTCCATCTCGCACAAAAGTCACTTTCGACTACCTATGACAGGAAGCCATAGATAAAGGAGTAATACCTATAGGTTCGGAAGAAATCACATCTAGGCATAGACTGGACTTGCCTCAACGGTTTGAAGCGCGCGTCAAGCTGTTGAGTCGAAAATTCATAGACAATAACAGAAAATAAATTTACGTGTTTGCCGTCAAACCGCTTGATAGTCTCCAAATGTTCTGGCAAGCATTTCAAGCATTTAATTTTAGTGAAGATTGAACAAAAACTCAAATGGTCTGTTGGACAAATACGAACTGAGGCGACTCGCGACGATTTGTCTATGCCTAGATGTGATTTTCGATAGTTGGTTTGGTTTATTTATGGTTGAGAGTGAATATTTTTTTTTTTACATAAGCTCCACACAGGAGGCCCTGAGGAAAATAATTTCGCTCAGGGCCTATGTCATCTTTGGGGATGCTGTGTGGAGGGTTTTTTAAAGACAAGGAGGGAGAGGAGAGTTCTGGGAAGGAAAAGGGTATAGGGGGTGGGTAGGAATCTGAGGTTCAGTGTGTCCAGGTCATCCGCCTCCAAGACCTAGACAAACCTCACCTCATGAACCCGGGCACCCCTGCTAAATCACCAAACATAGCGAACCGTCTAACAGAAACAATGTTCTATAAGTTGTTTCGCGTCGAAAGACTCTCCCGTCCGATGGGTACACACGGAACACTCAAAATTTATTTTTTTATCATTACCACTTATTTTATTTAAAATCTGGCATTATAAGTTTTTTAAAACCATATTGAAATAAAAATAATAATAAAGATATTGAAAATATTTTTTTCAAAAATTAAAAAAAAAATAAAAACTTAAAAAAATCGTACCCTAAAAAACTGCCAGGCTGCTGGTCAGCAAACCAAAGAAGTCATGAATGAGATGATCTACACTAAAGTTTTTCTTTAGTTTCAATCTTGTATTCGATTTAATCGGTGCAGCAGGGCAAGCGAATCCGATATGAAACGGACGGGGTTTTGGAAATTTCCGTCGTTTTACGGACGAACGCAGCTCTTACAGCGACGCCGACGGTGCGTTGGTTTTTCGAACTTCCAACTACTATGGACTATTAGGCAATCTTAAAATAACTATTATTATTATAAATTTGTAATATAATATTGACACGCGAAAGCGGTGAGGGGCACCGCGGCAGGTTTCCTAAGTGGTTTGGCATCGAACGGCTCGCCCGACGGACGGGTACACTCGGAAATCTCAAATTATTTTTTTTAATCATTATCGCTTATTTTTTTAAATAATTTCCATAAGTTTTGAAAACTATGATGAAATAAAAATAAAAGAAAATAAAATAAAATTTGAAAACCTGGTTGGCTGCTGGTCAGCAGACCAAGAAATTCTAAAATGGAATGATTCGGACTATATTTATTCATTGGTTTCATTCGTGTACTCGATGACGTAAAATTTACTATTTTTACCCCACCTTGGCGCCGGCTGCCTAAAATAAAAATATACGAAAAAAAAAAATTTTTCAAAAATCGTCCACAAAAAATTGGCAGGCTGCCAGTTGGCAGACCTGCTTTTTTCTCATTTTCAAATCGACCTTTATCATATGAAACCATTCCCGTTCGTATACTCGATGACGTAATTTTTTCGAAAAAAATCGCTGACTATTTCCATGACTGCGCGGCTTTTGCCAAGAGGCGCACCGGCAGACCATCATTTTTAAGGTTTTCTAAATGTCCATTATCACTACAAAGTAGTTTCATCCGTGTACTCGATGACGTAGGGTTTACCTATCTAGTCTCCTAGTCTACTAGTGTGGTTGTCGAAAAACTTGTAATAAGTAAAAGTTTAAGCAACCCCCGACAACAGCTGATGACCTTGAAACGGCTGAACAAAAAATAATTTATAGCTAAGAACTATCTCGATCACGTCAGCTTTCAAACAAACAAAAAAACGAGTGTGTTTTAGACCACACGACTGAAGTAAAACTACACTGAAGAGAGAAAGAAAATGTGCGCGCGCACTGCTCTCTCTTGCTACTACAGTGATACATACAAAAGGCCTGCACTGTATGTAACGTAACTGGCTATGAGGGAAAGAGAGAAAGAAAACGTGTGCTCGCACCTCTCTCTCTTGCCCCTACAGTAATACGAAACGTAACTCTATCTCTTTCTATCTTCACTAACTTATAGCTCCCTCTCAACTTCCGTTCGCCTCGCCCGATGACACTTTTCGTATCGCTCTCGTCACGCATTCACCAGCTTACTCCCCAAGTCATGCGTGCGTAAAGAAGTTTTACTTCAAAAAAATCCTTTAAATGACTTAATAATAATTTATATAAATCCACACAGGAGGCCCCGAGGAAAACAACTTCCCTCGTGACCTATGTAATCTTTGGGGACGCTGTGTGATAGGTCTTTTTAGTGAAAGCAAGGAGAGGAAGTTCTGGTAGGGAAAAGGTATGAGGGGAGGCTAGGAATCTGGGGGTCAGTATGTCCAGGAGTGACGGGTGTATGAACCCTACCCTCACACTGCGATGGACGGTGGCGGTGCAATGCGATGGGTCGAGATAGTTCGGCTGGATAAATCAAATCAAAAGGCAACTCTCAACCAGTTCCATTCGATCCTGCCCGCAACGCAGTAGGCGGGCAAACCGGCCGCCAAGACAAACCTCGCCCCATGAACACAGGTATCCCTGCTAAGTTAACACACGTAGCGAACGGGGTGACATATGACATTGGGGTGACATATGACCATGGGGTGACCTATGACCCTGGGGTGGGTGACCTTCGACCATGGGGTGACCTATGGCATGGTTATTCAATAAATGATTTCTTGTGCTCGCACCGCTCGCTCTTGTCCCTACAGTAATATACGAAACGTAACTTTCTCTCTTTCTATCTTCACTAACTTATATCTCCCTTTAACTTCCGTTCGCCTCGCCGAATCGCACTTTTCGTAACGCCCTCGTCACATTTTCACCAGCTTACTCCCAAAGTCAAGCGTGCGTAAAGAAGTTTTACTTTAAAAAACGCATCATAATCGGTCTAATCGTTTAGGAGCTACGATGCCACAGACACACAGATACACATAAAGTCAAACTTATAACACCGCTCCTTGCGTCGGGAGTTAAAAACTGTATACCTAAGATATTCTTATGAATAAGGAATAATACAAAAAATACTCTCCGCACACCCCCTGAGGGACACTTAGTTACATTTTGTGTAAGTAGTTATATCGTATTTTCCCTAAACCGACTACATATTGTATATAAAAATACCAGGTGGGAAGGGGAACTGTTGGGGGATCAACTGTCATGGAATAATAATAATGATATAAACCACTTTTATTTCAATTTTTAATGAAAAAAATATTGCTTGAAGTTTCGACCAAGTATATCTTGAAGTCACTTAAAATACTTCAAACTTTTATAAAATAACATTACTTAAAGCAAAATCCAACTACGGTAGTCTACCAATACAATTTAAATTACTGAAGTTTTCGTATTAAGTTTTCATTTTTTGGTGTTCAATTGTTGGAGAACTGCAAAATACGAATATGATGATCGAAGAATCTGAAAAATGGAGACAAAATATTAAATAGGTTTAGGAATCTCTGTATGTGAAGTAGGTTTGCATTATTCAAACATAGTAATTTTTTTTTTTTTTTTTTTTTTTTTTTCACACATCGTCGGATCTACCGGATCTGCCCTGATGATGGACACTGCAACGCTGTCCGAAACGTCGGCTATAGTAGGAGGTAGCGCAACACGGCATAACACCCCAAAAACTAACAACGAAAATGCTTTTGGCCGCGGAAATCTAAAAACTTATCATACTAATTTTGCTTGTTTGTGCTGTGCGTTAGTTAGTCCTGAGTACAATCTAATGCAATTAACCCAAATCTACTCTGATTTTAAGTGTCATTGGAACTTACTGGATGTGTGAAAAGTTCAGACAAGCGATAAACTAGGTAACTACCTTCGATCAATCATACGTCAATGGTACCTACCCATTATACAATATTTTTAACAGAAAATTATTTTAATTCTCATTTTTTAAATTATAAGTATTTTTCACAGGACAATATTGCTAGCCCTCAGGCCACGGGCATATTTTGACGGAAGGTAAAAATATTTCCGCTTTGCAATAAAATCCAAATAAATGGAATATTTCTGAACGCATCCGAAAACTAAAAACTGTTTTCTAAAAGGTGATGAAAACGCTTTCAAATTTTATACTTCGAAATAAACACATAATTTTCTAAATATAAAAATTTTGAAAACTAAATTATAGAAAACGAAAAAAAAAACACACACGTATTTTATTATGCAAATGTATTATAAACCTTATTATTTATTCATTTTTTCGTCGTTTATATAAAAATAATTAATAAAAAAATTGACAAAATTTCATAATTTTTTTTCAAATTGCGGTCCTAACTTTGGATTCATAAAGGTGTACATTTTAATTATTTTGTGTATAATATAAGATTTTAATATAAAGCGTGTTTTTTTTCTTTCTAACACCGTTTAGAATGTTTAGATCATTGTTCTAACCACGAGGGAAGGGAGACACAAGACCTATATAATATAAAAGTCTAAATTAGTCTGAGGGGTTAACATTATATTTCGAATCCAGTTTTTGAAAGCTTCAGGTAATACAAATTAATTATTGATTTTCGTGTATTTTCTCACCGATACAAAAGTATGCAAAGACAGTGGGAAAAAATATCCTGCCCGGGTGACGATTGGCTGCTTCAGTCTTTCCATGAAAATTAACAGTGAAGTGTTAAATCTTTTTTTCCGTTCAATCCACGGGGAATGGTAAGCTGCCTCGATTACTTCGCCACTCTATTATTAAAAAAAATAAAACATGATGTAAACACGATAACTCATTTTTAATAAATAATAGAAGGCAGAGGGAGATTATTTAAAAAAATTATAATGTACAGGAAAAAAATAAGTTTTTATGGTATTTTATGTTTATTTTTTACAAATTCGTAAAATTATTCCCCTCAGGGCCTGTGTCCTCTTTGGGGATGCTGTGTGGAGGGCATTTTGAGAAAGTTTTGGGAAGGAAAAGGTAAAAAAGGTGGGTAGGAAATAGGGTGTCAGTTTGTCCAGGAGTGACGGACATATGAATCCATCCCTCCAACTGCGACGCAAGGTGATATTCCGAGAGTCGAATTGGAGAGGTCAAAAGGTCTTCCTCAACAAGTCTCTCCCGATTCGGCCTGCCACGCAGTTGGTGGCAACAGCCGCCAAGACCCGGACAAACCTCACCTCCATGAACCCTGGCACTCCTACAAGTCACCAAAAATTGCGAATCACTTAGGGTGACCTATGGCGGAGGCGTTGGATGTCCAATAAATGGTTTCCGGGGTGGCGGTACCCACACCAAATCAAAAATGTTGTGGATGTTACATTCTTATATAAAGCTTTTACTTACTATTACTGAAATGTGGTTGCCAATCCTGCAAATAAAAAATATTTGTGCCAACATCGTCATCAAGTACGTTACCTTTGTTGCAAATTTTAAACTTGACGGGTTTATCTAGAAAAAAAAAATCAAAATATAATACAAGACAAATTTACTATTGATTGACGTCTAAAGATGGCTTTATTTGTACTCAGGTGTTTCACCCTTCGACCAATGGTCGAAGATTTCACCCCTCCCAAATGTAGATACAGTAATTGTCTAAAATACCTGACCTTTTCCAAACTAAACTTAATTTTGGATTTGAGGCCAAAATACCCATCCAAACTGAATAATAATTTTGTTATTGAGCTATTTTAAATGATAATATGCGCAGTACCTACCGGAATTTCATTTATCCATCCTACCTTCCCTAACCATGTCACTTTGCTGAAGAAAGAAGGGAACAATAACAACCAACATTGGGCAGTACAAGTTGACTTGTGACATTTGAAGGAACTGTTTTTCGTAAGTTATGTGCTCGCCTTCTAATTTGGCTAAGTGCCTTGGTTTTCCTTATTGCCTTGTAGTCCATAAATTTAACCATACACATATAATCATTTAACTGTAAGCAATTCTCTTCGTTTTCGTATTCTACAGTCCACTTCGCCAGTTGCATTTGAGGCTGTCATTTTCGAAGACAGTTTCGGATGCAACAGATGATGATATATTTTCTTTGAATTTCTCGGCTTTTCTCTACTATAATATGCATGTATTATACGTATAAACCTTCCTCTTAAATGACCCTATCTATTGGTAAAAACCGCATGAAAATCCGTTGCGTAGTTTAAAATATCTAAGCGCACAAACATTTTAAGCGACTTCATTTTATACTATGTAATCATGTCTTTGTATGTAATGATATATTTATTTTATTTATTTATTTATTTATTCAACGCCCAGAGGGCTTTTACAGTAGTACAATTTGTTTATGACAGATGATTTTTAAACAGATAGAAAAATGATAAGAATAAAATTAGATAAAAATGCACACAAGTCACAAAAATACAAAAATACAGCGATTTGATAAGTTAACAAAAATACATATATGTTTAGGAATAGTTTTGGAATAAGTTTTTTACAAGATCCACAAAATTCGCCAAGTTGATGTTGAATATGTCAAAATCACTTAAGTACTGATTTCCCATAGTGTGAAATCTTTGTATCGGAGAGTGGGCAATGTAGTTCCGCTTATGAATGCTGCAGTAGAATAGTGTATTTTGTCGTGTGGTTACTGTCGGTATTCGTAAGTTTATAATAATAATAATAATATTCTTTATTGAACAAAAATTTAAAGATTTATAACTACAAAAAAAGAAGTACATCTTATAATAGTTTAAATGTTGCTTAAGTACAAAAGTAAGTAAAAGAAAATAAAAATTTGCATTTAAACAGTAGGTAATTAAATAATAGAGATTTATAATTATAAATTTAGTATCTCGTGACCTGCCTCACTAGGCTTTGCCTGTGTTGAGGCAGTAATTTTACTTCAATTTATAATACTGTGAAACATACCTACACTTATATTAGATTATAATCACACAATAGATAGGTTGCATTAATAAAAATAACATTGGTACAATAATAGCAGGATTGGTTCATTACTAATTTCGAATTTGGGTAAGTGCGCCGGTAAAGGCTCTATCATTATTTTTTATCCAAAGTTTTATGTTTTTTTTAAATTTTTTGTGTATCACATTTTTTTTATACTAATTGGAAGAATGTTGTAAAGTCTTGTTGCAAGGTATATGAAACTTTATTGACCAAAAGTAGTATGAGTTATGGGGATTTGTAGTAGATCTTTGTAATTATTTCGAGTAGGTACAGCGAGTATTTAATCTTTTTTCATAGTATTTATGCATATTTGTGTATAGATGAGTGAGGATTGTTTTTGCATATATCTGCCGAACGTCAAACACATTCATAATCTTGAAGATTAAGTTCGAGTCTGGATTAGGTAGTCTAAGAATTATTTTTATAATAGTTTTATGTGCCTTTATGATTGGGTCTAGTGCTGATGCAGTACCGCCTCCCCATGCTATGATACCATACTCAATAATGGATTGACAGACTGCAAAATAAATCATTTTCAAGTGTTGTAAGTCGAGAAAGTTTCGTATTGTTCTGAAAAAGTGCATGGTTTTTCTTATTTTGTTTGCAATTATTTGAGTGTGAATATTCCATTTAAGATATGGATCAATTGTGAGGCCGAGGTACTTCATCTGTGTAGTGCGCTCAATGTAGGGACACTGACAAGATTCATCGGAATTTAAACATGTGTGTATTCTAATAGAGGCATCATCATGAGGTTGACCTGTTATATTTATGCTTGATGTGACATATTTAGTTTTTTCGCTATTCAATGTGAGCGTATTTGTATCTAACCACGTTTTTACAATGTTTATACCCGTTTCAGCTTTTTTGTATACAGCTAGCCAAGTGTCAGCTTCAAACAGTAAAACAGTGTCATCGGCAAAACTTACTATTTTCCCCTGAATATTAATGTTACATAAGTCGTTGATATATAAAAGGAACAGAGGCGGTCCTAATATGCTACCCTGAGGAATCCCATAGTTAGAGGAGAACTGATCGCTAAGTGTTTTATTTACTTTAACTTGTTGCTTGCGATTGTTAAGGTAGCTTTTAAAAAAGTTAAGCTCGTTACCTGTAATACCGATTTTTATAAGTTTGTTTATTAATTTATTGTGTGATATTGTATCAAAGGCTTTGGAAAGGTCTAGAAAGATTGAAATACATTTTTTACTTTTATCGAGGTTTTTGACAATGAAGTCAGTTACAGAGGCAAACGCGTCTGCGGTACTCTTGTTTTCTTGAAACCCGTATTGGTTTTCTGATAATAGTTTATGGCTAGCAAGAAATTTAACCAACTGAGCATTGACAATTTTTTCAAATACTTTAGATAGACTGGTCAGTAGAGTTATTGGTCTGTAATTGTTTATGTCTGTCTTGTTACCTGTTTTATGTATAGGGATAACCATACCATGTTTCAGGTTTGAGGGGAAGTGTCCTTGACTGATACTAAGGTTAATTAGGTGTTCTAGGGGCAATGTAATTTCCATAGACAGCGTTTTCAAGATCTTAGTGGTTATTCCATCAATCCCGGCAGAAGAAGTGTTTCTTAAGGAATTCATTATTTTTAGAATCTCCTCTCCTGAGACAGTTCGAAATTTGAATCTACTTTTGGGAAATTGAAATTCTGCTTCAGCAGGTAGAGCATTCCCACAATTTGGTAAACGAGAAGCAAGATTTGAGCCAATATTTGTAAAAAAGTTATTGATGTAATCCGCTACGAGCTTTGGGTTTTTTGAGGTGTCAATAATTTTTCCGTCAATACAAAGTTTACTATGTCCTGTTTGTCTTTGGTGTTTTGTGTATTTGTGGCTTCTCTTAGAATTTGCCATATTTTTTTGGGATCGTTATTACTTTCTTGGATTTTGTCTCTATAGTAGATTTCTTTTGCCTTTCTAATGACTTCGCCGCATGTATTTCTATATCTTTTGTAAATGTTTAGTGATATTATGTCGTAAGGATCTTCTTTAACTTTTTTGTGTAGTGCGTTTCTTCTACGAATGCAGTTGATAATTGAAAAGTTTATCCATGATTTCAAGGGTTTAATTTTGTTAGGATTTTTTTGTTGTTGTTAAAATTGTGGTATTATTAATTAATTCATTTTTCAAAAAGTCAACAAAATAATTCCATGCATCATCTGAGTTTTGTATTTGTAAAAGCTCTTGCCAAGATTTATTTTTAATTATGTTTTTTAAATTATCAAAATTAATATTATTGTATAGAATTGACTGATCTCTTCTGTTTTTTGTGGTGTCGGATTGCAATGTGAATATTGTTGTGTAATGGTCTGTAATTGTTGATTTGTAAACGATGCTTTTGTTTTGTTTATTAGTTTTGACCATTACGTGATCAATGCATGATGTTGATTCATTAGCTATTCGTGTTGGTGTGTTGATAGTACTAATTAATCCATGAAACTCTAACATGTTCAGGTAGTCGTGACATTGATGGTGAGGGTTGTCTGGAAGTATGTTGATATTTAAATCTTCCATAATTATTAAGTTTTTAGTGTACGAAAGACTAGAGAGTATGCTATTTAGACTGTTAAGAAATGGTGTTATATTGCGAATAGATGGAGAGCGGTATATTGCTAGAATGCACGTATCATTATTATACATTATTTACATACAGCTCGCGTCAATAATGATTATTTCAGTTACAACAGAGTTTAGGTAATTTTTTGTGTATACCACAACTCCATCGTTCTGACTATCATGTTTTGACGAGTTGAAGGAAGAGTAGTGATTTGTGAATTTTGGAGTGTAAATATTTGTCAACCAACATTCTGTAAGAATAATAATATCAAAGTCTTTATTTAGGTGGTTAAGCTGTATCTGGAGTTCATTAAAGTTTTTATTAATTAACCTAATATTTTGTTGCATAATAATAGTGTTTTTTGAATTGGTTGTTAGGTATTTACATATTTTCGCATCTGATATTATAAGCAAATTGTCTTGATCACCTAATTCTTCGTATGTGTTATTAATGGTAATAGCCATACTATAATTTAATTACAACAAAAAAAATATTTTAATTCCTTTAAATGAGAGCTCCACTAGTCCGTGGCCATTACTGGGAATTTCAACCTTTGATTGAAAGTGGTACAGGTGAATTATTGTTGCAGTTTGAAAATAGATGTAAGCAATATGACTCACTGAACTGAGGGGAATCGACCCAGTAAATGACCTGTAAAAGTGGGGCTCTCAATTAAAAAAAAAACTAATCAATTTTTTTAAGATCATCAGAGTGTTTGATATATATTACTCTATCACTTTCATTTTTTTAACCATCAGTTTACATTCCTTGTACCAGACATATTTATATCCCATTTCTTTCGCCTTAGTCTTCGACCTCCACAGAAGATCTTTGAAGTAGGCCCCAAGGGTTTCACTAATAAAAATCTTCTGGTATCCGTTTCCTTGAGTTGTGGTAGGGTTGAGTAGCTTCCTGTTAAGTAGAATCTGCCGTCTTTTTTGGGGGTTAGTGAATCTGACGTGGAATTTTGGGGGGACTCCAGGTCGTCGGTCCGGAATTGTCTTGATTTCGAGGATGTCATCGCCTTTTAAGTCGACACCTGCAGCAGCGGCCACCCGTTTAATTATTTCTGCAGGCTGCTCTACCTCTTTTTCTGGTATCCCTGCAAATTCAAGGGTATCTTCACGCGTTCTTTGTTCCACTTCGGCTAATCTAACTTCAAGGCTCTTTTATTATACCATATTTTGCTGTTATTTCCTTTCTCATGGCTTCTACTTCCGTGACCAGTTTAATTATAGTCTCCATCTTTAGGTGTATATCATCATATTGATGACTGATGAAGTCTCTTGTGTTCCGGTTCTCTTTATTTTCATCATCATTTTTTTTTATGATTGCTGATTTAAATGTTTCTAATTTTTTTTCCATCTTCATCTCAATTTTCTCCAACATGACATCAATATTTATTCCCTGGGGCTCAGTTGTAACACTAGTCCCGGTTGTTTGTCCTTTACTTCTAAGATTTTTATCTGTAGTTGACATTTTTAGCACTGAATTTAGTTTGTAAGGTCGAACACTGCCTATGTTCCCCTTTACTTGACACTTGGAATTCACTTGTGATATCCTGTTATTGTTTTCTTTTGTAAAACTGTCAATTAATTATTCAAAAGTGGGAAGGACACTCTGTCTAAGTGTAAATTAAAATTCTTATCAGTTTTATAAATGCACTGAAA
Source organism: Limnephilus lunatus (assembly GCA_917563855.2). Taxonomy (NCBI): domain Eukaryota; kingdom Metazoa; phylum Arthropoda; class Insecta; order Trichoptera; family Limnephilidae; genus Limnephilus; species Limnephilus lunatus. The sequence continues at coordinate 41,615,083 of OU830594.1, forward strand.
CATTTGTTCACTAAAAACAGAAAAATAATTATTTATTTCGGGAGCAGAGCAAAACACAGCTGTCAATTGAGTGTAGGTATTGTTGAATGTTATGAGTTGTAGGAGCTCGCAACAGTCGAATTTAGAGTTAAGTATTTTGAATAAAAATGTCAAGTCGTTTATTTTACGTCTGTCTTATAGTGTGTGTATTTTTAGAATATTTAGTAATAGATTATATTTTAAGTCTTCTAGTGGGATATTTAATTTAAAATTTATAAAACGCAAAATTTTTTTTTGTATTCGCTCAATATTATTAATTTCATCATAAAGCAGCTAAAGCAAATTTTAAAAATATAATTATCATTATGGTCGAAGTCATTAACTCACAAATAATTGCCAAAGTTGACTCTAAAATCATGATGGTCTAAATTTTTAATCTAAAATACAAATAAATAAAATAGCTCATATCCATACCAGATATTTGCTACATGATTTGATTTAAAAATATACTTTTGAATGTAGCTATAACTTTACGGTAATCCATTATAGATAAATTAACAATTTTACTTTGTTTGAACCACTTGTAGATATATTTGTTTGAAGCCGACCGGTTTCGGAACGACCGTTCCTTCCTCAGGGCAAACATATACTGATTTGACAGTCACAAAATAGTGGGTCGGTACAATATATTATTACAAAGTGTGTGCAAATTATTACAAAGGTGGAGGTGTGGTTAGGGATTATTTAAGAGTGGGGGTGGGGGAACATATTCATGATTGGGCTATAAGATAAAAAAAATTGTTTGTTTATAATGGATTCATTATTTTTAAGGGATTTTTTTTATTTCCAAGGCCTCCTAGTTATCTAGGCGTTTTCCTTTATGGTTGATATGAAGAATATTTATCCCCGTATTTTTTTCAAAACTATGGTTATTTTCAATGATATGGTTAGCGAACTCGGAAAAATTATTATTATTAAGACACCTTAAATGTACTTTGATTCTAATTTCAAAATTACGAGTTGTTTTTCCAATATAAGGAACGGTCATTACATTTGAGTTTATATATTCCGGAATTAGTCAATTTATGGTCTTTATCTTTAGCATTCCTCAAAAAATTATCGATATTATTTCTTGTATAAAAAGCTGGTTTAATATTAGAAGGGAGATTTTTGCAACATCGAACTGAAAAATTATTAATATACAAAATTTTACGCCATTCTTTAGCATTATTATAATTACAATTGTATACATATTTATTAATTGAAATTTTGCTAAGTTTTTTATTTAAGATATTATCAATTAAACTTGATTCATATCCGTTATTTACAGCAATTTGTTTTATTACAGAAAGTTCAGAAACCAGTTCCCAACATATAAATTTAACGAAAGTGTATCAAATGCTTTAAAATCTTGTAAGTCTAACATATTTAAAAATGATAACATATTATCAAAAAACCCTAAGTCACCTAAATTATATGGCTTTCTTAAAATCCATAAAGTACATACACCCATCATACCTGTGGTCTCATCATGTAATTCCCCAAGTTTTAAACTATCGTCATTAATAACTGATTTAGTTTATGGTATTAACCGGGGAACGAAAACATAAGAAAGTATAAAAAAACACAATGAAAACGGCTGAAAAATCGAAAAATATCAAATAAAATATGCGATTTCATTTATTTAAACAATCAAGGACACGTAAAAATCATTGTTCGTGATAGTGGCAGGTGTATTTCAAAAATACAAATCGAAAAAAACCGAGCTATTTAAAAGCGAGCGATGATAAAACCGAATTAGATCGCCAATTTCGGTTGCCCGGAGGGCGACTTTCAAAAGCTGCTGCCGCCGTCTTCTCCACTGTTTGGAAACGGCAGCAGTGGTTTTTCTTATACAAAAATTGATGATCTTTCAGATAAACTTTGGTTTTTTGAGGAGACCGGTATGTACAGATAACCTGTACCAAGGTGTCTCTTATTTCTCGGCAAAAACTGATACTATCTACGAAATCTGGCGCCCTGTTCAGTGGGTACCGATGGCGCCCCCCCCCTACATTTTTATTTTGATTAAAAATTCGTTCACCCCAATTTTTTTTTTTTTTATTTAATTTTTTTTTTTGGTTTACATTAATTTATCAAATAAAATCAAGACATATAAAGGGTGTAACTTTTCCAAGTGACCTGGCGGTAGCTCTCACACTCGATCTATGTCTATGTAATTCTTCTCTATTAGGCAGTTTCTTGTAATAATACTTACTATTAAATTTACGCTTGTTCGTAATAGGAAAATCAAAATCTTTCAATTGTACAGGACCTTCCTGAACAAATAAACTAATGGAATTTTGAGATAACTTTGGTCAGCATCCGGGATCTTTCAATTCAAGCTCTGAAAACAGAATTAAATTTAAACTGCTATCAGTAACGTTATTTTTATCTTCTAATAATTCGACCGTAGGAATTTGTGCGAAAGATATCTGTTTAGATATGCTCGGGACCATTGTAACGTCATTGCGCGGGACATCATTTTTTATCGGTGCTGGAGAAATTGGAATAAAAAAATTCCCAATGGAAACGAGTTTTTGGAAATGTCATTCTGCTCTTTAATTCTACGTTTTTTTTTTTAAATTATTATTCTATTCATTGTAATCCACAATACTTTTATATTTAGTTATAAATTTAAAAATCTAATAAGAATATAACCTCAAATTTGTACCTTGCATTTCCCCTGTGTTGACGTGATGAGCGAACAAACACCATACAAACACTAATCACAATACAAAGGCTTATAAAAGACGCTTACACTGACACTGACACCGTAAAATAACAAATCCAACAAATCTAATAGATATTACTTATATATTTAACAATTTAACGAACTTCAAATAATATGTCAAACAGTCAGTCCTAGAGACTTAAATCGTACAAAATAAAACAACTAAAATTGTCAGCATTTTGAAGGCGCAAGTCGGTTTATTTGATTCTTTTGAACAAAAATACGGCGCTGTGATTGGTTATTGAATTGGGATCGCACCCATTCGTCGTAAAAGACAGTAAGAGATATATGGAAAAATAGATCTTACGTTTAAACCAAATATATGGAACTTGTAAAAAAATTCTGTAACTGACTATAAATTCGTAAACCGTTGACACCAACCTGATGCGCGCGCATTCTATTTCTTTGGAAAGTGTTGCTAGATCGTAATAATTATTTCGTACTATGGGTAATTTTTAAACGATTCAGGGAATATTATAACTAAATTTTAATACAATATTTATTATCTCACGGCGCCCCTTCGGAGTTGGCGCCAGGTTTTTTGCACGTTTTTGAACGTATGGCAGATCCGGCGCTGCGGCCCATCATGGGAAGCGGCAGCACTGCTTTTTAGTATAGTCAGTATCAAATCATTCAAAACCTGGGATGTTTTTTAAAATTATGATGACATGCAGCTTTCGTAGTTTAACCACAAAGTTCCGTATTATCCGTGAGGTGGACTACATGCATATTTACCATCATTTTTAATTTAAAAAAAAAATTACATTGAAAAAAATTTCCCATGTAAAAAAACTTGCCTAAAAGCCTTTATTCATTTTATTTTCAGAATTTCGTCGCACGCGAATTAATACGCGTGTTTTTTTTTAATTTTACGTAACTTCTAGCTAATCGTTATTTTATGGTAATAATAAATATATACGAATAGAAGTTTGTTAAGAGCGAATAACCAGCAAATTTAAATTCAGATTCCGACGTCAGCGCTACACACTCGCTAGCGGGCATTTTTAGAACTAGAGTTCGTTCCGCTCCAAGCTTGGTTTCGAGATTTACTAGCTCACGCGCTAGGACTGTATAGACGCCACAGTCCACAGTATGGGTCAGATGAAGATGTTAAATTCTCGCTTCCAGAATTTTGATGAGTAGTAGTTATTTGTAATTTGTATATCGAAGTGCATAAACATAAATAGATACAAGTAAAATGCGTAAACCCAGTAGGTATTAAGTAGATACCTACATGAATAAACAATTTGTTATATTCTTTTTAATATTTTGTTTTTAATTGTATTTTACGGCCATTAGATATCTCAGTATCGCCCTGCTGTAAGACCACCATTAAGAATTGAAACGTTGCTTGAAATGGCTTTAGCCGTGTTTAGTGAACAGATATGAATAGCCAGGTACTTCCCCACCTTCCTCTTCCCTATATCCTTCCCCTCCCCACTACATTCAGCCTTACAACATACCCCAATTAGGGATGCCATAGGGAGCAGTTGGGACTCTTGTACGGTATTAATGAAAAAAAATAGTAATATTCAGTTGGATTGTAAAAAATTACTCATTTTAAAATATTTATTCGTGTGCATATTTGTTTATTTTATATTTATGTGAATACCGCACAAGAGACCCAAATGCTCCCGTCTGGAGCCGGTGAGACTATGACGTGACTATGGGGTATATTATGAGGCTGAAGGTGGTAGGGAGGGGAAGGAGATGGGGGAGAGGAAGGCGAGGAATTACCTGGCTATTCAGATCTGGTCACTAAACACGGTCATAGCCATTTCTAGCAAGTTTCAATTCTGAATGGTGGTCTTACACCACCCAGGGTGATACTGAAAGTATCTTCCACTCTGGAACGTGACGCAAATATATTATTTTTAATTTAAATAATTGTAAAATAACCCAAATTATTCAAATAAAATTAATTTGCCTACGCCGGGATTCGATCCCACGACCTTCAGATTGCGAGTCAAGAGCCTTACCCCTTGACCACGCCGGCCGTCAATAGGTAGTATCAGTAATTTGGAAGGCGGGTATGGGTACCGCCGCCTCGGGAACCATGTATTGGATTATCAAAACCTCTGCCATAGGTCACTCCAAGTGACTTAGCAGGGGAGCTCGTGTTCATAGGGCGAGGTTCGTCTACGTGGAAGATCGGATCAGGAGAGACCGTTTTTTTTACAATCGCTCGACACACTGCCTATCTCTACTTTGGGAATGCTGTGTGGAGGCTCGTTTTAGGGAAAGGAAGGAGAGGAACTTCGGAGAAGGAAAAGGGTATTAGGGGTGGGTAGAAATCTGGGGGGTCAGCGTGTCCAGGAGTGCGGATGTATGAGGCCATCCCTCCCACTGCGGTGCAAGGCGATGTTCCGAGAGGGTAAGGCTGGAGAAGTCGAAGGGACTCCCTCAACCACTTTTTCTAGATCCGACCTGCCATGCAGCTCGTGGGCAGACGCATCCGCCGCCAAGACCTGAACAAACCTCACCCCCACGAACCAAACGTTGCGAACCGCTTGGGATGACCTACAGCAGACGTGTTGGTTATCTAATAAATGGTTCTCGGGGCAATGGTACCCATACCCGATTCTCGTGTTTGTTATTTTTGTAATACGAAAAATGGATATAAAAAAGGCCTACCCTCCCACCCCCTCTCAAACCCCCCCCCCCCCCCCCCCCTAAACCCCCCTCCCCTTACCCCCCACCTCTAACACCTCTCCACCCCCCGGCTCCTTTACCCCCCCCCCCCTCTCAGCCACCCCTTTCATCTCATCTCAACTCTCCTCCAACCTCTCTCCCTTGGGAGCTGTTGGACTCTTATGCGGTATTACATAACAATATTTTTTTGGAGCATTTGGGACTCTCGTGCGGTATTCACATAACAATAATTTATAATATATATATTTTTTTAAATTTAGTGTGCTTTAGAGTCTTTAGACCACACGATTGAAGTAAAACTTAACAAACTTATAACAATAAATTTTTAAAAAAAACATGCTTCTCAAACGGACAGCTGTATGCGACCTGCGGACGTGTCGGACGACAACACAAAAATTTATGTGAACCTATTCAAAAGCACTTCAACAAACAGAATTAAAGCGCACAAACCCTTTCTTTCTTTGAGTGGCCTGGCAACGCCCGCCGGGTGTCCGCTATATATAATGTTATATAATGCAGGCGCTTGCATTATAATGCAGTTTTCCGGGACTTGGGATGGAACCATTACAGTTTAGTTGACCCCGAGGTTATAGTGACCTTGCAACGCATGCCGGGTACCCACTGTATTTTATGTTATATAGTGCAGGCGCTTGCAATATAATGTAGTTTCCCGGGACTTGGGATGGAATCATTACAGTTTAGTTGACCCCGAGGTTACAGTGGCCTTGCAACGCATGCCGGGTACCCGTTGTATATAATGTTATATAGTCCAGGCGCTTGCAATATAATGTAGTTTCTCGGAACTTGGGATCGAACCGTTACAGTTTAGTTAACCCCGAGGTTACATTGGTCTTGCAACGCATGCCGGGTACCCGTTGTATATAATGTTATGTAGTGCAGCCGCTTGCAATATAATGTAGTTTCTTGGGACTTGGGATGGAACCATTACAGTTTAGTTAACCCCGAGGTTACATTGGTCTTGCAACGCATGCCGGGTACCCACTGTATATAATTTATTTATTTATTTACGGAAAAATAGTCCATTAACAATAATACGAATAACATGCGTTCGTTAAGATCACCGTTCTCATCGATTACCGTTCGCAGGACATTTTTCGTAACAATCATCACTTTTCGTAACGCATTTACCAGCTTACCCCCCATGTGTCGAGCGTGCGCAAAGAAGTTTTACTTCAAAAAAATTATTTTGAAGCTGTTGGGACTCTTGTGCGGTATTCACATTAGAATAATTTACAATAAAAAAAAATTTCAAAATTTTCATAAAAATATTCAATGAACATGAATTTTTGCGTTCGGTAAACCCTGTAGTTTTTACAAACACGAAACAATGAAATCGTATTATTTGGTTTTGTTTTAAATTCGTCATTTCCAAATATTACGATACAGAGCGCCGCGGAGACAACCGCCGGCTGCCACGTTTGCGGGCAGAGTGAATTCTCAATTCTCGAGTCGTCGAGCTATAAGAAAAATGGTAAAACGCGAGCTGTAAATTAATTAATATTAATTACTTCTTATGATTATTTTTCGATCAAAATTTTTATGACTTGTCAATAATGTCTTAGCAAAATAAGTATTTAAAAAAATCTTGAAATATATTAGTTTGGAAGTACGCAAATAAATACACAAACTGGCCAATTTACGTCAAGAAACACATGTACGTATATATTTTTTAATGATTTTATTTAAACTAAAATTAAAATTCTAAAACATAACTTTACGAGATAATGTATGGATTTATTTAACTGCATGATTATATGATTTGAAATTGGTGTTGTATAATACATGTACTTTTTTGAAAATATAACAAATCTGCCAACGACCTATGGTATAACCTTATTATACTTAAAATAAACATTTTTTCTCAAAATTTAATCCATAACTTTACCAGATAAAAGAACAATCTTTCAAAATCAATTTATAATTTTTTGTGGAAACGAGTCAATAAGTCTAAACACTGATTTAAAAATGACATATTTCTGGTTTCTCTGGTAATGTCCTCTTAACATTATAATTCTGTTTTGTTTTCATAATTACGCGCCTCTTCATGTATCCCACGAAGATGGCTACGGTCGTATTTAGCTCTTGGTGTTATGTTGGTATCCTTGATGCTAATGCACGTCACTGTTACGTTGGTATCCTTGATGCTAATGCATCAGGGATAACAGTGACGTACCTAATGGACGCGGATTGTCGCCGTATCGGTTCGCGATGTGAATTTTGGTTTTACGCAATTGAAAATTAAAATGCATAATTTTTCGCCGCCTGAAATGCAAAAAGTTTCCTTTTATAGTAATTAAGGCGAATATAAAGTTTTTTTCTAAAAATTATTCGTAATAAGCGTGTCAGAGCCTATCCAAAATTAACCATGCTTTTCACTGAGAGGGTTGACTGCCACACGTAATATCATACATGCTCGGATGTTTCCTGCTACACCGACTCTTGATTTGACCCCACTCAAGTATTTCATTCACTTGATGATAGTGTCAGACGACCTCTATATCACCATAATATCGCTCGCCATACAATTTCATACAGATATGCCATGTCACGCCATACAATCCCATACATATTACAATGTGTTACACGTGTGGGCGTGGCCTAGATGATGTGCCGTGATCTGTTTCTGCTAGCCGAGCGATATTCGAAAATGATCGCGCAATAATTAAATACTTAGGTATTTTTGAAAAAGAAAACCGATGAGATCATCACCAAATTGAATGGTCTTTTTGAGGACATTTCTGTTTTACAATAAACATTACTGACTAACAGGACAACTGAGTTTAGACGCGGTTGTAAGAACATTTTTGATGATTAGCGTCTAGCACGGTCGATTGATAAAGGATTTATCAATAGTGTCGTGAACTTGTCATCGCTCCCGATTACGACTGCAGATCACCAACTTACAAATAACAGTTCATGATGAATAAATTAATAATACTCGTTGTGAACTATTGTTTGTTCGTTAGCGGCCTGCAGTCGTATTCAGGACCGATGACAAATTCACGACACTATCGATAAAATCTATATCAATCGACCGTGCTAGATAACCAGTCCAAAAGAGTCCACGGAAAGATAATCGACGATCGATAAGTGACATAGCGTGAGATAGCTAAGGCTTCGAGCATCTCATCCAAACGGGTGCTCAACGTTTTGCATGAATATTTGGAAATGAGAAAGCTCTCTGCCATTTGCTCTCAGTCGATAACAAGCGATCGAAGCCGAAGAAGGCCAAGGTAGGTCCATCGGTCAAAAAGGTCATGGCCACAGTTTTTTGGTATGTGCACGACCTGGAAAAGGGCAAAACTATCATGGCCGTATATCTTGCAGAATTGTTGGACCGACTTGAAGAGAAAAATGTTTCTGTACTAAATGGTTCCTCATCCACCATATTCTCCAGATTTGGCCCTCTTAGCCCAGTCAATGAACGCATTGAACTGGAACAAATTCGGGGAGAGCTGATTTTTTGCAATTGGATAGTACTTCCTACAGAGAGTATTTTCCAAAAAGTCCCCACCCCTCCCCCGCTTGCTTCCCCCGCTGCACCCCCCCAAAATTTGAAATTGTAGAGTTCTACAAAATCCATTATATCTCGTAAACTATAACACATATCTGAAAAAAAATTACACCGTTATACTTTTAAGAAAGCTGTCTAGAAAAAAGATGAAATGTTTTTTTTTGTTATCTACTACGGTTTGGCAAATAATAATGAAATTGTCACCAAAAAATTTTTTTTTTTCGTAAAATTTTGATTTAAGGGTGAATATTTTTTTTGTCTGGGGAAACACGCAAAAATGTTTCAAACAAACTATTTGCCAAATTTAATAGGATTTAAAACGACATATAAAATTGTTTACCTTTATCTTTAATACTGGTCAAATTTCGATTCAATCGCAGCGCGGCACGGAGTGCAGGCTATGAGGCTTGGCAGTTGATCCGGGCCTTGTGTGATCCGGATTTGTATTTAGGTAGCACTATTTATAGTTTTAAATTAAAAAAAATGAGTACTTTTTCATTGGTTTATGATATTAAAACACTTTTAACATTAAAAAGTATTTGCAATAAAAGAATGTTAAGAATTATATTACAAAAATTATAGGGTAGGTTTTAGGGGACTATTATTATTATTCACTGGGCATCACAGTCGTCTTCAAATATTTCATCAGTGTTTTTAGATGTGTTACTGCAAGAGAGTCCATTGCATTGGCCACACTTATCAGAACACTCTAGTCCTGCCCTCCGACAACTGCACCACTTTCTGCACGAGGTTTTACAGTTACAAGAAATCAGCATGAGAAGTTCATTTGGAGCCGCGGGACATGTCATTGGAATAGGTGTTAACTTATATTCTCTTCTTTGCCATCCCCACTCATAAGACGATAGTTCATTTCCTAGCCATGTTTGAATTTGGAGGTACGTCCTAAGGAGATGCTGGCGGGCTGCGTTCTTTGTTGGTGGAAGTCTTGCCAAATCAAACTTAGATTTAAGAGACATCTTGGCATTTAAATGCTTAAACTTAAAATATCTGGCCTCATCAAGATTCTTGTATTTTGCCAATCCGTACAAACTTAAAAGAAAGCGTTCACCATTTTGGAAGAGCAGGTCCTTTTCCATGTGGGGCTGAATGAAATTCTTAGCCGCATCTTTCAAATCTGTCGGTGTAGTTATTAGACTTACAGCCTTCATTTTTCCGATACCATACAAAGCAGAGGTTGTGTCACATCCTGTGACAGCATGAGCAAATAATATGAGTTTCCTTTGATTACCATACATATGTACAAGAAACTGAACAGAATAGTACTGGTGTTAGTAGAAGTGGCTATTGGTTTCCAAAAAAACAGCTTGTTTTCCGTTGGAGGGGCCAATGCTACTAGCAATACTAATAAATCTGTGTCTGTTCCAACAACCACCACAGTGCTACCAAGCTGTATAGACTTAATCGCCTGACCCACTATCTCCGTATCAGCATCATCGTTTGCTGTTATTGTCTGTATGTTTGCAGCATGACACTTAATTTTAACAGCTTCTTTTAACCTCATTTTATTTTGAGAATTGGCGAGAAATTCTACCTGAGGTGTTGTACAGACAGTATCATCAGAAAATATAATTTCACTTGACGTTCTTTTTGCAGCTCTTCTTGACTGCTCCTGCGGTTTCGTTGTAGCGTTCTCGGGATAACCATCAAAAACTATTATTACATTTGCACCATACTTTTTGGATACATAATTAACATATCTTTCGGTAATATCATGGAAAGTAGAGACTTTAGGCCACACTACTGCATGTAATAGGTATCCACCATCAAGAATAAACGCAGCTTCATCCTTTGTGAAATTGATATCAACGATACCATCGTCAAATGCTTTCATAATGGAGGCTTTCTTACCTTTCTTTAAAGAAACATCATCGAATAAAGAAGGTGGATGCGAAGCTAGTTCAAACTCAAAGTAGGATTTGAGCTTTGCAGGACTGTCACATACGCATAACATTCTATTGAATATCTGATGAGGGTTGATTACAGCTTCTTTGTTTCTAATTCTGACAGACTTATTACTGGCTTGAGTAACAACGATTTCCGATCTGTGTAGCTTTGGTTCAGAAAAACTTTGCCCCGTCATTTTCTTCATAGCTTTGAAACCTATCTCGTAGGCATCGTCACATGTTACGGTTGAGTCTGATACTAATCCCGAAGAAATGCAAATTAATTCACCAGACTTTTGAGCAAAAGGGTTGTGTTGGTTTAACCAGTTTACAAATTTTGATAAGTCTTGGTTGTCCCGTAGCTGGCGGCTCTCCCTAAGCTCAACATGCTGCTCACTTGTCTTGTAGCTTAAACCCAAGAAATTATGAAATGTTTCACTGATTGAAAGGAATGATGGAGCTCCTAATACTCATTTACTGAGAGCGTTGTCAGAAATCCCACGTCCATGTGTAAGTCCTCCTCCTGCTTTTAATGACCTTATCAAGGATTGCTCAGTACATATATCAGTCCAAACTCCTGAGCAAAACATATCCTTTCTTCGTACTGTAAAGAAACCCTTTTTAGTGAATAAATCGTACTCTCTTTCTGTGAGTTTAGATTTCAAATTCAACATTTCTTGAGCATATAAATGAGCATATTTTACATAAGGCCTGCTGCATGAAAGTAGGGAAGCATATCTATTGTTGTTTTCAAATGTAAATCCCAGTTTCCTGTTCTTTCGGCAAAAATTATATTTAAAATAAGATCAATCTGGCGGAGTAAGTTTATCCAGAGTTTTGCTGTCCGACCTGTCGCTTTGATTGTGTTTAAAGTGTCAGTGAAATGTTTAAGATTTATTGCAACTGATTCATCCTCACAAGCTAATTCATGTGACATCTTCTTGTTCAAAATGTTATTGTAGATTTCTGTTATTTCACGAGGAAAAAGTGTATTATGAGAATCATTGCAAATTATTTTGACGATTGCAGCACCTGTAAGAACATAGGCTCTTACAGCTCTTGCATAGGCGTGTCCTTTTAGCATGTGTATCACTGTGGGACCTCCGTACACAGTTTTCCATAAATCTTCTATCCCACTTCCTTCCATGATGCGGCCAATACATCCCAAATATGACATTAACAAATGAAAACCTCCTAGTCGTACAATAATTTTTGAAATTTCAGATGATCCATCAGCCCCGCTACCATTTCAATAGCTTTGAGGAAAAGCGGTTGGTCAAAAGTTACAATCCATGTTTGATTGTTTTTTTTTACACTCTTCTGCTGCAAAACATAGTGCAGTGTACACTGAAGATGCGTTCATCCACTTTTTTCAATAGAAATTAAGAATAAAAGTAAATAGTGTTATACATGGTTTTAAAGCTTAATAAATTTGGCAAATGATTTGTTTGAAGTATTTTTTAATATTCTCTCAGACAAAAAAAATATTCAACTTAAAAAAAAAAAATTGCAAAAAAAAATTTTTTTTAACAACAATCTCATTATTATTGACGAAACCAATGCAGATAATAAAAAAAGTTCGCCATATACTTTTTAGGAAATTTTGTAAGAAGTTCAGTGATGAAATTTTTTTTCGGATATATGTTTTAGTTTATGAGATATAATCACTTTAGTAGAACCCCACATTTTAATGTTTGGGAGGGCACAGGGGGGGGGAACAAGCGGGGTAGGAGTGGGGACTTTTTGTTAAAATACTCCTTAGAGTATGTACTACTAACCTGCAAAAATTCAGCTGTCCCCTAATTTGTTCTAGTTAGGGCCTGTTTTTTGTCTAGATTGACTGGGCTATCTGTGACATTTATTTATTTCCGAACTTTAAGGGCTTGGTGATGAGAGATTTGGCCCGAATAAGGAAATTATCGCTGAATGACGGGCCCATTTTTTGGGCTTCGAGGAATCATATTATTCGGAGGGCATTGAAAAAATAAAGATTCATCGAACGAAGTGTACAGGGCTAAAAAGAGACTCTGTTGAGAAATAAATTGAGATTTGCTCGAAAAAGTTGTGTTTTCTTGCCTAGGTCCATTATTTTAAATGCTATCTTGCGGGCGCCTAGCGCTCCGTTGGTTAGGGACCTGCCATGATCACTGGCTGCCACGCTGCCAGATATGAAGGTGACAGACCCCGTAAAAAGAAATGATATTCCGTGTTCTCCCAATCCCCCTCTAGCATATTCTAAAGCGGGGAGGGAGATTATAGCTTTGTGTAACACTGCAACACATAATAAGCCACGCCCAAAAACCGTTTAGTGCGTATAGCGTCTACTGACACAGGCTTGATCGTGCCATATCATTCGCGAGCGTTCCGAGTTTGTCCTTTATTTACTTTTGCATCATAAATTCTAACACACTCTCATGTCTTCATTTGACCATCCAAAGTGCACATTTCTTAATTTTGCTCAATATCTTACCAGCGTTATTTGTAATCCAGTGATGCAAATTATTCCAACACTGGCAGAAAATTGCGCCAATATTCCCCAGTGGAAACATTCTTCCATTTCGAAAATAAATCTAAAACATTAAAATCAAATAATTATAAATAGGTCTGTTATACACGGCTCCGTAAACTTGTAGTAAACTGGTGAATCTACATAACAATTGGAGTCGATTTTGTGGTGTAACTTTTTTGATTCGAGCTTTTGTTTTCAGGTAAATTGAATATTTAAATTAAATGATTTTGGGTAAATCGAAGTCCGAAATTCGAATATTTTAAATCAAATCTGAAAGAATCGGTCGCTAGGGGTTAGTTGTATTGTTTTGTAAAATGCGTTGTAGCTTTGACTCAGCTCCAAAAGTTTAAAAAGGGTTTTGGGGTTCTCTATATGATGTATATTCGTCAGTTTCTGATGATACTACGAGTTTCCGAACGCCTAGTACCTATTATAATAAAAACACTATGGATTTATCCTACTTGACAATATTTTGGTGATGCAAAATGCTTTTGACGAGACCAATTTGGATCAGATCGTCAATATCAGGGTTCCTTCGCGAAAAGCCATTTTCTTCAAACAAGTTCATTTCTCTCGCAAAACTCAATTTTCCTTCGATAATCGAATTTCCTTTTTCCTTGGAGCGTACTTTTTCGATAATTTTTAAATGTTCTTGTGCGTAGACTTCAATCTGAAAAAATAAAAATTAAATATATCACTCGCTTCCTACCTTATTATCTTCGATAATAAATGTTAGATTAAATATCAACACATTATGTTATGGGGAACGGTTGCACGGCCCGATTTTAGGTAAAAAATCTTAAACAGACTGAAAAAATCTACAGGTACAGCAAATATGTAGTACGGATACGTACTAATTTATTTATTTGTACCTACTTTGAATTATAAAGTATAGAGCATTAAAGAAATCATTTTTTTACGAGACCACTTTAGCAATAAGGTAAGACAAAATTACTTTTTTAAACGACTTTGAAAAGGAGGAGGTTCTCAATTAGAAAAAAAAAAAATTATGTTTGTTTCCTCAGAACTTTCGATTGGGTGAAACGATATTGATAATTCTTTTTTTATTAGAAATTTGGTGCTTCCCGTGTGGTCCCATTTTAATTTGGTCCAGTTCTGGCAATGGGATCTATGAGAAAACCATATATGTCTTAAATTTGCAATAAGTATGTGCGCGACAAATGGACGAATAGCCTAATATTACGCCAACAGATTTTTTTTAAATTTTTTATTTATCTATAATAAAATATATTTACATTGGTTTTATGTATATGCCTGTCTTACTAGGGTATACCTGTGTCGAGACAGATTTAGATGATTCTTTTTTAAGTAAAACTTCTTTACGCAGGCTCGTCACTAAAAATCAAAAAATAAACAAAAATTTTAACAAAACAAAAAACGACTTAAAAAAATGCACTAAAAAGTAAAAAAATAATTTTGTACATTTGTTATTTTTGGAGTCGGTGTCAGCCAAGATCTCCACATCTCACCTATAACTACCTATGTATGTAGTTACCTTGGCTGACACCGACTCCAAAAATAACAATCGTACGAAATTATTTTTTACTTTTAAGTGCATTTTTTGAAGTCGTTTTTTGTTTTGTTAAAATTTTTGTTTATTTTTTAACAGTTACAATTAACTCACGAAAAATTTCCAGTTTTCTCTAAAATCGTAAAAAATTAAATTCTTTAATGGCCAGTATTTTATTATTCAAAACACCAATAAATAAATAGCATATCTGGACTAGATAAATATTTGCTATACATTTTGATTAAAAAAGTAATTTTTCAGTTAAATTTAGAATTTTGGTCTCAAATCCAAACTGAAGTTTTGTATGAAAAATGCCGCGCTATCGTTCCTCTTTATTCACAGAAGAGCAATATTATGAAAATCATCACTTTTAAAGTTTTTGTTTATATGAAGTTGTGTTGTGAAGGTATGACAAAGGTTTTGAATCATTAAAAATTTCATCGAATGTAGGTACTAATTTCAGTTGTCGGTGCGGGAAACGTGAAATGTACCTGCGTGAAATTAGTAAACTGATTGTGTGAAGAATAATTCAGACAAGCGATAAAGTAGGTACTAACTTGAAATCAGAAAATAAGTTTATTTTAAATTAATTCATAATTCCATATTTGAAATGAGTATTTCATTCGTTTAAAATTTTGATAGTTTTTACGTTTTTTGCAGGTTTATTTATACAAACGATATTTATTCAAAGGATAAATTTGTGTATAGTTTTAATTCTCTCTGAAGAATATTGTCAATATTATTTTTGAAATGCAATCACGATCCTGAAAACTCTAGTTTCACAAATTCTACAATTGTAATGTCCCATAATTTTTCGTGGTGTATGAGTACGTCCTATTACTGTCTCATAATGCAGACATATTTTCAATAAAAATAGAACACCAACGCAGCGAGGCTTTCAATCTATATATATTGGTGTTTTGAATAATAATTATTGGTGTTTTGAATAATAAAATACTGGCCATTAAAGAATTTAATTTTTTACGATTTTAGAGAAAACTGGAAATTTTTCGTGAGTTAATTGTAACTGTTAAAAAATAAACAAAAATTTTAACAATAAATATATATATATATATCTATCTTCTATCTATATAAATAAAAATCAATTGGTGTTCGTTTGTCTAGCTTAAACTCGAGAACGGCTCAGTCGATTTAGCTGATTTTTGGTTTGAAATGTTTGTCTTAGTCCAGGGAAGCTTTAAACGGTGAGAAAATATGGAATAATTGCGGGGAAGATGATAAAAACAACAATTTCATTTTCCCATATAAACTGTTCTACCTACTTTTCTTTGCAAACGTCAGAAGGAAAGCAAACAAATTGTTGCCTTGGAAACGATGTTTTTTTTTTTTAATTAGGCAATTCAACCTAAAAAGAGTGCTTTCTTGGCGTCCTAGTTATACACATAATAGTTCTATCCGAAGTATCTATCTCTAAAAATGAATTGCGGAAATGTATGTACAATAAATTAACGACTATTATATGCGAATAAATTAACGACTGCACCAAATTGGACAATTTTTTTTTGTTCGATATGTGGCGACCAGAATGGTCGCCCTCTTTAGCCACAATTCTTGCGCCGCCACTGATATAGCAAACACATTCTCGAAAGGCACAATCTACCTACAGTTGTAGTGTGTCACGCCGCACACGGCTAAACATTTCGGGAAGCGCATAGAAAGGCCTCGACACAACAGCCGTCACATTCTTACGGCCGCGGAATGTTCCAGAGTCTTCTCTTCTTTGCGCGGGCGCTCAACATTACTTTCGTTCCGGGTACTCACACGGTCGGCTATATAAAGCGCAGCGACACCGCGCTAGTCAGTCAGTCAGTTCCAGTCTCTAGTATCAGTAACATCACCAACACAAAGACAGTGCATTAGTGATAACGCCAGTGCGGTAACCGCCAGGTCCACGGCGACGTGCCGGACCTGTGCCGGTGCTCATCACACGCAACGAGAGACACCGCTATCTCCGCGACACCGCGTCGAGCATCCATCCTGGACGTCAAGGTCATCTCCACCAACACGGTGCGCAACTACATGCTGGCGACATGCAGACACGAGTTCTGCTACACCACTGCATCACCGACCTTCATCACTGCAAGCCTCATCATCATCATCGCTCCTGTCTACACTGTTACTTTACTCCAAACTTACCATCGCTACGTAGCAGCAATAAAGACTGACTCATACATCGACTGACGCCTTTTCATTTCCATCGTCCCCGTCTCTGCCGATCGCTGCCCGCTCCCTCAGATATATTTATATTAATATTTTTTAAAACTACTGTTGAGCTCTGGCATTATAAAGTTTATATAAAAAATTGTAATAGGTGGCACGCGAACAGTTTGATAACTGAATGTACCGGGAATTAATGTGTGGAATGCGAGAGGTGGGAGGGGGAGGGGGAATGGTGTGAGGTGGGGGGATAGGGGAGGGGTAGGTTTGGGGGGGGAGGGGATGGGGAGGGGTATGGAGGGATTAGGGGAACTTGGAAGAGGGATCCGCGGGAGGGAGCAAGTGAATACGGGAGGGGGGAGGGGAACTCAGGAGGGGGGTTCGGAGGGGAAAGGGGGAAGGAAGGGGAAAATAGTGAGGAGAGGAAAGGTGGAGGAAGAGGAGTGGGAAAGGGGACGCAAGAGGGAAAGGGGACGCGGGAGAGGAAGGGGAGGAGGAAGGTGAACGGGACGAATGGGAAAGGACGCGCAGTGAGAAACAATTTTTTTATTAAATGGCATAGTAACGCATGCCGGGTACCAGCTATTTTGAATAAAACTACTGTTGAGCTCTGTCTGGCATTATGAAATTTGTATAAAAATTGTAATAGGTGGCACGTGAGCAGATTGAAAATTGAAAGTACCGGGAATGAATGTATGGAATGCGAGAGGTTGTAGGGGTTGGGGGAAGGGTGTGGGTAGAGGGAGGAGGGTGGGGTGGAGGGGGTTGGGGGAGGAGGAGGGGGGAGGTAAGGAAGGGGGGAGGGGTGTAGCAGGGTAGGGGAAAGGTGGAGTGGGGAAAGGGAAGGTGGAGCGGAACTCGGGAGGGAGTTCACGGACGGGGGAAGGGGAGGAGCTGTTTGAAAACTGAATATAATGGATGTGTGGAATGCAGGAGGGGGGGGAGGAACCTGGGAGGGGGATCCGCGGGAGAATGAGGCGAATACGGGAGGGGGGAGGTGAACTCAGGAGGGGGGTTCGGGGGACGGGGGAAGGGGGGGAGTAGAGTGAGGAGAGGGAAGGTGGAGGAGAAACAGTGAGAACGCGAGAGGGGAAGGGGACGCGGGGGAAAATGGGGAGGAGAAAAATTAACGGGACGAATGGGAAAGGACGCACAGGGAAAAACAATTAAATTGCATCGCAACGCATGCCGGGTACCAGCTAGTTTTAAATAAATTTGAAAAATATTTTCTTGGTGTGTCGGGATTCGTTTCAACAAGGCGCCTTCAGACTTTCTGTCCTGCATTACACCGGCGACCACTCGACACTCGATACGACCCTCGCAGTCCCAGAGTCTCTCCTGGCACGGCATCTGCAGCTTTATCTGGGCGGGCCAGACGTCTTATGTCTTACCTCTGGAATTGTCACCTGTATCATATATGTATATGTATAAGACGCCATACTGGCTTTCTGAAAATGCCCATTGCCCAAGCCACCTCAACTGCGACATTTGTTCCATGGCGTATTTATTTATATAAATGAGTTTACTTACATTGATGAGGTTGTCCTTCAGTATTTGGAGTTGGGCGCAGCCAAGTGCCGTCATACTTGTGGAGAGCCTGTCTATGCTGACGTTAATCATGGCACTAAACCAGATCCCGGCTATTTGGTAGAAATACAACAGCTCGTAGTACGGCGTAACCTCATTTGGCAAGGGATACCTGCAAAATTACTGTATTAGTAAAAATAATAATATTCCGCTGGAATATGGCATAATTCACTATTACGAAAAGTGAATGACACTATTGCACATTTATGATGGTTTTATTATTAAATTTTATATTATTGACTACCGCAGACTCGCGAAAAATCACGGGTGATATCTTGTCGAAATTTACTACACAATGGTGCGCAGGGATCGGTTCTCGTCAGAGCGTTGTTAGGAACGTTCATAGAGATACTATATCAATGGGAACGTTGGATTGGAATAATTGGAGGTAAAAAAGTGGAACAATTTTTTTCGCTACAATATTTCAATGGGGATAGACTGAATTCTCGACAAATCAGTTCCAAATCTTGAAATTGCAGTTAAAATTCTGTACCATAAAGGATAAACCACATATAGCTATAGAATAAGCTATGGACTTACGTGGTTTATCCTTAAGGTAGGATACAGAATTATTTTCTGTTAAAATATTATACTATACGTACTTTATCGCCTGTCTGAATTTCCCAATCAAACACTTTTAATTTTGAAAATGAAACTTAATTTCAAATCAAAAGAAATTATTATTTTTAATTACCAGGCTTTGAAGGGGAGAACTCTTTCTTCGGGCGCTGCATCAATCAGGGGGAAAATAGCCCAAAGGGAGACCGTAGACGAAGACATAAAAAGAAAAATGAAAAACTCCGCGACTTGTTTTGCAGCAGTTTCATTGATAATACTAAAAAATATATTTTAAAATCACATCTTATTAGTAAGTAATTATCCACTAACAATTATAACACCATACAATCTTGATGTGTTTCCATAAACTTTTCACAGCGTCATACATAATATTCTTTGTGTAATTGGCTTAAAAGTATTTATGGGTTAGATACCTACTGGAAAATGTTTTGAGTTTTTCTCTCGCTATCTTCTTATTCGATGACATATTACATTTATGGGTATAACCTTCAAAAAGCTATTAAAATAATAAAATTATTCCAATAAAATTGAATATTCAGTTAGACTTTTACAAAAAGTCAATAGGCGTCCCGTATAAATAAAATCGGATATATTTATGCGAGACACTATTATACTTTAAAAGCGCAGAATTTGGTATGAAGGAGATAAAAAAATGGCTTGATAAAAATCTTCTTACCCTAAACACCTCGAAAACCAAATTTTTAACATTCAGTAAAATCAATATTGGCCAACCAAAAACCGTCCCGCTTTTACATCTGTATCCATGTACTACATCACAAACCACAAACTGCGACTGCGAAAAAATTGAGCATTCTAATAATATTAAGTATCTTGGTTTAACAGTGGATTGCAAACTAAAATGGGAACTTCACATAAATTCACTTGTAATGAGAATCCGGAAACAAATATATATTTTTAAAACGATTAGAAACATTATGTCACTTAAACTACTAAAAGATGTATACTTTTCCCTTTGTCAAAGCATTTTAATTTATGGTATATCGGCATGGGGTGGAGCTGCAGACACATACATTAAGCTAATTAATACAGCTCATAAATCACTTATTAGAACTATGTTCAAAAAACCATATCTTCATCCCACTGAAAATCTTTTAATTAAAAATAAAATACATGATATCAGTAAGCTATTCATAAAAAAAATAATCCATATAAATTGCATAAAATCGTCACCTTCACACATATCTCACTCCCAGAACACTAGAGCTAAATCTAACAATCATCAAACAAGTGCCAAAAATTAAATCCACCCTTGCCAAAAAACATGAATCTTACCTCGCACCTTCCATATATATATATATATATATTTTATTTTTTATTCTTTATTTTAAGCACCTGCTAAACTGCCAGAGCAGTTTGTCAGCAGGTCGATTTAACAATATTAATATAACACAGAAGAACAATTATAACAATAACAATTATAAGAATAACTTTTAAGCAATTACAATATAAAAGCATAAAATACAAAGACACACAGATATAATACAGGCAAATTAATTATAGTCATATTTTACACAAGATTAAAACAAAATTCAATATAAATAGTCTTGATCCATTAGCCATTTTTTTTTTTGAGATCGGTGGTGCAATTAGATTCGTTTTTTACGTCCATTGGCATCTTATTAAATATGGTAGGGACAAGATAAGCGAATGTCCGTTGTCCGTATTTATTTATAATTTTCGGAATGGACAACCCCTCATTTTTAATTAATCTAGTGCCATATGCGTTATCTATTTTTTCCTTGTATATTGAATCCGACAATATGTTTTGGCATACAATTTTAAACCATAATATCCCTCGCATAGGTAATATACTAACTGACTCATATAATAATTTTATGTTTCTTCTTTGTGCATAAATGCTTTTGCTTACCAAGAGCTTAGTCATAGAGTTCTGAATTGTTTGAATGTAATCTATATTTGTCTTGCACGAGTTTCCCCAAGAAGTTATTCCGTATCTGATAGTAAATTCCGCTAGTGACAAATAGATTATTTTCAATGTACTTATGGGCATAAAATATTTAATTTTATAAATTCGTCCCGCAATAGCTCGCAGGCGTTTGCAGATGTTGCTTATGTGAATATCCCATATCATATGCGTATCTACTGTTATCCCCAAATATACATACGTTTGCACAAGTTCAATGGTTTCGCATTTGCACGACTGTGAAGAATTGTATAGGTATACACTCAAATGTATGCGACTTAATTAAAGGCGTAATGGTATATTTGGCATGTGGAGATCGTATATGCATTAATTTAGTTTTTTTTTAATTAATTATAAGACCCGCATCATGAGACCATTTCTGTAAAGAAAAGAAGTCGTGCTGCATGAGTTTTATTGCAATGGATAATTCTTCATGCGAAATGACTAGCGCCGTATCATCAGCATAAACGTAATGTTTAACAAATGTGAAAATTTTATTCATAAGTGAAACAAATATTATATATAATGTTGGGCCGAGAATTGACCCCTGCGGGACTCCTGTTGACATAAATTTAGCTTTGCTGTAAGTTTGGAAGAGTTTAACTTTAATGTGTCGATTGTTTAAATAGTTTTTGAATAGTTCTAGTAATTTTCCCCTAATTCCTATCGCCTCCAATATTTGTAATAGTTTTATCGGATCAATGGTATCAAACGCTTTAGAATTGTCTATGAATAAAACCAGTATATGTTTTTTTATTATTGAGTTCTTGATTTACGTAATTGGAAAAGTCCTGTAGTAACAATTCTGTGCTTTTATTTTTTTGAAATCCGTATTGGTTGGGATCAATAATGGAGAAACTTTCTAGGTATTTTATTAAATTTACGGAGATGTATTTTTCTAGATTTTTTTCAATAGCTGGCAGTATACTGATTGGTCTGTAATTTTCTATTTCAGAATGTTTTCCCCCTTTGTATATTGGCCTTATAATGCTACATTTAAGCTCATCAGGTATAACTGCTTGCGACAAGATTTTATTAATTAAGTGGGTAATTACCGGACATAGAATAGTTATATGTTTTTTAATGTCGAACATTCGAATATTGTCAATCCCCGGCGACTTAGAATTATTAAGTTGACTGACAATCCTGCGTATATCTTCACACGTAGCTCTGGGCAGGTACATGCTATGCGGCAACTCAACGGGAGCTATGTTAGACGCTTTGTAGTCACATTTGTGTAACATCGAGCTGATACTGTTTGAAAAGTACTCAGCGAATCTATTTACTACGATTTCCTCTGTTTGGCCGTTATTATTTAGCATATACTTTGAAATAATTTCATCGCAGTTTGTTTTTGTTTTACGTCCCAATAACTTGTTTATTTGATCCCACGTTTGTTTCATTAAAATATGCAGTTTTACTTTTTGTGATTAATTTGGAAACAGTATTTCGGGATGATTTGTAGTTTATTTCGTAAGTTTTATTGGTAGGTGAGTTTTTCCATCTTCTGTATAGGGAGTCTCTTATTTTAATTTTTTCTAAAATATCATCCGTTACCCATAATTTTGTTGCAAACGGTCTTCTTTTAGGTTTTGGATAGATTCAACACTTTCTTAAAAGAAACACAACATATAACGCAAACCAACAGATAACGTACATATAAAAACTTTAATACGTGGTTAATTAACAAAAAAAGAAATTTCATTAACAACTTACTTGCAAACCGTTCGTGTTAATTTTTTTTATATCCGCTGTATATTGATATTTAAATATATATGAAAAAAAAAACATTCACACTAAAAAAAAACATTTTTATATATAAGTAATATGTTATATTTAAATTATTTTATGTAGATGATCTTTTGTATTTCTACTTAAGTTTTATTATTTCTTTTTATTGTATTCTGTATTTTTATTTATTATCTTTTGTATTTTTAGTTACTTTTAATGTTATTTAAATTTTATGTAATGATAGATACTGCTACCCGGCTCAGAACAGATATTGTCTAGTGAGTCGGGTAGCGCACATGATTTGTATATACTATTGATGTTAATAAACGCCCCGGTTACCGGCATTAAATTAAATTTTGAAAAAAATTCGGGTTGCAAATAAATAAGTTAGAACTCAGAAATCATTCAAAAAGATAGCAGCCAAAAATGTATAGGATGTTGTAAAATAAATAGGTCCCAATCCAATTGCCGAGTTGGTAAGGCGTGTCCCGGTAAGACAATAGATCCTTGTTTCGATTCTCCAGTTGCGATCGTCATCTTTTTAATGTTCTGTGTCTATATCTGTTTCATGTTTCGTTTAGATTTATTAGTATTAGCTTATTGTTCAACGAATTTTTAATCCTAAAACACGTTTTCTTACCGTAAATGACACGCCCGACTTGGCGCAAACGCATCAGAATTCATAGCTTTGGTCAGATAAATAGCCTTGTCTTTCTTTGCCACGAAAAATATCATTTTTATGCAAAGAGTCACTTGCGTTAGGAGTAGAAAAGAGGCCTCGGCAATTTTTTCTATGTCCCCCCAAACATTGACCATATAGATTATCTGAAAAATGGCGTACAAGTATTGCGTAGAAAGTAAAAATATTAAAGAATAAATAAAATATATTATATGGTGGCTTTCCTTCCTCCAAAGACCTAATATATTTAAAACAAATAAAGGAAATCTTAGAAACTTCTCAACCAAGTTTACTGGCTTTAGGTCTTCCATTCTTCAGTGCTTTAGAAGCAATGATTAGTGATCTGTTGGTAATTTGTATTTGGTGAACATCTTCGGGTAATTGACAACTCGGGTAATATCAACCTAATTACATCAATCATTTGGCGATTCAAGTTCATGGAGGGTACGTGAGGCGACAAATTCAAATTTTTCGTACAATTTTGTTTAGTTGCCAATATTATATTTTCTATGAAAAAATCAATTTTTAGTCTGAAACAAAATATTTACTTTGTATTAAGTACCTACCTCGGTTAATTGTTACATTGATGGTTTTATTTCACAAATATTTATGTATTACCACACTATAAAGTTATTATTTCTTTCCAAGTTTCTGTTAAATGACATGTAACACTTATAAAAGTTAGATGTAAATCTCGGAGGCCATCCCGCATTACGGCCAAAGCCGTTTTTGAGTAAAAAAATGTGCCAATAGGAGTTAGGTGGCTGAACAATCTGGAAATCTTGGAGGCCACCCAGCGCATCACGACCAAAGCCATTATTGGGTAAAAGTGGGCCAATAAGATTTATGTGGCTGGACAATCTGGAAATCTTGGAGACCACCCCGCATCACGATCAAAGCCATTTTTGGGTAAAAGTAGGCCAATAAGAGTTAGGTGGCTGGACAATCTGGAAACCTTGGAGGCCATCCGCATCACGGCCAAAGCCGTTTTTGAGTAAAAGTGTGCCAATAAGAGTTAGGTGGCTGGACAATCAGGAAATCTTGGAGGCCATCCGCATCAGGGCCAAAGCCGTTTTTGAGTAAAAGTGTGACAATAAGAGTTAGGTGTCTGGACAATCTGGAAATCTTGGGGGCCATCGCCGCATCAGAAATCGGAACTAAAAGGAGGCAGCAGAAAATCGACCTATTGAATGGAGAAGATGACTAAAATTACCCAGGGTTGCTCATAATAATGATTTGAAAAATC
Organism: Limnephilus lunatus; assembly: GCA_917563855.2. Taxonomy (NCBI): domain Eukaryota; kingdom Metazoa; phylum Arthropoda; class Insecta; order Trichoptera; family Limnephilidae; genus Limnephilus; species Limnephilus lunatus. The sequence goes on from OU830594.1 coordinate 41,639,911, forward strand.
GGAATAGTTTTTTTTCTATTTTTCATTGTATATCACCGCGTTTGTCCGCCACCCTAGAAGAACATCGGGTAACAAGAATAAATAATTATCTTCAATTAACTTATTACTTATTGATAATATAATTAAACTTCTATTTGGACGAAGCGTTCCACAAAATATCAACCCAATTACAGTGATTTAGGTAGATTTGAGTCAATTAGATCAAAACGCAATTAATCGTAATTTAACCACCACAAGTATTCAATAATTCATGATCTGTTAGAAATCTTTAATAAATAATTTGTTATCAGTCAAATCTGTTTTTACGCGGTCTATATTATATACGATTTTGAAATAACACGGTCAACAAGGCGTAATGGTAACATCCGTTCATTTTTTTTACATTAGCCCCACACTGGAGGCCCTGGGAAAATAATTTCCTTCAGGGCCTATATCATTTTAGGGGATGCTGTGTGGAGGGTCTTTTTAAGGAAGGGAAGGATAGGAAGTTCTGGGAAGAAAGAAGGTATGAGGGATGGGTAGGAATCTGGGGATTAGTGTTTCCAGGAGTGACGGACGTATGTATCCATCATTGCAACTGCGGTGCAAGGCGATGGGTCGACAGTCCGGCTGGAAAGGTCAAAAGGCCTCCCTCACCAGTGTCTCTCGATCCGGCCCGCCATGCAGCAAGATCTGGACAAACCCCACCTAAGTCACCAAACGTAGCGAACCACTTGTTGGGGAGACCTATGACAGAGGTGTTGGTTATCCAATAAATGGTTCCGTGGCGGCGGTACCCATACTCGCCTCCCTCTCATATTAGGTACCTACGTTATGTATGTTTTTCTTAGACGGTTTTCTGTGGCTCTGTGCAGGTGCAATTGGAGCAGTCCGCTCCGGGCGCCGCACATAAGCACGGCTAAAGAAAATTATGGCGCCAAAACAGGTAAAAGCATTGACTTTAAACTAAGCACAAATACCTGTAATGTTCTCTCTAAACCAGTTCAAAATAATATTTTTATAAAGATTTTTAGAAACGCAAAAAAATATTTTTCCTGCACATGTGCCCTAAGTTGAGATTCCTTTCGAGCGGCCAAATCAAGATTATTAGCGCCTGAATCATTGACGAAGTTATTACGCTCATTCTATTTTCCCTATTTTAAAATCAGAAGTTTTTCTAAATGGATTTTGAAAAACTTCCATTTACTTGATTCTGCATTTATTGTTAAGAGGAAACACAGGCGGCGTTTTTCCATACAAACGTATTCCCCGTTTATCTCTCTGGATGTTGACCCTAGAGCAAATATATATATATATATTTTTTCATAATATAGATATAATATGATTTAATTCTTTTCTATTGATTTATAAATAAAACACTTGTGTTGCAAAGTTTAACAAAGAAACGACATTTATGTTTATTTATAATAAAATAATAGAAAATAAAACAATTGATAATTACATTCCAAGTATTCCAACTGACACTACAGGATTCAAATTTAAATGGAATATATTGCCTTTACATCTCCCCCCCCCCCCCCCTGGAAATAAAATTACTGCAAAATTTTCACTCATCTTCGATGTCCTCTTCATGGTTCATAAATAAAGGTGCTGGAGTTAACTTCGAGATGTGGAAAAAATTTGATTCTAATTTTTTTCGACCAGTGTTTATCTTGTAAATTGAGTTTGATAATTTTTCTATGATTTTGTATGGTTCGATTCTCAATTCGTCGAGCTTCTTCCTGTTAAGTTTGTTTCCATTCTCCACAAAAACAGTATCACCAACTTTGAAGTCAAAGTGTCTCCTGGTTTTATCGTAAATTATCTTGTTGTAATTATGTGACTTCATAGTATTTTCTAGAGCTTTTTTTCTCTCTTGAATCAAATCGATGCCGGTCTTCTTTAGTTTTAACTCATTTGGAAAAATCGTAACATCTGTGCCGTCAAGTAGGTACTGTGGCGCATATCCAGTAACAGTGTGCTCCGTTTCATTATAGTTTTTTACACAATTATGCGCTATAGTTGTCCAAGCTACTTTTGAGTCATTTTCGTTGATTTTGCATCTAATTTTATTGACCAGCGTTTGGTTCAATCTTTCATTTAATCCATTTGAGAAAGGTGAGTTCATTGCAGTAAAAATTATTGGAATATTATTTTCATCCAAAAATTTTTTGAATTCTCTAGAATTGATACCCGGGTATTGGTCTGAGAGTATCATGCCAATGTCATTAGTTTCTGTGGAGTTTAAGAGTTTGATGAAATCATGGGTATTTTGAGTTCTTGACGTCAAAATATATGCAAACCTCGTGAAATGATCTGATAACAGGTGCAAGTACCTCTTTGTTGATCGTGAACCCCCAAAACCGCCTATTGTATCAATGGAACATATTTCAAAAGGTTTTGTTGCGGGACCCAAGTGGGACATCAATCCATATTTATTTTCACCTCTTGATTTGTTCTTTAAACATACTGCACAACTTTCGCAGGTTCTCTTTATATTATTTGTCATGTTTTCTGCTGTGTACCATGAGCTTATCATTTTTTGCATTTGTGTAATTCCTATGTGACCTAGTTCTGTATGAACATTTCTGATAAAGTCTATGCTGAATTTTTCTGATAGAATTATTTTTTCTCTTTTTTTTACTTTCTTGTAATAAACATTATTTTTCGATATCAATTTATCTCTTTTGCACTGTATCTTCTCATTTTTGACCTGATCTTTTAAGATATCTTCTTATTTTATTAAGTTGACAATTTTTAATTGCTCATCTGTATTTTCATTTGATTCCAGCACTGGGTTTCTGCTTAGACAGTCAGCTTCCAAATTTTGTTTTCCTGGAGAATATTTTATGTTAAAGTCATATTGAGAAAGATAATATGTTAAATCACCTAGCTCTTCATCGGTTCTAGATTAGAGATTCATGTTTTCCAGTGGTTTGTGATCTGAATAAACTGTAAATGGTTTACCTATCAACCAGTATTGCCAGTATCTCACTGCTTCTTTTATAGCTAAGCATTCAAAGTAAATGGCTTTTTTCTTTTTCTGGGCGCCATTTAGTTTTTTTGAAAAGTAAGCTACAGGTTTTTCTTTTCCATCAGACTGTGTTTGTTTTAAAATAGCTCCAAGGCCTTCTAGAGAAGCATCTGTATATATATTAATTGGTAAATCTTGATCAAAAATTTCCAGGATTGGTTGTGAGCATAGTAGGTTTTTCATCGTTTCAAAAGCATTTTGGCATTTATCAGTCCAAATAAACTTTTGGTTTTTCCTTAGTAAGTTATGCAAAGGATCTAGTATTATTGCACTCTTCGGAATGTACTCATGATAAAAGTTGATTTTTCCTAGAAATTGTCTCACATTCTTCTGTGTTTTTGGAATAGGAAAATTCTTTATTGAAATCAAATTATCCTTTACTGGCTTGACTGAATTATATGACCCAGATATTTTACCATGTCTGATGCAAATGCGCATTTTGTAAATTTTCAGCAACTTTGTTAAATGATCGATGTGTTCAGCAAAAGTTTTTGAAAATATAAGTATGTCATATATGTAATTGACAGCAAAATTGGTTAGTTTATATTTTCTCAATATATTGCTTAATATCCTCTGAAAAATTGCCGGAGAGGTCTTTAATCCAAAAGGTAGGCAGGTCCACTGATAATGCTCCTCCTGTGTTACAAATCCTGTTTTTTTTTTGTCTTCAATCCACAACGGAATAGACCAAAAAGCTGAGTTTATATCCAGCGTTGAAAAAAATTTGCAATTTCTGGTCTTTGTCATTAGGTCTTCAATCAATGAAAATGGTTGAGCTTGAGGTATTACTATTTTATTTAAGTCTCTGAAGTCTATGCATAATCTGGATCTTTTGTTTTCTTCTTTTTTAAATGCTAGAGTGACAGGTGCAGCAAATGGGCTGTACGACTCTTCTATCAGTTTATTGTCTATTAATTTTGCTATTTGCTCTTCTATTTCCTTTTTATCTTCTACGCTGCATCTGTAAGGTCTCTTACTACAATATTTATCCACTAATAAGTCTATCTTCGCTTCATATCCATTAACAGTACCTACCAACATCGTATTTACTTTTCGCAAACACTGATGTGTATTTGCCTATTAGTTCATTTATTTCTGTTTTTTTATCATTATTTAAATGGTTTATTGTTATTTTAAAATCTTCTTCTTTAACATGTTCATTAAAATTAATTTGGTGTTTTTCCATAATGTTCTTATTTTCAGAATGTTTAAATTCAGTATTTGTTTTCATATTTGTAGAATTTTCTTCTTTTTTATATGTATTATTCAGGCAGATTTTCTGTGATATTTGTAAGTCTTCACTTTGGATTAGTTTGAAGTCTTTTATCATGTCTAATCCAGTCAAAAAATCATACTTAAAATTGTGTTCATCAATAATGTACACATCAACATTTTTCTCCAATTCAAAAATTTTAATCTTTAACGTTGTCAAACCACTCGTTTTTTTAACACCATTAATCGTTACTAAATTTGCTTCATTCAAATTGTTTCCTTTTCTTTATAATTTCAAAAACTTAGAATTAATTAGAGAAACATTTGAACCCGAGTCATAAATTCCGTATATTTTTAATTTATCATTTAGTAATAGTTTGACTTTGATTAATGGTGTTACTATTAGTTTTTTTGATCATTTTCATTCATCTCAGTCTCTATCACTGAATTGTTTACATGTTTAATGGCATTTCTCTTAAATTTTTCATCCTCTTTTGTTTTGAACCATCATGTGGCTTCAGGGTGGTAACGAGTGCCCTTATTCAATTTTTCACAAATTTTACATGGCTTTTTATCCTCATTTTTATTATATTCTGCATTCCCAAATTTTTGTTGACCATATGTTCATACTTGTTTATTTCATTAAATAAATCCACAGTATCTTGTAATCCTTCTCTATCGATCTTGTTAAGTATGAATTCTGGTAGTCCGGAAGCAACAAGATCTATCAAAGTACCGGTGTCGATTGATCTTTTCATATCCAATAGAAGTTTTTCTTTTCTCATAGCATAATCCAACAGAGAACCATCTTTGTATCTAAATAATAGTGCGTAGGTGACAGGATTCCATCCATTGTTTGCGAATGATTCACAGAATTTGTTTTTCCATGTTGACCACTCTGAGTTCATTGTTAGTTTAATAATCATGGAACTATACCAATCTACACAAGTTTTATCCATGAACAATCTTAGTATTTCTATTTTTTTTTTCATCCATGGTCACATCAAATCGCAAACATTCTTTTTCAAACACTTCTATCCACTGGCTTGCATTTGTATTTTTACTACAGAATTTGGGTAAAGTTCGGTTTATGGGCGAAATTCCTAAAAAATAAAACTAATTATATTTATACTAACTTTGGGCCGGGGAATCCGAATCTGAAAGAATTAGGTTGGGGCAAGCAAATATAAACTGAATTACACGACTTAAAAATTTTCGATACACAAAAAATCTGCAATGAATTAATGACACATCTTTTTATGGGCGATACTCCGAAAGAAGAAATTTAATTATCTTTATACTAACTTTGGGCTGGGAAATCCGAATCTGAAAGAATAAGGTTACACCCGGCAATATTAACTGAGTTAAACGACTGTACAATTTTGAATTCACAACAATATAAAAAGCCATTTTGGACGCTTTCTGACAATAAATATCATAGAAAAAACCAAAGATATTATATATTAACATATAAAATGAAGTGTTGCCATTAAGCAATAATATCAATAACGTAAAAAAACATGTTTATATATTTCAGTAATTATTTTTTATAAATTTTATTCACTTTTGTATCACAAACCATGTTACACAAACCTAACTTAGCCGCTAAACTACTTGAAAACTGGGATGTTTTCTTGCCTTGACGCGAGTAGGCGCTACGAAGGGGGCACTTTCTTTTCTATCACAAACCATGTTACACAAACCTAGCGTAGCCGCTAAACTACTTGAAAACTGGGATGTTTTCTTGCCTTGACGCGAGTAGGCGCTACGAAGGGGGCACTTTCTTTTCTATCACAAACCATGTTACACAAACCTAGCGTAGCCGCTAAACTACTTGAAAACTGGGATGTTTTTTTGCCTTGACGCGAGTAGGCGCTACGAGGGGGGCACTTTCTTTTCTATCACAAACCATGTTACACAAACCTAGCGTAGCCGCTAAACTACTTGAAAACTGGGATGTTTTCTTGCCTTGACGCGAGTAGGCGCTACGAAGGGGGCACTTTCTTTTCTATCACAAACCATGTTACACAAATCTAGCGTAGCCGCTAAACTACTTGAAAACTGGGATGTTTTCTTGCCTTGACGCGAGTAGGCGCTACGAATGGGGCACTTTCTTTTCTATCACAAACCATGTTACACAAACCTAGCGTAGCCGCTAAACTACTTGAAAACTGGAATGTTTTCTTGCCTTTACGCGAGTAGGCGCTACGAAGGGGGCACTTTCTTTTCTATCACAAACCATCTTACACAAACCTAGCGTAGCCGCTAAACTACTTGATTGGTGGTTATTGTGCCTATGCTTACTGGAAATTCATATGTATGTTGATTGTTTAGGTGGAATTTATGTACTCATTTATATAGTCATAATTCATCAGGTTAATGTGAGTTATGTGATGAATTATCATGTGAGGAAGTATCGTGTTGAAAGTTTTACGTTATTGATATTATTGCTTATGGCAACACTTAATTTTCTGTAGTTGAACATAAAATATCTTTGGTTTTTTCTATGGCATTGTTGAGAGCGTCAAAAACGTCAAAATTACCTGTAAACTGTGTATGAATTCAAAATTTTGCAGTCGTGTAATTCGTTTATATTTGCTTGCCCCAACCTAATTCTTTCAGATTCGGATTCCCCGGCCCATAGTTAGTATAAAGATAACTAGTTTTATTTTTTAGGAATTTCGCCCATAAACCGAACTTTTTCCCAAAGTTTAACAAAGAAACGACATTTATGTTTATTTATAATAAAATAATAGAAAATAAAACAAGTGACAATTAATAATTACATTCCAAGTATTCCAACTGACACTACAGGATTCAAATTTAAATGGAATATATTGCCTTTACATAGATATCGACTATCGGTAGCCTGTTTATTTAGCATGAAATTTTTTTTAAACCTCCTTTAATTTTTTTGAGTAGTGTATTTTAAGAAGGTCAGCGACTGTTACTTGTAAAATCTTGTATATTTGATATTTAATTCCATTAAATCTGTAATCATCCACTGTTAAGGAAAGGGCTAAAAGCCGTGGTTCAGTCGACGATGCTCTGAAGCAGTGCGATGAAAAAATGGGGCTTATCGAACCTACCAGCACATCAGAACATCCAAAGACAGAACAGCATACAAAAAAATGGCAAAGGAAACCAAGAGAATCGTAAATACGTCAAAATTCTAACACGATCTGCAGATCCTCTGCAGGCCTCTGTGTTTCCTCCCTCCTACAACATGGGTCTCTTCAAGACCCATGTTCACTCCTTCCTTTCCTCAAAAAGACCCTCCACACAGCATCCTCAAAGATGACATAGGCCCTGTGGGAAATTATCTCAGGGCCTCCTGTATGGAGTTAATGTAAAAAAAAAAAGATCAGGAAAAATCTGGCTGCATGCCCGCATGGCAGCACAGCTTTCTGGTCGCTTGCAGGCTCAATAGGTTGCAATTTCTGCAAACCCAGTCTGCCACCTCTTACCAGACCTGACGGCTCGCTGGCACCGAAAAGACTAACCTATTAGGAAAAATGTTTGCGGAAATGCCGAATGCCATTTTCTCGATGCCGAATCCTCAGCTTTTTCATATAAAAACCGCAGTGATGAAGCGACGTCGGGAAGCTTTTTAAAATATCCCTAAAGTCTGGCTCTGTGCCCTCTGGTTGTAAAAAAGCGGTTATCCATCCTATTCCAAAGAAGGGTGACCGCTCCAACCCAGCCAACTACCGCCCCATAGCGATCACATCTGTTCTGTCAAAAGTGATGGAACGTGTGATCAATGACAAACTGCTCATATCTCCCAAATAAAATACCTCGAGAAGAACAAAATTATTAACGACCGTCAATAAGGATTCCGGCGGAACCGCTCCTGCGGCGATTTTTAAAATATATAGGTAACTAACTAACCATCACGCCGTTTCCCCGCAGGGGTAGGCAGAGAGGACGGACCGCCAAACAACTCGGTCTTGGCACACACTCTTTGCCTCACACACATCCATACATCGTCTCATACATTCTCTTCTATTATTCTGACTTTTGACATGGCCCGACTGAAGTATCTGATTCACTTGATCGTGCCATGTCTTCCTCGGACGTCCCCTACTTCTTCTACCATTCACATTTGCGTCGTATATTCTTCTTACACTACTTTCTTCGTTCACTAGCTCTACATGCCCAATAACAACCAATAATAATAAAATAATATGATAACCAAAACCTCTGCCATAGGTAACTAACTTTAAGAAATAGCCAAGATCGCCCTCAATGGGTGAAAGCCAAATAAATAATTTTTAAAAAATGTTTAATAACAAAAGCAAAACAATCAGCGCGTTGACATTTTTGACGTTTTTGAATTTTTGGAATTCACGCACTACTCAATGTTATACTTAGGTATTAAAATGTTCCTGGAGCTCTTTCAAAATATAAGAATTCGTTCCAAACAAAATGTATGAAAAATGAATTTTCTTCATAACTTTCTTTTTTGGAAATTTTTGCGATGTTTCTGTTATCCGGGGCGGAGACAAATCCAACAAATCAAAGATCATCAAAATCGGTCCAGCCGTTCTCGAGTTATAAATAGTGTACCTAACTAACTCGACTTTGTGTTATATATTAAGATATAACAATTTTACGTTATATAGATTTATTTTATTTTATTTGGGAGACCGACAGTTTACATTAGTAACAGAGCATAATAGTAATTGAGTCACAATAATTGAACCATTTAGTACAGGTTTCCACTTGGGTATTGTATACAAGTGTAATGATTTCAGAGATATTTACTAAAGAAAAAATTACATTTCAAGAGACAAGTTATTTAGGGGGGAATAGGTAGGGGGTAGGATAGGGGGGGGTCGGTTAAGTTGAGGTATAGTAATAAAAATATGCGTGACAAAAAATTAAAAGAGAAAAAAGGAACTTAATACAGTGGTGGTTGTATTAGAGTAAGGCGGCCAACCGTCCCGCATTCTGCGGGACCGTCCCGCATTGACAGCTCTAGTCCCGCATTACAATATTTACAAAAATTGTCCCGCAAATCGTCTGAAGCGTCCCGCATGTCCCGCATTCATATATTTTTTGGTATTGTCTATGGAAGTCAAATAAACTTCCTCTATCTTTAGTCTATTTTAGCCATTTGGTTAAAATTTGTCCCTAGAAAAGGCCCGAAGATATCGATCAAGGGATTGGTTTATTTATGTTAACAAGCAAGATTCAAAGAGCGCCCGTGTAGTAGTGATTGAGTTGTTTTTTTTACGAATTAGTGCATGCCGTGACATGAAATATTGATAACCAATATTTATCATTCAAATTAAATCAAATAATTTGTTGGCCTTGCCGCCGACCGCGATAAAGCGATATTGTAAGTTGTAAGTTCAGTGAAAACTTTCGAAAAGAATGTCTTTTTTGGCAAAAGTGTTTACCTTGTTTCTGAATAAAGTTTTAATTCGCCGCATACAGATTTAATTAAAACCAGTTTTGTGTTCAGAATGAAAAATTCCAGTTGGATTTGTCTGCTGACATATTTCGAAGGAAAATATTCTCTAATTCGAAGTGCATTAGAGGGGACCCCACCTTACGAAGTGCATTTATAAAATTCTAGTTGCAAACTATATGTGTGCTGCCAGAATCAAAGAGAAACCATTTTTGTTCTGAGTGTAGTTTTATTTCGCCGCATACAGATTTAATTTCAACCACTTTTGTGTTCAGAGTGTAAAATTTCGTCTGCTGACATATCTATTTTGAAGGAAAATATTCCCTTATTCGAAGTGCAGTAGTAAAATTCTAGTTGCAGAATATGTATGTGCAAGAATCAAAGAGAAATCAAATCATTTTTATGTTCTGAGTGTATTTTTAATCATACTTTTGAATTAATTCGCTGGATACAGATTTTATTTAAACCAGTTTTGTCTTCAAAATGTAAAATTCCAGTTTGATTCGTCCGCTGACATATTTCGAAGGAAATTATTATCTTATTCAAAGTGCAGTAATAAAATTCTAGTTGCAGACTATGTATGCGCTTCCAGAATCAAAGACCATTTTTATTTCTGGGTGTAGTATTCATTCGCCGCATACAGATTTAATTTCAACCATTTTTGTGTTCAGAATGTAAAATTTAGTCTGCTGACATATTTCGAAGGAAAATATTCTCTCACTCGAAGTGCAGTCATAAAATTCTAGTTGCAGACTATGCATGTGCTGCCAGAATCAAAGAGAAACCATTTTAATTTTCGCCGTATGCAGATTTAATTAAAAACCAGTTTTTGTGTCCAGAATGTAAAATTTCTGCTGTGGATTCATTTGCTGACACATTTTGAAGGAAAACATTATCTTATTCGAACAGTTATGAAATTCTAGTTGAAGACTATGTATTTGTTGCCAGAATAAAAGAAAAACCATTTTCATGTTCTGAGTGTAGTTTTAATTCGCCGCATACAGATTTAGTTTAAACCAGTTCTGGCTTTAGAATTTAACAACAAATTTTATTTTATTTATTTTATTTATTTATTTATTTCAAGAATTTTGTTTTTACAATACAAATGGTTACATGTGCAAGGTTATACAATAATTCATTTTATATTACTACTACTCCATAAATTGAGCTCAAGAGCTCGTGTTTATGGGAGGAGTATTAACATGCAAAAAAAAAAATTAATAGTGTTTTAGTGAGATGTTTAAACAATGATCAAAGAACTTATGAAAATAAATACAAATATTACATAATTTAGAAAAAATAGTTTTAGAAGGACAAATAACAGTATATATATATACTTTTAATATTAGATATTACAGTTCAAGTAAGGGTAAATTAAATTAAATTAAGGGTACAATATATCATTATCCAATTTCAGGGACTTAATTTGCTTTTTAAATTGTTCATATTTCAATGTTCCCGTTATATTAATTTTGTTTTTGGACAATAATATATTGTACCATTTTACACCTAAATACAAATAGTGATGCTGAGCCGTGGTTGTTCTAAGCACAGGAATGGCTATTAAGCCATTAGTTTTAAATCTATTGCTTATGCTATCAGAGGGGTGAATTTTTTGAATAAAATATTCTTTATATATTTGATATAAGGCGTTTCTCTTATACAATTCTATGATTGATGGTACATTAAATTCCCGAAATAATTCTAGAGTAGGGAAATCGTATGGTTTCCTAAGGATGATTTTTATAATTATTCTTTGAATTATAATTATGGGCTGTAAGAAAGATTTAAAGGCCCCTCCCCACCCAATAATGCCGTACTGTAATAAGGACTGAATTAATGCATAATAGACCATTTTTATAGTTTTTTTGTTTAAAATATTTCGTATGTTATAGAATATATAGATTAGTTTTCTTATTCTTTCCACAGTGAGATTGATGTGATCTTTCCATTTAACATTTTTATCTATTAGGATTCCAAGATATTTTACATTTGATTTATGATTTAGTTTAGCGCAGTCCGTATTACATGTATCGTCATTTGCACAATTTTTGGAATGAATTGTTATGTTAATTAAATTATTTGATACATCTTCTTGTAGAGAGAATGGAATAAAATAAGTTTTTTCTGTGTTGAGTGATAATAAACAAAGTAATAAATTAAGTAATAATAAATTAAGTAACAAGTTGCATATTCATCCTATTACTCGATTTCCGAGATAACACTTATAAATTTGTGCTTCCCCCCCCCCCCCCCCCCCCCCTCCCCCCCCCCACGCTACGCCAATGTGTCCCGCATTGATATTTTATAAAGTTGGCCGCCTTATATTAGAGGGTATCTATTATCTATAGTTATTGTTATTGTAAAGTATCAAGAGTGTGGTGCAGAGTTAAATATGTCAAATTTTGTGTAGTGTGTGTTGAAAGTATTGGACGCACGATTTGAGAAAGAGTTCTGCTTAGAATTAGTGTTGCACCGAGGGAGGCTAAGAATCATGTCTGACCTGGGTCGTCTGTTAGGAACTCGTATCTGTATTCGTTGTAGGAGTTCTGGGCAATCAACGACGAATCTGACTATTTTTTGAAGAAAGAGTACATCGGCCGAGCTTCTTCGAACTTTTAATCAGTGGCGTAGCGAGGGGGGGCGGACCGCCCCGGGTGCCACCCGTCGGGGGGGTGACACTCGATCGGGTGACACCCCCCCCCGATCACACTTCTCTAGCCAACCCCCCCCCCCCCCCCCCCCACCCCAGGACAGACCATTTTTTTATGAGTCGAAATTAGTGTTTGTCAACTTTAATGGGAGGGGGGTGACACCAACCGCGTTATCCGCCCTATCCGCCCCGGGTGTCACCCATGCTAGCTACGCCACTGCTTCTAATGATAGTATATTGAAGTACGCGGCTGAATCTTGGTGACTTAGGTGTGGGCGGTAGCTGCGGAAATCTAAGTATCGTAGAAAACGATTTTGAACACGTTCTAGGATTTCCACATATGATATGTATTGCGGGTTCCGAACTTGTGACGCGTATTCTAGTAAGCTGCGGACATAAGTAAAATATAGGATTTTCATTGTTCTAAAGTTATTGAATTTTTTTACATGTCCTAAGATTTTAACATTTTAGAGGCTTTTGATGTGACTGAGTTTATATGAATATCAAAAATAAGCTTAGAATCCAATGTCACTCCCAAATCTTTAACTTCTGTTTTTTTTATTAGTATTGAGCCGTTCAGATTATATTCATTGATAATGATATTTTTATTTCTTGTGAAATTCACGAAGAAACACTTTTTAACGTTAATTTTAAGGGTATGCTGTGAACAGTAAACATTAAGACGGTTTAGGTCCTCCTGCATTTTTTGACAGTCAGCAGTACATCTGATAGGATACAAAACCTTCATATCATCTGCGTAAAGTAATGTTTTTTAGTATTCAAAACATTGGCCTATATCATTGATGTAAATATTAAATAGTAACGATTATTTTATGAAATACTGTATTTGTTTAAAAAACACTTCGAATTGTTTACTCTGGCTAAAACGTTAAATATGTGTCCCCCTTTTCCCCCTTTTTTTAAATTGGTTGCATCATTTTCATGTAGAAAATAACTAAATATTTATATTGTTGAAAAATGAACAGTTTTATAAGATATCGCCATTTTACAGTTTAATCATAATTAAATGTAGTTCAAAATGCAAAAATAATTTCAAATGACATTATAAGAGTAGTTACAACGAGCAACGGAGCAACTGACACCAACTAACCCTAATTAAGTATTTTTCTGAAATATTTTGTTAGGTAGTCACATCAAGCATTTTTAACCAGAAAATAAAATAAAAATATTTTTGGCGTGGTAAATTCATATTTTGGCTTTGTGTGCGCCGACTTTCCAATGCACTGATAATATATATCACCTACGACAGCGCCCTTGAGGGTTTTACTAGCGCCAGGCGTCTTTTGGCCCAGGACCGACCCCCAGTTGAACGTAGGTATTCCGGGTAAAAACAGAATGTGTTGGTAGTAGGTAGGTACCTATTTGTTTTCCATAATTTTCCTGGAATATTATACTATTAGCTGAAGTCCCCGGCGATGCCCGGGCTTTACACATAGTTTTCGAAATCAAATGTAGACAGTGACCTTCCTCTGGTTTTGAAGGTCATATGTGCGAAATTTCATCAACCTCGGCATAAAAGAAAAGAAAACCTGACAGAGATTTTCAAAAATATCTATTCAGAATTAAAAATATTAAGTCCTGAAGAAATTGAATACGTCACCCGAGTAACCCCTAAGGAGAAGATTGAAGGAAGACGCGAAATATTATCGTTAAACTGAAGTCCAGAAAACAAAAAGATGACATCATGGCAGCAATCCGGACAAGACGGGGCCTAACAGCAGAGGATATTCATTTGAATGGAAAAAATCGGATCTATAAATGAACACTTAACTCATAAAAACAAAGTACTCTACAAAAAGGTCAGAGAGTTTACCAAAATTAAAAATTCAAATTTTGCTGGATTAAAAATTGTAAAATTTATGTGAGACTAAATGAAAACTCAAATCACTATTGTATTAACTCTTATAACGATCTAGAAAAACTAAAAAAATACGATATTTCCATCAATAACGCTTAGAACATAACAGTAACTTTCAATTTAACTACATTGTATCTTAAAATGGAATCTTTAGAATTGTACTATCAAAACACAAGAGGTCTCAGAAGTAAAACGAATTATTTTCTTCAAAATGTACTATTAAACAACTATGACATTATACGTCTCAGTGAATCATGGCTTAACAATTCAATATTTAATGAGGAACTTTTCGATACAAGATACCAGGTTTACAGACGAGATAGAGATTACCATCACCTCAATCAGAATCGTGGTGGTGGAGTCTTAATTGCAGTAAAAAATAAATTTATTTCTGATCAAAAAATGGAATGGAGCTCTGAGGCGGAAGACATATGGGTAACGATTTCACTTCCTGGAAAAAAAATTCACATATGCACTTCGTATATTGCACCTGATAGTAAAAATCTCATAAATATTACGTCTCACATAAACAAAACATCACAAATTATGACGGATAACAATAATGATAATTTCATTTTGGTTGGAGATTACAATTTACCTCACTTACATTGGCTACCAATTAATGAGAACTGTGATTATATGTATAGTGAACCAATCAATTCATTAAACCCCGCCCATTTGAACTTTATAGAATTTTTATCATTTAATAATCTGAAACAATATAACTCTCAGAGTAATAGTATAAATAATCGCATTCTTGACTTAGCTGTAAGCAACACACTACTGAAAATTTCGCACAATAATATCTCATTAGTACCAGAAGATGTTTATCATAAAACACTGCTAATTTCAATTCCTATTAAAAAAAAAAAAAAACCTGAAAACTAACGCAAATCAAATATTACTATACAGAAAAGCGTATTATTCAATAATAAACACAAAATTAAATGAAATTGATTGGGATCATAAACTTAACCATTTGAATACTCAACCCGCAACTGACGTCTTATATAACATATTGAACAGTATTAAAATAAATTATGTACCAACTAAACCTGCTAAAAATTGTAACTATCCACCACGGTACACGTCATCTCTCATAAAAATAATTAAAGAAAAAAATAAATATCATAAAAATTTTAAAAAATTTCAAAATCCATGTGACTACCAAACGTTTTCACTCTTAAGATCTAGACAAAAACGAATTGCACAACAACTTTACATTAATTATATACCTACATACTGCTGAAAGTAACATGAATGGTAATCCTAAACTCTTCTGGAATCATTTCAATAACGTGAAAAAAACACAATCGTCTCTTCCAAGGACGATGCACCTAGATGACAAAAAAGCAGATAATGGCCAAGACATATGCAATATTTTCATGGAATATTTCCAATCAGTTAACATAAATGATAATAACCTACCAACATTAGATATACCAGAAAACACAAATAATATAAATATCACCACGGTTAAATTCACACGAGAAATAGTCTTAAAAGAAATAAAAGCTCTTGACATAAACACAAGCGCGGGGTGTGATGACATTCCCTCATACTTTATAGTTAATTGTGCGGAAACACTTGCAAAACCTCTCTGCATTATATATAATAAATCAATGAACGAAGGCACGGTACCAAAAATATGGAAAAGAGCATACGTAACACCAATCCACAAAAATTGTGAAAAAAATAATGTTAAAAACTATCGGCCGATTTCAAAACTAACAATATTCAGTAAGTTAATGGAAAAACTTATTTACAAATATCTAAGTCCACAACTGAATCACATCATTACAACAAAGCAACATGGTTTTACAAAAGGCAGAAATGTGGAAAGTAACCTCGTTCTTCTTACTGAATTCATTGTCGATCACATGGACAACCGCACTCAAGTAGATATCATGTATACAGACTTTGCCAAAGCATTTGATAAAATTAATCAAAAACTATTACTCAGAAAACTTTGGTCATTAGGTATACGTGGTAATTTATTTCGTTGGGTTACATCTTATATACTCAAGAGATCACAGGCAGTAGCAATAAACGGCTTCGAATCAGATTTTAGTGAAATTTCCTCTGGGATCCAACAGGGTTCTCATCTCGGACCATTGTTTTTTTTTTTATTTTGTATATCAATGATTTGGTCAATGTTGTTAAATACTCTGAAATAGAATTATTTGCTGATGATGCCAAGCTATACAAGTCAATAAAAAGTCAAAATGATTGTGTCAATTTACAACATGATTTAAACAATATATTTACCTATTGCCAACAAAATCAACTATTTCTAAATGTCTCAAAATGTCATCACATTACCTTTTCAAGAAATAAAAATAAAACATTATTTAATTATTCTATAAATAACAACAACATTGCAACAGTCTCAGATATTCGTGATCTTGGAATAACCCTTGATAGTAAACTACAATATAACCTTCATATACAACAAATCACAAATAAAGCTGCTAAAATGTTAGGTTTCATCATAAGAAACACAAAACTTTTTAATAGCATCAATATCATTAAGCAACTCTACTTTGCCTATGTACGGAGTCATCTGGAGTTTGCATCAGTTGTTTGGTCTTCATTTTACAAAATCCACATAAACAAAATCGAGGCAATTCAAAACAAATTCCTAAAATATCTTTGTTATAAGTCATTTGTAAGATTTAATAATTATGCAGAGGCAGCTTCACACTTTAAAATTGATTCATTGAGTGTACGAAGGCATCATATGGATGCACTATTCCTGTATAAAGTAGTTAACAATGATATTCAATGCCCAGAGTTGCTAAATAAAGTTCATTTCAATGTACCTGCACGTTCAACACGCTCTTCTGTCCTGTTCAGGGTGGATCAATGCAAGACAAACTGTAAGCAGAATTCTTGCCTGAACAGACTATGCAATAGTTATAATAACGTATTATCCAATGTGGAAATTTTCAATTGCGAACTTACCAAATATAAGAGGTCCGTAAAAGAATATTTCTCTGATGGTGAATAATGTTATGTTTTTTTATGAAATAAAAAATTTTATGAAATTAAATTTTTTATGAAATAAAAAATTTTATGAAATTAAATTTTTTATGAAATAAAAAATTTTATGAAATTAATTTTTTTATGAATAATGCTATGTTTTACGTGAATAATGTTATGTTTTTATTGTTTTATATTTCTGTAATGATTTGATTTATATGTACCTACAACCTCTCTCCATGGCTACCAATGTATTGATAGATTTTTTGTTTAGTAATGTTTCATTTTATATAAGAAAAAAATTGTTTTATATATATTTTTTTTGGTTTTTGTTTTATATAATTTTTGGATTCATATTGCTTTTTTATAAAATTAATTTACATTCTAATTATGCTGTCTCAGTACAAGTAAAGTCACAAGGAGGAAATCCATAATTGGTTTTATTTTGGGTATTTAATATAATGTACAAACTGAAATAAATGTAAACTGTCGATTTCCTGAAAATTAATAAATAAATAAATAAAACTTTAAATTTGCATACAAATCAAATCCACACCTCCCTCTTGCCAGCCCGCTCGTCCACCACATACAGACATTCTCCTTTATATATTATATATTTCAACCAACCTAAACCTTCCTCATGAATCACACTATCTATTGGTGAAAACCGCATTAAATACCGTTCAGTAGTTTTTTGAGTTTATCGCGAACAGACAGACGCGGCGGAGGACTTTAATTTATAATATGATGAGATGATATAGGTAAGTAATAATTATCAAATGAGTTATGAGTCCTACGAATATCAAAGCAATTGTTAAATATCAACAGTCCAACGGAAATGCTAATCATAATATTATTTTATTATAATAACGGCTAGATAAGTACTTGGGTAGGTTAGGTATATCCTTTCACAAAAACAAATTTTAACAATATGAGCAGAATCGAGATATGCATATGGAAATGACCGATTGTTTCATCGATTAATCGAAACATTTTAATCGCTTAAAATAGAATAATATTTTTAAATCTAAAATATCTAAACGAAACAGTTTTTTTTCTTCTACTTAATTGCTTCATTCTTCCCATTAAAGATTTTAATGTTTCATGATTTTGGAGGTAACTAAGGCAATTATTTGTGAGTAAATGAAAAACAATAAAAAAATAATTTTACTATATTTATTTATAAAATATATTGAAAAATAAATAAAAATATAAAAAAAATCTTAAAAATGCATTTTTAAGGTAGTAATTTTAATACACAAACGACCATTTTTTATTCCACCGTAAATAATTAATTTGTATTTTTTATTTACACCCATCAAAATGATGTTTTAAAAAAATATTTTTTTTATTTTATATTTCATTATATTTATATGATAGATAAACATAGTAAAATATTTTTTTTATTGTTTATCATTTACTCACAAATAATTGCTCAAGTCGCCTCTAAAATCCAGAAACATTAAAATCTTTAATGGCCTATATCTTATAATTTAAAGCAAAAATAAATAAAGTAGCTCACATCCTTACTAGATATTTAATATACCTTTTGATTACAAAAATAATTTTTCAGTTTGGTTGGGTATTTTGATTTCAAATCCAAATCTAAGATTTGTATGAAACGCGCGGAAATGGGCCGCGTATACGTTCCCCTAAAGGAGGAGGAAGCGTAACACGCAGTGGCGGTTCTTCACAGGGGGACAATGGGGACAGTCCCCACCAGTTACACACGAAACCTACTAAAGAAAATAACAGTCGGTCTTCACCAAAATGAATGAATTCTTTAAACATAAAAGTACTCGTAATTTACATTTGCAGAAATAAAATACACAAAAATATTCCGGATGATTTTAATAAGAAACGATGCGCGTACAGCGAACAATGTACGGCGCATAAGAACAGCGGGTCTATTTCTCAGTGCGCAGAATCTACTGCGCACTTGGGGGACGATCCGAACTATCCCCATAGATTCCTTGCGTTGTTTCGCGATCGTATGCAACTGCGCATGCGCAGTCGTATGTGAATTCAAATACCCGCGGGGACAATCCTTTGGATCCCCACTGAACTATTTGTTTGTGGAGTTACGGGCGGGAATCGCTAGCGTTCAAATTAAGTTCGATAATAATCTTCCAATATAAAGCTTTATTTTAATTGTACTATATTGTAAATTGGTAAAAATAGACATTTTATATTGTTTTGTAATTTGCATGATTAGAGCATATTTTTTTCCTTGAGAAATTTTATATTGTATTCTACGGGTGGTGAGATTACAGTACAGTACGTAAAAATTTCGATCCCCACCATCAAAGAAGTGCTCGAGCCGCCACTGGTAACACGGCTATAATAACTTAATCAACACAACGGAATTGCACGTCTTTAGGTTTTCTTTTTTTAGCCTTTATTTTCATGTCGGATTTCCCGTCGTATCTGGCACGGATTGAAGTGTCTAACGAAATTTACAGGTTGTATTATACGGATATATACGAAATTTTTTGGAGAAATTTTTAATAGCGTAAAAAATATTCGATAACATCGTGTGACGGTTTAACTACTTACACACTTGCTCATTAACAAGCCGGCTTATGAGCAAGCTCATCAACTGTGCACATTTACTCATAAATGAGCAGGCTTGGTTTGAACTTTCTCATCAATTAGCATGCTCAAAGCCAACAATTGAACACACATGCTCTTCAATGAGCATGCTCATGTCAAATGGAGTCAGTTCCATTCGCCCAGAACTAAACAAAATAATCTAATTGCTTGCAAGGCAGTTATTTAACAATCTTCTGACGAAAGAAAATAAAACGGTTGATTTGGGTCCAAGGTCGAAGATGTCAACAAATCCGAAAATGACTAAACAATAAAAAATAAATGCTAATTTCAAAAGAATTTGGAAACATTTTGGAGGTAAAGGAACTTTTGGGGAATTTGGAAATCTATTGTCCCTTATTTTAGTGACCTTGTGTTCCAAATATATTCGTGATTCTTTCTTTCGTTTTTTCGTCTCCCCAGCGGGCTATTTTAACATTTTTGCAAAGATTGTGTAAAGGCTTCACCTTCCACCCGATAATCCAATGAGCACGCTCATAAATCAAACGGCTGTTGATTGGGCGTGCTCATTTGGCTTCAAATGAGCATGCTCCATACTAGGAACATCACTGACACATGCTACTAGGTAGCATGCTCTTTGGCATCTAATGAGCGAGTGCATAAATATACTAAACCCAGCAAGTGTGTCCGTAGCATAAGCGATTGCGGTTCAACCAATACCTTCTAGATGACTGGTTTATTTATGCCTTCTAGAATCTGCTCGCGCTTTTATCTTTGCGTGTGGCACGTACATTGTTTATGACCAAAACCAACCAAGGCCAACCAAGAACTAAGAACCAAAACGAAACCAAAACCCAGCTGTCACCGCTTCAACTGTCACGAGTGACAAACAATGAATTATAAAATCGCCGTGTTTATATTTTTATCGCTCTAATACTGCCGGTTCGTTACTTTTTAATCAACTTTAGGTCTCGGGTCTCTATATCATGTTTCACGTTTTATAAAGAATTTTTTATTCATGTTTTGCAAGTGAACTCCAAAATATTTTTCGCTATTTTTAATACACGTATTATATATTTTTGTTATCATGCAGAGTTTAAACTTTTACTTTTAAAGTGTATCACAATCTATTTGGACCAAAAGCTTATCTCTAACCGTGATCTGTGTTCTTTATATATCTTTCTAGGTTATTCCAGTCGCCTTTTGATAGCAGATCGGCTGTTTTTTTTCAAATAAACTATCATTTTTCCAAGCTAACATGTAAGTTTCATAAACTTTACGTAGGTATAACATATTTTTAATGCATGTAATACATTCATAATTTGTCGATAAAATATACTATATTTCTAATGGTTATATCTGACTCAGGATCTAAAAAAAATCTGTTTGACCTTACTGTGTAGGTGTTATGATTGTTCTACCAAGTGAAACTAACTGGATAAGATTGTTTCTGCAGTGCATAACTTAAATTAATTGGACAACATAACTGTATGAGATGTAATGCTTGTATTTTGAGAAGCTTCCATTATTTTATTAACTTTTTATGAAATAAGGTGAATAATAATAACCGTTTATGTTACGATAATCTATCGTTTTTTCAGGATGGTAAAGCCGCATCTATACTTAGTGTATTTTATTACTGTTCTACCACTATGTTTGCTAGCCGAAGAAGATTATTATACTCTGCTTGGTATTGGCAAATACGCAGATCTACGGGAAATTAGACAAGCCTTTAAGAAACTCGCTGTTCTTCAACATCCTGACAAAAATCCAGTAAGCCTTTCAACTTGTGTTTATATTTTACTTATAAAGTCATTTTATATCCAAGCAATGTTTATAAATTTTATATCACTAAACATTTTCTTAGTCCTAGATTCATAAACATACGTCTCTCATACACCCCGAAGTAGTAAAACGCTTATAGAGCGCAGCGCGAAAGAGATGGCAATATGTGCATCTCAGTACCCTCCCGACACAGTTAGAGCTCAGTGTGGCGCCAGGGATCTTGGCGCGTAAACGTGTAGTTGCGCAAATACTACGCCTTAGGTGTATGAGGTTCACATGTTTATGAATAGTGTTAACAATTTTATTAAGATACAAGTTTTATTATTTGCGAAATAAAACGAAGACTACCAACTTTGAGGCGATGCCTAAAACGGAACATCGATGCTATTTTAGGCGATACTTTGCCTGAAGTACCAGCCGATCCTGGAATACAAACCAGGAAGCTATGCAACTTCTGTTGTTACAAAAAAAACATGTGACTAGATTTATCTGCACCTCTTGCAAACCTCACATGGGCATGGAACATCGGGGAAGTTTGTGCTTAGAATGCTCTGAATGATCTCAAAAATTGTTTTATAATATGTTGATCTCAAATAAACCTTCCTAATATTAATATATGTAGTATTATTTATTATTATATTTATTAGACATATGTTTATGAACATTGTAACAGTAAATATAGTTTATGAATGTAGGGTTAAGAGAGTCTTCAGTAAAATCATATTTTGTAATTCCTCACTTTTTCACTAATCCACCACCCAAAAAACGGGACATGCATCCGATTAGTGAAAGCGTGGATAATAGTGCATACATATGCTAACGATTAAAACAGGTTTACATGCAGGTCAATTAAAACCTATTTCGTAAAAACAAACAGATATCGCTATAATGAACCCTGGTGGTAAAATGGTCAGCTCTAGCAAGCTAGACAGTGGTATAGTAACTGAGTGTAAGAGTAAGATAACTCAACCCGTCGCACAGTGGCTGATTTTGATGATTTGGCGCGACATCGCTCTCGGCGCTCGACCATTTGGCAGTTCATTGATGTTTTTTAAAGTATTAACAAGAAATACCACTTATTTTTTGTTTATTCTTATTAGTTGAAATGTTGATAATGATTTTTAATGCTTTTATAAAAAGTAGCATGTAACTTGGGAGCTAAGTTTTGTATTTTTATAGATTATAATTCTTTGAAAAACAAATAATAAAAATACAGTTAAAACTAAATATATTATCATTTTATAGTGTAAATCTTTTAAAAAAAAGATAATACTACAGTGATAACTAAATATTTATAATATAATTTAACATAGATACAAAATGTGATTTCCAGTTAGTAGTAACCCTAAGTTTATATTTATTTGGGAAAACTGTTTAGGTGATTAACGTTAACTTAGAATCATTGAAATATCTAATGACACCGAACCTGATAAAAATTGAAGGAGAAACCCAAACATTAGGCATAACATTATTAATTGAAGTACATAGCAATAATACTCGTACTTGGGATTTTCCAGACACTGGGGAATAACAGTTAATTAGCGTAATTAACCCTATACGCATATTTTAATGTGTAAAAGCTAATTGAATGCATTTACGAAAATATTATAGTCGACACGTACTTAAAGATATATACAGGTAGGAGTTGAAGATTGGATTCTGAAAAAAAAGATTGACGAAAATTACAATAAATTCTTAAAAATGCAATTATTGGAGTGGCTGGCTATAGTTGGTGGTGATTTTTTTTCCATGTATGAGTACAAAAGAGACACAGCAATAATATCATAATATTAAAATTGGAGTGAAGACTCGTAAAGCTTTTTATTCTTACACCATTAAAGGCAAAAAATTGGAAAAAAGTTTGGAAAATAATATCCTATTAAAATTGGAGTGAAGACTTGTGAAGGTTTTTATTCCTACTCCGTTAACGGTAAAAAATTGGAAAAAAAATTGTAATAAAACGTTAACTTTGAACCAAGACAACAGATATAATTTATGATAAAAATATTTTTTAAATTTATTTAAATAAAGGATGTATCTTGAAGTTTATTTTAAGAATTGAAAATAGTATATATCCAATGATAAGTAGACAAAAACTTGGTTCCGCATTCCTTCAAAATCACCTACAGTAGTGTAAATGTGAGACCAGTGTACCCCTGTTCTGCGACTAATTACAGAATAATTAAGTTTCAGATGTTCATTTAAATTGACAGTGAGTAATTGTGAATAACCTAAATTTTTTTCTAATGGTACGCAGAACTAAATATTATATTAAGTTGATCTTTCTTTGACATATCGGAGTCAAAGATTGACTTCTGAAAAAAAATTGACAAAAATTAAGTACAATCATTTCTTAAAAATTCAATTACTTGAGTGGCTGGCTATAGTTGGTGGTGATTTTTTTTTTCCAAGTACAAAAAAGACCCAGCAATTATATCCTATTAAAATTAGAGTGAAGACTTGTGAAGGTTTTTATTCCTACTCCATTAAAGTCAAAAAATTGGAAAAAAAGTTTGGAAAAAAAACGTTAACTTTGAACCAAGGCAACAGATATAATTTATGAAAAAAATATGCTTTTTAAGTTATTTAAATAAAGTACGTATCTTAAAAAATATTTTAATTGATTTTTAAAAATACTTTTTTTGTATAATAAGTACAAAAACAACCTAATTTCGCACGCCTTCAAACTCGCCTAGATACAGCAGCGCAGTTGCGCGCCCGAATATCTCAGTTCTGTGACTAATTACCGAGTAAGTAAGCTTCGGATGTTATTTTAAATGATTTTTTCAATATCAGTGGTTAATTGAGAACACATTTGTAAAAAAAAAATCATTTCGGGAACATGCCGATCTGGGGTCAACGTCGCGCCAGCGCTCAAATTTCAGCCACTGTGCGTCGGTGTACAAAGCTTGGTGCTTAAGTCTAGGCACGCGGCTGACTATTAATTGAATATATTTTTGCTGTAGAGTCGAAACATTGCTTGAAATGCCTTAGCTATATTTAGTGACCAGTTCTGAATATCCTGGTATTTCCCATATTCCTCCTCTGCTTCTTTACTTCTTTCAGTCTTGTAATACTTTGAAATCACGGATGCCAAAGTCCCACTGACTCCAGGCCGTTGGAACCCTTGCATGGTCACTAAAGCACTGTAATGTTTATTTGTATAATATTCAATAAATTGATTTCTTTTTTCAGGATGATCCTGATTCCCATGACAAATTTATTAAATTGGCAGAGGCCTATGATATCCTGAAAGACCCCTCCAAAAGAAAAGATTACGATCTGTACGGCAAGAAGAACTTCAAAAACCATGCACCGCCGCGTTATCACAGCTACACATATTACAGAGACCAATTTGGTATATACGATGATGACCCAAAAGTTGCTACTCTTAGCGGAGATGATTTTGGTAATAATTTTGCATAATTTTACTCTTGTAAGCACTCAGATTAAAGGTCCACAGTGCTATCTCTCATGTCTACATTATTCCTGTAACGGTAACCCAAGCTGTAAATATAGGTAATCATTTGAAACCTTAGAATTACGTATACACCTTAGCATAATGTAATGATGGAAAATTAAAAATATATTGTGTTTGATGTACAAAGAGCAATCGGAAGGTCCTACTTAGTGAATATGTCTTTGTACACAAATAAAGGTTCACGGTAGGCCGTATTTTGAAAGTCCAATTAATACCCATAACTGATCATCCAGCCCGCTCTAACCCCATGCATTATGAAGACACCCTTGAGACTTGTTCGGACTTTTTTTTTTTTTTTTTTTAAATTTGCGGAGACGGTTTACAATTAGTTCCCGTGAGTACTTAGGCCATAGGTCCATTGTACTATCTCCCATTTTACCTCAATCCTTTAACAATAACCCAGTCCCTTTAATGAAGTTCACCAGAGTTGTCATTGGACCTACCAGTTCCCTCAGCGAGTTTCTGTCCATATCGAGTAGTTTCCTGGTCCGTCTGGGGTCCGGTCCGTTTATGAGTACTTTGGATTGCCTCATTCCGGTTGCCCTCTCCCATTCCTTCCAGTGCAGGGATTTGACCCACCTCTCGATATGTAATTTAGTGTGACAAGCTGCTACTCTTACGTCCAGCTCGGATCCCACAAGTGGTGCTTTCGCCCCTTTCCTTGCTAGTTCGTCAGCCCGCTCGTTGCCCTCAATACCCTTATGTCCTGGTACCCATATCAGTGTTATTTTATTGATGGTAGCGAGTTCTGTAAGAACAGTCCTGCATTTCATTACCAGTCTGGAGTCGCATCGGTTACTTTCCAGTGCCATTCAGTCTTGTTCCGATCTCCGTATGACTGTTTTTGGGCAACTCACCTCTCCAATGACATTTCCATTGTGGGGTAGGTCCAGCAGCACTCCCATGGCTAGTATTGGAGTGGTTCGCATAGCTCCTGTGATTCCTCTGCATGCAAGTCCCTGTAAGTGGTTGAGTGTGGCCATAACTGTTTTCAGTGTTGTTCTCCTCCACCAGACCAACCCTGCATGCATGATTCTTGGTTTTACAACGGCTGTGTACAGCCATTGCATCATTTTGGGTTTGAGTCCCCACGTTCTGCCGCAGATTCGCCTAGTTGCACACATGAGAGCACAGGCTTTTCTGCCCACAGTTTCCACCTGGTTTCTCCAGCTCAGTTTGGCATCTATGATGACTCCGAGGTACTTAACCGTGTCAGAGGGTTCTACCTCCTTTCCGTAGAAGGTTGGATTGCTCCATCCCTCTAGTTTCCTTTTACGTGTAAAGATTACTAGTTCTGTCTTGTCTGGATTGACCGACAGCCCTGTTTCTTCACACCATTCTTCCACTGTTGCCAGTGTTGATTGTATGAGGCCCCGGTCGTGTCTGCATCCCAACACCTTATTATGGTTGCGATGTCATCCGCATACCCTTGAGTATACAGGCCCCTGGTGTAGAGTTTCCTGATGAGGTTGTCCACCACCAGGCTCCACAGCAAGGGTGACAAGACCCCTCTCTGTGGACACCCTCGCGTCACCAATACTCTGAGGTTCACCTCACCCCTTTTCATCGTAAGTATCCGACTTGAAAGCATGTTCTTCAGCCACCTTCTGGTGGTTTTGTCGAGTCCATGTCTTTCTGCCGCTTCATCGATGGATTTAATAGTGGTGCAATTGAATGCTCCCTCTATGTCCAGGAAGAGTCCTACTGCTAGTTCCCCGGTTGCCTGCGCCTGCTCCTGTGCAGTGCCTTGTCAACCGACTTACCTGGTTGTTACGCAAATTGTAACTCGTGAAGGGGCTTTTCTCTCAGTGCCCCGTCTCTTATGTATCTATCTATTAGCCTCTCTATTTTCTTTAGAAGAAAAGAGGTGGGGCTAATTGGACGGAATGCGCCTGGTTGGTCGTAGTCAGTTCTCCCAGGTTTAGGTATGAACACTGCCCTTGTTTTCCTCCATGGTATGGGGATGTATCCGAGGACGCAGCATGCCCTCAGGATCTTAGTCACCGGAAGTAAGATTTTATCCAGACCTCTCTGCAGAAGTGCCGGAAAGATACCATCTTCTCCCGCGCTTTTAAAAGGGTCAAACCCTTCGATTGCCCATTTATTTTAGCGGCAGTGTCCCAGTCCTTACCATCCCGTATAACTCAGGCTGGTGGTGGACCGGTGTTACCTGCTTCTAACTTTTTGTAGCCGGGAAAATGTTTCCTCAGCAGTTCCTCCAACTCCTCCTCGCAGTTATCGGTGAAGCCTCCATCGGTTTTCCGAAATGGGCCTTTAGCTGCCCCTGGGTCTTAAGCGAGAATTTTTTAAATTCTTGCTGCCTGCGGGATTGTTTCCACCTCCCCGCAGTACTTCTCCCAGGAGCCTGTTTTGGCTATACGGATTGCTTCCTTGTACTCTTTCTTGTTCGGACTAGGCTAGTAGTTTATTTGAGTGGCTTATTCACCATTGACTGACTAAAAACCGTCCACATTACAGTTGAGTAGAGTACATTAGCGAATTAGCATTGGAAGATGAAAGGGCTGCATCGCATCAAAGTAAATAGGCTAAGTAAACTGATTGTAATGGATAATTTAGAAGAAGTGGAAGAAAAACTAAGTGAGATGAAACTAAAGAAACCATGGATAAGAAAATGGATTAGCAGAAAATAATTATACAGTAACACCTTTTTTCCAACAAAACGACATTTCTGCGGCTACTAATAAGCCCTACTAAAACAACGGGTTTTGACTTGTTTAGTGGTTGAGCCAGTGAGCATTGATACATGGTGGCGGGCATTGCTCGCCCTAAAAACAGAACAAAATGGATTGACTTTACTAAACCTCTGACAAAACTACTACACTAAATTTATGTTGTTCAGACACATTAGTTACTAAATTACTCGCTATTCGAGCAAACTACTAGCCTAGTCCGAACGGGCCTTTATCATGGCCATGGGCACTTCCAGTGCAGGTGAAACTATTTATCCATTTTTTTGATCCTTCAAAAATGTTTCTAAAACAGTCCAATTTGAGAATGTTCAAATGATTTTCATGATCAATTTCTTAAATAACGAACTTGAATTAAATATTAAAATTCAGGAATATGAATGTATATGTACTGATTCGTGTAACAAAATTATTTCTAAAAACATCAATGACATAATTATTATGCACATAAATATCCGTAGCATTCAAAAAAAATTTGATGAACTAATTCTAAAAATAAATAATTTAATTAAAAAACCGGACTTTATAGTGTTAACCGAAACATTTACAAACGCCGAGTCGACGCCTTATCACTTGCCCGAGTACAATTATATTTCTACCAAATTAGACATTAACAAGAATTCGGGAATAATAATATTTGCAAGCAATAAATTTAGTATTGTTAACATAATAGAGCACCCAATACATTTGGTTAACTGTATTGAAGTACATTTCAAACTCGGCAAATCAACATATCATCTAATAGCTATCTATAGAACGCATAGCTCGAGTATTATTACCTTTATTAATGACCTCAAATACATATTATTAAAATTAAAAAATAAACTTTGCTTCGTGGTAGGTGATTTTAACGTGAACATCAATGAAAAAATAGAAAATAATATCAAAAATGAATACATCAATTGTATGACTGAACAAAACTTCATATCTTGCATAAATAAAAATACTAGAGAAATAAAAGAACATACTCCATCTTGTTTAGATCACATTTGGACAAACACAAACATTAAAGATCTTTACAAATTAAAATCTATTGTTTGGAAAACTAACATAACTGATCATCATGCATGCTTACTTCTGTATAATAATAATATTAAACATAAAAAACATAATTTAATAACCAAAAAATCAACAATAGATATGACTATTCTCTCTGAAAAACTAAAAAAGGAGGATTGGAACAATGTTTTGAGCAGTGATGATACCGAAATATGTTCGACTAACTTTGAAAATATCTTGTCACAGCACATTAAAAATTCGACAACTGAAATAACACACATAAAATCAAAATTAAGATGTTTAAAGCCTTGGATTACCAAAGGACTTATAATATCTATCAGGAACAAAGAAAAACTTTACAAAACAACTTTAAAAAATCCCCACGATGAAAAAGCATATATTTTCTATAAAAAATATAAAAATAAATTAACATCTTATATTAAAAAAAGTAAAGAAGAGTTTTTTAAAAATAAAATATTATCTTCAGAAAATAACCATAAACAAATGTGGAAAACAGTAAATTTGGCCATAGACAATACAAAAAAAACACAAAACATTAAGTACATTGAACACGATAAAAAAATTATAGATGCCAATATGCAACCTAAACAATGTGCAAACATTTTTAATTCCTTCTTTGCAAATGTTGGAAAAAATCTTGCGAAAAATATTCATAAGCCTTCTAACCCGGAAAAACATAAAAATAAAAATTTACGGAAACGTAATATACTTTCAACATTCGAAACAACAACAGAATGTGAAATCTTAAAAATAATAGAAAATATGAAAGGAGGTTCGTCTCCCGGTTTTGACTCTATTACGGCACATATGTTAAAATCTATGAAATCTTACTTAATAAAACCCATCACTCATTTAATAAACTTAAGTTTAACAAAAGGGATATTTCCAATGAACTACAAAAACACAATAATCTCACCTATTTACAAATCTGGAGATCCACACCAAGTAACAAATTATCGCCCAATCTGTCTAATTTCTAATATAGGAAAGATCTTTGAAAAAATAGTAAAAAAACAGTTGGTAAATTTCCTAGATAGTAATAAAATAATACACAAAAACCAGTTTGGTTTTATAAAATCACTCAGCACACAAGATGCTATTGCTAACGTAACTTCATACATTTACGAAACAGTAGATAAAGGTAAAAAATGTGCGGGTATATTTATTGACCTCAGAAAGGCATTCGATAGCATATCTCATGAGATGCTATTAAAAAAATTAAATAATATTGGCATAAAAGACAACGCGATTAAATGGATCACTAACTACTTAAAAAACCGCCCTCAAGTGGTAAAAATCAATCATGTTAATAGCGATCAAGAGCTTTCAAGCTTTGGAATCCCCCAAGGTACAGTGCTTGGACCAATCCTATTTACTATATATGTAAACGATATTTTTTTAGAACCTTTACATGGTCAAATTACATCATACGCCGACGATACAGTATTAATAATAAGTGGAAAGACTTGGGAAAATGTAGAATTAAAGGCTATAGAAGACATTAACACGCTTAAGAATTTTTTCGACACTAATTTACTATCACTAAATAGTGAAAAGACATTTGTAATTCCATTTGCAATACATTTAAACGATGCTCCCAAAAATTTTAACATTGTCATACATGAAAATACTAAAATTCACAGCCAAAACTACTGCAAATCAAACTGTACAATATTAAAAACAACAAATAAAATAAAATATTTAGGAGTAATTATTGATAAAAATCTAAAATGGAAGGAACAAATATGTCAAGTAGTAAACAAAATTAGAAAATTAATATACATATTTTTAAGAATTAGAAATTTTTTGTCAATAAAAAATCTATATTTAATCTACTATGCCTTAGTTCAATCCACTTTACAATACGCTATTATTAGTTGGGGATCCGCATATAAATGTAATCTTATTCCAATAGAAATTGTACAAAGAACAATTATTAAAATTATATTAAAAAAATCCTTGGACTACCCAACAGAACGCCTATTTGATGAATTCCAAGTACCTACATTTAAAGATTTATATATTAAAAATTCATTAATTCAAATTATAAAAGAAAAAGATAAATATCAATTTTTAAACGAAAACAGAACGCGACTTAAACATGTTTTTATATGCCCAAAACTAAATACGTCTTTTGCACAACACCATTACACTTACCAGGGAAGAACTTTTTTCAATCGTCTACCAGAAGAAATCAGAAGCATTAATGATAAAACCCAAATACTGCTCTCTGTCAAGAGACATTTTAAAAATATTCTGAAGAAAAAAACTAATGCCACTTAATTATCCTTACAAATATCCTTAGTTTTCCATAATATTATTTCTTTTATTTAAATGTATACAAATATCCTTGGTTTTCCATAATATTCTTTCTTCTCTTTAAATATATACTATTATATACGATTACAACACACATATATTTATGTAAATGAATTATTTAAGTACTAAGTAATAACCACATTTATGTACACTCCTTTTCCATACACAAGCATATGCTTTAAATGGAAAAGTAGTAAAAAACCTAAGATGTAAAATTATCATTTAGCAACATGTAAAACATATTAATGAAAATAAAAAAATAATTAAAAAAAAAAAAAAAAAAAAATTTTAGAAATTTATTTGTCCAGTTAGAAAGGGTTCCAGCTTTCTATTCCTACTCAAAATATTAATCTTTTTAATTTTCCAGAAAACAGCGTTTTGGAGAATGTGTGGTTTATCAACTTCTATTCTCCGCTGTGTGGACACTGCCACGACCTAGCTCCTGAATGGAGAGAGTTGGCCAGAAACCTGGAAGGTGTTGTAAGTTAATATTTACTTTTTTGACTTGATATTTTACTTTCATTGAAAATATATTGCAAATATCGTCAGTTAATAATTTTCGAGAATTGTTGCCAATAAATGGGTATTGAAGTTTGTAGTATGTATCAAATTATTATTTTTATAATTGTCTCTGCAATATGAAGCTTTGTTTTCTTCTTGTTAAAGGTTAAAATTGGAGCTGTGAACTGTGAAGATGATAGAATGTTGTGTCGCAGTTTGAATATTAGACAATATCCAACGTTGATGTACTACAGCGAAAAGGTAAATTTTTAAATTATTGAAATAAATACTTTTTAACACACTTTTCTGTGTCTCTTGAAAATTGTATCTGGTAAAAGTTGATGAATATCTTCGTAGTTCATTTGAACATGTCAATAAGAACGAAGGAGTTTAATTGCTAGTAGTTTATTTTTCTGTAAGCAAGGCTTTATTAATTAAGCTAATAAAAGCTGGGGTGACTGGTATCCAACATTTTTTCACTACCAACACAATTTTTTTCATTCAATCCTTCCTTGCAAATAGAATTGTGGAAGCATGGAACAAGCTTCCACAACATGTCATCAATCCTACAAATATGAATCAATTTAATGATTGGATTCTTATTTGGAGAGAAGAAAGGATTAATTTATTTTTAAATTTAAATCAACTTGGTTAGGCGGTTAAAGTTATTATCAAATTTGTTCCATGCTTCCACAACTCCATTTGGGTTCCATGCCAACTCATGGAACGAAACCAACTCAGAACTACCTCAGAAAGGTCATTAAAAGCTATGAAAAAATAATTTTAAAATAGCCGGTAACCCTAACCTAACTTAACCTATTTGACCAATTTTTTTATCATCACTCTTATGAATTTTCTGAGGTGGTTCTGAGTTGGTTTCTTACTGAGTTGGCCGGTCACTGAGCACATCAGCGTAATACTCCCTGATCATTCAATAATAATAAATGTGAATCCTAAAAATTGTATATGATTTGTGTTGATAACATTGTTTACTGTTAAATATTATTATAGGCAACAATGCACGAGGGAACCGAGTATATGGGCAGGAATACGGCCGAAGCCATGGAGAAGTACGTAATGAATCTCTTCTCAGCCTCGTTCCAGGTGGAAGTGTTAAAAGATTACCCAGAGTCAGGATTCTGGGTTTTCTTTCTCTGCGCCCAAGATGGAAATTGTGTAGAGGAAAACACCCGAACTAAACTTGCAGCTGTATTGGTAGGTTCAATTATCAATTGTCTGAAATAAAAGCTTACTTACTTTTTTTTTGGTAATGTCTTTGCTTTTAAAATGTATTACTATAATACTGAGATGGCGGAATAAACCTGTAATGTATTATCTCATATGACAGGTGATAAAAAGGGAAACCAAACAATCATGCAAACACTTCTCCAGTCGCACATTCATTACATTTTTCACTGTTCACAATATTGTTAGTTTTATACATATCGCAAGGTAATTATTACAACTCGATAACCACGAAATCAGCTTCCTCGAGTTACGCACAAAACCATGCCTTTATTTCCTTGCCCATGTATACCACAAACACATAATGTCTGTCGTGGCATACATGGGTATGTAAATAAAGAAATGATTTTGTGTGTAACTCAGAAAAGCTGACTTCGGAGTTTCCCCATTGTAGTAATTACATACCAACAATATT
Organism: Limnephilus lunatus; assembly: GCA_917563855.2. Classification (NCBI taxonomy): domain Eukaryota; kingdom Metazoa; phylum Arthropoda; class Insecta; order Trichoptera; family Limnephilidae; genus Limnephilus; species Limnephilus lunatus. The sequence continues at coordinate 41,673,090 of OU830594.1, forward strand.
ATATGTAGTTTTTTTCATTTTATTTTCTTTTTTTAGAGAGGTTTGGTTTCAGTTGGGTTCACTGATAATAGGAATGTGATTCAAAAATTCAACACACATTATGAGTCTAAGGTTATGTTTTGGACTCTGAAGGATGGAAGTGCAACTAGTATTAACCTCCTTGGGGAGAATTTCATAAATTTGGCACTGCAGGCATTACAATATTTGCCAGAAGCAGAAAAATTAGATGAAGGAGGTTTTCAGGTAAACTATCAAATGTTTTAGATTTTATCATCAAGTTTTAAATCGATATTTTTTTTTATGTTAAGTTGTAAATTATAAGAGATCATTGTTTTTCTTTTTAGAAAATTAGAACAGAGCTCAGGATGGGAGAAGATGAGCCGTGGGTACTATGTTTTACACTTGGAATGGACACGGAAAAGACAGTTATTTTGAAGAAGCTGAAGGCATCTCTAAAAGGAGTAAAAATTGGTTTGATATATTTGAGGTTTTTACGGCCAAAAGTATTATCATGATTTATTTTTCCGTTACCTCCTTCTTTAGCCAACGTTGCGGACAGTATTACAGTGTCCATCATCAGGGCAGAGGTGTAATCGAAGATTATGGTGAAAAGTGTGTTTATATAATGTAGATGCTATACCGTGTTGCCAGCTCCAACCATCTAAGAGCTGGTATTACAGGATAATCTAAAACAGTTTTTTCTTTTGAGTTTTGATGTAGCCGTCAATCACCGAATACGAATAACTATTGAGCTTAGCTCCATTGTCTTTATGAATATTAATTGGATTTTGTGAATTTAAATTGCCACCGCAATTAAGCATACCCTATTCGTTTTGGGTCTTCCCAGGACTTCAGGAACAAATCCAAAAATGGCCGGTTTCAATTCAGGATGTCCAAGTTTACATGCTATTTTGTAGGTGTAAAAAAAAACACTTTTTTTTTTCTACAGATGAACTTTTACTTATTTTTATTTAGCTTATTAATTTATATTTAATTGACATTTTACCTTTTTAATAAACTCCGAAATTCGTGGTTGAGCAAATGGCAGGTTGAATCTTGTTGTTCCAAGAACACGACTTCTGGAGAATTCCATTCCATGCCCGGCGACAGCACTAAACTTGACTGTACCACACACTTCCACCCACACGTATAACCACTGGAGCGACGGCGCATTTTTTTTTTTCCGCAAATTTTTTGGTGACCATTTTGAATATTTTCTGCCCTCTTAAAAAAATAATACCTCCGAATTTTAATATGGAGGTATACAAACTGATAATAGTTCTATATAGTCAATGAATTCACCTATCTTTGGTTGATTATCACATATTCCTAGGATTTATAAAAATAATATTATAAAATCGTAAACATTCAAAACGGAACTATTCTCAGTATTGCCTCCTTTTAAACTCGCCTAGTAAGTTCAATTTTCCCTCCACATAGAATATTTTCTATTAGGTTTCGTTTAAATGGTCTAATTTATAATCACAATCTACATATGAATATAAGAAAACTGAATTTTGATATGTTGTGAACTGTTTAATGTTCCCTTTGAATAATTTTTGACACAAATTTAGTCGAAAAATGGCGACAATTTTTATATGACTAAAATGGAATTCATAAAGGACTCACCAAAAATAGCTGCAGTACATCAAACAGATACAGCATGTTATACTTCCTGGGGCCAGGGTGATACTGAAGCCACGTAGGGTCCAGTGTTATACTTCTGGTCTCCAGAAATATGTCCCTCCCGGGGGGGGACAAGTGTTAAGCAGGCCCCCCGGGGGCCATATGCCTCGGCTTGGAAGGCTCAGCTCAGGGTAGTAGGGCTCCTCCGAGCCTGTCGATGGTTGACTCCAATGAAACAAGGTTTAGTCACAATTCAAATGTATTCAATAATGCAAGGGTGAACAGTACAGGCAACCAGGTAAGCAGTTTAAGGCCTAGCATTAGAGAGAGTGAGGCACTAGAAATGCTACTGAATTTAGGCTCGGAAAGACTATAAGAGGGTTTAGAATCTCACGTGGCGTCGGACGGATGCAGGCAGCTTCCCTACGAAGTGGAGAGGTCTAGAGCAAAGCTCACGGACCATGTGCAGGAACTGGGCGGCTCGGCGGTGAGAGGGCGGCTTCTCGGCGTCATGGTGGGCGGATTCGGCCAGCTTACCGAACCGGTGGGCGATAACGGTGAATTACGCGGCTATCGGCAATGTAGGCGGATTAAAAGCCGGGCGCGTCTGGGCGGCCATGGTAGGCGGCCGTGGTGAATTACTCGGCTCGTCGGCACGTAGGCGGATTAAAAGCCGGGCGCGTCTAATGTTATGGTATTAAATAGGCGGCAGTAGGATTATATAGGCGGCTGTTATATTATAAAGGCTGCTGTGGTGATAGCGCCATACTTGGATCGTAGGTGAAGACTTAATTAGTCGCGTCGAAGGGTGGCATACTGCCCGACAGTACGTAGTAGTACGTACGACCGCTCGCGCCGCTCTCTAGAATATGTCTGTTGCTTCGGCGATCGGTGGCCGGAGCTGCTTGTCCTTGATGAGCGAGACGGAAGACTCGAACGTGTGCCCTATAAGGTAATGTCTTCTGCCATTGGCTGGAATCCGCGCTGTGTGACCATATAAGGTAATGCTTCTCCTTGCCTGAGAGGGACAGCAATAATCCTGCGAGACTGGACATGTACTGTGCACGTGACAACAGCTGCCTGCCGCTTGTAGAGTCCGTTCGTACGATTTATGGGCGACCCATAACAAGCAATTATCTTAAATCCACAAAACCAATTAACTCGATTATTGCTTTATTTATAGAAAATATCGCATTTTCAAAAACACACGCCGATCGCCAAAAAATGGCAATAACATAACCACAAAACTTTTGTCTTTCAAATAATCACTGAATTTTTAAGTTTGTAACACGTTGAAACAGTTGAATGCATTACTAATTCAATTATTATAACATTGGAATACAAATATGTTAGAAACATCTACTAAAAAAAGATAAAATGCCGCATTTTAAAACTGACAGGTTCAGACAGTTTGATATTTTACAGAGACATACAAAATATAAATTTTCGATCCTTTCTATTTAATAAAAAACTAGAGTACACTGCCATCTGTTGAACTATAATAGAAGTAGTATCTTTCTACCTACCCAAAAACGTCAAAATGGAACCTCGGGCTTATTTGAAAATATTTAAAAAAAAAATTTAATGCATCTAGGGCGAATTGGCTGAAATTCTACAACTAAGCAAACTGATGTTTTGTAAATGGTACCGAAATTCAGCAAAAAGCGTTCCAGTGGATAAACATGTCAAGTTATATTGTATGTCATTGAAAATTCGCAGTGACAACTTTTCATAAATAGACGGTTGTATCGGGATATAAGATAAAAAAATAATTATTCAAACTTCAAGACTCACTGTTAAAAATTAGTATAACAAAATCTAAATCACTGTAAAAAAAAAATTGTTACTCTTTCGGGCGACGATACCACAGAAAACAAAAATATAGGACTCGTAGCATTAATTTTCTTTCATCCTTATAGAAATGTTGCAAGTTATTGTTAAGAGAGTTTAGGTGAATTTTGTGTTTAAATTTCAGGTGAAATAAACTGCGCCAGGTGTGCCAACCTCTGTGCTTCATTGCACATCAACAGGTACCCCACCTGGGCTATACTAAAGGTAGGGGGAGCATTTGAAGTTCACAATGGAAGAAGTTCACTTCACGCCGTAGAGAAATTTGCAAGAGAAACTCAGGTGGCCACTAATCTGCACGCTCTTTCGCCTCAAGACTTAATGAGAATAATGGCTGAAGGTACAACTTTTATCATATTGAAGTTTATATCACTCATTTGCATTTACAGTGAAACCCTCTTAAGAAGTTTTCCAAGAGACCGGAAAAAACAAATTTCTTGCAGGAAAACCTTACATGTGGGAAAAATTGGGCCAATTTTGGGCTGAGGGACCGAAAAAACCAAACTTCTTAAACCACGAAACGTCTTAAGAGGGTTTCATTGTATGTGATAAACCATCTGTGTAAGCCGATTAAAAGAGCGATTCCCATCTTTTTTGACTTGCAATCTACTCGGCAACCCATTTTCCTTCATGTATTTTCACAAACTATGAATACATTTAAAAATGTGTGGAAGATTTAAAGTTTCTTTTACAGATTCTGATCATTGTACTAAAAATTTGTAATTTTAATATTTTCATTCATAATTATTGATTTGAAAAACCATACATTCCGAAACGGTTCCAACTAGCTACAACGTCATTATGACCTAGAAAACGCCACTGTCTGGTGAGACGGCTGTCACCAAAGTTATCGTGCATGACGTCAACGCCGCCTAATTCACAAATAAAAATGAACATGGCATTTTGGCGGCAAATCGAAAATGGAACATTTTAAATCTTAGAAAATTTTATCCTCAGCGTGAAAATTTCGTTTTAAAAACATTCATAATCGTAATTTTTTTTTTAATTAAAAAACATTGTACACAATATCATAATACAAAAATGCTTAATATTGCGGTCTACCATTATCGATTTTTATTTGGTTCCCCCCTAGTCACCAAGTACATATCACGGGTTAAGAATCACTGGTGTAAACAATCATCTGATAATTTCCCCTGGTTAAAACTGTTCACTTCAGCAAATTTATTTTTGGACCATTTTAATTCAAAATTAAAGGATTCCTTTGTTTTAACCACTTTTCATGTTTCGAGAGTGATGCTCTCTTCCTCAGGGTTTACTAAAAACCCCAAAAGTTTTTAGTAAACCCTGAGGAAGTGAGCATCGCTCTCTAAATATGTTGGGTTATTCGTCATGTCGAAACATTGTTGGGTTATTCGTAACCCGGTAAAAAAAAACTAAAAAAAAAGTCAGTTTTATAGACATTGAAAAGTGGTTAAAACAAATAAATCCTTTAATTTTGAATTAAAACTGTTCATAATTGAAATGGCTTTATCTATGTTTATTTATTAATTATGAATATCGGGTTCTTATATTTCTAACTCTTCAACATTCCAGGAACCCCGTGGCTCATCGGCTGGCTTTTAACAGGATGTCCACCGTGCAAAAAGATGCTTCCGGCCCTTAGGAAAGCCAGTAATCATTTCACTCCAGAAGTAATTCAGGTATCCTCAACTTACTAGTATTCCTGCATTATTGTGATTATTCCTCATGCTCAATGCTTGTATAAATCTTATCCCACAGCTTTTAAAAGTCTTTACTTTTGAATTATTATTTATTGATCAGATCCCCAGAAACAGGAATAAGGAAGTTGAGTGAAAAATATTTTGACTTATAAAAAATATGTTCATGTAGATCAAAAAATATCGATTCCAAATATATAAATATATTTCTATATTATTATTCTTAGAATTAATTAAACGTTCTTAAAAAATGATTAACCAGCTATAAATTAAAAACGCTTCATGATTGGTCAAAAGAATTCTGACGTCATCTGTTCCGGCATTTGTAAGATCATGATCGTGCATCTTCTTCTATTACGTGGGAGATGGTTTATTTATGATGAGACAGGTTGTATAGGCCAAACGCTTACTTTACAGACAGAACTGGACAGCAAACTGCAGAAATAAATTAACGTTCATATCACAAAAACATAAAAACCAAACAAAAATAGTTTTAATATAAACACACAAATAAATATTGAGTTTAAATAAATAGAGAAGCAAACTTCATTTCATTAAACAACTAAACATATATTTGTCTCACTTGCATAAGTCACGAGAACAATACTGGCGCTATAATTAGACAAAGACAGAAAACAGACTTGCGTTGGCGGGGTGGTGCTAACTACCATTTGAAATTTTACCAAATATAAACAATGAAATTTAGTTAGTCTGTTATAAACTAATTTAAATTATTTTGAATGTGTTTTTTATTATATGACTAAAAGTAAGCATAACTAATGAAATAATTAAGACAGTTTTTTTTTCCAATATTTTTTATTGTACCAATAGCATATAATACTCAAAAGGAAAGTGTTTTAAAAGGTGTTTTCAAAGTTTTTTTCTCAGCAATCGAATTATTTCCACCCACTTCCCACGGCATGCTGCATATTTAGGTGCCCTGCAAAATTATTAATATAAAATACTTAAAAAAATAATTACTAGATTGTTCATTAAGATACTAAAATAAATTGTAATGACTTCTTTTGTATGAAGATTAAAACGTAATTTTTATTATTATTTCCAAAATATTTTAAATGACAGGTTACCTCCATAGTAACTTATTCCATAAATTATGTATTCTACCAATAATGTAGTAAAACCAAAACGACTTTTTAGTGGCAACACTGAACCTATATTATAGTATTAGGCATTATTATTTCAATTTCTGCATTTTTTAAAATTAAATATGAATGTGTAAACAATAAACTTTCGTGAGGAAAGTAATTCCGCTTGATTTATTATGTGTTTGTATCCTTGAATCGCATTCTTTTATGACGTATTTACCCATTTTGTAAAACGACCCGCTAGTTCGAGAACAACTGTCAGTTGAAAAATACCGTGCTGAGCAGTTCAGGCCGCGGGAGAAACACAAAATTCAGACTTAAAAATTAATTTAACTATGAAATCTTGATCAATTTTGTTTTTTTTTAATACCATTAATTCTGATAGACAGTTAACATTGATAAAAAAAATTACTGGAATTCCTTATTGAAGAATTAAAAATCTTCATACAAAATACCAGAGCAACGTGTTTTTTTTTAATCAAATGACGTCACACACACACCCCGCCTTATACCGCTCGGATTCTGCTCGTTTTGGCGGGCTTAATGAAATTTAAACTTGTAGAATTAATTTAATTATGAAAACGAACTTTTAAAAAAAAAAATACTATAGTCGAACAGATACCAAATGCACTCCCAAAATTTAACACGGGAATTAACGTAAGTCAAAACTCCGAAAAACCCAAACTCGAAAGACTTTACTCGGAGTTTTGACTGTACGTTAATCCCCGTGTGAAAAACCCAAACTCGAAAGACTTTACTCGGAGTTTTGACTGTACGTTAATCCCCGTGTGAAAAACCCAAACTCGAAAGACTTTACTCGGAGTTTTGACTGTACTTTAATTCCCGTGTGAAAAACCCAAACTCGAAAGACTTTACTCGGAGTTTTGACTGTACGTTAATCCCCGTGTGAAAAACCCAAACTCGAAAGACTTTACTCGGAGTTTTGACTGTACGTTAATCCCCGTGTGAAATTTTGGGAGTGCATTTGGTATCTGTTCGACTATAGTATTTAAGTTTGAATGCTAACATTGATAAAAAAAATGGACTCAACTTCCTTATTCTTTATCTTCAATTTTTTGTTTTAGTTTGGGACTGTGGACTGCGCCATGCATTCTCATGTCTGTTCCCGATACAATGTGCACATGTATCCTACAACGGCTATCTACAACGCCAGCTCTGTCTTCACCTTCGAAGGAGATCCGGATGAAAAAGCGATTGTGGACTTCATTCGAATGATGAAATATAACTACGGTAAGGAAATTCTTCGTATACTTACTTTGGGCAAAGATACAAGTGCTTCCTTATAGCAACTTTTAGCTAATTCATTACATGACAATTATAAATAAATACGGGCAATGGACATTCACTTATCTTGTCCCTATCATACTTAACAAGATGCCAATGAACATAAAAATCGAATCAAATTGCACTTCCGATCTCAAAAAAAAAAAAAAAGGCTAATAGATCAAGACTTTTTATATTGTTTTTGTTTGTAATCTTGTGTATAATATGACTATGAGTAATTTGCCTGTGTTATATCTGTCTGCGTATTTTATGCCTTTGTATTGTAATTACTAAAGACCGGATTATATGCAACAAAAAAAGCCCAAAATACGCATGCAAATATGCAATAAAAATAGCTAAAATATGCACGAAAATCCATAAATAGGGCCAAAATATGCAACATGAAATAATATAGGAAGTCGTATTTTTAAATATTTTATTTTTATTTTAGTAAGCTATTAGGTAGTTCTCAAGGATAACAAACATATTTTCGAAAATATCAATTACAAAATGTATTTAACAATGAAATTTACAATTTACCTTTAAAAACTTATACATATGACTAAGTACTGTTTTAAATGTTCTGTAGACAAATTGTGTCTGCGATCGCTTAATATATTTTTGTAAGCGGAAAGGAGCGTTCTACGTCTACTGGTGTGACTGGACAGAATTTAAATTTGGGTGCGATTTTTGAACTTATTGTGCCGGGCAAAATTTCACCTGCCCCGTTGATGAAGCTATCAATTTGTCAAAAGGGTTCAAACCCTGGATAATTTTTCCATAAGTTTTCAAACTTTTCTTTGAGTTTACTCGGGAAAGCTTTGACAACGAGGAACTCATAAGGCGGATTTTCTTCGCAACCTGAATAGATTCATTCAACGCCAATCCATGAGTTTCAAGCGTTTTGGTTTTTATACTTGCAGGTATGTGGCGAAATGAGTGCTAATCATAGCTAGGTTTTTTTTTAAATACTAGTATCGTCAAATGCTTCTTTTCACTGGAAAACTGCCAAAGCCTCTGCATTATCGAAGTCATTGATTGGTGTCACTATGTGAGGCATCTGAACGATGAACGATATCGAGCGTAAATATGCATGATCTCAATTTTTTTGCTAAAATATGCAACTTCTGCCGAAAAGGGTCTAAATATGCAAATGCATATGCAAATATGCTTTTGCATATAATCCGGTCTCTAGTAACTACTTAAATGTTATTCTTCTCTTTCTATTTTCTATATTGTGATATCTTGTTATAGTTTTGCTTTTGTGTTATATTAATATTGTTAAATTGACCTGCTGATAAACTGCTTTGGCAGTTTAGTGGGTGCTTAAAATGAAGAATAAAAAAAAATTAAAAATGAAAAACAAAACAAAAAAGATATTAAAATAATAGGCCACTTGCATGGATTTCATAACGACTTGGAAAAAATCGTGTGGATAGATTTTTTTACTAAAATTACGAAAATGTTAGTAAAATTTTTTAGAAATGTATAGTTTTTTTATTTTAAAATAAATAAATCCATTATTTGAGCTCGTGACATCACTACATGAAAATGTCCCGTCTCCGATTATGTTCCCTTAATTTTGTAAAATGATTTTCGGCTATGTAATTATCGTTTTTTTGCACCCATAAAATTATGTCCTGCCTTTCCGGTTTATAAAAAGTGGTTTGACTTTTCGGATTGAAATTTTCAAAAAATCGCCAGGGTTTCAAAAATAAGATTAAAAAAAAAAAAAAAAACGGAATGTCTTAGAATGTTTGCCTAAACCGGAAAAAAATTAAAAATAATGTGATGCAAGTGGACTATTAGAACCCATCATCAGTTTTTGAACTAGTGTTACACAGAAGAGATTATTATCAAATGAATACGTACAGTACTCTCAGTATTCCGCCACTCGATTATCTGACAACATAGTAATTTAGAATACAATTCCACTATTTGGTCCCCATACTATAAAGCACATTAAATAAAAATTTCAACATAAATTTTTAAGGTTCATTAATTTCAAACTCTCCATAACTATTGAACAAATTAATTATGTTAACTCAATGAAAATACTTAATTTAACTGACCTATCGTGTAGAAGAACCAAGATCGATTTGGTTCTTTTATTCAAATTAGTTCATGGATCACTTGACGCGCCTGACTTAACAAAACTAATAACATTTCGAGTACCAAATGTGACACGAGACTTCCAGAGCTATTCTTTGTTTATCCGTCTAAAACTAACTACATATTTCATTAACTCCCCAATCCAAAGACTACTAAATAGGCTTGGAAATAAATTCAGTTCAGTTGATATTTTCATTTATTCCTTACCTAAATTTATATCAGAAATTTCTAAAATTCTGATGTAAATTTTATTATTATTCTTACAATATTTTTTGTTTTTGTTATTTCTTTTTAATTCTGCTTCCTTCCTATCCGTGTAAAGGAAGAGAAATAATACTATAAAATTTTATTGTTTCTATTTCTATTATTACAATGTTATGCGATTGATGTAAATGCTCCAAGGGCGTAAATAAATAAATAGACAAACATTCCGCCATTATTTTTACTAGTTGGAAGCCCAAAATCAACCTCTATAATTTGCCAGTATTCATATGTGGAAATCAGTAGTCCGCCGCGTGCCTGGACTCGAGCACCGACGGCTTGGGTTATCTTACTTTTGCACATTCAGTTACTATGCAGCTATCTAGTTTTCTCTTATTGATCATGCCACCAATCGCCAGGGTTCATTATTGCTGTTTTTCTATGTATTCTAGCAACTGTCCTGTTTTTTTTTTTTTTTTATCATGTTAACAAAACAAAATGGAGTATTTTCATAAGCATAAACATAACACCTTAACTTTAATGTTACGAAAGATCGACAGCAGTGTTTGTTTGTTTTTTCACAAAATACCTGTTTTAATTTTTAGAATAAGCAGTTTTTGGAGTGGCGGATTAGTGAGAGAGTACTGTATTTAGGTATTCATTAGGTAGAAGTCGAGGCAGCGCCGCATCTGCCATACGTTAAAAAACGTGCAAAAAACCTGGCGCCAAATCCGAAAGGGCGCCGTGAGAAAATAAATATTGTATTAAAATTTAGTTATAATATTCCCTGAATCGTTTAAAAATTACCCATAGTACGAAATAATTATTACGCTCTAGCAACACTTTCCAAAGAAACAGAATGCGCACGCGTCAGGTTGGTATCAACGGCTTACGAATTTATAGTCAGTTACAGAATTTTTTTACAAATTCCATATATTTATTTTAACGTAAGATCTATTTTTCCATATATCTTTTACGACGAATGGGTGCGATCCAAATTCAATAACCAATCACAGCGGGGTATTTTTATTCTGGAGAATCAAACAAATGAAGACCATTCTCTTATGAAATCTTCAGTAAATTCCATTAACAAAAGCATTGCACGGTTTGCAGGATTTGCTGGTTGCAACGTGTTGACACTGTTGACAGTTTCATCATTGATTTGACATATTATTTGAAGTTCGTTAAATGTATAATTAATATCTATTAGCAGTGGCGGCTCTTCCATAGGGTCATTAGGTCAATGACCTCCTAAAAATTTGGATCGAAAAAACTACGCAATTATCAATTTTAATGCGCCCTAAAGTTTATTCAGACATTCAGAAAACAATACTTCATTTGTGTATTATACTGCCATCTAGTATCAAAATCAGAAGCTATTTTATTTTGAACAGATAAAAAATAATATCATAGCACCATCTTGCGCCCAATTAAGAAGCAATTTTTTTTTTCACCGTGAGGTTAGTTCAAAATTTGACCCAGAACGGTCTACTTTCTCTTTCTTTGTAATACAGACAAAAGAGTAAACACGATAATGTCTGACATATGCCTAGAATAATACCAAATATTTTTTATTAGGAACTGGGGACATGTCCGCGGTGAAACAGAAGATAAGTTTATTAAGATATCAGAGGGAGATGTCAAAAAATGTCAGTTTTTGTGTGATTTATTAGTTTGAAACAAGGGCAAAGGGCAAGGCCATCTTGGATTCATTAGTCAGCAGAAAGCACGTTTCATTGTTGACGTTGACGCGATTTGCATTGAATAAATTAAAATGTCTAATTCTGTAGATAATATATTGAAAGACATATCGGATAATTCATTGAACCATGAAAAACGTATTCAAATAAAGTGTCTCGGCCGACCAAAACCTGAAATGCAAATAGTTTCTGTTACCAAAAATAAAAATAAAGATATTAATCGTTACTTTAATTTGAAGAGTTATAATTTCTGTGAGTGGATTTGCGGCTGCCAGATAAGAAACGTTTACTTTTGTTTTAATTGTTTACTATTTGATTCAAGTGATACCCAATGGACACGTACAGGTGTTAATGATTTGAAACACTTGAAAGAAAAAATAAAAAAGCATTCTAATTCTACATTGCATATTAATAATTCAATGAGCTTTGTTTTGTTAGGAACCATTGATATTCGGATTCAATTAGATAGTGCGTATCGTAAAGCACTCGTGGACCATAATGAAAAAGTGGATAAAAATAGATATATTTTAACAAAAATTTTGAAATGCATACAGTTTTGTGGTTCTTTCGAACTGGCATTAAGGGGTCACGATGAGACAAAAGAGTCAGATAATCCGGGTATATTTCGTGGCTTGATTAACTTTATTCAGGAAATAGACATCGTATTAAAACAACATTTAGAAAGGTCTTCGAGTTTTAAAGGTTTATCTAAGACGATTCAAAATGATCTGTTGGACTCAATTTTAGCAGTATCTCAGGAAGAAATTAAACTAGATATCCAGAAATCTGAGTACGTTGCAATTCAGGTGGATGAGACAACTGACAGCTCCACTAAAACCCAAATGGTATTTGTGATCAGATATCTAAAAGATAATGTCGTGTGTGAACGTTTTTGGAAATTTGTTAATCCAGAGGCTTGCACTGCCGTTGGATTAACAAATGAAATATTGACCCAGTTGAGAATCCTAGACGTTCAACCGCGACAGCTGATAGCGCAGTGTTACGACGGGGCGGCCGTTTTATCTGGAAAAACTGGAGGTGTTCAAGTTAAAATCAAAGAAACTTTCCCCCGTGCTCACTACATTCATTGCTATGCTCACCAACTAAATCTAATTTTGCAAAAAGCGTGTACCATAACGACGGGCGTAAAAGTTTTTTTTGCGACCGTTCAATCATTTTCCGTATTTTTTTCTAGATCTCCAAAGCGAATGCAATATTTAGATGAAACCGTTAAAGGTCGTCTGCCAAAGGCAGCTCCAACTAGGTGGTGCTTTAATGCCAAATGCATAATTACTGTATTTACATTCCAATCTGATATATTAAAATGTTTAAATTTAATTTTGGAAAAGGAAAATGATCAAAATACGTTAAGTCAAGCACAAAATTTGATAAATAACCTAGAAAAAAATGTTTTTATTTATTGGTTAACATTCTTCAATAAAATAATGCCTCACTGTGAAATTTTATTTAAGCAAATGCAACAAAGAAATTTGGATGCAATATTAATACAAAAACATATTGGTGAATTTCAACATCATATTTTGGGCATACGAGCAGAATTGAGTTCCAACCCTGCAGATTCAATCAGTTCCCCAGAAGGCTTATGTAAGAAAAGGCGCACAGATGAAAATAGTCATTTGGTAGCGATAGAAGTTTGTGACACTATTTTAGTGGAAATGCAAAATAGATTTAAATATGGCGATCATCTCATTTTATCGAATTTATTTAATAAAGATAATTTTGCTGGATATAATAACTGTTTTCCAACAGCACAACTAAAGTTATTGGATGACTTTGATGAAATTGATTCATCGAAGTTAAAAAATGAGTTAATAGTGTTTTACCAACGTGATGACCTACACCATGCTAACAGTGCTGCATCACTTTTAAATTTTTTGTTGACCAATAATTTCCAGGAAATATTTTCAGAAACAATAAAAGTACTGCAATTTATTTGTGTGATCCCAATGACTACAGTTGAAAGTGAAAGATGTTTTTCAACTCTTAAACGTATTAAAACATTTTTAAGAAATACAATGAGTCAAGACAGATTAAGCTCACTTGCAATGCTTAGCATCGAAAAAAAATATATTTCTAAAATAGATAATTTCTACAGCCGTGTCATTGATCATTTCGCTGAAGCCAAAGAAAGGAGGATCGATTTAATATACAAGAAATGTTAGAGTGCTTTTTTATTATTTTTTACTATTAGAATCCACAGTACCTATCAAACGCTTTTATCTCGGTACATAGATTCTTGTAATTTTTTTCAATTATAGGGGAATTCCATTTCATCACAGTAATAAGAGCTCAAACGATGTCAAAAACATTAATTAATAACATGTACACTAAAGTTTAAAGTTAATTGTGAATAAAATAAATAACATTAAATAAAACCATATTGTGCTACCGGCTTCGGAATAGGTGAGTACTGGCATTTTTTTTATAATATTCCCTACGCATTAACAGTACTTAACTCTGATAATTTTTTTTCGATTGACCTCCCACTTCTAGACCCCTAGAGCCGCCTCTGTCTATTAGATTTCTTGGATTTGTTATTTTACGGTGTCAGTGTACATAAGCGTCTTTCGTAAGCCGTTGATACCATACGTCAGTGTTTAGTGTTTGTATGGTGTTTGTTCGCTCAATTTGGTGTTTGTTCGCCCAACACGGGAGAAATGCAAGGTACAAATATGAGGTTATATTCTTATTAGATTTTAGAGCTAGTCAGAAGCTGTAGATGCTATTCTTGTGTTGTACATTGCCATGGAAACGTATTTGTATTTGCTTTTTCTATTAATATTCGCGTTGGGTATATACATAAACGCAGGAAATCTCAAGAATGTCTAATGGACCTAGTTCAACGAAACCACCCGCATTGTCTCGTAACCTATATTTTAAATCATGGTACGGGCACAAACAATTCGTTGTATTATTTTAAAGCATAACTTGCAAAAAGAGTTTTTCCTAAAATAATTAAAATAGCACCATAATTTTATGTTTACCCAATAGATTCAGAGAGTATAGGCTCCTGGCAATTCTCTCTTTTAAAAAAAGCGAGTGTGAGAGCTACCGCCAGGTCACTTGGAAAAGTTACACCCTTTATATGTCTTGATTTTATTTGATAAATTAGTGCAAAAAAAAAAAAAATTAAATAAAAAATATAAAAAAATTGGGGTGAACGAATTTTTAATCAAAATAAAAATGTTGGGGGGGGGGGGGCGCCATCGGTACCTACTGCACAGGGCGCCAGATTTCGTAGATCCGGCCCTGAGTCGAGGTGATTGTACTAGATTATGAAAATACTACACATGAATCATCTGATTTAATTATGTACCTATGTACTCTCTCTTAGTTACCACTCTGACCATGGACAATTTCCACTCTGAAGTCGGCGCTAAAAGTGAACAGGATATTTATGTAGTGGAGTTTTATGCCCCTTGGTGTGGTCCTTGTCAAAAATTACAGCCAGAATGGCGGAAAATGGCCCAAAAGGTAAAGAAAATCGTTTAATACATATTATTATCCAAATTTACTTGATAAATTATCTTTTAGTTTAGATTGCAAACATTATTGTTCCATGAAATTTAATTTTGGAGAGCTAGATATTTATATTTATGTAGAAACATTGTAATAATTATTATTCCTTGTTTTAGCTATCACATTTAAAGCACGTTAGCGTTGGTGCAGTGAACTGTGAACTAAATCGAGAACTCTGCCTTGAACAAGTTATCAAATCGTATCCCACGATAAGATTATACCCTACGGGATCTCGAGGACTCAATACAATGGCGTAAGTTTATCATCTTTGTTTCTTTGTAATGCCGCTCATCCCGCTAGCGTTCCCAACACCGCAGCAACACATAGGCTGCTAATGCCAATTAAGGATCTTTGGTGCAAGGTTATCAATTTATTTATTATATTAGCTGGTTCCCGGCATGCGTTGCAATGCCATATTCAAATAAATACATTATTTCTCCCTGAATCACCTTTCCTTTCGTCCCCATTCCCCTCCCGTGTCCCTTTCTTAGCTAGCTTTATAAATTATAGCCTATATGTTATTCTGATGTATGAGCTATACTATATAGTATTGTTTGGTTTTTTGAAAAACTCACTTTTGCCTTGATGCGAAAAACGACCGCACCGCCCCTCGCGTTTCACCAACCTCAAGGTTCAAATCGGCTTGGCGACGCAAAAATGCCGCTGGCACGCCAAAAAGACCTCTAGCCTGTTTTAATTTCGCACACTTAAAGGTTCACTCTCCCTCAAAGGCCCGCGGCCCACCCTTTGTATGGGAAAAATTCAGCCAAAAAATGTGTCGATCATCTCAAGCCAGAATGGACCTCGGCGGTCGGTATTTCGGAACAATTTAAAGTTCACAATCCTTTGAATTTGTTTGACACTAGCTTTTATTTCTGAGAGACCGTTTACTGAGGAGGTGAAATTCAATCGCGGAAATAGAGTTTTTTTGTAGACAAAATTAACGTCGCTAGCGATTTATTTTCTCATACGAATTAACGGCGAAAACTGGAACTTCTCATTAAATCAACCAATTCGGCTCAGTTATAGTTCCCGCCGACAGGTTCGCATTAAAAAAAAGAACCACAAATTAGGCCTTAGTTTCAATTCAATGGTAAATATTAGAGAGAATGTTGAGACAGGTCAGTTATCAGTTATCCGAGATGTCAAAACAAAACGGATCTCTCAGCGGTTTGGGTTGTTGTTTTTTGGAAAATGGCATTGCAGCCGAAAAAACGATCCCCGGTTAGATGTTTTTGAAAAATTCGGTACCCGGCAATATAAGGCAACTTTTGATAACGATATAAAGTGTCCGTCCCATGTAAAAAAGTTCAGGGTCGCCGAAAAACCTATAAAATTTTCCAAAAAAAACAAGAAAATTGGTGTCCATAGATTCACTTCAGTAGGGTGGATATTTACCGGCCAGTACATTGAAATGTTATTAATTCAGGGTAGGTACCTACTTATCTCGGTAGTATTGCAAATATGATGAGAAAAGCAAAAACATTGCCGGAATTTTGTAAGGAAATGCGCCGGTACCTGCCGGAATGGGCAGTTGGACAATTATTTAGGTTTTTGATGCAATTTAATTTTCTAAGGTAATGTTGTTTCCACGATACTGAATAATTTAACAATTTTTTAAAGTTAATTTTCACTTTCTGTGTAAGTTCTGTTTTTTATCAGTAAATGCCAGTTGCATCATAAAACTGAAATAATTACAGAACTTGAATAGAATTCGAACCGAACTTTTACAGAACGTTAAAATTGACTTGAAAAATTGAAGAATTTTTAATTTCGTTAAACAACCCAGCCTAAATATGAGTTCTTTTTTACGTATGTATGCAAGTACCTATACTCAGAATATAAGTAGGTTCCTACCTGCACATAAACACTCGATATCATCCGACGATATTGCATATGTATTAGTTTTCTAATTTTACAATGAAATTACTCGAAGTTGAACGGGATATTTTTTAAGTATTAAATTAATATAGCGCTTATTTTTAAGCAGTAAAACTACTGGTGAGTTCTGGAATTATAAAATTGGTATGAAAATGTACGTACGCTCATAACTTCTGAAGGACTGCAACAAATTGAAAAATTCTTTTTTTGTTGTGTTCGTTATTGTTAGTTCAAGGTTTTGTATAAAACTACTGGTGAGTTCTGGCTTGACGAAATTTGTAAAAAAAAATTGAATAGGTGGCGCGCGAGCTGTTTGAAAACTTAATGTACCGGGAATTAGTGAATGTAATGAGGCAGGGGGGGTGGAAACAGGAAGGGGGAACCTGGGAGGGGGGAGGGGAACTCGGGAGGGGGTTTACGAGACGGAGAAGCGTAGGAGTGAAGTGGGGGAAAGGGGAAGCGGACGCTGGTGAGGAAAAGGGGGGGGGGGGGGAAGGGGATTGGAACAAATGAGAAAAGACACGCAGGTAGAAACATTTTCTTTATTAAATGGTATAGCAACGCATGCCGGATACCAGCTATCTTCTATATATATAAAAATCAAATAAATGTTTGCAAGTAAGTATGTATGTATGTCCGCTATGCGTTGGTAAACCATTTATCCGATTGCGATGAAACTTTGGGGATTTGATGTGCGCATGCCCGCGATGGTTTCTGCATACAATGGTGAGCTCTGGCATAATGAAATTACGCATTGCTGAACCGTTCATCCGATTGCGATGAAAATTTGGGGATTTGATGTGTGCATGCCTAAAATGATGTCTATATACTAACGTATGACATGTTTTTGCTGCTAGGCCCTGCGGCCGGCTTTATATGTATTTGTATGTTTAACCGCTAAGCGTTGCTAAACCTTTCATCCGATTGCGATGAAAATTTGAAGATTTGATGTGTGCATGCCCACGACGGTTTCTGTATACAAAAGTGAGCTCTGGCATCATGAAATTACGCATTGCTAAAGCATTCATACGATTGCGATGAAACTTTGGGGATTTGATGTGTGCATGTCTACAATGGTGTTTATATACTAACGTATGGCAGGTTTTTGCTGCTAGGTCCTGCGAGCGGCTTTATACATAATTGTGTGTTTAACCGCTAAGCGTTGCTAAACCATTCATCCGATTGCGATAAAAAATTGTAGATTTGATGTGTGCATGCCCACAACGGTTTCTGTATACAAAAGTGAGCTCTGGCATCATGAAATTACGCATTGCCTAACCGTTCATCCGATTGCGATGAAACTTTGGAGATTTGATGTGTGCATGCCAACAATGGTGTCTATATACTAACGTATGGCAGGTTTTTGCTTCTAGGCCCTGTGGCCGGCTTTATATATATTTGTATGTTTAACCGTAGGTACCTACCCGCTTACTATGATTTTTTTTCTGTTAGTTAGTAAGTCAAGTTAGTTTTAACCCGTTAGTTGCATTTGCAACAGGCATAAGCTAGTATTATTGTAAAGTTTCATTAAAATCCATTCAGTATTTTTTGCATGAAAGAGTAATAAACACACATACATCCATACAAACTTTCGCATTTATAATATTAGTAAGACAGGTATACAAAATGTGCACCAATGGGGTTCATTTAACACAAACCTATGAAAAGGACCTTTTAATAAATTTATTGTGTATAGGTACACAAAATGTGCACCAATGGGGTTCATTTAACACAAACCTATGAAAAGGACCTTTTAATAAATTTATTGTGTATAGGTACACAAAATGTGCACCAATGGGGTTCATTTAACACAAACCTATGAAAAGGACCTTTTAATAAATTTATTGTGTATAGCTGTATAGGTATACAAAATGTGCACCAATGGGGTTCATTTAACACAAACCCATGAAAAGGACCTTTTAATAAATTTTCCCAGGATTAAATTATTGATAACCAGTCCCCAGCCTTCTCTTGGCGACGCCTAATGCCGTATTTGTTTCAGGATCTACACAAGTTATGAAAGAGATGCAACAGCTCTACATAAGTGGGTTCTTACTTTTGTACCATCCTCAATTGTCCAACTGAATGCTCAAAACTACAAAACACAACTTCTTTCAAAAAGGTTTGTCGTCAAAAATACTGTGTAACTCTGGATTTGCTTTGAATTTAAGTGTCATTTTCAAAATTAGAACTGTTTTGTCTAGAATTCAGATAACTGATAAAGTTCTTAAATTTTTTTACCAAAGCTATTATTTTAATTCTGTATTAGAAATGTGTATTTATATTGACAAGTCAGATTTTGTGACTTTTCAAGAATCTGTACTTTGTCAACTAATGTGCAATTATCAATCCTACAATTATAATATCCCGTGATTATTCAAGGGTCTGCTCTAGTTTTTATAATAATGGTGAAATACCTTGATGATACATTATTAAGATATGTTTTATTAAAAATGTTGGTTTTTAGAGAGGACCGAACCTGGGTTATAATGTTTATGGCACCGTGGTGTGGATACTGCCATCAATTCGAGCCTGAATTCATCACCGTCATTCAGGTAACCTAAATTCTAATTATTATTTTACATTGTCTCCGTAAAACAGTTATAGACCAATATATTTCAGAGAAAATTATAAATTTAGAATACAGATCACAATAAATGAGAAATAGTAAAAAAAACTTATGTATATTTAAACCAGTACCTAGTAGTGACAGCAAATATTATTAGAAATAAGTGTATTAAGAACCTTACTAATAAACTTGCTTTACATTTTATAAAACTATTTTATAAATACATATATGAGAAAATGGTGGTAATCTTTCGAAGGAACTGAACACGCTTAATACGAATATTTTTTAGAAAAAATCTTTTTAGATTCACCTTAATTACTATTAAAGACGACTTTTTTTCATTCAGGGAGATGGAAAATAATGCATTTCAAATTTTCAATTCATTGTTTCATTTATGGGGCCAATGTCCTCCAAAAGAAAAAAAAACTAAGATACTTACAGACGTCAGATGATTTTTTCAAATGAATTAGGCTGTTTTGTCAAGTGAATAAGGAGAAACATAATAAGTACATACATTGGCATTGGGTGGGAGTTCTCTGCAAATCATAATTTTATTTTGTTTTTTATTCTGCTTTCTCAGTTTTAACATTGTGTTTTCAGCGGCTAGAACATATCGTTGTCGGTGGAAAAGTCGATTGCCAAAGAGAGGGAACTCTCTGTCACCAAGAAGGGATCAACAGCTACCCCTCCGTAAAGCTGTTCCAGAGGGTGGACGGAGTCACCAGACTCAATGGAGGCATAACCATTGAAGGGTTCACCAGTGAAGCTCTGTACTCGGAAATATCTCTTCTTGCGGCAAATGCGTACATAACTCCAGTTGAACATGACGAACTATAGTATGCAAAATTAGTAGTATTTAGCAAAGAAATCATTACGATTTAGGTGTCGTTCATGTTTGGTCATGCTAAATTAGACAATTTTTTTAGCCCCTTGACATTAGCCCATTCTATTTCACACTTTCATTGACTGATCAATCCCAAATTACACCACAATTGACCGTACTCCTCTTCCAATTTAGTATCTTTTCTAAAAAAATAATATTTTTATAATTAGAATCAAAATAATATTTAAATTGAATTCACTAAAAGGGATATCCTAAAACTGAAGACTAGTTGTTTTAGTCATGTTCTAATGACCAGCTCTAAGGCTGGGATGTTTCAATCTCTGTCACATTCGATTAGCAATGTGACAGATGTGATACAATGCTAAACATCACAACTTAACAAAGCAGACAATACAGTTTTCTGCTTTCACTATAACTCTGATATTCTTTGTAAGAATCTCAGTGATTACCCCATTGAAAGAAGGGTGGTAATATTACTTAGTTCAAATTTATTATTTAATAACCTCAGTGACAAAGTGAGAGCTAGACTCTGGGTCCAGAGGATGTAAATTAAACATTGTAGAAGTATAGAAAATGTTAGATACTCTCAGTATCACCACCGGTGAGACACCACCATAAAAATTATTTAGTTTCGAGTGGCCTATATTTAATAACTAGATCTGAATATCCAGGTACTTGTATTTTTTTCTCAACTATTTCCTCTTCATTCCTATATAGCATGGGTGGCCAACCTTTTCAGCAGCCGGGCCAGATTTTAGAAATGAGATTTCCTATCGCGCCGCACAATAAAATTTCTTTTATTATTCAAAGCAAACAAGAAATAAATTGTTTTTTTAAGAAGATATAGCAAAAATGAGAATCAAACATATTTATTAGATAACAGTTAGGCAATATAAAAAATAATAATAAAAAAAAATACAATAAATTTTCGTAAGACGTCTGATTTTGTTTGTCAGAACTAAGTGTATCAATGTTGATAACGATTGATGTTGTTGCTAAATGCAAACAGTTTTCCAAATGCTCATCAGTGATTCATGTTTTCATTTGAGATTTAATATGCTTCATTCTACTAAAAAGCTGTAAACAGCTATGAAAGTGTTTCCAAATAGCGAAATCATCTATAGAGCATATTTGTAAAATGCAGGATATCCTTGTCCAAATATGTTTTGTAAAACTCTTCCAAATCAAGCTGATTGAATTTCTCCTATAACTGTGCATTACAATACTTTTCATAATGTTCCATTGGTAAAATTCCTGGCAATAAATTCACGTCTACGGAGAATGGCGTTGCAAATGCAGCACAAAGCACACAATGCTTTTTAAACTCTTGTAATCGGTTATGAAATTTGTGTGACATCTGGCTGCAATAACAATGTAGGAAAGTGAGTGAAGAGTTTTGTCCTTAACCGCTTCTGTGCCAAGAGCGAGATTTCTCGCATCCTTGGTCGTGTCCAGCAGGCCGGCCATAGAAAAATAGTGAGTTTACTCGCTCTTTTTGAGCCTCTGTATCATACATATGTCCCGTTTTTTATTCATTTAAAATATGGAACACACAGAGACGACACTGGGATGATTTTGATTTTATTTTTTTTTTTTATTTTGATTTTAAATAACATGTAAAAATGATGTATTTTGATTAAAACTTCACGGCCTGCTGTACACAGCTACACTTCTACCTAATGGCACTTAAAAGGTTCACTGTTGTTCCCAAAGCCCAAGTTTCATTTGAAATGCGGAAATAAGATCATACGTTTTATTAATTAGTTGATCTTTCCCTTGTAGACATTTCCATTAACAACATTTAGGTGGCAAACTATATCGGCCAGAAATGCAAAGTCGCTAACCCACTCCTTGTCTTCAAATTCTGGGATACTTTTTGACTTGCTTGCGAAGAATGATTGTATTTCTTGCTTCAAATCAATCACTCTTTTTGACATTTTGGCACGGGTCAGCCATCTTACTTCTGCATAAAATGTAACGTCATTATACTGTGAATCCTAAGACTTGAGAAACTCTTGGAACTGACGGTGATTCAACCCCTTCAATTTAATAAAGTACACTATTTTGATGACCACCTTCGTGACATATCTATTTTAAGGGACTTAAATTCTCCTGATGAATAATACAATGAAAATTTAGGATTGAAATATTACCAACTTTGCAGGCCTCATTTTCAATCAATTTTACTAAACCTTTGTGTTTCCCAACCATTGCTGAAGCACCATCTGTTGGCCCGATATGTTTTTGAGTTGTAACGAAAATCAATTCAACGTTGATATAACAGCTCCTGACAAATCTCGTGAGCAAGTAGTGTCCTTAAGTGGATACAGTGCCGCTAATTCGTCTATTTTGTTAAAATGGACATCAACACCCCTGCTAAAAATTAACTGATGCCGCCACTTAGGCGGTATCAGTTAGGTCTGTGCTTTCATCCAATGCTAGAGCATAAAATATGAACTTAAGATGCTCGATTTTTCAAATTATTTATCTTCAATATGTTTTCCAATGTCGTCGACACGCCTAGTAGTAGTTTGTCGAGACAGGCTTATTTTTAAGAAATCCGTTTTTATGTACACAAATATGAACTTAGGTGCTCGATTTTTCAAATTATCTTCAATATGTTTTCCAATGTCGTATACACGCCTAGTAGTAGTTTGTCGAGACAGGTTTATTTGTGAGAAATCCGTTTTTATGTACACTAAAATAAAAATGTGTGCATATGCCCCGCGGGCCACCAGTAGACACCCGGCGGGCTGCGGGTTGGCCACCCTTGCTCTATAGAATGCAGGCAGTTTGTTGGTAGAATTGTAATCGTCTAATCGAAATACAAATTTAATAATAATTTTTTTTTTACTTGGGAGTTGTGATCTGATAGAAATTAATCTTAACTGATGTTCAGTTTTTACTTAGGATTTTTTGGTATACATAAAATAAATTGTGGCCAACTATAATTAAGTGAAAAATTATTAACACATTTTATAATAACCTGACCTCTTTAATTTATGCATTTTTGCTTTCTCATAAAATAATAAGAATGTCCATTATATTAAAATAATATTTTTGTTTAGCAATTTTTGAAACATTTATTTTTTTATATAATAACTGGGTGTGTAGGTAAACTGATACCTTCGTAATTTGAGTTTGTAATATGTATTAGAAATACATATGTATTAGAAAATTATTTTTATTAATACTCAACTGCACGCCGGTATAATAATGCAGTATAAAATAATTTTACAGAGCCTTTTAAAGCCAGAAGGCTCTCTATTTGCAGACAATATTTTCTGACTGTCAAAATGTACAATACAATAGTTCATTTCCACAATGGTTGTGGACCGTCAGAAACTATGCTATAATATGCTTTCTGACAGTCTCCGTTATTGAAGACTACCCGGAAGCATTTCTAGTGTTAATTATCTGTTCAGTATTTCTGATGATCTGCAATAGTCTTTCTAAAGACCATGATTGCAGAACGTCAGATTAATATTTTCTCGCGGTCTGCAATAGTCTTTCTAAAGACCATGATTGCAGAACGTCAGATTAATGTTTTCTCGCGGTCTGCAATAGTCTTTCTAAAGACCATGATTGCAGAACGTCAGATTAATATTTTCTCGCGGTCTGCAATAGTCTTTCTAAAGACCATGATTGCAGAACGTCAGATTAATGTTTTCTCGCGGTCTGCAATAGTCTTTCTAAAGACCATGATTGTAGAACGTTAGAAAGTAGTATGCTTTCTGATGGTCTGCAATAGTTAATCTATCGACCATGATTGTAGACTGTTAGATAGTACTTTGTCCACAGGGACCTTAAAAGAATATGAGATTGCATTTATCATTTCTTTTTTGGTAGGCTTTTACTATTACTAATTCCAAAGAAAATGTGATTATTTGTCATTAGTATGGTAATAATAAAACAATGAAACATTTGTATTAAGTATTTACTAAATAAACAAATCATGTAAAAAAATACACTTTTATTGTTTTGTCAAAATATCGGCTTGTATGATCTTCGGAATTCATTATAAGAACTGATATCTGCTGTATTGGAAGGAATTATTTTCAAGTCTATGATTGGGATTTGAACTTTGCGTTTACTAGTGAGCGATGCCTCACTTTTACTAGTTAAAGATGCTACATTTTTATTAATTATAGACGCTTTCAGTTGTTCATGTCTGATTCTGTGTCTTTTCATTTCTGAGATGTTTATGAAACCAAGTTCGCATTGGGGCCAGTCACACTTGAATTTTTTGTCGCCAGTGTGTCTCTTGAAGTGGTTGGACAGATGGTAGGAGGTGATGAACGACTTGCCACACATCGTACATGCGTATGGACGTTCCCCTGTGTGAATTCTCACATGCTTTTTAAGTGCGTGCGAAACGGTAAAAGCTCTGGAAAAAAATACACACATATGAAAGTCCTGAGAGCTCCTTTGTAACTTTTCTTTCTACACATTTCCAAATAAGAAAAAGCAAAAGATTAAAGCAACATGCCTTTGACACAACCAGGCTCTTAGATTAACATCTTACTAATATTATAAATGCGAATGTTTGTATGGATGGTCCTTACTCTTTCACGTAATAAATACCGAATGGAATATAAAAATTCTTTCACTAATCGAAAGCTACATTATTTGCGAGTAACATAGGCAGTAATATATTGGTAAGCTCTGGCGTTATAAAAAATTAATTATACGTTTATTGGCAAAGCGTGTTGCTAAGTAAATGTTTGACGTAAGCTGTCAGGAAATTTCTTTGATAGCGAAAATTCAGATATGAATATTCTAATATGAATATTTAGTGTAGGTAGATACAAATATAAAATAGGTACAAATCTACATTTTGACCTAAGCCAACACCTATACTTATATTATGAATGCGAAACGGAGTGTATTTGATTGTTGGAGGGGGAGGGGTAGTGCGGGGGGAGTGGGGGGGGACGAATATCCGAGCGAAGCCGGGGGCAAAAGCTAGTAATGTATATTTTTATAAGGGGAATATTTATACCTGGGACACAATTCACATTGATAAGGTTTAACTCCGGAATGTGTTCTAGTGTGGATCATCAAATGCCCCGCCTGAGCAAACCTAGAGACAAATTGTTATTGTTAAATTTAATTATTGTATTCAGTTATAATTATTTTACTTAGGTCCACCGCCGCCGTCATCGAGAAACAAGATTATTTCGGACAAATTCAGACATGTTTTGTATTGCCGGCATATCAGCACATCACAATCTTGGACCGAGTTCTAACGCTAGCACCAAACTACTCACAATCTCGGCAGACGAGATGACGGCATTTGGATGGTGGACACCCGGCCATAGTAATGAGTGTATCGCTACTTCGGCAACGTTGTCTCATACTCGGCAATGGCGGCTGTGGACAAACGCCCTTAACGGTGTTTGATATACTAGGGCTGTCCGTAAAATTAGGTCTCCAAGGCGCTGCGGTCGCGAGTAATGATTTTACACGCAATCCTGCAACACTGGCGTGTATCCTGGTTTCTCCTTGTCAAATCCCCACCAAGTTGCACCCTCTGTGACGCTTAGTCTCGGTGTGACAGCCATTCGCGATGGAGCTTCCACTCGCCGCACCCGCCAGGTGTGAGTTACGCTCTGTAATTCGTTTTTAAACTTTGCTTCGGCAAATCTGAATTATGCCACTGGGATTGTTCCTTAATAATTGTCTAATGGGTCTAATTTTCTCTGGGGTTGTGTAGTGTATCCGGGTCTCGTCCAAAGTTACAAGTGAGTCCAAGAATTCTTCGTCATCGATGTCGTAGCACTCAAGGAATTCGCAGGCTGCTTCAACCCGTTGTTGTTAGTGATCTTCGGTGAGCATTTTGGGACCCACCTTGGGCAGACTTTGTGGTCTCCCAAATTTTTTGTCAAAAATCTTGTCCATAGTGATCTTACTGACATCAGGTATCATATCACAGAGCTCCCGAACCGTCACCCGTCATTTGCAATCATTGTTTTTTCCAATTTGCCAATTTTTTCAACTGAAACCGATAGCCGTCCGGCCCGCTTTTTAATTCTCTGCACCATTTGCGCACGTTTTCACACTCATACACTGTTTTCTGTACACTTCAAGTAGCTGAGAATGAATTTCTACCGGGGTTTTGTTCTTGGAACAAAAAAACTAATTATAGAGCGTAAATAACACCTGGCGGGTGCGGCGAGCGCAAGCTTCATCGCCAACAGATGCCACGCCAAGACTAAGTGGCGCAGAGAGTACAGCATTGCGGGGATTTGGCGTAGGGAAACCAGGCTACACAATAGTTTTCTTGGATCTCACGTAAAATTGTTCCTCGCGACCGCAGCACCTAGAGATCTTATTTTACAGATAGCCCTCGTAAATAAGCTGTTCAAAATATCCAAATTTTTCATGTCAATTTATCGGTTTTAACTTGGAAAACTGAGAAATACCGGGTGTTCAAAAAATTTAATAAGTCTAAACCTGACCTTAAAAGGGCACCCTACGATCATCAATTTTAGTAATAATCGAGAGCTAAACTTTTATTTTTACCTAATTTTAAGAACATAAATTAACTTTTTTTTTTACAAAGAGCAAACATGTCCGCCACCAATATGTGGACAAACCTCACCGCATGAACCCGGGCACCCCTGCTACATCATTAAACATAGCGAACCACTTGGTTGGTTATCCAATAAAAGAAACTGTATTCGAAATGTCACATTTTAAAACAACATGGTTATGGACATTATAAAAATTGAAATAATAACTTTTCAAAAATGTTACATGTATGTATTTACCTCCGATGGCATATATCACAGCCGAACGGTTTATCACCAGAATGAACTCTTTCGTGGTCCAGCAGATTACCATGGAACAAAAAGGTTTTTCCACAAACTGTGCACATGTGCTTCCTGGTTTTGTCTCTTTCCTTTGGTTTTACAGCAGAACATCTATAATAAATCAATAAGTATTCCTCATTCAAGCTTCTAAAATCATTGCAAAGAAAAAATAATAATCTAAGAAAGTCCATATCTAAGAAACTCCATTAAAAAAACTTCTCACTTTTACAGTGGCAACATTTACAATATTTTAAATTAGATAATAAAAAAATTGAATTTAATCAATTTTATTAAAACCTATTTTTAAGTTTGTATTCAACAATTCTGCTTATTACATTTTTCCACCTGCAAATAACCAACTTTATTTTTATATGAGAAAGGCATTGTAAGTGCTAAATCTTCCACTAGGTGGCGTCGAGACAAATTATGTCTCCATTTTTTGGTGAAATACTTTAACTCGTCAATATGAATTATTATTTTTAATTGATAAACTAACGTTTAAGACAAGATTTTTATGCATAGCACAAAGGGTAAAAATTATTATAAGTATAATTATTAGCCTAAAACACTCATCTACATTGAAAAAATATCCCGAGAAAAGATACATGCCGCCGACGGGACTCGACCTCGCATCCTTCCGAGTAATTGGTCTCGACGCCACCTAGTGGGAGATTTAGCACTTACAATGCCTTTCTCATATAAAAATAAAGTCGGTTGTTTGCAGGTGGAAAAATTTAATAAGCAGTAATTGTTGAATGAAACACTAATATATATATTGAATTATTTGGGGGGCAGGAGATAAGTCGACGTAGCTCAGTGGACAGAGCAATTGACCGGAAATCAGAAGGACGCGGGTTTGAGTCCCGTCGGCGGCATGTAAATTTTCTCGGGAGATTTTTTTTCAATGTAGATGAGTGTTTCAGGCTAATAATTATTACTTATAATAATTGTTACCTTTTGTGCTATGCATAAAAATCTTGTCTTAAACATTAGTTTATAAATAAAAATAATAAAATATAGATGTTATTTTTATTTATGTGTAAACTGCTTATGTTAAACTGCGCCTGCTCTCAATACAGGAGTTCCTAGTAGACAGGCACAGCACAGTACATCACCAATGTAATTTAATTAATAAATATGAATTATTTTAATAAAATTAAAATAACTCGGTTGAAAAAACCTTTTTTTTGTATTACAGATTAAGCAAACCTTACATTTTATCTTTTATTTTCTTCTCCATAAAGCTGTCATTTGTCTTCTTTGTACAAGATTTATTGTGCGTTCTCTGTTTTGTCTTCAATATTTTACTTGCCCTTTTTTTTGATTCAACGCATCCTGTTGTGCTGCGTTTATCTGATTTTATATTTTTAGCCGGTGGCGTAATGGTGTGAGAATCTTCATATTCAGCTTTTATAGATTCCATGCAAGGTAACACTGCAAAACAAATAATAGGGACCGTATCATAATATTTAGCCGGTGGCGCAATGGTGTGAGAATCTTCATATTCAGCTTTTATAGATTCCATGCAAGGTAACACTGCAAAACAAATAATAGGGACCGTATCATAATATTTAGCCGGTGGCGCAATGGTGTGAGAATCTTCATATTCAGCTTTTATAGATTCCATGCAAGGTAACACTGCAAAACAAATAATAGGGACCGTATCATAATATTTAGCCGGTGGCGCAATGGTGTGAGAATCTTCATATTCAGCTTTTATAGATTCCATGCAAGGTAACACTGCAAAACAAATAATAGGGACCGTATCATAATATTTAGCCGGTGGCGCAATGGTGTGAGAATCTTCATATTCAGCTTTTATAGATTCCATGCAAGGTAACACTGCAAAACAAATAATAGGGACCGTATCATAATATTTAGCCGGTGGCGCAATGGTGTGAGAATCTTCATATTCAGCTTTTATAGATTCCATGCAAGGTAACACTGCAAAACAAATAATAGGGACCGTATCATAATATTAATTTTTACTAGGATTTTTAAAGGCCAATTCTTAGGACATTTATTTTTCATGCCCTAAGAGTTCTGAACTTCGCTCTATTATTAAAAACACATATATGTTATTAATTATTTGATGTCAAAACTTACATTCACCATCAAACTGCGCTGTTGTAGCATCCATAGAGTCATTCTAAAAAACATATATATGATTACTATAAAAACAGTGTTTATTGTTAACCATCTCAGGCCTCTGCTTTATTTTGTCGGAAGGTCAAAATATTATATTGTACTTTGAGATAAAATTCACATGGATGGAATATTTCTGAACGCATCTGAAAACTAATAACGGTTTTGAAAGGCGATGAAATACACTTTAAAATTTAATAATTGGAAAAAAAACATAATTTTTGAAATATTAAAATTTTGAAAGCAAACATAAAAAATTGGAAAAGTGAGTCACCTTACGGTTTTTCTAACTAAAATTACTGATAACGTGAAAAAAATATTACTGATAACGTGAAAAAAATAAAAACACCTATTTTATTAGGCAAATGTATTATAAACATTATAATGTCCTCACTTTTTTGTTGTTTCAAGTAAAAATAATGAATAAAAAATTCCCAAAGTTTCATAATTTTTTTTTCAAATTTGGAAACTTTGGTTTCATAAAGGTGTACATTTTAATAATTCGTGGCTTTTAGATTTGAATATTTTTATTTTATTTTTATTTATTAAGTTACTTATGTGATTGTACTGTGCCTGTCTCACTAGGAATTCCTGTGTAGAGAGCAGACGCATTTTAGCATAAGTAGTTTAATAAAGCATGGTGTTTCTTCTTTCTAACACTATTTAGATCATTTTTCTAATCCTGATTTTAAGGGAGAAAAACAACGATTTCTATGAGTTGTTCCAAAACATGAACAAATTAGCGGTTAAAACTTTAATTTTTCTCTGCAATTGCAAATTTTATAAAATAATTTTATTTTAGTGGCCTTACCTCTGATTTAAACAATTTATTCACAGAACTAAGTCCAAAGTATTCCATATATAACTTTTCTGATGTTTCACATTTTTTACGGAACTTGTACGCACCATCCAACTCTATCAAACACTGGGAACAGATATTTGATGGAAATCCATCGTTTTCTTCAACCTAGAAACAGAATAACACATAAGGAAAGATTTCCTGCATATATAGCACCGTTCATTTACAAATTCTGAAGTAACTTTATATTTATTTTTTTTAATAAAAATACTGTACAGTAGTCCCAACTGCTTCGTCCAGAGCCTGTGAGATCATGGCATCCCCAGTTGGGGTATGTTATGAGGCTGAAGGCATTGGGGAGGTGGAGAGGGAGGGGGGGAAGTACCTGGCTATTCAGATCTGGCCATCAAACACAGCTAAAGCCATTTCGAGCAACTTTTAAATTCTGAATGGTGGTTTATACCAGAGCGATACTGAGAGTATCTTCAACCCTGGAACGTGCCGCAAATACACTACATACTATTTTAAATGAATAAATTGTGAAATAACACAAATCAAATTTATTTACGCACGCCGAGATTCAAACCCACGACCTTCGGATTGCTAGTCGAGACCCTTCCGCTTGACCACGGAGGTCCTAAGTAACTAACTAGAAAGCATTAATTTTGCCGTGAAATTGAAGGTTCTTATCGTAGTAATTTATTAATTAATCTTAAGTAGTTTATCGGGACTTTTTGTCTTGTATTTGTAAAGTGTATAAAATAAATTAAAAAAAAAAAAAAAAAAAAAAATAATGCAGGAAAAACAAAAATAAAGTGTTTAGAATTTATTTATACTTATTACTTTTACATTAGCCCTAGAAAGATAATCTATGTCTTAGAGACATAAGCGATACACAAGAATTGCGGTCTTTTTTTCATTTCGCAACGTAGCGCGCTGTCTATCTCATGTTCCGAATGCAGTTATACAAGTTCTCAAAAGGAAAATTTAAAAATCCACAATATGATTCACAGAACAGAAAAACCTTTTTCATGTCCTGACTGCAAATATTCGTGTTCTCAAAAGGGATACCTAAGAAGTCACTTGCTGACTAATAGTGGAGAAAATTCTTTTTAAAGTTCTGACTGCAACTCTTCATGTACTACGAAGTAATTACAACTATTCATGTACTACGAAGTAAACGAAAATCTAAAAATCACATGATTACCCACAGTGGAGAAAAACCTATTTCATGTCCTGACTGCAATTATTCTTTTTCTCAAAGAAAAAAACTAAAACGGCACTTGCTGACTCACGATGATGAAAAACCTTTTTCATGTCCCGACTGCGACTATTCATGGCTACAAAACGGTATCTAAAAATTCACATGTTTACCCAAAGTGGAAAGAAACCCTTTTTCATGTCCCGAATGCAGTTATTAAAGTTCTCGACAGTGAGATTTAAAAATCCACAGCGCGATTTATAGTGGAGAAAAAACCTTGTTCATGTTCTGAGTGTGCTAGGAACTATGCATATACGAAGAGAGATCTAAAAACATCGCATATTTTCCCATAGTACAAGATAACAAATAAAACGTCACATATTTACCCACAGACAAGAAAAATCTTTTTCATGTCCCGATTGCTACTATTTATGTTATCGCAAGGGACATCTAAAAAATCACGTGTTAACCCACAGTGGACAAAAACCTTTTTCGTGTCCCGACTGCAACTAATCATGTTCTCAAAAGGGACGTCCAAGAATGCACTCGCTGATTCACAGTGGATAGTAACCCTTTTTCGTGTACTGACTGCAACTATTCATATACTACAAAGGGATATCTAAAAAATCATATATTTACCCACAGTGGAGAAAAACCTTTATCAGAAAATTTTTATTCCATCAAAATTTGAACACTGAAGAAGTTCTAAATAGTGCTAGTAAGTATGTTAGTAACGACATAATTTTGGAGGTTTAGAAAATTGCTTTTTTGATGAATGTATCCATCTACAATATTATTTAACAACGATAGCTTGAGCTGGAGAACTGCCCCGAAAAACCAAAGCGATTTTACATTTTAGGTTCTAAGAAATAAAGAACTTAAAACAATTTACCCAAACATTGACATAGCCTTAAAAATGTGCATTAAGTTTCTAATTCCCTATTTTTTATTTAAATAATTTAAAAAAACATGTTACATAACGCATTGTTCGAGCCCCCCCGTAACGCAGAGTAACATTTTACAATACCCCCTTCCCCCCCCCCCAAGTGCGTTACGTAATACTTGAACGGCCCCAAAGGTAATCACACGTCCGAAAGACGTATGATTACCTTTTGTGTAACTTTCAGACTTGTTCGTATAAATGTGATTTAGCAAACAAAAAAATTTCTCAAATTATAATACGTATTTAATTAAACGAAGACAAGAAAATCTGGAGACAGAAAAATCAGAAAAAGATATTGGTTCCACTGGTACTCGAACCCAGGGTTCGATGGAGTTTCGCTAATATTGTCTTCATTTAATTAAATATTATAATTTCAGATTTTACTCATAAAGTTAAAAATAAAAATATTCATCCTAGACTTGCAGAAAAAGTCAATAGATGCCGCGTATTAAAAATAAAATGGATAAATATTTATCCAGACACTATCTAGATAGCATTTAGTTCGGGTTGAATTTTGCAATCATGTATAAAGATAGCAGCCAATAATATGTGCGTTAAGAAAATGAAGATAATGTTGGTAGTTCTTAGTCGAAGTATGATACAGTTAAAAGTGACCGAATTGGAAATGGGTTCCATAGCTCAGTTGGTAGAGCACTTACCATGTAAGCAAAGGGCCCTGGGTTCGAGTCCCAGTGGAACCAATATCTAATTTTTCTGTCTCCAGATTTTCGATTGAGTTTCGCTAATATTGTCTTCATTTAATTAAAAGTTAGATTTAGCTTTATTATTACGAAAAGTGAGTATTTATGTCCGGGAGACAAAAAAGCATGCAAAAAATATGCATGTAACATTTTAATTTTGTTAAAATTAAGTAATTCACGTTATTAAGTGAATGCATTATTGACAAGTTTGTACCTGTATTTATAAAAGCAGAACATGGAAAGAAATGCATTATAATGATTACACATATCCGCTAGACAAACCCTGCTTTGCCAAATAAGCCATCCAAAACCTGGGATGTATATCTTAATAAAGATGACATGCAGCTTTCGTAGTTTGAACCTCAATCCAATAATTTAAAGTAGGTACATTTGTATTTTGACGGGAATTATTTTATAAGATTGGTGCTTCCGAAAATGTCATGCCGGGACCGCACATTTGCCACTTGCCGCAAACTCCAAACCCCTACAAACGTTTGGCTTGATTTTGGAATTCAAACATCGCCATCGGCACGCTTACGAGTGCATTAGTTTGTTCTGAAGAGGCAAGCATGACGGACGTCGAGGTTGTTGCATCGGCCATGGACATTTAACCAGCCAGCGGCCGAGAATCCAAATTTGGTCGAAAGATGTTCTTACGATCGTACAGGGCGGTTCCAATGAGAAGGATGAATTATTCTCCGTACCAGCTTTTTAAAATTATATTATATCGATTTTATTTAATTAAAAATTTGCTTTAATTTATACCTACATTCAAAAATGCCGAAAGGCGTGATGATAAAACTATTAAAATATGTACATACTTTTTTTAATTATTTTTTGATCATAAGTATTTATGATTTTTCAATAATGTGTGAGCTAACTAAGAATGTAAAAAAATCTTAAATATGTATTAGTTTGTAAGACCGTAAATAAATAGACAAACTGAAGTATTTTCGTCACAAAAGACGTGCGCGAATATTTTTTTAATGATTTTATTTACTTAAACTAAAATTAAAATTCTGAAAAATAGCCTTCCCAGATAATTCATTGATTTATTTTACTGCCTTATTATATGATTTGAATGTGGTTTGTATAATACAAAATTTTGTTTGAAAATTTAACAAATCTGCCAACGACCTACAGTATAACTTTATTACGCTAAAAATATACACATTTCTCATAATTCAAAACGTAACAATTTTTCGAAATCAATTTATATTTTTTTGTGGAAAAGAGTCAATAAATAAAATTAATAAATAAAAATACGGCTAAAATTTTATTTAAAAATTACATATTTCTGGTTATTTTTATTATAAATACCTACAAAAAAACAAGTGAAAGAAAAATACATTCTAGGAATCTTAAGACATCTTCATTTGACCAGTCACTCATTTTGAAACACAACTTACGTCCGTCAGCCACCACTGCACAGACGAGACTGAATGCGCACAAACGTGTGGACACGTCGCAAACGCTTGCGGCAAATTGCCTTTGATTTGTGACAAAAAACTGACACTCGATCGGATCGGCTACAAGCACTTGCAAGCTCACGCAAACCCACGCAAACCTAGCCAAACACTCTATCCGCACATTTGCATTTGTGAAGGCTTGTTGAGGTTTGCCAAGCGTGCGGTCGCGCCATCATATTTGATTGTCTATTAGTTAAAAAATGAATACTCCGTATTATCCGTGCATCAAACTTCGACAACACAAATGTTTCGTATTATCTGTGAGGTGGACTCTATGCATATCTAATCTAATTAATCAACTACCTTTAAGCTGTTTAAGTATGATAATACGTCAAATATACATTTTTAAACTTCATCCATTGATATATATATATATAGATGAGACATTCAGTGAATAAATTGGTTCAATGGAATTGTAGGTTAGTACCTCTATTTCTGTGTGACGTATCAAAGTAGGATGGAAAAGGATGAAACCATGGGCTTGAGTAAAAGGAAAGGACGGTCTGACGGCCGAGCCTTTCGATGCGGTGGCTTCAGTTAGAATTCACTTTCCCAAAGGCCTGTTCGTGCATGTTTGAACACGAATCTCGGAGAATTATGTACGGGATAGCGCCTCTATAGTATATCTCTATGACTTCAGCAAGTCTCTAGACGCATCATTATCTTTAACATAGGTAAAAATAAGATTAACTTTCTAGGGTTAAGTTATTTCATACTAACATGTATTGCACTGCATGCCCTCAAACGATCACTTATAAGGTCATCTATGGGGTCATCGGTCGCTGTTTTCCGGAATATGTTGATTTCTCCTTTACCTAGGCAAACTCTGCATAAACAGATCGCATTATTCATTGTGAATTATCCAGAAAATGGATATTAAATTTACACGGATTAACAGAAGAAGCAGACAATCTTTAAAGATATTAAATCTATCCAAATTGCGCCGTTTTTGCTTTATTGAAGTCGAAACAATAATTGACAAACACAAATACCACTCATTGACAACTTTACTCCGTTGACAATTGACTGCAATTGACTGCAATTGACACAATTGACAGTTCATACCAGAGATTAGAGAACAGAAGCACAACAATGAACCATAAACAACAACACCGATAATCCTGACCATAGACACCTTTACAGTATTACTTGAAGAACGGCTAGGCTGTGTCCTGACCCAAGGTTTGTAGAAAATTTCTCATCAAGGGATAGAGCATGGATAGAGCGGTCATTAGCTAGAAAGTTGTGACGTGGTTTGAAGTCCATTCTCCAACGGGATATTTGAATTTATTGCAATACAAGAATGATGCCAAGCGACTGAATGCATTTGCAAATGATTTATTTATGGAGGTTGGTAATTATACTAATTATAATTTATTAAAACTAGTATTTGGATTGAATTGGAGATAATCCAGGGATTTTCTCCCCGTGTTACTCTCACGTAGAGTGGTGATTGGCTAAACATTCATGACGTAGGCGTAGCTTGCAGTCCATGTTCCACTGGGAGATTCGAATTACCCCTCAAAGGCCAGGCTTATTAGGAAAAAAACCGCGCGAAATTAGCGCCCCGGCTTTTGCTCAAATATCGTATAAAAACAAAGGAATTGTTTTTTTTGTGATTTTTTTCTGTTTGCCAGATAATGTATCTTATTATTCATATATATCACATGATAATATCATTACAGGTTTTCCCAGAATAGCTAACTTTAGCAAAAAAATAATGTAAAAATTTTCCCATTCCGGAAACAAATCGTTAAAAATATATTTATGCGAAAATGAACTGATTTCTACACAAACCTAAATAGACACCCTACGTGAAAAAAACAATACAAGGGTGTTTTCGAAGAAATTATGACATTGGTACTTTGAAAATGTAAAATATTTTCATCTTTTCAAGAAAAATTCGAAAACCAAGTGTGCACTTTCGCATTTTTTATGTCTGATTTCTTTAGTTTATGATAAAAATTCTTTCATATTTTGATAGTTTATACAATTGTTGTTACTAATAATATTATTTTGTAATAGAAACCCGTAAACAAATAATGCCAAAAATATAATTAGTCTATGACGTAAAGAATAGGGTACATGCATTATATGTAATATAGTGTTTTCAATGCATTTAATACAAGTAAAAAAAATAACTAAACTCGAATATCACACCTAAACCCCCCGAAAAAATTCATTAAATTAATTAATTCACTTTTAAAGTTGTATGAAAATTCATATATCAAAAACGAGTCATCATTGACTTGCGAGATTGTGACGTCACAACGCACCCACCTAGTCCCACGTCAAATTGTTTTTGACAGTTTTTGTTCCAGCTGCTATGCTGGTTTGAATAAGTTTGATAGTCATAATCGTTTAGTTATGCATCCTAAGCCCATTCGTTTGTGTAAAACATACATTG
Source organism: Limnephilus lunatus (assembly GCA_917563855.2). Classification (NCBI taxonomy): domain Eukaryota; kingdom Metazoa; phylum Arthropoda; class Insecta; order Trichoptera; family Limnephilidae; genus Limnephilus; species Limnephilus lunatus. The sequence continues at coordinate 41,709,960 of OU830594.1, forward strand.
TAAATACATACTATCATGACAGACAGTGGTTTTCTACAAAGACAGTCTGATAATTTGCCAAAAATCGACGCGATTATAATAGCAGTTACATGTACCTTTTCATCGCATGACACCGCTTTTTACACATAATAACATTATTTGTGACGTTTATAAATAGATTGTTTGGTGTTGAAGATGTTGTATTTGTACACTTTAGTACAATACAGTATTTATAAACGGTATCTACGGACATTTTCTTCGATAAACAAATGATCAACTGCAGACTGATTACTGGATTACGACTTGCGACTTATGACATCTGTCAAGAAGTGCGCAGTGACGTCACAAGCCAAAACCGCGCGAAAAGGGCGTTTTAGCGCTAATTTGAAAATTGAATATTCAAAACGTTATTGAAGGACTATTTCCTATCGTAAAAAAAAAATTTTTGAATATTCCAGTTTGTAATTTTTTTCTTTAATTTTTGGTAAAACAAAAAAAAAATGTGATTGTACCCTATTTGACATTTCTAGGAGAATCTTACGAACTGAATATTTATGACATTTCGTTTGCGAAATATTTCGAAAATTACATGAAAATAATGTAGATAAAACGATCTTTCTGATTATATCTCAAACTTATTCTTTCCTTAATGAATTTATATCAAAAACAATGAAAGAATGTACAGTATACTTTACCAACTTTAGCCATGTTTTGACATTGGTGAAATCCAAGATGTCCGCCGCTCCCTATACAGATGAGCTTCAAAGGTATAGACTGGCACAAGAAAACACGAAAATAAAAATTATAATATTTTTTAATTATATTTATTTCAATTTCACATACAATGAAAATACACATCATACATTTTTATAATAACAAAACATAATAATTTATAATAACAAAAACATACCAATGCAAAGATGCACAATGCATTTCACATACAATGGAAATACACATCATACATTTTTATAATAACAAAACATAATAATTTATAATAACAAAAACATACCAATGCAAAGATGCACAATGCATTTCACATACAATGGAAATACACATCATACATTTTTATAATAACAAAACATAATAATTTATAATAACAAAAACATACCAATGCAAAGATGCACAATGCACTTGTTTCAGTAAAAAAATTTATTCAAATGATGCATCGAATAAAAACCATAAATAACAAAAACATATAAACACAACATTGGACTGCCATTCGCTAGATAATCCTTCCCTATCTACTATCTAGCGAAACCACTACCAAGGGAACGGGCTTGGGAGAATCAGCGGAGAAAGAAGACCCTGTTGAGCTTGACTCTAGTCTGGTATTGTAAGGTGACATGAGGGGTGCAGAATAAATGGGAGTCGGGAGCAATTCCTCCAAACGTGAAATACCACTACTTTCATCTTTTCGTTACTTACTCTGTATATATTACTTACTCAGTACATATTTATTATATTGCAAGCCCAGTGCAACAACCCTTGAGGCAACCTAAAATTCAATTTAAACAGGGGTCAAATCCTATTTAAAAAGAGTCTTTATTATGAGACTTTACATAAGTAAAGAGCGGAATCAAATTCAATTTAAACAGGGGCCAAATCCTTTTCAAAAAGGGTATTTATTATGAGGCTTTACATAAGTAAAGAGCGGAAGCAAATTCAATTTAAACAGGGGCCAAATCCTATTCAAAAAGAGTCTTCATTATGAGACTTTACACAAGTGAAGAGCAGAAGCAAATTCAATTTAAACAGGGGCCAAATCCTATTTATTGTGTTTCATGTTGAGAATAATATTGATTTAGCTTATTAAAATGTGGATTCACGTGCTTGAGGAGGAAAAACAATCGTACCTCTTTAGATAACGAATACATATTTCAATTTAAGGCAACATAATATTACAAGCTTGAATCTAGACTGGTATTGTAAGGTGACAGACTTTACACAAGTAAAGAGCAGAAGCAAATTCAATTTAAACAGGGACCAAATCCTATTCAAAAAGATTCTTCATTATGAGGCCTTAAACATTTCTAAAGAGCAGAAGCAAATTCATTTTAAACAGGGACCAAATCCTATTCAAAAAGAGTCTTCATTATGAGACTTTACACAAGTGAAGAGCAGAAGCAAATTCATTTTAAACAGGGACCAAATCCTATTCAAAAAGAGTCTTCATTATGAGACTTTACACAAGTGAAGAGCAGAAGCAAATTCAATTTTAAAAGGGACCAAATCCTATTCAAAAAGAGTCTTCATTATGAGACTACATAAGTAAAGAGTGGAAGCATATTCAATTTAAACAGGGGCCAAATCCTATTCAAAAAAGGGTCTTTATTATGAGACTACATAAGTAAAGAGTGTAAGCAAATTCAATTTAAACAGGGGCCAAATCCTATTCAAAAAGGGTCTTTATTATGAGACTACAGAAGTAAAGAGTGGAAGCAAATTCAATTTAAGGCTTCGTTACCGGCCCCAAAAAGAAGAAGATGGAGAGATACGAAATAACTAATGTTAGAGGAGCGCGCTTACATTTACAGCGATAATATCGATGCGAAAATTGTGAGAATCTTTAATTAAACACGGCTCGTTTAAAATAAAGCAAAAATCTTTTGGGGCTGTCTAAAACGGTATTTAAAGAAACACTGTGATTTTTTTCATACATATAACTTGTAAAATAACGGAAACAGGCTTGAAAATAAAAAAAATTTGGAGCATACTTTGCGATTTTTTTCTATCGAGGGAATTTCATACAATTTGCGTTTCGGCGTGGGGAATGGATAGATATTTTCTTAAAAAATTAAAATATATTTTTTTAAGAGCTTCAAAACTTCAAATGTTTAAGGGAGGTTTGCAATAAATCGGTAGAAATTCGGATAGCGGCCTCTTAACTGCAATTCAAGTTGCAATGTTTTACTAAGCTACGTCACGCATTCGAAATTTTTTTTCAGTTTTTTTACTGAAGTTACCTTGTTAATGCATTTTCTATGAACCTTGGTCTGTATGAGCTAAACTTGTTAAATACATTTTCAAAATGGAAAAATCAATATTTGCAGTGATAATGTAGGATCGAGATTATTAGCGCCATAGACATATGAATATTAGTAGACCTGCCCTAAGTGATAAAAGCGTATTATTTCCCCCTCCCATTGGAAACATTCCATTGGAACCGGCTGGGATCGAGCATGGGTTCGCGTTAATCTAAAAAATGTGACGTCATCATTCTTCTGCGAGCCAGCGTCGAGCACTCATCGGTACATTTTACGAAATAACACGGTAAAAACAGTGCTTTGTGTTTTGAAAACGTGTAAAATAGAAGTGAAAAAGAGAATAAACCCAATTGTCGTGTTACATTCCATAGGCAAGCATTATTTTAGACTATTTTAAGCTAATTCAGATCGCATAATATGATCGTTTTTCAAAATCCACTATCACTCGAGATAGAATACATGAGATCATTTTTACTGGGGTAAGTAAATTATGAAACATTTGTAAAAGTGTCTTAGCTGAATACCTCAGCAAAATATTGAACTCGACCTTATAGGCGACCTTTCTTTGCTCATTTAGACTTCGCAAAGGTCTATTCATTCAAAAGCAGAGTTTACTTTTAAGAACTAAATGGTGATATTATAGTGCGAGATGCCTGTATACTGTCAGATTGAGTTTTGACGAATCACATATCACAAAAGCCACCTTTCAGCTCTTCGTCCCGCTGCAGTTGGTTTCTACCCCTCACCTTTCTGTTCTGGTCTATTAATATTCATATGTCTATGATTAGCGCCAAAAATGTATTGCCTTTGAGGACATTAAAATTTTCAAATTGAAAGTCCCGTTTAGTAAATTGTCATGACAAAGAAAGTGTTGAGAATAATTGTATGCATGCAAAGAGAATAATTGTATTCATGCATATACCCCTTCCCACCCCTTCCTTCGTTCATCACATATTCCTAATTACACTATACGTAAGTACTATTTTTTTTTATTTAGTAACTTTACATTTTAATTTGTTTACATGATACGTGTTAGAAAGTCACGCCACGAAAACTTATTGACTCACCAACATACTCCACTACTCCTTCCAGAACTTTATATAGCTTTATCTAACCTCATAGAACTTTCCAGAACCTTTTATGCTCACCGAAATACTCCGCCACTCCCTACAGAATTATCTACAGCTTTATCGAACCTTCTAGAACCTCTCGGAACATTCTAGACTCACCGACGTACTCCGCCACTCCTGCCAGAACTTTCTACAGCTTTATCAAATCTCCTAGAACTTTCCGGAACCTTCTAGACTCACTGTCGTACTCCGCCACTCCGCCATAACTTTTTATAACTTTATCAAGGCTTATGAAACTGTCCGATACCTTCTAGATTCATCAACATACTCCGCCACTGTTCCCAGAATCTTCTACAGTTTTATGTAACCTTATAGAACTTTCCAGAACCTTTTAAACTCACCGACATACTCTGCCACTCCTTCCAGAATTTTCTACAGCTTTATCGAAATTTCTAGAACTTTTCGGAACCTTCCAGACTCACCGATATACTCCGCCACTCCTTCCAACCCCCCCCCCCCCCTCCCCCCTGCTTTATAAAAGGACAGGTGAGCTACCCAGTGAGGCCGACATTTATTTATTTATTGAAAAAAATAAGAAATACATGAAAACATAAGCTGCACATCTCACTAGGGCATTCCTGTATCGAGATATGCAGTTTTACAATAAAGTAATTAAAAAAAATAAAAAAGAAACATACATATACCTAAACTTAAAAGAAATATAATAATAAACCTACAAAAGAAGCACTGAGTACAGTTATTTAAACATTACTAATTAATAAATATTACAGCTGGGCAGTATGCTCATTGTTGACAAAAATAACATTATACTGTAAACTAAATATTAAAATATGTAAATACAAGGTACCTGTTGTGGCTTACCAGATGCAATAATAGGGTGATCATAATAAACAATTATGTAATAAATTTATATAGTTTATGAAATAAATATAATATATTAAGTAAATATGTAGATATTATTAAATTAAACAAATAATATAATATAATATAATTATGAGTAAACAATAATAAACAATTTAATAATAATAAGTAAATAAACATAAGTAAATAAAGTACATAATAATTATGAGTAAATACTAATAAACAATTATAATATTGTATAGTAAGTAAATTATGATACGAAAGAAGTAGATAATAGTAAGTACCTAAATACTTATAACAATAAGCAAATTAAAAAGTACATAACAATCAGCGCCGGATCTGCCATACGTTCAAAAACGTGCAAAAAACCTGGCGCCAACTCCGAAGGGGCGCCGTGAGAAAATAAATACTGTATTAAAATTTTGTTATAATATTCCCTGAATCGTTTACAAATTACCCATAGTACGAAATAATTATTACGCTCTAGCAACACTTTCCAAAGAAACAGAATGCGCACGCATCAGGTTTCCATAAATCTTTTACGACGAATGGGTGCGATCCAAATTCAATAACCAATCACAGCGCAGTTTTTTTGTTCCTGTGAATCAAACAAACCGACTTGCGCCTTTCAAAATGCTAACAATTTTTGTTAGTGTGTCGTCCATACGCTCGTTATTGTTTTATTTTGTACGATTTAAGTCTCTATGAGACTCTATGAGAAGGTAGTTAAAGACCATTTTCTTATGAAATCTTCAGTAAATTCCATTATCAAAAGCATCGCACGGTTTGCAGGATTTCCAGGTTGCAACGTGTTGACAGTTTCATCATTGATTTGACATATTATTTGAAGTTCGATGTATAATTAATATGTTTTAGATTTGTTGGATTTGTTATTTTACGGTGTCAGTGTAAGCGTCTTTCGTAAGCCGTTGATACCATACGTCAGTGTTTAGTGTTTAAATGGTGTTTGTTCGCTCAACACAGGGGAAATGCAAGGTACAAATTTGAGGTTATATTCTTATTAGATTTTAGAGCTAGTCAGAAGCTGTAGATGCTATTCTTGTGTTGTACGTTGCCATGAGAACGATTTGTATTTGCTTTTTCTATTAATATTCGCGTTGGGTATATACATAAACGCAGTAAATCTCAAGAATGTCTAATGGATCTAGTTCAGCGAAACCACCCACATTGTCTCGTAACCTATATTTTAAAGCATGGCACGGGTACAAACAATTCGTTGTATTATTTTAAAGCATAACTCACAAAAAGAGTTTTTTCCTAAAATAATTAAAATAGCACCATAATTTTATGTTTACCTAATAGATTCAGAGAGTATAGGGCTCCTGGCGATTCTCTCTTTAAAAAAAAACGAGTGTGAGAGCTACCGCCAGGTCACTTGGAAAAGTTACACCCTTTATATGTCTTGATTTTATTTGATAAATTAGTGTAAAAAAAAAAAATTGTGGTGAACGAATTTTTAATCAAAATAAAAAATTAGGGGGGGGCGCCATCGGTACCTACTGCACAGGGCGCCAAATTTCGTAGATCCGGCCCTGATACACAGTAATTAAATATGGATTGTATCAAATATAGCTCGCAGCGATGTAATACAATTGTATCAAGCAAGCTCGCAGCGATGTAATACAACGGAAAGAACCAAAATATCGAGGTATGTACCTACCGTCTCGCCCGTCTACAGGTATATGCAATAAAGCAGAAACTCAGCGATATAGCGAAACTTCGCTGGTAACTACCAGTCCTCATTATACTATTTACCATGATGTAAAACGATTAACGTTGATTAATTATTTCACTAGTCAATTGTACGAACACACCCCATCCCGTTCATTTACACTTATTATTTTGTTACCATCAATATATAATAATTTTTTATCACAACGTTTCAGCGGTTGCAAACATTCTGCTTTATATTATCAAATCACTGTCAACTTATTTCCATACACACCTATCTATTTAACTACATTGATAATAGTTTTTAATTTTAATAACATATTATTGGAACGCTGTTTGCTATTCTACATTCAACTAACTTTTAATTATGTTTGATTTACCTTGTGATATTAGTAACCATTCAGGTATATTCTGTAACTCGAATATTATTGATAACTTGAATAATATAAAAAACTATAATTGGGGCTCTAAAGATTATACATCAGAACATAAGAAGCATATCTAAACTTGACGATTTCCTAATTTTCTTAGATCAATTTAATAACGCGTTCGATGTAATAATCTTATCGGAGTGCTGGATAAATAAAGAGTACACCTCAAAAACAATTCAAAATTACTCAGAATATCACACTAACATAATTCTAAATAAATCAAGTGGAATTGTAATTTACATCAGAGACGGTCTACAAGCACAAGTCGATTAAATATTACTACCACAAGCAAACTGTATGAAAATCGTATTGAACAATAACTTATGTATTTTCGCAATCTATAGGTCACCCTCTTTCCAAAATATTGACACTTTTTTGAATTCTCTACAATCTAACATCAACAGTTCAAAACAATTAGAACGGCAAATAATTTTAGGCGATTTAAATATTAACACGATCCCCGAGTACCACCGTCAATCCGAAGATTATCTGTGTCTGTTAACGGAAAATGGGTTCATGCAAACAATTAACAGCCCTACTCAGTACCGGATTATCCTTTAGGCAGAGTAGGCAACTGCCTAGGGGCCCCGCATCGGCTGGGGGCCCCGCGCCCCGAGAAAAAATGGTATGATATGACTGTCAATGGTATGAGAACAGGGCTCAAGTAAATCTTGTCTTGACCACATTAACGATAAAAAAAATTAAACATTGCGACTCATTTGTTATTCACACCACAATTTCTGACCACTACACTACAGCTCTCTGTCTTAAAAATAAGCCTCCCACCGCAGTCAAAATTAAATACATACCTCGAATAAACTACTTCAATCTACTTGAGGACTTAAATTCAGAAAAATGGGAAAACGTTCTAGACCAAAGAGATACTGACTCAGCAATGACAGAATTCATCACCAAGTTACATGATTATATAGCCAAACACACTAGTAAGAAACTCATATCTAATAAACAATTAAAACTTACACCATGGATCACCCCTGGCCTTGTCAAATCAATTCATAGAAGGAACCAACTACACAAAAAGGCGAAAAGTAGCCCAGAGAATAATATATTACCCGCTATAAAAAGTATAGGAACTTTTGTAAAAAAATAATCATTTCAACTAAAGAAAACTATTTTAAAAACATTATTTACGAAAATAATTATACACCAAAAGGCTATGGGAAGCATTTCGCAGTATAACTAAAACCAAAATCAATAAATCATTTGAAATTAAATCACTAAACATTGATAACACTATCACATCAGACCTAAAAAAGATAGTAAACTTTGCAAATAACTATTTCACGTCAGTGGGAACCACTTTGGCCAAAAAAATTCTCGATAAAATTAACACAACTGAAACTGATCTCGCTAAGAAAACTGGCTGTAATCTCGAGCATAAAATAGATAATATTCGAACTACGTCACACGAAGTGATGAAAACAATTGACGAACTTAAGTCATCCAATGCGTGTGGCCCAGATAAGATCTCTACAAACCTGTTAAAAATTATAAAATCCGCCATAGTATCACCCATAACGTTCATTTGTAATCTAAGTTTTAACTCTGGAAAATTCCTCAATCATTTAAAACAATCAATTGTTATTCTTCATCACAAAAATGGGGATAAATCACAGATCAACAACTACCGACCTATTTCTTTGATCAACTCTGTGTCTAAAATTATTGAGAAAATTGTTAAGAATCGGCTCACCCTATACCTAGAAAACAATAACATCCTTTCCAATAGTCAATACGGTTTCCGTCCAGGTTTAGGCACTGAAAATGCCATTGCTAAATTGACAAAAATTATCTCTAATAACATAGATAGAGATACAAAATGCATTGCGCTCTTCCTGGATCTAGCCAAAGCATTCGACACTATCTCTCATAAAATCCTGTTGAATAAACTACAGCGCATTGGTATACAAGGTCAGCTCTTCAATTTGTTGTGTAGCTATTTAGATAACAGGAGCCAAAGAGTGCTTACCAACGACACTATAAGCGATTCAGCTAATATTAAATTCGGTGTACCCCAAGGAAGTACTTTAGGACCACTTTTATTTAATATATATATAAATGATCTATGTAACAGTTCCTTTGCCGACCACATTATCACCTTTGATGACGATACAGTTTTATTATTTGAAAGCAAAAACTGGAATGATGTTCACAGTAAAGCAGAAGTGGGTTTAAATAAGGTTAAACAATGGTTAGACAATAATCTCCTCACGCTTAACTTAGATAAAACCAAATTCCTCCGTTTCAGTGCAACACAAGCAGGAAAACAAAAAGAAATACACAACATCCTTATACACCATTGTAATGACCAAACCACTTGTAAATGCTTAAACTTAGAATGTGTCGATAGCATAAAATATCTTGGAATCATGATAGATAAATCTCTGAGATGGGACGAACATATAGTCTCAACTTCCATAAAGATCAGAAAACTTACTCATCTATTCATGTCTGTTAGAAATATTCTTCGCGTAAAAGATCTGAAACAAATGTACCATGCCTTGTGCAACTCATTGCTAGAATATGCTTCCTTGGGATGGGGCGGCTGTTCCAAAACAATAATGGATCCTTTAACAAAAGCACAAAAATCACTTCAAAGGGTCATCCTTAAGAAACCCTTCAGGTATCCCAGTGATCTATTATTTGAAGAGATACGAGTTCTTGATGTACGGTAACTATACATAAGAAAAATTATTTTACATACACCAAAACACCGACACCAATATTCATCCATTGATCATCTCCACAACACCCGCCATGCAGGGAGGAATCCAGTGGTTCCACCTACTACAAACACATCACATGCCCAAAGACAATACTCCTACTTAGGTCCTAAATTGTTCAACATCATACCCGATGCATGGAAATCGAAAAGTGCAAGCACTTTACGGAAATGGGTTAGCAATTGGCTTCTAGATATGGGGAGAGTCAAGAGCGAACATATGCTAACACAATCTCACATACCTAATATGTACTAAAAAGTTTATGTTATTCAAAAAAAAAACTTTTGCTCTGTTTTCTTATCCTTGTGATATAACGACTGTTCTTTGATTCTTGTAAAATAACGACCAGGCGTTTCAAAAATAAGTCCTGAAATTATCTATACAAATACATAGGAAATTCATATGTCATGTCATAATTATATTCTGGTTTAAATGGGTTATTTCTATTACTTACTTATGGTACTTATTAAAATTAAATAGTCATAAATACATTGGGAACTAATATGTCATATATTGGCAAATTATAAATATAAATGTGTAAATTCTAATATGCAATTGTTAATGTTCTCCAAAAAGACCTCGAAAGAATTTCAAAATTGTGATCGCCCGAAAGAAGCTATTTACCTATTCTGAAGGCAATTATTGATGTAATTAAATGTAGTAAATTTAAAATATTATATCTAAAATAAAATATAAAAATCCACAGTTCCGAACTCCTGCAACTTGCAGCGGGAGGTACCCGAAGGTACTCGTACCATCGAAACAGCGCGCTGCGGCGCATTGGAACTCGAAACATACTAAGGTGTTATTAAAGGTTATTATTGCAATTTTGCAAACCTATGATCACCTTCCTTTAAATTTTGGTTGTATACATTTTTATATTATGTTTGTATTCTTTCTTATCGTAACTTATTGATAACACATATCTCACTGTACTTAATTTTTTTTTTTTTGCTCATATCTTTATTTCATGTATATGTTTTTATTTCCATCATAACTTTATTTGTTCTAGTTTTTTTTTCTCATAAAAAAAAATAGAACAAATAAAGTGACGTATACAGAAAAAAAAAAATATATATATATATCATTTGTCATATATTGGGTATATCCCTTGTTAAAAATATTATGAACTGAATATACAATTTGGCTGTCCTGAAACGGGTATCCTTCCCAATTGGACAGACAAAGTATCATTTTCTAACGTATTGTAATATGTATGCATATAAATAAAAAAAAATAAAAATAAAAATATATATAGCTTAATTCCATAGTGATTTATGATATAAGCGACAAGATGGGTAATCCAAAACCATCACTCTCAGTTAGTATACATATTTTGACCATTTTCTTGAATAAATGTAATGTACCAATAGTTTTTATTTTTTCATTGAGCATATTATAAAGAAACGGAGCTTTATATGAAAAACTTCTTTGTCCAAAGGATGTTTTGGTATATACTTGCTGATACACTAAAGAAGAGCCCAATCTAGTGTTGCGTACTTGTTGAGATCTTTTAGCAGTGATAATGTTGTTGAAAAATTTACAGAGAGCATGTATTATGCACAAGTGCCTTATTGTCATAATTTTGCTTTCGCTATATAATAACTGTGATGAATACATAAAACTTTTCTTGAACATTATTTTTGTGCAATATTTAAAGGCTCTAGAGTAGTCTTGTGACAAGAACCCCAACAAATAACGTTATATGAAAGTATTGATTGAACAAGAGCATAATATACAGTTTTTAGTGTAACTTTGTCCAATGTATTTCTTAGAGTCTTGAAAATATAGGCTAGCTTTCTTATTTTGTTTGTTAATATAGTAATATGATTGTTCCATTTTAAATGTTTATCAATAACTAAACCAAGATATTTGATATTGTCTACTCTTTCCAAAGATTGACAATTACACTTCTGCACGCAATTAAATTGCTGAATTATATTTTAAATGTAAGATATTATATATTATACCAAATAAATAAATAAATATTGCTCTCCGTGGTTTGTGAATGACTTAAACGGGAGAATCCCGCAATAACCAATGTAGGATGTTACCAACTTTTGGGCGCCTTAACCCGGGAAAAGAAGAGATTGCTGTTTTTACTTTTGTCATTTCAGAAGTGAAAACTCTATGGGCACGTATGACAGTTTTTTTATACGTTTTTTCCCGGGAAGCACGAGATTAAGTGAAATTGTGGATAACATTTTAATAATGTTTGCTTACACACGTTAGCCCACATAAATGACCTCTTTTTTTAAACCAAAAATTACGTCTTTCACTATTGATATAATAAAAAAAGTAAAATAAAAAAATAACGTATACTAATTTAATTGTTGATTTCTGAGCAGTATAAAAATAAAATTATAGAACGATTAGGAAACATTATTTTTTTGCATTTTGCATACACGACTGCATGACTGTTACTGTAAAAAACAACATTTTATCGTCTTTAATTCGACTTTGAATTTCATTCCAGTGCAGAGATAGTGCGTTAAGTCTTCCTCAGGGTTCCCGCTTTTTCTACCATTCACTACTGTATACCACATTTTCACTATTAAAAAACAATATTTTATCGACTTTAATTCGATGAACAAACACAAGTGCGATGAAATTAACGTTGGTAGATTTAACAAAAAAGAATGTCATAAACATATACCTAGGGACTAACTAACTAATAATTTTGCATACACGACTGCATGACTGTTACTGTAAAAAATAACATTTTATCGTCTTTAATTCGACTTTGAATTTCATTCCAGTGCATATATAGTGCGTTAAGTCTTCCTCAGGGTTCCCGCTTTTTCTACCATTCACTACTGTATACCACATTTTCACTATTAAAAAACAATATTTTATCGACTTTAATTCGATGAAGAAACACAAGTGCGATGAAATTAACGTTGGTAGATTTAACAAAAAAGAATGTCATAAACATACCTAGGGACTAACTAACTAATAAGTACTAACTAACCAACACACCGTTTCCCCGCAGGGATAGGCAGAGAGGACGGACCGCCAAACAACTCGGTTTTGACACACACTCCTTGCCTCGTTCACATTCATCCATCGTATCATACATGCTCTTCTATTTTTCTGACTCTTGACATAAACCACCATAACACGGGCACCAGCCTAGCATGGTGGTCGAAAAATCCACTAATGTTACCTCAATTTTTGATTTAATGAATAAAGAAAATTTAAAAAAAATAAAAAAAAACCGACTCAAGTATCTGATTCACTTGGTCGTGCCATGTCTTCCTCGGGCGTCCCCGACTTCTTCTACCATTCACATTTGCGTCATATATTCTCCTTACACTCTTTTCCTGGTTCATTCGCTCTACACGCCCAAACCATCTGAGCGTCCCTTTCTTAAACTTACTCATTACGCTTACGTCAGCCATGCATTCACCTTGCTCCACGTGTCTCACATGATCGTACATGGTTTTACCACACATTCTTCTTAGGGATCTCATCAGTGGCGTAGCAAGGGGGGCGGGGGGGTGCAACTCAAATTTAATGCTCGTCTCGGGGAATATCTTGCAATAGTCGACCTCGGGAATGATTTCCTTCGAAATGGGTTCGCAGATGAACAGATTTTCAAATGAAATTAATTTCAAGGAAAACCATTTTCGAGTTGCACGTACAAGATTTGAAAATTGCAGAACATGTAGGTACTGCAAAGATCGGAGTAAAACCATTTTCGTGTACTGCGTATTTCTTCCGTACATTGTGATTGACGGGAACTCGTGAATGGAATTATTACCTACTAGCTTTTACCCGCGGCTTCGCTCGCATGGTATTAGTGGGAAATTACTGAATAAAGAATTTTCCCACGGTAATGAAATTTTTTTCCTTGATAAAAACCAGCCTATGTCATTTCCCATTCCTCCAATTATCTCTGTTTAAAAAAAATCACATGATACAAACAACAAATAACGATAAGACAAATAAAATTCTTGAGAATGACATTTCGCAAATAAAAATTCTATTTTAGAAAATATTTAAATTATAGAAATAGAAATTTATTAGTATTTTATTCATATTTGAATCCAGAGTAACGTAAAAAAATAACAAAATGGCAGTCCACGTCAAACGCTATGCTTAATAGCAACTCTATGCTTTTCGTTCGGACAATAAACATTTTTAGAGATAGGTAGATATTAACTACGACGCCAAAAAAGCACTCTTTTTAAGCCTAAAATTTAAAAAAAAAACATTGTTTCCAAGGTAACAATTTGTTTGACGTTTGCAATAACTCGATTTTGTTAGGGACAGAAAACGTATGATACATAATTTAATAACGCCACAGCTTATTCATAACGCCAGAGCTTACCAATATATATAGCCTTTGTTACTCGCAAATAATGTAGCTTTCGATTAGTGAAAGAATTTTTAAATTCCATTCGATATTTATTGCGTGAAAGAGTAAGGACCATAAGGACCATCCAACCATCCATATAAACTTTCGCATTTATAATATTAGTAAAAGATTGATTGTTGAAAAATTTGTTATTCTGTTAATGTTTTTTAAAAGTGTTCTAATTTTGAGGATTACGATTTTTTGTTTACAAATTTGACTATCTGGTAATATTTTTATATTTTAGGAAGGAAGTTGAAATTTTCGTTTCGAATTTCTCAAAGGAAACTTTATTGAAGGGGGGGGGGTGACACCACGCTTTTCGCCCCGGGTGCCTCCCACGCTAGGTAGGCCGCTGGATCTCATACATCATTCAGTCTACTTTCATCCATCCTCTGCCTGTTACCTCACTGCCATATTACCAGCACTCCATTATGGACGGCTTGCTTCGCTTCTTTTTTTGTTGGCGCCAACGGCGTTCAGTCCTCCATTAATGGAGTTACCTGCATTTGCCGTTCTTACAATATCTCTATCAGCCTTCCCATCTCTCGTGTTTACATTTCCCATGTGTATTACTTCCCAAATACACAAACTCATCCACCTGCTCCAATATTCACAACTATTTTATACATTGTTTTCGTACCCTCATATACCTAATCTACAAAGGCATAGAAGAGTTTCTGGTTTTTTGCAAGAAACTTCTCACTGAGCAATGAGGAAATCTTGCACATCTGACGTTTTATCCTTTGTTTCCATTCTTAAATCAATATTCTACCATACAGCTTGCCGACTGAACTAAGCAGGCTAACGGCCCTACGATTCTACATTCCATAAGTTACCCTTTACCTTTGTTTAATGGCATGATTACGGCCCTTCTCCAATCTAATGTAACCCCCTCTAAATAATTAAAAAGTCTGAACAACATGTGAGAATAATACGGCTCTCTCCTTTAAAGTATTCGGAACCTTGATCCTAACCCAGACTGGTGTCCCGAGGTTCGTAGATTTTTTTAAAATTTTCTGCGAACCTTGTTTCTGCCCCGGTGACTTTGCCCGATGATGTTTTTCTGAGAAATATGTTTTTAATTTTAACAAAAATATTCTAAAAAATATAATAATATAAATGATAGATACGTGATATATTTTCCCTCGAAATGTGGAGCTGGAGAAAAATGCTTAAAATTCCATGGAGAGCCAGACGCGCCAATATGTCCATTCTGAAAGATCTAGGCATCCTCAGAAGGCTTTCGGCTATATGCCTAAACATATTTTAAGGTTGCCGAACTGAGGACTCCAACTTGGAGAAACTCATAATCACTGGCAAAGTGGAAGAGAAAAGAAGCAGAGGAAGTATCACTAGCGTTCGGTATAGTACCTACCTACACGCCAAACATTAAGAAAAATATTTTAACTAGCTAGAGGTAATTATTTAGACTGTCATTATAGATGAAATAAGGACTGGATTTTCATACATTTTTAAAATAACACTCCTCCGTTCCTACTGTCAAAAAAAAATAATAAGATTTTTACAAAAGTAGGTACTTATATTCATAATATTGATGGTTATTTAAAAGATAACTTAAAGCACCTACCTATTACCTGATGTAGAAAAAAAATCTACAGATTCTTCCGTATTTAAATTTTATTTTGATAATATTATCGTCAAAAAATATAACGTTTTCGTTATGTAAACATTTTTTTGAATTCCTCCGTAATCTTTTTAAGTGTTTTTTCGATATTTTCTAATCTTTTACTAATTGTGTTAGTTTGAACCTCGATAGTGCTGTTTAGCTGACACATTATTAATTTGTTTTTACTCCGTACGAATAGTATTCAAAATGTCAATGTTGATGAAAAACAGTATTTACATTAGTAGCAGAGGTAGAATTATCCCCTCTTCTGTAAACTCATTCTTACAACAGAAAACTAAAATAAATCCGATGGCCGTGAATAATGCTTTCATGTCAAGTAAAAGCTTCATTTTATTAGTAGACATTGTAGACAAGTCATGTGAACCAACATATATATATATATATATTTTTTTTTTATATTGGTATGTTTTTACAATAATTATACATTTTTTTACATGTTAAACAGATTTTTAATATGAATGTAATAAAAGCCTTTCCTCACCATAAAGAGACAAGGCTCTTGTGTTTGGTGAGTGAATTCATACTCAATTATGTTATCAATGTTTTGGGAAGGTGAATAATAATATTGCAATTATTAACAATAGGTATAGTAAGATAAACTTGAGATATATCAATTGACAGATTTAAATGAAGTGAAATATTAATAATAGTAATGTAACTCTTACAGTTGTTTCAGGTATTTTTTTAATTTAATTTGAAATTTACGTTTATTTTCGATAATTTTTACTTTTAATGGGAGTTTGTCGAAATAATTTATACCAAGATACAAATAGGAATTTTGGATGTGCTTGGTATTAAATTTTGGGATTTTAATATTGTTTTGGTATCTTGCTGATATATTGAAATGTTTTTTTTAGCTGTATTTCTTTGAAAGTTTGTAGTACCTACCTATTGAATATTTTTTATATAAATTGTCTATTGTAGATACCTACTTTGAATATTGAAAAGATTTTTTATGTATAATGTATTATATTACCTACATATAATCAGCGTGAAAACCGTATAATGCTAGATGTTATCAGCATTATTATTATTATTATTTCCATGAATATTTATAAATATTATTTAATAAGTATTCATGATATCCCCTTTGTCATTGTCAGTGTGGACATCCTAAGATTGTAATTGTTTTTGTGTTTAATTCGTAGAACTCCATTTAATTTATTTTAATTTAATTTAATAATGTTTTTAAGTTCTGCGAGTATTTTAGTTACATTTTTATTTATTTTTGGGACAGCGGTTTCGGCTTAAAAGACCATTTTCAAACTGTCTGAACAGTTTGAAAATGTTTTTGGTAAATATTTACAAAATAGGGTAGTACCGGGAATAATTTGAATTAGGTAGTTTCGTTATAATAATATTATTGTCTATATATCGTTTCTAACCACTGGTTACATGAATGCTTTTGTATTTTAGATTGGCAGTGCCTATACTGCCTATTATTTTCGAATTGCGTCGGGGTCCCACAGATATTATGGCAAACAATACACAATGAGTAGGTACCTAAGGATTTTTCGCGTTTATGAAATCGAACAAAAAAATGATAAACATGCTTTGTTTACCGTTTCCGTAAATTGGAATACGTAGGTACTTCTTATTATTATCTAACTGACACAAAGTATTTTTTCCGTTTAAAAGTGCGTATTTACCGTCGTAATTAATATCGTAGCGGTCCTTGAAAAATAACATTTCGCGTTTTTAAGTTAAACAGTTAACAAAATTATTTTTCAATTCCGTTAACTGAATTACTCACTTCTAACTATTATCTAACTATTACAATTTTTAAAAATATGTAAAGTATAAGTAAATTAAGCATGTCCCTATTTTGTAAACATTCACCATGTTTTTATTTGGTTGAATACTTTAGAGATTGATTAAAAAATAATAATAAGCTAACCATTTCTTTGCTTGATGTCCCCTCAGTATTTTCAAAGTTGAACAAAGATAGTTACGATTCATTTTCTGCACTGTCGGATGATGCTGACGATGAAGATAAAGAACTCAGGCTTAATATAGTTCAATACACCATAGGGTTTGGAAGAACAGGACTGGATAGATTGGTAATTAGATGCCTGTAATATTATAACATTAAGGTTTAGTGGGACTATTAATAAAAATAATAAAAACCGGATAAAGATAGTGAAAGTTTTTGGTAAGCCTCTAAACAAATTCTGTAAATTAATAATTAAATTTAGAAAGAATTCGAAAGTTTATGAAATATTCCAGAAATAAAACATTAATTTATTCATGAAATTAAAGCACACACGCCTTGTCTTATGGTAGCGCCACACTGCGGCCAACTTCCAACTTCAAACGTTTGGACGATTGTGTGGAGGGGTAGTTCGTGCGTTGGAAGTTCGAGTTGGAAGGTTGGAGTTTGAGTTGGCCCTGGATCGCCTGCGAGGTGATCGGCGATGGCTCGTTCGTGCGAGTTGGCCCAAAACATCAGTCTACGCAATATTATTACGGGAGAGTTGTACAAAAATTGTTTGAAAGTGTTATTTTTTTAGCTTTACGAATCGAAATCAATATTATGGAAACCGAAGCACCGCCTGCACAATTGTAGGCAACTGATAAGATACGGCACCTAATCAGCTGTTCGACGTCCGCCATTTTGGAGTTCGGAATTCGGAGTTGGAGGGTTGGCCGCAGCATTACACGATCGGCCAACCTCCAACTCTAAACTAAGTTCGGAGTTGGAAGATTGGCTTTGGTGTGGAGGAAGCATTACAATATCCATTGTAGTAAAACTAACACGGCGCTTTGACTGAATATAACGACTTGTCACTAGAAGGAACTAAAAGCAACTGGTAAAATAATGATCGTTTATCTAATTACAAAGTCTGAATTCAGTCATTGGTACAATTTCGTGTAACCACATTAGGAATTAATCGTGTGCCAATTTGAAATTTCATTGTTATCCCTTTTTAAATTCGCTTTTAAAGATATTGGAAATTCCATTTGACTTTAGTCTAGCTAGGTTGTTTGAATCAATTCACTGTGCGATTTGTCCCCCAACACTTTGTGAACTAATTCTCATGGAAAATCTGCTTTAGCTGAACTGCAAAGATTACGGAATGCATTACTGTAACTTTAAAAATTATTCCAACATACCTAAATCATTTAGGCGGTCTAGGGACAAATGTTGCACTAGGTCAATATTTATGTCTTAGCAAAATTATCAAGGCTACCGGGTGCATTTTATTTCATACTAGCCGGGTTACCCAGCTTCGCTCGGGACAACATAAGATAGTGTCTGGAATGTTTCACATTGATGTTACCGATTCCCTATTCTCGAACATTCCAATATTCTGACTGGGGTGTCCGGCTTCGCTTAGGGTAGAGGTTCCGCACCCACTTTGGGAACCTCTACCCTGGGGTGCCGCGGACAGAAGTCAGGGGTGCCGCGAGGCGCCCCTGATGTCTCTACTAAAAATCAAAATTGACATGAACGAATACAAACATTTTATGGAATGGAAAATCACCCGCGAGGCCGGTCCGCGCTCTGGGAATGGATTGGGTGGGAGGCACAGGAGTGGGGATACGGCTGTGGTGCTGCGCTCACAGCGGCCGCGTGCCGCATTCACTTGAAGTTTTTTCATTCAAGATTTCATCATTCAGAAAAAACTACATGTGTGGAAGAGAAAAATGGGTGATGATGGAGGCAAAGATTGTTTTCCAATATTGCAACAGTACATGGCCCATAGCGGAGTTAAGGTTTCAAATAACTTTCTACCCTTTTCACAGAGCACCTATCACAGTTAACGGACTGGTTTGCCAAGTACTTCGCAGAAGACCAAGTGGAGAAGTTTGTATGGATCCAAGATCCATTCCGTGCTCAAGCTCCCCAAGATTTTACTACGCAGGAAGAAGAAGATTTAATTGACCTCTCGACCGACAGCAGCCTAAAAATGAAATACGCTTATTCGGATTTGACGGAGTTTTGGATATCAGTCAGAAATCAATATCCGATTCTAAGTGGAAAAGCTGTAAGGGTCCTCATTCCCTCTGCTACTTCATATCTGTGCGAAGCTGGATTTTCAGCGGTTGTGGTTATAAAGAGCAAATATCGCTCAAAAATAAATGTGGAAAAAGAAATGAGGAGTAGCTGTATCAAGCCTTATTCCCCGGTTTGAAAAATTGTGCAGCGAGCTGCAGGCTCACCCGTCGCAAACGGTTTTTGTACTTGTATTATGTTTGCATTTTCATTGTAAGTTTTCCTATCAATAAATGCACTTGTACGAGTTGTATTATTCAGTGGGGTAGGTAAAAAATTGATCCACCGTCCTGGGGGGGGGGGGGTGGCTACTAGAGTTTTGTGCTCTTGGGGGTGACACCGAGGCTACCACGGATAGACATTATACGACAAAATTCAAATTTTCTAGGGGTGCCGCGACTTGGAAAAGTTTGGGAACCCCTGGCTTAGGGAGTTAATGTGATATTGAATTGATGTTCGATTCCACGGCCGATCTTGCTTTATACATATATCCCATATGGGTAGCCTCATACAAAAAAGACTTTAAATGTTCCAGAATAATGTCCCAGATCATTCCACAACATTCGGGAGTGTTCTGGAATGTTCCACAATGATCTGGGATGTTCTGGTATGTTCCTGAACGTTCCATCCTATTCCAGAACATTCCACAACGTTCCAGAATGTTCCGGGATGTTCTGGAATGCTCAAGAATACTCTGGAATGTTTTGAACTGTTCTAGAAATTTCAAGGGGGTGAAATTTCCAGTCTTTATATCTTTAAAAGCACGCCCTTCAGGTAAAACGGGAACTTTTTTCATGGATGGGGGATAGAGGACTACCACGATATCTCCCGTTATCGTCCCGGGACTCGTCTTTGAGTTTTAGCGGCATGCACAATGCACAAAATGCACTTGCACACTCCATCCCTCCTTCCAGAACTTTCTAGAGGTTTATCGAGCCTTCTAGAACTTTTCAGAACCTTCTAGACTCACCGACATACTCCGCCACTCCTTCCAGGACTTTCTGCAGCTTGATCGAACCTTATAGAACTTTCTGTAACCTTCTAAACTCACTGACATACTCCGCCACACCTTTCAGAAATTTTTAGAGTTTTATCTAACCTTATTGAACTTTCCAGAACCATCTAGACTCACCAACGTACTCCTGCCAGAATTTTCTACAGCTTTATCGAACCTTATAGAGATTTCCCGAACCTGTTAGACTCCCCTATATACTCCGGCGCTCCTTCCAGAACTTTCTACAGCGTTATCGAACCTTCTATAACTTTTCGGAACCTTCTAGACTCACCGACGTACTCCGCCATTCCTTCCGGACTTCTTACAGCTTTATTAAACCTTCTAGAACTTTTCGGAACCTTCTAGACCCACTGACATATTACGCCACTCCTTCCAGAACTTTTTGTAGCTTTATCGAACCTTATGAAACTTTCCGGAACCTTCTAGAATCACCGACATACTCCGCCACTCCTTCCAGAACTTTCTACAGCTTTATCGAACCTTCTAGAACTTTTCAGAACCTTCTAGACTCACCGAAATACTCCGCCACTCCTTCCAGGACTTTCTGCAGCTTGATCGAACCTTATAGAACTTTCCGTAACCTTCTAAACTCACCGACATACACCGCCACTCCCTCTAGAACTTTTTGCAGCTTTATCGAACCATATAGAACTTTTTGGAACCTTCTAGACTCGCTGACATATTCCTTCACTCCTTCCAGAACTTTCCAGAGTTTTATCAAATCTTCTAGAAGATTCCGGAAATTTTTAGAGTCTTCTTAGAACTTTCAGCGCTTATATATTCAAAAGCACGCCATTTAGGTAAAAACGTGTACCCTTATTCCCTAGGGGGATAGAGATCTACCACACCATATAACTCCCTTGATCGTACCGGGATTCGTTTCTGAGGTTTTGCGGTCCGCACTTTTTTTGGACTTTCTTTTGTAATATACATATATTGATTATAAGTATTTCATATTATATATTTATTTTATATGAAATACTTTTGCGTTTTATTTCATATTATTGGTATTTCACATTATTTCATATTATACAGCCATATTCCAGTTCCAGCTTCAGGTCCTCGTCATCAGGATAAATGAACAGTACTAGTTAAGACAAATGTAATGATCCCAAACTTGATGGGTTTACTAATAGGCAATCCAGGGTATCGTCTCATACCTTCGAACTCCGTCATCAGAGTAGCTCAGTAGTTCCAGCATACATTTGTTTTTCAAATATGAGGTCACTCATATGTTTGAAAATAAAGTAAATACCCATTATGCGTCTAAGATCCCTACCGGAGCTAACAATAATAATAAAAAGAGCTGATGACCTTGAAATGCCTGAACAGATTTTCACGAATTATAGCTAAGAACCATCTCGATCACTTCAGCTTTCAAACAACAACAAAACCCCCATCGTAATCGGTCAATTCGTTTAGGAGCTACGAGATCACAGACAGATACACACACACAAACAGACACACAGAAAGTCAAACTTATAACACCGCTCTTTGCGTCGGGGGTTAAAACCCTTTGAATGGCAAGAGACCATATTTGTCCCAACGGACATAGGTCTCGTATAAAACGCTGTAACTAACTCCCTTACTATAATAGAGAGTAATATCTTCTAAACGGTGTTAGAAAGGGAAAATACCACGCTTTATATTTCAATCTAAAAAAAATTGCCACCAAAAAAGTAAAATGTTCACTTTTATGTGTACAAAGTTTTGAATCGCAAATTGAAAAAATAATTTGAAACTTCGGGAATTTTTTATAAATTATTTTTACATAGAGCGATAAAAAGTGAGATTAAAATATGTGTTTGTTATACGTTTGTCTAATAAAATATGTATGTGTTTTATTTATTTTTTTATTATCAGTAACTTAAGTTAGAAAAAACGCAAAATGAGCAATTTTTAAAACTTTGTTATGTTTGTATGCAAAAATTTTATAATTAAAAAAATATATGTTCATTTCGAATTACACAATTTAAAAGTGTATTTCATCGCCTTTCTAAAACAGTTTTTAGTTTTTGAATGTGCTCAGAAATATTCCAAATATTTGCATTTTATTGTAAAGCGAAAATATTTTTACCATCTGAAAAAAATGCCAAATTTTTGAAGGGTTAAAAATAGGAAAAAGCATTGTTTTCACACTAATTATAAATATTTTTAAAACGTTCTATCCATGTGTGAAATCTGTGCATAAATTTAACGATTGTTTTCAGATTGAAGAAATAAGGAACATTGATATAATTCGCGTTCTAATACCAGCATTGACAGCTTTGATGGATCAGGTGAAGGATAGTGAGAAAGCTTTTTATTTAATCGACCATGGAATAGTTCCCCGGTAAGTTATTCATTTTGAGACAAATATATCGATGTACTATGTACTGGCTTTTAAATGGGGGTTTGTAAAGTTAAAAACCTTAGGGTTCATATTTTTCGTCCTGCTTTTTACCTTATTAGCTTTTTATTGTTTTTCCATTTGCTATGATTCGTGGTTCGGCTCGCAGTTCGTTTCAAGATGGACGCGTAATGTAATTCTATGTAGGACTAAATCAGCGTGGCTCTATAGAAAGCAACAAATCCACAAATTAAAAAGGAGTATTTGTGCTCATTGGCCCCTGCAAGGGGGGGGGGACAAGGGGGGAGGGGGGGGTACTTGCCCCCCCCCCCCCTCGGATTGATTGAAAAAAGTCAAATAATGTTTCTTTTATTTTAAATCACTTCAATTCAAGTGTGCCCTTCATTACTACAGTTTCCTGTCCGTTTGTTCACCATACAAATACGCTATAGTAAATTAAAACTACATTAAAACATTACTAAAAATATTTTGCCCCCCCTAGAAATTTTTCTGCGTACCCCCATGTTTGAGTTTCTTTTATTAGTCTAATAAATAATGAAGTTTGTGAATATTCGTAAATAAGGTCTGGTCCAGGTTGCATTCTCCGAGAGCTTCAATAGCACATGTTGGTCGATTTAGTTCAGATTCGTCCAGCCATTTTATCTCCCACTTTTCTAACTCAGCTTTTACAGTCTTTTTAAAGAGCTCAAAGTAGTCTTCTTGCAATATTACACACAGGCGGAATTAAAATGTTGAGAGATAATTTTTTTTTTTTTATATGAATACCGCACAAGAGTCCCGACTGCTCCCGTCTGAAGCCAGTGAGGCTAGGTATGGCATCCCCAATTGGGGTTTGTTGTGAAGCTGAAGGTAGTGGGGAGGGGAAGGAGATAGGGAAGAGGAAGGTAGGGAAGTACCTGGCTATTCACATCTAGTCACCAAACACGGCTAAAGCCATTTCAAGCAACGTTTCAATTCTGAATGGTGGTCTTACACCAGGGCGATACTGAGAGTATCTTCCACTCTGGAACGTGCCGCAAATATACTATACAGTTATATAGTTATACAGGTATATTAGTTTTAATTAATAAATTGTGAAATAACAAAAA
This sequence comes from Limnephilus lunatus, assembly GCA_917563855.2. Taxonomy (NCBI): domain Eukaryota; kingdom Metazoa; phylum Arthropoda; class Insecta; order Trichoptera; family Limnephilidae; genus Limnephilus; species Limnephilus lunatus. Next base: position 41,734,200 of record OU830594.1, read on the forward strand.
TTAATCAAATAAAATTTATTTGCCTCGCCGGAATTCGATCCCGCGAGCTTCGGTGTGCGAGTCAAGAGCCTTACCGTTGGACTACGCCAGCCGTCTATGGATGTCCATAATGTGGATCTATGATTTTGGAATCTCGAACGAAGCAGATCATCATTATTATGTAATTGTAGGCCAGTTGATGCATGCAACTGAAATAATTACAGAACTTGAATAGAACTTACACAGAACGTGAAAATTAACTTAAAATATTTGGTGAATTCCTCAATTTTTTTTAAACAACCCCTCCTTACAGCAAAATCATTTGAAATGACTGATCTCAGCAAAGAATTAGCCTTTGATGATGTTTCATAATCCATGTCACTGCTTTACTCCAAGAAGTTTATCGACAATAGCTTTATAGATTTCCTTGAATCTTATCAACCCATCATGATTCTTAATCCAACGGATCTCACCTCTTATACACTAAAACACGATATGTTATTAATAAGCTTTCTTCCGCGGTCACGCTGTAAAAATGCATTGAATGTATTTTACATCTGGCAACGTTGTATATGGTCATAATTTACTTGGTAAAAATGGTTGTTTTAATTCTTTTCCGCAAGGGGCATTATTGGCGCGCCTGCGCATTTGTACTCCGCTGCTCGCACTGAAAAAACAGTTTGGTACCTATTAGACTAGGAGACGAGGTTGGTAAACCCTACGTCATCGAGTACACGGATGAAACTACTTTTTAGTGATAATGGACACTTAGAAAACCTTTAAAAAGCTGGTCTGCCGGTGCGCATCTTGGCAGGAGCCGCGCTGCCATGGAAATAGTCAGCGTTTTTTTTTCGAAAAAATTACGTCATCGAGTACACGAACGGGAATGGTGTCATATGATAAAGGTCGATTAGAAAATGAGAAAAAAGCAGGGCTGCCAACCGGCAGCCTGGCAAGTTCGCAGGCAGCCGGCGTCAAAGTGGGGTAAAAAATAGTAATTTTTACGTCATCGAGTACACGAATGAAACTAATGAATAACTATAGTCCAGATCATTCCGTTTAAGAATTTCTTGGTCTGCCGACCAGCAGCCTGGCAAATTTTTGTGTACGATTTTTTTAAGTTTTTTTTTTTTTTAATTTTTCGTTTATTTTTATTATTATTTTTATTTCATTATATTTTTAAGAACTTTGAATGCCATATTTTAAAAATATGAACGATAATGATAAAAAAAATAATTTGAGAGTACCGAGTGTACCCATCCGTCAGGTGAGCCGTTCGACGCCAAACCACTTACGAAACCTGTCGCGGTGCCCCTCACCGCTGTCGCGTGTCAATATTATTGTACAAATTTATAATATTAACAGTCCTTTTAAAATTGCCTAATAGTCCATAGTAGTTGGAAGTTCGAAAAACCAACGCACCAACGCACCATCGCTGTAAGAGCTGCGTTCGTCCGTAAAACGACGGAAATTTCTGAAACCCCGTTCGTTTCAAATCGGTTTTGCTTGCCCTGCTGCACCGATTACATCGAATACAAAATCGAAACCAGCAGCCAGGCAGTTTTTTGTGTACGATTTTTTAAAGTTTTAATTTTTATTTTTAATTCTTAAATAATTTTTTTCAATATCTTTATTATTATTTTTATTTCAATATGGTTTTAAAAATTTAGAATGCCAAATTTTAAATAAAATAAGTGGTAATGATAAAAAAATTAATTTTCGGTATTCCGAGTGTACTCATCGGACGGGAGAGCCTTTCGACGCAAAACAAATTACTGGAAACTGGCCGCGGAGCTCTTCGCCGCCATCGCATGCCCATATTATTATACAAATTTATAAAAATAATATTTTTTTAAGATAACCTAATAGTCCATAGTGGTTGGAAGTTCGAAAAACTACCACACCGTCGCCGTAAGAGCTGCGTTCGTCCGGAAAACGACGGAAATTTCCGAGCCTCGTCCGTTTCATATCGGTTTCGCTTGCCCTGCTGCATTGATTACGTCGAATGCAAGATCAAAACTAATTAAAAGCTGTAGTATAGATCATCCCATTCATGACTTCTATTATCTGCCGACCAGCAGCCTGGCAGTTTTTTGTGTACGATTTTTTTAAATTCTAATTAATTTTTTAATTAAAAAAATATATTTTCAATATCTTTATTATTATTTTTATTTCAATATGGTTTTAAAAACTTAGAGAGCCAGATTTTGAATAAAATAAGTGGTAATGATAAAAAAAAATTGAGTCTTCCAAGTGTACCCATCGGACGAGAGAGCCTTTCGTCGCGAAACAGCTTACTGGAAACTGGCCGCGGAGCCCTTCGCTGCCATCGCATGCCCATATTATTATACAAATTTATAATAATAATAGTTTTTTTTTTAAATTACCTAATAGAACATAGTGGTTGGAAGTTCGAACAACCATCACACCGTCGCCATAAGAGCTGTGTTCGTCTGAAAAACGACGAAAATTTCAAAACCCAGTGCGTTTCACATCGGTTTCGCTTGCCCTGCTGCATCGATTACATTCGGAACACTCAAAATTTATTTTTTTATCATAACCATTTATTTTATTTAAAATCTGGCATTCTTAGTTTTTAAAACCATATTGAAATAAAAATAATAATAAAGATATTGAAAAAAATTATTTAAGAATTAAAATTTTTAAAAAATCGTACACAAAAAACTGCCTGGCTTCTGGTGGCAGACCAAAGAAGTCATGAATGAGATAATCTAGACCATGGGTCGGCAACCTGCGGCCCGCGAACAGTTTTGGTGCGGCCCGCAAGATTCTCGCTGCAACACACATGACGGACGATATCGTACACAACGGAGTAAAAGGGTTAGCGAAGGGGGAGCGGGGAGAAGGGACAGGACGGCAATAACGCCACCCGCACCTCGCCTCATTCCGTTGTCATATTTATTAATTGATAATACCTATCTGTGTTGCTGTTTTTGTGCATTTTCTTAAGAGTTCTAGGTAAGTAGGTACTTACATATTTCATGATACTATTATTCCTGACATTACAAGAAATGACTATAACAAAGCAATATTCTGTAATATGTTGTTCTGTTATTTATGAGTTTTTGGTCTCAATAGCTTGCAAGTAAGGTGACCCGCTGACAATGGGCCCCCGAAATGATGTTTACCATGATATTATATTTTTTTGCTTATTACCAATTTCAAACTTAAAATCGATTTCAATAATTTGGTATGAATATCAAACGAATGTATAAGCAGTGTCGTTATTTTTTTACTTTTGCGCTTGTATACACAGTATGTATAGAGAAGCAGATTTTTGGTTGATGCATTTGAATGACAATATAGTTACTCGGCGGTACATCCTCTTTGCAAATCCCTTCGGGATCGTTTAATTATGTTTTGTATAATTAGGTACCTATACCTATACTGTATTTTCCCTAAACCGACTGCTGACTACTACTGTATATAAGTACGCCGGGGACCCTCAAGTAGATAGATTCGCTGTTGTGCTTGCCTAAAAGTACGCCTATAGATGCCTATAGATATGCTCGCTGGCGGAGGATTTTATTTAGGAAAAAAAAACTATGACGCTATACGTAAAAATAAATAGATATTTTAATATTTTATTTATGGCTTCTAAAAAAAAGGAAGATCGTTGATGAAAGATGGATTTTTAATGAAGCATGGACAAATTTTTATTTTTTTATCGAATTTAAAGAAAAACCATTGTGCTTAATCTGTCAAAAGAGTATTTCCGTACTAAAGGAATATAACCTGAAGCGACATTATGATATTGAGCACAAAACTAAATTTGGGTGTCTTGAAGGGGAATCTCGGAAAAACAAAATCAATAACTTGAAATTGTCACTCCAAAATCAGCAGAACACCTTTAAACTTGTGACAGACCAAAGCGAATCAACTGTTCGTGCCAGCTACAAAGTAGCAGAGATATTAGCAAAGCATAGTCGCCCATTTACCGACAGTGAACTTGTAAAAGAGTGTGTCTTAGCTATCGCGGGGGGAGTATGCCCAGAACAGAAAAAAATGTTTGAAAACGTTAGTCTCTCTGCCAGAACTTGCACTCGACGCACCGAAGACTTGGGTGCTAGCTTGCATGGGATAAAGCGCAGTCTTTTACGTACTTTTCTCTTGCGATGGACGAAAGTACGGATGTGTCAGATACGGCACAATTTCTTATATTTGTACGAGGAATTGACGAAAACTTTTCTGTTTATGAGGAATTATTAAAAATGTGCAGTCTCGAAGGAACTACAAAAGGAGAGGATTTATTTCACCACTTGGACCAAGCTCTGGTTTCATGCGGCTTGAGCTGGGATAAATTAACCAGCATCTCCACGGACGGCGGAAAAAACACGATCGGTTATAATAAAGGCGTTGTCGGAAGAGTCAACAGCAAAATGCAAGAATCTGGATCTGAAGTTCCATTTATATTCCACTGTATTGTCCATCAAGAAGCATGGTGTTGCAAGGTTTTATCGTGGAAAGAAATAATGGATACCGTTGTATCTGCCATTAATTTTATAAGAAAAAATGGGCTTACTCACCGCCAGTTCCAAAAGTTTTTTAAAAGATGTGGAAGCTGAATATGGCGATGTGATGTATTACTGTGAAGTAAGATAGCTAAGCCGAGGAGCAGCACTTCAACGATTTTTTTATTTGAGGAAAGAAATTCGTGACTTCATGGAGATGAATGGAAAGACAGTGCACGAACTTTCCAATAATCAGTGGGTTGTAGATCTTGGATTTTTAACTGATTTGACTGCCGAACTGAATCTACTCAATACTCGTTTACAGGGAAAAAATAAATTGAATTGAAACTTAGATTTTTTTTTATTGTATGCACGAGGAAAAAGTGAGGTGACAGTTTCTTTCCAAACTCATTATATAAATAGACGGTATTTTTTTAAAGTTTTGATTTGTTTTAATTTCTCTACTTTTGATCAAAAATGTTTTGGTAAGAAATGTTTTTCTTTTTTTTCCGTGTTTGAATCTTAAAATATGGCATTTTTTTAATACTAGTGTATATTTCAAATACACAAATCTAAAAGGTAGTTTTATCTGGTTTTTATAAATGGTATGGTTTTTACGACATCTTCAAAAATAAGAAATATACATATAGAACATTAAAAATATTTTCGAAAAATTCCAAAATTCGTTCAGAAATCATTAACAAAACAGTCGTACACGTGAGTTAAACTACCCTCTCAGGCTGTGTAAACAATGTATATTTCTTTCCATGAACAATTTTATAATTAGTAATGTTTTCGCATGCACGCTCGTTTATCAATTGAATAAAATTTTCATGTGGTTTTTTAATAAAGCTGATTATCTTTTAGCTCTGCATATCTTACACAGACGGATATCTGTTCTTGTCTTGTGGTGAAACATCAGTAGTTTCGTCAAACAAGGACTGAAAAACATTTTGCAGAATGCAATCTTTGCACCAGTTTTTTTGGACAATTTCACCACAAATTGCAATAAGTTCATTTTGTACAGTCGGGCGTCGGTAGCGTTTAACATCATATTTTCGATGTGCTTTATTAGATTTCGGGGGGATTAAACCCCCTCGATCCCCCCTGGCTACGGCCTTGTAGCATAGTCCTGGCATAGTCCTGCGGAAGCCTGGCAATCCACACCAAACACATTCTGAGAAATAAGCTATTTTGTGATGAAGAAGAATATCTCCTAAACCAAACACTGTTGTTTGTTGTTTAAATTATGCAGCTATAGATCTATGTATTAAACAGATTCTATGCCAAATTTAAAAAGCAGTTAATTTGCAGGCTTATTTAATGCAAATTGTGTTGTGATGCATTCTGATGGTTCCATGCCAACTCGGAATCAAGTCAACTCAACACCTCTTTAAAAAGTTATTAAAAGCTATGAAAAAAATAATTTTAAAATTACCCATGACCCTATCTATTAACCTAACATGACCAATGCAACCATTTTTTTTATTCTTTCATCACTTTTAATGAGTTTTCAAAGGAGGTTCTGAGTTGATTTCATTCTGAGTTGTCCGGTCACCTAATCTGCTGGAAAGGGGCAGTCCACTGTAAAGCGCAAACATGTTAATTTCTGCGATAGGTCATACATAACTAGGATGATGATGATTATGAAAATTAATAGGACATTTTTAAGTTATGATTGCCACTTTCTCTCGACATATAAAAGTAATTTCTTGGTAAGTATCTCCTTATGCAATTTGTAGAAAATGAATTCTGAGCAGGGTTTGGGCTTGGCCCGAAAAGTGTTAACCTCTTTATACATTTTTTTTAAATTTGCAGTTTACATTGCTTGCTCATCACTTTTGAGTATAGCGATCGAAGTTCTCGTAATAAAACTAAGCTCGGCGTAGAAGGAGAAGAATCTGAGAAAAGCAGCGAAGAACTGACAGAAGATAGCCCGCACGTTAGTGAAATAAGAAAGAAAGCCTGTATTATGCTAAGACACTTGGCTAACCTGTATCAGGGAAGCCTAGCTATCATAGAGAATGAGATCTTAATTGATGCTTTGAAAACAATTATGTGCGAACATCATGAGTTATGCGTTAGAGAGGAAGCTGCGAAAACCGTAAATACTCTTTGCAAAAACGTATTGCGTAAGTATTAGGTATTATATTATTAATTTACCCACAACCATTTATTTATTTTCTAGCGAAAGTGTGCGGTGTGCCATATAAAGAAAGAAGTTGTTTCTCCCTGTGTGTCCTTTCCCATGCGTCCCCATTCCCACCCCCGTTCTCCTCCCTCCCGCATCACCTTCCCCTCCCGTGCTTCCTTTCCACCTTCCCCCCTTCCACGTCCATCCATCCCGCAAACAGTCCCTCCCGTGTTCCCCTCTCATCTCATCCCTACATTCCCTTCTATGTTCCCTTTCCCCTCCCTCGTTCTCCCGGAATCCCCCCCACCTTCCCCTATTCCGGATTCCCCTCCCCATCCTCCTTTCTTTCCTGCCGCTAAACTATACAAACTACAGTTTGTCAAATAAGAGTAGAAAACATAGGAGGGCACCACTGTTGTTCAAATGGCAATACTAAAAAAAAACTCATGGAGAAAAAGTAAAGCTGTGTAACCTACATTTTTATAAAAAAATTAATAAAGCATAAAAGTGTCAAAAATACTTTTTCATTGCAATGTAGATACCCACTTATACCTTTGCAATTTTGTGTTAACGTAAAGAAGAAAAACGATATTGTTTTAAAATATCAAGCACAGTTTAGAAATTGCTCACATTTATTTAATACTAGCTAATGTACCTAGCGTTGCCCGAGCTTTAGATCATGTCTCTAATTTTAGAACTGAATATATTTAACTCATGCATATCTAAAAGCAGTGTAACTACACTCACCATTAGTGATTCTTCCTTTCCACTTAGGTACTGTTATATTCAAATTTATGTTAAATTAAATGAAAGCCAATCACTTTGTGAAACACCGTTTAATCAAATTTATGTAATGACAGTGGATACCTTAACAACAGTGCTTCTTCTTGATTTTAATTTTTTTTTTCTTTAAGAACAAAAAAATGTATTTTAAATGTGTATACAGTGTTCTATATTTTCAGTGTCATTGCACTTTCGTCGACCACCTTAACACGGGCATCAGCCTATTATGTAAATAATTTATGCAATTAATAAAGTTAATTTGGTGTTGCCAGCCTACAAATTATGTAGTTTCGTTTTTTTATATTTTCTACTCTTATTTGACAGACTTATACACTCATTTTTCAAAGTAGTCGCACTATATACAGTAGAATTCAGATAACGACTTCGCATATAACGGCCTATCGTTTTCTGCGACGACAATGTAAATTAGGTTTCATAACTTTTAGTAGGAAAACGTATCGGTTTAGTACGACTCCGTTTTAAGCGACCGACTACGATCTATTTTGCGTACCTACAAGACAGACAAGACAAGAGCTTTTGATAATCAGCTACCGTTTAGACAAGAGCTTTTGATAATCAGCTACCCATAACAAACGAGGACTTTGAACAATATTGTTTAAGTACCATTAAAGCTGAAATTTGTATTGAATGTTTTATTTACCTGAAAAGAAATGTATCTATCTATACTATTACATGTTTCGTAACAATAATTACAATAACTTAATATAATATGCATATCATAATAAAAACAAGCTTAAATTATCCAGCCGTTTTGTGCGTCGTCCGGTTAGTACGACAAACTATCGCCGGTCCTTTGAGGATCGTTATATCCGAATTCTACTGTATTGTAATATTTTCTATATAAATTTCATTACTCCATACTCACCAGTATATAAGTATACATATAGAAACCTTCGCGGTGGTGGGCACAACAACTCAAAATTTTATCGCAATCAGATGAATGGGGTGGGAAATAATATCATAACGCCAGAGCTCACCATTATATATTTTATTTTTTTTCTTTTCTTTATTCATTATATAATTTGTGTACAGTTTTACAGTGATTCGACTACCACGCTAGGCACATGCCCGTATTATGGTAGTCGAATTATGTACGTAATTATTATATGTACATAGAAACCTTCGCGGGCATGAAAATATCCAACAAATCACCAAAGTTTCATCGCAATCCGATGAATGGTTGAAAGCAAAAGGGACAAACAAAGAAACATTCATTTTTAAATATTAAGATTTACGGTACAATAAACTTTCAATACGCCGAATAAATATTTGTTTTGTTAGAGAAAGATTACAAAACAATTTTATTTTATCTTTGTGACACATCACAAGAGCGCCCCTGTGTGTACAATGTAAATAATTGTACTGGGTAGGATTTATTATGGCGGGTCTTGAACAGGCCCGGATTATACAAAGGATGAAAACCACGGAGGAAGGAATTCCACACGCGAGCCGACTTACATAAAAAAGAGTCGAAGAAACGACCCGTCCTCGTGAAAAACATTAAGGCTCCGTTACTGGCCCCAAAAAGAAGAAGATGGAGAGATATGAAATTACGAATGTTACTTCTAACATTCGTAATTTCATATCTCTCCATCTTCTTCTTAGCACGCTAACATTTTCAGCGATAAAATTGATGCAAAAATCATGAAAATCTTTAATAAAACACGACTCGTTAATTATAGATCAAAAATCTCGCGATAATTGTCTTTAGTTTTATTTAAAGAAATGCTGTGAATTTTTTCATACATATAACTTGTAAAATGACTGAAACAAATGTGTTTATAATAATTTTTGGAGCATACTTAGCGATTTTTTTCTATCGAGGGAATTATATCATTAGCGTTTCGGCGCGACGAATGTCTAGAGATTATCTTCAAGAATAACATATATTTTTTTAAGAGCTTAAAAACTTCAAATGTTTAAGGGAGGTTTGCAAGAAATCAGTAGAAATTCGGATAGCGGCCTCTTAACGGGTGTTCCACTCATGTCCGTCGAGTATCGCGTACTTGCACCGGTGGGTGCACAGAGGTTAGTGCAGCTAGCTCCTTCGAGCAGGCACCATTGAAATACCTGTAGAATTTTGCAGAAAATGTAAAATGTTTTTTCAAATAATGTGAAATGTTTTTTGCAAGTTCTTTCGTTGCCATTAAAAATATCTGCCACTTCTGCATATTCGTTACCTAAACCGTGTATGCGTGGTAAATATAAGGGGTCGTCCATTAATCACGTGAGGCTCAAAAGGAGGGGGGGGGGGTCGGAAAAAATCACGAAACATCACGAGGGGGTGGGGGTAAAATGAGATATCACGTGTATTTATTTTTCATTGAACGCACGATTTCTAAAGGTGAACGTCCATATGTCCAATTTTCTAAAATTTATTCAGATTAATTATACCTGTATTTAAAGATAATATTCTGAAAATGTCAATATCCTTTGTACTAAAAAAAAATACATGTGATTTGAGGGGGGGGGGGGTAGTCTGAAACCTCACCACATATTACCAGGGGTGGAGGGGGTTAACAAGTTGCTAAAAATCATCACGTGATTAATGGACGACCCCTAATATAAAAGTTGTTTAATTTAATATTGTGTCTAAAAAATCTTTTTTTGTTTTCAGTTGCCCATATAATGGCTAATACGTATTCTATGACAGTACAACTGATGGAACGAATACAAAAAGAAGTTCATGTAAATATTAGAATGATTCACTTTGATTCTTTCCTTGCGATGTTGAGCTGTGATGCGAAGGAGGCTATTGAAAATAATGGCATTGGCATTATGGTAAGTAGAATAATTATAAGTCGTGACTTTTCTGTGAGCTGGAGTGATGAGATTTAAAAATACGACATTATTGATGTTGTATCTGAAAATATTTTTTTTTTCAAAAATTTATTTTTTTGTATGAAGATTTTGTACGAAGATTTTTGTAGAAGATTTTCAGGATTTATTTTATTGTATGAAGATTTACAGGCTGCCCGCCATACTATTCACCTTCGCACATACTCGTATGTATAGCAACTAGCAACAGTACGAACAATAGTATGGCGGGTACTCACGAGCGGCGCGTGTGCTATTCGCATGAAGCTCGAGTCGCTTGTAAGCCTTGTAAGTAATTCCATGCATGAATGGGCTAACGGTACAGAACGCAAAGTTCAAAGTTAATCAAATTTAAAACCACGAAAGCACTAATAGAGATTATTGTTGCTGGAAGAAAATATTTTATGGTGAGAATATTTATTTTTTATGAAAAGAGATAGGTATAAACTGTGAATATTATAACATAGAGTTGTATTCGCTTATAGTTAGTAGTTATATGCTCGCACGTATTTTGAGTAAACAGGTTCAACTTATGTTTTTAGCGTAAACTGTTAACTTCACATGATAAATCCATTATAAGAAAAGCTATTGAAGCCATTTCATTGATGTTGATTTTCTTAGAAGATACTCAGGAAGGACACAAAACACACCCATTAATCAAAAATACTCTCGAATATTTTATTACAAATGGCGTAAGTTTATTTATGCATTAATATTGTTATAAAACTATTTTTTTGAAAACGTAATTAAATGCATTTATCTCCATTATTATTTTTGCTTTGGATTGCACTTCATCGTGTATATAATAAAGAGATAAAATCTTCCCCATTCGCCAGAAAACAGGACGTAATAAAACCTATAAAACCTATTACCTAGTACCTACCTGACATAATATGATAATATCATCACTCGATTAAAGTGAAAACGAAAAGTTAAAGCCGTAAAGTCGTAAAATCGACTCTATATGAGAAGTAAATTCACCAGTTTCCGGACACCGTGATATTAAAATTATTAAAAATGTCTTGTGTTTTCAGATAAAATACGAAGCTGCAAAAAAACAAATTGAATGTTCAAGTTGAAAGTGTCACTTCATTTGAAAAACACAAAAATATTTATTAATTATTGTTGTTCAAATCATAAAAAATTAACAATCCGAAAATCATAAGGTTTTCTAGTAGATTTTGTATTGATTTATCATTTGGTTTATTATTAATTATATCAATAAAAGTAGTTTGTATTTTCATTCGCATTAATAGTATAAATTGATAACAATGTTGGTATCGTATGATATTATTAGGGATTGTCTCTTTGTATCTAGTTAGATTTTGGTTGGATAAATAATCAGTGGCGGTTATTCGAGGGGGGCGGTACAATCTCTACCAGATATTCCCGAAATCAACCAGAAGAAAAACAGTCGTAGAAAATGCGCAAGATTAGGTCGTACCACTCGTACCTACTGGCCTTTAAAAAAAACTCGTCGGGCGGCTATCGATGCGCGATGTTTCGAACGCGTGACGTAGCTTGAAGTAACAGACTGCCACTAAACTTGTATTGCAGTTAATTCAAATCTCCCAATGGAACATGGACTGCAAGCTACGTCACGATTTTTTAGCCAACCACCGCTCCAATCCCTCGACTAGCTAACCATCGCATTTTCTTCGAACCTTGATCGTAGGTACATATTATCTTATGTACCTACCTACTGTTTTCAGATTAAGTAATAAATAAAATAATAACTCGAAAAGCTTGGAGCAAAGTTGGGAAGACAGTTTATTTATCAGATATTATTTTTGTTTATTTTTATATTTTTGCACAGTATTTTTCGAGCACCATGAATATGCTGCTTGTAGTGTAAGTATAAATAAAACCAAATAATTTCTTTGCTTAATCTCTGAAGATTGCATAGTTATTTTGAGATCTAGTTATCCTATTGAAATTGTGATGGATTGTAGGTACTGGATAACCCAAGATCTTAATTTTAGACAATTCCGCCTTCATTGATGTTTGATATATAATAAGGAATGGCGTCTTCATCATCACTTGATTCTATGCACATTTATGAACGCAATACGACAGTGGCACAGACAGCTGAGGTCATAGATAATTGGCTGAAGTCAGTGGCGTAGCCAGTGCCCTTGGGGTCACTCGGTTGGGTGTCACCCCGCCACCATCGGGTGGCACCCGAGGCGGGCCGCCCCCCTACCCCCCTCCCCACTAACGACGCCACTGGCTGAAGTGTTCTCCTTCATTCTATACACACTTATATTGATTCTATACACGTTATAGATTCAATATTCTTCACAAGCTGAGATAATTACTGAAATCGTAAAGTTGAGTTGCTCCGCGCCGTGAGAGAAACTTGGTTGCCAACTAGTTTTAATTTGGTTTCGGTTTATCCGTGAGCGAAGGGCCCAAATTATTTGCTTTGATGCGGCACTACTGAATGAAAACAGGCCGTAAAAAGCCATAAACAAACGAAAAAGTCAGACATCTGATGCGCGGCGCTTTCTCAAACCCTTAGTTCATTCGTACATGGAGCTACTTACATCTTACATGTTTACATGTTTGAAAGAGTATTTAGTAACTGCAGTGGATTTAAATGTTCTGAAAAGTTTCCTGGTTGAATAGTTTTTAAGTGTTCAATTTCCAAAAGCGTTTCTTCTTCAGATACATCAGTTTTATAGAGATCACATCAGTTTCTCACCCTTTCCTTAAGTTCTTCTTGAGTCATACTTGGGTATTGCCAAAGAAACTTAAACAATTCATTAATTTTGTTGACAGCTTTGTATCTTCGGGTCAAGTTGTCAAACAACACATCAAAAACAATAATTTTAAAGTTCTCTTCTGGGCAATCAATCTGCTTTTCACGACTTTTATTAGCCAAAACTTTTGTCTTTTTTCTTTTTTTTTGGGAGTTCTTATGAAATTCCAATATTCTCAGCTACAAGTTTACACTCTTCTAATATTGTAGTCCACTTAGAACGAAGGGTAGTTAGGTTTTCAACTAAGTGTTGCAAATTGACAACTTCCACGTCCAGAGTTGCTTGTCTCGCTTGTAAAACTACACTTTTTTGACTTTTTGAAATATTTGCATACTGAGCTCCGGGCCAAAAAGGCCCCTTTCTCTTTCATCATGAATTTATATTTACGGTTGTTGAAAATTATGATTTTTTAGTTGTTTGTTTAATTTTTTTTTGCAATGGTTCATGGCTGCAATATGGGGAGGTTAGACTTTACGGGGGATTTGCTTAGGTTTTTTATGTGTGGTACGTACGTTTTCGTCGTACCGGCCAGGCAGTTTATGGATGCGTTTTCATGGTTGGGAATTCCCGCATAAAAAGTTTCCGCGAGACTGAAAATGTGTTTTTTTAATAAGGGGATTTCAGAGTCTTTGTGAAGTTGGGCTACCGTCAGTGGCGTACCGTGGGTATCAGCCGCCCGGGGCGGAGGAAAATTTTGCCGCCCCCCCCCCCCCTCTATATAGGTACTTCTTCAGGGAGGGGGGGGGGGGGGTAGTGATCCTTTTTTTTAATATTTATTAATTAAATCTGTATGCGGTGAATTAAAACTACACTCAGAACGTGAAAACGGTTTTTCTTTAGTTCAGGCAGCACATGAATTGTCTGCAACTAGAATTTTATATTTGCACTTCGAAAAAAGTTATGTTTTCCTTCGAAATATGTCAGCAGATGAATACACAATGGAATTTTACATTCTGAACAATAAAACTGGCTTAAATTTTATCTGTATGCGGTGAATTAAAACTACACTCAGAACATGAAAAAGGTTTTTATTTGACTCTGGCGGCACATAACTTGTCTGGAAGAATTTTATTAAGCACTTCAAATAAATTTTTTCTTCGAAATGTGTCGTCGGATGAATTCACAACTGGAATTTTACATTCTGAACACAAAAGGGGTTTTAATTAAATCTCTAAGCGGTGAATTAAGACTACACTCGGAACATGAAAATGTTTTTTCTTTGATTCTGGCGGCACATAAATTGTCTGCAAAAATTTTATAAAGCACTTTAAATAATATAATGTTTTCCTTCGAAATGTGTCGTCAGATGAATCCACAACTGGAATTATACATTTTGAACACAAAACTGCTTTTAATTAAATATGTATGCGGTGAATTAAAACTTCACTCAGAACATAAAAATGGTTTTTCTTTGATTCTGGCAGCACATAGATAGTGTGCATCTAGAATTTTATAACTGCAATTCGAATAAGTATGCACACACCTGTCAGCTATTTAACTTTTCTGTGATAATAAATTTAAAATATATCACCGTGATATATACGTGGAAGAAAACCGTATAAGTGTAATTTTTTGTGCGCTTTCAGCAGGGCGCACAAAGCTTCACGAATATAAAACACAAATCGACTATCAATTAGAGCTAAAATGATACTGTTGCCATTTACATTTTTATTTAAAAATAATGTATGTGTTAGAAATAAAAACAAAACGTCTGTCATTAATATTTTGATTTTAACAGTATATAAAACTTAAGAAAGATGTTAAGAAACTATAAACTAGAAAAAACTTTTAAGTCCTGACGCGAGAATAGAACCCGCGACTTCCCCAATCCAAATTTTTACAAGATGATTATTGATTGTGAAATTTTGCCGCCCCCCCAAAAGTGCCGCCCCCCCCACGGTACGCCACTGGCTACCGTCATCCATCTGGGGGCGCCCAGGGCTATTCGTATGGCTTTATTCTGGAATGTTTGAAGTTTTTTCAAAGGGGACTCTGAAGCGTGGGCCCAGATGGGGCTTGCATATGTTACTTTTGGCCTTATAGTTGATTTGTAAATTAGGAGTTTATTTTTAGTTGAGAGTTTTTTTTTTTTTTTACTTAACATGGGGTAAAGGGCTGCAAGGATTTTATTTGCCTAGGCTAAAGTTTCGTCTATGTGCCTTTTCCAAGTTAATTTACTGTCTAGCGTTATACCAAGATATTTAATGCTTTTTCTCCACGGGACGTTTTCTCAGAACAAGTGAATATTGGGTGGCCTTTTGGGACGTCTACGTGAGAAAACGCAGGCGGCGCTTTTGGGGATTAATGCTTATTCGCCGTTGTTTGAAGAATGTTTCTAGTTTAGATACGTGGGATTGAACTTTACGGGTAGCTTTAGGGTAACTACACTCCAGGAGCTTATTTCAGATAACACTTTAAACCATGTCGTAGACATAAGTTGCTATCCGAGTGTCATTGGCCGCTCCAAGTGTCATTGGCTTTAATTAGTCAAAAATCCGGGGCCCGTCTCGGGCCCCAAGTTTCAGACTTGGCCAACGTGCCCTCTCGGCGGCCCTGACCTTCGGCGAGCGACTGTTCGCTTACCGCAGGCATAAGAGTACTAAGCGCTATTTACACCGCTATGTCAACAACTGCCGACAGTGTTTACACCTAATCGACTTCGACTGCGGACTGTAGTCGTCGAACGACTGGCTGCTTACATTGGGGTAGTTTCCAGCCTCCGCTGGGCAAGCGAAGGTAATTCGTCGACCAAATGTGAGAGCGCCATCATATTTCATTAAGTTATCAATTATATAAGCTGCAAATGAAATCGCAGAGAAATGTGAAGTTGAGCAGAATCCTCAGATGAACAGACAACGTCCCTTTTCATTAACCACCCAGCCTAATAATGAATTTTCTGCCATAACGCAAGAATTTTCTGAATTCTTCTCTCCATCGAATTCAATATCGATGAGCTCAGTGGACACAAATTAAAGAAGCTGCTCAAGACATGAAGACGATTCTTCAAGAATAATTTTTGATGTTAAAATATACTGAATAAATATTTTTCTAAAAAAAGACTATTTTTCTATCAATATTTAATTTTTTAAATATTTACTTTAGACATACTACACACTGCTAGTTTTTTCTTCACTTCTTGTGCTTTTACACTAGATCAGTGATATTTTTTAAAATTCATTCATGAACCTCACTAAACTGTCTTCTGTTTAACCGAAACGATTCTTTAAACACACTATCTGAAATTTCACTGGATACCTTGAACTCTCCATGAATCTCTCTTTTTCGTAAATACTCATTCTTTTTACTTCTTTTTTTGCTGACTAGGTGCAACATGATACATCTTCCTTCATCCTCAGATTCAGGTTCTAAATCGAGAAGAAGTTGCTAGCTTGCTGTCATCTGGAATACTGGGAGAAGTGAGGATGGGTATGTCAGGGGTGTGGGCCGTGGGCTGTGTTCAATATGCGTTACTATTTAAAAAATATATATACGTGGGCTGGATTTCGGTGGGATGTGCATGGACTGGGTTAAACTTGCGGCGGGCCTAAGCAGGTGGATATTACCGCATATTAAATTATGAGAAAGGAACGAAGCAACCGCAAGCGGCGTTTGCGGTTGCTTCGTTCTTTTGCCATTATTCAAGGCTCGGCTCGCGGTTAAACTTGCGGCGGGCCTAAGCAGGTGGATATTACCGCATATTAAATTATGAGAAAGGAACGAAGCAACCGCAAGCGGCGTTTGCGGTTGCTTCGTTCTTTTGCCATTATTCAAGGCTCGGCTCGCGGTCATGTTCGCAAATGCGTATGCACGATTGCGGATTGGTCCAAACGCTGATACATGCCATTCTGATACGAACTGGTGGCCGCCGTTTGGACTGCGAGTCAATTGCAATTACATATACGTTTCGACCAACGATTTGGAGCATAAATATACCAATCCTATTTGGAGCAAAGTTTGGTATACTATAAATCTGGTGACCGTCCAACTCAGAAAGAAACCAACTCAGAACCACCTCAGAAAGGTCACTAAGAGCGATGGTAAAAAAATATTAACAAAACGAGTGTGCTTTAGACAACACGACTGAAATAAAACTTCACTAACTTATATCTCCCTCTTATCCTTACCATCCTCATCCTCATCCTCATCCTCATCCTCATCCTCATCCTCATCCTCATCCTCATCCTCATCCTCATCCTCATCCTCATCCTCATCCTCATCCTCATCCTCATCCTCATCCTCATCCTCATCCTCATCCTCATCCTCATCCTCATCCTCATCCTCATCCTCATCCTCATCCTCATCCTCATCCTCATCCTCATCCTCATCCTCATCTTCATCAATATCAGCTTACTCCCCAAGTCAAGCGTGCGTAAAGGCCCGACCGTTCGCCTCGCCCGATCACCGTTCGCATCGATCACCATTCGCATCGATTACCGTTCACATCACACTTTTCGTAACGCATTCACCAGCTTACCCCTTAAAGAAGTTTTACTTCTAAAATGATTAAATAGTGTTAGGTTAGGGTAACCGGCTATTTTAAAGTTATTTTTTAATAGCTTTATTTTTATTTTTTTTTATTGTATATTTATTTATTTATTTCAAGAATTTTGTTTTTACATTACAAATGATTACATGTGCAAGGTTATACAATAATTCATTTTATATTACTACTACTCCATAAATTGAGCTCAAGAGCTCGTGTTTATGGGAGGAGTATTAACATGCAAAAAAAATTAAAATGACAAAAATTCAAATTTTAATGACCTTTCTGAGGTACATAGTTCTGAGATGGCATGGAACTCGGAGCGATCGAATCCCGCGCCACTTCAGACCGCCGCGCCGCGCCGCGCAGAAAAGTATCACAGTGAGCTGCGCTGTAAACCTAACGGTCTTTACTTTTCTGCACGGCGCGCGGCCTGAAGAGGGAACTCCGAAACACCACCTCCGAAGTGTGCGTGTGGGAGGTACTTGGTCGCTATTGTATTTAGTGTTGCCATCCTAACGGATTTCCCGGCAGAATCTAATAAAAGAAGGAAACTAAATCATTTTATAGGCGAAAATAACCGCTCTCCCAGCCACCCGCACCAAATGGAAATGAAAATACAGGATATAAAAATTTCGGGGCACATTTTTATCTCTGAAATTCTCTATAAACCGTCCATCCTGAACCCTGCCCCCCACCAAAACACTAAAAGTGACGGGGTGGATAGTATATTTATGGCGGAAATGTAGACTCCACGATGGCAACATTGATTGTGTTAATCGGTTGTCAAAAATGTCAAATGGTTGTCAAGGAGCTCGGTTATTTTATTTTTATTTACGTATTTATATTTGTGTATTTACAAATGGATCTGACTGACTTTGAATTCATTTAATTCGAACATAATTATCCAAGCAAAATAAATGTGTTTTTATTGCTGCTAATAATTAATTGGGACCAAAATGACGATTCACAT
This sequence comes from Limnephilus lunatus, assembly GCA_917563855.2. Taxonomy (NCBI): domain Eukaryota; kingdom Metazoa; phylum Arthropoda; class Insecta; order Trichoptera; family Limnephilidae; genus Limnephilus; species Limnephilus lunatus. The sequence continues at coordinate 41,752,624 of OU830594.1, forward strand.
TTTAGCATTAATAACTGCAAGCGGGCTTCCCATATTTACCAGAAAGAAGGGAGATAATGAAAGCGTATGTTTTATTTAATTATATTCAATACTTTCTATTTAATATCCTAGTACTTTAGATATAAATGCTTGTGAACAAATAATCCATTGGAATATCTTTGCGACAGGTTTTCATGATTGCATTATTTATCATTCTAGCTCCCCTTTTCTTCGATGGCATCTTTAAATGGTGTCAGTTTATTTAGTAAGTGCCAAGACGTTATTCTCAAGAGTACTAAAATCCAAAATGGAATTATCGTATGGAAAGAGTTCCTGGGAAGGTAATTGTTTTTAAACCTACATTACAAAAGATGAAGAATAGAACAAAAATGTCATCGGACAGCAAAATGATATGTACATTTTTACTCCAAATATGCTCAGGAATCGCCGGTTAAAATCCCTCGGGTACGTCCTGTTACACCGTGTATATAAAAAATTTGGTTCTGTATGTTTGTATCCGCAAATCTCGGAAAGTAATTGATGAATTGACTCAATTATTTACAGAACATTGCATTTTAGCAGAAGAGTGTTACTATAATGGTAAGCTCTGTACTAAAAAAAATTACTACAGGTGGTGCTCCAGTGGTTTGAAAATGTGTGTATATCATATATTTTAGCGGCAGGGAGGGAAGGCAGGAGGGGGAGGGTAACGACGGAGGTGGAGTTTGTGGGAGAGGGAAGGCGGGGAAGGGGAACGCTGGAGGGGAACGGGGACGCATGGGAATGGATATGGAGGAAGAAACAATTTATTTCTTTGAATGTTCTTCTAGTTGTTTATAAAAATTCTGGGGTATTAGTTCATAAAACAATTGAAAGCGTTGATTTACATACTAAAAATAAAAACAGTTATTTTGTAAAAAGCTAACAACTATCGATCTTTCGTAAATTTTCTTTTTATTTTACATTGACTCCACGCTGGAGGTTCTGAGGAAAATATTTTCCCTCAGCGCTTATCTCATCTTTGGGGAAAGGAAGTTCTGGGAAGGAAAGGAGTCAGAGGGGTGGGTTGGAATCCGGAGGTCACTTTGTGTAGGAGTGACGGATGTTTGGCTGAAGAGGTCAAATAAGGGTCTCGCAACCGGCCTCTTCCAACCCTACCCGAACCTGCCATACTTGGTCATGGTGGGCAGACGCATCCGCCGCCAAGACCTGGACAACCTCACCCCATGAACTCGAGCAGCCCTGCTAAGTTACCAAACACAGCAAACCACTCGGGGTGACCTGTGGCAGAGGTGTTGGTTATCCAATGAATGGTTCCCAGGGTGGTGGTACCCATGTGACATGTTTTTGCTTGCGAGAAGACTCCATTTTCAAACAAAATAACGGTGACCGGACGACTCAGAATGGAATTAACTCAACGCCTCCTTTGAAAAGTCGAAAGAACGAAACAAACAAATGTGTTTTAGATTTTACAAAGCTGATAAACAACCATTATTGTATTGCGAATGGTTTTTTCTCAGCTGTGTAAAAATTTAAAGCACATTTATTAATTAGTAAGGGGGTGAGTGTGCAGGAGTAAGATAAGCCAACCCGTCGGTGTACAAAGCTTTGTCTAGGAACACGGCGGATTAATGAATCTGATATACATAGACTGGTGAATTATACAACTAGATTTTGTGCTTTCAACTAGTCAAAATAAGGGTGGATTATAGTAGTCGTAAGATAATCGAGCAGCAGATTACTGAAAGAGTACTGTATATACAACAATATATTTTTTTAAATTTCGTATGAATATCTTCTCAACCGTCTGGAGCCAGTGATAATATGGCATCCCCATTGGGGGTATATTGTAGAGATGCCACGAATAGTGATTTTGCTGAATACCGAATATTCGGCTAGGCTCTCGGCCGAAGCGCCGAATATTCGGCAACACTTAGTATATTTCGCAAACAGTTTTCACATAAAAAATAATTCGCAAATAAAATTAATTTTTACATGAAAACTGTTCGCCTAGGTCAGCAAACGCAAAACAGTATCCAAGCCTAGTCAAATTTGCTAAGATATATTTATCATCTCCCGGTAACAGTGTATGTAGTGAGCGTCTATTTTCGGAAGCAGGTATAATTTATGAGGAAAAGCACAATCATTTTTTGCTATAAACAAATGCTGAAAAAATAGTTTTCATTCATCATAACTTACTCGTACCACTGAGAGATTTTAAGTATTAATTGTGCTGATTTTTTGTTAAAACATAAAAAAATTTTAACAATAATATTTTATTTATTTTGCGTTTTTGTTTTGTGGTTTTGCAATATTCGGCCGAATACCGAATAGTAAAAAAAGTAGCCGAATAGGCCGAATACCGAATAGCAGCCGAACATTCGTGGCATCTCTAGTGTATTGTAAGGCTGAAGGTAATCGGGAGGGGAATTAGATGGGGAAAAGGAAGGTTGGGAAGTACCTGGCTAATCAAAATTTGGTCGCCAAACAAGGCTTAACGCCATTTCAGGCATCTTTTCCATTCTGAATGGTGGACTTTCACCAGGGCGATAATGAGAGTATCTGGAAGGCGCCACCTGTGAAACAACACAGTTTAATTAATTAAAATTTACTTGTGCACGCCGGTATTTGAACCCTTCACCATGAAGGCTGTCAATATAAGGTGAATTATTGGTCATAAAAATAATGTATTTTTCCAGTATTACCTTGATAGGCATAGCCAGTGGAGGTCTGGAGAGCGATCTGAACTCTTTGCTGATATCCATCTTCAATGCCATGGTCATGTTTGTGGGGCTGGACGAACTGGAAAATCCCCGCAACCTGGAGAGGCTGAAGCGAGAACTGCGGCCGTGCTATCCGCTGGTGGACAGGCTCATGGAGTCCCTGGACTCGCAGAGTGCCTCCGCTGCACATCCCACACTTCTGTTGAATGCTATCGAAGCTATTCTCTGCCCGGAGAGCCTGCTTTTAGAAGTATGTTAATCATTTTTTAAATACACCTTTAAACTCTTGGAATGCCGGGAACTTACCATGCTATGTGTTTTGTTTGTATTATTTCCAGCCTGTATTGGAGCAGTTCACCCTGCGCATGGGCAGTGTGTTTGGCTGCCTGTGTGTGTGGGGGCGCTACGCCTGCGGCACAGTGGGCTGGCGCTCTCTCTCCTTACATGAGAGACAGCTGCTTCTGCGCCTCATCTCTCTCGATACAGAGGCCTCCTTGAGAGATACTCCCATTTATTTATGCCACCGCAGCCCAAGAGTGAGTATATTTATTAATTTAATTGAAGAAATTATTATTATATTACGTTCACCCTTTAACTCCTATTGTGCGCCTGGCTACATTTGCAGCCTGGAACATTCGGGCCTAACACCGGAACATAGATTACTAATATCTACAGCCTGTATGTCGGACGAATATCCACGCATGGGTATGCGGTGGATAACCTCCAGCTCAAACTGCTGACTAATATCTATGCGAACCAAAGTGAGGACGAATATCTACAGCTCAAACTGCTGACTAATATCTATGAGAACCAAAGTGAGGACGAATATCTGCAGCTCAAACTGCTGACTAATATCTATGGAACAGGTGATGTCGACGAATATCTACAGCAGTGGCAGAGGTTGGATTTGCAATTATGTATAACATATTGGCATAACGTAATATCGTGTTATATATAACCTAACCTAACCTTACCTAACCTAACCTAACTTAACATAAATTAAGTTTTTTAAACTGCATACGCCATATTACGTTATGCCAATATGTTATACATAATTGCAAATCCGACCTCTGCCAGTGCTGTAGATATTCGTCGACATCACCTGTTCCATAGATATTAATCAGTAGTTTGAGCTGTAGATATTCATCCTCACTTTGGTTCTCATAGATATTAGTCAGCAGTTTGAGCTGTAGATATTCGTCCTCACTTTGGTTCTCATAGATATTAGTCAGCAGTTCAAGCTGTAGATATTCGTCCTCACTTTGGTTCTCATAGATATTAGTCCGATTTGTTCAGTTTTTGGAATTCCTGTAGATATTAGTAGACGCCTCCTGTCTATTTTCTGTTTAAAGACCAAAGTAAAAAGGTTTCTAAATTAGCCTGATGCTTTGTCTACCATATAAAGATAATTTATCATCACTTTTGCTCGGGGATTTTTAATTTATCAGCGGTTTTTGTAACACATATCTCACAGAAATCTCTTATCGGAAGATACGCCACACACACAGTTGCGTTAGAGCTTGCCTGTGTATAAGTTTTACCGCATTCGCCTGTCAGTACATATATTTGATCTACATATGTTGATTTACACTTTCGTGTAACCATTGTTTTTAGTTTCGGGGTGTCAGTCATGGGGATTGTTTACAATTTGTTCTTATTTTATGTTTATAAACATTCAGAATTAATAGATATTGTCGTGTTTTGTTTTTTTTTATCTTTTTTATTTATATTTCTGTTTATGATTTCAACATTATTGTTTGAACAATAGAGGATGAAGATGTAGAATGAAAGATAGTGAAGTTGGATGGAGTTTTAGACATTGTTTCAAATTTAATGACGAGTATATAGAGGACAAGTGAGAGGATCCAGGTGATCCTTCCGGAATATGTGATGATGAAATTGAGGAAATTAGTCTCACGACCTGTGCAAATAAATGGTTGCCGCTTTGTCCAGTAATACTCGTAAATGAGTTCAACCAAATCATTCAAAATCTAAAATGCGAAATGGATAAAGAATGCAGGAAAATTTAATTCTTTGATTATTTCTGAGTGGCGAGATTGTAAGCGGAGTTGTGGATGAAGCCAATTTGATTGATAACAAGCCCGGCCCCTTTAATATAATGTGTGGTCACCCTGTTCAATGCCGACGCAGCATAACGTGAATGATGCGTGTGTAAGAGGGACCACATAATGTACATATTTTAGTGTCTAAAACATACATTTGTTTACATAAATCTGTTAAGAGAAAAAAAAGTATTTATATTTTAATATTATGTGGAAAGTATGTTTATGACATAGACTAATTAAGTTTTACGATAATCATTACCATTACTATTCCGTGAATGATTATTAACGGGAGAGCTCCTTTTTCAAAGTAAATTCAAATTTTACATAACAAATATTATAATCAATAATTATCAGCCTGAAACACTCATCTACATTGAAAAAATCTTCCGAGAAAAGATACTGGCCGCCAACGGGCTTTTCTCGGAAGATTTTTTCAATGTAGATGAGTGTTTCAGGCTGATAATTATTGATTATAATATTTGTTATGTACCCTTTGTGCTATGCATAAAAATCTTGTTTAAACGTTAGTTTATCAATTAAAAATAATAAATTCAAATTTGTTTATTTCTAAATTAACCAATTTCGAATTTGTTTATTTCCAAAACAATTGCTCGTTTGGCACAAATTATTGTTTTAATTTAAATTGTCAAAATGCTGAGTTTAATCAATTTAAAGTTTTTTGCCAGTCAAAAGGTATTAATTAGTTTTCGACTTAAAACGTTAAATTTATTTTTTAAATTATGGAATATTTTATTTCACACAACTTTGTTATGCATAAATAACTTCATATAACTTCATTATAAAGTTAAATTGTCAAATTTCCGATTTAGTTTTGTAGTCAGTATGCCCACGGTACATAAGATGATACAATTTACAAAAACATAATTTTGCTAAAAACAAGTAAGTTATTACGAAAATAGAATCATCTGGTGTACTGCCAAAATTTTGTGTCAACGATCAGTAAGTTAATACGCTTATTTTCCATAAAAAGGTCATATTAAAAAAAAAATTATTATAAGAAATATGTATGTGTATGTTATCCGCCTTTTTCGTTATTTGTGTGCAAAATAAATGCTGTCACAAGTAACACTATCAACTTATGTTTTTTCTCATTTTATCTAATCCTTACTTGTGACTGTAGTAAAATAACATTATTTTATTTTTATATTTAATAACTACATATCCACACCAACTTTTGAAATGACGTGACTCCATTATATTCGATGAAGGAGAAAAGCTGCTCACAGAAGCCAAAATTCTTTCCTTTTTTATATCACTTTGATGCTGAACTCCCAATTATTTAGACCACAAACCGTCACTGGTAAAAGGTGCACAAAAAGTATCACTCAGGTGAAATCCTACCTAAAATTACAGTACGAGTTTCACGTAGAACTTAAATGCTTAAACTATTACAACTTTTTTTAACTGAAAATCTTATATATTTTCCTAACTACTCGTATAGAATTTACAAATAAATCATTTGTGGTATTTTTTGTATCAGCAGACTACAAAGTGTGTATTTTTTTAGTTTAGACATTAATTAGATCAGTTATGTATATCAATTTCAATTGAGTGCACTTTGCAAAGCTTTTGATTTGTTTTTTTGAGGTTGCTTTCCGAGCCGTCATTTGCAAGCTTCTCTCGGATGTCCATGTGATTATCATCTGTGGACCCACTCCGGTGTTAGGCGAGGTGGACGCCATCGTCCTCAATTGCTGGCAGCAACACTCCGATACCCTCAAGGCTGCTCGCCAACGCTACCCCAGAAACTTCCCTCCCAGCATTCAGTTTCCTTCGGGAGTTTTGGGGTAATTAAATTAAGATCAGACTATGTCATATAATGTATTATTAGTTTGTACATATTAAAATAATCTCATGATGCAGAATAATAAAAAAAATAGTGATGAAACCATACTGAGTTGGGGGCACAATTGAAAGCCATAAATGTACAGGAAAACAGTAAACCTCATAAAATGTTTCTTTAATTTCATTGAAAGGGTACATGCAAGATAGTGGTACTTGGGAGGCACCCTGGCCCCTAACCAACATCTCTGCCCTAAGTCACCCTATAAAGTGGTTCACAACGTTTGGTGCAGTGTCGCCAACTCGATTTTTAAAATAAAGCCAGATGTAAGCCGAAAAGGAGCTAAGAAAGAGCTAAAATCTTTAATTGAAAATTTACCTTTTCGTCATTTTTCATTCATGAGTTTTCTATAAAAATAGGAGGCCGGTTTGGGGAGACTCTTTGTCTCTTCTAGCTGGTCTTTGTCGACCTATAGACTTGCACCGAAGCGGGAGGGATGGATTCATACATTCATCACTCCTGGACCTCATACCTTTTTCCTTCCCAGAACTTCCTCTCCTCCCCTTCCTTAAAAAGACCCTCCACACAGCATCTCCAAAGATTATTTTCCTCAGAGCTTCCAGAGTGGGATGATATAAAAAAAAATCGACTTCATAAAAGAAAGTTCTAGTGAAAATGAAAAAGGTCAATTTTTAAAACACTTTTAACCACTCCGACCCATAAGCTTGTTTTCACGATAATATAACATTACCAGATATATGTATGAGACACACCTGACTTATTAATAATCTAATTCGATGATCGTATATGGTTGTCCATTTCTTGCTAACAAATATAAGTGTAAGAAAGACAAGAACACTGATATGTACATATTAAATCTAAAAACGACATTATTTTAAACCTCCGTAATAATTATAAAGTGCCCTTACAGATCAACATACTCAAATTTGCAGGGAGTGGCTTCACTAGTCGTCGCCTTAGTTCTTGTATGTTCAATAGACCTATGGCAGAGGTGTTGGTTATCCAATAAAGGTTCCCGGGGCTGCGGTACCCATTTTCGCCTCCCAAATTGAAATTCTATTGCACAAAAAAGAACTGAGGCGACGTAGTGCAGACTTAGTGGATGTGAATTTTAAAAAGAGTTCCATTCTTTCGTTACTTCCTCCTTTGACTGCAAAGACTCTTCAAGGGAATTTCACTATGTGTGTTTTCAATCTTACGTTGTTCTTTTTTAACCTTCTTTTAGGGTGATGGTGGTACAGTGTGATGAACAGAAGTACGTTATATCTAGATCTGTTCAGCCAATCAGCGGCAGGAGGGCTCTCAGTGGAGCACACCGACTTGACATATTACGCACTTTCTATCTGCAAGCCGTACAGGTACTGAAAATTATTTTTTCTTCATTCACAATCATATTCAATCACTACAATCATCTCTTAAGAGTTCTTGAGAATCAAGAAGAGACCAAACTGCTCCCAACAGTCTGGAGCCAGTGAGATTATGGCATCCCTCTTTCACCAGGGTGATACTGATGGGCCATTCATTAAATTTCAAAGTTATTTCTCAAACTCTGAAAGTTCTATTCAAGTTATGTTATTATTTCAGTTTTGTGAAGCAACTTGCCCATAATGATATAATAACAGAACTTGAAAATTAACCCTTCAAGCCTCCACCGTATTATTTCAGAGTCGAAATATTTCCGCTTTACAATAAAATCTAAATCTAATCTGTGGAATATTTCTGAATGTATCCCAAAACTAAAAACTGTTTTTGAAGGTGATAAAATACGCTTCCAAATTTTATAAATCGAAATAAACATATCATTTTTAAAATATAAAAATTTTGCACGCAAATATTAAAAAGTTTCAAAAATGGCTCGCATTACGTTTTTTCTAACTAAAATTACTAAAAATTAAAAACACATACATATTTTATTAGACAAATGTATTATGACCATTATTATCACCTCACTTTTTTGTCATTCCATGTAAAAATAATTAATAAAAAATTTCCAATGTTTCATAAATTTATTTCAAAATGCGATTCGAAGCTTTGAATTCATAAAGGTGTAAATTTTACTTCTTTTGTGGTTAATTTTTGTAATTTGTCTTTTTCCTTTCTAACACTGTTTATATCATATTTCTCACTATGATAGTCATAGATTTCTATGAGATCTATCTGAGTGTTTCCGAACAACAACAAATAAACTTTGAGGGTTAATTTTGAAATTTGATGAATTGTTCAAATTCCATTAAAAAACTCGTCCTTAGGGGTCGTCCATTAATCACCTGAGGCTCGAAAGGGAGGGGGGGTAAAATGAGATGTCACGTGTATTTATTTTTCATTGAATGCACGATTTGTGATTTAAGGTGAACGTCCATCTGTCCAATTTTCAAAAATTTATTCAGATTATTTATACCTGTATTTAAATATAATATTCTGAAAATATCAATATATTTTGTACTAAAAAAAATACACATGATTTGTGGGGGGGGGGGGGGGGTTAGTCTAAAACCTCACCACATATCACCAGGGGGGAGGGAGGGGGTTAAAAAGTTGCTCAAAAACATCACGTGATTAATGGACGACCCCTTAGTTAGGACAACATTGCGAATTATTCACGTAGCTTGGTCAAATCAAAATATCATTGTTTTTCAATTAAAATTATTTTTATATAGGTAGGACTGTAATTGTTTTTAGGATTTCTGCATTGTAAATGAAGACATCACCGTATCTGAAACTCCTGAAGCTGCTAACGACGTAGTGGACCTTGAAAGCAAGAAAGACGAAGGCAGCATGCTGGAAACCTACTGGTGCTCTGAATATCACAAGTGCCACGCGTATAAGCAAGATAATAACGTTTGTTGTGTGCTATACGCTTCCGTAGTTCCCATGCCTACAATGAGGTAATTTATTTAACGTTTACTTGAACTTTTTGTTTGTTTATTATTTAGAAACAACTTTTACCTGCCCATTACGGGAGTTTTCTTGCTTAGCTTGCCACCCAATTGAGGTGTTTTTACGAATGTGTATTATTATGCTGTACTGCACTTCCTGCTTCTTTAGAGCCAAGTATTCATTATACATTTTAAATAATATTTTTATTTATTGTATTTTGAACTCCATTTTAATTTAAAAAAAATTATACATGTTTAATAATAATATCATTTAAATTAATTAAAAAACAGTTTATTTATAAACAAGTTCTGCCGTATAATTATTATTACGCATGACAGCTGTTTCGCCTTCCTAAGGTTTTAAGGCGAAACAGCTGTCACAAGTAATAATAATCACACCATAGAACTTGTTTATAAATAAACTATCCATATCAATTTATGTTAAGCTTGTTTTTAATGTTTTTAATATGTTACGTAGCTATGTATTTTTTTTCTAATTTCAGATTAATAACAAAAAATATTCTGCAAGATATCCTGACAGATAAGAATATTTCATGGTAGGAAATAAATTTATTATATATACTCTTATTATGGGATAGGATATAAAATAATTTTTTTTTAAAGTAAATCGAGTTATTTTAAATTTAAAAATCAGTTAGTCTTTTGTTCTCTCCAAATATGAATTTATTAAGAGGAATAGAGCTTTAAATTGGTTTATATTAGTAGCATCGGTGACATGTTGTGGAACTGTGTTCCATTTGCAAGGATTGGATTGGAGTTTTCTAGGATAAGAAACAAAAGGTGTTTTGTGAAAAAAATTTGAGTATCCATGGAGATTTACATTTTTGTTGGTGGTGAAGATTTCTTGGGTGCACTGTAATGTCTTGTACTGTAATGTCCGGATAAATTTTTTAAAAGCCTTGATCAAGTCATCCCTTTCTCTTTTTTCTAAAGTTGGTAATCTTAGTTCCTTGAGTCTATTTTCATATCGCCGATCTTTCAAAGTTCTTGGTATTTTTCTAAAAAAAAAATTTTTTTTATTTATATAACTGCACGCCTGTAGAGTATATTGAAACGCACTTTTTTGAAAATATTTAATTTGAAGTTAGCCCTTTCAGGCCTGAATTAAAACTAGCAGTGGTAGAACATATTTTACGCTCCAAAACATTTGGTAGATTTCTTTGAAAATTCTTGGTGTTTGTTTTTCCAATAATTTAGAAGTTATTGCTAAAATCATTTGAAAGAACATTAGATCCCAGAGAGCCTATTTCACATAATATGACAAATTGTTAACTAACTGTATAAAAAATTTCATTTTATTGTTTTTTAAAAAGTTACTTAAATATTTAAACATTGAAAAAATACCTTCAAAACTTACATTAAAAAAAAAAACAGGAAAAAAATTCAGTTGAGATTGAGCACAAAAATCACATTTCAAAATATAAAAATGGCTACCGCCTAATAAAATCCAATACAAAAAATAATGCACAAATCTAGTTATACAAGCAATTGAATAATGAAAAATTCCAATCTTTTATTCGCTCTAGGCAGGAAAGAAAAAATTCTGAAATCTTTGTATTTTCAAATATTCACATGGTCCAAAAGGGTATGTCTATTGACCCTTGACTTTTTTTGTAGGTGTCACTAAAAAAATTGGCCCAATTGAAAAATCATTTAAATTTCCCGTAACAGGCCTAAAGTTTATAATTTTTTTTTTAAATAATCTATTTTCTTTTTGTCATTACAAAATAAATTTGTCAGAATATAGTTTATAGCTTGTCACTTTTATTTTTAAAAAAAAATTAGATTTGTTAGATTTGTCGTTCCCAGCACCATTGACACAACATAATTATAAAATAAAGTCGGGTTAGTTACACCATTTATAACTCGAGAACGGCTGGACCGATTTTTATGATCTTTGATTTGTTGGATTTGTCTCCGCCCCAAATAGCAGAATAGCTATTAAAACATCGGAAAATATCACAAAAAAAATTATGAATAAACTTCTTTTCCTCATACATTATGTATGAAACGAATTCTCATCTTTTAAAAGAGCTGCAGTGACATTGTGATAAGTATAATATTGAGTAGTGAGTGAATTCCAAAAATTCAAAAATGTTAATTGTCAATACGCTGATTGTTTTGCTTTTGTTCTTAAACATATAATGCTGTCCCTCTTTCTTGCACACTAATAAATGTCAACAATCGAAAAAGAGACAAAGGAAAAATAATAATATTATAATAAATCTCCCTCACACGCATAAAGAAAATGAAACGCAATTCCCATAAGTGTAAAATTAAGAAAATCACAAAAATTATAAATCCGTACACAACGTTATCTCTGATACTGACAAAAACAAAACATTGACAGTTGCGCATCGATAACTGCTTCATTGTGTAATTTTTAACATAATAAAAAAACTAAATTTCATTCGGCTATTAATAAGTTAACAAAACATAGATTAAAATAAAAAAATAAAAAACCTTATTCCACTTAATTTTATTGACCGTAACCGGTTTCAGCTAGTCAGAGCCATCTTCAGACTGGTGGTTCAAAAGATGTCTCTGATGAGCTGAAACTGGTTACGATCAATAAAATTAAGTGGAATAAAGTTTTTTATTTGTTTTATTATAATTCATTTCTAAAATAGAAATATTAACAAAACAGTTAATGATTCTGAGGCGGTATGAAGTTCCCGGGTCAGCTAGTAATTGATAAATACAAACAAAAAAAAAATGTAATTTCTCAATTTTAGGTCAAGTGTGGTAGACTTAAACTTATATATTTTTTTATAAACTTTTATTTCACACCCTATTGTTTCAATTTTTAAACTTGGAAAAAAATCACTTCATCTTTCATTACAAAATAAATGGAAAAATTCAATTTTTTTAAGAAAATTATAAACTTTAGCCCTCTTGCGGAAGAACTTAAATGTTTTTCAACTATGCCAACTTTTTTTCTAGTTTTTCCTTAGAAACAACTTGTTTTCAACTTGAAATTATGAATTTACAAAAAAAGTTTATTTCAATACACACGTGAATAAAAAAAGATGCTAATAATTTTTTATAGGAAGTGATTTTAATATGAAATATTGTTATATTAATTAGGAAATAAGATTAATCCGTCCATACATAATGATATTGTTATAATGCGTGCTATATTAGTACATAATCTCAGGGGTAATTCTTAATTTAGCATTTTTTTTGTATACGAGATGTGCCTTTATGTATAAGTTTTGTATTAAATTAAGTGAAACCATTTTTTGTTATAGGGATAATAAAAATGCATTTGTAAAATATACAGCTCAATCATTTTATAGCAGTTTTTTTTTATTGTGATATAGGTTCACATGATACAATAATTATTATACATTTTCAACAATACAAGAGACCTGCTTGACTTCAGATTAACTTTAATTACTTATATATTATTTATTGTCTTAGTTCTATTGTCAATATATTATTTTATAAATATGATAAAGATTAATTTTTCTGGATTAGGAAATCTATTGAATCCATGATGAAATACTTTAATATTATGTAAATACAATAAATTGTAAACACATCTAAGGAAATGTATAACTTAGTACCTCTTAAGGTACAAGTGACCTTTTACAGTATTGGGAGTAAATTAATAAAAGTTCAAAAATCGTTGTCCATCTTTAAAAAGACATACATCGAATTTATTGATTTTTCAGCCTTTTATGGATGCGCTTAAAAATTTTTGACTTAAAAAATCTTTCAGATTTTTACAAATATTTTTTGGCTTAATGGCGACATGATGTACTCTTACTTTAAAACATTAATTAACTTTTTGAATTCCGATCTTGTTCTTCATACATTTCATAGAGCATAAAGGTCAAAATCGCATTGCAAATACTTACCAAGGATAAAATTAAAAAGCTTGCATGTTCTCCGGAGACCTATCGGTATTCAACTGGTTAATTTTTATAAAAATAAATGGTAATAATTTTTTAATGATTTAAATAAAAAAATATCCAAGTACAAGACCTTTTGTTTGAAATTAGAAATACTGAAATACAGTGTATGTATAACTTGCTCCATATTTTTAAATTCAAGTTACGTCAGTTTGTATAGCATTAAACTTTAAACCAGTGGTTCCCAAACTCTTTTAGCCCACGAACCCCTTTCCCAAACAGTTATGACCCCCGGACCCCAGACGGATGGATAGCACTAGCACAACGGAGGAGGGGGAGTGGGATAGGGCGGGACAGCAAATTTTCCACAATTGGGGGGGGGGCAAAATAGGATATGGAGTTTGAACAGGGTGGGTAGGATGGACCCCGTTCCACCCCATATCCCATTTCGCCCCCTCCGTTATGGTAAATTTGCCGTCCCACCCTATCCCATTATGCCCCTCCCCCGATGAAACTTTCATATAAATGAAGATGTGTTAAAACTTTGCTGCTGACCCGCTGATGTTATTCAGGGACCCCCAAATAAATTTTTATTTTCCACGGACCCCCTGAATGATCCTGGGGGTCCGTACGGACCACTTTGGGAACCATTGGCCTACATTGATAGGTAAAGCCAAACCAACATTTTGGTTCTTTACTATTGAAACCAGATAAATTTTCGTGGACCCCCACTTACAACTTGTGGACCCCATTCGCGTGGACCCCTGGGGGTCCACTTGGACCACTTTGGGAAACACTGCTATAAACGCTTGTGCGCCACGTGCAATAAAGATAGCCCACTGCCCATTCATTTTTTGTGAAATATTATTATTATAAAAATAAATCAGTGTAATCCGATAGCGAAATGTACCATAATCACCGGTCCCATACGGGACTGTTGGGCATTGAACAACGCAAATCCACAATCCCGTACGGGATCACTGGGCATCTAAAGGTTAAATCAAGGTGATTTGAATTTGCAGACATTGGAGAAATTACTATTATATAGCAAAGAGACTAGATTATTAAATGTTTGGTAAGAAAAATGTTTTCATTTCTGTAAAAATGGTTTGTGGGTAATATAAAAAAATAGTTCTATTGAAGAACAAAAGAACTAATGGAAATAAATATAGGTATAAAAACCAAGGTAGACGTTATATTGTCTTCCCAACATAAATATATGTACATACTTTAAAATAAAATTAATTAAAAAAACAAGCATAACAATAAGTGTGTGGAATGCTGAGGAGTAATATGTACATATAGCCTTTATAGGACAGATGAGCTACAGCTACATGTTGCAATAAAGTTATTATGTTGTCCAGTGCATTCTCACCTGCCTTTATTGTCATATTCTTTTAAATAATTGAATAGTGCTGTCAATATTTTACATCAACCTCTTACGCCTCTTCACAAAACTTTGACGCAATATTTTATAATCATAACTGAGTAGTTATAATTATAATAAATTGCCAAATAAATCACCTGATGAAGGTCAAAAACAGCACAAAGATGTTTGTGCTTTGTTGATCTTCCAATTTTCCTTAATTTCGTGGGTAATTTTTTTTTCTGAGGCTTGATTATCAAATTTATTTTGTGATTATTTTACTACAAACATCAACTTGTTTATATGCCATGCACATTGCACTGCACACAGGCTGCACTGCATTCAAACAGACGTTACTATGTTACTCGTCTCTCAGTTGGTGTTATGAAGAAATGTTATTCATTTCTCACAAACAGATGTTTATCAAATTACGTCCATTTGTAAGAATAACATATCGAAAAAAGAGTGTTCACATCAAAATGTTTTATTTGAATATTACTTCAATGGAATAAAATTTCGATATGCCTATTTTAATGGAAAGTGAGCTTGATGTTGGCAACGTGACTACATTAATAACTCATTTTTCGAAAAAATCAAATTACGCCTTTTTGAAAGATGGACGACTAAATACGATCCTGGAAAAAGATATTTAAATCACGAACAAGAAAATACAATACCGTGGTGACATTACATAATTCAAAGAAAAATAAATAATTTTTTGGCGACAGTACCAGCCGACCGCCAACACGATAAATTTTACAAAACTTCAATTTCATCCAAAAAAATATTTATGTATATACTACTTTATATATTGAGAAAAAAGGTCTCCATTATTTCAGGTTTCCACTGTATCGTAACTCATGATGAAAAGGCTTCATGCAAACATGAAATTAATAAATTATTCAGAATATTATGAAGTATATAATTGTGAACACACAAGACAATAATTGTGAACACTACCAAGAAATATATTTTGCTATTAGATAATATTAATAAATTTATATAGAAAAATCAATTTTTAAATAAATTAATAACATTTAACCACTATAAATATAATTTAATTATATTTTTGTTCTTTTGCGATAATTTTAATTGTAATACTAATAAACTTTAATTATTATTTTTTTTTAAATTACAACAAATGATTATAAAAGCAAATCATTATTTTGTTTTTTGAATTATTATTAACCACTCAGCAACATAAGCATACACGTAAATATGCCGACATCAGTTAAGTACAATAAGCGTGTTTACACGTCAACGCATATGTTTATACAGAAATCGTCATAACTCCGTTATTGTTCTAGTGACATCCCTAAAACAAAAAGGAGAAGCTCCATAATAAATCAAGCTACCCATCACTATGCAAGATGTCCATAGAAATAGATAAAAAAATCTTTTCTGTCAGATACATGATAGACCGCCAAATTGCCTATCCACTGTTCGACATCGTTATTTTTTTATTAAATATTCTTGTATGAAATGATAAAAAAGCGAGGTGACCAAATTGTTTATTATACATTTATAAGATAGAATAAATATTGTTTTTTATATAATCCGTGATTTTAGTACCGTTTTCACATAAAAACATCACGTGAGTCATTTTTTTATGTTTGCATTCTAAATTTTAATGTTTACAAATGTTAATATTTTTTTGTAACATAACAATTTGAAAGCTTATTTCATATCCTTTCAAAAACAGTTTTTAGTATTCGGCTAAGTTCGGAAATGTTTCATTTATAGAGCTTTAATTGTGAAGCGGAAATAACATAAAGTTTTCATAAATCTGACATGTCGTTTAAGATGTAAAAAGTGCATATTCGCGATGTATCGGAGTGGTTAACTTTGTTTTGAAAGATTTATTACAATTTCACAATAATGTGTAAAAAGTTATTGGATTTTCAATATTAATCATTTAAATTTGAATAGCCCCCTACTTTATACTTTTTGGTTAGAATTACGGATCATTTTTTTAAAAAATTATCATTTCTGTAAGTATGCTCTTGTGTAATTTTTGGAACATTATTATAATATTTATTATAGATGGATATAAAAAAATAATTGATAATAGTTAAGAAAACAAAACTAATAAATAATTATATCACAGTTTAACAAAACTTCAGAATAAAACAGGAATGAGTTAATAAATTATTATTGGAATAATTATTATGTTTTTACATTAGCATAAATAAAAACTAATATTTTCAAGCTGTAGATTTTACATTGGTTTCTGGTGACATAGGCATTTATGTCGAATGAAAACAAAAGTTTTTCTTAAATGTAATGATTTAAAAATATGTATACATCTGCATCGCCTGCTGATGGAAATTATTTCAGGATATAAAATAAACAGCAAACATTTATACGTAATAAGATGTTGTCATTAGTATTATAAGTTACAATTAATATTTATTCACAATTTAATTGTCTAGTATGTATTTGCTATGTCTTCCATTACTAATGAACAACTAAACATACAATATTATTATAATACTATAAATGCATCAAAAATCTTATAAGCTTTTAAACAGAGTTCACACCATAAAAAGCCATTGTCATACATAATTCCCATTTATATTACTTCAAACACCACAAACATCATAACACATAGTATAAATAATAGCAATATTTCATTACATATAAGAATAATGCCACAAAACAATTAAATAAAAATATTATATTATGTCAAAATTAATGACTAGGTACATTTAACTTTAACAGATTTCTATTCGATTTGGACTTCAATAACTAGATGAGATCTTTTAAAGTCCAATCCATATTGGTAATGGTTTTTTACATACAATCGGAAACAAAAATATACATAGTGAGATTTGGGATAGTTAATTTTTTTTAAATGTACATTGATTAATAAAATAATCTTTATGAAACACTGGACCTAGAAAATATTAAAGAAAGTTCGCAAAGAAGCGCTCACGAGAATGATGTAATAAAATTATTGGTGGTATCACAAATGCGCTTAAATGTATCACATACAGGGCGTTCGGGAGTGAAGTCCACTAACTTCGAGAGGTGATTCTACATGACAGAATACCACCATGTAGATTCACCTCCCGAAGTTAGTGTAATTTACCCCCAGACATCTGTGTAAAGAAATAAATAATTAAAAATAATAATTAAATTGGTAAAAAAATACAAAAATAAATATTGCAAGTGAATATTGTACCTTCGAACAACTAATTAACAAAATAGATTTTTTTGTATTTGTTAATATTTTTGCAGTGTAAATTATTTTTCAAATTGTTATAAAAGAAATAATATTATTAAATTAGGAACTAACTAGAATGGTGGTGTATAAAATATATATTATGGTAAATAAATATAAATAGTAACAAAAGACTCAAAGCCTAACAGTATAATATAACTTTTAAAACTACACAATAATTTTTGGCAGATTGATAAAATATAATAATATTAACATTTTCTTTATACAGGAATAAGAAATTTGCTTTCATTCGATATGCTGAAATAATTAATCTATTAAGTATGTCAGTTTCGACGACGAAGCTCCTTAATTAAATTAAACATTAAAATAAATCTTAATTTCATTTGTACGAAGATGATTGGCGAAAACTGAAAGATAACACGCAATAAATAAATAGAGGAATTATCTTACATCGGTGGGTAAAATATGTTGGCGAGACTAGCGTAAGTTCCAAAGACGAATCCGGCGAGACCGAACATGACAATGGCTATGTCCTTCCACAGAATCCAGTGGTAGTTTCCCAGGCGGTCCGGCCAGAAGGTGATGATCTCAATGAGCGGAGGGAAGATAAGGGCCAGAGCCGAGCTGCTGAATGCCCCCACCAGGGAAATGATGGCTCCCAGATTGGGTATCATGGCAGCCAGTATGACTGAAATGTTAAGAAAAATCTTTAATTAAAATTAAAAATCTAAATTTACACACAATTTTCTACAAGACAATTAAGGAAAATAATTTTTCTCAGGGCCTGCATTATCTTCAGGGATGCTGTGTGGAGGGTGCACATCCCAAAAGCTGTGGTCATAACCTCATTGGCTTACACTTACCTCGGCCTTCTTTGGCTTCGATTCGCCACGAACAGTCTACCGTTTTGACTGTATGAATAGATTCAGGTTAAAATATTACAGAATACCAATCAATGTTGCACAACAAAGATTGTTAATTAGTGAAGAGAATAGCGTGTTATTGGGGTCGGAAATATGTCATCAGCGGGTAGATAATAATATGTCAATAGTGCGTCGATAACTACATGTGTGACATATCTTATGAATACATACATGTATTATGCATATCAGTGATAACGCTAGCAGTTTTTATTGATTTATTTATCAATATCCCCTATCTTTATCCCATCTTTCTAATGCGCTCTTAGTTTGGTACTTGAGCAAGGTTAATATTATTTTTATCAAGGATGTTTTCCAGCAGACAAGATAGTCACATCCCATATATGCTGAAATAGGCCAAGTCAAATAATGCTGGCGCTTTTATGGCCAGGTCTGTCACTAGCGGAACACAACACCACGGAAAACATCAATAACATCCAACTTCTTTTCATACAAAATGATAAGTGTTTCTACTTACAAGTAAATAGAACCAATCCAGTCCTCAAAACATTTTCTCCGATTCGCTGCTTCTTTTCAGACTCAAACTTTGGTTTCAGAATTGGCCAAATAATATTCATGGGAACGTAGAACTGCAAACAGTACGACATGAAGATTGCCACAGCCATTATGAGCCGAACGCTTTGGGCCATACTAGAAGAAAACATGGACTTAAACACACAAAAATAATAGAATGCGGACAATAATAATATGTGTACTGTGATCTAAATCCTCTCATCCTCTGTAATCTTTTTAAAAACAATAATCATTATCAAGTTTGGATCTAGTGTTGAATGCAGTCCTCCCCTTTGGCTTGCCACTCCTCCCTGCACCTGTCTTGATCCACCTTATATCAGACCTAAAACCTTCAATACTTATAAACACAGTGTAAATATTATGTGTAGAACAATGCTGAATCGGTGCAAATCCAAAAAGTAAGAAGGTTGGTCTTTTATGCCGTGGTCAGATTACTATAGAATCATTATAGATCCCCATTGGAGAATCCTTCTCGTCTGCCTGTTGTCCTCGAGTGGAACAATGTGCCTAGCCCTGGAGTATTAATTTAAATAAATTTCTTACAAATCTCCAGAGGGTAAATTGAGGGTGATGCTTCCTTTGACAGCGTTTCCATACTTCAAATAGCCAAAGAATCCCACGGCTGTATAAAGGCACGCCACAATAACCATGCCAGTGTTCAAGACTCCATTCCAACCCCCAAAGTCCTGGGGCGTCTTCATGTTATTTTCCAGGGGCAAAACCTACACACACAACGTGAAAAATCCATTTTAATTTGCAAGAAA
Source organism: Limnephilus lunatus (assembly GCA_917563855.2). Taxonomy (NCBI): domain Eukaryota; kingdom Metazoa; phylum Arthropoda; class Insecta; order Trichoptera; family Limnephilidae; genus Limnephilus; species Limnephilus lunatus. The sequence continues at coordinate 41,772,739 of OU830594.1, forward strand.
ACTTACAAGCATCAGAACAACACATGAGGAAACATTGCATAGCACCTCCCAGAGGTTTGATTGACTTTTGCTAATATTGTCTTCATTTAATTAAAAATTCATAAATAGCTTGGAGATATTATTACTCACCACTCCGATTCCTTCAAAGGCATACATGGCTGTACCGAAATATAACGGTAGTTGACTCCAAGAGGAAAAAGCCTTAACACTGTTAACATGGGGTAGATCCTTCAGCATGTAATAGAATGTGATAGCGAGGCCCCAAACGGTGAGGATGGCAGCCACCAGGGACACGGGAGTCAGGTACTTCAAGTTCTTCAGCAGATTCAGCAAAATCATCGGGATTAATATCATGAACAGGTACCAGTGAACTCCCAGATCGTACGCGAGGTAGTGCGACATCACGTCTTGTATGTTCGCCGCCACAAAAAGGAAGTACACACAGCAGAAGCCAAGTTGTGTTACGCATAAAAACACATTTATGACATTCCTGAAAAGAACAGAGATTTTCCTCAATTAGCACAATCATAAATCATAAAACATATTTAGTAGCTACTGTGAACTGAAAACAGGCCACTTGCATCAAAAATTTTTTCCGGTTTAGGCAAATATTCTAAGACATTCCGTATTTTTTTAATTGTACTTTTGAAACCCCGGCGATTTTTTGAAAATTTCAATCCGAAAAATCAGACCATTTTTTATAAACCGGAAAGATGGGACATAATTTTATGGGTGCGAAAATACGATAATTACATAGCCGAAAAATCATAAAAAAAAAAACATTTTCCACACGAATGGACAGGAGAATAACTAATATTTTTAATTAAATAACTAATATTAATAAAAAATATTACATCTCATAAATATTTTTTTCCTTGATCCATTTTATTGATCATTAATCAAAAAATGTTCAACGTCTATATATGACTAAATCCAATGTAATATACTTGTACTTGTAAATTACGAGGGGGGACCCAAAAGTAACCGGAATTTCGTCCTTTATTTCTCAACATATTTACATCAAATTTTGATCACCTTCAAGTATGATCACCTTCACGAGTATTCTCCATTGACCACAACGCACTTCTCCAAACGCTTCTTTCATTGTTTAAAACAGTTTTTAATTTCACTTATCGGGATGTCCTTTAGACCTTTCAGCGATTTTTGTTTTACCTCCTCCACAGTGGCAAAACTCTTTCCTTTCATGTCCCTTTTCATTGTGGGGAACAAAAAGAAGTCACAGGGGGCTAGATCACCTTGGAAAAAAATTCAGGGTCCTCTTCGAGCTGATTTTGAAGCTCAAAACATGCCTGAAGTCGACGCTCCCTTCGCTCGTCTGTGAAAAGGCGAGGGACAAATTTGGCTGCAACCCTTCTCACGGGCAAATCACGGGTTAAAATCCTCTGAATTGAACTCCATGACATTCCAGATATCTCACAGTGTTGATTAATGGTTCGGCAACGGTCTTCACAAACGAGGGTATTGATTTTGTCAACGTTTTCGTGAGTTTTTGACGTTGAGGGGCATTCTGAACAGGGTTGGCCTTCAATTAACATTTCTCCATTTTTTAAATGTGAAAACCACTCGCAGACTCTGGTTTTACCTAGGGCAGCATCCCCATAAGCAGTCAGCATTACAATAGTTTGCCGATTTCCCCAACAGGAAACAAAATTTCACAGCCGCACGTTGCTCTCGACAATCTGCCATCACGTTTTTGCCAAAATGGAAAAAGTTGTTTAACTAAAAAAATTCTCACCGGCGAACCAATGCACTCACAGCAACACAACTTCGTACACTGACTCGGAGGAGTGACCGTAACGGATACCTGGTCGAAAAATGTGTTCCCCCATTCTTCTTCACCACCACAGCACAACTCCCGTTACTTTTGGGTCCCCCTCGTATAATAATAATAATATATTATAAAATTTGATTTTGTCAAAATCAGAACCATTACCATTATACATTTAAAGCTGGAAGAAGGCATAAAATGTACGGGGTTCTCTTCGTAACATCTGTCAAAACGTTAAACCAAATAACAAATATTATAATCAATAATTATCAGCCTGAAACACTCATCTACATTGAAAAAATCTTCCGAGAAAAGATACTGAATACTGGATTTTCAATGTAGGTGAGTGTTTCAGGCTGATAATTATTGATTATAATATTTGTTATCTACCCTTTGTGCTATGCATAAAAATCTTGTTTAAACGTTAGTTTATCAATTAAAAATAATAATTAATATTTGACAAGTTAAAGTATTTCAGCAATAAATGCAGACATAATTAGTCTCGACGCCACCTAGCGGGAGATTTAGTACTTAACAATACCTCTCACAAAAATAAAGTTGGTTGTTTTCAGTTGGAAAAATGTAATAATAAGTAATTGTCGAATGAAACACTAGTATATATTGAATTATTTGGCGGGTATTAGATAAGCCGCCATAGCTCAGTGGTCAGAGCTCCTGACCGGCAATCAGAGGGACACGGGTTCAATTCCCGTTGGCGGCCAGTATCTTTTCTCGGAAGATTTTTTCAATGTAGATGAGTGTTTCAGGCTGATAATTATTGATTATAATATTTGTTATCTACCCTTTGTGCTATGCATAAAAATCTTGTTTAAACATTAGTTTATCAATTAAAAATAATAGTTAAACCAAATGATAAGTTCGCAGAGAACAAACAATAAATCTAGTGAATGTTAAATGTCAAATTCAAAAATTCGCCTGAAATCAAAGTGTTATAAAAAGCCGTATAAAAAAAAAAAATCAGTGTTTTGTTTGTTTTTTGTTTTTGAAATTTTTATTTAGATGTATGTAAATTTGTGGAATTTAAAAAAATTAATAGAACAGTATTGGAGACAGGACATTTTTATGTAGTGACGTCACGGGCCCAAATAATGGATTTACTTATTTAAAAAAAAATGTACATTTCAAAAAAATTTCCTAACATTTTCATAATCTTAGTAAAAAAAATCTATCCACACGATTTTTTCCAAGTCGTTATAAAATCCATGCAAGTGGCCTATTGTTATTTATTTTTTCAATAAATCTAGACCATAGGTTCTCAACGTGGGCGATAACGCCCCCTTGGGGGCGTTTGAGACCTTCAGGGGGGCGGTAGAAGATCCAGAGACAATTGGGGGGCGTTGAGATGGCACAGGGGGGCGTTGTAAAGTAAAAAAATATGGTCTAAAAAGACAAACAAAACACTTTAATCACATAATAAAGCAAAGTAAACTTTAATATTGGTTTATTTTTGTTATTAAAAACCCATGTCGGAAGTAAAAAAGAAGATACGGCAATATGGTATGGATTATATTAAATAAGGATTTATCAAAAATCCCACAAATCCATCATCGCCAATGTGCCTTATTTGTCGAAAAACATTTTCAAATGAAACGATGAAGCCTTCTAGGCTTCAATACATAGAAATATGAATATTCATATGTCTATGCTTCAAGATCATTTTAATAAAATCCAGCCGGACAAGAAAGACAAAGATGTGACCCATTTTCATTACATGAAAAAGAAGTACAAAATTCAGCTAACAATATTCAACAGCTTATAAGCATGAAGATGATGGACTTCAAGCTTCGTACAATATCTCATTGTTGATTGCTAAAACAGGCAAACCACATACTATTGGGGACGATTTAATTTAACCAGTAGTAAAATAAGTTATAACCACTGTGCTCCATAAACCAGCTGCAGATATTATCTGAAAAATTCATTTGAGCAATAGTTATGTGCAAAGACGAATTGATGAAATGGATGAAAACATTGAAGAATCATTTTGCAATCATTTGCTGTCTTGTCGATTTTCAATACAGCTGGATGAGCCCACTTTACCAACCAATGAAGCCTTGTTATTGTCATACGTGAGGTTCATCAAAGATGAGAAAATATGTCAAGAACTATTGTTTGTTACAAATTTGGAAACAGATACAAAAGGAGAAACCATATTTAATACACTGGAAAAGTTTTGTGACGAAAAGAAAATTCCTTTTAATAATATTTTGTCAGCTGCTACACATGGCGCCCCAGCTATGACAGGGCGTAACAAAGGCTTCATAGCGTGCTTAAAAAATAAAGTTCACGACTTGCTTGCTGTGCATTGCGTAATTCATCGCCAGCATTTGGTTGCGAAAAATCTGAGTGAACGCCTCCATACATCACTGCAATGTGTTTTCTGAGCAGTTAATAATCAGAAGTAACTCATTGAATGACAGATTATTTAGTCAGCTTTGCATTGCCAATGATGAAGATTTCAACCAGAGGTGCGCTTGCTGTCAAAAGGTTCTTGTTTGACTCGATTTTACATCTGTTTGAGTCTGTGATAGAGCTCCTAGGAAACAAAGACTCAGAATTGCGCGACAACCTCACCTCATCGAAGAACGATATTGCGTACTTGACAGGCCTGTATAAATTGTTTAATGATGTCAATCTCCAACTTCAAGGCGACGACTTAAATTTGATTACGACAAAAAATTGTGTTGCAGCTTTTGTATCCAAACTGCTATTATACAAAAGAAATATCGGCAGAAGGGAATTTAATAACTTCCCAAATTTATCAGCAGTGTCATTTAAGAACGACGACTTGCTTGTTTACTGTCAACACTTGGAAAACCTCCACAGTGATTTCAAGGAACGATTCCAGGATATTTTAAACATGGACCACACTGAGTTTTGGATCCTTTTTCAAATGTCAACACAGTAGGATCATCCCCGTTAGAAGAAGAACTGATAGAACTGATAACAAATGAGGAATTAAAAATTAAATTTTAGAATAGCTACGAAGAGTTTTGGCTGCAGAAGCCGATTTCGCAACTATACCTAGGATTATGGTTGATAGTTCAACGGTTTTTAATAGCATTCCCATCGTCCTATTTAGCTGAACGTGGATTCAGTGCTGTGTTGGTAACCAAAAAGAAAAATGGGCTCTATATTACTGAACGCGGCGACTTACGTTTGTTTTTTTAGTAAAATCGAACCTAATTTAAACAAACTTCTTAAAACACATCAAATTCAATTCTCATTAGATAACTTAAAAATTCAATATCTTTTCAATGGTAATAAAAATACTTCTCTAGTTAATTAGGAACGCGTTTTAATTGTTCTCATTGAAACAATCTTCTTCTCAGAAATAGGATAGGAGTTATAGCCTTTCTTACAATTACGTAATATTTTTTACATACTAGGTACCTAGTATGTAAAAAATATAAATGGACTTTCAGGAATCCCAAAGAAACCCATCTCCCTCCCCTCCCCCCCCCCATATATGGTATGTAAAAGCAGTTGGGGGGGGCGCTAGAAAAAAATATATGGTCAAAGTGGGCGGTGGGCAAAAAAAGGTTGAGAATCTATGATCTAGACTATAAATGACTATATCGGCTTGTTGCGTATTCACATAGAATACATTTAGAGGGTTCCATGACAAAATAAAAACAGTGACAAAACAGTACATTTAACAAAAAGAACAAACAAACCTAATCTAACATATTCTATTATCACATGTTATTTTGTAACCACATATTGTTTTATCCAACTACTAGTTTTGAGATACCGCAATTTGAAAGTTCGGATATGAAGGCAGAATCGCATTAATACATAAAGATAGAAGTAATTTGTATACAACTTCTAAAAGTTGTTCACTCATTCATTTTCTTAAAAGACAGCATGTACTGTAAATGATATAATAACTAAAACAGTTGTATAAGTTAGTGTGAGTCCCACCCCCAGTACAATAGTAGGTCTCTTTTTAAAAAAACAGTTGTTCATCTACTGGAGCACCGAAATATTTACAAAAGGCTGCACTGAGCGCTGGAGATTTTCATACATTTGGTTTTGAATTGTTGTTTATCCTGTTAAAATAAATACACCCTAAAGCGAATCGATATTTTTCACCACGTCGGAAATTAGTTCTATTGCAAACGATCGCGATGTATCGATTACTATAAATTATAAATAATGTAAATGTGTGGTTATTTTAAATAGAAGCATAAAATATTTTTCTTTACTTGAAGAAAAAGAATCAATAAATTTGGTTGATATCTGTAGCAACTTTTGGACATACTTGCACAATAAGCATAGCACTAAACGGTTAAAAAAACTACACAGATTACGATATTACACACCCACGATTTAATGATAATACACATGCCCAGTGTTGCCAACCCGTTTTTTGAAAAAGACGTAGATCGGACTAGAAAATTACGTAGAATCGTATAATTTGGATTATGAAAAGTTAGTAGATCTACGTACTTTTTTTCTAAGTGAAATATAGAAGTTAGGGTAGGGGAACGTAATTAGTTATTTCTTGTAGCAATTACATAAGTTGAAATGTATCTATTATTTTTAATGCATTTTTTGCAAATTTTAATTATTTTTTTTATGATTTATCATAGGTTCTCAACAATCTCAACCTTGCCTCTCACTCTTGGTTCTCAATTTTGCCCACCGCCCACTTTGAGATTTTATTTTGGAGACCTTTTTTCTTATGGGGGGCGGGGTTAATGGATTCAATTTTCTTCCACTTCCTCAACTACCGAAACATGTGAATTGTTGCACACGTGATACAATACATAAAATAACAAAAATTAACCAATATTAAAGTTTATTTTGCTTTATTAGTACGTGATGAGCGTGTTTTTTTGTCATTTTAGACTATATTTTTTACCTGCCCTCGCCATCACTGTGCCACCTCAACGCCCTCTCTTTGGGTCTTCTACTGCCCCCTGAAAGTCTCAAACATCCACAAGGGGGCGTTATTTATTGCCCACGTTGAGAACCTAAGGTTTAAATTAAACGAAATATAGTTGGTAATTATGCAAATGTGGGGTAATAGGCAATATTTAGGAAAAAAAACATGAATATGGAGTAAACAGTTAAGGTCAAATACTAGCAATAAATAACTTAGCGATGCCTTTGTCTGAAATTGTGTATTTTACCGGGAAATAGAAGATTACAACTCCAATAAAAAAAAAAATAATGGTAATAGTTCGAAATTTTGCTAGATTTGTGCTGATTTCCCTTTTGCCTAAAAAATATCTTTCTCCCCTAGATCTAGGGTAATTTCCCTAGACATCCCAACCCCGGCGCGGACTCTAGTATGAAACGGAACGTTTGTTGGAGTCCGCGCCACATACCCCGAAGACGGGGGTGCCACCGTAAAGTAACGGAAAATATGCTTCTTCAGCCTAATGAGTTATGTTATTTTGCAAATTTGTACAATTTGACAAAAAATACGTAGATTCTGTACTGAAGTTAGTAGATATTCAGGAAGGACGTAAAATACGTAGATCTACGTAAAAAGACGTAGAGTTGGCAACAAGTCAATTTTTTGAGAGGTGCTATCACCTAACCCACTAAACATCACTTTTGCACCTTATTTTTAATTCCGGAACTTTTAAATATCTTTAAATAAGCAGTAAATTCAAAACGAACTCATTGATATAATATAAATATAATTAGGGGTACGTAAATTTCGTTTTTACAAAATAGATGCGATAAAAGCGAAATCTGCATTTTATTTGCGATAAAAGCGAAATTTGAAAATTAAATACTTTCGCACCTTTTTACGTTACGTGCTTTCAAATGTTGATCAGAATTACAACTCTGTTCAAAACAGACAGAGACGGCACGAGTTATTGCGTAGATGAGGAGCGAACGAGTGATTATCGGCGCGTGGGTTGGCGTTTCCATAGTGGAAAGCTTAGCAAAAATTCCGTTTTTCAAAAGTGTACCACAAGAAGAACTAATTGACAGGTACTCTTATTTTCACAGACAATTACTTCGATTAGTCGGCCAAGAAGCTCCTGTGGATGTAATGCAAGTTTTAGTTACATCAAAATCTTGCTACCCTGGATTTGCAAAAGTAGCTATTCAATGTCTTCATTGCCCTGTCAATAGTGTTGATGCCGAGAGGTACTTTAGTATCTACAACATTGTCGTAACTGATCGCAGGCAAACAATGAAAGATGAAAATGTAGAAATTAAAACAATGTTAGCCTTTAATTGAGTTTTTAACATTGTATTTTTTTTTGCGAAATAAATGCGAAATTTTCTATTTTGAGTTTTTTTAAATGCGAAATCACGATTTTTTATTTGCGAAATTTACGTACCCCTAAATATAATGCATAACAGAATTTGCCTAAAATCATCCATGAGATTTTTTGAATGCAACAATAAACCACCATGAAAAAATATTTTGCGACTGCTAACATTTGATTGTCTGCATAGAAAGTTCTAAAGTATACTAGAGATGCGAGGCATTTCTTGTTAACCGCTCGGGTATTTTGCCATTGTGCAAGTTTTTTGTCTTAAATGAACTGTCAGATTTATAAAAACTTTTTGTTATTTCCGCTTCGCAATTATGCTTTATAAATTAAATATTTCTGAACGTAGCCGAATACTAAAAACTATTTTTGAAAGGTAATGAAATAAATTTTCAAATTGTATTATCTAACATCTAACACACTATATAAAGAGGAAAGATTTGTTTGTTTGTTTGTTTGCATTGAATAGGCTCCGAAACTACTGAACCGATTTGAAAAATTCTTTCACTGTTGGGAAGCTACACTATCCCCGGGTGACATAGGCTATATTATATTTTCAAAAAATTTAGGGATCCTTACTAAAACTCCAAAAATGTAACCCAAGGTGTTAAAAAATTACCTAAAATATTCTTTACATCACATGCGCTGCGAAAACTATTGATAGAATAAAATAATGTACTACGACTTTGTAGAACACATCATTATTTACAAAAAAAGTCGCGACAGCATATGTCTAACTATTATAGTTATGCCACAATGAATGTTCTTTTATTTTAAAAATTTAATTAAAATGTCGCCGCTTGAAAAGGCTCTTTATTTGTATCTTGGTTTTAATCCTTATCAAAATAAATTACTTCATATTCAAGACAGCTTTAATACCTTTAATTAACTTTTTGAATTATTCGGATATTTCATTCGAAAGATATCACGAGTTTAAAAATGTTAGTATTAGAAAAAAGTTTCGTGGTCGCGGTCACCCCGCTCGGCTACGGGCCGGACGGGAGAGGAGTCAAGAAATGAAGTGCCGCGCGGCCAGGCGGGTATAACTCCAATCCAAAAATTCAACCGAGTCCCCTTCGATTTCGGGGAAGGTGGAAGTGGAACGCTGGAGGGGAACGCACGGGAAAGGACATGCAAGGAGAAACATTTTATTTCTTTGAATATGGCATTGCAACGCATGCCGGGAAACAGCTGGTTACAAATAAATATTAACATTTTTAAATATTAAAATTTAGAATGAAAATATAAATAAATTGTAAAAATTATTCACTTGATGTTTTTATGTGAAAAATTTAAGTTTATATAATTTTAAAGTTTTATCTACCTGTATAATAATAGCTTAAAATTAAAATCATTCAAATAAGAGTTTACATTTAGCATTCAAATTTCGATATCTCGTGATTTCCATCCTACAGTTTCTTTATTTACGTTTTTTTTATATGAATACCGCACAAGAGACCCAAATGCTCTCAGCTAATCTGCTCCAGGCGCTGACTTGCCAAGGAGCCAAGGAGCCTAGGCATTGTAATAACAAAAAAACCACAGTGTCCTTGGGGTTTCAACTAGCGCCAGGCACAATTTGGCTCAAGCCCGGCCCTGTGCCGGCACTATAAGCAGTGGGACTATGACTTCACAATTAGAGTATGTTGTGAGGTTGAAGAGAGAGAGAATGGGAAGGAGATAGGAAGAAAGAAAGTGGGTTGGCGACTTTTACCAAAACGGAGATAAAATGTGATATTTATTAAACTTACTTGACAACTCTGGCGTGTTTCCGCAAGGCTTGTGGGCCGGTTTCCAAGGCAACCCCAACAACATCGGAGAAGCCTAAAGAGGGAGTCTGCGTACGGTTGCAAAGTTCGTGCGCACACCCCACCAACATGTGCATGCAGTGAGTGCATATCACTCCCATAAAGAGAGTGCCGATTAAACCTGGAAAATGCATTTACATATAACTTTATAGTTAATTCTAGTACACATGTAATAACCAAATACCACAGTCCAAAAGATCACAGTGAGTGGCATGTTACACTTTTTTGATGACCACACAAGAACTTCTCAACTTGTCAGAACCAGTGCAACTAATACACCCCCAACATCAGGGTTTGTTGTAAGGTGACAAGAAATGGGAATAAAAGAACCCAGCTAATCAGATCTAGTCACTAAATACTGTACATATTGAAAGCATCTTCCAAAATGTATTCATTAAACATTATTCATAGTTAAGATGTAAACTTTCTGTAAAAACACTGTTTCCAAAGTAAGTTGAAAAAAAAAGGTGATTTAACCTCTTGAATGCCAGCGGTATCCTTAAGGATCCATATAAAAATCATTTAAAAAAAAAAAAACATATGGTAGATTATAATATACTATTTTATAAATATACATGTTATCTGGTAAGGCGGTAAAATTTACAAAAACATAAATTTGCAAAAAACAAGTAAATTTTGATAAAAAAAAAGATGGTGCACAGTGAAAATTTTGCATCGGCACACCACGAGTTAATACTTTTTTGTGTTTTATAATATTCGGCTAGGCTCTCGGCCGAAGCGCTGAATATTCGGTGACACTTAGTACATTTCGCGGGTGACAGATTCCGATCTTCATCATTGAAGTGCGTGCGGTAACTACACCGTGGGGTGTATTTGTTTAATTTGTGAGTAGGTCGTGTCATAGCACGCATTATTTGTTGATTGTTACACCAAACTATGTTACTTATAGTCAGGGCTGGGCAGTATTTGAATTACTTGTAATTGAAATACGTATTTGAAATACAAATACGTATTTTGTATTTGTGTTTCAATTACTTCCTAAAGATGTATTTTGTAATTGGTATTTCAATTACCCGATGCTGAGGTATTTTGTAATTTGTATTTCAAATACTTTTTTAAATTATAGCTTCAAAATACACTTTCAAATACATTTAGCGATCTTAGTAATGATAGTGAAAAATAAACTGACGTAGATAATACATAGACTAAATACAATAAATAGAATCCAGCGCAATATATGTTAATATTTAGAGTACCTATGTTGGCAACACTATTTGTATCGTATTATATTATTAGTGTCTGACGGAAACAGGACTTTCTACCGAATCTTCGGTGTCTGTCTCAGTTTCGGCCGAAACCGATTCTTTTTTAGCTATTGTATACTGAAATTTGGCTTATCTTTACACTTATACAGACAACTAACACGTGTTAAATGAAATAAAAAACAATTATTGAAGTACATGTGAAAAAAAAAAGTTTTTTTTTTTGATATTACTGCTATAAAACAAACAAAAATTAACAAAACATGTTAACTACTTCTTGGAACAAAAATTTGACAATAATTAACGCTCACATTATAAAGGAAGGACCTCATTAATTGAGTATTTTAATTGCGTTTACAATCAATGAATTATTATTATTCTTAATGAACATGTTAAATGAAATAAAGAAAACAAAAATTGAAGTATGTGAAAAAATTATTATTTATTATTATTTTTTATATTAGTTCCACATAGGCCCTGAGTAAAATAGTATGGGATGCTGTGTGGAGGGTTTTTTTAAGGAAAGGAAGGAGAGGCAGTTTTGGGAAGGAAACTAGGCATAACGGATGTATGAATCCATCCCTCCAACCGCGGTGCAAGGCGATAGGTCAAAAGATTCCGGCTGGAGAGGATAAAAGACCTCCCTCAACCGGTCTCTCTCGATCCTGCACACCACGGAGCAGGCAGGCAGACGCATTGGCCTCCAAGACCTGGACAAACTTTACCCCTTGAACCACTTAAGGTGACCCAGGGAAGAAGTGTTGATTATGCAATAAAAGGTTCCTGGGGCGGCGGTACCCTTACCCGCCTCCCAATTTGGGCGGCGGGTATTATTACCGGTACATTACTGCTATTAGACAAACAAAAAATTTAAAAATTAACAAACATGTTAACTACTTATTGGAACAAAAATTTGGCGAACGAGCCACAAACTCACCCGAAATCAGCCGAACAGCGCGCGATAATTCACGAACGCAGAGTTCCGGTGCGGCCGAAGGTTCGGCAGATTCTCTGCCGAAACCGAAACTGATGCCGAAACTAGATTTTTTTGCCGAAAGTTGCCGAAACCGAAACCAAACCTTCGATCGGTCACTATACATATATTATACTTGTCATTGCTTTGTATTGAACATTTTTGTGTCATAGTATTAGATCAAGCACTATGGGAATCATTTGCTGAATATTAAATTATTTTAAAGTTATTTACAGTAGAGCGCATTTGAAGTGAAATAACACAAAACTGCGCTATGCAAATGTCAAGTTATTATAATAATAATCATTATTATCTAACACCTGGGTTCTATACCACAAAACTTTACAAGTGGAGCGAGGATGAGATGTGTCTTCTAAGCAATATGATTGGTCAATTTTTGCAAGTCTCGGTTTCACTCTGCTCAGCTTTAATTTTATGGAAACGCACCCTTAGTGATTACAAAAATATAAAAATTTATTGCAATCAAAGGTTCTACCAAAACCAAATGTATTTTGTATTTTGTATTTTGTAAGTATTTTGTAATTTGTATTTTGTATTTGAAACAAAAAAAAATGGTTAAAATACTGTATTTGTGTTTTGTATTTCAAATACACGACTTCAAAGTATTTTGTATTTCGTATTTTAAATACATGCAAAAAAGTATTTTGTAATTTGTATTTTAATTACAGCAAAGCATGTATTTTGCCCAGCCCTGCTTATAGTGTGTAAATCTTAAAAAATACATTGAAACTTGTAGTGTGTAAATCTGAAAAAAAAATACATGAAAACTGTTAGCCTAGATCGAACAGCAGACCTTGACAAGCGGCGGTCAGCAAACGCAAAACAGTATCCAAGCCTAGCAGAATTTGCTAAGATTTATTAATCATCTCCCGGGAGTAGTGTAGCAGTGTAGTGAGCGGCTTTTTTCGGAAGCGGATATAATTTATGAGGAAAAACACAATCGTTTGCTATCAACTAATACGGAAAAAAATAGTTTCATTCATCATAACTTAACACCAATAGATTCTTAAGTATTAAATAAGCTGATTTTTTGTTAAATTATTTTTTTTATGAGCAATAATGCGCATTTTTTTTGTGATTTTGGAATAGTAAAAAAAGTACCGAATAGTAGCCGAATATTCGTGGCATCTCTAATGACTTGTACACAATATACATCATGCAAAACGATTTCATAATTTTATGAATAAAAATTAAAAAGCCAATTAAAAAAATTAATTAGTATACACAACTATACATATATAAAGCTTAAAAGTCATGGGCAAGAAGGTTAACCTCTTGATGGTGATTGCTTGGCTAGATATTATGACGCAATGCCATACATCGCTAAATATGATACTTTAACCCTGCGGGGACATGGCTTTATGCAACTAATTATCTTTAACAAGGTTTTGATTCGCCTCATCGCTTTCAATTTCAACCAAAATAGTAATTAATTGAATCATTCCAATAATATTATTGATTTGGTATTTGAATGGCAGGGCCGAACCTACAATATTTTGTGCCAAAACTCCCCAATGGTGATGGTTTACAGCTAAAATGATTGAACGCCAAACAGCAGTAAAAATTTTGTCTTTTAGGCATTAATTAGAGAATTCTATTCAAAATAACTTTTTTTTTAAATAAGCTGCATTTCCAAGCTAACCTAGGCAAGCAATACATTTATTTGCATAGAAAAAAAAATGGAGCAAATGTTCACGATTTTACAAAAATTATAAACCGATTTGCCATTTTTTTTTATGAACATGTGTAATAAGAATTGATGGGATTACATACAGTATTGACGTGAGCTCCGTTTATACTATAGGGTGCTGGGTGGTATAGATAAATACAACAAATATCTAAATTTTATGCTTATCAATATTTACAGGGTGCTAAGGGACGTACTTGACTTATTTTAAACAGTAATTACTGACATTATTTGGAGTAAAAAATGTAATCGAAATGATGGTCTTCAGTGACATTTTTGATGATTTTTTTTTCAACTTAAATCATAAAAAATCTATATGTATTGGACAGTTAGGGCCGGAGTGAGGGGTTGGGCGGTTGTCTGGCCAAGTGGCCAGTGATGTCATGTGGAGGAAAGTTCGGGTTTAACTGCTCCGATCTATCGCGAATATGCACGTTTTTCGTCTTAATCGAAATGTCAGATTTACAAAAACTTTGTGTTATTTCCGCTTCATAATTAAAGCTCTATAAATTAAACATTTCTGAATGTAGCCGAATACTAAAAACTGTTTTTTAAAGGTTACAAAAAAAATTTCAAATTTTTATATTACAAATAAATATTAACATTTGTAAATATTAAAATTTAGAATGCAAACATAAAAAAATGTAAAAATGACTCACGTGATGTTTTTATGTGAAAACGGTACTGAAATCACGGATTATGTAAAAAACAATATTTATTCTATCGTATAAATGTATAATAAACAATTTAGTCACCTCACTTTTTTATCATTTCATATAAGAGTATTTAATTAAAAAATAACAATGTCTAGCAGCCCGTAGGCGATTTGGCGAGTAAAATATGTATCTACCGTGTATCTGACAGAATAGGTCTTTTTATGTATTTCTATGGACAACTTGAATAGGGATGTGCAGCTTGATTTATTATCGACCTTCTACTTTTTGTTTTAGGTATGTCACTAGAACAATAGCGGCGTTATAACGATTTCTGTGGAAACACACGCGTTGACGTGAAAACACGCTTATTGTACTTGACGGCCATCGTTATATTATCGTGTATATCTGCTTACGTTTTTGAGTGGTTAAAGAAAAAAAATTTAAAAAAAAAACATCATAAACGTCACCGAAGGCCAAAATTTCATTTACATTTTGTACTCCAAATGATGTCAGGAATAGATAGTATTAATTAAGGATTCCTATAAGGTTTTACGAATTTCCATCTTGGTTACACATTACATCTGTACCAGAGGTAGATCCGGAGCTGTTGCACTTCTTTCCAAATGAAATTGAACTTGTAAAAGATAAATAGGTGACATATTTAGAAGATAAGGAGGACATGTTATTGCCATCTGATTGATAGCAAATTTTGATATTACATATACATATACTTCCTTATTACAAAAGTTGTATAAAATGACTCAATATGTATCATAATTTATTACCATATGTTTCATGGCCGTGATCCACTGAATACTTACAAATAAAAATACACCAATATTTATGATAAGGAATCTATTATGTAGGCCAAGACCCTTCTATTTAATCTAAAAATAAATAAATTGCAGAATGATCCTAAATTATACAGGATGTTAAAGGACGAACTTAACTTACATAAACCAATTTAACCAGTGATTCCTGGGATTATTTGGAATAAAAATATTAATGAAATTTTAGTCATCGGTGACATTTTTAAAGTTTTTATTTTTATTTTCAACTAAATACCTAAAAAGTGAGGATATGGCCGGTTACTCAGCTGAGTGACCAGTGATGACATGTGGAAGAATTTTTGTTGTTTGATTTTGAAGAATTTTTTTTTTAAAACTGACCAGAGATCAAAATTTCAGACTATATTTATTCATATTTTAAACACATTTTACAATTTTTTCAGCCCGAGATCGTCACTGATTGCTAAAGTATATAAGGTTATTTTTATGCATGAAGATCACCATGTCTCTCTCTCTCAGGTTGATGTGGGACCTAGCGATCTGTAATGTGGGAAAATGTAAGGTTCTGCTTTTTTGTTCCAAATAATAAAAACAAGAATGTTTGGGAAGGTTCCATAAATGTGTATTTTACAACAAATCAAGTTAAACAAAATTAATAACAGAAACCCTCATACCTGTGGACCAACGCAAACGGTTCTATTCTCTAAATCTATTACGGAAAACGGCGAACAGAAGGTGACGGCACGCAATCCTGCGATCGCCAACGGAGGACTCCGGATGAAGGGGGCAAACATCTCGTGAAGAATCTCCAGACGGCCAGGAGTCCGGGCCAGATGGATCCGACGAGCACGTACCGGGATGAGGGCGCTAAAGGCCAAATGCGAGGTTATTTCCTACAAGCGCGAGGGACGCCATCTTGGTGCCAGAGCGTGGTGATTTTAGCGAGGCTGTTTCCTCCGACGGTGGGCCACAAATAAATCGTTAGCGTCACAGTTTTATAACCGGAGCATATCCACGTAGTGGTTTTGCGCGGAATTTATCATCTCCAAAACAGATGATTTGCGGTTTATCCGGAATCTCAGCAAGATTCCCCGAGCCACACGGCCACACACGGCGTACTTCAAATTTAAGAAAAACCCAAAAAGGTTACGCATGCGGAGAATGCAAATTCACCATTTCACAAGTGGCACACACATTATTAACCGAAAATCCAGCCCGAAAAAGTTAAATAATAAACTCAAAACATCTTGTTGAGTGACCTCGTCAAAAATTCACCGGTTCCCTGACGGTGAACTTTTAAGAAAGTCCATGGAAAAAGACCCGGTTCAAAAATCAGAGAAAAAAGTGTTGCCAGTCCAATACAGGCTGTTCAAATTACCAGGTTAGTGGTCAGGTAAATAATTATATCACAAATTGATAATTATTTACGTGACAATTACACGGCAAATAAGCCACTCATCTTTAAAAAAAGGGTTTTGCGGTGACCACAATTGCGGGCTTTCTGCTTATTTGAAACAAAAAATCGAACGGCATTTTAATCTGCGAAGTATGAACTAGTTTTTGAACCAGGATTATTAAAAAATTTTGAAAGGTAAATCTTTGGCATCTTGTCGAACATTTTTCAACAAGACACCAAAAATGTAACTTTCAATACTTTTTAATAATCCTAGTTCAAAAACTAGTCCATTCTTCACAGATTAAAATGCGGTTTGATTTTTTTGTTTTAGATAAGCAGAACGTCCGCAATTGTGGTCACTGCAATTTTGAAGATGAGTGGCTATGTTGCCGTCTACTTCAGCAATGAGCGACGATTTCGGACTGAAAAATTGTAAAGTGTGCTCAAAATATGAATAAATGTGTGGTGAAAAGTTTGCAGTTTTACGTTTATTTAGTTTTTGCCAAAAAAAATCCCAAAGTAGGTGAAAAATAAATCGCTTTCACATGGGACGACGACCCCCGTAACACCCTACACAAGTCCTCCCGAAAGGGTTTGAGTTGAAAAATTTATTTCAAAACAAATGGATGCTTTCATAAATGATTCCACAAAGTTTGACCTCAGAGTGGTTTCATAAACAACATTTTGAAACACTATTATTGTTTTAACGATTGCTGTGGAAAATCGGTAAAAAAGAAGACCCAGAATTTAGGCGCGTGGTAAGGGCAATTTTTTTTATTTAATTCATTCCAGAGTGGAAGCGGAGTTCTCTGTGAGAGACCACCATTCAGAATTTATATACAAGAAATAAGGTCTGTAATAAAGTCCGTCATATAAGGTCTCCAAGGTGCTGCGGTCGCTAGGAACAATTTTCCGGCAACACTGGCGCGTAGCCTGGTTCCCCTACGCCAAATCCCTACCACACTGCACTCTAGTCTCGGCCAGTTTCCGCTCGCCACAGCCGCATTTTTTTTGTGCAAGGAACAAAACCCCGGTGAAATCCATTCTCAGCTACTTGAATTGTACGGAAAACAGTGTATGAGTGCGAAAATGTGTGCAAATGTGTGCAGAGAATTTAAAAGCATGCCGGACGGCCATCGGTTTCAGACGACAAAATTGCCAAAGTGGAAAAAACAATGATTGCAGATTGACGGGTGACAGTTCAGGAGTAGTAAGACCAGTAAGACCACTATTGACAAGATTTTGATAGAATACATATTTGGGAGACCACAAGGTCTGCCCAAGGTGGGTCCCAAAATGCTCACTGAAGATCACAAACAACAGCGGGTTGAAGCAGCCCGCGAATTCCTTGAGTGCTACGACATCGAAGGCGAAGAATTCTTGGACTCAATTGTGACTGGGGACGAGACCTGGATACACTACGATACCAGAGATAAAGGAACAATCCCAGTGGCATCATTCAGATTCGCACCTGGCGGGTAAAGGCACGTGGAAGCTCCATCGCAAAACAGCTGCCATGCTGAGACTGAGCATCACAGAGGGTGCAGCGTGGTGGGGATTTGGTAAGGGGAAACCAAGCTACATGCCAGTGTTTGCGCGTAAAATCGTTCCTCGCAAACGCAGCTCCTTGGAGATCTTGTTCTTGAAGACAAACACTCCGGGTTATGAATAAGGTGACAATATTGGAAAATCTCCTAATAACATCATTAAATGTGGAAGATGTTGCTTATTGGGTGGTATCCGACGCTTTTATCAATTCGGCTACTGGTCATTTAAATTGAAGCACGGCTTTAGCTGTTTTTAAATACATCTATTTGAATTTCACTTTCATTTTCTTGATTGACTCAATGTATGAATGACGTGGAATCTTAGAAATGAAAATTAACCCACTCCCTGACATCCAATCGAGCTGAAACTCTGGAGATAGAGTCGTTGTCGATGACAATGCATGCTTTTGGTGGCAATCCCGCACACACACGCGGACATTCGGTTTCTGAAATTCGAAGAAATTAAAACCGAAATATCTTCATATATAACAATGAAAGTTTAATAAATAAAGTTTATTTGTTTGTTCCTTTTGCATTCCTAAAGCACGGTCTCCTCCGACACAAACAAAACGGAAACGTTTCGAAAAAATTTGCTCACGCATTTTTTGTTTTTCCGACTCCTTTGTTTGTTAAAACATTGAGGCGAAGTGGGCGTGGCTACACACATTTTGTCTAGTGGTCTGTGGTGAAGACTTATCTACGCACTGAACACTTGACTTTTACGTAAATAATTGCATAGATATCAAGATGAGTTCTGATGAGGAAGAGATGCTACACTCATAGATTATACATATAATTATTGTTGAAGGTCATCCCCCCATCTGATAAAGTTTATAGTAATTTGTAAGCAAATGTTTCTATATATAATAGTGAGCTCTGGCGTTTTAACTTATTTCCTATACTATTCATCCGATTGCGATGAAACTTGGTGATTTTGATTGGTGAAGGTTTCTATATATATTGGTGAGCTCTGGCATAATGAAATTTGAATAAAAAATTTGGAAAAACTTGCGCATGAGTTGTTTAAAAAAATTTGTGTATTTCACAAAGTTTAGCGGCAGGGAGGGATGGAGGGAGGAGGGGAATCCTGGGAGGGGGAGTGGAACGAAGGAGGGAGGTTTGAGGGCGGTTGATTCCCCGACCACTGGGTAGGAAGGTTAAAAACTCAAACAAAAAAATATATATATATTTTAAGTATTAAAAGCCATTTTGGAACCGGAAGATATAGCCTCATTCCCAATAACAATGACAACCCTGATGAAATTTATAAAGGGACTGGGTTATTGTTAAAGAAATGAGTTAAAATAGGAGATAGCACATGGGTCTATGGCCTAAGTGCTCACGGAAATTATAAGTAAACAGTCTCCGCTCTTAAAAAAAACGTCATTTGAAAATCCACTAGGTTCGGGCAGTTAGTAGTTACATTAAGTAGTTACAGTACAATATTTACAAAACTTACCGACTGCCAATCCAGCATTCTTGAATGCATCCGGCATAGCCAGTATGCCGGTGCCTACATTTCCTTTGAGAAGATGTATAAGCGTATCCAAATTAGATGTTGGATGTTCTAAATTTCTGTCCAATATTGGATTGTAGTTTTTGCATGTGCTTTGGAATCCCTCCGAATCAGAATCACCGATTTGCTTTTTATCCTCCGATGTGGATTCACTCGTCACGATTCCGTCAAACGGCAACACTTCTGGATTCTCCGCATCGCCCGGTCCGATGAGTAATGGTTGGCGTTCCTCCTTCATTTTGCTCTGTTCAAAAGTAAGATAGCTTTTAAAATGATACAGAATAGACACAATATGTAAAACATCAAGATTTTGTATTAAACCCTTGGATGTATAAAAATCCCCTTTCTCACCCCTTTTGCAACACTAAAGAATACAATCAGTGCTTTTACAAATCATGGGAATATCTTAGGGGTTCAACTTCGGTCTATTTATGCATTCAACGGTAACAGCATGCTTTCACTGAACTAGGTCCAGTGAACACAGCGGCATGAAACAAAAAAATTTGCGGCCCTATCATATACATATTCTTTGGAATAGCTATCTTTTTTATAAGCAGTGCTACATTTTTTGTTTGATTAGTATGTATATAACACATTGTCTTGTATTTTTATTATGTCATTGGATAAATGTCGTAATTTTTCAAGTTTACTAACATTCATTAGGTAAATTTCTTCTTTTGAAAGGCAAATGATCCTAGGGTAAATATTTTTTTAAAATTATACTTACAGCTTCACAAATGCTACAATTATAATATTCTGTGATTTTTCGTGGGTCTGTGCTAGTATCTCTACATATTATAAATTAAAGTCCTCCACCGCAGATGTCTGTTTGTCTGTTCGCGATAAACTCAAAAATTACTGAACGGATTTTCATGCGGTTTTCATCAATAGATAGAGCGATTCATGAGGAAGGTTTAGGTATATAATCTGTCAGGGTTTTGTGTTAATTGGTTGAACAATATATAAAGGAGGATGTCTGTATATGGTGGACGAGCGGGCTGGCAAGCGGGCGGTGTGGATTTGATTTGTATGCAAATTAACAGATGGCAGTGGTTATAAAGATTGGGTAACCATCCAATAGATGGCGTTACGCGTGGCCGGGTAAGCCAGTGTGTAATATTATACAATACATTATCTTATTTTACTTTTACTATTATTTAATTTATAAAATGAACTGCCAAAGTTCATTTTATCAATGAGTGTCAAGTGTACAATGCAAAAAGAAGAATACATTTTTATCTAAATTTGACCTGTAAGGCCTTCTAATATCAGTGATATATTTGACTTTTGCAGATCATTGTTTCCCAACAGAAAAATAATTTGTTATGAAGAATCATTTGAGAAAACAATAAAAAATAATCACCTTATGTATCATGCGCCGAATAATTCATGCTTTTAAAAACTTAACATAATATTATTTACAACAAATATCTAAAGCATTTGCATGAATCATTATCATATTATTTATGTTGCACATTAAAATTGTTCAAGTTAAGAGGCTTGGAATTAAAGTTGACATGACAAATGATTACCTTCTTTAATTACTATAAATTAGCACATCTATTCTACACATCAACATAATGTACGAGGGTTGTCCGTAAAATAAGGTCTCCAAGGTGCTGCGCTTGCGAGAAATAAATTTACGCGAAATCCTGCAACACTGGCGTGTAGCCTGATTTCCCTTGTCAAATACCCACCACGTTGCACCCTCTGTGACGCTTAGTCTCAGCGTGGCAGCCATTCGCGATGGAGCTTCCACTCGTCGCACCCGCCAGGTGTGAGTTACGCTCTGTAATTAGTGTTTAAACTTTGCTTTGAAGAATCTAAATGATGCCAATGGGATTTTTCTTTGTCTCTGTGGTCGTGTAGTATGTCTGGGTCTCGTCCCCAGTCACAATTGAGTACAAGAATTCTTCGCCATCGATGTCGTAGCACTCAAGGAATTCGTGGGCTATCCGTTGTTGTTTGTGATCTTCGTTGAGCATTTTGGGACCCACCTTGGCGGATTTTGTGGTCTCCCAATTTTTTTGTCAAAACCTTGTCAATAGTGGTCTTACTGACATCAGGGATCATATCACAGAGCTCCCGAACCGTCACTAGTCGATTTGCAATCATTATTTTTTCCACTTTGGCAATTTTTTCATCTGAAGCCGATGGCCGTCCGGCACGCTTTTAAATTCTCTGCACCATTTGCGCACGTTTTCGCACTCATACACTCTTTTCCACACACTTCAAGTAGCTGAGAATGAATTTCTACCGGGATTTTGAACTTCGCACAAAAAAACTAATTATAGGGCGTAATTCACACCTGGCGGGTGCGGCGAGCGGAAGCTTCATCGCGAACGGCTGCCACGCCGAGACTAAGTGTCGCAGAGAGTACAGCGTTGTAGGGATTTGGGGTAGGGAAACCAGGATACACGCCAATTTTCCCGGATCTTGCTTAAAATTGTTCCTCGCGACCGCAGTACCTTGGAGACCTTACTTTACGGACAACCCTCGTATTAAGGATGCACTTGACTTATTTTAACCACTGATTCCTGACATTACACTATTTTTTACTCCAAATAATGACAGGAATCAGTAAATCAAGTACGTCCCCACCCTGTATAATAAATGGGAAGAATAAATTGATATAAGGATAGATTTCAGTAACAGAAAAATATAAATAAACCCACTTTTAATCTACAACACTAGATTATATAGTTTAGATAACATGTAAAACTATTACAGCATTAATTTTAAATAACACATTAATAAAATAATATCATTTCAAAAAGCACTAAAATAAAATAATAACAAAAGAAATAAATAAGACATATTCAATTAATTACCATAGAATAGCCCATTGTAAAGAGGATAAATTTCCCATAAAATAAACACTGAAAAACTATTGCTGTTTCACTCAGTATTAAATTTCCAATGAAAACGTGTAATATTTCCTATCACGGGAATGTGTAATTATTTCCCTTTCACTTGTTTAATTACATATACACTTGATATGATTGGACAGTCTGTGTGAACGTGCTCACAGACAAATCTCAAATGACATAATCTCTCACTAGGTACTGGGCCGTATATACATACAGACGTGTTACATCCAGATGCGTAACAACCACGGGCAGTCACCAAGTCAAAGTCTCCTAATCAATGGAAAATTTTTCGGGTCAGATAATTTTTCTATAATTGTAACATCATTTTTATCATAAAATAATTCGATAGGTACTAAATGAAAATTTTATTTCTTTTGTCATAATGATTTTTTTCTGCTGTTATTTAGTATCCTCGCAATCACAAACACGAGATTGAATTACAGATTGACATACTTAACTCTACACGCAGTCAAAAGAGAAACTACGAAGAGAATGATTTTTTTTTAATTGTGGATAATTTCATATCAACTCTGGCGACAGGCAGACATCAGAAATGCGGTACTCATGATCCGATTTACAGAACTGCTTGCAGGACTGCAAGTAGTGCTTTAAATCGGATCGTGAGTAGGGCCTAAGAGACAGATGTTCATCTGTACAAGTTATTTAAACTATGTAAACACCTCTACGGGAATAAAGTTAAAAAGAATCCTCAACAAAATATTGAAAATAAATGCACATTATTGTTATATAAGTTAAGCAATGTATTTAGAGTAAAGCGCACTCGAGTCAATCACTATATTTTGCATATGCAGGTTGATGTTACTATTATTAGGTATTATTTAACCCACATAACCCTACCGTACCAATTTTGGTTCCTAACAAAAAATAATTATAAGTAGGCACAAAATTTTTAAAAATACATAACTTTGTCTATAGCTTGTTTTACTGTAAATATACTAACTAGCCTTTACGATTTTAACATCAAACAGCAAACTTGTTGTCGTTATTTGATTAAAAAGTTTAATTTAAGTTGGCCGGTTATAAAATTAAATAACATTTCTTTTAGAACATAAGTACATATATGTGCATTACAGTACTTTAAAAGTTTATGAAAAAATATGTTTTATATCAACATGTAAACTGTGTTTTATTATATTAGTATTACTAATGAATAATTTATCATAGGTAACGTAATTTAACAATATTGGAGTTTTACCTACCATTAAAACTCTTATTATGTTGCCTTCCTTATCCAGAATATTCCTTAGTGAGAGATGACATCTCTGTTTCTATCCGATTTCGGTCTTTCTTCTCCTTTTACCTTCTTGAAATATTCAAATTTCGCGCGATTTTTTGTTCCTTGGTGATCGCAAATCACTGCTACCAACAGTTAGGCGCTCGCTAGCGTCTGACGCGACGCCATCTTCTTCAATTGTAGTCTCACCAGACAGGGGATGAGGAATATTCTGGATAAGGAAGGCAACATAATAAGAGTTTTAATGGTAGGTAAAACTCCAATATTATGTAGTGCCGTTCCTTATCCAGAATATTCCTTAGTGAGAATTGTCGGCTATCGTCTGGTGGCAGTGTTGATGCCAATTGTGATCATCTTCATAAAGAAGCGCCGGTTGGAGGTCTGCCCTCACAATGATCGCTTCTCCTTCTGTCTCCAGAAATGGAAGACCTTTGGGGGTCTGCCCCCCTCAGGCGAATGATTGGA
Source organism: Limnephilus lunatus (assembly GCA_917563855.2). Lineage (NCBI taxonomy): Eukaryota > Metazoa > Arthropoda > Insecta > Trichoptera > Limnephilidae > Limnephilus > Limnephilus lunatus. The sequence goes on from OU830594.1 coordinate 41,796,999, forward strand.
TTAAACAGGTTTGTCAAGGACGACGAAGTCCCCGGCTCCTGAATATTGGATTGCCTTATTTCTTTTTTATAATATTTTTGGAAGGTATTTTCACTCTGCCAATTTCCCTTTTCCAAAATGTCCTCTATTGAACAGTTTTCAAACCACCGAAGTGAAGCCACTGCCGACCTAGTGCTCCCCGCAGAGGCCTCAATACCAGCATCTCTAAGTATTGTCTTGACCCATCCACCGATAATTGTTTTAGAAGCTGCTTTGGCTGGACCTGATGTGGATAAAAACAGGTTATCAATATTAGGTGCCTCTTGTCTCCTGTCCTTTGAGAGAACACACAGCTTCTTAAGCCAAAATACAGGATCGGTGGATTGATTTGATGAGGAGTTTAATCTCCATCCTGATTGTTGATACTTTGCAGAATCTGTCTTTGAACCAAATGCAGGCCATAAAATAATATGATCATCCATATCAATGAAATGTTCCGATGTTAATCTCAAAAGTGTCAGATCATGTACCCTTCGCCCTGAGGCTAACAGGAGTATGACTGCACACCTTCTGGATGCTTCAAATAAGGTTATAGTTTCTGGATTGTTAGTCTGAAGCCAAGAACATATCTGTCTCGGGTCCCATATTGTATCCCGTTGCACTTTAATCGAGCTGTTTACTATTCCCTTCATTACTTGCTTCACCACAAGATGGTTACTTAGTCTATTTTCATTATTTGGATTGCATAAAGTTGAAATAGCCGATTTATGCAAAGCTATAGTGCTAGGAGCTAAATTCAGCGATATTTTGAGATGCGCTAGAAACTTTGCCAACTGGGCTCCCATTGGATCTTTGAAATTAACATGGTTGGATGAACACCATTCACGTCATCTAATCCACGCTGCTTTATAAGAAGCTTGTGTTGAAGTTCGCCAGCTGGATTTTAAAATCCCTCTTTCTCTATCAGACCATCCTTGCAATGCATCATCCCAGCCCCAATTTTCCACACTTGCAGTTCTAGTTGAAGTATTTGCTGGGGATGGGAGCCTGTGGTGGTATCTATCAGTATCTCTTGTAGATTCTTGATCTCCTGAGGTAGGCACAAGGCTCTCTGTTTCAAGTCTGGTAGCCAAAATACTTTCGTCCATTTGGGAGCTACTAGCAGATAAATTCCTGTGGATTTGTTCAGATGAGCAAGCACTCGGGGAATTAGACAAGGAGGCGGAAACACCCATGCCAGAGGAAAGTGCCAAGGTCTGCTGAAAGCATTGTGAAATAATGCCGCTCTGTCTTTCCTATCTATGGATACATATTTGTCCACAACATGAGCCGTGTGAGAGGCAAACAGGTCCACAGTGGGTCTGCCCCATTTGTGAAATATCTGTTCTGTTGCAGGAGGTAGAAGGTGCCACTCCGGTAGACGGGTTCCTCGGGACAAATGGTCCGCAAGACCGTTGTACCGCCCTGGTAGGTAGTGAACTTGCAGGGTTATATTGTATTTGTCTACTAGAGACAGAATCTGAAAGGTCAGATGAAGTAGACTCAAGGATCTCGTCCCTCCTTCGTTCCTCAATAAGCGAGAACTGTTCTGTTGTCTGACTGTATTAGAACGGTAGAACTCCTCAAACATTTGTTCTGGTATTTAGTATGGCAAACATCTCTTTCAAGTTGCTGTGCCAATTCTGCTGTTCCCTGGTCCAATTTCCCGCAATCGGAATATCGTCCACTTGAGCGCCCCAGCCATTATCTGCTGCATCGGTCGAGAGGAAATGAGAGGCAGCGGGGACGTGTAGTGGCATAAAGACCTTTACATTCTGTGCCCACCATGATATGTCTTTCATTACGGGTTCCTTTATGATAATTCTCGTTCGTATGGGAAGTTTCATCATGGAGTGCATTTGTAGTTGCATCCTTCGGCAATGAAGACGACCTCTTGGAGTGACGAATGATGCAAAATTTAGTTTTCCCAGAACTCTCTGGGCCTCCTTCACATTCCACTTCTTCTTTTTCTGAAGCCTTTGAAGGGATTGTTGAAGGTCTTCGCACTTTCTCCTGTTCAGTGACTTCCGACCGCGTTGCGTGTCCCACATTACACCCAGATACTCCACTGTTTGTACCGGCTCGCTGACGCATTTTTTCAAATTAACAGTCAAACCGAGGTCTCTTAGTAGATTCAGAAATAGATTTGTTTGGACCTTCAGAATTTCCCTGTCCTGGTGGGCCAGAAGGAAATCGTCCAAGTATACAATGGTCCTCACATTTTGACGACGTAGGGTCTCCGCAACCCAATTGGTCACCTTGGCAAAGGCTTGTGGAGCACTGCTCAAGCCCTGGGGAAAGGCATGTCATTTGCAAAAGCTCTCCTTTGTACACAATCCTCAAAAAACGACGATGAGACTCTGCGACTGGGATGTGAAAATATGCGTGAGATATGTCTATTTTTGTCATCCAGTCTTGTGGTTGGAGAAATTCGGGAACTTTCTGATGCGACATTATTGAAAATTTTCTTACCGACACAAAGTGATTGAGACCTTTCAGGTTGAGAATAGGTCTGTTGCTTCCGTCCCCTTTTCGAACCAGGAACATTTGGGAGAGAAAACCGGAGTTGTTGACTGCCGGTTCCAATATATTCAGTTTTTTGAGAATTTCTATTTCTTTTGTCATTGCTGGGGTTGTATTTGTCACAAATCTTTTCAAAGTTAAGGCAGTTGGGCGTAATAATAGGGGCTTTGTAAAGAAGGGGATTCTGTATCCCCCTATGATTTTTTGAACAACTTTGGGAGCATTTAGAGCTGCCCATTTGTTTTTGAAATTCAGCAATTGCCCCGCTTGAAACTTTAATGGCCTCCAGTCATGCACCCCTGTAATAGCGTCGGTTAGAGGTCTGCCCTCGCACCGGTCGCTTGTTACTCTCCTTTCCCCCCCTTTTAATACCAGAGGTGGAGGGCTGGGGATACCTTTGGGGGTCTGCCCCCCTCGGGCGAAAGGATTCTCGGGATGGAAAAAAAAAAAATTCTCGAGATGGAATAAAATCTCGGGTCGGAAAGGAATCTCGGGCCGGAAAGTATTGAACGGGCTTAGAAGCCTTTTTAGTATCAGACCCCTCCTTTGGTGGACCGGTAGTGATGACTTGTGAGAAGGGCCTAAAACAATTCTTTGCTCCTCCCAATTTCTGCAATTGGGTAGAGAGGGCTTCCTCATTGAAGAGATGAGAGGAAGTCGGAGGGATCTGCATAAGAACTTTCTTGTCTGATTTCTGTTTACAGGAATTGAGAATCCTGTCCCTTCTAAATTCAATTATCTCTGACCGTTTTCCGCATGTTATTTGCAGCAGGTCATCGGAGCATTTTCGTAAGTCGTTCTGACCTCCAAACAGCTCATTAACTTTCTCGTACAGGGTTTCTGGAGAGACATCCTGTACTTCAAATCCCCATTCGACCAATTTCTGCAGAGACTGCTGCAGTTGTTCCCTGTGTTTGAGAGCTGCATGTGTTATTGCCGCGAAAGATCTTTCAATAGCGACCTGTTGAGGAGACCCAGAATCATAAGGTTGCAACTCACAGTTCACCTCAAGCTCCTTAAAGCCCGGATCGGCAAGGTGTTCCTTAATGACCTTGTTATATCTCACATTGGTCCAATCTTTCTGATTAAATCGTTGAAGACGCTCTAACACTTCAAGTCTGTCTTGAGGAGGAGCAGTCATTAAGGGTTCTTTAAGAGAAATGGTGGGACTCGGCATTTGAAAAACACAAGTATTACGCCCGGATACTGTTGAACACTCTTTCTCCGTCTCTGCGATGGACATATTATCGAAGGCTGCATTCTCTGCGAATCTTGACCTCGGTGCTTGCAGAATAAAATTTTGTAGTCTGCCTACTTTTTCAGTTAATTTCTTAATAGAACGGGCCATTCCTCGCCTTCTGGAGCGTGAAGCCCTGCTTGAAAAACTCATGGAAGTAGAGCTGTCGGAACTTGGTGAGCGTCGGCGTCGCCTTCGTCTTTTTCGTTTATTGTCACAAACGGATTCATTAGAGGAACAGTCGGAACACAAATTCTTTCGTTTCGTTTTACGTATTTCGTTACGGTTTACACTCGCGGACGCGGAAATCTCAACCGCTTCGGGAGATACATTATTTTCTGACATTGCGTAATGATTTTCGTAATAATTTTGGAGAAGAAATCTAGTTTCTGGTTTATATCGCAATATTGTAACTAGACGACCGTTCGCGATAGAAATTAGACGCCAATTGTAGAAGATGGCGTCGCGTCAGACGCTAGCGAGCGCCTAACTGTTGGTAGCAGTGATTTGCGATCACCAAGGAACAAAAAATCGCGCGAAATTTGAATATTTCAAGAAGGTAAAAGGAGAAGAAAGACCGAAATCGGATAGAAACAGAGATGTCATCTCTCACTAATGAATATTCTGGATAAGGAACGGCAACACATAATACTATTTGTGTACCAAAAATTTGTGTTCCAATTTTGGTACGGTAGGGTTATGGGGGTCCAACATGTTTTCTTTAAATTCATATCCGTATTGTCATCAGTTGACTACTCGTCGTCATCAAACTTTCAAAATTTTATCTGGACACTACAGCTGCCCTGGCATCCAAGGAATCTTCACTACTAATACAAATATAATTCTCCTTGGACACTCAAAAAAAATTACCAAAACGCCTTTTGCATCTAATCCCAGAAAACACTTCCTTGCAAACAGAGTGGTGGATGCTTGGAACAAACTCCCACGACATGTCATCGATGCAACTAATATAAACCAATTCAAAGCTCTATTGGATTCACATTTGGAGAGAAGAAAGGACTAACTTAGTTAAAAATTAAAACTACTCATTTACTGTCAAGCTATTGTGAAATTAGATATGAGCGCATCAGCAGGATGATGCCTGCTCATTACATAATAATAATAATAATAAAATATTCCACAAATGATTCATTTTAAAGCTGTGGCCCCGGTAAATATACAATTCCTAACTCATTTTCATCACCAGAAACTAGATCAGTGAGGTCAGAATTGGCCTTTACTGGTGATTTTATGCAAATTTTGCTTATTTGGTCGCATTCGTCAGCATCTTTTTCCAGAAAAGTCTGTTTTTGGTGCACTGACAAGCAACTGAAAAAGAATTTAAAGAAAACAAGTTGAACGCCCATAACCCTACCATACAAAAATTGGAACGCCTCCCCCCTCCCACAATATCAAATGAACATATTTTTACAGTACTTGATATTACTTGATACTTTTTAAGTATTAAAAAACATAAAAAATGTTTCAGGGCTATCTGGGGTTAAAGGAGAAAAAGGACACTTGGAAAAAGCTATTGACACAAAAATGATCAAAACTCAGGTCCTTTACTAGTAAACATGTTTTAAATTTTAATTTGCAACCGATAAACAACCACTTTAGGGTAAATGGTTGTTTATCAGTTGCATAAAATTTAAAACACATTTATTAGTAAGAGGGTAAATTTGCATGCTTGTAGTAAAAGCCAAACATATCACAGTTACATCAGGCAAGGAATATTGTGTGTAAACTTACTTTAATGATTCTCAATGGAGTACCATCAACCATTTTTACTGAAAAATTAAATGATTAAAACAATCTTTTATGACTTCCTCCCAACATAGATTCAACGACAAGTGTAAAAAAATACATATACCAGTCCCAGCGACAGATCGTACATGACGTCATCGTTCTAATATCTTGTCTTTTTTGTTTTCAAACAAGATGCCTGAGAAGGATGAAGACAAACATCAATAATGTCCGTACGAGCTCTCGCTGGGACGATTTTAAATATTTTTTTAAAGCTTGATATGTACTTACGTCATAATATGTACCTATTCAACTGTTTAATATCTCGGCCAGTGAGTTTTTGCAAACATAACTGTACGGGGGAGGGAGATTTTGCAAACTTAACAATACTTAACAGTAGGGGGTGAGTTTTTGTAAACGTAACTGTGCATGGGAGAATGTTATTGCAAATTTAACTGTACGCGGGGAGTGAGTTTTGGAAAACTTAACTGTACTGTTGGAGGGAGATTTTGAAAACTTAACTGTACGGGGGAGTGAGTTTTTGCAAACTTAACTGTAGGCATGCGGGGAGTGAGTTTTTTTAAAACTTAACTGTATGTGGGGAGTGAGTTTTTGCAAACTTAACTGTAAGCGGGGAGTGAGTTTTTGCAAACTTAGGCGTATGTGGCGAGTGAGTTTTGGCAAACTTAAAAATACGAGGGGGGTGAGTTTTTGCAGACGTAACTGTGCGTGGGAGTGTGTTTTTGCAATCTTAACTGTTGTGGGGAATGAGTTCTTGCAAACTTTACTGTAGCTATGTGGGGAGTGAGTTTTTTGCAAAGTTAATTGTATGTGGGGAATGAGTTTTTGCAAACTTAACAATATGTGGGGAGTGAGTTCTTGCGAATGTAACTGTGTATGAGAATGTGTTTGTAAACTTAACTGTAGTACATAGGTGTGTGAATGTGTTTGCAAACTTAACTGTACAAGGCAAATAAGATTTTTTTACTATCATTCTTTTAAATTTTTAATATTATAATATAATAGGTTAACTGATAATAAATAATCTAATATTGTGAATAAAAAAGTAATCGACATCAACAATACAATCCACCAGAATATACCTCTAATAAAAGTGATATATGTAGTGGGTTTTAGTAATCGTCAACTATTGGTTTTGCAACAAAAATCGGAATATTTTCAAAGAAAAATAATTGTTTAAAATTGTAGCCGCGGACACCGGAATGTCCTATTTTTTTTTATCTAAATGATCCCGAAAGTAGAATAGTAAATAATTAAATTATCCGGACAATATTAATTTTTCCCTGTAATGTAAACGCGAGGTAAAAAAAGCAGTTCAAAGTACCTATATTATGTTCTGATATTATGTTCTTGCAGAATTAGTTTTAAAAAAAAACCCTAAGGATATGATAAAATATGTTCAAACCATACCTTGTGAGTAACAATCACTAACTAACCTTTCCAATATTATTTTGTGTACAGTTGTAAAACATTCATATCAACCTGTTCACTCTATCACTTGATATTTCTGATAAGAGCCAATAAAATTAAACATACATATATTATAACACATGAAAAAAAATTGTGCAGAATAATCTCCCCCCATTAATTATTAATGGGGGGGAATGATTATTTTTAATTAATTAAAAGTTTCTTTGGCAGATATCTCATCTTATCACTGAAATTAAAGCCGCCAATACATATTTTTATTGTGTGTATTAGGAAAGAGTTGATGTTATGTATTAGTTTTATAACATTCAAGTGAAAGTTATATTTAAAAAAAAAAGTGTTAATAAAGGTTGGGTCAAAATCACTTTATACTTCAAAATTTCAACTTTTGGGGTTATAGTTATAATAACAAGTAGGGAATGATGAGCTATGTTAACCTCGGTTCAGCATTTCCAGGAACAAAGATCCGTCAAATATCTACCACCAAGTTTACCAATTTTGACACCAAGATGGAATGAATGGTGCTAGACTCATATTTTTATATACGAGGGCTGTCCGTAAAATAAGGTCTCTAAGGTGCTGTGTTTGTGAGGAACAATTTTAAACGAGATCCGGCAACACCGTGTAGCCTAGTTCCCCTGCGCCAAATTTCCACCACGCTGCACTCTCTGCAACACATAGTCTCGGCGTGGCAGCCGTCTGCGACGGAGCTTCCGCTCGCCGCACCCGCCAGGTGTGAATTATGCTCTATAATCAGTTTTTTGTGTGAAGAACAAAACCTCAGTAGAAATCATTCTCAGCTACTTGAAGTGTACGGAAAACAATATATAAGTGCGAGAACGTGCGCAAATAGTGCAGAGAATTTAAAAGCATGGCGGACGGCCATCAGTTTCAGACGAAAAAATTGGCAAAGTGGAAAAAACAATGAATGCAGATCGACAGGTGACGGTTCGGGATCTCTGTGATATGATCCCTGATTTCAGTAAGACCACTTGTTACGATACACATTTTAGTATTCAAACTTGCCGCCTCAATTGAAATTAATACCAAAAGAGGGCGCTAAACGGCACGCGTTCCCGCGCACTCCTGCCGCGTATCAGGCGACTAGTTCAAAACCCCCCCGGCCCACCTCGGCCCGCGGCAAGCCAAGCGCAGCCCATTCTCCCGCAAGCACCCGTAGTGTAGACATCCCACGCGCGTCGTGTCCGTGTTCGTACCAACGCCAGCCGCGTCTAACAAACGCTCTGGAAACCGCCATTTTGGCAGGCTCTAAGAATGCGTCGAAGCAGGACCCCGCCATGGAACTCCAAGAGAGACTCTCCTGACACCGTAAGCCTACCTAATTCCCCTATTTTTGTGCTGATTTAACTATTTGCCTGACCGCGAAAACCGAGATGAAGTCAGAAAGAGAGAAGTGGGTTTTATAGTATAGAAATACTCCTGTGTTCAATTGTTCTAACCTTGTAATTTGTGATGTTTTGCTGCCTTGTTCTGGAGAATAAATGAAGTAAAGGAAATCTCTCTCTTCTTATTTTGCTAGCAAATTAACCTAAAACAATCTAGGCATCCCCACGAGTCACGAGGCATGGTGAATCTCAGCTGAGGCCGGATCCATGACCTGAACTCCATGCACCTGCCGATATGAGCTAGTCGCGGATAGCTGGCACCCAACATCTCCAAGCTAACACTGGCTTCCACCGTGGGGCCAAATAATTGCAGCTAACACTGGCGCTCCATCGTGGGCCCAAGCTAACACTGTCGCTTCCAACTATGGGGCCAGATTCACCAGCTAGATGTTTAGGTGGATTTTCTAGCGGAGAGTTTTTTTTCCCTTCACCAAATCTACCACATTCCAGTCGATTCCATGTGCATTTTCTTGTTGCCAACAGGGAACATTCAACGGTTTTTTCAGCGCGGTTTTTTGCATGACAACAGCCGTTGTACCGTTCATTTATGTTTTTTCAAATAACAAAAAACTGTTGAATTCTGTCTCCCAAGTTGTCATTACACTAATTGTATTTCTTTATTCCCCAATTTGCAAATACATAAGTGTTACTCTGCACCATGGAAATTGGGTTTTTCAAAAAGTGAAATATCATCATTGTGCTTCCTTTTCAAATAATGTAGTGCTGTTTTCCAAAATTAAGTGTTATGCTCTTTCAAAAAGTGAAGTTTTCAAATACATAAACAGTGAAAAATTAAAATGGTGTTTCTAAAGGGCTTTCCATGGGAGTTTTTCGTTTTCCCAAAAACAAAACTTGTGAATTTGATCATATTTTCCAAAAGTGTTTCGTGAAAAAACAAAAACGTTTCCCTTAAGGCCCGTCCAGGCCGATTTTTTTTCAAAGAATGAACACTCACATAAGTGGAACAGTGGAGTGCATGATGTTTTGTGAAAACTAAAATAGCTACCCTACAGGAAACCCATGGCCATTTTTTTTTCCTCCTAAACGTTTTTCTCCATTCAAATTGTGTTTGTGCTCATTCAAAAGTGATTTTTTTTTCAAAAGTGTTTTTTGAAACATAAAAAACCTGTTTTGCAGGGGCCCCCCCTGGCCAAAATTCCAAGAAATCAAAACACTTTCAACAATTTTCAAAAGTGCTGTTTGAGACATAAAAAGCCAGTTTTGTAAGGACAACCCCTGGCTAATTTGGTGGTTGGTGTTTTTTCGGTTTGCGCAGACCCAAAAGTGCACCTCACCCGCGTACCTTACACACCAAGTTCAGTGGACTTGTTCATTTTGTCACTCTTGTAAATAATACACATCACATTTTTGTTTCCTATGTCTTGCATAACATGATATTGTTTATAACATACACTCATCGAAATAATTGTTTCCTGGTGGTTGCCTTTCGGTCATATTGCAGGTGTAAATTCCAGTTTTGGTATCGTCATGTGACTCGAAAGTACATAGTACATTGGCAACCCCTCGTTAATTGTAGTTTTTCAATTCTCCAAAAATTGAATGGCGCTCAATTTTATACCCAGTTGCTCTTGTTGTTTTTTCAGAATCTTATCTTTTCTGAAAACAAGTTATTGTTATGGCGAACAGCGTTTTGTTCCCCGCACCAATAACAATTTGGTCGTTTATCTTTAATCTTGCTGTCATGTTTAGGTTAAAATTTTTGTAAACTTGACTTAGTCACTTGTACATTTTTGTTTTTTTTTTCTCTAGCAAAGAGTATGTAAAACCAACTTCGGTCTCTTCTGCAATCAAAAGCGGTCCTGTGAAGTAAACTCTACCTAGCAGCACACGTATTTGTGCAAGACTTGTAAGGCTCCTTGAAACCTTAACTTGTCAATTTTGTGTAACATGTCATATCAGCCGCCTTGCTTGTGCCGCTTGTGTATGTACTGTTCACACCTTGCGTATTGAAAAGAGTAAAAAAAAAATTATTATGTGAACAAATTATGTTTTGTAACCATTACACGAGAGATCGTTATAAAATCTAACGCTATACATGAGAATGTTATAATATCAACCATTACACGAGGGATCGTCATAAAATCTACCATGATACGAGAAGTTCGTTATAATAACTTATGCTAGGTAACACAAGTTGCTACCGAAAACATATTTGTTGCATTAACTTGTAATAATTACTATTGTCTTATCCCCTTTCAATACTGGACATAATGTTTAATAATTTGTTCAAATTACAGTGGGTTGCCATATTAATAGGGACACTTTTGAAAAATGTGTTTTCTCACTTTTGAATTCGTAAAACAAAGGTATTTATGATTTTAGGCACAGTTTTTATTTTCGATCTTAATTTGCATTTAGTTCTTCGTTCTTCATTTCCAAACCCAAGTGTTAAGTGGAAAACCCCATTAAGTTTAAGCAAGTGCAAATTGCTAAGTGTTCCGTCAAAAATCTACGTCTATTCCAAACACAACTACGCTTCGCAAAACTTAGCTTCCAGACCAATGATAAACTTAGAATCTCTTTCTGATTGCATATTTTGTCATACTTGTCACATGTGTATTTGTCTTATGCATACCTCATCTCAATGTATTTTATTTATTTATTTATTTATTTATCTATAATAAAAATATATTTACATTTGTTTTGTGTATATGCCTGTCTCACTAGGGTATACCTGTGTCGAGACAGGCGTACAGGTATATAAATGAATATTGTAGTTACAAGGATATTGAAGGTAAAATACATATCACTTTGAATAGAATTAAAACAGAAAGGTGATTGGAAGGGTGATAAATCTTTTGAAGAGAGTTATTTTATAAATGTTGGAGATGAAGTAGAGAAGTAGATTCTGCCTAATCTATTTAAAGGTCAATTTGAAAGGATTACATTATTTTCATTTATTTTATAAGGGTTAGGTTGTATGTGCATGGTAATTTTAGTCTATGTGTGATTTATTTTACAGATGTTTGTAATAAAAATAAAACATTCTCGACAAACTTATTATACAAAGAAACTAAAATATTTAATATACGTAAATTATTTATATTACAAACTTTGAAATATGTATTTAAAAACAAAAATAATTTCGAAATAAATGAAAACAGAATGAGCAAAAGAACAAACAATATATTTTACACCCCACAAACCAATACTAAATTATTACAGACACATAGCAGTTTCATTGGTCCTCGTACATTTAACCTTCTACCACAACAAACTCAAATGATAAATAAAATATATAAAAGAGGTAAAATTATGGTTGAATAATGTTGATATTGAAACGCTTTTTCTTTAAATTTATCAATCTTCATACAACTCACTTCCTGTAACTTACTAAACTGTAGTACAATATGTTTTATGTTTATTTTCATACATTTAAAAAAAATTTAAAATCAGTATGTTTTTATCCATATTTTTATTTTACTTATATAATAGTCGAAAAAAACCTTTTTCAGTACAATATGTTTTCTGTTTATTTTTTTATTTTTTATTAATTAAAAAAAAAATAAAATAAAATAAAATTTAAAATCAGTATGTTTTTATCCATATTTTTATTTTACATATATAATAGTCGAATAAAACCTTTTTCATTTACTCTAACTATGAAATACTAACTTTATATTTTATATGTTTTTTTTTTTTAAAGTCTATTTTATACTTTGTGTACTTAGAAATATAGTATTTTGTTTTTAATATTACCCACACTCAGGCAGTGCCTTAGTGGGTTTTCATTTCTTGTTTATACTATATGTTATTATGTTTTATGTTATAATATACTATTAATTTTTCTATTATACATTATATGTAAAAAGAAATGAGAATAAATAAAGTTAAAAAAAAAAAAAAAAAAAAAAAAAAAATAGTGAGGCGTCCAATACTTATAATCCATTTTTTAATATCTTGTTTGAATTTTGTAAAGGAGTCAGTTTGTCTGATCGTAGTTGGTAGTGTATTGTATAGTTTGCAAGCTATGTATTTAGAGTGTCTTTGCCCGAAGGTGGTTTTGAAAAAAGGAGTTTGGAGAAGTTCGTTGTTTTTGGCTCGGGTATTGTGTATTGTTTGTGTAGCTTTGTATAGTGTTTTGTTGTTTTTATGTAAATTAATTAGTATGGATCTTGAGTAGAGCTGTTTTATGTCCATAACGTTGAAGGAATTGAATATAGTATCCGTGCTGGTAGTAACCTGTATGTAACCTCATGCCTTCAAATGTTGTCATCACTGTTGTGTCCATTTCATGTTCTATGTTTTCATGTTCTATGTTTTCATGTTCCATGTTTCATGTAATTTTAACCCCCCGCACCCAACAATGTACCCTGTTTTAGCCAGCCTTAGGAACTTGTGCTCTCTCTCTCTCAGGCCTTCATTCTCTCGTGCAAAATTTAAAATTTTCAAATCCAATCCATTCAAAAGGGAGAGGATTTTTTTTGCCCTGTTGCTCCATTGCCACGTCGCTTTTTTTGCAGCGAGCGGGGAGGTGTTACGATACACATTTTAGTATTCAAACTTGCCGCCTCAATTGAAATTAATACCAAAAGAGGGCGCTAAACGGCACGCGTTCCCGCGCACTCCTGCCGCGCATCATCAGGCGACTAGTTCAAAACCCCCCAGCACACCTCGGCCCACGGCAAGCCAAGCGCAGCCCATTCTCCCGCAAGCACCCGTAGTGTAGACATCCCACACGCGTCGTGTCCGTGTTCGTACCGACGCCAGCCGCGTCTAACAAACGCTATGGAAACCGCCGGAAAATATGGAAATCGTGGTGGGGATTTGACAAGGGGAAACCAGGCTACATGCCAGTATTACCGGATTGTGCGTAAAAGTGTTCCTCGCAACTGCAGCACCTTGGAGATCTTATTTTATGGACAACCCTCATATCTCCTGCTCTAAACAAACAACCTATTCAGCCAGCAAATTTTCAAAAAAATAATAAGTTCTGATATTCATTAAACATCTGATCCCATTAATTGTTTTTGTGTTTAATTCGTAGAACTCCATTTAATTTTTTAAATTTAATTTAAATTAAATTTAATAATGTTATTATTAAGTTCTGCAAGTATTTTAGTTTTTATTTTTGTGTCAGCTGTTTTGACTTACAAGGCCATTTTAAAACTGAGTTGAAAATGGCCTTTAACATTATTTTTTTTTTTTGTTTTTGAAATCTGATCCCATGATTCCAGGTTTTAATTTGTGGAATATTTAAAGACTGATTGATTTTTTTTACTTGCCTAACTCAAAAGAATTGTAGTAAAGTGACATGCCCGCCCTGTGTTTATCCATTGAGCAGTGGCGGTTCTTCACAGGGGGACAATGGGGACAGTCCCCACTAGTTACACTCAAAACCTACTAAAGAAAATAACAGTCGATGCTTTGTCTTCACCAAAATGAATGAATTCATTAAACATAAAAGTAATTAACATTTGCAGAAATAAAATTAACTATTAGTCTGGATGATTTTAATAAGACCCTACGCGCGTATAGCGAACAATGTATGATGCAAAAAACAGTGGGTCTATTTCTCAGTGCGCAGAATTCACTGCGCACTTGGGGGGCGATCCGAACTATCCCCATACTTTCCTTGCGTTGTTTCGCGATCGTATGCAACTGCGCACGCGCAGTCGTATGTGAATTCAAATACCCGCGGGGACAATTCTTTGGATCCCCACTGAACGATGTTATGTAACCCGGTAAGGTGCATAGTAGTTACCGGAAGGAATTGTTTTTGCAATGGCAAAAGTGTGTCTCTAGCGATCGGCCGACCGCTGCGGGCACGCCTCGCCCTTCCCCCGCTCCCGCCCTTTCCGCCCGCGGTCCGGAGAGAACCCGCGTCCCCAGAAAGCGACGAGCCGCCAAACCAAACAGACCCATGCTTCGTGCCCGGTCCGTTTCCATTTAACAAACATGTAGATTCACGCGTGCCTAATCTATGGGCGGGGAGGAATTTGTGTTGGTCCCCCGTACCGGCAGTGTTTTTCTACTACAGTAGATTTCAAATTAACGTACGCTGTGTTCTCGGGCATTCCTTTGGAACTCGCTATGCCTTTCCTCGCCTATGGACCACGTGACGGCTGAGAGGGAAACGCCGTCCGCCCGACTATACGCAGTGAGTTGCCCCAAAATCCCTCTTAATTGTGTCCATGTAAATTACCTTTCACCTGCGCAATAAACCCAGACTTGGAGAGAGATAGATAGATGCAGGTTAGCCAATTTTACCCTGTTTTATAATCCATGTACGATGTAACCAACTATAGGATACAATGCACTGCTTTTGTTACCTTGAAGCATTCTTTGATTTGAGACAGATCATGTGTGGAGTTTCCCCCCAATTAACCTTTTTTTAGCTGCCAACCCGCGCCCTGATTGAAGAGAGCCTGCTTGAGCCGGAACGACTGAGCTAGTTGACGGAGGCAGGTTTGCCATAGCCTGACACGCCTGTAGGATTGGCCTCTCCATCCTAAACTTTTTAGCTAACACTGGCTTCCATCGTGGGCCTTTAGCTAACACTGGCGCCCTTTTTAGCTAACAACGACTGAACCATTTGTTTGCCCCGTTTCTGGCGGGAATCGCTTGCGTTAAAATTAGTTCGATAATAATCTTGCAAGATAAAGCTTTATTTTTATTATACTATATTGTAAATTGGTATAATATATCTATAGATATTATATTATTTTTGTTTAGTTTAGATATCTGACTAGCATGACAAAAAAAAATTTTGAGGTATTTTATATTATTTTCTACGGGTGGTGAGATTACGTAAAAAAATGTCGATCCCCACCACTAAAGAAGTGCTCGAGCCGCCACTGCCATCGAGTATACTGAGACCTGAATATTATCTCTGAATAAATGCTTTGGTAAACTTTTAGAACAGCTTGCCACACAAAACAAATATTTTTTTATGAAAAAACACTTTGATTTAACTCAATTATGTACTATAAAAGATAACTATTTACATTCGGGGGGAATGGAAAATACTGCTTTTATTATTATACAAAATGATCATTTGCTATTATAGACCATACAGTGAAGCAGGCAATGTCTATGGAGTTTCATCAACAGTCATTCAGAGAAAGACCAAAGAACTCCAGGATGACTCAATGCTCCGAAATACTACAGAGAAACAGCCTGGATGAAAGTGATACCCAGGACCGAAGAAGTTATAATTTGAGAACGAGAAGAGCCGACCTCAACAGCCTACCTAGGCAATGAGTTGGGACAGTGCAAGGAAGAAGAAGATAATTTGCTATTATATAAAATGATAATTCACTTTCGTACGGGACTATCGCCATATTGACATTTTTTTATGTCCAGTATTCCTGATATTTTGTAATAAATAATATAGGTTTTCAGGAAGGTTTTTTTTATATTAAAAATTATTAAGGAAAAAAACTGTTTTTTTACCAAATTTTTTTTTTCTGATATTAAAAAAACTTTCCTAAGAACCTATTTTATATTTAATGTGCAATATTAGGGATACCAACATACCAAATGGCAGAGTATGAAGGGAAATTTATTGTAAAACATCAATATGGCGGTCATCCCATACAAAAGAAAAAATTTATTTCACATAAATATAAATGCAGTAATTTCTATTCCCTCCAAATGAAAATATCTTAAGAAATTTTAATCTTTTTATGGTAATTGTTGTGTACTTATGTATGCAGTTTCAATTTCCTTCAACCAATTTCATTAGTATAGGAAGAACATTACAAACAAATATTCATGGTAAGTGTTAAATTTACTTTGCTCTACAAGTTGCAATTAAGCAGAATTTACATTACGCAACTGGTTGCATGCATGTTCCAAATAATTGCAATACACCAAACACTTTGTGTAAATTACGCAAATTCAGTGTTGTAAAACCTTCAGTATCACAGCAACCATGGCACCATCAACATCAAAGTTTTTCCTGCAATGCACAGGGTGTTGTATACAACTCTCATGCAATTACAAGGAACACACATCTGCTCAGCTGAAATGGTTTTGCGACATGTGGAATATAACACAACAAGCTCATAGCTAAAAACTTGAAATTAATATTGATAGATCCTGCCTTCTAAAGATGCTAAATTTATCTCTAATGTTATGTACCACAACGAAATCACCATTGAGAAAATGAATAAAAGGGAGTCCATATTTCGATCCTACAAATAATACGATACGTACAAATAATAATTATAATAATGTACCGGGCATTTCAATAAAAAGAGGAATTTTTCCAGGATACTCATTGAGTCCTCTTTGGTTTTGCTTAGCATTAAATCCTCTATCTAAAATGTTAATTAAAAGCAAGTTTGGAATAAAAATTAAAGGTAATACAAGAGAGAGCAGTATAATTTCGCATTTATTATTTATGGATGATTTAAAATTATTTTCGAATTCTGAACCAAAATTAGAGAAAATGATTAAAGTAGTTAAATTTTTTTCCTATGATATTAAAATGACTTTTGGTTTAGATAAATGTAGAACGATCCATATAGAGAAAGCTAAAATTGTAGATGGAGACGAGGGTATATTTAGAAACTTCAAAATTAAAAGTATGAAAGGGGATGAGGTTTATAAATATTTAGGATGTCCGCAATCGAATAGATATTAGATCATACTAGTATTAAAAATGATATTAGGATTAAATTTCAAACTAGGATCAAAATTTTTTTTAAATGCAATCTATCTGTTAAAATTTAGTAAAGGCAATAAATACTTGGGCAATACCTCTATTAACTTAATCATTTGGCATAATTAAATGGTCGAATACAGATTTAGATAGCTTAGAACGAGTAATTAGAACTAAGTTAAGTTTAATTGCCATCATCCAAATTCAGCTATAGAATGAATTAATTTACCTAGAAATTTAGGAGGTAGAGGTATAGTCAAAAAAACATCTTTAAAACATAATCAGGTAGAAATGCTAAGAAATTTTTTCCATAGGAAAGCTGATAGTTCAGAAATGAACAAAATAATTTGCAAGGCAGATAGAAACATTTCGCCATTAAATTTATACGACGAGAATGCCAACATTCTTATAAATACCAACCAGGAATTATTAGATTCCTGGTCAAATAAATTCTTCACGCAAAACACTTCAACTATCGCAACTAAACATAATGTTGACAAACTTTCGTCAAACAAATGGTTGAGTATTGGAGAGTTGAGCGCAGAAAGAGAAGGATTTAAGCTTGCCATTCAAGAAAGAGTAATTAATACTAAAAATTATAGGAAGCATATCATCAAAGATACAAATCAAATTGATGATTTATGTAGAAAATGTTTGGCTTTTCCGGAAACTATAGAACATATTATATCGGGATGTTGTGTATCAGCGCTGTCCGAGTATACATTTAGGCACAATCAAGTTTTAAAAATAATTCACCAAAGTTTGGTACTTAATTAAACATAACTTGATTGACTGCCGTAATGTACCTTATTATGATTTATAAAATTTATTATGATAAAACTATACTAACAGACAGAACAATTAGTCATAATAGACCCGATATAGTTTTACATGACAAAATTTAAAAATAACTTATATTTAATTGATGTCGCAATTCCAAATTCCTGTAATATTCAGAAAACTGTTTCTGAAAAAATAAGAAAAAATGTATACAGATTTAGGAAATGAAATTAAAAGAGTTTGGCATACTCAGAATATAAAAATATTACCATTTGTTATTTCGGCTACTGGCATTATACCTAGCTTACATTCAAAATTTAGGCCTATTAGATTTGTCAAAGAATTTATATATAAAAATGCAAAAGTCAGTCATTTTAAATACATGTAGGATTACGAAAGATTTTTTAAATATTTATATTGAGGGATCAGTAAGATTTATCATTCCAGTTAGCAGTTCCATCGAGCCGAACCCTCTGATATGAAAATATATGGAGTCGGTGAATATTTTTTCCCATTTGGTATCTGGTAGATTGACGCATTGTTCTTGTATTGTTTTGTATTTATTATACTTATATAGTGCACTTACATGGCGTAGATTGACTAGATAAACATTTGTGGAAAAGTGAGGGAAAGGGTTTAGTTTTTCCTGTGGGGAAGATTTAACCCGGACATAAAACCTGAAGCACAGCACCGTAATAAAATTTATCATTTTCATGACTGTCATTACAATGTCAGGTTTCCTTCAATGAAAAACATTATTTTATGATAAATATTTTTCTTTCGTGCAATCGTAAAAGTATAATAATATAAGGTAAGGAATAAGCTTCACTAAAAAAGGGAAGACCTTCAATTATAAGTGCAATGCTAAAAACATATTGCAGATATTTTGCATATTCAAATTAGATAACATGTATTAAAAGACACAGCTGAGAACATGTAAATATTTTTACATAAACGTTGAAACCTGTTGAGACCGTTACTTTTTTTTATTCAAGCCTTCTTCAAATTGAAATTAAAATATTCGCAGTACGTACCTCAAGAATCAATATTGTGATGATTATTTGGTAACAAAATAAAGGCCAGATAAATAACTTACCAGTAACGAAGTACTGCAACAAAACTGGAGCGTGGAAGGTAACAGAAACTAATATCAAGCCACAATTCGTAATGTAATAAATATAATAAGATCTGAAATTGAAACCCTCTGACAGATCGAACACAGGACATAAAATTTAGTTTTGAGCAAGGTTCCAAGGTTGCCAATGCTTGTGTTCTAAAATACCCGCAATAAATGTTCAAAATCACCAAATTGGGGAAAGCAAAATATAAAATTCCCCGCAAATTCCCAACAAGTCTCCAAAATAAAACTAAATTCTATTAAAAATAGCATTTTTTCTTTATTAAAATTGATTTAACATCATACACAATACAAGATTAAAAATAGGTTACAACCCAATAACCAATATTGAAACAAAAATAATAATATTAAAAAAAATTCAATACAGTGTGCCGATAAATTGTCTGGTAGGAAAAAAAGGAAACATAAAAAATATGGTAATATAATCATACATATGGTGTGCCAGGTACTGCTAGGAGAAAAAAATAACTGAAAAAGACAAGTAATTTAAAACAAAAAAGATTAAGTTGAAGAAAAGAAGATAAAGTAGTATTTTAGTTTTTTTTCATATGAAGCAGTTACTTTGTGATGTGACATTATAATTTAAAATAAAACAATAACTTTCTAAGCACCTCTTTCATTTTTTATACTTTGTGCCGACTACTGAGTTTCGCTACAACCGTAGCTTCTTCAGAGCAGTACAATACTGTATTAACATAGTAGAGTAGTTTCAGTAGTTAGTAGGGTATTATACTGCCCTGAAGAAACTACGGCTGTAGCGAAACCCGGTCGGCATAAAGTATAAAAAATAAAAGTGGTGTTTACAAAGTTATTGTTTTATTTTAAATTAGTATTTTAGTGTTAAATATAATTTTAACCCATTTTAAAATTTTTAAATATTGTGACCAATAATTTTAAACGGTGAAGTTAAGTTAATTAATAAGCAATTTACATCATTACAAGACTTTATTAACAACATGTAATGTACAGTACAGGTGATGTAAAATAATTACCTCCTTTTACTAATTACTGCATCGTGCTTTTTTTGGTTAACATTTTGTTTGAAAGATTAAACTTCAAACTTCTTTTTAATCCCTTCTCGAGTAGCCGTGAATGCAACCACAGTATCTATAGACTGTATGAAGGCCATTTCTATTTTCTGTTTTCAAATTTTTAAGAACACTGATTTTCCTCTCAACGGAAGCGTTGGAAAACGGCAACACGAACAATAAACTTATTACAATTTTTACATTTGGAAACAAGTATCGTCCTGTATTGTTTTTTAGGCCAAACACTTTAGCCCAGTAACTTTCAGCATCGTCACCTATATTCAGACCGTGTTGGGAGAAATCAAGAATAGCTGAATCTTTCTATCGTAGAAGTTCTATGACTAGCAAGTTCACGTGTCTTCCAGTTAGGGTCCCGAACTTCAGGAATCCCCCGACTATTATTGTTAAGAAATAAATGTTACAATGCTGCCATAAAATAAACTACGAAATCTTAAACCGAATATACATATTTTTCAAAAAGGTTGGATAATCATTTCATTCCAATTCTTGAAAAATCTTTAAAATTCCCCGCAATTTGGGGAATTACACACAAATCGGCAACCCTGGTTTTGACCGCCATCTTTATTTCCAAGCCGTGCTGTAGAAAACCAACTGACATTTAAAAGAGTCCTATTTTTGGGTCTTCATAGATGATTGGTTTATTTATGCTTCATAGTAACTTTTTTCTACGCGCCAGGGGGTTAGTATCAGCGTTGCCAGAAGGTTACTTTTGTAACCTTTTAGGTTAGGTGATTTTTAACTCCGAAAGGTTTCTTTTAGGTTACACTACTCAAAAGGTTACTTTTAGGTGATTTTTCGGAATTCGTAGAGCTAATTCCCTACGGAATTAGAACCAACGTCAAACGGAACGCTCTTTTTTATGTTGGCTTGTTGGCTAACGGCATGCAAAACCATAGACTATACACATATTGCAAAACTTTACATCTTTCTCTTTCACACTATTGTGTGATTTTATAACCTACCGAATTTGTTCAAATTTTCCGGAGTGCGGGGTGGTTCTTTGTGGAACTCTATTTTAATGTGGATTTGTTTTATATATTCAATTATATTATTATTTAATTAAAAAAAAACATCGCGTGACTGCTGCTTGCATTGCTGGAGGCATTACCAAACTGTGCTTAGGCCACTTACAGGCGAATTATTATTTCTGAAAAGGTATATTGCTTTTTTTTATTACTTGTTAGGTACCTTATTGATTTCCGAGTAAAATTTCGGAAATTATTAATGGTTCTCTTGAAAGCTTCCCCAGTTACTGCGTTGTTTTTAGACTTGATCAAATGTCGTTAAGGGATGACTCAGGAGATTCTTTTTCCAGTTAAATTAAAAATTTCATTAAATTTATTATATTTGGTCTCTACTATGTGAAGTTGGTTTAAATATTTCTAAGAGGGGCGAGCGAAATTTTTTTATATAATTTTTTTCACATGTCTAGCTTTCGGATTTTTAGAAATTTTTTTTAACTGCTCTAAAATATTGATTTTACGGCGTTTATTTTGTATTCGTACCGGAAACGGCTTATTTTTATCACTAAGTGGGTAATTTTGGTTGTTTCAATTTATTATTATGTTATTAAAAAAATAAACTTCTTAAAAATGAACTTGAACAGCCTTTTATTTCATATTGTGGACCCTGGACCCTTGTAAGACTTTATATCAGAAACGGACAATTACAAGTTCATGCGTTTCATAAACGGACAATTGCTTTTTTTAGTATCAAAAGCGAACAAAAGCATTTTTAAACTTAAAAATAAAACAGCTAAGAGTATTAAATTATATAATGTTATGTATTATGGCTTGTGATTCTTTACGCGCAAGGATTATGCACGTAGAAAAAATATTAGATTTTTCATACCGGTATATTCGAAACCAAAAACTCGCTCTACTGAAAAATAATCCAAATGGCTTGTGTCCCACTTTAAAACTGAGCTCCTCAGGGAGCATCCATTAATTACGTGAGCAGTTTTTCTTCCAATCTAGATCCCCCCCCCCTCCCCCTAGGTGAGATAAATTTGGGCAAAGTTGTATATTTTTTTCAAGAAACATGAGATTTTTTCTGGACCCCCCGCCCCCCCCGTTTGTGCTCACATAATTATGGATGTCCCCTCATGTATTCCATCAACTTTTTACCATACCACTGGAAAAAAATATGAAAGGTTACTTTTGACACAAAAAGGTTACTTTTTTATATATTTTAGGTGACTTTTTACAAGACACGGCTGGCAACACTGGTTAGTATATTTATGCGCGCCAGCGGGGACGTGGGACAGGAATGGGACGAATAGTGAAGGACACGCAGGGAGAAACAATTTCTTAATTAAATGGCATAGCAACGCATGCCAGGTACCAGCTAGTAATCCAATAATTGCAACTCCTTTCTTCAAAGTCTTATTTTCACAAGATATATTGACATCAAAAGACATCACAACGAACATCTTGTTTTTGGAAATCAGCAAGAATAATAATCCTAAAAATGGTTTGTGATGAATATATTTAAACACCTTTAAAATGTGTTTGTGAGATTTATATTTCGTGTGTGAATGTAAAATATAAATGTAGTATAAATTGATACAAAAATAAAAAAAGTACTATTGACATTTCAGACGTTTTATTTTTAAAATATATTTTTAGGCTAATAAATTGGGAAGGTTTTTAAATTGTCTATGGTAGTACCTTTTTTTAACTTTCCTCTATCTTTGTCGATGGTGTGTGACGTCATAAATTTGAAATTGATAATCTTTTTTATTATTTATGGTTAAATAGTGTTGAAACCTGTTCAGTACTAAAAGCCCGAAGATATCGATCTAGGTATTAGTTCATTTATGCGCGCCAGTATGGATTGTGTAGGCGTCAGAAGAGTGTGTGCTACTGATTGAAGCAGATATTTAAAAGTTTTCATCACATTTCTGTAATATTCATACTTAAATTTTGTAAAACAATACGTTGGTGGTGTGATGGGTCAAGCCCTTACTTGGGTTTTAATACCTCTCCTCTCTCGCGTTTCGATCTCCGGACGGTAGACCCTTCTCTCGTACTGTTTGATTCGCCAATAATGTCTTGAATCATGACTCGCTTTTCCCACCCCTGTGACTGAACACAGCAAAAGGCTTTCTCCTTCCGGGAAAACTTTACAATAAACCCTTTCCTTTACGTTGTGTTTTATTTTTGTTTCAAAGGTTCTAGAAAATCTAGAATAGGTATTTAATGTCTATATGTGGTAACTTTTGGTTCTTTTAGGTAAGGTGTGGAAGAATTTCTCTGTATCTCTTGAACGTATGAAGGATACTTATTGTCTAAATCTATCCTAAATATATCCCCATTACGTCTCTAATGTTGTACGTTGTTTTAATACTCTCGCAGTACCCCCTGTAATTCTGGGAAGCCTATAAAGTTGATCTATGATCCTATACGTCTTAATAGATTTTAAAATACATACCTAGAGTGTTTCATTTAGTTATTTGGCGGATCCTTCGCGCCGCTCTCCATGACTGGACCCTATGCATAATGATGATAATATTCTATTGTTAGTAAACGCAAAATTCGTACCTAAGATGGAAGGGATAAGGAGGGATGGTGTGGATCATGCATTTTTTGCAATCTAGTACTGGCTCCTCCACTTGACCAAATTGACCAGGTGGTCGGCTCTCCGGACACGACCTCCCGACCAAAGCATGTCAAGGCTATACCCATGGCACCCAGAAGATCTCTTGACGACCAACCAGATACCCGGACCCTTCCATAACCAAGGAAGGACGGCATGCCTTCAAACCTTTCCCGATCAACCCCAGTATCGAACACCTCCGGGACTACGTTACTGGCTCTAGAAGGGGTAATCCAATTCGTCCCTTGTCACGGCTCTACTCGCGAACATGTGGCTACCGCTTGTGATAGACAGATCCTTCCTCCTGCGTGACCGGTCCAACGAATAAACCACCTCTAGTAGCGAACATACAACCTAAGTATTGTCTAGGCGTTATGATTGCTTCTAAGTCGATAGAATTAAAAAATGTGCAGACGCTGCAGGGTTGCTTCCACAAAATGAACTGCTTATGCTCCTCCCACACTACCTTGCCGGCAACCCGAGATGCTTTTGGCCAAGACGCCTCCGTCAGCGAACCGCGTCCTCACATACCGTTTGGCAACTCATTTCAAATCCGTCTCGTCACGCCCATTCTCTCGACACGGTCCCGCGAAAGGGAATTGCTTCCAGCATCTCGCGTGACCCGATCAGTCTATGGTGAGCATCCCCTCCTAACAGGACAATGTGGGAAGACCCTTACCGATGGACCAGACATTGACACATATGTATAGCCTCGGTGTCGTCGTCACATTGTTCAACCATAAAGTTTAAAAGGCGCAATTCAACAAATAGGAATTCAAAGGAGTACCTGTTAGTTTTAAATTTACGTTTGTTTAGGTTGCAGACAGTCGCTTTCTATTGATATGTCGTATACCCCGATGAACTCTCCATTTGGTTGAGGGTACAACACTCGTTCTTTTTTTGCTCCCTCGCCCGTGCCATCAGCTGTCTGAAAGAAAAGGTCACTGCCCTTGGTGATAACACCGTTGAACATACCCTGAGGTAATATTATGAAATTTTGTCATTTATTTAAATCTTCAGTTTCACGAGGCAGCTTCGGTTCTGGCATCTCTGCGTCGCGTTCCGGAATGGCCTGGGAATTTAAATTAGGTATAACACTTACCGAATACGTAATTGCTAAAAATCCCGGTCGGAGATATACACGACCAATTCTTAATTACGTATGCCGTAGACCTGTGGAGAAAACAAAACTTCCTACGAACTTCTAAACTTTTATCTGTAAACTAAATATGGTAAATGACCGCTCGATGCCGTTTATGTGAGCTTTCGCAAATTGAACGTTTTCGTAGATTACTATGTTCTAACTATTGGAATTAAAATATACCAAATTCGACATCATTCCTGACTCCCGAACCCTTGCTGAGATTATTTAAATCTAGTTAAGTTTATTTTTAATTTCTTTCTTTCGCGGACTATCTTGACATTTTATAAAAGGAATGAAATTTATTGTCGCAAAAACTGGGGCCATTATTGTAAACCTAGAACGACTGTTTATTCGTTGATCAGTTATTACTTTGAATTAAGTTAGTTAAGTCCTCCTCCCCATCCGAATTTGCACCATTTATTATTATTATTAAAATTCAAGTCCGATATTTTTCTTTTAGGGTAAATTTTTATAGATATCTTTTATCTCTCTACATAATAAACGATAACAATCGCGAACTTTTACCGACGATTATTTTTGTGAATAATCAACACAACACCGGATAAAATATAAGACCGTCATTCTCATAATACGTATTTACTGACTTTTATTTCGTCCAATCGATAGGTTAAATATTATTATTAGAATTTATTGATTTAAGTATTATCCTCTTCAATCAATTAACACTTTTCACCACTGACACGAGAATCAAGTCATGTATTTTCCACTGAATTTAATTCACTAACACAATCATGCTTATCAAAAAGGTTAATCCCACAATACAACAGTCTCGATGTTTCTAAGTCCAGCAATCAATTTCCGATACACGCACGATTTTCAGCCTTCCTTTCCTGAAATCTAGCACCGAACTTCCCCTCTCCCCGCCCAAACTACCCTTTTTAATACCACGTTTCTCCCATCAATCAAATTTAAGTTTTGCAATTTACAACCTTACCAACGCGTAATATCGTCTTTGTTCGTATCACTTTCCTATCCCGTCGGTTACTCCCTTTTTCTTCCAACGTCCTGTTCCAACCGACCTCCTTCCTACGATGACTCTCCTCTGTTGCAATCGATCAGGGGCGTATTTGGGTCTAAACATCTGATTCCCACACGAATCTCCGCATGATTAGTTAATATAATCTACCTTTTATCGTGTGAATAATTAATTCAACTTTTCTCGAAAATCTATAGTGTCCATTCTATCCTTTTTTAATTCGCTTCCAAATACGGTGTATCCTGAATTTTTCTATATAACTGCCCTACTTTCTTGGCTTAACCCAAATCCAATTTCAACTCATTAACCTACAGCATATCCCGACAGTTATCTATTAAGCATTCATTATTTTAAAATTCTCCCAACACGTCACTGCCTAAATATTCCGACGTTCTAACATTTGGCTATGGATTTTCTAATAAATTTGTGACTGAATATCCTTTATCGAACGTACCGCTAGTGAGCACACTCAGCTGTGTTCGTTCCTGGCTATATGTCGCGTTTCTTGTGTTCGTATACAATTTTAATATTTCTCGCGTTTGCAAATGCTCATGTGCAAACTCCAATTACTTGGTCATCTCCCAGCAAAGTCGTGATGCTCGTAAGACCTTATTTTATAATAATCTAAACTTTTATAACCTCGATTCTCCTTCCTATGGGCTATAACCACTGCCAAGATCCCATTCCAATCCTGCCTTCGAACGTTTTTTTTTCCTTTTTCCTAGTTCCTCCTACATCTTACATCCTTCTCTGGCACCAAAACCGATAATTCTCCCGTAATTTCTCGCCTAGTGATCAAGAAAATACTTGAGTTTTCGAATAATTTAAAATCCTGACAGGTCGTTAAATTTTATGCTTTTTCACTAATTTCTTTCTCCTATCATCTGTATGTAAAATCAAGTGGTGATTTCAGCTTAATGCGTACCTTAGAGACCCAAAATCATGTCCGATGTCTCGCACTCGAGACCCACTTACGTAACAAGAGATCGTAAACCTTCCCT
The DNA here is from genome assembly GCA_917563855.2 of Limnephilus lunatus. Taxonomy (NCBI): domain Eukaryota; kingdom Metazoa; phylum Arthropoda; class Insecta; order Trichoptera; family Limnephilidae; genus Limnephilus; species Limnephilus lunatus. The sequence continues at coordinate 41,823,713 of OU830594.1, forward strand.
CCCCTCTAAACTAACGGACAAAAATCCAATACAAAATCTTAGATTTCATATGGTCACTAACATGAATTGTTTTCCCTCGACTACCTCGACGAAATCGGCTCTTGTGGGTTTCCCACGTCTAACACTTTCCCCATCGTCTACCTGCAGAATCTGCTAGATATTTGTCTGGAAAAAGCGGTTAAGACCGTCAATGTCCACTCCCGTTTCACGATTACTAAGTAATCGAGATCGCTTGCTACTTTAATTAATCAGTGCATGACCTTTGTCCTTTTGAATCTTTCCGCCACCGAGATCCCCGCAAAACTTCCCGATTCCAGACGTGAAATCAACTGTTGTCGATCCCCTCCTGCTCCCATAAAATTGCGATTTATGACCAAGTTAGAAGTGGTCCTATCCCCTTAAAATATCTGCCCGACCAAACCGTGAGATAATCTTGGAATCTTAATTTTTCAAATCCCTCACCCCACGCCCCCAGCCTGTGATTGGTTTAAGACGCACCTACTGTCCTCATCTCTATTCTGATTGCATAGTCGATTTTTTTCCCTAACTGCTTACACCCCTTCGTGGCAAGGAAACCCCAAAAGTTTTAAAAGATTCCTTTAATATTGATTTTAAAACCACCCGAAAGATGTCGATAGTGTGATCATATTCTATATTTAAAAAAAAAAATTACCCACCTATACCGGAGTGAAACAGGTTCATCACAGTGGTAATATACGATCGTTAAGGTAAGACATTTTTAATATATTTACGATTTTAACGTAGTAATAATGCTTTCAACCATTTTTCTTAATGGCGGATGATGCTTAACTTTGGAGCTGTACCGATTATCATTAGAAATTCTATAATTTACTAGATAATATAATATAATCTACATAATAGTACTATTTTATAACATGTGTAGAGCTTTCTGAGAATAGTATAATTAATCAATAAGCCGCGACGTTTTTTGTTGGAACTTAAAAATGACACTTCCTTTCGACTCGATTGTTGATTTGTTTTCCAAGTGAAATTTTATTGGTTTTGAAAAAACGTAATATATTTATCAGTGGATATTATTTTCAGATGCCTCATAAGTGCTGTATTCCGGGATGCAAAGCGAATTACGTCAGTTCTCTGAAGAAGGAAGGTGCTGTTACCATATTCAAATTTCCAGCGGAGGAAGAACGCAGATAGTCATGGATCAGGGCTATTCCTCGCAAAAATTGGATTCCAGGTGCTTTCGCTGCCGTTTGCATCAATCATTTTGATAAAAAGGATATCATAACTCACCCTAAAAAACCAAAATTGGCTATCGGAGCTACACCAAGTATTTTTAAGGGTTTGCCAAGTTATTTAACAAAGAAAAAGGCAACGGGGAGAATGAATCCCGAAAATCAGAAGTTAAAAATAAAATACCGACACGAGGAACAAGTTGAACTTTTCATTCAAAGTGACACGATAGTGGATTACAGTGATTTTGTCAGAAATATGCAAATTAAAATTAAACTCAGTGAGTGGAATGTAAAAACTATAAATGACAGAACATATTTTTACGTCACAAACTTTGACAATGTAGATAAACATTTGTATTTAAGTTCTCAGGTTATAGTTGACTATCATCTGAATATCAAAGTGTTTGTCGGAACAAATGAACTTTCTCAAAGTGAATTGAAGTGGCTATTCCCTAAAACTATGATATTGAGTTTATGGTCACAACTAGAATTTTTTTTAGTACGATGTCATAATATTAATATAGATGACAATATTAGTTATGAAGACAGAAGTCAAAATACTGTAAACAATCATTTATTTATATTTTATATTTAATACATTCTTCTACAAATAATTCTTTTACTATTTATCCACGAAATTCTAAAATATCTACTTCCCACAATAATTATTTTACTTTTTACCCATGAGATAAGTACCTATATATATTCATTAATATGAATCAAAACGATTTGTATAGGTGAAAAAGGTAAGTATTTATAAACAAGAAATATACATGCCTTCACTGTAAATTAAATTCACCAACATTTTCTATTAGAACCTTTAAAATCAGAGCTGGAATGATGTATTTGCTTCTTGGGGAAATAGGCCTCTTTACTTTGAATTTTGATTTCCCGCCAAGTCTACAGCACGGCTTGGAAATAAAGATGGCGGCGAATGAACTCGTCTCACGACCAGTGTTGCCAGATGCATGTTTTTTTACCCTATGGGATGTTTTTTGTCATAAAGTAAAATGGCACCTCCCAGTGGCGTACCGTGGGTATCAGCCGCCCGGGGCGGAGGAAAATTTTGCCGCCCCCCCCCCCCCTATATAGGTACTTCTTCAGGGAGGGAGGGAGGGGGGGGGGGGGGTAGTGTGATCCTTTTTTAAATTTTTTTTTTTAAAATATTTATTAATTAAATCTGTATGCGGTGAATTAAAACTACACTCAGAACGTGAAAACGGTTTTTCTTTGGTTCTGGCAGCACATAAATTGTCTGCAACTAGAATTTTATATTTGCACTTCGAAAAAAGTTATGTTTTCATTCGAAATATGTCAGCAGATGAATACACAATTGGAATTTTACATTCTGAACAATAAAACTGGCTTAAATTTTATCTGTATGCGGTGAATTAAAACTACACTCAGAACATGAAAAAGGTTTTTATTTGACTCTGGCGGCACATAACTTGTCTGGAAGAATTTTATTAAGCACCTCAAATAAGTTTTTTCTTCGAAATGTGTCGTCGGATGAATTCACAACTGGAATTTTACATTCTGAACACAAAAGGGGTTTTAATTAAATCTCCAAGCGGTGAATTAAGACTACACTCGGAACATGAAAATGTTTTTTCTTTGATTCTGGCGGCACATAAATTGTCTGCAAGAATTTTATAAAGCACTTTAAATAATATAATGTTTTCCTTCGAAAAGTGTCGTCAGATGAATCCACAACTGGAATTATACATTTTGAACACAAAACTGCTTTTAATTAAATATGTATGCGGTGAATTAAAACTTCACTCAGAACATAAAAATGGTTTTTCTTTGATTCTGGCAGCACATAGATAGTGTGCATCTAGAATTTTATAACTGCAATTCGAATAAGTATGCACACACCTGTCAGCTATTTAACTTTTCTGTGACGATAAATTTAAAATATATCACCGTGATACATACGTGGAAGAAAACCGTATAAGTGTATTTTTTTGTGCGCTTTTAGCAGGGCGCACAAAGCTTCACGAATATAAAACACAAATCGACTATCAATTAGAGCTAAAATGATACTGTTGCCATTTACATTTTTATTTAAAAATAATGTATATGTTAGAAATAAAAACAAAACGTCTGTCATTAATATTTTGATTTTAACAGTATATAAAACTTAAGAAAGATGTTAAGAAACTATAAACTAGAAAAAACTTTTAAAGTCCTGACGCGAGAATAGAACCCGCGACTTCCCCAATCCAAATTTTTACAAGATGATTATTGATTGTGAAATTTTGCCGCCCCCCCAAAAGTGCCGCCCGGGGCGGGCCGCCCCCCCCCGCCCCCCCACGGTACGCCACTGGCCATCCCTCCATGAGTCGAAAACGTCATTTTTTTTAACCAAAAATATGTACTTTTTAGTGAGGAATGAGGTTTTTGAATTTCAGTACGGTTTAACAATGTCTCTTAATTTAATTAATATCTTTGTCAACAAATAATCCGAGCAAATTAATAAGATGACATAAATCTTCTTATAGATATTATAAATGCGAAAGTTTGTATGGAAGAGTGTTATTCTTTCACGCAATAAACACCGAATAGAATTTAAAAATTCTTTCACTAATCGAAAGCTACATTATTTGCGAGTAACATAGGCTACATATATTGGTAAGCTCTGGCGTAAAAATTGTACTTTGTTGGCGTCCAGTGGCGTACCGTGGGGGGGGCGGGGGGGGCGGCCCGCCCCGGGCGGCACTTTTGGGGGGGCGGCAAAATTTCACAATCAATAATCATCTTGTAAAAATTTGGATTGGGGAAGTCGCGGGTTCTATTCTCGCGTCAGGACTTTAAAAGTTTTTTCTAGTTTATAGTTTCTTAACATCTTTCTTAAGTTTTATATACTGTTAAAATCAAAATATTAATGACAGACGTTTTGTTTTTATTTCTAACATATACATTATTTTTAAATAAAAATGTAAATGGCAACAGTATCATTTTAGCTCTAATTGATAGTCGATTTGTGTTTTATATTCGTGAAGCTTTGTGCGCCCTGCTAAAAGCGCACAAAAAAATACACTTATACGGTTTTCTTCCACGTATGTATCACGGTGATATATTTTAAATTTATCGTCACAGAAAAGTTAAATAGCTGACAGGTGTGTGCATACTTATTCGAATTGCAGTTATAAAATTCTAGATGCACACTATCTATGTGCTGCCAGAATCAAAGAAAAACCATTTTTATGTTCTGAGTGAAGTTTTAATTCACCGCATACATATTTAATTAAAAGCAGTTTTGTGTTCAAAATGTATAATTCCAGTTGTGGATTCATCTGACGACACTTTTCGAAGGAAAACATTATATTATTTAAAGTGCTTTATAAAATTCTTGCAGACAATTTATGTGCCGCCAGAATCAAAGAAAAAACATTTTCATGTTCCGAGTGTAGTCTTAATTCACCGCTTGGAGATTTAATTAAAACCCCTTTTGTGTTCAGAATGTAAAATTCCAGTTGTGAATTCATCCGACGACACATTTCGAAGAAAAAACTTATTTGAGGTGCTTAATAAAATTCTTCCAGACAAGTTATGTGCCACCAGAGTCAAATAAAAACCTTTTTCATGTTCTGAGTGTAGTTTTAATTCACCGCATACAGATAAAATTTAAGCCAGTTTTATTGTTCAGAATGTAAAATTCCAATTGTGTATTCATCTGCTGACATATTTCGAATGAAAACATAACTTTTTTCGAAGTGCAAATATAAAATTCTAGTTGCAGACAATTTATGTGCTGCCAGAACCAAAGAAAAACCGTTTTCACGTTCTGAGTGTAGTTTTAATTCACCGCATACAGATTTAATTAATAAATATTTTTAAAAAAAAATTTTAAAAAAGGATCACTACCCCTCCCCCCCCCCCCCTCCCTCCCTCCCTGAAGAAGTACCTATATAGGGGGGGGGGGGGGCGGCAAAATTTTCCTCCGCCCCGGGCGGCTGATACCCACGGTACGCCACTGTTGGCGTCATACTTAATATCTACCTATCTCTAAAAATGTTTATTGTCCGGACGAAAAGCATAGCGTTGCTATGTAATTATTTGACGTTGGCTGTCATTTTGTTATTTCTTTAGGTTACTCTGGATTCAAATATGAATAAAATACTAATTCCTACTTGAGGCGAAATCATCAGAATAAATTAGGGGAGTAGGTACTTAAAATAAATTTCTATAATTTAAATATTTTGTAAAATAGAATTTTTATTTGCGAAATGTCATTCTCAAATTTTCTATTAAACAATAATTATTTTTTATAAGACAAAAAGCAAGAATAATAACAATTATGCCAGTAATTTCCCACTAATACCATGCGAGCGAAGCCGCGGGTAAAAGCTAGTACGTCATATATGTATACAGTTTGACAATAAAGTGTAGAAAATAAATTATGGCGCTGTGATCGTTTTCTAGGTTTTAAATGACAACACCAGCGTTGCCAACTCTACGTATTTTTACGTAGATCTACGTATTTTAGGCCCTTCCTGAACATCTACTAACTTCAGTCCAGAATCTACGTATTTTTTGTCAAATTGTACAAATTTGCAAAATAACAACTCATTAGGCTGAAGAAGCATATTTTCCGTTACTTTACGGTGGCGCCCCCGTCTGCGGGGCAAAGTATGTGACGCGGACTTCAACAAACGTTCCGTTTCATACTAGAGTCCGCGCCGGGGTTGGGATGTCTAGGGAAATTTCCCTAGATCTAGGGGAGAAAGATATGTTATAGTCAAAAGGGAAATCAGCACAAATCTAGGAAAATTTCAAACTATTAATTTTTTTTATTGGAGTTGTAATCTTCCACTTCCCGGTAAAATACTCAATTTCAGACAGAGGCATCGCTAAGTTATTTATTGCTAGTATTTGACCTTAATTGTATATTCATGTTTTTTTCCTAAATATTGCCTATTACCCCACATTTGCATAATAACCAAAAACTATATTTCGTTTCATTTAAACCTTAGGTTCTCAACGTGGGTAATAACGCCCCCTTGTGGACGTTTGAGACTTTCAGGGGCAGTAGAAGACCCAAAGAGGGGGCGTTGAGGTGGCACAGTGATGGCGATGGCAGGTAAAAAATATGGTCTAAAAAGAAAAAAAAACACGCTCATCACGTACTAATAAAGCAAAATAAACTTTAATATTGGTTAATTTTTGTTATTTTATATATTGTAATTATTTTTATCAAAAAATCACAAGTTTCGGTAGTTGAGGAAGTGGAAGAAAATTGAACCCCTCCCCCCATAAGAAAAAAGGGGGTCTCTAAAAAAAAAATCTCAAAGTGGGCGGTGGGCAAAATTGAGAACCAAGAGTGAGGGGCAAGGTTGAGAACCTATCATAAAAAAAAAATTAAAATTTGCAAAATATGCATTAAAAATAATAGATACATTTCAACATAATTACTACAAGAAATAACTAATTACGTTCACCTACCCTAACTTTTATATTTCACACAGAAAAAAAGTACGTAGATCTACTAACTTTTCATAATCCAAATTATACGATTCTACGTAATTTTCTAGTCCGATCTACGTCTTTTTCAAAAAACGGGTTGGCAACACTGGACAACACCAAGATGGCTTATAATAGAAGTGTGCCGATTCACTCATTTTACGGAATCAGTTCCGGACCGATATTCAACTGTGTGCACTCCATTCACTGGACTCGTTCCTTTGATTCCGCCCGTCTCGCCGAATCAAACTCATTGCGGCGCGCGGCGCTCCGCCGGAGTCCTTGAATCGGCCAGAACCAAACCGAAAGTTGATTCCACCGGACTCACGGAATCAAACGCATTGTAGCGCTCCGCCGGAGTCGTTGAATCGGCCGGAACGAAACTCTGTTTGACTCCGGCTGATTCAATGCCGAAATTTGATTCCGCCGGACTCACCTGAATCAAACTGATTGTATCGTTCCGCCGGATTCATTGAATCAGCCTGGGCCAAATTCAGTTTGACTCCAGCTGATTCAATGCCGAAAGTTGATTCTGCTGGATTCCCTTACCCGGCGGAATCGTAGAAGGTCACGGAGTTAGGGATCAATTATTCAACCCACTGGGGTTAATTGGGGAGTTAAAAAAATAAGGTTATTGCTTTTCAAGATTTGATATTTTTTATTATTATTTAAATGGCACTCACCATCTGGTGTTCTCAACAAAAGTGGGGGTTAATTTACTGGTGAATGTTGGAAGTAAAATATTAACTAACTAACCATCACGCCTTTTCCCGGCAGGGGTAGGCAGAGAGGACGGACCGCCAAACAATTCGGTCTTGCCGCACACTCTTTGCCTCACTCACATTCATACATCGTCTCATACATTCTCTTCTTTTATACTGACTTTTGACATGGCCCGACTCGAGTATCTGATTCACTTGATCGTGCCATATCTTCCTCGGCGTCTTCGACTTCTTCTACCATTCACATTTGTGTCGTATATTCTTCTTACACTACTTTCCTCGTTCATTCGCTCTACATGCCCAAACCATCTGAAGGTCCCTTTCTTAATCTTACTCATTATGCTAACATCAGACTTACATTCTTTGTGGATATCCACATTTCTCACACGATCATACATTGTTTTACCACACATACGCCTCAGGGATCTCATTTCAACAGCATTCAGTTTACTTTCATCCTTCCTCTGCCAGTTCTATGCCTCATTGCCATACATCAGGGTAGGTACCAGGACTCCATTGTGGACTCCTAGCTTCGCTTCTTTTGACAGTTTTTTATTAGCGCCAACAAATGTGTTTATGTGTTTGTGTAGAGCCGTAGCCGCCAGCCAGGCGTCTATGTTATTGTTTATTGTGAGATTATTATTTCGAGAAGTCTTATCTTTTTATAGCTAATAATAATCTGTTTGGGATGAGTGATATCATATGTCGGCTTTATGAGAACCGTGTAAGATAATATTTACGTTATATTTGAAATTTACGAACAATGAAGTCCTTGTACCATGTGTTAAAAAAATGATCCTCATAAAACAAGTAATTATCGCCGGCGCGAACTTGCCGGAAAGTAAATTTGCTCCGTGCAACAAAAGGTAAAAAGCAATGCTCGTTACTATCTTTTGAATACGAGATAATGCTATTTCTTTTTGAAAAATATTTTCATCAATAGTGCTCCCCACACGCACACTTCGGAGCGACCGAGTCCCGCGTCACTTCAGGCCGCCGCGCAGAAAAGTTTCACGGTGAACTGCGCTGTAAATCTATCGGTCTTTACTTTTCTGCGCGGCGGCCTGAAGTGGCGCGGGACTCGGTCGCGCCGAAGTGTGCGTGTGGGGGAGCCTATTGGATTCGTTCCGGCCGGAACGACACACTTCTAAATTCTGAACTCGGAACGAATCAAACGCATTCGGACTCGTAGTCATTGGATTCGTTCCGGCCGGAACGACACACTTCTAGCTTATAAGACAATGGATGTATGTTTTAAAAAACGCTTCGGCCAAAATGCATTTATCACAACTTATTTGTATTTTCAAAAATTTAGCACAAAATTGTAATTTTAGAAGTAAAAAAAAAACAAAACAAGTTTTAAGTGAGTGTTTATTTTGATACAAAAACGTAGGTACTTAAAATTTTGTCTTTGTCCTCATGTGATTCTTCTTCTTCCGTATATTCGTCTTCATCTAAACGTATATCAGTTCATCGATCGATATCATCATAATATATAGTACTGCCTCGTGTACCTATAATATTCTGCCTCAATTTTCATCACGTGTTCGCAACAATTTTTCCAACTTATGCTATTATATATATTATTATTATGCCCATTTTCCGTTTTCCCGGTGTTTCAAATTTTCCATCTACCTTTTCCCCTTCCTTGACGATTCGTCTTACCGTTGATTCAGATCTACCTGTGTGTGAAAAACATCATTAAAATTATTATTATAGATTGGAAGTTTAAAAAAACACACTAGATAATATTCATTTAGAAAGAAAGAAAGAAAAAAGTAACTTTTATATGATTTTAAAGAAGTTGCATATTATTATTTATTTTTTGTTAATTGAGTTATTTCCTTTTTTTGTGGCCTTGTATGAACTGTCAGATGAAAGCATGATGAAAGTGTCAAATTCGGATTTGCATAACCGATATGATTGGTTTATTTATGGTCAAATAGCGTTGACACTTGGTCCATATAAAAAGCGCGAAGTTATCAATCTAATGATTGGTTTATTTATGCATAAATAGCCGTGTTTAATTTTAGCATATTTATGGCAAAACCATAACCTCAAATCCGGTTGTAATGCATTGCAAATGGTTATAATCGCTCGAAAATTGGCGTAAATCTTGTAATACTAATGAAATTCATTAAAAAAACTATACTACGTACCAGTAATTTCTGTAGATCGTTTGTAATAATTTGTTATTAGGCTTTTTATTAATTGTTTAGCAAGTTAAAAAAGCAATTCTTACTATTGTACCTACTGTGTTGCTACCTCCTTCTTTCTTGTATCCATGTTGACCATGATATGGTGTCAACTCACTAATAATACACGTAAGATGACAATATTACATGACAAAAAAATCATATAATCCAATTTAATTTTATTAAAGTATCTGATCTTAACATACTTTGGATACATTTAACTTATATCAGGGTAGTCGGATGAGGGTTACAATCTTCAGCAATGAGACAGCAACTTGAGAAGAAGTTAGTAATCTTATATTTGTCACTTGTGTGGCCAAGATATTGGAATTTTCTTGTATTTTTAATACATACATCGGTCCACGACTTTACATAAAGCCGGAGTGGTAAGATTGAAAAATACGACATAAATGATGTTGACGCTGCAAAATTTTTTTTATTTCAAAATTAAAAATTTTTAAGTGAAAAATCTTCTTTAGCACAGTTGTAATTTGAAACAAAAGAGACAAACACTTACATTTATAGTATTTAGCCTGCTCGAGTATGAGATAGACATAGACTAATCAGCGTCTTCTTTGTGCCGCATTTGTAGCCTATCGGCCACATAGGCGTAGGCACGGTGGGGTGTTTGCCCCACCCTGGCCGGCCGATTCATGATCTCTGAGATTGTCGACCGAGTCGCTTTTTCAAATTTACAGCACTTCATAGAATTATTCTCCTTCTACCGTTTATATTCTTTGTATGTCTAGAGCCTAAAGCATGAATATGTTGTATAAGCCAACTTTTTTCGGTACCTACTCTAGATTTTTATTTTTTGCCTCGCTCTAAATCAAAACCTGGCTACGCCCATGATCGGCCACCTCTTTGTGCGGTGCTTCGTAGAATAAAATGTAAAATAATTTTTTAACTTGGTAACAATATTATAATAAATAAACCCTACAATTATCCTACTCCTGATACACTGCATTCGTCTCATTCTCTCGAAGTTTAGTTTTCAGAAAGGTTTCACCTCTACCGCTTGTGAACTGCACACTCTGTTTTTTTAATGAAAATCCTGAAAATCTTCATACAAAAAATTAAATTTTGAAAAAAAAATATATTTCAGCTACAACATCAATAATGCAATATTTTTCAATCTCACCACTCACACACTGGCGTAAATATCAACACTAATTCTCAATTTTTGGCCAATTGATGAAGAACTCCTCAATTATTCACCCTATCTGTCTAAAGAAGTGTCAAGAGGATTAAAATTAAGTTGGTGGAAAGTGTAGAACATTCTGTTCTTGGGCATACGGAACTGGAAGTTTAGCAGAAGAGATGGCCTCTGGAGACATAAGGTGTCCAGGACTCCAAGAGGAATTTAATGCTGAAGATGGTGGAAACATTAAGATAATAGGCATGATAGTGTTCCTCTGCACCTATATCATACTTTACTACAGATTCCAAACTACTTTACTTAATTTATCTTAACTATAAACCAAAATTATTATCGAATCTCTAGCCCCGAAATAGTAGAGCTAATTGGCAATACCTGCGCAGTAATTTCAAACAAACTCTGAAGGTAACAATAACCTCAATACTAAATTACTCTGTTTTAGCCAATTTCCAGAAACCAACGATAAGCACAAATAGAAGTAAAGTATATCATACTAGGGGGGGGGGGGTATGTGGAAATCCTATTTTTTTATTACGACCTAATTATTCTTCCAACGAAAATCATGTTTATACATTCTACTACAATGTTTATAACTGCTGTCGGAAATCGAAAATAGTATCCATGAAAGGATTTCGCATCTCGAACTTTTACACCGTGTTTAGAAAGCAAGGCGGGTTTTAACTTACGATTGATTCTGCGTTAGAGTCCCCAAATAATAGTTACACACGGAACAATCAATTTCTCAGAATTTTGCAGCATTTGGTATGCAACTCAAATATAAGCTTCATTCGGTACACTATGAATCTGCAACTCGTTATTTAATTTAAGGTGAATAAAAACTACTCTCAGAATATGAAAATGTTTTTAATTCTTTATTCTGGCATTAAATAAATAGTAAAGAAATGTGTCAGCAGATAAAACCACAACAGAAATTTAACATTTTGAACACAAAACTGGTTTAAATTATATCTGTATGCGGCGAATGAAAATTACACTCAGAATATGAAAATGTTTTTTTAATTTTTTATTCTGGCATTAAATAGTTTACAAATAGAATTTTATAACTGCCCAATAAGAAAATGTTTTCCTTTGAAATGTGTCAACAGATGAAACCACAACAGAAATTTTACATTGTGAACACAAAATTGGTTTAAATTTAATCTGTATGCAACGTATTAAAAGTAAACTCAGAACATGAAAATGGTTTTTCTTTGATTTTGGCAGCACAAACAGAGTCTGCAACTAGAATGGTATAACTGCACTTCGAATAAGATAATGTTTTCCTTCGAATTGTGCTAGCAGATCAATCCACAATTGGAATCTTACATTCTGAAAACTGGTTTAACCCTTCAAATAATAAGAAAAAATATCTATAAACTTTTACCTGTCAAGGTTTGCGCACAAAATTCCCGGTTCCTCCCATGCATTTTAAATGTTCCTTTTTTTGGTTATTATTTTTAAATTTTAGTACAATTTCAAAATTGTTATAAAATGTAGATAAAATAAATTTTCCGAAGTGCTTATTATAACATTTTTAGAGAATAAGAGAATTTCATAACTGCACTTCGAGTGAGGGAGGTCTAGTAGAGGGGCGGGTATGTGGTGGATAACCTCCAATGCACTTCGAATAAGATAATGGTCTCCTTCGAAATGTATCAGCGGATGAATACACAACTGAAATTCAATCGTTACATTCTGAACACAATTCTGGTTTTAATTAAGAGTGAATTTGTTTGCAAGTTCCCAGCTTTAATTAGTATTTCTTTCACAATATGCGCACGATTTTTCTACGAATTATGATATAAGCAGCTTAACAAAAAAAGTAGTTGTTGACATTTATAATAAATAATAAAAGAAAGAGTTGGATTCGTAAACGAAAGAGTCGTAGAACATTTTCAAATAATTATAATACATTTAAAAAAAAATAACTTACTTTACTCCCCACACGCTATGCCACTGAGGTACAAGAATGTTTACATTATGTTTTTCTCTAATGAAAATAATTTTTTTCTTAAATAATTTTTAAACATTATTGTGAAAATTTGCCGCCCCCCTGAAAAGTGCCGCCCGGGGCGGGCCGCCCCCCCCCCCCCCCACGCTACGCCACTGTGCGTGGTGGGCCGGATCGAAGGAGACTGGGTGAGGGAGGCCTTTTAACCTTTCCAGCCAGACTATCTCGACCCATCGCCTTGCACCGTAATTGGAGGATGGATTCATATGTCCGTCACTCCTGGACAAACTAACCCCCAGATTTTCCTTCCCAGAACTACCTATCCTTCCCTCCCTTAAAAATACCCTCCACACAGCACCCACACGATGATATAGGCCCTGAGGGAAAATATTTTCCTCAGGGCCTGCTTTGTGGAGTTAATGAATAAAATATGCTTGCTAAATTCGCTAGTTCAATTACTATTGTGTTGTACTGTATTTTGGCGTGCCTATTTGTAAAGGATGGCCGTTGGCGAGGTGAACCCTGGTAGGTAGACTGTAACTTACCATGTGTTCGGGCAATCCGCCCATGTTTACCAATTTATCTGACTCCATAAATGTACCCAAAAGTGTACTGAGATATTTCAAATAAAATAACTAGTTTGCACTGAAGCTAATATTTATTTTAATTTACACACGACAAATTTATATCAGAAGGAAGTATGAGGGAGACGATATCTCTACAAGTGAGCGGCGGACTGGACGGTCGGAAGACGAATGAATCTTCGGTAAATTTAACGAACTTAGCTCGGCGCTAAGTGACGTCGGCTGAGTTGCCAGCGTAAAAACTATTTTTCCTTTGTAGAATATCGTTCCCTACATACCTCCACCCCAGTTTGCAAAACGATAACAAAAGTAGGTGAGAAAAAGATAACTAATGTAATGTTATATACTTAAAATTAACATATACTTAATTATAACATGTCGTATTTCACAGAATTGCTATTTGTAGAATTTTTTACATTTTTTAAGTTTGCATTAAAGTTTTGCTTGAAAGTTTGCATCGACAAACATTTTGTTTGGAGCACTGAGAGTTGTATGACCTATGATTGAATCATTATGTATTCATTTTATCAGGTTACTTAAGCTTAATGAGCAAGTAGGTACCTATATATATATATAAGGCAAGTATAGTTCTGAACTACCAGAAATTATTAATATAAAGCAATTTTCCTATCATTATAATATGAAAATTCTTTTTAAAACTCTCTTGACACTATAATCGTGTACGAAATACATGTTTTTTATTTTATTCCTATTCTTAAACAATATAGGTTGTAAACTTTTTACTTAATATAAAAAATATATAGTTGTGTTCATGAAACTTGGGTTAAATTATTTTATGTGTGGTATTATATCCATTATATATCTTATTTACTGTTACCGAACTTTCATGAACAAACAAGTGTATATTAATGTCAATTGCTTAACGAAATGTGATGTTATTGGAGGTGTTATGTATTTTTTAAAACATTTAGATATGGTATGCCTTAGTCAATGACAGGTATATAATTCACCTTTAGAACTATTGAGTTATGAATTTATAATAATTTATAATGAATTTAGTTAATAATAACATTATCACGTTTCCTTAAGCATTTGGAACGAATCATTATCGTATGATAAAAAAAATTTTAACCCGTTCAATCAGATGTGGACGTCAAGGAACATCTGGTTGCACGTGTTTGAAACCTTTTATTAACTTAACATTTTAACATAATAGAAAAACTTGGTAAATTTTTAAAATTAGGTACATGTAATATTTGTATTTAAGAATTCTATAACATTTTAGAGTATAGTTTTTAACTTCGACGCGTACAGCGGAGTGGTTAGAAGTACATTTTACTTTTTCATCGCAAAGTGCGTAATGTTCTAAAAAATTTATTTAGGAATGGAAATATGTAATTAATAAGTGTTATATTGAGTGTGTGGTCAATATAAGACAATTTATGTACCTATAATGTAACAGTGTTATAATAACTATAGCTTATTATCGTATAAAGTAAATACTCTATTACTGAAATATGATAAAGTACATGGTTAATATTCAACGCGTCTAGCGGAATGGTTTGAAACTTGGATAAGTTATTCATGTATGAATACATTAATGAGTGTTAGAGGTGAAAGTAATATAGTAATATCTACAATTATTCATACAAAGTAATCTTTCTATCACTGAAATATGAAAAATTTATTACTCTTAATGTGGCAAAGGTAAGTATGATACAGGATTATCTAAAAATTATTCATACAAAGTAATTTTCCTATCACTGGAATATGACAACATTCCTATTCTAAATATGGTGAAGGTACTTGTTTTTATTTTATTAATTTACAAAATAACTTGATAAGTTTCTTAAACTAGGTACATATAAAAATTTCATTCCAAAATTCTATAAAAGTTTTTTAAAAAGAAAAAGTTGTATAAAATTTTGAAAATTTATAAAAACTTTAACGCATATAACCGAGTGGTTAGCTTTACTATTTAAATATTCATCGCAAGCTGCGGAATGTTTTATTTTTTAAACAGGATAAGTTATAAAGTTGTTTTACGATAATATGTGTTATATTGAGTATATGGTCAATACAAGACATATTACGCTCTGTTAATATTATGTTTGAAAATGACTATTGTCTAAGTACATACATTGTTTTTCACGCAATATAGTGTTAAATTTTTCTTAAAACTAGTTACATGGTTTACATGATTTTTAAAAAATGAAAAATTTTCATTGGTTAAATGGTTCATCACTTTGATGACCAATATGTACTGTATAAAACAAATAATTTTAGTACTACAGCTCAAAATTGTATTAATGTTGTAGACAATAGTACCAGTAATTTTACAAGTATATGGTTTAAGATATGCATTGTATATGCTTTTTTATTTACTTTGTTAGTCATTTTTAATTTAATATGGGATCTGTAGAAAGGAAAAGAATTAATTATCTCTAATTTTTGCCAATATTTGCTTTCTGACTTGTATCTGTCGGGAAAATGGACTCTTCGACAAGATCTTGTTTTCTTGATTTCTGGGAGTGGTTCCTGAACAGATGTGGAAGCTGGCGTGTTATCCTCTACATTTTCTTGATCCATTAGCACTGGCAGGTGTTGATTTGATGTTTTCAAATTCTCTGCAGTCGTCCGACGTAGTTGTCAGGTTCTTCCTTAAGAGTTTCATTGAAGAAATCTTATGGTGATTTTGGTGTGCTACCCAATGTGAGTTCAGCTGGGAACATTTTGTTGGTCATATTGAAGTATCAGGAAACATTAATTTAACATAGGACGAGGGCGGAGTCATCTTTTGCCTTACTATGATCGTCAGGTTGACTCTGCGCTTTCCCTACAATCCTTAGTTTTTTTAAAGTAGGACAGTTAGTCTCTTCAGATTGAGATATTGTGTCAGCTACTGTATTCTGGAATATGTGTGATAGTGCTTTGATATATAAATTATAGAAAATATTGAAGTAGAGAAGATGGCGGTAAAATCGATTTGTCTCTTTTAAATTAGAGATAGTAGCTATTGAGTTGTCCTTTAGTATTCCTTTTTCCAGTTGCCTGTTGCCTGTTTGCTGGAACTCAGTCCAGTTGCCTGTTGCCTGTTAGCTGGTGATATCTGTTGCCTGTTGCCTGTTGGCTGGAGCTGCGTCCAGTTGCCTGTTGCCTGTGTCTGTTATCCGTTGCCTGTTGCCTGTTGTCTGGCTCTAATGGCCAGTTTCCTGTTGCCTGTGTCTTGTGTCTGTTGCCTGTTACCTGTTGTCTGACTCTAATGGTCAGTTTCCTGTTGCCTGTGCCTGTTAAATGGCCAGTTTCCTGTTTGCTGACTCTAATGGTCAGTTACCTGTTGTCTGTGCCTGTTAAATTGCTACAAGTGTTTTTGTTACTTGTGCATAAGTAAGGAAAGTTACGATGGACAGCTACTCTTAGCAAAATCACACTTATTGTGTGGCGTTGCCGTTGTTTTTCGAATTATCTCTATGAAATGTGCATGGTTGATAGCACTTATACGCCTTCTCTCCATATTTCTTGTGAAGTTTGCAAAATCCAGTTGTGTTCCTGTTTGGAGACCTCCCGCGAGACCCTGACCTTGGTCTTCCAGCGGGGTTGTGCCTATATGTAGACTGGTCATAAATTTTTTTTGGCGAAAGTTTTGTCTACTTCGTCCTTTATAGTTAGATTGTCGATTGACATTGTATTGGTCTAACTTCAGTTGTTTGATTTCTCTTGTAAGTGTAAGTACTTGTTTTTGAAGTTCTAGTAGCATTCTCCTCAGAGTCCTGAAGACGTTCGATGAGGGCAGTCTTGATGCGTACGTACTTTTCCTGGCCTGGTGGATTAATTATTATGTCGCTTATTATCTGCAGGGTGTCAGTATCTAGAGCGGCAATGACGATATTGTATTTGGTAAAGTCGTCTTTTATTCGTGAATTCACGAACTGTGCCTCGGCCTGGGCAAACCAGAGAGCGATGTTGGTCTTCCAGCAGCTTGGTAAGCGTACCGACACATGGTGCACGTCCGATGATGGTCCGTTGTTTCCTTCCATGTTGTTTTTGCTGGGTTTGCCTCTTGGACTTGTGGGAGGATTAGTTGCGCTTGATCCGCTGGTGTTTCCTTCGTTGGTTACGATGAGATCACTTGGGCTTGATTCGTTGGTATTCTCTTCGTTAGTGTCCTTTCCGAAAGTAATCATGTCCCGATTTGGTCAAAACAATTCACAGCAGATATGGCAAATACGTATGGCAAAATTCAAATGAAGAGTATATGTATGGAATAGTTGTTTTTTAATTTATAACCCATATTAATTTAAAAATGGTACTTAAAATTGTTAGAAACTTATGAGAATTGTTAAAATTTTATTAAAATTATTAAAGTTTTATTAAAATTATTAAAATTTTATTAAAATTATTAAAGTTTTATTAAAAATGTTGAAAATAACTGAAATTTTGATATTTTACTTTGGATGTTGTGATAAAGTATTCAGTAAAGTTTAAATTGACGAATTCATCCGAATAGTTAAAATTTTAATTACTTGAAAAAAATTTCTAAAAAACTCATGAAATTTAATATTATCGCCGGAATGAAAAGTGCTAAACTTTAATAATATTATTGAAATATTCTAGCTGATGATCAATTTATTTGTAGGTAGTTACATTTCCGAGATGCGATTGGATTACATGAGTTCTGCAGATCTTTTAAAAGGAACATATGCAAGTTGTAACATATTGTATACGCATCAGTTCATGTAACAATTTTTTACAATGCTGGAAAAAATGATAAGATTAATAAGAAACTATTTTTAAAACTTTCACGTGTCTGATGTGATGTATTTTTCATGAGATTGGTTTCCTGCCGTCCTTTGCGCTGGGAATCTGCCCCGCGTAGCTCGTACCGGTGTGCATCGGGCTTTACGCCGCGCAGCTGGGCCGGTGGACGAATTCCGGTTCCCTGTAATGGCCGTCCGCCAGCTGCATGATGCGTGATTCTCACTGAAATAGAGTGTACGAGCAAATTTAATCCTTTTTATTGAAAAAACAAGGAGAAATACACATTATTTATCAGGGATTTCATGAGACATCTAGATCGTTTCAGAAAAGATAGAACACAATGATTAAATACCGTTTTACGTCATAAAGTCGTAATTTATGGTGGATTTTACAATTCAGATTGCAAGATTAAATATATTATGTATGGAAAAAACAAAAATTGGGAAAAATCCATGTTTTAGCTGAAAATCAAAGCAATTTATTAATCATGTTATACGTCAATATCTTTTTGCAATGCCCATTTGGCGCTGTCATTATCGTAATAATTGACAGAATATGCGATGCACATTATTTGTGAAATTACTGAGTTCCCCCGGTGGCAATAAAACGAGATGGAAGCTAAGTTATTTTATGTAATTTTAAAATATGAAAGTGGCTCACCGGGTGTATTGAATCTCAGGATTCGTCTTCCGCTCGTCCGGTCGCTGCTACCTGTGAGATTTATTGTGTCGTCCCTCTGCGTGTTGTTTGGTGGTCACCAGTTTGGCGGGCCTATTTGTAAAGGATGGCCGTTGGCGAGGTGAACCCTGGTAGGTAGACTGTAACTTACCATGTGTTCGGGCAATCCGCCCATGTTTACCAATTTATCTGACTCCATAAATGTACCCAAAAGTGTACTGAGATATTTCAAATAAAATAACTAGTTTGCACTGAAGCTAATATTTATTTTAATTTACACACGACAAATTTATATCAGAAGGAAGTATGAGGGAGACGATATCTCTACAAGTGAGCGGCGGACTGGACGGTCGGAAGACGAATGAATCTTCGGTAAATTTAACGAACTTAGCTCGGCGCTAAGTGACGTCGGCTGAGTTGCCAGCGTAAAAACTATTTTTCCTTTGTAGAATATCGTTCCCTACAGTATTTTCACGACTACAACACTTGATGACATAATATGGTGGTTACACGCGGAAAAAGGTAGTGGTAAACCTTCTATAGTGAATAATCTCTTTGGTTCGATATTATACTTGTCAAAGCTTTACCTAGCAAGTAATTAAACCGAGTTACTATCATTCTGTGTTTTTTATCCAACTTATCACAACAATAATACGCCATAAGATGTCGCGGGCCTGATTGATGACACTGGTCATTTGCTGTCGCGGGCCGGATTGATGACACTGGCGGGCCGGTCTTGGCCCGCGGGCCGTAGTTTGGAGACCCCTGCTCTACACCAAGGGTGGCCAACCCGCGGCCCGCGGGCAGCATGCGGCCCGCCGGGTGTCTACTTATGGCCCGCGGAGCATATGCACAAATTTTTTTTAGTGTACATAAAACCATCAAAAGAACATTCCAACATGCTAAGTTCGTATCATGTCTCATATATGGAAGTATCTCAGTACATTGATTTAACTATCGTGACAATTTATTCTATATATATTCGTGTTAACAAACAATCACTGTAAGAATCACGAACAATTAGCAGAAATGTGTCCATTTATGGACACTACTTGCTCTCGAGATTTGTTCGGAGTTTTTACATGGACATTGAATCGCTTTTTGTTACAACTCAACAATCTATCGGGCTTGACAGCAAATGGTGCTCCAGCAAAGGTTGGGAAACACGAAGGTTTAGTAAAATTGATTGAAAATGAGGCCTGCAAAGTTGGTAATACTTAGATGCAATATTTTCATTGCATTATTCATCAGGAGAATTTATGTTCCAAGTCCCTTAAAATGGATCACGTCATGAAGGTGATCATCAAAACAGTGAATTTTATTAAGTCAAAGGGGTTGAATCACCGTAAGATTCACAGTATAATGAAGTTACATTTTATGTAGAAGTAAGATGGCTGATCCATGTCAAAATGTTGAAAAGAGTATTTGATTTGATGCATAAATACAATCATTTTTCGCAAGCAAGTCAAAAAGTATCCCAGAATTTGAAGACAATGAGTGGGTTGGCGACTTTGTATTTCTGGTCGATATAGTTAGCCACATTGTTTATACTCGTTTAGAAGGGAAAGATCACCTAACGAATGAAATGTATGATCTTATTTCCACATTGTAACTTGTACAATGTGTCCTTAGAACGGGGTACCTCAGTAAGGACACATTTTGCTCTGAAAAAATGTAAAACAAAGAAAAATAAATAAATAAATTCCAAATGAAACTTTTGTTTTGGGAACAACAGTTAAGGACATAAATCTTCTCTTACTTTCCTACATTGTTATTGCAGCCAGACATGGCAGCGGATAAATACGCTTCGTCGATATCCGACTTAAACCTAGAATTTGAAAACCAATTTCAAGATTTTTAAAAAGCATCGTGTGCTTTTGCACATTGATGCACTTAGTTCTGACTAACAAAATCAGACGTCCCACTAAAATTTATTATTAGTTTATTTTTTGTATTGCCTAACTCTAATCTAATAAATATGTTTGATTCTCATTTATTTATTTATTATAGTTAGATACAAAATAAAGTGCAAATTACATATTTACAAGTTTTGTCTGTCGAACTAGGAATTATGTTATATCTTCTTAAAAAACAATATATTTCTTGTTTGCTTTGAATAATAAAAGAAATTTTGTTGTGCGGCCCGTGAGGAAATCTCATTTGTGAAATCTGGCCCGGCTGCTGAAAAGGTTGGCCACCCATGCTCTACACTCTACACCGCAGAATGGGTTGATTAGAAACAGTTTATGTTCGACCTTATAGCTCAGAAACTGTAAGCTCAATGTACATTAATATGTTTCGGTAAATATGCATTTGGCCCACCTCACGGATAATACGGAACGTTCGTGTTGTCGAAGTTTGATGCATGGATAATACGGAATATTCCTTTTTTAGGTTGAGGTTAAACTACAAAAGCTGCATGTCATCATAATTTTAAAAAACATCCCAGGTTTTGAATGGTTTGTTTGGCAAGGCAGGGTTTATGCTAGCGGGTGTGTAATTATGATCGATTGTCTATGAAATAAAAACGGTAAATACAAAATGGCGTTACCGCGTAAGCGAATAAATTTTAACAAAGCGGAGGACATAAATAATTATGTTTCTTTAGTTAGTCTTTTTGTTTCTAAATTGTTTTATTATAATATATTATTATATTATAATTTATTATATATACCCATAATCGGCGGAACAGCGTAAACGGCATTTTTGTCAAATTACGATTTTTAACGAAAACTGTTCAACGCTGCCTAATACATCAGTGACAAAAATATTGCAGCTCTATCTTATATGCCTGACACTTTTTTAGTACCTGTAACTTTTAGCATAAGCGACTGTGGTCGGTTACGCTGTTTACGCTGTCTAGGCTGTTGGTCGACAGTGTTTCAGTTTAGTCGGTTGGCATCCGTTGACTAATGCAGACGTGTCGGTGGCTAGAAGCATCGGAAATTAAACGGAAATTCTTGAGGGTTTTTAATTTATTGTTTTGTATTTGAATATACGGATAAAAAGTAGTAATGCAAATTATATCATTTATCACAATTTATCCCAATTATGTCTGGAGCCAGCGAGACTGTGGCATCCCCAATTTTGGTATGTTGTGAGGTAGTTGTGAAGGAAGTTGTGAAGGTAGTTGGGAGGGGAAGGGGATGTGGAAAATGTAACTGGCTGTTCAGATCTAGTCACCAAACTCGGCTAAGGCCATTTCAAGTAATAAGTCTAATTATACATTATACACCAGCACATAATTACAAAAAAAAACCTTTTTTATCCGAATACAACACAAGAATCCCAACCGTCTGGAGCCAGTGAGACTATGGCATCCCCAATTTTAGTGTGTTACGAGGCTGAAGGCAGTGAGGAGGGGAAGGAGATGTGGAAAATGTACCGGGCTATTCAGATTCAGTAACCGTATTTGGTGACTAGATCTGAATAGCCAGGTACATTTCCCATATCTCCTTCGCTTCTCCACTACCTTCAGCCTCGTAACATTCTAAAATTGGGGATTCAATAGTCTCACTGGCTCCAGAAGGTTGGGACTCTTATGTTGTATTTGGAAAAAAGAGTTACATTACATGATTTTTTGTATTTTTACGCTGGTATGTTGTGTATATCCCTTTCAGGCCTGAATTTTTTTTTTCTAAAATTACATTTTGTTTGCCATGATCTTAGAAAATCCGTATAAGGCACGTTCAAAAAATAATTGAAAAAATCCTAGCTACCCCCAAGGTCAAATTCTACCACTGCACGATCGTTCGTGACGTTTGGGCTAGAACTCTACTAATGCATGGTCGTGACGCTGTTAGACTTTCGGCTTTTATGTGCTTGTTTAATACAAATAAAAGATACATAGTAGTTTTATCAAAAATAGAATTTATTATTTAAGTAATCACATTATACATTTTATAATAATAGAAACAAGATGAGAATATGTCTTAAATGTATTTGTGCAGCTGGAATTGAGATCAGACAAAAAATATTATTCTCCCCGCTTAATTAATAATAAAAAGACTGCTAATTTTTCAATCAGACTTGAAAATAGTGATCTTTAATCTTATTTTTGTGATAAACTGCAAAAGCAATTTTGTTTCCTTGAGAGGCAGAGATATGAATCGCACTTTTCACACCTAATATTTGACCTGCTTTTACAATTTTCCATTCTGCAGGCACGAGGATTTTCAATCTCGTCAAAACACGGAAGATGGTCATAGCCGTCGCACCTTTTAGCTTGAGAGGGTTGGTTCGATCGCCTATACTTTACATTTGGGTCTGAATTTTCAACAGCCTCACCATCACTCTCGCTATTCCTCCTTTGGCGAATAGGTGCGTTGGTAAGTCCATCTGCAACTTGCATCCGAAATTCCAACAAGTCCATAACTTTGTTGCCTGGAATCGCAGCTGCCGCACAATCTAATTTATACAAGCGCACATGCATTGGAAATGGCCAAATCAAAGAAGTGTAGTATGACCTTCAGGGTCCACTTCCTTGTTTTCATAAATGTGCAGTAGTATTCAATAGACTGGTCGAAAATGTCAACGCCGCCCATGTGTTTATTGTAATTAGCGATTACTTTAAGAGCGGTAACATCAATGAAAGCTGAACAATTTTTATTCCAGCGTTTCACAGATACTGTTTCGTCTGCAGATGTGCAATTTGATGAACATAGTACGGATTTGTTGTCCATCCATTTAACAACTACGACATCGTCACTCACGAACTGCTGAGATTCACCGCGCTGCATAGGACGATCTTGTTTAAAATCTATGCTCTTCCACTCAGGTATCCGATTCATCATTAACGTCCCTGTACCGTGCAGTCCCATAGCGTTCAAATTTTCGAGCAAAGGTATGGACGAGAAGTAATAATAATAATAATTGGACAATTTGTAGAGCGCCGTTTTTGTGAAAAATCACCTCAAGGGCTTCCTAGGTTCTATTTAATTTTATTATTATGTAGCATAGGCTTTATTTAAAACCTATAAAGTGAGATAAACATTACCATTTTGCAGCCAAATCGACGTTTCTTACCAATATTCGTGTGAAATTCTCAGTTTAAATCTGCCGCCAATGTCACCTGGCAGTTCCAATTGCATCCGTCAGGCGGCGTTGCCAGCACAGCGTGGTGACGCCAATGATTATACGTCATTAGCATTTATTTTTGCGAAGGTCAAACACGTTTGTTTATGTTTTGAAACATCAAAATACCGTAAAATTGTCATTCTACAGTATTTTGCGCAAAATTTATAATTTCGAAGACATTTTTAACAGTTATACTGTTCGAATTCCGAAATTATATTCCAGTTTCGTGTGTTTTTTGTTGTTTTGTGATTTTGGGATGTCGAATTCGGGAAGTTCGGATAGCGGGGAAGCCGAGATTTCGAGGGCGGAAGTTATGAAGATAATTCATACGGACACGCGGGGCAAACGTTCGAGGGTCTGTGGTGATGCCAAAAGGCAGAAGATATGTGAGCCGACACTCGGCGACCCGCGAATTGACGTGCTTACGAAGCAGATGTCCAAGATGCAGGAGATGTTGCATCTTTTGTTGGAGAAGCGGTCGGATGCTCCTAACCGTGACGCCTCGGACGACGAGGATAGCATCTCCCTGGACACCCCCGCGTCGCTCCGGGAAGAGTTGGCGAGGGAAGCCGACAGAGATGATGGGATGGGTCTCACCTGTCCTCTGCCGTCTCGTGCCTTGGATCTCGGGGAGTGGACGACAGAACTTAAACAGCCGAAGATACCGTCGGCCGACCCTGGGAGGGTGAAAAGAGTTGAGCTCCTTCAGCACCTGGGGACGGCTGATTGGAACAATGTTCGCTACCTCGAGATCCAGAAGTCGTACGCCGCAACCCCTCTCTTCTCAATGTTAGCATTGAACCCGGAATTGAAGCGCATAGCCCAGGAGGAATCGGCCGGTACGTCAACAGACTCCTTTTGCGGGTCCTTGACTAATGCCCTTTCGCTGCATGCCGATCTCCTGAAGGCCTCCCTCCAGGAGCTCGTCAATTGGAGCGCGGAACCGGGCACGAAGCTGAGCACTGCCACTCTGTATGAGAAGGTACAGTCTCTCTTCGCCACGGGGTCTGAGTCCCAGAAAGTGTCAAAGGACATTATGCAGATGGTCTGCGGAAAGCGGGCAGCCCACATCGAGTTCCGAAGAGAGGGGGTATTACGGGGCATCAGTGACGGCTACATTAGAGATGCCATGCGAAAGATACCACCCACATCAGAGTATCTCTTCGACCCAAGCATCCTGTCGGCGCAGCTGGATAGGTTGGGAGGAGTGAAGAAGTGCTTCGCTCCTCAGCCTAGCACGTCGCGTCCTACTCCGCCCGTTAAACCCAGCCTGTTAGATCCAGCGCAGAACCTGCAGCCCTTTCGTCCCAGACTGCAGCAGGGGAGGACCACCGCGAGAAGGCAGCAGCCAGAGAGCCGAGGTCAGGAACCGGCCCGTAGAACGGCTAAACCTTTCACTCGCCGAGATAGGTTTAGACCCAAGGAAAGGGTGGGGAAGTCGGATCGTAAGAGGTTTTAACCTAGGCCCCTCTTTTCAGGGGGGTCAGTTGCGCTCATTCGCAGGTAAGTGGAGGAACCTTGGCGCCCCTACTATCATCCTTAAGATGTTAGAGGGCTACCGGATTCCATTTTCAATAATTAATAATATTGATTTATTTAATTCCCCGTTCGCTACTAAGACTTCCGTGGCTATGACGGAACAAATTGAAAAACTCAAGGCCCTTAAAGTTTTAGAGTCGGCACCTGCCACTCCTTCATTTATTTCTAACATGTTTCTCGTCCCAAAATCAGATGGTTCAAAGAGACCGGTCTTTAACTTAAAGTATTTAAACAATTTGATAAGTCAATACTAGAACCATCGCAACAAGTCCAATTTCTTGGTATCAGCTGGAATACTGTAACTAATGAAAAGTCTCTCCCTCAGAACAAGGTTTTAGCCCTATCTTATCTATTAAAGGGTTTGATTCAGACGGGAAGGTGGTCACTAAATAAGGGGCGCAGCCTCTTGGGTTCTTTGAACTTTGCTAGTTTTGCAGTTCCAAGAGGCAGAATCAACAGCCGGTATATACAGAAAGGGTGCCTAGGACTACGGCACTACCACCCTTGGAAGTCATCACCGATTCCTGCAGCTGCCGCTCGGGTATTGAGATGGTGGGTTCGATCGCTCACCCTGACGTCACCTATACATCTGCCGCTGTTTGAGCATTACCTGACAACCGATGCCTCGGATCAGGGTTGGGGTGCCCAGCTAGACGAGAGACTTCTCAGTGGTGTGTGGACTGAAGATCAGCTGAATCTTCACTCCAATCTGAAGGAGATGCTCGCCGTGTTGGCTGCCTTGTCTCCTCACGCGCTCGAGCTGTCCGGCTCGGGTCTTCTGATCCAGTCGGATAACAAGTCTGTCGTATCTTACCTCCGCAAGGAGGGTGGTACCAAGTCAACTCAACTCCTGAGCTGTACTCGACTAGTGCTAGATGTGTTGGACAAACACTGTATCTCCATGACAGCACAATACTTACCAGGTCGTTTCAATGAAGTAGCGGACTGTCTATCTCGTCATCGTGCTGTACGCGAATGGCACTTGCTACCCTCTTTTACAGAGGTAGCATTCAGAAAATGGGGACGACCCGAGATAGACCTCTTTGGCTCAAGACAGCACACGTGGTTCAAAGGTATGTTTCTCTTGATTTTCAGGACGACAAAGCAGACTACCACAACGCTTGGAGCAGGGACTGGGACTATCAGCTGGCTTGGATCTTCCCTCCCCCTTGCCTCTTGCCGAGGGTTCTTTGCCACCTAAACAGAGCAAGGGGATTGTACCTGGTAGTGGCTCCTCGTTGGGAGAGGGCATTTTGGAGAGCGGATCTGAAGTGTCGGGCCTTAGGTCCACCTCTCACGATTCGCAATCTAGAAGAAGCACTGATAGACACCAGGACCAACAACCCTCCTCCTCAAGTAGAATCCTTCATTCTGGAGATTTGGCTTTGTGGGGGTAGGACAAAAACCTAAGGAAATGGTCAACTCAGCAGAAGGAACTTCTTAGATCTGGGTGGAGAAGTTCTACCCTTCGCACTTATGCTCCGGCATGGCGGAGGTGGCAGCACTGGGCATCAGAGAATCAGCTTGATGCCATACGTCCCAAAGCTGAGGACCTGGCCAGGTTCCTAGCCGACCTACACATCAGAGAAAAGCTATCGCTAAGTACCATTTTAGTGCATAAGTCAGTGGTGTGTACCTTAGGCTCTCCGGAGGATAACAGAAAGCTGAACTCCAGTCCAATAGTGAAGAAGATATTAAAAGGGATATCTTTAGCTAGAATAAAGCCTTCGAAGCCCCCCATTTGGGACCCGAGGATTGTTTCATCATGGCTGGAGAAGAATTTGCCTCAACACATAACTCTCTTTGAAGCATCAAGGAGAGCAGCCACAATCCTGCTTTTGGCATCAGGGCGCCGAGTCCATGATCTCACCTTGCTCCACTGCACAGCTGAAAGACTGTCAGTGGACAGTGAAGGCATCTCCATTTGGCCAGTGTTTGGTGCCAAGACGGATTCGGCAGACTGGCAGCAATCAGGGTGGAAACTGGCTCGCTCTGAGACAAGGAACATAGACCCTGTCTATTGGACTGAGAAGGTCATAGAACTGTCAAGGGAACGGAGAGTGCAGGCGATATTACCTAATCTATTTATTACAACTTGTGGGACGGCAAAGGCGGCCTCCAGGGCAGTAATTGCAGGTTGGATTAGGACAGTTCTCAGAGATGCCGGCGTAGAAGATCCACCTGGCAGCATCCGTTCAGCGGTGGCATCCCTGAACTGGTTGCAGAAGTATAAGCTAGATGATATACTGTCGCGTGGCAACTGGAGAACTCCCAATACCTTTGCCAGATTCTATAGAAGGGAAATTGCAGAATCGGCTGGCCGAACCAACAATGACCCATCTGTTGCTGATCTTTTTCAACCTCTGTAACTGGTTAGCTGATTTCTAGAAATCTTGCCCCTATTTCTATCATCTAAATAATGTAATTCATTCACATTAGCATAATGTCACCAGGCGATAACAAACAATATCTCACTTTATAGGTTTTAAATAAAGCCTATGCTACATAATGAAAAAGTTTTACCTTACAATAAAACTTATATTATGTACTTAGCTTTGTTTAAAACCTAGGCAAGGGCTGCCTGATGAGATCTAATGACGTATAATCATTGGCGTCACCACGCTGTGCTGGCAACGCCGCCTGACGGATGCAATTGGAACTGCCAGGTGACATTGGCGGCAGATTTAAACTGAGAATTTCACACGAATATTGGTAAGAAACGTCGATTTGGCTGCAAAATGGTAATGTTTATCTCACTTTATAGGTTTTAAATAAAGCTAAGTACATAATATAAGTTTTATTGTAAGGTAAAACTTTTTCATTTACAGAAAGATACAAAAACATACTTACCTGCAGGTCACTTCCGAAAAACACACTTTATTAGAAAGTTTATGCTTGGGAAAGGTACGACTTTGCACGTGGAGGACAATATATTAAAAACACTGGACATGCAATGTCCAGTGGACATTGCATGACTCTGCTACCCTCATCACTGTTGGTTTTACATTTATATTTATAAGAAGATTAATGCCAAAGTTGAGTTAATATTTATTTGAAAGACTGGAGAATTGTAAGAATTTGCTTTATTTTTACAAACTTTGTTATTTAGTATGTCGCGAGCCGTGAAGCTGAGGTTGAAAGGTTTTTTTTTTTTTTTTTTAAGGATACGACTGTCTGAAAAGATGTGTTTTTAGTTTAGCTCTAAATTCCGCTGAATCTGTGATCATTCTTAACTCGTGTGGCAGTCCGTTCCAGGCTTTAGGTCCTGACACTCCGAAAGCACGCTCACCGAATTTAGTATCTGGTGTGCGCTTTGGTTCCTTCAACCTTCCGATAGCTGATGTTGCTGCTGACCTGAGGGTTGATTGTCGCGAATTGGAATTTTCTGGAATACACATTTCCGATAAGTAAGCCGGAGCCATTCTGTTAAGGGATTTGAATACCATCCAGCAGAGCTTGAACTGGATTCTTTCAGGACACTTGAGCCAGTGAAGATTTTTGAGATGCTCAGAAATATGGGAATATTTAGATACGCCGGTGATGAGTCTTGCCGCAGCGTTGAACACAGATTGTAATTTGTTGATTTGATATTTCGGGAGACTAGCATATATTCCGTTGCAATAATCTAGACGTGAAACAACATACGAATTGACTAGTAATTTAGTCGCCTCTGTTGTCAAGTTTCTCCGTACTGCTTTAATTTGCCTTAATTGAAAGAACCCCGTGCTTACAGTTCTGTTCACTTGAGTTTTAAGGGAGAAATCAACATCCAGATTGACACCTAGTACTTTTATGCATGTTTTTGGAGTGATGTCACTTCCTGAAATGGTTATTGGGGAGTTATCAATATTATGCTGACGTCGGCTTGTGGCTGTCCAGAGAAACTCAGTCTTTGCAGGATTCAGTTTCAATCTATTTGAGGTCATCCAGCGCGTGAAGTAGCAGTCAAAATAAATACAACTTCCTCTTGGAATGCTTTTAGAAAGATGCATTATTATCGACGCACCAATTCTTAACGATCTGTCCTCAATCGGAGTGCTAGCACCTCGATAGACTTCAAAATCAAACATGAGCCCCTCATGAGTGATTGCCACGAAAGCTTTTAGACCTTGGGGTCGTGGCTTAGTTTTGATGACCTGTCGCAACCCACGCGGGCATACACCACTAAAAGGGATCATTTGCTCATCTATAGAATAAAATCCCGGTTGCCTTTCCAGTCATTCACATGCTTTTTTAACCTGATTTAGTACAGGTTGTACCTTCCAAAGTGTATTGCTGTTCCCTGGTGGAGGTGTATCACTGTCAACGACGTGTAACGCTGTACGCAGAGTCTTGAATCGGTCTCTGGCCATTACGTCCGCAACTAAGCCCAAACGCATTCCTTCTCGTCAGTACATGTTCATCCGCGGGTAGGGGATGTATCCCATGATAAAATGAATGCCTATGAGCTTGTTTAACTCCACATATTTGTATTTAAGATATGGCCAGTGTGGCACATGTAATAATTATTGGTACACAGCACATGTTCGAAAAACTCGTCGTCGAAGTAGTCTTTCTGGTTAGATGGCACCTGTCTCCCAAAGTCTTCTTCTAACTGGGCCGGCGCTTCTTTGGCCTACAATCCTGCGTGGAGGTTGAGAAGGGGTCGGTATTGGTGGAGCTTCTTCAGCAACATGGTAATATGGCATTTGGGGAGGCAATTCTTCATCGTCATCCATGCTATCTACTTCTGAATCGTTGCCATCTCCTATCAGTTGCAGTACTAAATCACTATTCAGCTCCATCTCTGCAAAAAAAAAGTGAATAATAGTGATCAAACCAACGAAATATTAGTCAATAACTAAAACTGCCTAAAGTCACGTTAGGCCTAACCGTCACGATCGTGACTCCTGATCGAAAAAGTGTGATTCTATTTACAAATCACAAGTTTTCAATGTAAATACTTGTTAAATACAACCACCGGCATTAGAACAATAAACTAATAACAATTGCTTGATGTATCCATTAAAAAAAATACAAAATAACATCACTTACGTCTACCGCTCTCATCGGAGAAAAAGACTGCCATCCTGGACGCCTAACCAATGTCAACTGACCGGCCAATGATGCGACTAACCTAAATTAGTGCGTAGCTAACTTCATGCACTATCGTTTGCCGCCGTCTTCGTTCCGAAAAGTTGATTAGGCGAAGCGCGGGAATTTTTTCATTGAATGTGCACGCTCGTGTTGGAGCATCCTTAAAGGGATATAAGTGTTAGACTAATTAGGTACTGGAAATGATTTTGGCCGTATTTGGTGTCTAGATCTGAATATCCAGGTACATTTTCCGTATCTCTTTCCCCTCTCCACTAGATACTTTCAGCCTCACAACATGCTTAAATTGGGGATTCCATAGACGGTTGGGAGCAGTTGGGACTCTTGTGTTTTATTCGGATAAAAAAGTTATATTATATGATTTTTTGTATTTGTACGCTGGTGTATGGTGTGTAGGTATTAGATTTATCACTTGAAATTGCTTTAGCCGTGTTTGGTAACTAGTTCTGAAGAGCCAGGTACATTTTCCACATATCTTTCCCCTCCCCACTACCTTCAGCCTCATTACATACCAAAATTGGGGAGGCCATAATCTCATTGGCTCCAGACGGTTGGGAGAAAGTGGGACTCTGGTGTTGTATTCAGATAAAAAATGTTATATAGCAGTTTTTTATTAAGTCGACTGCACGTAATAATATAATAAATAAATATTTTTACAACGGATTTTCAATCAAGATGCCTGCAGATACAAGTATATCGACTTTGGTTATACGGCCGTATATCCTCTTTGCATACTTACTTGCAAATCATTGTATTTAGTCAACTGTAGGATCAACTGTCATGGAACCATTTTATTTAGTTATTTGTTCACCTATCATGATCACGTGATAAATATTTCAAAAATAATTAAGTACCTACTCTAAACAGCGTATGCGACATTTCCTAGGGAAAAAATCTGTCAGCGTTACAGGCAAAACAGCGTTACCGCCACTATCTCAACAACTGAAAGCATCCAGATAATTATTGTATAATCAGCTTTATGTAGGCAGCAACCAAAGATTAATAATCCTAATTAACCAAAATCCTTTTTAGAATCAATGAAGAAAGTTAATTAAAAAAAATCTTCTCCTGAACAATTTACTGTTTGGCGCGTACGCTGTTCTGCCGATTATGGGTCGATATTACTAGCTGAAGTCCCCGGCGATGCCCGGGCTTTATACGGAGTTTTCGAAATCAAATGTAGACAGTGACCTTCCTCTTGTTTTGAAGGTCAAATGTGCAAAATTCATCAACCTCGGCATAAACTGTAGATTTGCATACAAATCAAATCCACACTGCCTGCTTGCCAGCCCGCTCGTCCATCACATACAGGATACAGGCATTCTCCTTTATATATTTCAACCAATTTACACAAAAGCTTGACAAATTATATACCTAAGCCTTCCTCATGAATCACTCTATTTATTGGTGAAAACCGTATGAAAATCTGTTCAGTAGTTTTTGAGTTAATCGCGAACAGACAGACAAGACAGATGAGACGGAGGCCTAAATTTATAATATGTAGAGATTTCAATAGAAAATTTAAGTCCTTATTCATACCACACATAGTATATGGATTCAAAAGTATTTTTTTAAATAATTTTACTCACTAGGCACGTAGACCTTATCTAATGCCTGGATCACACGCACCGAGTAGATGAGCAAGACAGGGCACTCGGCCGAGTGCTCAGTACATGTAAACACATCGCCGAGTGCTCGGCCGAGTTAAAGGGTGAGACAGTCATTCGGACCCTGTTCCGCTTAATAGGCCGAGTGCCCACCCCCGTGCTTCCCCGCACTGAAGAGAGATTCTATATCTTTTGTGGGATCGTTAGAGATAAGCGACGTGATCTCCTGTCAGATTTGTGTGATTTTCTATGGCTGTTATTTGCTTTTTCTATGGGCCGATGTCAGATTTCAGCTGTGAGCTATCACATATTTTAGTTTAGATCGTTTTCAACACGAATTTCTGCAAGCCTGCATGATTATTTATTCATTTGATGCACGTTTTAAGTGTATACTGTGGTACAGAGACATTGACCCTCGATTAATGGTGAAAATTTAAAACATAATAATTACTATTGAGAAAAAAAAAACGAGTTTGCTTTAGACCACACATCTGAAGTAAAACTTCAGTAACTTGTAACAGTAAATTAGTAAAAAATCATGCTTTTCACACGGACAGCTGTATGCGACCTGCGGACCGGATATAATGTTATATAGTACAGGCGCTTGCATTATAATGTAGTTTCCCGGGACTTGGGATGGAACCATAACAGTTTAGTTGACCCCGAGGTTACAGTTGCAACGCATGCCGGGTACCCGCTGTATATAATTTATTTAGTCCATTAACTAACAATAACCTGAATTTAAAAAAATATCAAACTTGTTTTATATTTTTCCTACTGCTTTATTGAAGAATTTGTTCCTGGCTACCCGGGGCGCAGAAGTCGAAAGATTAAAAATACAGATAAAGCGCGTGAATTTGAATTGAATTCCATACAAATTTACACAAATATTACTCGGCCAACTTCTGCTCTCCTGATACCGAAACGGTTGTTAGGGTTTGTTCTTAATCTGCATAGGAACTAAAAAACTTGTTTTATATTTTTCCTACTGCTTTGCCGAGGAATTAGTTTCTAGCTACCCGGGGTGCAGAAATCGAAAGAGTAAAAATACAGATATAACGCGTGAATTTGAATTAAATTACATACAAATTTACATAATTATTGGCTCGTGAGTTTTGGGCGTGCTAGAGTGCTGATATTAAAAAAAATGGCATTATTGATGTTGTAGCCGAAAAGTTTTTTTTTTTTTTAAATCATTTTTTGTATGAAAAATTTAACGAAGTTTCAGTTTGGCCGTGCGCCGCACGGATTTCCTGAAAAGTCTTCATACAAAACACCAATTTTTGACAACATCCATGATGCCATTTTTTAAATATTAGCACCCTAGCATACCCAAAAGTCACGAGCCGCCACTGGTACCCATACCGGCCTCCCAAAAGAATACACAAATAAAATAAAAAGAACATATGACATTGGGGTGACATATGACATTGGAATGACATATGACCACGGGGTGACCTACGACCCTGAGGTGACCTACAACCGTGGAGTGACTTATGACCTTGGGGTGACCTACGACTTTTGGGGTGACCTACGACCATGGGGTGACCTACGACCTCGGAGTGACCATCCTAATCCTTATCACTCCCCAATTCAAACGTGCGTAAAGGCCCGGCTGTTCGCCTCGCCCGATCACCGTTCGCATTGATCAGCGTTCGCTTCTAAATATATATATTCTTTTTCGTAACGCATTCACCAGTTTATCCCCAAGTGTCGAGCGTGCGTAAAGAAGTTTTACTTCAAAAATGGGAGGTATGTGAAGTTATGTCTCTAATTTGTTTCTATTCACCCCCAAGTTTCGAATCACCCCATTCTACGGTACCTTAAAAGTTCATATTCTTTTTTTTAGTTGTAACACCTAATTGAATTCTAAAACTAAATACTAGTTATTATCATACATACTTTGTTTAATGTACGTTCTTATTTTGTTATTATTATATGTATACCTTCCTGTGTACCACAGTGTAATCTTATATGTATATCACTTGATTGTAAAAGCCATTTTATGGCGTTCAAATAAATAAATAATGAATAGAGCCATTTTTCAAAACAATTACCTATTCACTAGTTACAGTTAAACAATAAATAAAATATAAAATTATATCACAACAATATTTATTTAACAAATGATATCTTTTCAGATAAAAGCATCAAAAAATGAAAATCCAATTAATTTTGGAACATAACATTATACAGGCTTTCTATACGTTTTACGATATAATTATAATAAATAATAATGTACAATTACTTATTAACAAGTTATTATAAACAGGAATTAATAATCTACCTACATAATATAACACAAATTATGTAGGTCATGATTATGCAACATATCTTTTATATTTGCAAGTAAAAAAGACACGGCATTTATAAAATCCATTAAATATAACAAAACCAATACATAATAGTACCCCCATGCAAAGGAATTTTTAAATACATTTTAAACATAATAAATTTGCATACACATGAAATTTTTGGATATTCATAGACAGAATGTATGTACATATTTGATTGCATAATAACATTGATTATGATCCTTTTTAGGAATACATAGTTAACACTCCCAATTGAACCATAGAAACTCATAAGTAGATGTCAGCAGACTCAGTTTGTTATTTTTCCATCCTACTAAGAAATAATTCTTCTAGAGGCTAATAAATTGGTACAATCATCAACTTACCATGGTAAGTAAAAACACAGAACATATCTTACTTGAGACTCTCCAGGAATATGCTGTATTTTTAGATAAGATAGATTACTACGTCAGAATAAACTTAAGTAAATAATCATATTATCCACTGGAGCGATCACACCAAATAAATAAATTTGCCTCGATTGCTCGAGATTTTCCAGGTCATTTTTTAAATTTTTCACCAAAATTAAAAAAATCATGCCTTCGAATTTTAACATGGAGACAAAAAACTTATTACAGTGCTATATAGCCAATGAATTAACCTGTATTTTACCGTTTATCTCATATTTGTAAGATTTATAAAAAACATATAAAAAAATCGATAAGTTTATAACCGCGCGAATCCTGCATGTTTTTTACTTTGAAACTGCCGTGAGGGATACTTATTCGAGTCAACATAGAATATTTTCGATTTCTGTATGTTGTCTGTGGTATACTTGATAATGATAATGAAAGGTACACATCTATGAAAAAAATACTTCATTTTAGCCATAAACAGGTGATCGAAAATTCGGCGGATTTTTTTTTTTTAAACTTATTTTTAACATCGTTCTAAAATAGTCTACGGAGTTCGGATTTGCGACATCCATGATCATAATAAATAAAGCATTTCAATAGCTTCATTTTTAAATAAATGGATGGCCAAGGAAATGTTATAAATAATTACAATAAATGTTTTACAAATGGTAGGAAAATGTGGCCCATTTTTGAACCGCTATCAATCGCAGAAAAATAAAAGTGGTCCATTTTTCGACCAAAATCGCTCCAGTGGTTAAACTAGACTAACATGAGACAGAACAGTTCAATTCGGAGTAGTCCATTATAAATCCAATTCAATGGGTAATTTATTAATAAAAATCATGATTTAAATATCATTTAATAATCTAAAACAGCAGGAATTATCCTATTGGTAAATCGCTACCAAAAAAAAATTCTAAGCTTTGTAAAGTTAGTCGTCTTTTTTCTGTTGCGTGTTTTTCATTTGTGTCACCTCTTTCTTTGATTGTTCGGTACTATCCGTAATTTGCTTTGGCCCAGTTTTGATTTCTTCCTCCATCTCTTGTGAGAAGCCAAACTCATTGACCCTCGATGCATCCACCTTGTAAATCCAACGCTGGTACAGGAACACTATGAACACAATATCTGGAAAAGAAAAAACATAAGATTAGTTCATTTTCAAAATATACTCATTTTTCTGTTCATGGAGTTATGTTATGTTTAAGCTAATGTGTGTTTATTTGATTTTTTTAATATGTGAAGATTTAACAGTGCAGCAACACAAATCAAGCCCAGCAAGATGTGTTATTAATGATGGGAGCCTTATGGGCCGGTATATCAGTTGGTCTAAAGCTCGGCTTTGACGGAATGTGGAGCTTAAGCGGGGCTTGGCACACAATCCGTATATCGGTCGTAAACCTAGAGTTTAGTCTAAATGCCGAACCAATCTTTATGTAAGTATCTATGGACTCTATGATTATTATCAGACAACCAAACGTCAAACATCGACGTTCGACGAAATTAACGATGTCTAAATCGTCATAACTCGAAGAAAGTTCAAATTCCATGCTGATAGGTAAACTTATTCCTCCAATGTAATTTATTGCGTCCTAACGTAGCAGATCAAAATCGTAGCAATGTGAAATCTGACAGATGTGTTACTGCCAATAGCACCCGAGCGTTTAGCGAAGGAACTATTCTGCGGCATACCATGGCTTGAGCGGCCGTTTTGGTTGGTTTAAGTTGAGCAAGGAATGTCGTCCTTAGCAAAGACTAATATACCGGCCCTATATCAGTGCATTTGGAAATCTTTTGGTCAATTTTCGATATTTTGTTATGTTGGCAACATGACATGTTATCTCTTAATCTATGTTAACTATTTGTTTATTTAAAATCATAACTATTCCGGGCCTTGAGATCAGGTCCTCTTTTCATAAACAGTTTGAAGTTTCCATTACTCACTATATACACAAGATAAGGGAGCTAATAAATTAATCAAGTGTATCATACATTAATGTATATACTGTAAACTTTATGTGGGGCCGTTTAGTGCTGCAATCACTTCAACAACTTTTATTCAACTTCAAAATGGTTGAGAATTTAATTATACAGTGTTTTATAATAAAAATAAAATAGTTTGAAGAGAATAATATTGTCAAAATGCAGATATTAATATAAATGTATGTATTAATTTTAATGTGAATACCGCTCAATAGTCCCAACTACCTTGAGGCGGTGAGACAATGGCATCCCCAATTGGGGTACGTTGTGAGGTTGAAGGTAGTGGATGGATAGTAGTGGAGGGAAAGGAGATGGGGGAGAGGAAGGTAGTGGGGAAGTACCTGGCTATTCAGATCTGGTCACCGAACATGACTAAAGCCGTTTTAAGCAATGTTTCTATTCTGATTGGGCACTTTTAGGTGATTTAGATGGGCACTATGGTGACGTCACGGCAACGGTACAAAATAGGCAAAGACGTGCATCATTTGTCTCATCTAATGATGAGACAAACAATGTAAGTATGACTGCTTCCTCCAAAGAAAAGACCACCATAACACGGGCACCAGCCTAGCATGGTGGTCGAAAAATTCACTAATGTTACCCCAATTTTTGTATTTAATGAATAAAGAAAAATTAAAAAAAAAAAAAAAAAAAAAAAAAATCATTTTCTTGCATCTCCCTCACTCGAATTAAAGAAATAAGATGCCGCATGCCGTTGCCAAGGGAATTATAAAAGCAGCCCATGGTAGTCTTT
The DNA here is from genome assembly GCA_917563855.2 of Limnephilus lunatus. NCBI lineage: Eukaryota > Metazoa > Arthropoda > Insecta > Trichoptera > Limnephilidae > Limnephilus > Limnephilus lunatus. The sequence goes on from OU830594.1 coordinate 41,861,161, forward strand.
AACCAGGGCAATACTGAGAGTATCTCACACTATGGAACGTGTCGCAAGTATACTATATATTATTTTTAATGAATTATTTGTGAAACAAAACAATCAAATAAAATTTACTTGTGTAACCCACAACCTCCAGATTACTAGTGGAGACTCTCACCTCTCGACCATGGAGTCAGTCATTTTCACCGGTTTTACAATAAGTACGAGGCTATTAATTGGTTGGTCTGCGCACTAGCGATGTGTCGGTTCAGCTGGAATGGGCTCGTGTGATCCGCTCCTTTGCGGGAAGCGGTTCCTACTCCCACTCCTTTTTCAAATTGACTACTCCAAGAGACCCCTGTCCCGGAACTCGGGCTCGTTCCCAAACCTGAAACTCGGATGCCTCCGCCGGCCTGCGGCGTCCCCTTGTTCCCGCTCCGCTCCACTCCGAACCGCGTAACACTCCCAAGACCCAAGACCCATGACACATTCCCGCACCCCTTGACTCACGACACGTTGCGACCGGTCGGCGATCATTCGATCGCTGATCAACACACACGTGCGAGACCGCGTGACGTAACAGTATACTGCTCCCTGCCCGTGTGTCATGTCATCGCGGGATTGTTTAGTAGATTCGATTTTTTAATATTCCACTAGACACGGAGTCGTTTTTAATTAGAGCGTATCTTGGTATTGTTAATCAACGGGTGAAGTGCATTATAAAATAATAGTTTATAATAAAGCATTACAGCTAATTTACTTATTTAAATTCTCAATAAAAGCCGTGCAATGTAGGTACATTGAATGTACCTACATTGCACGGGTGACGGGTCTCGGACCCGGGACCTGCTCCTAGAACTCGTGTACTTTTAAAAGTAAGCAAGTCTCGGAGGCTTCTTTCCCGCAAAATGCAGAACTTATCCACCTCTACTGCGCACTCCCTTATAACCTCATACCAATTGTAAAAAATGCATGAAATAATCACTTAATTTCATTAATAATCTGCAAGCCTATAAAAAATTTTTTACGTGAAAATGTAAAAAAAAGTAGGCTTTTCACGATAAAATGAAGTTTATTTAGCATTACTGCTAAGATTCTGCATGACAATGTAAATAGACTAAACATGTCTGGCAATTATATTTATCAGTCATTGTTACGGCATGCTCAATTCATAACTTCTACGAAAATACAAGTCAACCGTATAAGAAAATACAAGTCAACCGTATAAGAAAATACAAGTCAACCATATAAGAAAATACAGGGTTTTCCAATAAGAGGTGTTATTTTGAATAGCCCGCTATTTCGATAGATGTCACTTTTGAAGCTGTAATTTTTTGACATTTGACAAGTAGAAACTATGCCTTTAATAAAAATGGAACGATACACGCTTCAACAACGCATTGAAATTATTAAAATTCACTATAAAAATGGTGAAAATTTGGCAGAGACCGTTCGTAAAAACTAGAACATTTTTGGGTCGTCGTGAAGCACCTTGTCGGATCGCAATACAGAAATTGGTGGAAAAATTCGAGCTGTTGGGACAACTTAGTGATGTGAAGAATAAAATCCGTGCACGTCGCTCAAGAACAGCCGAGAATATTGCTGCTGTAGCCGAAAGTGTTGAAGAAAACCCAGGTTTGTGAATTCCTCGTCGTTCTTTGGAATTATGCATTCCACAAACGTCATTACACCGTATTTTGGATAAAGATTTGGGTCTTAAGGCTTATAAAGTTCAGTTAACACAAGAACTCAAGCCAGACATCAACAACGTCATGTCTTTGCTGATTGGGTCCTTGAAATGCATGAAAATGATCCGGAATTCCATCGAAAAATCATCTTGAGCGATGAGGCCCATTTCCACCTCGGTGGCTTCGTCAACAAGCAAAATTCTCGGGCTCGGGGCTCGGAAAACCCAAGAGTTATTGTTGAAAAGCCTCTCTATCCTCAACGTGTGACTGTTTGGTGCGGTTTATGGTCCCGCGGAGTCATTGGACCTTACTTTTTCGAAAATGAGACTGGAGCAACAGTTAAGGTGAATGGATTGCGCTATCGAGAGATGATTAATGATTTTTTATGGCCGGAATTGGATGGTATTGATCTGGACAACGTTTACTTTCTATAAGATGGCGCTACGTGCCACACAAGCAACGAAACCATTGATCTTTTACGGGAAAAGTTTCCGGACCGTTTTATCTCTTTAAGAGGTGATCACAATTGGCCACCGAGATCTTGTGATTTAACAACTTGCGACTTCTTCCTTTGGGGCCACGTGAAAGAGAAGGTCTACGCCAACAGCCCAGCGTCGATTCAAGACCTCAAAGATGGAATTCGTGAGGCTATCGAGGACATAGGGCAGCCACTTTGCGATTTGGTTATGGAAAATTTCATGAAAAAGATATGGTCCTGCAAGCGTGGTCGTGGTGGTCATTTGCCTGATGTTATTATCCACTATTAACGGCATACCTTCCTCTTTATAATGAAACAACAATCCGATCATTTATATTAAAAAATGTCATTTTTCTTTGAATATCAAAATAACACCTCTTATTGGAAAACCCTTTACAAGTCAACTGTACAAGAAAATACAAGTCAACAGTGTAAGAAAATACAAGTCAACCGTGTAAGAAAATACAAGTCAACCGTGTAAGAAAATACAAGTCAACCGTGAAGGAAAATACAAGTCAACCGTATAAGAAAATACAAGTCAACCATATACAACCATGTCAACTCTATCTAAATTTCTTTAAATAGACAATAAACAGTGTTAATTTCAAGCGACCTCCCAGGTAAGTATGGGCCTGTATTTATTCATTTTTAGGCAGCATCGCGTTCATTGGTCAAAATATTGTACATATATTTTCGTATCGGTGATCGATGAACCGGTGTATGCAATTTTTAGCCATAAGTTGTTTTTAATTGTTTGTCTAGCATGTAGTCTTTCTAGATTTTAGGCATGTATGGTAAGTTTGTACAGCGCCCTTGAGGTGATTTTTCACAAAAACGGCGCTATATAAATCGTCCGAATATTATTATTATTATAAGAAAATACAAGTCAACCGTATAATAAACTGTGTTCATATGACATAAAAGGAACTGTGAAAAGAGGTTGCGCGGCCCTTTTCACACAAAACTTAAATTTGGATTTGATGCCAAAAGCTATAGCAAATAACTAATACGAATGCGTGCTATTTTATTTATTTTTGATTTAAATTATAATATTATTGCATACATAAAATCATTTTGCCCATTTACTATAAAAATATGATGAAACATAAAATTAAAAGATACTATAATAAAAATATGATGAAACATAAAATTATAGTTTGGCAATTATTTGTGATTTAATGAAAATTATTTAAAAAAATCATTTTGCCCATTTACTATAAAAATATGATGAAACATAAAATTAAAAGATACTATAATAAAAATATGATGAAACATAAAATTATAGTATCTTTTAATTTTATGTTTCATCATATTTTTATAGTAAATGGGCAAAATGATTTTTTTAAATAATTTTCATTAAATCACAAATAATTGCCAAAGTAGCCTCTAAAATCACAGAAAATTGAATACTTTAATGGCCTATATTTTATAATTTAAAACACAAAAAAATAAAGTAGCACATATCTGTACAAGATATTTGATATACCTCTTTATGATTTTTTTGTTTTGATGGGTATTTTCGCCTCAAATCCAACTTTAAGTTTTGTTTAGAAAGCGCCATGCATCAGTTCCCCATAAATAGTTCATGTTTTATTTGCATATAACCTATAAAGATAGCAGATAATATGTGCGTTAAGAAAATGAAGATAATGTTGGTAGTTCTTAGTCCGAAGTATGATACAGTTAAAAGTGACCGAATTGGATATAGACACCTTAGCTCAGTTGGTAGAGCTGTTGCCATGAAAGCAGAAGTGGGTTTGAGTCTCAGAGGTGCCAATATCTTTTTCTGATTTTTCTGTCTCCAGATTTTCGATTGAATTTTGCTAATATTGACTTCATTTAATTAAATATAACAATTTGAGGTTTTACTCATAAAGTTAAAAATAAATATAAAAATGTATGTTTTGAAATCTTTACGACTGAAGTAATCTTTGTATTTAGTTAATCAAACTTTACGGCAGATTATTTTGAACAGTCAATCAATACAATTAACTAACTAACCATCACGCCGTTTCCCTGCAGGGTTAGGCAGAGAGGACAGACCGTCAAACAACTCGGTCTTGGCACACACTCTTTGCCTCACCCACATTCATACATCGTCTCATACTGACTTTTGATATGGCCCGTCTCAAGTATCTGATCCACTTCATCGTACCATGTCTTCCTCGGGCATCCCCGACTTCTTCTACCATTCACATTTGCGTCATATTATATTCTTTTTACATGACTACACTTAATTATTGAAAAAGTGCAGAATTAAAATTAATAAAATATAATATACATAAATATGTATTAATTTAACAAATTATTAGGACCATCAGAATTGATATAATCTTAACCTTTTCCACTCCGTCGGCCACACATTGTGGCCCAAACAATTTTGGTAGGCAGCTCCGTTGGCCAGAGGTACTGGCCCGGCGCAGGTATAAGTTTAATCACCAATATCTATCTTCCTAAGTACATTCTACGAACTATTATTTCCGATTATTACAAAGAATTGTCGCAACATATTGGATAAACCAACATTTTTTCATTTAAATTTACCGTTAATTAGATACATTCATGTAAAAACAGATGCATCATTTTAACACACGAAATATTTTTTTTCTTCAAATATTTTCGGAACAGTCAGTCGTTATCCTGCGTTTACGACGGTTCTCCGCAGTTACTCCCACTTTTTGTGACCATATTTTTTCGTTTTGTGGAACTATTGATGTTGATATTAGTAATTGAAAGTAAAAGAATTTACGTATTCTTTAAATTAATATTCTTTGAATTAACCGTCACAGAAAATAATGATAGTTTTACTTCGAAGTGATGGTGAAGAAGTCGGTAATAATCCAAGTGATATAGATAGTGGAAGTGACATTATCCCGCCCAAAAGAAGGAGATGCGCTTATTTCAGTAAATATAGTGATGTAGAAAATATTGTGATTCCGCAAAAACCTTCAACATCCATCAATCCCACACAGTCAAGCTTTTCTGATTCAGAAAAAAAAAGGAATTGAATGTCTATTAATACTCCGAATACACCACAACAACAAATATTTTTTTCTATTGGAAATACCAATGAGTCATCTTCAATTTGTGGATAGGCTAATTATTCAGCTGGTTGGAAATTATAGAGAAGGTGTAAAAACTAGAAAAGGAAGCCATTCGGTAGATCTAGAACAGCGGTTAAATCACGTCAATCTACATGTAATAATGCCTAATATGCAGAAAAATATTAGTGATTGCATCGTTTTCAATTTGGGAGGCAGGAATGGGTACCGCTGCCCCGGGAACCATTTATTGGATAACCAACACCTCTGCCACAGGTCACCCCAAGTGGTTCGCTACGTTTGGTGACTTTGCATGGGTGCCCGGGTTCATGGGGATGCGTCTGCCCATTTACTGCGTGGCGGACCGAATCGGGAAAGACTGGTTGAGGGAGATCTTTTGATCTCTCCAGCCGGACTATATCGAACCATTGCCTTACAACGCAGTGAGAGGGATGAATTCACGCATCGCCTCTCTTGGACACCCTAACCCCCAGATTCCTACCCATTCATACCATTTTCTTTCCCATCCTTTTTTTCCTTTCCTTCTAAAGACCCTCCACAAAGCAACCCCAAAGATGACATAGGCCCTGAGAATTTATTTTTCTCAGGGCCTCCTGTGTGGAGCTAATGTAAAAAAATCGTTTGTGGTTCTAATTTATGATAGAAAAAGAGGGCAAATAAAATGAACAATATATTACTGTAAAAGTTGTGAAAACAAACTTGCACTTCATGTGGGATAACATTGGACCGAATCGTGAGATTTTTGTAATAGTAAATGTGAGATAAATGTACTCAAAATGTGACAGTATTATATTATGTATAATATGTAAAATACTCTAACTTGTAAACACCGTGTAGAATGTTTGCCAAACTTATTATCTATTTTATGTGTTGTGGGCTGGTCTATCTTTTGTTTCCTGAAAGAGGGTCGAAACCTAAAATAACGTAACCAATGCAAAATAAGAAATCATACACTACCCATAAAACCTAAGCCAATCAGGGCCAGGTAGCCACTAGTCAGCCGTTGTGCGGTACAGGACAGTTAGAAAGTAATTTCTCCAAGAATTTACATTGGATTGTCTGCATATTTTACCCGTATTATACAAACTATTGCTATGCAATAAAATATATAATGCAAATAAAAAACGTTGAAATCAAATGTATTATCTTTTAGTTACAAAATTTGACAAGTATTTTATACAAAATATACCAAACAACTAATGGTCACACGAATTATCCGATAGGGTGCCGCAAAAATAACTGTCCAAAAATTTCATTTCAAATATAAAATATAACACACATTTTTGGTTGGAGTAGCTAAACAGTTTTGAGAAAAAATGGTCGGAGTGGAAAAGGTTAAAGGGTTAACATGAATAATTATTGAGTTATTATGCCATATTGCGCTTCATCCTTCTTTAGACAACGGTTTGGATAGTCCTACAGTTAATATGAAATTGAGTTTATAATTTGAATAGAGTTCAAACAAAACTGTATTTTAGAGAGAATTCCGTTAAATATGGAGAACTGTGCCTCATCCCTGATACGCACAGATTATTTTAAAAACACTTTGTATCGGTTTAATAAGAATGAGGAACAACCAGGGCCGGATTAACCATGTCGGGGCCCCTAGGCAATGCACGTCTCGGGGCCCCTTTACCAACGGTGGACTAACGGGGGGGGGGGGGGGGGAGGCCCGAACGGCCGAGAATTAAAATTTCATCGAACGATTATCTTGCGATCGTACCCCTTGCAACTGTACAGGGCGGTTCCGATGAGTAAGATTAATTATTCTCCATACCAGCATTTTAACATAATAGCTCAATATCGATATTATTTCATTTACAATATTTGATAAATACCTAAATTCAAAAATGCTCAAACTCGTGATGATAAAACTAATCAAATTATGTACTTATTCTAATTATTTTTTGATCATACGTATTTATAATTTTTCAATAATGTCTAAGCAGTCTAAGCAAAATAAAAATGTTTTTTTTTAAATATATGCCCGGATCTTTTTTTAAATGATTTTATTTAAACTAAAATTAAAATTCTGAAACATATCTTTCCCATATAATTTATTGATTTATTTTACTGCATTTGAAAATTTTCATTGTTCTTAAAAAAAATAGAAGGGGGCCCATTATATAAAAAATCCCTAAGTGGTGCCAAACTGATTGGATTTACTAACAGTTTAAGATTTAGTACATGCAAATCGGACGTATTTTTTCTGATGTGTTGTCAACCGTGTTGAAAATAGCAGTTTCGAGAAAAACGCGTTCAAAGTTTTGCTGAACGTTAATTCAACATACAAACTGTTTAAAATGGTTTCATATAAAATGCTGTAGGTATCTCCGTCAATTTTACGAATTTCCTTAAAACATTTGGTGAGAACATTATTGACAAATTCATCTTCAGAAAATTAATTTTTAAAAATGACAATTTTTTTACAGTGGCCTGGTGCCTTAAAGCCTTGTTAAGGATTTGATCAAAGGAACATGGAGGCGTTTGGAGGCCCCCCAGAGTCAGAGGTCCGTGTTAACTGAAGAAAAAGCTTGTAAAATTACATCAACTTCTTAAACTAGGGGGGGGGGGAGCGGTTCACCCAGCTTTTCCACCCCGGGCCTCTGACGGGCTTAGTCCGCCACTGCACTTTACCCTTTTCTAACTTCCAAACTTTTTTTTTTCTACCACAACGTAATTTTATTCATAATTAATCTGTTTTTCACTACATTTCGAAGGTATGCCTTCACCCCCATTCAATAAAAAAATGAAACGAATACAATAGTACAATGAGTGGTCTTATCACTAAAATGATCTCTTCCAGACAACCTTGGAATGAAGAGAAACAAAGAATTTTAGCAAGCAGATATGTAGTGCACGCTAAAGCTTGTACAACATTAATATTTTAAACATTAGAAATAAAAGCAAAAAAAAAAACAAAACAAATGCCAATATAAACCACACACAGCACCTATAATCATATCCCCATTGATACGAAGGAAAGTAAAGTAAAATACAACTATGTTTAAATATTTGTTTTAATTTTTGACTTTTTATTTCTTATTTGTGAATGATGTGAACAGTTATAGCGCACTTGAAGTGAAATGACACAAAACTGCGCTATACAAATATTACGTTACTATTATTATTGTGTTATAACCTAATTATTATGTTTGTTGTTTTCTTTAATGCATGTAATGTTATTAACCTATAAATGTTCGTAATAAAAAATTTAAATATTTAAAACATCTTGAAAGCTGACTTTTTCCAAAAGTGTGCCGGAGTTGCACACTAATTTTGAGTCAAACCGTTGACGCAAGTTATTTTTTCTTAGGGCGCGGGGCCCCCAGCCGATGCGGGGCCCCTAGGCAGTTGCCTACTCTGCCTTAGGGATAATCCGGTACTGGGAACAACAATTTCAGTCAACGGAAAATATTATTATTATATTATTGACATAACTACATTTTTCCTTTCCAGCTGTATGGCTTTAGCTATTTATCCTTTCCAGCATCCATATTATTGTATGAACATTCAAGAGGGAAGCAAAGTGAATACAGTAGAACCCCGTTAATTCAAACCCTGATAATTCGAAAAAAGCGCGTAATTTGAAAAAAAAATTCATACCAAATGATCTTAATTAAAAATTTGTTAATTTGTAATTGGAAATTTATTTTTGCACACACACGAAAATTTGTTTGTGTAATTTGAAAAACATCAATTTTTGCAAATAAATCTTATAATTTCGTAAATCTGAATCTGACAAGGTGGAAAAAAATCATAAGAGGTCGATTTCTGAATTTAGAAAGCCGGCAATGATGGGAAGCGGATGCGAAATTTCCAATTACGCGTGAACATATTGTATTTTTTACAAATTTAGTCGGCCGTGAAAATAATGTCGTATTTTTAAAAATTTATTTCAAATAGATATCTGAATTTAGTAAGCCGGCCGCGAAGGGATTCGGTTGTGAAATTTCGATGTACGCAAAATATATCATATTTTTACGAGTTTACTTCAAATATCTAAACTTAAAGAGCTGGCTGCGGCAGTAATCAGCCACAAAAATTTGTTTTATGCGGTATTTTTACGAATTAACTTTGAATAGGCATCTGAATTTAGTGGGTCGGCCGTGACGCGGAATTTATCGGTATTTTTACGAATTTACTTCGAATATGCTGCCGACTGCGGAGGTAAACGGGATTTACACGGGATTAAGTCATATTATTACAAATTTATTCCGAAGAACCTACCCGAATTTGAATTCGAAATTTATTTTTTGATGTCCCGTGGATTTTGAATTAACCACTCAGCAGCGTAAGCAGATATACACGTTAATATGACGACATCAGTTAAGTACAATAAGCGTGTTTTCACATCAACGCGTGTGTTTCCACAGAAATCGTTATATCTCCGTTATTGTTCTAGTGACATCCATAAAACAAAAAGTAAAAGGTTCATAATAAATTAAGCTTCATATCTCTATTCAAAATTATCTAAAGAAAATCATAAAAAGACCTATTCTGTGGAAACAAACTTTACGCGCCATTTCGTAAAACGCAGCTCTTTTGTGCCGATCCGCCTCCTACAAATACCAGTTTTTTTTACGAAATTTCTTTGAAAATGGCCGAGTTAGTATTTGTTTATTATAGTAATATATATTTGCCATGCTTTTGTGACACTTTTTCATTGTTTGAAGTGTTTTTCTCATATAATTAAGTGCGTTTATATAGCGAGTCGAGTTCACCGAATTCTTTGTCATTTTAAAGAGACGCTTTGTAACTAAAATGTCAGTTATAGGGGCATATTATGGTGAAAATTCATGAAAGCATATATTCTAATGCAATATTTAGCAAAAACATGTAACAATTTAATGACAAAATCGTGATTTTTTTTGCGTTTTTCCCAAATACTTGTCATTTTGAAGAATTACGAAAATTCTGACAGCTCAGAAATCATTAGGGATGGGGTTGATCGTCTTTCAAAATTCGAAACAAAAATTCATCTCCGACTTTCGCTTACTGTTTGTAATGATTTTAAATGATCGTGTACTGTTTCATAGTGATTTCACACAAACGAAGTATTGAATTCCACAAGTTTAAACTTGGCTAAAGTTCGGTTTAGTGGCGAAATTCCTAAAAATACAAACTAGTTATTTTTATACTAACTATGGGCCGGGGAATACGAATCTGAAAGAATTAGGCGGCGGCAAGCAATATTAACTGAATTATACGACTTTAAAAAATTTTTTTACACACATAGGAAAATGGCCATTTTGGAAGCATTCTGATTCCTAGAAAATCAAACTAGTTATTTTTATACTAACTTTGGGCCGGGGAATCCGAATCTGAAAGAATTAGGCGGCGGCAAGCAATATTAAATGAATTATACGACTTTAAAATTTGCTATAAACAGACACAAAAAGAAGACATTTTGGAAGCACTTTGACACTATCGAAGTCGCAAGAAAACATAGAAAAAGAATAAAGATGTTACACCACATAAAATTAAGTGTTGCCATTAAGCAGTAATATCAATAACGTAAAATAACATGTTTATAATTTAAGTACTTACTTTTTATAAATTTTACTCACTTTTGTATCACAAACCATGCTACCTAAACCTAGCGTAGCCGCTAAACTGAAAACTGGGATGTTTTTTTAAATTGACGCGAGCAGGCGGTATAAAGGGGCACAAACCATGTGACACAAACCTTGCGTAGCCGCTAAACTACTTGAAAACTGGGATGTTTTTTTAAATTGACGCGAGCAGGCGGTATAAAGGGGCACAAACCATGTGACACAAACCCGTTTAATGGCCACACTTAAATTGTTGTTTTTCTATGGTTTCTATGGTTTTCATGTGTCAAAATGCTTTTAAAATGGCTGTTTTCGTATGTGTGTATTGAAAATTTAAAAGTCGTGTAATTCAGTTAATATTGCTTGCCGCCGCCTAATTCTTTCAGATTCGGATTCCCTGGCCCATAGTTAGTATAAAAAAAATTTGTTTGATTTTTTAGGAATTTCGCCACTAAACCGAATTTTTTCCTTAAACTTTTTAGGGCGCACAGTTTACGCCCGCTCTGTGGACCATCTAGAAGGCTTAGGTAATCACCCGAATTAGACCCCCCGTATCTATTTCGATCTCCTACAATAATAACTGTTTTTCATCTTTTCGTATGACACGACAACATTATACGTGTCCATACTCTGTGAACCTCCGCACAGGATGGCAAAGTTTTTATTTTTATTTTTTTAAGTGTATAAATGGAAATAAATATTATTACATTTAAAATATTTTTACTGGAAAATAATTATGAAATAATTTCCATAAATTTCACTTTTAACGCGGCGTGACCATAATATAATTTTATTATGCTCCGCACAGGATGTTATTCTTGTATTTTTTTTTATATATTTGTAAATGGATATAAATATTGTTACATTCAAAATATATTTACTTGCAAATAAAAGTAAAATTTTTATTTTTATTTTTTTTTTATTTAATATTTGTTTGTTTTTACAATAATTATACATTTTTTTTACATATTAAACAGATTTGTAATATTAATGTAATAAAAGCCTTTCCTCACCATAAAGAGTCAAGGCTCTTGTGTTTGGTGAGTGAATTCATACTCAATTATGTTATCAATGTTATCATTTGAGTAGGTGAATAATAATATTGCAACTATTAACAATAGATATAGTAAGAGAAACTTGAGATGTGTCGATTAACAGATTTAAATGAAGTAAAATAGTAATGTAACTCTTACAGTTGTTTCAGGTAATTTTTTAATTTAGTTTGGAATTTACTTTTATTTTCAATAATTTTTACTTCTAATGGGAGTTTGTTGAAATAATTTATACCATGATACAGATAGGAATTTTGGATGTGCTTGGTATTAAATTTTGGGATTTTAATATTGTTTTGATATCTTGCTGAGATATTGAAATGTAATTTTTTTAGCTGTATTTCTTTGAAAGTTTGTAGAATTGAATATTTTTTATATAAATTGTCTATTGTAGTTACTTTGAATATTGAAAAGATTTTTTCGGTAGAAAATGTAGATGGTTTTTTCAATATAATCTTAATTATTAATCTTTGAACTATTTTGAGAGGATTTAAAATAACATCATATGTTCCTCCCCATCCTATAATACCGTATTGTAATATAGATTGAACAATTGCATAGTACACTCTTTTTAGGTTTTCCAGTCTAAGAATATTTCTGAGTCTTATAAATATATATATACATTTCCTAATTCTTTTGACAAGTTCACAAATATGTGTTTTCCATTTAAAATGTTGATCTATATATACACCAAGATATTTAATTTTGGAAGTTGAATTCAGTGTAGAACATTCTGGAGTGCAATTAGTTCCACTACATTTACTCTGATGTATTAGAATTTTTATTTCTGGTTTAGATTTAAATTTATTGATGGAGAATGGGATAAAGTTTGTTTTTTCGGTATTTAAAGAGAGGAGATTTTTATCGAACCAGTTTTTCAGTGTATTGATGTCAATATTCGCTAGGTTGTTCACAGTATTCCAATCAGCACCTTCAATTATTATGACAGTGTCATCAGCATAAGATATTAGTTTTCCGTTTATTCTTTGTGTGAATATATCATTTACATAGATGATAAACAGTAACGGCCCCAGGACTGTACCTTGAGGTATACCAAAATTACTTGTATCTTGTTGACTAAGCACATTGTTGATTTTTACGACTTGGGGGCGTTTGAAAAGGTAGCTTTTAGGTAATGAATTCCTTATTTAGATTGCCACAATATCATGATAATAGCTATATAAATGATTATTTTATTTTTGTGTACTTTTGTTGTTCTTTTATAGTGAAAAAAAAAAACAATCATTGGGTTTTATTTTTGTTTATAACAATAACTCATAAAAGTGAAATAAAAAAATAGATGACACCACTATTTCGGTTCGACCTGAACCGATACTCGTATTATATTTGCAATAGTGGTGAGAAATTATTTTTATTTATTTCAAATTTAATTATGTCTAACCACAAAGTAATTGCTTCCTGTGAAAGTCAGTTACTTATTATAAAGGAAATGAAGTAATACGCTGTACATACATGTTTATTTTGACGAAAAATATCGATTGTTATTGATGTATTATTATATTTATATTATTAAAAAAATTGTTTTATACATATTTAAACTATACAAAATATATTATATATTTATTTCAACGAAATTTCGAAATTGGTAACTACTTATTTGAAACAGTTCCATGCGCCGGTCATGCACATCACTAGCCAGATGCCATAATAACAACAAATTGATAATGTTTCGCGCGTATAAATGCTTCGTGTTTTTGTTGTTTTTTGATGTAATTATGCATTTAGTGTCCGGATTTCATAAAATATATATAATTTGAAGTGTTCAGTATAGTTAGCCGTGAATGAGACATCCGTATCATTTGATTTTGTGGTATTACGTTATAAAAATAAGTGAGGTGAATTTTGAGGTTATATTCCGTTTTATTACAAAAATAATGTTTTTCTGTTCTTAGAAATTACAGAAATGAAGTGCCTTTAGTATATAAAACCATAATACATCTTTTTTTACCAATTGCCATAGTAATTGCCTAATATTTCAATGGAAAATAAACATTCTCTAATTCGACAAAATTTTGATGGCGCGAAAAATTTGGCAGTGTTTATTATTAATTTATTTTAATATTTTGTATGAAATGTTTAAAATGTAAAGTGACAAAATTGTTTATTGTACATTTGTATGATAAAATAAGTATTTCTTTTTACGTTATTCGTGATTTTAGTATAGTTTTTACATAAAACATTACAGGTGAGTCATTTTTACAATTTTTTTTATGTTTGCATTCTAAATTTTAATGTTAACAAATGTTAATATTTATTTGTAATAATACAATTAGAAAGCTTATTTCATAAACTTTCAAAAACAGTTTATAGTATTCGGCTAAGTTAAAGGGATGTAATAGCCACGGCCGAATTCTAAAACTGTCAAAACGTATTTATTATTACATCGCTAGGTGGCGGTAGTGATGCCTTCGCGAATTTTAAAACTTCAACATTCAACTTGTGTATGTTATGACGAGCACAATATTTTTAAACATTGAAGTAAAAACCAAACCAATAACAAAGTGTGTTCAACTTATGGAACTTATTATTTTGGTATGATCCTTTTTACAAATGTTTCATAATTTGCTTGTTGATGGTTTTTTCCCATAGTTCATGGTCGTTCATACTCGCAGGGCTCCCATTATAAATGACGTTTGGAATCTCGTGGTTCGTTTATTGTTATTAAGTTTATTTTGTAGAACTCCATTTTAATTTTTTATTTCTTTTATATGTTCAATAATATTATTTTATGTATAAAAACTAATTAACTAACTAACCATCACGCCGTTTCCCCGCAGGGGTAGGCAGAGAGGACGGACCGCCAAACAACTCGGTCTTGGCACACACTCTTTGCCTCACTCACATTCATACATCGTCTCATACATTCTCTTCTATTATTCTGACTTTTGACATGGCCCGACTCAAGTATCTGATTCACTTGATCGTGCCATGGGAAAAAGTTCGGTTTATGGGCGAAATTCCTAAAAAATAAAACTAGTTATCTTTATACTAACTATGGGCCGGGGAATCCGAATCTGAAAGAATTAGGTTGGGGCAAGCAAATATAAACGAATTACACGACTTCAAAATTTTGAATTCATACACAGTTTACAGGTAATTTTGACGTTTTTGACGCTCTCAACAATGCCATAGAAAAAACCAAAGATATTTTATGTTCAACTACAGAAAATTAAGTGTTGCCATAAGAAATAATATCAATAACGTAAAACTTTCGACACGATACTTCCTCACATGATAATTCATCACATAACTCACATTATGACTATATAAATGAGTATTCCACCTAAACAATCAACATACATATGAATTTCCAGTAAGCATAGGCACAATAACCACCAATCAAGTAGTTTAGCGGCTACGCTAGGTTTGTGTAACATGGTTTGTGATAGAAAAGAAAGTGCCCCCTTCGTAGCGCCTACTCGCGTCAAGGCAAGAAAACATCCCAGTTTTCAAGTATAGCGGCTACGCTAGGTTTGTGTAACATGGTTTGTGATAGAAAAGAAAGTGCCCCCTTCGTAGCGCCTACTCGCGTCAAGGCAAGAAAACATCCCAGTTTTCAAGTAGTTTAGCGGCTACGCTAGGTTTGTGTAACATGGTTTGTGATAGAAAAGAAAGTGCCCCCTTCGTAGCGCCTACTCGCGTCAAGGCAAGAAAACATCCCAGTTTTCAAGTAGTTTAGCGGCTAAGTTAGGTTTGTGTAACATGGTTTGTGATACAAAAGTGAATAAAATTTATAAAAAATAATTACTGAAATATATAAACATGTTTTTTTACGTTATTGATATTATTGCTTAATGGCAACACTTAATTTTATATGTTAATATGTAATATCTTTGGTTTTTTCTATGATATTTATTGTCAGAAAGCATCCAAAATGGCCTTTTATATTGTTTGTGAATTCAAAATTGTACAGTCGTTTAACTCAGTTAATATTGCTGAGTGTAACCTAATTCTTTCAGATTCGGATTTCCCAGCCTAAAGTTAGTATAAAGATAATTAAATTTCTTCTTTCGGAGTATCGCCCATAAAAAGAAGTGCCATTAATTCATTGCAGATTGTTTGTGTATCGAAAATTTTTAAGTCGTGTAATTCAGTTTATATTTGCTTGCCCCAACCTAATTCTTTCAGATTCGGATTCCCCGGCCCAAAGTTAGTATAAAAATAACTAGTTTTATTTTTTAGGAATTTCGCCCATAAACCGAACTTTACCCGTGCCATGTCTTCCTCGGACGTCCCCAACTTCTTCTACCATTCACATTTGCGTTGTATATTCTTCTTACACTACTTTCTTCATTCATTCGCTCTACATGTCCAGTTTATTATAAACAAGTTATTATACAAACAAACAGTTTATTATAAACAAGCCAAAAACAGTTTATTTTAAACAAGTTCTGCTTCGTAATTATGTATTTCGTATTTATGTATTATATGAATATTTTTTTTAAAGTAAACTTCTTTACACACGCTTGACACTTGGGGGTAAACTGGTGAATGCGTTACGAAAAGTGTGATTGTTACGAAAAGTGTAATGCGAACGGTAATTGATGCGAACGGTGATCAATGTCATTAAAAAAGGAAACGGAGCATGTGCAACTTTTGAACCTGCCTTTTTTTCTTTTTTAATGTGTTTCAATGTCATATGTTCTTTTATAAGTTAGTGAAGTTTTACTTCAGTCGTGTGGTCTAAAGCACACTCGTTTTTTTAAAGTAAAACTTCTTTACGCACTAAACTGGTGAATGCGTTACGAAAAGTGTGATGCGAACGGTGATCGATGCGAACGGTGATCATCGATGTGTTCTTTTATAAGTTAGTGAAATTTTGCTTCAGTCGTGTGGTCTTGCACACTCGATTTTTTATTTATTTCATATGTTCAATAATATTATTATTTAATGTATAAAAACAGTTAATTATAAACAAGTTCTGCTTCATAATTATATATTTCGTAGTTATGTATTGTATAAAAACAGTATATAACAGGGAAACTACATTATAATGCAAGCGCCTGCCATTACCACTTATTTAATTTAATATCTGGCATTCTAAGTTTTTAAAACCATATTGAAATAAAAATAATAATAAAGATATTGATTTTTTTTTTAATTAAAACAAATCGTACACAAAAAACTTGCCAGGCTGCTGGTCGGCAGACCAAGGAAGTCATGAATGGGATGATCTATATTACAGTTTTTAGTTAGTTTCGATCTTGTATTCGATGTAATCGATGCAGCAGGGAAAGCAAAACCGATATGAAACGGATGAGGTTCGGAAATTTCCGTTGTTTTACGGACGAACGCAGCTCTTACGGTGACGTTGCGTTGGTTGTTCGGACTTCCAACTACTATGGACTATTTGGCAATCTTAAAATGACTATTATTATTATAAATTTGTACAATAATATGGACACGCGACAGTGGTGAGGGGCACCGCGGCAGGTTTCGTAAGTGGTTTGGCGTTGAAAGGCTCGCCCGACGGATGGGTACACTCGGAACTCTCAAATACTTTTTTTTATCATTATGGCTTATTTTTTTTAAATATGGCAATCTAATTTAAAACTATAATGAAATAAAAATAATAATTCAGATAAACGAAAAAATTTAAAAAAATTAAAAAGTCGTACACTAAAAGCTATCAGGCTGCTGGTCGGCAGACCAAGAAATTCTTAAATAGAACGATCTGGACTATAGTTATTCATTGGTTTCATTCGTGTACTCGATGACGTAAAATTTACTATTTTTTACCCCACGGACGCCGGCTGCCTGGAAACGTGCTAGGCTGCCGGTTGGCAGACCTGCTTTTTTCTCATTTTCTAATCCCCCTTTATCATATGAAACCATTTCCATTCGCGTACTCGATGTCGTAATTTTTTCGAAAAAAATCGCTCACTATTTCCACGACTGCGCGGCTTTACCCATTATCACTACAAAGTAGTTTCAACCGTGTACTTGATGACGTATGGTTTACCTATCTCGTCTCCTAGTCCATTATACTTGATACTAATATAAGGTAATTTTTGTATCTATTACCAAACACAGCTTACATAATGTACCTACGGCGAGCAAATGCCCACAAATGAACTAATACTGAATTATACTGACATTCCGAAATAAGCCACGTTTGCAAGTATGTGCGCACACACGTGTGAACATCGCCCTAACGCCGTTTCGGAACGAGAACCAAGAACGCACATGTAATGTTATATTTTCAACGATTTATACAATATGGCCGTTGAAAAGTTACAGTTCGACAAACTTACACCAAAAAAGAGAATTTTCGAGTACTTTCTGTTTTTGTAGCTTCCTGAGATTATTGAAGTTCTTCAAGTGAGTCGGTATTCTATGTTTACAGCTATTAATGAAACATTTCGACCGTATTTTCAAAATATATACGCTGTCAAACGAGGAGCGTACAGTTTCGCTACCTGCCAACGGGAGATTCCAGTCCGGAATGAGTAGAAGCTAAGAAATGTGTTCGAATTTGGTGAAAAAATGAAGTATTTATTTAATTATCAATATCCAGATATTATAACGATAATAAGAGGCCGTACTTCTACAGATGTGTGTATTATGTATATATTTTTAATTTAAAATATTGTGCAAAATCATTATTAGTGCGATAATCATAGACTGAAGTTTTAAAAGTGGGTTGTATGGTGTATCAATGTTTTTATTTTTCATGGTCGAATGCCTATATCAATTACAAAAAAAAATACGCAGATTGAAAAATAAAAGTCCATTATTTGGTAACAAAAAATATCAAGTCTGAGAATGACACACGAAAGGTAGTATTAAGCCGTTTTAGAGAGCCGTTTTTCAGCAAATTACAATTCTGCCCCTATAACCCACTCTTAAGAAATGTTTAATTTATAGAGCTTTAATTGCGAAGCGGAAGTAACACAAACTTTTTGTAAATCTGACGCATCGTTTAAGACACAAAATGTGCATATACGTGATGGGTCGGAGCGGTTAATGGTGTTCTACTGTACAATGTAATGTTAAATTAAAATGTTCGCAAAATATTAATTAAAATGCATTATTTTGCTTTTCCGTTGACTAAAATAGTTGTTCCTCATTGTATTGTAAATAAACTGATAAGTGTTTTTTTTTTTTAAATAATCGGTGTGTATTAAGGACGAGGCGCCATCTGGATATTTAGCAGAATTCTTCTCAAATGTGAATAAATTGATAAAAAAATTACTCACCATCTCTGAAGCAACCCAGTCTGTACATAGTGGGCATTTTGATGACGAATGCGAAAATATCGTCAATGAAAGTGTTCAAGAATTTGTAGGACATCATGCGCCACGGCAGGTGAGCCACGGACTTTAGTTTATAGTTAATAAATAGTTGGGGTGTCATCATGATGAAACCGAATGTCAACAGATATCCATACAGCATGTTCAGCACAAAGGAGTACCAGCCCTTGTGCTCGTTGTACAGCAGAGAATAAATGGCGTAGCCAAACAGCAGCGGGAAACACGCCCAAGATAGATACTTGAAAGCCATCTTGTCATATATCCTCGTGCTTGACTGCACGTACGATCCCTTATCAGCGTATGTTATCCTGGGAATAACGCCGAACCAGGGATTCTCTCTGTCAACTTTGATGTCCACCACTTTATTGATTTTCCAAATCTCAATAAGCAATCCGATAAAGCAAGATATCCTGACCATTGTGTTGGCTTCATTGTCAAATACGTAAGCCAAGACTATAAGCGATTGGAACACATTGAAAAATACGGATCGAACTGATAGTCCCTCCAAGGACTTTCTGTTGTTCCAGAATTGGATGTCATTCTTGAAGGCGAGCAACTCAAATACCGAGTGTAATAGAGACACTGCGACGGTGAGTCCCAGCAAGTAAGGGGACGTATCGAGGAGTAGTTCTTTGACTGTGTCTTGATCCTCATCTTGCTCATCTCCTCCTAGACTGGCGAACATGCCCAGCTTGTCTCTCATGGACTGTGCCGTGTACAACTGCCACTTGAACAAACTCAGAGGCTGCACTGTGAGCACAAGATCTAGTTCTTCTACGGTGTCATTGATGGGAGTGTAATCTCTCAACATGTTCCAGTAATCGTTGAAGAATAGGGGTGGAATGTACTTATTCTCATCCGGCAAGAAGAATATGAACTCGTCGAGAGGCGGTGGAACACTTCCCTGCACCCAGTTTGTCTGATCTGTTACCATATTGATTGTCAGATTGGGATGCCAGTGAGACACTATTTCTTCTTTCATCGTCTCCGCCTTCAATATAACTTCGGGAGATTTTTCTGTTTCTCCGGTTAGCAGATTGTGTGTTTTCAGATATTTTAACTTTTTGAATTTATTCAGTGCTTTTCTAGAATAACTATGATATTGACCAGCATATACACCTTTGCCGCTGTTGGGATCGGGAGACTTGCCATTCTTGGTTACGTATACATGAAGGTAGATAGATCCATTATTTTGTAATGACTTGGAAGCCTTAATCTTAGTGTTGAAAGTATACGAGCCATCACTATTATCACCAGAATACCAGTCACCATAGACTAAATTTTTTTTTGTCCAGATTAAACTTTCTTCATTGCCAAAATCGGTGAACTTATCATTTTCTGATAAATAGCAAAACATGTCGTAGACAGTGCCATTGGTAAACATATTAAATGCCGGTCCACGAGAAGGAAAGGTGTCGGCTCCCTTGATCTCCGTCACTGGTGTTGCTGGTCTCCTGAAGAATGAAGTGATGAAATAAACAACCAGGGCTCGAATGATCAATGACTTTGTTATGGCAAAGAATGATTCTAGTTTACTCGGTTGCATCTTTTCTCTAGCAGCATCAATTTGTGCGTTGACCTGAAATCATATTTCATTCTAACATTACTATTATATTTTTTTACCTTAAAATGGACAATTCTAGGAATTTAAATGTTTAAAATTTTTAATTTTGTGTGAAATTAATACAATCTGAAAGATCTTTATGATTACACCTTCTCAAATACTAATTTGTTTTTACAATATTAAGAATACATATTTCAGAAGTATTTTGGACCTAGTAATAATAAAACAATTATAAATCTTATTTCCACTTAATTTATTTGTGAATGTAACCGGTTTCAGCCTGTTAAGGCTATCTTCAAACTGGTACAATTGTTTTTTAATCTACAGTTTAAATACATACATATAGGGAAGAGGGAGAGGGGTAGTCTAAAGGATTTTATTAAATTTATATGGGTTTCCCAAATTTGTTTATATGTCGTCTTTGACGACTGGATTTCTAGTTATTTGGTTATTAGTAGACATTATACCTGAGGTAATATGTCTACTGCTTACTTTAATTTACTTACAGATTACTTTTATATTGTTTGGGGAATACCTTACTATTCCAACATTAAAGTATAGAATGCCTTACTATTCCCTAAATAATATTAAAGTAATCTATAGACTCAAGAACATTATGTCTACTGCTAATAACCAAATAACAAGAAATCCAATCGTTAAAGATGACATAGCAACAAATTTGGGAAACCCATATAAGTTGAATGAAATCCTTTTAGACTATCCCACTCTCTCTCCCCTGTATGTTATTTATTGTATAAACTGTAGATTAAGAAACAATTGTACCAGTCTGAAGATAGCCTTAACAGGCTGAAACCGGTTACGGTCACAAATAAATTAAGGGGATATAAGTTTAATATTAGTTTTATTATACTATTATAATGAAATTCCACCACGAATTGTCAGTATCAAAATGAGAAATATTAATTTGGATCTAATAAAGTAATATAAACAAATTAATTAACCCTCCGCCCGTTGCGTCTTTTATATAAGGCGAGGTGTCGCGCGGGGTCGCTGAGGACCCCAAAAATAAATATGATTAAATTATTGTTATAGCTAACATTTTATGTGTTATTTTAAATGATTAAAGTCAGGTGATAATGACTGCATTCAAATAAAAAGAAACATTAAAAATTTAATATTTATTCTCAAAGCAAAAGCTTAAAAATCAATAAGGAACATTTTTTATAAATTTGAAACTTTAAAAAAAATCTAACCAATTTCTATCAAACCTATAACTATTTGAGATTGATACAGGCTTATTATTATTACAAAAAAAAAATCAACAAAATACAATGAAAAAACGTATAAACTTGGTTTTTCATTGTATTTTGTTGATTTTTTTGAGCCTCACTGAATGTTGGCGGCACTAGCGTCAAGTATAGTCCCTTTTAGGAAGCTACCTAAAGTAAGGAATCAGTGGGAACATTTAAAATGTACATAATTAGCATTCCTGTAAAACCTGGGCTTTTAAAGACCCCACGCGACGGGTCGAGGGATAATTAAGTTAATATAAACAACTATAAAATATTGTTACTGAAGCAGTTCGGTTATATACAATAAATACTGTATATTTCTTACTATAGTAGGGCCTCGCTAATCCGGATAGGGAAAAACAAGACCCCTTCCGAATTATGGAGGTGTCCGGATTGTAGCATGCAATACTTTATCTTTGGTGTTTTTCGTGTACCGGGACCATATTCTGTTTGGTTAACAAACTTCAAGATTTTATCTTTGTTCTTCTTTATATCGCCTACAGTTGATCTGCCTATACCAAACTTCCGAGCAATGGCAGGATAGTTGTCGAACAATTCTATAATACGCAATTTGTCTTTTATTGACAATGTAGAATGTTTACACGGCGGTGCCATTTTGTCAGCGAATGTGCGTTAAATTAACTAACACTGCAAGGTGACAAATAAAAGACTGACGAGTGATGGCAAATGATTGAATATTGACACGTTGTGACCCGCACGCACCTACCGCTTCCCCCCGGGCAATCCTCTCGCCTGTCCGGATTACAGCGTGCACCGAAGTAACATGGGTCCGGATTAGCGAGGCTCTACTGTATTCATGTATAATGTAAAAGCCCTGAAAAAGTGCGTTAATAAATAAATAATAAGCCCTGATGAAGGTTGAGCTAAGCGAAATCTGGTTGGCTATTAATTATTAATTCAAATAAAAAGTGGTATATTACAAATTGTGTTTTTTTTTAATTTAATGTTTTTTAGTTGCATGTAAACTAGTAATAATTACAGATATGACTTGAGAATTTCACGGCCAAAAGTATCATCGGATTTATTTTTGGGGTATTACATGCAGTGTTGAGCTACCTCCGTATTTACTAATTACCGAAAAGTTGGCTAAAGAAACGTTTCGGTAATTAGTAAATACAGTTTAATAAAAACCATCGGCTTTTAAACTTTAAGTTTGTTTGGAATTTAAAATTTTAATATTTTTAATTGCTTATGTGGATTTGTAATACTAAAATTTGAAAGAATCTTTCATTTGCTTTAAAGGACAGTATTTTATTTTAAAATTACAATTTTATCTGGAATCAAAAATAAGTTAAAAAAAAAAAAAAATGCGAAAATATTTTACCTGTAATATGAATTCTGACTGTTCTTTTAAGAGCAGTTCATTGAAAAATGTTAGAGGCTTTGGGGGTTAATAAGTATAAAAAAACAATGTACATCTGGGGAATGGAAAGTGTATTTTTTTTAACCTAACCCGTCAGGCTAATTTGTTTTTGGAAGGTACAGACAGGTCTCATAGAAATCATTGTCTACCTTAATATCATAGTAAGAAATATGATCTAAACCAGTGTTTCTTAACCCTATTGAAAGAATCGCCTCCTTTACTACAGTAAAATTATCCAGCCCATAAAAATTTATTAAAAACAATTTATTTCAAAAGAAGTTTGGGTAATTTTTGGATAGGGCCTGACACGCTTATTATGAATAATTTTTAGAAAAAAACTTTAGATTCGCCTTAATTACTATGAGAGGAAACTTTCTGCATTCCGGGAGGCGGAAAATTATGCATTTTAATTTTCAATTGCGTAAAACCAACATTCACTTCGCGAACTGACCGGCGACTGTCAGCGGCCATTGGATACGTCACTGTTATTTTGGTATCCCTGATGCACTAACAAGATCTAATATGACCGTAGCCATCTTCATGGGACACACAAAGAGGCGCGGTATTATGAAAACACAACAGAATTATAATGTAAAGAAACCTCTATTCGTATATATTTATTATTACCATAAAATAACGATTAGCTAGAAGTTACGTAAAATAAAAATAAAACATGCGCATTAGGTAAGCACTACTTTGACGAAATTCTGAAAATAAAATGAATAAAGGCCTTTAGGCAAGTTTTTTTACATTGAAAATTTTATTTTTACTAAATTTTCAATGTAAAAAAACTTGCCTAAAGGCCTTTATTCATTTTATTTTCAGAATTTCGTCAAAGTAGTGCTTACCTAATGCGCATGTTTTATTTTTATTTTACGTAACTTCTAGCTATTATTATTATTTCTATTCTTCAATTATAATGCGACGAATACCAACACCTCCAACTATAATGACGATGAAATCCAACACATGATTCCAGTGCCTCAGCTAGACTCTGAAGTGATTCTGATTAGAGGTTCGTTAGTTCGTTTATCTACATTATTAATTCTGTTTTTCATAATTCCACGCCTCTTTGTGTTACCCACGAAGATGGCTACGGTCGTATTTAGCTCTTGTTAATGCATCAGTGATACCGACATAACAGTGACGTACCTAATGGCCGCTGACAGTCGCCGACCGGTTCGTGAAATGAATTTTGGATTTACGCAATTGAAAATTAAAATGCATAATTTTCCACCTCCCGGAATGCAAAAAGTTTCCTTTTATAGTAATTAAGACGAATATAAAGTTTTTTTCTAAAAATTATTCGTAATAAGCGTGTCAGGCCCTATCCAAAATTTAGCGAAGTTTGGAGGCTAAACCTAATTCATCATAATATAAAGTATGTTGTTTAAAGTAAAATGCCAGATGCTTAGGACTAACACAAAGTTTGAATTGGGTCATAGTCTACTTCCATTAATTCAATTGGATTATTCACTTGCTTCCGCTTCTCCTATCATTAAAAGGCATTTAGCAGTCCCATTGAAAATAAAGGTTTAACTCGAATACTGTATTATAGGTATTAATTGTTTACATCTTGTGACAATAGCTATATGCATCGAACGTCAAACCGACGTTTTTTCTTGGACTGACTCCAAAAAAACCAGAGCATGGTTCTTTCTAGAATTATACATCTGAACATAAAAAAGTTTGTGTATCAGGATTTAGGACGTAACATGGCCTCAATAATAAAATATTATAATAAATAATAATAATAAAAAATATTTCATTTCTCTAGTTACACCACAATGCTTCTGGGACATGAAGAAACATTTTTTAGTTAATTATGCAGTCCTTCTGCATAATTGCAAAACACGGAAAATACCGAAACGTGTTGTTCTTTTTAAATTTAAACTTATTAATTAATCCTGGGAATGAGACTAGAAGTGTTTTATAATATACTAATCAAACTAGTTACACAAAGTAAATACAAATATCATAAATCTTCAATACATGAAGCGAAATATTTTTTACTTACATCCATTTCTCCTACATCCGCTCCCTCAGCTGGCACAACTTGTTTCCCATCATCTTGTGGAGCCGCGCCAGGCTTTTCGTTTTCCGACATGATTATGAGAATAGTATTAGTATAACAAGATTGAAAAATATTATAAACCCGAAAAAGTTCTACCACATCCCCATTGTCACCGCCATTGAATTGAAATCAAAGATAAAAGAAAACGAAGATCATACGAAGATCATTTGATCATTCGTGATTCATAGATAATTTTTTTTTTTGATTCTACGGATTCTTTCGTAATCCTCTAACTGGCTAGGGCTTTGCAATACCCTTCATGTTTCTAGCTACTAGTACTACGGCTCATTTGGCCTTTTTACTATTACCTTCTGAAGGTCGTATTTAATTGACTGAATTTAAGAATTAGTGTCATCGTGATGAAAAAGTCTTTACTGGATAAAAAAGATTCATAGACAATAGATGATATACGTATAGTTTGGCAAGAAAGTGTAGAAATGGGCCGTTTTTTGAGTGATTTCAAAATATCGAAGAGATGGCAGCACGGTGTTTACCGGTCCCGCTGTCATCTATTTGTCGACCAAATCTATGGACTGGCGTTTATACGTATATACGCATACTATGATATTATTGAATACCATAGTATGCGTATCTTATATACTTTTTTTCCTTATATACTTTTTTTTGCTTTCCACGATTCGTTTATTTATGTTTCCACATCTAGGAACATCGGGACGCAAAATTGTTATGTATGTTATGTCGAGATATGATTATTATTTACATAATAATACAATATTATGTCGAGTCTCTTGTTTTAAATACTTTTAACACACAATTTAAAAATCAGCTTTGGGACTTCTATAAAAAATGAAGAACGCAAACGAATTCGTCTGTAGCCAGTGAGACTATGGCTTCATGGTACGAGTATTCTCGATGGTTGTATGTTGTAACGCTGGTGGTAGTGGGGAGGGAAATGAGATGGAAAAGAGGAAGATGCCGAAGTACCTGGCTATTCAGATTTGGTCACTAAACACGGCAAAAAGATTTTTCTATCTGAATACCTAACTGCTCCCAACCTTCTTGTATTAGTGAGACTATGGCATTCCCAGATGAGGTATGTTATAAGGCTGAAGGTAAAAGGAAGGGGAATGAGATGGGGTAGAGGAAGGGGGCTAAATACTTGGCTATTCGGATTTGGTTACCAAACATGGCAAAAGCCTTTTCAAGCGACGTTTCAATTCGGAACGGTGTTCTTACACCATGGCGAAACTGAAAGCTTTTAACGCTCTGGAACGTGTCGCGAATTAAATAATGTTTTTTTTTTAAAGTGAAAACTTCTTTAGCACTGTTGTGATTTGCAACTCGATGAAACGAAAAAGCGACATTAAAAAGAGACAAAACATACATCTATAGCTTTTAGCCTGCGAGAAAATGAGATAGAATAATCGGTCTCCTATTTGTGCAGTGCTTCGTAGCCTCCCCACTCTTACCTACTTTATTTTTCTGAAGGTTTCACTTCTACCACATGTGAACTGCACACTTGTATTTCTTTAATAAATTGAAATTAATACAAAATAATTAAATAAAATTTACTTGCGCAAGCCGAGATTTAAACCCGTTATCCCCGGATTCGTAGCTGAGGATCGTACCGCTCAGCCACAGCGGCCGTCATTGTCGTGGCCTAATCTTACCATACGTCGATGGAATTTAAATTTTCACCTCGTCTCTTCGTCGAGGTTGGGATGGAATGGATATGAAGAGTCATCTTTACCAAAGCCATAAACACTATTTACCACATAATACAAGCAACAGGAAAACTTCGTCAGATGGAATGACAGCCTGTCAGAAGCAGCAAAATTAAAGTGCGGCGTTAGGCAAGGAGGCTCAATGTCCCCAGTGCTGTTCAATGTATATATGGACGAACTTAGTAAAATACTGAACAAAACAAGAATCGGATGCCACGTTGCCGGAGTATGTATGAATAACATAAGTTATGCAGATGACATGGTCATACTAGCCCCATCAGTAAGGGCAATGAGAAAACTTCTTGCCATATGCCAAGCATACGTCGATAGTCATGGTTTGATGTACAATGCCAAAAAATCATCATTGCTGGTGTTTAAAGCAAATACTGGTCCTACTGTCATTCCACCTATTCTCCTCGGCGGAGACACTGTCAAAATCTGCAGGGAAATAAAATATTTGGGGCATGTCGTCACTGATGACCTAAATGATAAAAATGACATAGAACGCCAAAGAAGAGTACTCAGCGTTCGAGCCAACATGCTCGCCAGGAGATTCAACAGGTGCAGTTCTCCTGTGAAGAAGCAAATATTCCAGAGCTACTGCATGAGCTTTTACACCAGCGAACTTTGGACAAGATACTCACAAGGCGTCATGAACTCACTTCGAGTACAATACAACAACGCATATAGGGCGCTATTCGGCCTACCTTGGCGATGCAGTGCCTCGCAGATGTTCGCAGAAGGAAGGGTACATGGGTTCGCCGCCTTGATGCGCCACAGAATAGCCGGGGTGAGTCAGCGCTACCAAAGATCGGAGAACACTCTCGTCCAGGCCGTGGCCCAGTGGCAGGGCGCGCCTCTTCACCAAACATGGAGAATACATCTGAAGCCCCCGTAGTAGATATACGATTACGTACTAAATATGTAGATGTATATATATAATTTTTTTTTATCTTTTTTATGTTATTTGATTTTTTATCTGGTAAATCCGTTTTATTTAATGTATACTTTTTTATGGCTGACAGAGTATTGCACCCACCGCTCTGTTCGGCTGAAATAAACGTTATTATTATTATTATTATTATTATTATAATCACAATCCACAACGTAAGCAGCTTTATATCTGAAATATTATAAATACAAAACCTCTCACTATACTTATAAACTTGAATGCGTTCTAAATTCAAAGTGAACTCGCAAAAATAGTTCAGGGAAGAACTAAGAATTTTTTCTGATGAGGATTATTAGTTTATCGGGAACAATAGTGCGAATAGTGCCCCCCACACGCACACTTCGGAGCGACCGAGTCCCGCGCCACTTCAGGCCGCCGCGCAGAAAAGTCTCACGGTGAACTGCGCTGTAAACCTATCGGTCTGTTCTTTTCTGCGCGGCGGCCTGAAGTGGCGCGGGACTCGGTCGCGTCGAAGTGTGCGTGTGGGGGAGCCTAATAGGTTAATTTCGCTTTAGGTGATGGCATCACCAACAGCCAACAGCAGCGATGGTCGCTTTTATTAAATAAATTTATGATAAATTTTATGATCTATGGTCTATGGTCGCCAGTCGCCAGTAGTTTGTAGTTTACTCAAGTTTACTAGTTTATGGTTTATCTAGTATGGCCGACTTGGGAAGGGACTGACATAAGGGGAGAAGGATTTTAGATTAGTTTTCTGTCTTTTATAGTTATATCTACTCCGCCGGAATGTACGCTAATAGTTGAGGAACAGTTAAAATGCTATTTTTGGTAAGTGTAAATGTCTTTATGTTGGGTTTTTTCGACTATTTCTTTGTTAATACTCGTTTGCTCGATGGCCTGTAAATTGTCATGGAAAGAATTTAAATATATTGTGCACTAAACTAGATGGTCGCTATTTTTCTGGGATGCTCGTATTCTTTGGGAATTCTCAGTGATTTATGTGTATGTGCAAATTATCTTAGTTTTATCCATAAATATCAAGTCGGCACTAAATCGGGGTGTTACCATATTTCATTTGCCGAGAAAAGAGTACATAGTGGAGAGGGGGCACTCTCAACCTTTTACCGAATTGAATCTTGCATTTAAATTTTAGGGAGGAATGCAGAATACGCCAATGTCAGGGAATTTAATAAAAATGCACTTTCTAGATGAGAAAAGTGTGTAGAAACCCATTAAAAAAAGAATTAATGTGCGGAAAGCAAAATTGAGGGAGATACAGCCGATCAAAGTTTAATACAATTTCACTTCGCGAACCGATACTATGACAGCCCGCCCGCCATCGTTGTCACTGTTATGTTGGTATCCCAGACCTGATACAAACAAGAGCCTAGATACGATTGTAGCCTAACCTAACCTAACCTAACCGAACCTAACCTAACCTTTCTAGCGGGCTTGTGTATGTTATCTTTACATTAAAAAACAGCCTACGTTTTTAAATGGTTTATCTGGCGGGATTCTCCATTCCAGTGCCTATTTACATTATATTATTAATTCTGTTTTTCATAATTACGCGCCTTATAATTTACCCCACGAAGTCGGCTACAATCGTATCTAGGCTCTTGTTTGTATCAGGTCTGGGATACCAACATAACAGTGACAACGATGGCGGGCGGGCTGTCATAGTATCAGTTCGCGAAGTGAAATTTTATAAAACTTTGATCGGCTGTATCTCCCTCAATTTTGCTTTCCGCACATTAATTCTTTTTTTAATGAGTTTCTACACACTTTTCTCATCTAGAAAGTGCATTTTTATTAAATTCCCTGACATTGGCGTATTCTGCATTTCACCCAAATTTTAGAACTACTCTATTTGCAAGTTATTAAGATACTTTAGGGAATGTAAAAAAAGAAATATAAGTGAATTTTTAAAAATATATTTCAAGTCAAAGTTGGGTATTATTTTGTGTCTGAATTATCCATAAGCTTGTAACTTATTGTTTTAATTCATCAGACATGGGCAAGTAGTTAAGAAACACTTATTATAAAGGAGGGTAGGTATGAGATGGTGACCAGACAACTTAGAATGAAACCAACTCAGAAGCACCTCAGAAAGGTCAGTGATGATAAAAAAATTGGTTAAATAGGTTAAGTTAGGTTAGGGTTACCGGCTATTTTAAAATTATTTTTTCATAGCTTTTAATGACCTTTCTGAGGTGTTTCTGAGTTGGTTTCATTCTGAATTGGCATGGATCCGTATGAGACAATGTATGAGTTTGAATGAAGCAAGGGGGTGTGTGCCAAGACCCAAGAATGAGCTGTTTAGTGGTACATCTTCTCTGCCTACCCTTGCGGAGAACGGTGTGATGGTTAGTTAGCGCCCTTGAGGTGGTTTCACTAAAACAGTGCTTTATATCAGCCAAATATTATTATAACTACTAGATCATGATATTGCAAGGGCTTCCAAAGTATGTAGAACTGCAACAAACTTTCGAAGCCCAGGTATCTTTATTTAGTGTTTATATGTTTTTATTCTTATTACCTTCATAATATCTTCCTCTGGCGATAAGTACATACAATTTAGAGCATTTTGTGCAATAAAAATTGTCAAGAAACCACAAAGTGTGGTCAAGAAGGTAGTCCGTAGCACTCAAGATACTAGTTATAGATTTGGTAAAATTTCTGTACTCCCACCTCCCACTTGCTTCTAAATAAGCCCAAATTATTTAAATAACAGTTCATTTCAACTTCATTAGTATAAGAAACTACGGTAAATTTTCGATACGAGTGTCCACGCTTATTACTAATAATTTTTAGAAAAAAACTTTAGATTCGCCTTAATTACTATAAAATGAAAGTTTTTGCATTTCGGGCGGCGGAAAATTATGCATTTTAATTTTCAATTGCGTAAAACCAAAATTCACTTCGCAAACCGATACTGCGACGATATGCGGGCATTATTAGGTACGTCACTGTTATGTTGGTATCCCTGATGCATTAACAAGAGCTAAATACGACTGTAGCCAACTTCGTGGGATACATGAGAGGCGCGTAATTATGAAAAACAGTTGTTAATATGGAATATTTTTTATTTAAACAGTTGGATTTTTAGCTTTATTATCACGAAAAGTGAGTATTTATGTCGCAGGAGGCAAAAAACATGCAAAAAATATGCATTTAATATTTTAATTTTGTTTAAATTAATTCGCTTACGCGGTAACGCCATTTTATATTAACCGTTTTTATTTCACAGACAATCAATCATAATTACACAAACCCGCTAGACAAACCCTGCTTTGCCAAACAAACCATTCAAAACCTGGGATGTTTTTTAAAATTATGATGACATGCAGCTTTCGTAGTTTAACCCAATCAATCTTAATTACACAAACCCGCTAGACAAACCCTGTTTTGCCAAACAAACCATTCAAAACCTGGGGTGTTTTTTTAAATTATGATGACATGCAGCTTTCGTAGTTTAACCTCAAAGTTCCGTATTATCCGTGAGGTGGACTAAATGCATATTTACCATGATTTTTTGCTTAAAAAAAATAATTTTACATTGAAAATTTTTTTTTTACATTGAAAAATTTTCAATGTAAAAAAACTTGCCTAAAGGCCTTTATTCATTTTATTTTCAGAATTTCGTCGTAAGTAGTGCTTACCTAATACGCATGTTTTTATTTTATTTTACGTAACTTCTAGCTAATCGTTATTTTATGGTAAGAATAAATATATACGAATAGAGGTTTGTTAACATTATAATTCTGTAGTGTTTTCATAATTACGTATCCCACGAAGTTGGCTACGGTCGTATTTAGCTCTTGTTAATGCATCAGGGATACCAACATACAGTGACGTACCTAATGGCCGCATATTGTCGTAGTATCGGTTTGCGAAGTGAATTTTGGTTTTACGCAATTGAAAATTAAAATGCATAATTTTCCGCCGCCCCCGAACTGCAAAAAGTTTCCTTTTATAGTAATTAAGGCGAATCTAAAGTTTTTTTCTAAAAATTATTAGTAATAAGCGTTGACACTTGTATCGAAAATTTACCGAAACTACCATTTACATGTTAATAAATTGTAGATAAAAAAAAATCTTTCTATCATTTTCCCAATATTGTATGAATAAACATACAAATACAGAAAAAAAGTTAATAAATCAATAAATTGTGTTTCAAAGAGTAGATTGGAGAAATATTTCCATAAAAAAAGAAATAATACAATAATAACAGTCAAATTTGTCTCTCATTTGAAGTAATAATGTTACATGTTGATTTATCAACCATAAAGGAAGCTGAAACATACAATAATAAACACATTTTAATTGCACCTATAATCTGTTATGTGACACCGTTTCTAAAACATATTTTTTTGCAGAATGCATTATAAGAAAAAAATTAAATAATTTCTGCATGTTTACTGTTTTTACTAACTTCTGCCTTAGTTAAATTTTTCTTTTGAAAAGTCACCTACATTTTTCCATTACCTAATTCTGGAACAATTTAAAAAAATGTTTCTGAAGTGTATAAAAAGGCTTCATTATCTGCTCTTTCATGGATGGTGCTAATTTAATTATTGCAGGAAAAACACATTTTGCAAATTATGCTTTAACCGTTTTAGTGCTAATCATTTTTTTCAAAAATAAATGTAAATTGCTATACACATGTTGATTAATTTAGAGGAAAAAATAATGGTGTCAAATAAAACACTCTAATTTAGACAAGTATCAATCAATTTTATTCATTCTTTTTGCATTATAAAGAAAAAATGTTTATTGATAAGAATATGGAAAAAATAAAAATTAAATTTCAATATTATTGTATTTTATTTCTTTTAGAAAATAAAAAATCTAAAAAAAATAGCTCAACAATTATGTTTTGCCGCACAAATATCGCTTTATCCCACTCCCTCTGTTGCTACACACCGCACACTGGCGTAAGTTTCGTCCAGGTAATATTTGTATCTGTTGTTTCACCTCCCGTAGAATCACTAGGAATCAAATCAACGTTCGAAGTAATAGCACATGACATGGTTATTTTTTTTTTAAAACGGAAAAAAGTTATTTTTAAATGTATAAGAATGCACTCTCGTTACAAATTACGCGCGAGATTAGCGAACGTCCACTCCCGCGGAGCACTAAAAACACACTGAAACTCGCAACGCTTCGGCGCCGCGCTGCGATTTGTGATACAAACGATCGCAGCGCTTTTGCGACGCGTAGCACTCTAACGGTTAAAATATTAAGATGAATTATTTGTTTGCAATTATATATGCAACATGAATATAAATAAATAGTCCTTATGCAAACTCAATTCTTTAAAGAAAGGCATACAATTGGATTAAATCATTGATACATACCTGCGAAACGTGTTTTTTCCTAAAATAATTAAATTAGCCTCATCTATAAAGAGCAGATTATGAATTTTTTTAGGTATACCCTAAACCAGGCGTGGGCAACCTTTCCTAGGTATTGGGCCAAATTATCATCCTGTCTCCGAGCCAAGGGCCGGACCAAATTATTTAACATAATAAAGTAATATTAAATTAAACAAAACACATTGCTACGTCTTACATATATTTTTATTTATTTACATAATGAACGACATAATATGAGGGGTGCCAAACCATAACGTTTAAGTGCCACAAAAACTCAAATACGTTTTATTGCAGTAAAACCTTGTATGCACTGGTGTTACTTGCACTCTAAAGTTGAAGAGTCACTAACGCCGTCTAGCCTAAATATTGTGAAGCAGCATGCCATAACGTTTTAAGTGCCAATTGAGCTGCAAATGTTAGTTCATTCAAAATGTCAGAAGAAAACGGTGCGTCAACATCGAGAAAACGTGTTTTGGGGGTCATATGTGCTGGTGTTTACTTGTACTCTAAAGTTAAAGGGTTACTAAAGCCATCTAGCCAAAAATTGTGAAACAGCATGCCATAACTTATTAAGTGCCAATTGAGCTGCAAATGTTAGTTCACTCAAAATGTCGGAAAAAAAAATTCAAAACTTCATGAGAAAACGTTTTGCCGTATTTAGCCGGTGAAAGCAAATTGTTTTATGAAAACCTTTTAAAATAAAGATTTTGAAAGTATTGAGTATGTGCACGTAATATAGCACTTACAACATTATGACTTGCATAAATAATGGCACTTAAAACGTTTTGTTCTCTTCATTTTTTTATTTATTATTTACATATTTTGACAGAGCACAAGCACAGCATTGTCTTAGATTATTAAGAATAAATGATAATTTTATAATACATTTTTTAACAATTACTTTTCTTTCTATTTTTCCATTAAAAATGTTTTTTGTGTCTCCTGAAAATTTCATTTTCTGGCACTTATAACGTTATGGTTTGGCTCTCATATTAATATTATATACTGATTACAAAATTTAGTGTGAAGATTGGCCTAGTACTTGAATTACGAGACTATCAATATTGGCAT
The DNA here is from genome assembly GCA_917563855.2 of Limnephilus lunatus. Lineage (NCBI taxonomy): Eukaryota > Metazoa > Arthropoda > Insecta > Trichoptera > Limnephilidae > Limnephilus > Limnephilus lunatus. Next base: position 41,895,565 of record OU830594.1, read on the forward strand.
TGATATTGCTTAAGGATAATCGCATAGAATTTTCGAGATTTTCATCAGTTATCCTCGTTCGAATTTTTGATTTGGTGTGTTTCATCCTCGAAAAAAAAAATGTTCTCACGTATATGTGCTGCCAAAAAGTCAAATGATTTTTCTTGCAAATGCGCATAAATTTGTGTATTTTTCTTCCATGAAATATTTATAAAAATCCGTTAAAGCAATTTTGTTAAATTGTGATTTTAGCACTAAATCGCCCTGATTTAGTGGTGCTAAAATCAGCACTAAATTTAGCACTAAATTTGCTGGCACATTATTTACATCGGCATCCATCGGACGAGCAAATATAGTGAATGTGGAGTCTTTGTTTTGGAAGTCGGCAAACCTAAAGGGCCGGCGGTTGCCCATGTGTGCCCTAAACAGATATTACCGGGCCAACGATGATGTGTAATAAAAGATACTTGTTTATTATTTTTATTGAGTTCTTGTTTTTGACTGCTTTAGATCTTCCCCCTCAGTCTTAATTATTTAAAGTAAATTTTATTAAGCCGTCGCTACCCGAATTTCTACTGATTTCTTACATATCTCCCTTAAACACATTAAGTTTTAAAACTCTTAAAAATATATGTTATTCTTGTAGATAATACCTAGACATTCCCTGCGCCGAAACGCAAATTATATAAAATTACCTGGATAGAAAAAATCGCAAGGTATGCTCCAAAAATTATTATAAACACGTTTGTTTCAGTTATTTTACAAGTTATATAAAAAAATTCACAGTGTTTCTTTAAATGCTGGACAACCCCCGTGAGATTTTTGCACTATTTTAAACGAGTCGTGTTTTATTAAACATTTTCACAATTTTCGCATCGAATTTGTCGCTTTAAATATTAGCGCGCTCCTCTAACATTCGTAATTTCATATCTCTCCATCTTCTTCTTATTGAGCCCGGTTGCGGCGCCTTAAGGCCGATTGTCAAAAATCCAAAATTGCCAAATCAGACTCCACCTATTCAGATCACAGAGTGGTAACCTAAACCTGAGACATTTTTATTAAATTTTATTATAAAAATAAGTGCGTTTCAGCATCGAAGTGGTATTAGTGGATATGAGATTAGTAATATTTACAATTTTAAATTGAAAATTCTAAACAAAATTACATATAGCAAATTGTGCAATTGCCAACCCTACAAGAAATTACAATAATATCGATGCTGGAAAGGAAAAATGGCTAAAGCGCCATACAGCTGTGACATTAACCCCTCAGGTCTAGAGCATATATTGTCAGTAGGTCAGAATATTTCCGCTTTACAATAAAATCCAAATAAATTGATTATTTGTGAATGTATCTGAAAACAAAAAGCTGGTTTTGAAAGGTGATGAAACACGGTTTCTAAATTTATTATTACAAATAACGGTGTAATTTTTTGAAAGCAAACTTTAAAATGGTAACGAAAAAAAATAAAAGCACACACATATTTTATCAGACAAATGTATTATGAATATTATAATTTTAGTCGTTGCATGTAAAAATAATTAATTAAAGATTCACACTTTCATTTTTTTTTTAAATGTGTTTGGAAACTTGGTTTCATAAAGGTGTACATTTTAATTATTTTTTTGGTTAACTTTTAGATTTGAATGTAAAGCATGGTGTTTTCTCTTTCTAACACCGTTTATATCCTATTTCTCACCATTATAGTAAGGGAGACATAATGATTTCTATAAGACGTGTATATGAGTTGTTCCTAAAAGTGAAAAATTACCTGAGGGCTGGCTTAAGTCACAGCTGTATGGCGCTTTAGCCATTTTTCATTTCCAGGGTCAATATTTAGGGATAAAATGGAGCTGTATGGCTTTCATTTTCATTTTAGGGATAAATTGGAGATGTATGGCGCTTTAGCCATTTTTCATTTCCAGGGTCAATATTTAGGGATAAAATGGAGCTGTATGGCGCTTTAGCCATTTTTCATTTCCAGGGTCAATACTTGGGGATAAATTGAAGCAGTATAGTACTACTTGATACAGTTGGTTATAATGTAACCTTCAAGATATTATCACACTCTGTTACTAAGTACCATGTTTAATAAGTCAGGTATGCCTCATATGTCTGGTAATGCTATAGTATCGTGAAAACAAGCTTATGGGTCCGAGTAGTTAAGTAAAGGCGATTTGAGAAGGTAATTTGAAACCCAATCAGTATTTAGATATTTTATTTTATTTAATCTAAAATGTCTGAGTTATTGTAATGTTTTGCTAAGTGCTCCTGAGATGATATTTCACATCCTCATCATTTTAGAAGTTCTCTTATTTTTACTGGTTGGTTTCTTTGGCGAACCATTTTTGTAGTTAATTTATTTTCGTACCTGTGTAATATGTTAAATGGCTACTTATCTCATTGAATACTTTTTATTATCGCCAATCATCAGATAAATAAAATAAATGCGGTAGGCACCAATTATTGTCATGATTTTCCTTACAATTGTTGTCATGATGTTTCTTACATCAGTACGACTCTTGTTAGAATCATATTTTATTTTAATTATTTCTCTGTCAAAAGTATACAGACAAAATGGCTTTGCAGCTGTTGATGAATACATAACAAATGTATAATCTGCTATCCCTTTACTCATGACGTGTACATGCTACATTCTTATGTGAGTCATGTAAAGTTAGATATTTCTTGCACAACTATTGATGAATACATAACAAATGTATAATCTGCTATCCCTTTACTCATGACGTGTACATGCTACATTCTTATGTGAGTCATGTAAAGTTAGATATTTCTTGCACAACTATTGATGAATACATAACAAATGTATAATCTGCTATCCCTTTACTCATGACGTTGTGATAAACCCCCCCCCCCCCTACTTAGTAAAACCTTCCTCTTGGTTTCCAAATGCTGCTACATTGCTACAGCTACAGGCGCAACCCCGGCCGGCCTTTAAAAGCTCGTAGCTCGTCCGTTCTCGCGTCTCTCCCCTGCATTTCTTTTGCAGCGCCTTTTCAACCCCATCACGCAATACTTTTATGCAAACGTGACGAGATGCTCTTAATTAATCAATTGTAATTAACCCCACAACGTTGTGTACTTTTTTGTTTGAGTGGTTTGGTATAGTTAATCCAATTTAATTAATAATTTATTTGTGGTAAACCCTTGTTCTTTTAGATATGGCGTGTTACAATTTGCAAGGCTTCGAATAACAATGACTGAGTCTGACTAGCTTGAAAATTAACTAATTATCTATCTATATTCGTTCAGCTTCCTCCCCTAGCACCTGTTATACACCTACGCTCATCGACGACTATTTTTATTGAAGTAATCTGCATTTTCCCTCCTAGCATCTAATATATAAATTTACATTCAAACGGCGAATTGAGAAGATCCTACCTTTCGATGCGATGTCACGTACTCTCTGCAGCTCTATAAAATGCTATCATGAAAATAATTTGACATTTATGTACATTCTAACAAAAGATTTACACTCAAAGCAGTACGGAGTGCAATAATTCTACACTTATGTTCTAGATGCAGTTTGTTAGTTAGCTAGCTTGTTTTATTTTGTTAATTTGATTCTACGGGTAGGTATTTTGGATTAACATGAGACAGAACATGTGCTGTTTAAATAATTGGACTCCTCCATAGCCCAACTGATAAGGTGATGGTCATAGACCGCCGAATCAGCTTCCAATTCCAACGCCTCCGGAGAATGTTAAGGTCGCAAGCGACGAATGAAAATCGACATGTTTTGCCTTCTGTCGGGAAAGGGTTTGATGTGTGTTTCTGGATCATAGAGTGGTAATGGGAATATTATCGACCAATACGCCGTCAAATTATAAATATGTTGATGATGATGGTGAGAGGTCATCTCATACCGTTTGATATGAGGGTCTGCTCCGATTAATGGTGTGATAGCCGATGTCAGGAACTGTTCAGGAAATGTGTGGGTGGCACGAGGTTTTGGAACGTGACATCCTACTCTGGATTGATGATGATGTTGAAGTTCTTCAGCATGCCGATGACTTGAGTTCCATTAACTCCTAAAGTATCGGCATAAACATTAAACCGAAGTTGATTAGACAATCGGCAATGTCAGGAGATCGGTGGGGCCGCTCTCTCCTCTGATCTGGCGATGTATGAATTTAATTAAAGAAGATTTTGATGTCACCGATCCTCGCCTTGGCAGTCACTCATGTCCTCCATAGTCCCGTTCTCCGTCCAGCACGCCGCCTCGAACCAGTAGAAATAATGATTACGTTTTTCCTAGGCACGCTACAAAAACATGCGCCAGCCTGCAATCGCGATGGTCATCGGTATTTGATTTGAATGAAAAATACGTCCTCTCGCATAACATACACAAGCGTAACTTGGGACCTTCCCCTATATGTGTTACGGGCATATGCTCTACGATAGGCGTACTCCAAGCTCAAACTCAAAAATCAGCTCAAAGAAGGAATGTCAAACTCGGTTTCTAGGGTGCCGGGTCCAAGAATGAAGGGCACCAGGTCGTGAATCTGGCTTCCCTCCCTTCCATTTCCCCGGCTGCGCTTTCGTCCAGAGTACATTCCCACCCTGATGCTGGATGATCCCTATTCCTATTGTGAGGGAGTTAAGAGAACTTTTGCTACTTATGTAGGTGGATATAACGCATTACGCTTAAAATATGAATACCTACTGACGGCTTCATTCAACCGACAATGTGAAAGTTTTTGCTAAATCGAATATCGAATGAAATATACCTACCTAAGCGTAAACCAAAAGTAGTTAAGAAAACTTATCCGGATTCCAACAAAGAACCGCCGATCGGTTGCCAAACGATTCCATATGTCATGTTCCCTTCGTTCCGCCGACAAGGCAGACCCCACACGAGCGTAACCTAAAAGGTAGTGAAGCCCACGCAAATTTCGTCACTTCGTTTCCCCCATGACGAAGGTAGTCCGGCCAGATCGTAATCTTCGTCCTGCATCAAACTGGCCTCCCGCGACGACAACTTTTATCCGCTGGTACCTCGGAGCGGCGGTAGAGGGAGGGCGAAATGGGTGCACGTCCTTTGTTCTCCTGAAGTCCCCCAATGCCTTAGTGACGTACATACGTCGACATCATGGAATGGCTCCGGCCACGCTTCCAATCCAGTCTAGAGCGGGTACGAGATCCACGTTACCGAGATGTGATCACAAGGGATTCCAATTTGCTCGGACCAGACACGACCATCGCTTACTTCGCCTCCACATTAGAAAAATAGTGTAAGCCCACCTGCATTTCGATCACATCGCCCCCGATAAAGTCGCGTGAGATACTTCCTCATGGTGAAATAGGAAAGCCGGACCCGTTAATCCATTCGACAACCGCCGTCCATTCTCGAGTCGTAACCCGCTCAATTAAGTTTGAAGAAAAAGAGTTTGTTAATTAAGTAGGTGGATATAGCGCATCACGCTAAAATGTGAATACCTACCGACGGCTGCATTCAACCGACAATATGAAAGTTTTTTGCTAAGTCGAAAGAAATATACCTAAACGTGAACCAAAGGTGATTATATGATTAGATATCGAACCAAGTTTATGCAAAGTCCTATGTAAGAGACTTGTTGTGATACCTAAAGTTTGGAATAAGGTGTGGGAAATTTTTGGAATGGGAATTCAATTATGTCAGATTTTGTTAGTAATCAAAAATGCCCATGCTACGCACCCTTCATAAACCGTTATATTACCCAATGCCTTTTCAAAAAAAACCTTCCTGAATATAGTCCCCTAGCTACGTTTAAAAATATTATTAATTATCACCTCAAAGGCGCTTTACACATTAATATATACCTACATTCTATACCTATGTATTTTGTTACCCGTTATGTATTGGAGAATACCCAGTAACCTAGTTTTCTAGATCACCAACAAAGCACTTTTAAAGGATTCTATTATTGTTTTGTGGTTTCAAACTCCCGTCCTTTAAATGAAGTCTCTCGTCTAAGATTTATTGCCCGAAAGTGTCTTTTGTGCATCAAATAGTACTTTAGTTCATTGAACCCCAAATTACTATTTTACAACGGTATTGTCTCAAGAATCGTCGCCGGTCAACATCAGGCAGCTCCGGATCGACTTACGGAGGGAACGCTCCTCCTTTTACGATTACCGATAATTACCCGACAGCTTTTCAAACGTTACCGTTATAATTTTCCGATTAAATCATCCGACTTAGATGACATGTTTCCCCATTAAAGGCCCCATCAAGGTAGCTATAATAATAATACCAATATTTGAACGAACCACATAGCACCGCTTCTATGGAAAATCACCTCAAGGGCGCCATACAAACTATAATTCATGTTTAAATCTAGAAAACTACAAGCTAGACGAACAATTATAACCAATTAAAATACTCGGGGAGTAATGATGATTCTATTGTTTTAACCCTACTTTGTACGAAATCCAAACATTAATGTTGTTAATAATTAATTCAATTTTTCAAACTTACCAAATTCGCCATGTTGCACAAAATAATTTCACAAATCAATTCACTACTCTAATATTTAACTCAAACAAGCATTTCTAAACCACAACCCGTCATGCAGTTATTTATTCCAAGATGCAGCCGTCAAACACAATTCTCGCGTCGATTCGTTGTAAAATTTTTCCTGACCCTGATAAACGCCCCAGAAAGCACGTCCCGTATTGATAATTGACCGCTTCAATTTACAAATTATATAATTTAACGTCACAGATATGAACTCTCAAGCCGCAATCTCTGACTTCCTTATTCGCGTGGACTCCTTCCAAATCTTGACTCCCCTCAATCGCGTGAACTATTATCCTTTAATTTTATGAATTATTCCCGGTTTACGCGCACAGAGTTATTATTCTATCGTGTATTCAACCTCGATGATTTTTATTCCGTCCGCGCGGCCCTAGGTTCCTTCCCTGACTCTGCTTTCTTATTATATATTACTATCTGAATTATTCCCGGTTTACGCGCACCAAATTATTACTCTGCCGTTTATCAAAACTCGATGATTTTTATCCCGTCCGCGCGCCTCCAGGTTCCTTCCCTCACTCCCCTGTTCCAACTCCCTGCCCCCCGACTCCCACCCATCTACTTGTGTGGTTTCAATAATATATTAGTCCCTCTTTTTTAAAACTTAAGTGATAAACACATCTTCCAATATGCATATTTCAATCGTTTTAATAGTGTTCTGTCACATTACATCCCAAATTCCAAGAAATCAGTGCAACTTTCATGTTTGCTATTTTTTTGTGTGTAACCTTTAGATAACAGAATACAAACTAATTTTGTCTGCGCCGAAGTCATAAATTATCCCAATAGCGCTTAAAAGAAGAGCTCAGTGGCGTACTTCAATCTAATACTCTTTCTCATTACTTGCGTCGACTTTATTGGTTATATAATAACATTATATAAGCATTGTCTGTACACGTTTTCGTTCTTTCTGCGTGCGTCACTATTTAACGAATTCTGCAATCTTATTTTGACAAATATGTTAAATATCTTAACTCCTAATCGGCGCGTCGCTCTAGTATATTTAAATGCACCAACGATCAATCTTTATTGCCTAATTCTTCAACTCCCCACTGCCATAGAAAATGCACAAGACAATTGTTTCACAAATCAATTTGCTCGCGTTAAAGTCAGTCACCACTCGGGCAAATATCCATCGGCCGCCCCTGACTTGATAATGAACCTGAAATATCCATTAGGATTCCTCCTCCAACCAAAGTATTTTGGCACACGTGTTTTTCCTAGTAATGGCCCGGTTTCATAAATCACCCTTAAGAGTTGGAACAGAGAATTGTATTCTGAAACCATACCCTGTTACAAAATTAAATATATTTCTAAATCGATCTCTCAATTTTAAAAGAATTATTTCGTAGGCCTAAAGGCGAGATCATCACAACGTGTACATGCTACATTCTTATGTGAGTCATGTAAAGTTAGATATTTCTTGCACAACTATTGATGAATACATAACAAATGTATAATCTGCTATTCCTTTACTCATGACGTGTACATGCTACATTCTTATGTGAGTCATGTAAAGTTAGATATTTCTTGCACAACTATTGATGAATACATAACAAATGTATAATCTGCTATCCCTTTACTCATGACGTGTACATGCTACATTCTTATGTGAGTCATGTAAAGTTAGATATTTCTTGCACAACTATTGCAGGCACTTGTCAACTTTGGTGGTGAAATTTTCAAAAAAGAAAATTGCACAACTAGTCTATTTAATGACCTATTTTATTTTTCTGATTTCAGAATTTTAATATGATTTTTAAGTTTATCATTTTGCCAACTAATTCAAATTGTAGCACTCTGTTTATTCTGTATTTTAGTAGGTAGGCACGAAGCACAATCAGTTAGTATAGAGAATGTTATTCACTAATCTAAATAACTTTGGTATGTTAACGTTAAGCGAAACAAAGCAGGCTATAAAAAGTTGAATGCCCATTATTTGATTCAAAATTTGCATCAGATTATAGTATATTGTGAAAAAAAAATTAATATAAAGAGTGATAAAAAATGTCTATTTTTAAATTCTCTCTTATCCCCTTACCTTAGCTGCACACGAGCATGTGTTTGTCTTTGAAAAATTCTGACTTTGAAATAAACTGGTTTTTGGTAACAGAAGAGGTGGTTTTTGGTAACGAACATGTGGGATCTGATCATGTAGGGTACTTTCACACGTATGAGTTTCAACTAATAAGTCACCCAGCTTTATGAAATCATAATTAAGAGGCTAGATTTTGAACCAAATGCGGAGCGTTTAGGTATTTCATTATTTCTGCTGTCCTGCTCTAAACAAGCTCACCCATAAAACGTACGAACTGGACAACTGCCGTAAAGTCTCTAATTTACCTACAGAAATCGCTTGAAAAAGGGTTTATGGAGAAAACACTTTTCTACACCGAAACTTTCAAGAAATTTTATTATTTATGTCTTACTCCGCTTACTGGTTAATACGGAATATTTTTTATCCAAACAGTTAGATTTAGCTTAATTATTACGAAAAGTGAGTATTTATGTCGGGGGAGACAAAAACATGCAAAAAATATGCATTTAATATTTTAATTTTGCTTAAATTAATTCACTTACGCGGTAACGCCATTTTATTTTTACCGTTTTTATTTCATAGACAATCAATCATAATTACACAAACCCCCTAGACATTCCCTGCTTTGCCAAACAAACCATTCAAAACCTGGGATGTTTTTTTAAATTATGATGACATGCAGCTTTCGTAGTTTAACCTCAACCTAAAAAAAATATTCATTCAGCGAAGTCTATCATCTTAAGAGCTTTACTAGTGTGGCCTAACACATTCGGAATTTTTTTGTCAGTTACAAAGGGTTATGTGGCTACCTATACATATATGTATACAGTGTCCCGAAACTCATAATACTAGCTAAGTGAGATACTGGTAAATCCATATCACCTTTGGAGTAGATTTTGTGGTATAACTTTTCTGATTTTAGCTTTCGTTTTTGAGTAAATCGTGTCCAAAATTGGAATTTCTTTACGCCAAATTTGAAAAAATAGGATAAAGTTTTTTGGGTTCTCTATGTGATGTGGATTCAGCAGTTTCCTGCTTGTATATAGTACGCGCCAATCAAGACCGACCTGACAGAAATCGTTTCAGGACAGAAAAGTGGCATGCCCCCTCGCTCACGCCTTTCTCTGTCGCACATATGCTTTTACACATTTTTCTCATTCGCTTACATTCATTGTATAGTCAGTAACTTAGTAGATTGGAATGTACCATGCTCAGGCCGGTTTTAATGTTTGGTGTGTATACTAATAAAAGAGAGTTTACAATGTTGCCAACGTAGGCGATTTTTCGCCATTTAGGCTACTCAGAACGAGAATCGGCGACGAAAAAATCTAAAAGGCGACTGGTCGCCTATTAGGCTACTTCAGAGACAAGTTATTTAAATCAGCCGAATCGCAAATAATTAAGAAAAAAATACAATAATGCTGTCGTGGAAAGAATTTTCAGCTTAATGGGGACATTCAAAACAAAATTAAGGAATCGCATGCAACTACCCATGCTGATCGCCATTCTTAGAATTCTTAGTATCCATATGAATGTATGTGTTCCAACAACTTTCAACCAAGCAATCACATGGTTAGTTTACACGCTGGTAGAAAAATGTACGTCTCCGGTGGATCTTGCGCCAGTACTAGCACAGCAACTATATCTAATACTACTGACGACGGCGAAAGTCTTGTTGATACCTTATTATTGCTACCAGAAGAATCTTAATGTTTATTTATTTTTTAATTTTGTTTTTAAAATGCTATTACTTTACTTTCTTTTAAGATACATTACGGTGTTTTATATTAGGCTTAGGCCTATTTATCAAAACATTATAAATATGTTATATTGATATTTTGGCGTTTGGACTACTTTAGGATACTGCAACTGAAATTGGGCTACATTAGGCTACTTTATGTATAAGAAAGGGCGATATTAGGCCAAGCGCTGTTAGCAACACTGAGAGTTTAGTCTGCTACATGACAGACCCTTGTAATCCTAAGCCCCCTGATATTGTTATCACCAAAGTTCACCTTCTCCTTGAGAGATGTTGCTTTTTATATAATATGATTGTCTTTATTGGTTTTCATTATCTCAAATCTTATCATTGGAAGTGACAGCTGATAATAAAAGTGGAATGACCTAAATTACCACCTTTCTAAATTGACCATCTTTCAAAATCTGTGGGAATTTATTTCCCAGTATATCGCTTTTCAGTAAATATATGTTTGAATACTTTCTACAAATCACTTTTTTAATTTATGTGTGCATTTTGTAGCTCTGTTGGTGACTCATTCATATTGTCCATATAACATGATTCACATCTTTGCATATATACTTGCTTAGCATCAGATAACAACTTAATAGCATTCATTTGCATTATTTGGTAAGGTTTTCTTTGCAGGAATAATGATGCATTGTTGTAATATAACTAACTAACTAACTAACTAACCATCACGCCGTTTCCCCGCAGGGGTAGGCAGAGAGGACGGACCGCCACACAACTCGATCTTGGCACACACTCTTTGCCTCGTTCACATTCATACATCGTCTCATACATGCTCTTCTATTATTCCGACTCTTCACATGGCCCGACTCAAGTATCTGATTCACTTGGTCGTGCCATGTCTTCCTCGGGCGTCCCCGACTTCTTCTACCATTCACATTTGCATCATATATTCTCCTTACACTCCTTTCCTCGTTCATTCGCTCTACATGCCCAAACCATCGGAGAGTCCCTTTCTTAATCTTACACATCACGCTTACGTCAGCCTTGCATTCTTTGCGGATATCCACGTTTCTCTCACGATCGTACATGGTTTTACCACACATTCGCCTCAGGGATCTCATTTCTACAGCATTTAGTCTGCTTTCATCCTTCCTCTGCCAGTTCCATGCCTCACTGCCATACATCAGGGTAGGTACCAGCACTCCATTATGGACGGCTAGTTTCGCGTCTTTGGACAGTTTTTTATTACCGCCAACGGCATTCAGTCCTCCATTAATGGAGTTACCGGCATTCACCCTTCTTTCAATATCTCTATCAGCCTTCCCATCTTTCGTAAACATACTACCCAGATACACAAACTCATCCACCTGCTCCAAGTATTCATCATTCACAACTATATTGCATACTGTTTTCGTACTCTCTCTTTCAAACACCATGACTTTAGACTTACTTACATTCATCATTAACTCATTCTTCATACATACTTCGTTCATCCTAGACACGAGAGACTGTAGATCTTCCATACTACTAGAAATTAGCGTTGTAATATATTTGAGTAATAATAACATTTTTACTAGATGTGTCTTAAGAACGTTCATTTTTCTAAAGCATGTCAAAATTCTACCAACAATAGCTTTCTTTATAATATCAAGGTCGTCTTAGTCATATTACATAGGTGTGTCTGATAAATACTCCACATTGACTAATATAAGTAATGAACTGTTTGCGTTTGCAGTATATAGCCATAGCCAGTACATAATATCAAGGTCGTCCTATTCATATTACATAAGTGTGACTGATAAATACTCCACATTGACTAATATAAGTAATGAACTGTTTGCGTTTGCAGTATATAGCCATAGCCAGTACATAATATCAAGGTCGTCCTATTCATATTACATAAGTGTGACTGATAAATACTCCACATTGACTAATATAAGTAATGAACTGTTTGCGTTTGCAGTATATAGCCATAGCCAGTACATAATATCAAGGTCGTCCTATTCATATTACATAAGTGTGACTGATAAATACTCCACATTGACTAATATAAGTAATGAACTGTTTGCGTTTGCAGTATATAGCCATAGCCAGTACATAATATCAAGGTCGTCCTATTCATATTACATAAGTGTGACTGATAAATACTCCACATTGACTAATATAAGTAATGAACTGTTTGCGTTTGCAGTATATATCCATAGCCAGTACATAATATCAAGGTCGTCCTATTCATATTACATTAAGTGTGACTGATAAATACTCCACATTGACTAATATAAGTAATGAACTGTTTGCGTTTGCAGTATATAGCCATAGCCAGTACATAATATCAAGGTCGTCCTATTCATATTACATAAGTGTGACTGATAAATACTCCACATTGACTAATATAAGTAATGAACTGTTTGCGTTTGCAGTATATAGGCTTAGCCAGTACATAATATCAAGGTCGTCCTATTCATATTACATAAGTGTGACTGATAAATACTAATATAAGTAATGAACTGTTTGCGTTTGCAGTATATAGCCATAGCCAGTACATAAAACATCCAGAAAAGGATGATCGACGAAACTGCCGTTCATTCCACTAGAGGTTTGGATGTGACCCGTTTGGAAGATGCCGAGTGGTATTGGGGAGATATTACCAGGTGAGATTATCTGCTAAACTCTATTTTATATAACTTTCTATCTTAAAAACTGATATCCTACTTTATTATATCTTTTAATCAAATTTTTTATTCATTTTATAATGAGTAATATTGCGCAAGTTGCTATGGAAGTTTATGTATGTTTTAAAATGATTACCGTTTATTTATTTCTAGGGACGAAGTGAATGAAAAATTGCAAGACACTTGCGATGGAACATTTCTGGTGCGTAATGCATCTAACAAGGGTACGGGATACACCTTGACGGTGCGTAAAGGAGGCACTAACAAACTCATCAAGATCTCTCGCTTCAATGGCAAGTACGGCTTCTGCGAACCTTACGAGTTCTCCTCCGTGGTGGAATTGGTCAACTACTACAGAGAGGTGTCCCTGGCGCACTGCAACACCAGCCTGGACGTGAAGCTCCTCTACTCTCTGACCAGAGCTCACGAGGAGGAGTTAGCCACTTCGGTGGATCTGCACAGTTTAGTGTGCAAGTTCCAAGAGATACAGAAGGAATTCACTACTAAAACTAAACATTACGATGACTACTCCCGAGACTATGACCGCACCGAGCAGGACACCAAGACCAAGAAGCAAGCGTTGGATGCCTTTTGGCAGGCCGTCAAAATCTTCGAGGAGCAGATCCGGCTGCAGGAGAAGTTCCAGAAAGAAGCGCAGCCGCATGAGATCACGGCTCTCATGGATAACTGCGACCTCCTCAAGCTGCGGCTCAAAGCGCTCATCGAGAGCCGCAATCAACTCGAAGAGAACCTCAAAATCCAGGTCTCAAATAACAGAGCGCTAGAAAGAGAAATGACCTCTCTCAAACCAGATATTATCAATTTATTCAAACTTCGAGATCGCCATAAAATGTAAGTTTACTTAATCCTACCAATTTACTTAATTAAAACCTATAATTCTTATATGACACTACTATCTTTACTTGTTTTGGTTTTGGTATGTACAAAGTTATAGTGTGTAATGAATCCTCCATCCTCCAAATAGGATATTCCTTAATTGCTTACACCATCATTTCATGGGTCAATCAGGTGACAATCAGGTAAACGAAGGGGTCACAATCTCTCAAAAATGAATAGTATTAAGCCTTAATCAAGCACTACATATACCTACTTTCTAATAAAGTAATGAAAAATGTGTTCATTAATTAATTATTGCGATGAGTTTGTTTTTTAATTAATTTTTGCGATGAGTTTGTTTTCACTTAAAAGGTTTTCTATGTGTGGATCGACATTTGAAACACATGATAATAGACGATTGCTGCATTTAGTTCTTAAAGCTCACCATACACGAGAAGCCTTTTTTGCATAAATAAGAAATGGCTAATGGGATCATTGTTTTCAAGGCTGAGCTTCAATTACTGAGCTTCCATATTCATATCATTGTGCAAGCCAAAACTTACTAGTTGAAGAGTTTTCTCAGTCGATATTTCAATCATTAGTTGGTTGTGATTCTTTCACTTTCACTTTAGTAATGTAAAACTTTGATGATCTTTAAAATATGCAGTGTAAGGTTTTTACTTTATTTTTTGGCTTCTAACAGGGTCACAAAGTTAAAAAAGTTGAGAAACAATGGCGTACACTATCTAACTGTTAGATTGCTATTTATTCCCAGGTGGCTGAAGCTTCGAGGCCTCAGTGATAATCAGATCCGCGCCCTACACTCCTCCTCGGGTGGCGACATCTGCGAGGGCTCCGCAGATGAGGAAGAAGACACGGCGAGACTGCCCCACCAGCGAGAGGCAGCGTGGCGGGCCGAAAGGTGCTCCCGGCCAGAGGCGGAGATGCTGCTCTGCGATCGACCCTCCGGCACCTTCCTGGTCAGGCCCAACAGCACGGGCCAGTTCGCTCTGTCGGTCACGTGCAATGAAAATGTGTACCACTGCATCATCTACAAGACGGACAAGGGGTACGGGTTCGCGGAGCCCTACAACATCTACAGGTCCCTGAAGGCGCTGGTGGTGCACTATGCATCCAACTCGCTGGAAGTGCACAACGACTCGCTGACCACCAAGCTGCTGTACCCCATCTTTGCGCTGGACCCCAGTCTGGTGCTGTCCAGCCACGGGAGAAGCGGGCGGTCTGCGCAAGTCCCGTGATAGTGGATCTGCCGACCCCTGTGGGGACTATGTGTTAAACTCTAACCAGGTGAAGGACCACTGTGATTATATTCATCCGTACCTATTGGAAAGAATGCCGTGCACAGAGTCACTCTGCTATAAGACACGCATGTAAAGGAGTCCATGGAAGAGTGTGATTGTGATTAGAATCTTCTTAGCATCTCTATCAATTTCTTCCTTTCAATTCCTTTGAATGGGCTGGGAGAGTTTTCTACAAGTTTATAACGTACGTATAAATTACCTGTTAAGAACACCTGTCCCGGTAGTGATAAGTGTCACGATAATTATAAAACTGTACAAAAATCATTTTCAACGTATTTTCTAAGTTAGTGATATATTTTTAAAAATTTGGATGGTCCCTGTTTCTCTTTTGTTATTTATCAATCCATAATTGAGTTTATCCGATCCAAAATACTTATGATATTAATTAATCACTTAAATAGAACTCGAAATATTTAATCAAATATCAATTTACTCGACAGAAAAAAAATAATAATCATACTTATTATAAACTTATAAATGTTTATAATCCATTGCAACATAAAGATGGATTCATCTGAAATGTTGTCTACACAATTTGTTAGAAAAATGCTTGTATTTGTTTCACCTTGAAAGTAAAGGTTACTGTAGTCTGCCATAGTTGTGTTGGTTGGTTGATACATTTCGCAGGCATGGGAGATGTCTGTAGTTAGTATGCCTTATGCGTGATCATGGTTAAAAGTGTGTTGCTGATGTCATGTTTGTATAAACATATATGCTTGTTGAACTAATGGGGAAAGCGCCTAAGAAGTCTCGGGAACTGGTGCTGTATGTGATATGATTTGGGCTGACGGAGATGAGTCGACATCACCGAGCTATAACCCATATAAAGTATATCTGTTGTGTCTCATGTCAAGTAGTCTAGAAGTATTGGTTAAGCCAGACTTTTGGGAATATCAAAAACCGTATGTGTAAAGCTTAAAGCCTAACAGCATTGTGAATCTCTTATTTTATAAATTCCAAATCCTTCTTAAGTGGAAAGTTCGCGCGGCCGGTTTTGGCCCGTTTCATACAAATCTTAATTTTGGATTTGAGAATAAAATATCCAAACAAACTGAAAAATTATTTTTGTAATCAAAATTTGTATTAAATATCTAGTACGGATGTGAACTGCTTTATTTATTTTTGCTTTAAATTATAACATGTAGGCCATTAAAGATTTTAGTGTTTCATGATTTTACAGTCAACTTCGGCAATTATTTGTGAGTTTTTTTTTGTGTATTTATTTTAAAAATATAATGTAAATAAAATAAAGAAATAAAACATCGTTGAAAATGCATTTATCGGGTAGTAATTTTAATATATAAATGACAAATTTTTATTCGCCGTAAACATTTGTATTTTAAATTACACCCATAAAAATTATTTCTTTTATTAATTTTTATTTTATATTTCATTATGTTTTTATGATAAATATAGTAAAATAAATTTTTTAATGTTTTTATTTACTCTCAAATAATTGTCCAAATTGCCTCTAAAATCATGAAACACAAAAATAAATGAAGTAGCTCACATCCGTACTAGATATTTGACTAGAAAAATAATTTTTCCGTTTGGTTGGGTTTTTAATCCCAAATCCAGAATTAAGATTTGTATGAAACTGGCCGCGCAAACGTTCCTCTTAATAACTAATAATCAACATAAAGTTGAAGGGAATGTTATTTTATCTTATTACTAACAAGGTTCATTATTATCATCATGATGTTGTGTCATGTATGGTTACTTTAAGTGTTATTTTTATTGATTGGAAATGTTTTGTAATCTGTGATTGCGATCATTTCCCGTAGAGGCTCTTTGGTAATGATTCTTTATATTTTTCTGAAAAGAGTAGCTGAATAACTGAGGATAGGGAACTTTGCAACTTATCTAAAACATCATTTAATATGCTGAAGTTGTCACAAACAAATATTCAGCTGTCATCAGTAATTTTCCACAAAAGTGTTTTCTTTCAACATAATATGTAATTCTTTGATTGATATTGTGAGAAATGGTTTCAAATAAGCAAGTGTGGTGATCGAAGGGCCGTCTGCAATATGAATTGTTCCCTGCTGAATACCAGTAGGGTTTCAAATCACTCCCTTAACTTTTCAAGATTGATTAAGCCATAAAATATGGTATATTTTTCCACTTTGTATGTTTTTTTCATTGCACAGTTAGTTTGTTGTCTCGGGCGTTGGGTCGGCTGATCGGCTGGTCGGCTAGTCGGCTGGTCGGCTAGTCTGCTAGTCGGCTGGTCAGCTGATCAGCTTGGACGCTCGTGGTGGACACGGACAGACAAGAGGTGCCGTGCTGGTGTGCGATGTACCAATATTGTGATAATAATAATATAATGTAAATATCTGTTCTAAATATTGTAGTGTTTATGCGCTAACAATGTGTATTAGATGTTTTATAAATTATATATGAATATTTTAGCTATAGAGAGAATTATCAATCGGTAAGCACATAGTACAATTCTCACATTTTTATGTGTGGGCGGCCAAACCTCCCAATCTTTAGTATTCTTATGTTATATTTTCTAAATATCATCGCATTATTCTATGACTGATTTCTTTTCTCTTTTATTATTTTCATACATACATATAATTTTATTTTATGTTAGTATACAGTGGAACTTGATACATATACATTATATTGTAAATCCACCTTTACGTACTTGTAGTTTTATGTATTTTAGAGTGGCTGAGGATTCTATGAAACCCCCCTCGTGGTAATTATTATTTTAATTCAGCATTCACACATAATTCACAGGATTGAATGGGAATAATCAGCTTGCAGTTTCACAACAAACACTCTAAAGATATGTCAATATCTGACTAAGTCCCAGACTTCTAATTTAGACAGTGATGACCTTCATCTTGTAAAGAAGATCAAGTGAGCAAAATTTCATCAAATTGGGAATAAAACTGTAGATTTGTATAAAAATCAAATTCACGCTGCCCGCCCGGTGTCCGCCACAGAACTCTTCTTTATATAAATAGATTTACTTAAAAAGATTATACCTAAAAAAAATTAGCTTAACTGTGGCGCCTTTTTGACAATATTATCGATAAAGAAAATATGTATTATTTAAATTGGATTAAATTTTGATTTAAAAAATGGATTATTATGTTTTGTGAACAGGAATAAATGATATATAATTTATTTCTGCTAGTCAAATATCAGCAATAGTAAAATGTGCAAAATAAAGAGAAAACGGTTAATATTTTATTTAGTTTAAGTTGAATATTATATTTTATTATTAATATAAATATGTAAACTGATAAGAAGAAATCCGTGCTCGGTTTCAACAATATATTTGTAGGTGGGTTCTGCTGTATGTCATTATATTCTGTTTGTTGAAATTATCCCGCTGATGTGTGCATTATTAAAGTAGATGGGTGTATTTTTTTTTTTGCTTTATTCACCTCATCAGCCGAGCAATTCTATATCTTTTGTGGGATAGTTATTAGATAAGGGATGTTATCTCCTGTCAGATTTGTGTGATTTTTTACATATTCACTGTCACATATTTTGGTTTAGATCGTTTTAAACACAAATTCCTGCAAGTGTGCATCATTATTTATTCATTTAATGTACGTTGTACACAGAAAAAGCAATTAATAGCCATAAAAATTACATAAATCTGACAGGAGATCACGTCCATTATCTAATAACGATCCCACAAAATATATAGAATCGCTCGGCTGGTCCCTAGTAATCAGAGACCTGAAAATTTTACATTTGCAATAACACAAATTTTTACCTGAAATTCGTCATCTTTACGAGTGAAATGTGAATTTTTCCATTTTTGTAAGAATAATGCGAAATTCGTAATTTGCGATTTTCTAATATTATAAGAAACTAATTATTATGCATTCGTTTTGACAAGCTTGAATATCCATAAAATGGAACGCAGCCAACTTGTTGAAAATGATTCATTGAGTGTCATTCATTTATAAATTTGCAAAAAAAAATTCCTGCTTCCGCCATTTATTTTGCTGCACAATACCAAAAAGTTAATATCACTTTTGTTTCAAACTACTACCGCTTTTGTTGAAAAATTCCAAAACAAATAATGCCAATTTTGCCAAAAATATAATGCGACCCAAAAATTTCAGGTTCATAGCGATACCACGTAATTACCTAAAATTACCTAATACGTATGTAATTAGGTACTTAGAGGTATTATAGCTGAATAAACTCTTAATGAGTCTAAAATTACATTGCATAATTCTACTTGTGTTATAACTTTGTCTATGCAGGGTGCTAAGGGAACTAGTGATTCCTGACTAAAAAATGTTAATTAAATTTTGGTCTCCTATGAAGTATTTGATGTTATTTTTTCCAAATTTTTTTCTTCAAAATCAAAAAAAAAAAAATTCTGTCATGTGTCATCACTGGTCACTCAGTCGAGTGACCGACCAACCCCTTATCCCGCCCCCAACTGTCCAACACCTACTATTTTTTTTATGTTTTTAGAAAAAAACAATAAGCAAAAAAAAAAATATCACCTGAGACCAAAATTTCATTTACATTTTTTACTCCAAATAATGTCAGGAATCACTGATTGAAGTAAGTCAAGTACGTCCCTTAACACCCTGTAAAATGAAGTATGTATATCTTATTGCTCATTGGTTCTCTATGAAATGTCCCTTAACACCCTGTAAAATGAAGTATGTATATCTTATTGCTCATTGGTTCTCTATGAAATTAGCATTTTGAAACCCCCAGATTGATCTCTACTTTTAAGAGAGTTAATGTAACATTTTCTCCCCTCAGTTCAGACAAATCTTATCATTATTACATATTCGTATGTAGTAGAAAGATCCTACCTAATACATAATATTATAAAAATATTGATTTTATTCCTCTACATCTGTGGATATTATGGAACATTTATTCTTTAATTTGGTTGTTCATCTTCACTTCCCTTATTGAGGTTCATCAACTCACAGAATTAGATGATATAATTGTCATGATATGTTTTTAATCATAGCTACTTTTTTATGTGAAAAATCTTACAGCAAAATAGAAAATGTGTCATATTTATATTGTATTCATTTCAAATACACGTTAAGACATGTTATCTTATGAAATTATTGTTGTTTTATTATTGTTATTATTCAACCACATTTTTAACCACGTAATACCAAAGCTCCCGATAACGTTCATATTGAGTCACGAAGATCACATTCACTGTGGATAATGAAAATAGAGTGTAAAAAATATTTAGTCATTTTAACTGACAGCATTTGAAAGCGAATAAAACAGGTAGACAAAATCAAAAATATTTTTATTTTTTTTTACAAACTATTATCAGTTAGGAACTTAGTATTTTACTGATTTACCAATGGCAAATTAGGGTGAATAAAGACGAACTTTTCAGAATTTTAGAGGTAATAAATGATTGTTTACTTTCAAAATATTGCCAACTTCAGAAAAGAGTCTCTTCCTGTTCACACTACTACAAGGAGATGATAGGTACATATATCTTTGCAAACTTTGACAAAATTTAGTAAAGGTTAAAGTTAGCTAACCACCTTGGGTCAAATACAAGGAGACGATGGGTACGTATATCTTCGCAAACTGTCAAAATTGGGTTCGGGCACGGACGTACAAAATACATGGACATGCCCTAAGCGATAAAAGGCGTATTATTTCCCCTCCCATTGGAACCATTTTTCGGAACCGGCTGGGCTTGCGAGAGCCACGCTTCAATCTAAAAAATGTGACGTCATCATTCTTGTTCGGACCGGTGTCGAGCTCTCATCGTAAATAAGACGATAAAAATGGTGGTTTGTGCTATAAAAACGTGTAAAAATAGAAGAGAAAAAGAGAATAAACCCAATTGTGGTATTACATTCCATAAGCAAGCATTATTTTACACTATTTTAAGCTAATTCAGATCACATAATATGATTGTTTTTGAACATACACCATAAATATACCAAACCCCCATACATACACTATCACTCCGAGAGACATGGTGTGTGCCCGTCACTGTTTACTGTGGTAAGTATTATGAAACATTTGTAAAAGTGTATTAACTAACTACAGTAGCAAAATATTAAACTCGACCTTATAGGCGACCTTACTTTGATGTATTTGAACTTCAAATTTGTTCATTGCGGGCGAGCAATTTGCGCTCCCATGTAAAAAGGTCTATTCATTCAAAAGCAGAGTCTACTTTTAAGAACTAAATGATGATTTTATAGTGCGAGATGCCTATATACTGTCAGATTGAGTTTTGACGAATCACGTATCACCATAGCCGTCTTCTTGCTCTTCGTCCCGCTGTAGTTGGTTTCTACCCCTCACCTTTATGTTCTGGTCTATTAATATTCATATGTCTATGGGTTCGGGTTAAAGTTAGCTGACCACCTTGGGTCAAATACAAGGAGTTAGATTAAATAAAATAAAATATTTAGTTGAATTATTTGTTTGTTCCTGTAAATACGCAATTCACTCCTCAGGCTGATATGGGCTGGGCATGTACAGAAAATGCGGGATACACGCGTCCCAAAAAGAATTTTGACTGGACACCCAGGTGGAAAGAGAAAAGTGGGAAGACCCAGACTGAGGTGGGAAGACGAGGTAAGAGGGGATGCAGCACAGCTTCTCCAGGTACGAAATTGGAAGTCAGCCACTGAGGACAGGAGGAGTTGGAGGCGACTGTTGCAGGAGGCCAAAACTCGATATGGGCTGTAGCGCCATCGAAGAAGAAGTAAATACGCAATATGATTATGAATAAATAGTTTTGTCTTTAAATAAAACCAACAAGAAAGAATTACAAATACAATATTGGATTGAATTATCGATACAATATTGTATTTGTTAGCCTTTCTTTAAAGATTTGAGTTTTTTTATGGACAAAACTATTTATTCATAATCTTATTGCGTATGTACGGGTGTAAACCATTAATTCATCTTAATATTAGAATAACTTATAAAATGCGTTTTTCCGTAAAGTAATACTCCCACCATCCATGAAAGAATAGATTATGAATTCCTTTAACCCTCGATCCGTCGCATGGGGTCCAGGTTTTACAGAAATGCTAATTATGTACATTTTAAATGTTTCCACTGATTCCTCACTTTAGGTAGCTTCCTAAAAGGGACTATACTTGACGCTGGGCGCAGAGAAAGTTCAGTTTGCGCATGTGCAATGTGAGATACAGACTTGTGTTTCAGCGTGAGGCTAAAAAAAATCAAGCGTTTTTTCATTGTATTTTGTTGATTTTTTTTTGTTATATAAATAATAAGTCTGTATCAACCTCAATTGATAGAAATTGGTGACATTTTTTAAATTTTTTTCTATTAAAAAAATATGATTCGAAATTACCAAAAAATGTTCCTTGTTGATTTTTAACCTTAAAACCCTCCACACAGTATCTCCAAAGGGAAAATATTTTTCAGAGCCTGCTTTGTAGAGCGATTAAAAAAAACTGGTTTATTTTCGTTATTTGTTTTTGGGGTGTTATGCCGTGTTGCGCTACTTCTTTAGCCAACTTTCGGACAGAGTTGCAGTGACCATCTCATCTGCCGGATCTGATGATGATGGACACTGCAACGCTGTCCGAAACGTTGGCTAAAGAAGTAGCGCAACACGGCATAGCACCCCAAAAACAAATAACGAAAATAAACTAGTTTTTTTTAAACGTTGGCTAAAGAAGGAGGTAGCGCAACACGGCATAACACCCCAAAAATAAATAAATAAAAATACTTTTGGCTGTGAAAATCTAAAAACTTAGCTAAACTAGTTTATTTCTGTAAAATGAAAGACATAAGTAATTGTTTAAAATGTGACATAGGTACCTACATAGTGCATAAAAATGGAGAGGTATGATGAGATATAATGTTCGTTTGTGATAGTACTTATTTGTAATACATATAATAATTTTTTAGAACAGCAAGATGTACCTATATTTTTGTTAATTCCCGTAATTTTAGTTGCCGGAACAACTAGCATAGGTCCGTCTAGCAAGCCAGTCTGATGGCGAATGAGACAGGAAGAGGAAATACGTAAATTCTGAAGACAGAGCGAGTGCGATAATGTTAAAAGACATTGATATGAACAGACGTAAGCGACTATTTTGAATATATTTAATTAAAAACGACATGTTCAAAAAAGAGCAAAAATCTCGTGGGGGCTGTGTTAATTATCATTTAATTAAACATTGTGAATTTTTTCATACACATAACTTGTTAAAGTTATGATAAAAAGGCGTGAAAATAAAAATTTTCGGAGCATACTTTGCGATTTATTTCTATCGAGGGAATTTTATATAATTACCGTTTCGGCGTGGGGAATGTATAGATACTATCTTAAAGAATGACACAAATTTTTTTAAGAGCTCAAAAACTTCAAATGTTTAAGGGAGGTTTGCAAGAAATCGGTAGAAATTCGGAAAGCGGCCTCTTAAAAAAAACATAAAAATTTTGACACAGGTCCAACTTGTGCATATTTATATGCAGTTTTTGTATAATGGTTTCGAACATTGTAGGCATATTGGCTCTTTACAGCCTTCACAACTGTAAATCGTGTTTCTTTTTATCTTTGGTGTACATAGTTTACTTGCAGATGTACTAGGTTGATCGTTTTTTGACATTTAATCTAGAAAATAGAAAATTACCATTAGCTCAATTTATTAAAACGTGGACGCGCGGTCCCACAGACCGCAATCAAAATATAAAGCGAAATTACTTACGCAAAATACAGCCGGCCATAGTTAGGTTAAGCTCTTGCATTGAAAATAAATATCTAATTTTTAATATTTCTTTTTATTTCAAAGCAGTCATTATCACCTGATTGTAATGAGTTAAAATAACATATAAAATGTATGCTACAAAAACAATTTAATCATTTTTAT
Organism: Limnephilus lunatus; assembly: GCA_917563855.2. NCBI lineage: Eukaryota > Metazoa > Arthropoda > Insecta > Trichoptera > Limnephilidae > Limnephilus > Limnephilus lunatus. Next base: position 41,919,511 of record OU830594.1, read on the forward strand.
TTTTGGGGTCCTAAGCGACCCCACGTGACACCTCGCGTTACACAAAACACGCGACGAGCGGAGGGTTAAGTATCACCTTAAGAATATGTAAAAAAGGTTTATTACTTTGAGTGACTGATTCAAAACTCTTTTACCAAACAGAACAGAAATGCATGCACTAACGAAATGAACTTGTGTGGCCGCTTGTTACCCATCACTGCTCTAGGATGCCAAAAATAAAACACATTATTTATTGCAATTTATTTTTGGGGTTTATTTATTTATGTTACATCTGTGTCGCATCTACTCTGAAGATGGATACTGTAATGCTGTCCGAGGTGTTGGCTAATGAAGGAGGAAGAGCAACATGGCATAATATCCCAAAATTAAACCACGATAATACTTTTGGCCGTGAAAATCTCAAATCATAAAAAAAAAAATTAGGTATTGTTAATTCTTAGTGAAAAATCTAGAAAAAAGTCTAGGATTCTAATAAGATTGCTAACCATCATGCTTTGTTGAAAGTGCTATTTCAAAATCATGTAAAAACAGAATTTATTGTATTAGTACTTTAGAGTAAAATAATGAAAATAAAATAAATTTATGTTGAGTGAAATAATGAAAAAAATTCTAATTGAAACTTATGGCGATTGTCAAAAGAATTCATATTCTACTCTTTCACAGATGGCGCGCATATAATTATTTTACAGAAAAATGCTTTTTACAAATTATACAGGCATGGGCAACCTTTCCTGGGTCTGGGGCCAAATTATCATTCTGTCTTCGAGTCAAGGGCCGGAACAAATTATTAAACGTAGTAAATTAATATTAAATTAAATAAAACACATTGCTACTTCTCATATATTTTTTATTTATATAATGAATGACACAATATTAATATTATACACAGATTACAAAATTTTATGTGAAAAATCTCTCCCTGGAACTATTATTTTCTTTCTCTATTACTTTGCCGAGATGAATCAGGACCGGATGAAATAGTCCGGCTGGCCGGCGGTTGCCCATGTGTGCTTTAAAATATTAAGAAAAATTAATTGCTTGCGCCCGTACATAGGTATGCAATATGAATATGAATAAATAGTTTTGTCAATAAAAAACCTCAAATCTTTCAAGAAAGGCTAATAAATACAATATTGGATTGAATCACCGATGCAATATTGTATTTGTTAGCCTTCTTTGGAAGATTTGAGTTTTTTTATTGACAAAACTATTTATTCATATATATTATGTAGGTACGTCCACCACAGACACTGCAGCAACATAATGATGGATAATAAAGGTACAATATTTTAAAACTTAGGTTTATATATTGGATATCAGAACTAATTTATACACATACAAGGTGCGGCAAAACAAACAGTGCAGTTTTGAAAGGCCGGTACATCCCTTGTGGTGGGAGTAGAAACCTGGGAGTGGTTTCATTGTGTCCGGAGAGTCATGCCGTCTTTAGTCGTTGCCAGTTTTGGCTTAATATCGCCGTTTCTCATACATAAAGTAGCCTAATGTAGCAGAATTTCAGTTGCAGTAGCCTAAAGTAGCCCAAACGCCAAAATATCAAAATGAATAAAATAAAATGTAATTTTAATCAATATATTTATAAAATATTTATAATGTATTGATAAATAGGCCTAAGCTTAATATAAAACACCGTAATGTATCATAAAAGAAAGTAAAGTATAGCATTTTAAAAACAAAATTAAAAAATAAATATACAAAGATAAAGATGTTTCCGATTCGTCTTCTGCTAGCAAAAATAAGGCATCAACAAGACTTTCCGCCGTCGTCAGTAGTATTAGATATAGTTGCTGTGCTAGTGGGTACTGGCGGAACTGGCGCAAAATCCACCGGAGTTGCTTTTCTGCACGCTGGTAAAAAAATGTACATCTGTGTGTGGTTAGTTTGGTGACCGGCCAAATCAGAATGAAACTGTGGTATATGTCTATCGTTCGTTCGGAGACATTCGGGCGTAGCCGAATGCTGCCGAACTTACAGCCGCTGGGCGCTCGTGCCGGCGCCACTTGAATGCTGATTCACTTCTAAACTGAGAGCTCCCGGATAATTACACGTTACCAACAATCAGTAATTCCGCTGTAATCCAATTAAATAAATAATAATACAAGACGAACTTGCGTTGTAATTAACAATAGTATATTAAAGAATATTACAGAAACCAACTCAGAACCACCTCAGAAAGGTCATTAAGAGTGATGATCAATAAAAAAATGGTTAAATAGGTTAAGTTAGGATAGGGTTACCGACTATTTTAAAATTATTTTTTAAAGCTTTTAATGACCTCTCTGAGGTGGTTCTGAGTTGGTTTCATTCCGAGTTGGCATGGAACCAGTTTGGTCACCGGCCAACTCAGAATGAAACCAACTCAAAACCACCTCAGAAAGGTCTTTAAGAGTGATGATAAAAAATATTGCTTGGTTGAAAGTTTATTTACATTTGCGTGAAATATTGTTTTTTTTTCTTAATTATTTGCGATTCGGCTGATTTAAATAACTTGTCTCTGAAGTAGCCTAATTGGCGACCAGTCGCCTTTTAAATTTTTTCGTCGCCAATTCTCGTTCCGAGTAGCCTAAATGGCGAAAAATCACCTACGTTGGCAACACTGGTCGTTGCCATGGTTTGGTCCGGACAACACCGGGGCATTGCCATCCGCATGTATATTGAAAATGACCAAAAATGGCGAAGTGACGATGTCCACTTCCTTCTCTGTGGAGCGGTGAATAAACCAAATTCAGTACTGGACTGAAAATAACCCGAGGCAACTTCACGAGAGACTTCTTCTGTCCCCAAAAGTGACCGTGTGGTGTGCGATTTGCAATTTTGGGGTGATTTGCCCGTATTTTTTCGAGGGGAATGGATGAACCGTGACTGTCAACGCTCAACGTTATGTTTCCATGTTAGAAAAATTTTTTTGAACCTCAATTGGAAGAACTTATGGAGGAAACAGATCTGGGAGACATCTGGTTTCAACAGAACAATGCTACGACCCATACTGCTCGAGTTTTAATGACGAAACTGCGACAGATGTTCCCTGCGCGTCTCGCCTCTCTGAGGGGTGGCCCGCTCGCTCATCTGATTTAAGCATTTGCGACTTCTTCCTTTGGGGCTATCTGAAGGAAAACGTTTTCAAACATCGGCCTCACACCTTGGAAAAACTCAAGGATCGAATTCGGGAGGAAATCGCCACTATGCCCATTGAGATGTGCCAAAATGCAGTCGAAAACTTCAGAAATCGCCTTCATCAATGTATCGCTGCTGTGGGCCATGATCTTTCTGATGTCATCTTCAGGACTTGATGCATAAAACGGCATGATGTACCGAATAAAATAAAATAAACCCCATTTCTGTAAGTTTCGTCGTTTTTTTTTAATAGCCTTTCAAAACTACACTGTCTGATTTGCCGCACACTGTATATCAACAAGTAAAACAATATTAACACAATTTAAGCGGGAAGGGTAGTTCTACCATTTACGCCCGTTTTACTTGAATGCCTGGAAAGGTATAGTTGTCAAACATTTTTATATGAATATTGTACACTAATCCCAGCTATTTACGTATTAATGTATAAATATATATATGTATGTGATACAAGATGGGGATATTTATCTCTTTTTCTTTTGTGTGGAATAATATTTTATGAAAAGGAAACTTACGCCCTAGCACGGGAGATGTGCGAATTTGTCTTTTATTATATTGTATCAAAGTGAAAACCATTTTTTTTTGTAATAAAACACATACATTTTTTACACATAACAGACTAAACAATGAATGACACTAAAATATGGCCGAACACTGACTTTAACTTCTGGTAATGGAATCCAACTACAAAGAAGGTTATAAATTTGGAGAATACTTTTATAGTTGCGATGTGGCGAGTACTATAGAAAAAAATTCATTCTAATTACACATTTGGGAAGCGGGTATGGGTACCGCCGCATGGGGAACCATTTATTAGATAAGCTACAACAGGTCACCCCTAGTGGTTCACAATGTTTGATGACTTAGCAGGGGTACCCTGGTTCATGGGGTGAGGTTTGTCTGGGTCTTGGCGGCGGATGCGTCTGCCCACCAGCTGCAGGGCAGGCCGGATCGGGATAGAATGGCTGAGGGAGTCCCTTTGACTTCTCCAGTTGTAATCTCTCAGAACATTGCCCTGCACCACTGTGGGAGACCCCCAGATTCCAACCCACCTCTCATATCCTTTCCATCCCAGAACTTCCTCTCCTTCATTTTCTAAAAAGACTCTCCACACAGCAACCCCACAGACGACACAGGCCCTGAGGGGAATTATTTTCCTCAGGGCCTCCTGTGTGTATATAATGATTTTCAAAGATGTATCGATTCAAAACAAATTCTATTTTCTCCAAATGGTTCCTTGGTTTTGCTCGCCTGAAGTGTGTTAATAAGTTTGTAGGGTTTCCTTATTAAAAACAGGATGTTGTTTTAATGTGGAACAATAATAACACTAATAAAATCTAACCAATGTTTATGATTAGTAGAAGGAGATATGAAAGTTCAAAAGATTTTGTGGTTGCAGTAGGCAATATGTACTGAATAAATAAACCATTAGAAAAGTGGTCACGGGGTTTATGGCGTTCCCGAAATAAGGTAACTGTATCGAAATTCTGTCTTCAATAGATAATAAATATCACTGGCCTCATCTCTGCGGCATGAGAGTGGAAAATGGTGAAAGTGACAGTTTTCTTTCAAATCGGAATAGATCACACTTCTAGGAATTTTCTGTTCAGTGGAAATATATTTGCTATATATACTATATGTCATCAAATGAGAATTTCATATCTATTTGATTTCTTCTCATAAAGGATCAAGTCTAGTAATAATTGAAAATGTCAACTCTAAGTGATTGGGAAAGCAATCCCGCGATACAGAGGTTCCGGGAGTACCTCAGAATTCCATCTGTTCATCCAAATATTAACTATGGTTTGTAAAAGTGTTTTAAAATTATTTGTCTAAATCACCACAAATACTGAGAACATAAACCAAGAAAAATAATATTATGGAGACTGAACCTAACCATCTGTTTCCAAATGTTTAGACAATATGGTTGGTTAGAATATGAAAAAGTAAGAAATTCTACTGATTGTTATTTACAGATGATTGCATCACCTTTCTGAAAAAGCAGGCAGCGCAGCTTGAGTTGCCGTACAAGGTATATTCTCCTGTGGCTGGGAAACCTATCATCATTATAACATGGGAAGGAACAGATCCATCACTGCCATCCATACTTCTCAACTCTCATATGGATGTGGTTCCCGTTTACCAAGTGAGTTCGTAAAATACCATTCTTTCCTTATTAGTCTTATTATATGCACCAGTTCAGGGGTTCAGCAGTTCAGCAGTTCATCATTGGTATAGTTAAGCCGGCAGTGGTGGTTCTTCACAGCGGGACAGTGGCGACAGCACCAATCAGTTACATCCGAAACCTACAATAAATAACAGTCGACACTTTGTCTTCACCACAATTAATGAATTCTTTAAACATAAAAGCAATTAACACAAACATACAAAAATTCATCCTGGATGATTTTAACGCGACTTTGCAACCACCCAGGCTGACCAACGGATAGCCGACCAGTGCACGAACCATCAGAGTCCATTTCTCAGTGCGCAGAATCTACCGCGCACTTGGGGGACAATCCGAATTATCCCTTCAGGCATTTTGGTTCATTCTTTGGGTTTCTTTCTTGATCGTAGGCAATCCGAGAACCGCCCATGCGTACTCATAAGTGAATTTCAAATACCGTGGGGACAATCCAATGAATCCCCCTCATGACAAAATACTGAACCATTGGTTTGCGTAATTTCGAGCGGGAATCGCTTGCATTCAAATTAGGTTCGATAATAATCTAGAAAGACAAAGCTTTATTTTTCTTATACTATATATGAATTATGAATTGGTATATATCTACAGATATTTTATATTATTTTGTGTTTAATCCGATTACGTAGCATGATTTGACAATCAAAATTTTTGTTTGAGAAATTTTATAAATATTACATATATTATATTTTATAAAAAATGTCAAATCCCGCCATCAAAGAAGTGCTCGAGTTGCTGATGTAAGCCAGTATTATTCTTATTATTAACGATCATTATTGTTACGATTATAAGGAATAACATTATTGTTCCTTGTTTGGGTTCTATTTAACCATTAACTGTGCGTTAAGGTTAATTTAAAACAACTAATGAATTATTGATAATGATTTTAAGGAGAGCTGGACATACCCCCCTTTCAGCGCCCACTTGACTGGAGATGGAAAAATCTATGCCCGAGGAGCCCAGGATATGAAGAGTGTAGCCATGCAATACTTGGAGGCTGTCAGAAAGCTCAAAGCAAATGGAACTCGCTTGAAGAGGACTCTCCATATTAGTTTTGTTCCTGGTGAGTTATGGAAATATATACCTACATAATATTATATGTATTTCCCTGTGTAATATTCGGTTGCGACATATGTTACTTTTATTTTTAAAGTCAAACTCTACTTAAATTTATTAATGAATTTTTGTCTGAATTCTTGAAATTTATTTGATAAAGTAATACTTTACTGTGGGTAATGAATGGATGAGTTCAAAATGTGAGTCAGGTCTTATGTTAAGCGAAATCACTAATTTAATAAACCATAATTTAATATGGTTTATTATTAATTTCATAGTTTTTTTAATTCAAAATTGAATTGATACTTTTCAGAGGAAGAGAAAGGTGGGAAACAAGGTATGCAAGATTTTGTTCTGACGGATGATTTTCGAGCTCTGAATCTTGGCTTATCACTAGATGAAGGACTGCCAGGGCCTGGTCAGGAGTTTTTTGTCTTTAATGCGGAGAGAAGCATTTGGCGTGAGTGTTACATATTTTATATTATACTAGCCCAAGTCCCGGCTTTACACAAAGTTTTTCGAAAACCAATGAAGACGGTTACCTTCCTCTTGTTTTGAAGGTCGTGCATGCAAAATTTTATCAGTCTCAGAATATAACTGTAGATTTGTGTAGAAATTAAATGCACACCGCCCTCTACAGACACTCTTATTTATATAAATTGATAAGTCTTATATTTAAAGAATATCCCGAATTGACTTGTTATTTTCCTACTAACTGTTTAATTAAGCATTTTATTTACATATTTTAGATTTGGCGCTCACTTGTCCCGGACAAACCGGTCATGGTTCTGCTCTGCTGCCAAACACAGCGGGAGAAAAGGTTTTAACTTAATTTTTATACTCGAATAATTGTACACAAAAAGCAAAATGGCAATGGTCCATGTGCATTGTGCATTTCTAAATTAGCGATAATTTCCAAAAAGACTTGATTCTAAATCATATTCTCATGCAAGATTTTATTTTTGAGGGCCTTCTAAGTTTAGTGAGATAATTGCAAGATTTTTTTCATGTTTTTAAAATGCACCTAACAAAGAAATTATTATTAGAGATATTAAGAGGAACATTTGCACGGCCCGTTCCATATAAAACTTAATTTTGGATTTGAGGCCAAAATACCCAACCAAACTAAAAAAATATTTTTAAAAATCAAAATTTACATTTTGTAATACAATTGTTGGTAAAATGTTATTTATTGAAGGTAAGTTCACAGATCACATATAGTAAAAATAGTCACAATGTATCAAATCACAATAATAATTAACTGAGCAAGGGATAGGAGGGAACCTTGCTGATTAGTCTTTGGGAACAACAAAACTGACTCGTGCCGTTATGGTAACGGGCGGCGGCGACTGTGATCTGCTTAGAGGGTCGTACCATAGGACGAAGCGCAACTAAGGCAGCAGTCGGGGTCTGGTTGGTGCTCTGCTTATGGAAGTAGAATATTCCTTAGAGGGTCGTGCCAAAGGACGCGGCGCAACTAAGAGAGTGTACTAGCCAAGGGCGAGCTGCAGACGAACTGGTTGAATTAGGGCGCGCAGCTCTTTATATTGGCCATTCCTTGTGGCGGGGCATGGTTTATGGGGCGACTCGAGGGTAGGAAATGCGCAGAAGGCGTCTGCGCAGCCTGGTTCGCCTAGGTTTGTACGGGGGAAAGAGATGGTGTAGTGGCAAGCGTAAAAACGGTGCGCTACAATTTGTAATTAAATATCTGTTCTATTTTAGGTATTTTTGTTTAAAATTATGATACATAGGTAATTAAAGAATTAATTTTTGCTTCATTTTGGAAGCAACTTGGAATTTTTTTGTGAGATATTAATAATAATTATTAACAAAAATATCCTGCCTCATTTTCTGTGTGTGTGTGTGTGTTTTTTTTTGTAAATAGGTAATTTGTAATTTAAATTTACACCCATAAAAATGATTTATTTTATTAAATTTTATTTTATATTTTATTATATTTTTATAACAAAAGTAGATTTTTTTAAGTGTGCTTTCATTTACTTACAAATAAAATTGCCAAAGTTGCCTCTAAAATCATGAAATAATAAAAAAATTATTGGCCTATATTTTATAATTTAAACCAAAAATTAATAAAATAACTCACATCCGCATTAGATATTTGATATAACTTTTGATTACAAAAAATATTTTTCAGTTTGGTTGGGTATTTTGACCTCAAATCCAAAATTAAGATTTGTATGAAACGGGCCACGAAAACTTTCCTCCCAAGTTGGAAGAAATAAGCACTTTCAAAAACAATTAATACAAATGTTATATGAATGAGTTACGCCATTTTTTCCCATAAAAATGCCATCTTCAGGAGTCAAGTTTAAATTTACATCTAAATTAAAATAATGTAAAGTATTCAATAAAAAAAGCTAAATGAGCTCTAAATTCAGTGTTGTCCATAGAAATGAGAAACAATAGACGAGAAGATAAGAGTGAGGCTATTAAGACTTCGAAAATAAATTCTGCTTATGAATTACTAGCCCGTTTTATATAGAGGTAATAAACATTATCACAAATTCCAAAACCAGCAAAAAAATACCGCTAGTTTCCAAAATCGAATATTTTGTTATAGTATTTAGATTAGACACTTTTACAAATGAGTCATAATTTACTTACCATCATAACAAACACGTGCACGCTGAGTGAACGTCCATGATACATATATTTAGTTTTGCCACAAAAAGCTCCTATCATAAAAATAACACAATCATCTCTTTTAATTTTAATTATTTCACACATAAATAATTTAATAAATTATTATAAGCAATAATTTTAAGCCTGAAACACTCATCTATATTGAAAAAATCTTCCGAGAAAAGATACTGGCCGCCAACGGGACTCGAACCCGTGTCCCACTGATTGCCGGTCAGGAGCTCTACCACTGAGCTATGGCGGCTTATCTAAAACCCGCCAAATAATTCAATATATACTAGTGCTTCATTCAACAATTACTGCTTATTACATTTTTTCCCTGAAAACAACCAACTTTATTTTTTGTGATTATTGAATTATTGCTTAGGGGTCGTCCATTAATCTAGGCTAACTCCCCCCCCCCCCAAAATCACGCGTATTTTTTTTAGTACAAAGTATAGGACGTTCACCTTTAGAAATCGTGCGTTCAATGAAAAATAAATACACGTGATATCTCCTTTTACCCCCCCCCCCCCCCCTCGTGATGTTTTGTGATTTTTTTCGACCCCCCCCCCCCTTTCGAGCCTCACGTGATTAATGGACGACCCCTTATAATAATTGTTACCCTTTGTGCTATGCATAAAAATCTTGTCTTAAACGTTAGTTTATAAATTAAAAATATTAATCAGCAGGTACATTATTATTTGCACCTAGGTGTAGTAGATATTCTCAGTATCACCCTGGTTGCTTGAAATGGCTTTAGTCGTGTTTAGTGACCGGATCTGTTTAGCCAGCTACTTGTCATTACTACCTCCAGTCACACAACATAGCCGGGAGTGGGGATGCCGTAGTCTGCAACCTTTTAAATGTAATTTTTTTGTGTGAATTAGTTCACACGCAATTTAAATTTTTAAATATACATAAACACATAAGTGCTTAGCCATAATTTTATCCAAGAATAAATTGTTAAGTATTTTTGAACAGGCTTTTCAAAAAAGTTATATTTCTTGGGTACAATAATTTTACGCTGAATAAATAAATAATTGAAATTAACAAATAGATCAGGTGTAATGAAAATATTTGTTTCATACTTTTAGATGCGAATAATAATTGACAGATTTATGGATTACCGTGCAAGCCAGAAGCAAATACTGAATGACAACCCTTCCTTAATTGTTTCAGACGTTACAACTGTAAATCTGACCAAACTTTCTGTAAGTATTACTTTCATTTCCTTGATGTGCATCCATAATATACATAATATGAGTTGTATAATTTAAAAGTATACATATATACATGGTGTTAGGGACGTACTTGACTTACATACTTTAACAAGTGTTTCTGACATTATTTGGAGTAAAAAATGTAAATAAAATTTTGGTCTCAGGTGACAATTTTAGGGGTTTTTTTTTCAACTAAATCATAAAAAGATTAATAGGTGATGACATGTGGAGGAAATATTTATAAAAACATCAAAAAAGTCAATGGAGACTAGAATTTAATTAACATTTTTTACTCAAAATTATGTCAGGAGTCACTGGTTAAAGTAAGTCAAGTACGTTCCTTAACATCCTGTGTTTATAACATATATGTTTTTTTTATAATTTCATTATATTTACATCTTTTTGTTGGTTTATTGTAATTATCTTACACTGACCATTGGGGATTCTTCACAAGGGGACAGTGGGAACAGTCCCCACCAGTAATACCAGTAGTACCTACTAAAAGAAATAACCGTCTTACCAAAATGAATGAATTCTTTAAATATAAAAGCAATTACCGTTTGCAGAAATAAAATACAAAAAATATTCCGGAACCTTTTAAAGTGATTCGGTGACCGCTCAGATTGACCAGCAGACAGCCGACCAGCGCACAAAACATCAGAGTACTTTTCTCAGTGCGCAGAACCTACCGTGCACTTGGGGACAATCCGAGTTGTCCCGTTAAACATTTTGGTTAATTCTTTGCGTTTCTTTGTCGATCGTAGACAATCCGAGAACGGCGCATGCGCACTTTAATGTGAATTTCAAATACCGTGGGGACAGTTCATTGAATCCCCTTGTAACAAAATACTGAACAGTTTGATATGGTTCAAGAATGTTCCATAGTTTAGGGCGGGATTCGCTCGCGTTCAATTTTTATTGTACTGTGTTTCTAAAGGCATTTTAAATTATTTTATATTTGGACGTATGATTAGTATGATTCGATCATGAAAATTTTTGTTTAATCAATTTTATATTATATTCTCCGCGTAGTGAGATTATGGTACAGTAGTTCAAGTAAAAAAAGTCAGTATCCACCATCAAAGAAGTACTGATTAATTTCCTGGAATATTTAAAAAATAAAATTATTTTATTTGTTCATATGAAGCAGTTACTTTGTGATGTGACATTATAATTTAAAATAAAACAATAACTTTGTAAACACCACCTTTATTTTTTATACTTTATGCCGACCGGGTTTCGCTACAACCGTAGCTTCTTCAGGGCAGTACAATCTCTACTAAAATTAATTTACATGTGTGTTTATAACTAATACATGATTTAACCAAATGGGCTGGACTCCTCAAGTAACGGAGGAAGTAGGTATAGGTGTAGATGGAGAATTGGGAAGGGAACGGGCGTGTTCTTTGTCAATAGGGAACAATCTTAGTATGGGACTTTTATTTAAATTTAGTTGGTTATTAACTACCTTACTGTTAGTGTTTATGGCTTTCCTTAGTTCAAGTGCTTCTAGATTGTCTAGCCTAATACCGATGTTGTTTTTATGAATTAGTGTGGCGCCTGTATTTTTGTCAAATTTATGGTCTTTTTCGATCAAGTGGTTTGCAAATTCCGAAAATCCAGAGCTGTGTAAACATCTAAGGTGTTCTTTGACACGGGTATTTATATTGCGTGCTGTTTTACCTATATAAAAAAAGGGACAGTCGCTGCATTGAAGTGAATAAATTCCCGAGTGAGATAGACTATTATCTTTGTCCTTGCCGTTCATTAAATGCTTACCTATACTATTATTAGTGTAAAATGCTGGTTTGATATCTGATGGGAGGTTTTTAACGCTGTTTTTAGAGAAATTATTTATGTACAAGATTCTACGATAATAAGATAAATTTGACAAAAATACAGGCGCCACACTAATTCATAAAAACAACATCGGTATTAGGCTAGACAATCTAGAAGCACTTGAACTAAGGAAAGCCATAAACACTAACAGTAAGGTAGTTAATAACCAACTAAATTTAAATAAAAGTCCCATACTAAGATTGTTCCCTATTGACAAAGAACACGCCCGTTCCCTTCCCAATTCTCCATCTACACCTATACCTACTTCCTCCGTTACTTGAGGAGTCCAGCCCATTTGGTTAAATCATGTATTAGTTATAAACACACATGTAAATTAATTTTAGTAGAGATTGTACTGCCCTGAAGAAGCTACGGTTGTAGCGAAACCCGGTCGGCATAAAGTATAAAAAATAAAGGTGGTGTTTACAAAGTTATTGTTTTATTTTAAAAAAATTATTTTAAATATGTTTTTAGGGAGGAGTTCAGGCTAATGTGGTTCCAGAATCACTCACTGTGATGTTTGATATCAGATTAGCTGTGGATGTTGACCATACTGAGTTTGAGAATATGGTCAGTATACAATATCTTATGTTGATGTAATCTTTAATTGGCATCATTATACTTGATAAAATTTTATCACGTCGATACATTATTTTTGTTTTTCTAAAATCATTTCTTCTTTTTTATATTGTAAATTGAAAACAGTATAATAATAATTATACAAATATAAATAAATAACTTGTGCGAAATTCTACATAAACTTCATCACAATGTAATTGGTTTGTTTTGGTCAATAGTATTATTTACACATGCATAAAAATATCATTCAATTCGCTTTAAAAAATTACAGATCAAAGGTTGGTGCACAGAAGCGGGTGAAGGAATAACACTTGAATATGAACAGAAAGATCCCAAAAATGGAGTAACCAGACTTGACGACTCTAACCCTTTCTGGGTTGCATTTAAAAAAGCTGCTGATGATTTGTAAGTTTTATTTTAAATTCTTCATAAATCTTGATAAGGGTAAACATAAAATAATATTTTATAATCTGCCCATTCATAAATAATGTTAATTTAATTATTTAAGGAAAAAACACATTTTGCAAGTTATGCCTTAAAATATTAAGGTGAATAATAAATTGTTTGTTTCCGCCTGTACATACACAATATGAATAAACATAAATAGTTTTGTCTGAATAAAAACTCAATTGTTTCAGGAAAGGCATACAAATACACTATTGGATTGAATCATCAATACCATACCTATTGTATTTGAATGCATTTCTTGAAAGAATTGAGTTTTTATATGGACAAAACTATTTATCCATATTCTTATTGCGTATATACAGGCGCAAACAAACAATTCCTCTTAATATTAAAGCATAACTCGCAAAAGTGTATTTCCACAAAATAATTAAATTAGCGCCATCTACAAACGAGCACATCATTATAAATTTAAAGTTTACCGTCAACACTGCTTTTAAAACATTAATCAGTTTACTCAAGCAAATAATTTTATAGATTAACAACTATTTTGTTTGATGAAGTTTACTTAAATGTTTTTATGTTCTCAGGAATATTAAACTGAAAAATTTTGTATTCCCTGGAGGCACTGATAGCCGTTTCATTCGCCTAGTTGGGATCCCTGCCATAGGATTCACCCCCATGAACCACACCCTCCCCCTTCTGCACAGTGACAATGAGAATATTCATGCTGACATATTCCAGAAAGGAATCGATATTTACGAAAAGATTATTCCTGCAGTTGCTAATGCTTAACAAAACTATGTAATTCTTAAAATAAACTTGATTTAACAATATCTGAATATTTGAAGTTGATAAATAAATAAATGAATGCATAATTTTCACATTAGCCTTTACTTATTTGGATATCAAGCAAGTTCAACTGCTTAAAAGTTGATCCCTTACATAGAGTAAAAAATATCATGAGAAGTGCCTTGTGGGCGTGTTTTGTGATTCAATTATAGGACTAAGCTCGGCCTATATTTCTATTAAAAACCGTGTTTCACTACGATTACGAAAGAATGGGATAGTGGTGTACAATTTCAGGCAAAGTTTAAGAGAGACAAACCGCATCCTAAATGGTCTAGAACTAAAAGGTACTAAGTCAGTGGCACATTTTTTCCATTCAAATTTGCACAGAAGGCACTTCTGGTGTTATATTCTTTATTCTATGACAACAAATATGAAATAAAATAAGTCATCAAATAAAATAAGATCTAAAATAACACACAAAATGTAAATATAAATTGCCCCGCTACCCTTCGGCCAACTTTGTAGTTCTTGGGGACTTCAATGTTCATAACGAACCATGTTGAAGTTCTCAGAATCAACAGACTCGTCTGGACGACAGGCGGAATCCTTTGCCGTTTGCCACAGATTGGAGCAAATGGTTCAGGATGTCCAGAATAACCGCTCCAATCTGTTAGACCTATTTTTAATCACTGTGCCCCATGGTTACAAGATTGAAGTTACAGAGCCTTTAGGATCGTCCGATCACTGCTTGGTGACGACATCAACCCCGTTAACTGAAGAGAAAAGTGTGGCACTATAGGTCGGCACTATATGGTTCAGTCTGTGGGCCCATATCAATGTTTTCCCGTGGCCAGTTGGCTGTCTTCGAACTTCAGATCCCTCACGATGTGCCCAGGAAATTGGTGAAGTCATCACATCGGCGATGGACGGCTTCTTTCAATCCACTGTTAAGGAAACTGGTGTGAGCTCAAAGACATGGTTCAGTTGACAATGCTCCGAAGCACAACTTAACGATCCTCTAACACATAGGTTCTCAACGTGGGCGATAACGCCCCCTTGGGGGCGTTTCAGACCTTCAGGGGGGCGGTAGAAGACCAAGAAAAAATTGGGGGGCGTTTCAGACTTTCAGGGAGGTGGTAGGAGACCCAGAAAAACCTATCCCACCCCATCAGTGCTCCAGATAGTTCGCCGGCAGGACGTACGTCTTTTTCACCGCGCGCGTAATTTTAAAATTATTAAAATCATTTACAAGTTTATCCTAATGGATATTAACGAGGAAACGAGTGCGCTTCTTTTGCTAACGACAGGCGGTGGTGGTCGCAAGTACCCGAAGTGGTCCCCGAGAGAAGTCATCTCAAATATAGATATCAAACATGGAAACATGCCCTCACAAGCGTTGGAAAGCTGAAGGCCTTCAGAATGAATACGTTCTGTTAAGTTTTTAACGTTAGTTAAGCGCGAGGTTCGAGTGGCCTATCGAGCTTACGTGTCTGAAATCGAGGAAAACATCACGCATGATCCCAAGATGTTTTAGCACTATATAAAATCCCTTCGGAAGGATGGTGGTCTTGAATACACCATGATGAAAGGTAATCAGGAATTTCGTGACTTGTGTATGGCTAACGCATTTGCTGATCGTTTTCAAACGGTCTACGATAAAGACTCTCCACTTCTAGACATTAATAATGCGGTCATATTTAATACCAGAGGAGCTTCAAACGTCGATTTTGATATATTAACGGAATCTGACGTTATGAGTGCCATAAGTCTCATGAAGAACTCACACTTCATCGGACTAAACTTCGTTCCCGTATTTTTTTATTGGAGGGTTCGCCGAGTTCCTAAAAACGCCATTATGTCTTATCTTTAACTTAACTATCTATTAGTACTTCCACTTTTCCTGAAGTATGGAAAACTTCCAAAATATGTCCTATTTTTAAGAAAGGTTCGAAAAAGTTAATCAAAAATTATAGACCAGTTGCCATACTATCAGCTCCTGCTATAAACTATTTGAAAAATGAATTCATAAATTCCTTACGCCTCAGACATTTTCCCCGGAACAGCATAGTTTCAGGAAAGGAAGATCCACTGAAACCAATCTGAAGGTTTTTACCGACTATGTTGCTAGGTCCCTAGACAGTGGATACCAAGTAGACTGTTAGTATAACGACTTCTCCAAAGCCTTTGATTCTGTGAATCACGATTAGTTATAAAATTCATTAGTCATAAAACTTGCCCAGATGGGTTTTTCCCTTCGGATGTTAAAGTTTTTTAAAAGTTACCTGAAGAACAGAAAACAATTCGTCACACACGGAATTTTCCAATCTGCTGAATTTCTTGTTTTTTCTGGGGTTCCCCAAGGATCAATCCTGGGCCTCTTCTCTTTTCCATTTCCATTAACGACATTGTTGGAGTCATCCGTTTTTCTCGCTTTTTGCTGTTCGCTGACGATCAAAAATTATATCTTCTAATGAGAAATATTGAGGACTGCCTGCGCCTTCAAGCTGATGTTGATAATATTTCAGAATGGAGTCAATGAAACCAGTTTCATTCAATGTCTTGAAATCGTAGTTCTGACTTTTACCAGAGCATTTAGTCTGTGTACTATAATGTATCTGTGGGCCCTGTACAGTTCGCCCAGTTTCTGAGAGGCTAACTTAACTCTGGTTTCGATGGAGCCCCCATACCTGAGCTGGTCACTTAGAGTTACACCAAGCATATCAATGGAGGTCCTGTTCGGAAGAATGCTTCCATTGAAGGAGACTAGATTATCATTTCGACCCTTTTAGGCGTTATCAAACATGATTGGGTCTTTGAAACATTAAATTCGACGAGGTTATTCTTACCCCAAGAGAAAACACTCTCGAGGTAACCGTCCATTCTTTGCTTCAAAGCCCTCCGAGCTATTAGGGATTTGTGTGCTCTTTGGAGGTTTGTCAAACAAAAAGCTATCACGGACTGCACTGTCATCCGCGTAACAATGAATCGGTGCACATGACAAGAGGTCGTTGATGTGCAACAGAAACAAAGTCGGAGACAGGACCGATCCCTGTGGGACGCCAGCATTTATCGAATGCGAGAAAGAGGTGAAACCGTCAGCAACCGCCTGAATCGACCTCCCCCTCAAAAAGTCGGCAATCCACGCACACAAGGATGCGGGAAGTCCGTAAGAACGCAGTTTGTTGCAAGCGCTCGATGCCAAACCCGTTTAAAGGCTTTGGAAATGTCCAGTTTGGGTCTCACCAAAACGTTCCAGGCACCGTCCCCAAACACATATGCGTCACATAAGCGAAAAGATAACCGCACGAGCGGTTCCGCCGTTATCCGTATTGACGGTCGTTAATAATTTTGTTCTTCTCAAGGTATGTGAGCAGTTTGTATCACACGTTCCATAACTTTTCACAGAACAGATGTGATCGCTATGGGGCGGTAATTGGCTGGGTTGGAGCGGTCACCCTTTTTTGGAATGGGGTGAATGATCGCTTTTTTCCAACCAGAGGGCACAGAGCCAGACTTCAGGGACATTTTGAAAAGCTTCGTCAAAATTGGAGCTATTCTACAGCGCACCTCTGCAAAACCAGGGCTACCATTATGATTTACCATTATGTCAGGCCCGCTAGCTTTTTTAACATCAAGCCCTTGTAAGACTTGGAGTACATCCCGATGCCGGATCCTCAGCTTTTTCATATGAAAACGGCAATGAAGAAAAGACGGTGGGGTAGCACCTTGATCATCGAGGGTCGAGTTTTCCGCGAACATTTTGCCTAATAAGTTAGCCTTTTGGGCGGCGGTATTTGCTAGAGAACTGTCAGGTCTGGTAAGAGGTGGCAGACTGGGTTTGCAGAAATTGCGACATATTGAGCCACATTAAAGAACGAAATGTTTTTTTTTTTTTTTAATTACACATAACAGAAAAGAAGGAAATTAATTGAACAACTTGATGATCTTCTTACATTCCTTTGCCATTTCGCTATATACTATTCTGTCTTCGGACGTTTGAGATGTGTTGTAGGCTGCTTCGGAGCATTGTCGATTGAATCACGGCTTTTGAGCCCACACCAGTTTCTTTAACAGTGGATTGGATGAAGCCATCCATCGCGGATGTGATGACTTCACCAATTTCCTGGGCACATCTTGAGGGATCCGAAGTCCGAAAACAGACAGCTGACCACGGGAAAGTATTGAAATGAGCCCGCAGACCAAACCAATCTGCTGATCTATAGTGCCACACTTTTCTCTTCAGCCGCTCGGAAAGATGTTACATATTTATGTTTTTTGGTGAATTCATAAGTGAGTTAAGTTTTTTGTTTTGAAGAGGAGAAAGAAAGATCTGGAAAGGAAAAGGTGTAAGGGGTGGGTAGGAAGCTGTGGGAAGAGTGTAGGAAGAGTGTCCAGGAGTGACGAACGTATGAATCCAACCCACCCACTGCGGTGCAAGGCGATGGGCTAGGAGAGTCCGGCTGGAGAGGTCGCCCAATGCGCCCCAAACGCAACTGCTGGGTCCCCTCCGGTCACAAACCGGCACAACAGCAGCGGCGGGGTTTTTGTACTCGTTGATGGGGCAGCCCACCCTCAGTCATGAGCCTGAGGGTCGGGCCCCTGTACTACCGAGCGGCCCGGACAACGATAACCGGTTGTTAAGGGTCTCCCTCAACCAGCATCTCCCAATCCGGCCTGCCACGCAGAAGGTGGGCCGCACGTCACGCATGGCGGGTGCGTCCGCGGTGGGCGGGACGCATCCGCCATCAAGACCCAGAAAAACATTACCCCTTGAACCCGGGCACCCCTGCTAAGTCATCAACCAAGTGAACCACTTGGGGTGACCGGTGGCAGAGGTGTTGGTCATCAAATAAATGGTTCCCAGGGCGGCGGTACCCATACCCGCCTACCTAATTAAGAATACATAGAGATATACTATAGAGGCGCTATCCCGTACATAATTCTCCGAGATTCGTGTTCAAATCATGCATGAACAGGCCTTCGGGAAAGTGAATTCTAACTGAAGCCACCGCGTCGAAAGGCTCGGCTGTCAGACCTTCCTTTCCTTTTACTCAAGCCCATGGTTTCATCCTTTCCCATCCTACTTTGAAATGTCACACGCCAGCCATGGTCGACGGTTGTTGTTGTTGTACTAATAGAGAAAAGGAGGTACTAAGCTACGATTCCGTTGAACCAATTTATTCGCTAAATGTTTCATCTATGTATAAATATATATCAATGACAGAATAGCATAACAAAGCGCTTCGATTAATTTGGTACGTTTTAGAGAATTCGTTTGGCTTGAATAGTGGATGCCGATTGATACATTAAATATCTTTCGAATATCTACGAGTATTTAATTAATTTAATTATAGAACTGTAATAATTGATGTGAAGTATAAAGGACTTATAAAGCTAATTTGACATACTATTTTTGTCAGTAATCGCATCTTGTTCGTGGGTTAGTCTGTAGGTATTTATATTTGATATTAGGTAGGTATATGCTTCAGCATCCCTTATACAAAAAGTCACCGACCGCCACTGGAACCTATATCACTGATTCTATTGATATTATGAAAAAAAAATCTTTATTATGGATTTTATCAATGTTAACAAAGAAGTTTGTAAATATTGACAAATAATACATTCTTTATTTTTAAAATTCCTTTGCACAACGGTTACCCGCCTGCAATCCTCAGGGTTGCACTGTAATAAGAACAGGATGTTGTTTCCGTGGTTATTGGTTTAACAGTTCTATGATGTTATTAAATTACAATCTAACCATTGATTAGAATGATAAAGTTTCTAATGTACAGAGATAGTGAATTTAAAAATATTGTGTGGTAGCGCGGTAAATAATATTTGCTATAAATATTCGATTAAAATGTGAAATACTCTTATAAATCATTACATCACATACAGGACCAAGTAATAGTTGAAAATGTCAACTCTAAGTGATTGGGAAAGCAATCCAGCAATACAGAGGTTCCGGGAATACCTCAGAATTCCATCTGTTCATCCGGATATTAACTATGGTTTGTAAAAAAGTTTTTACTAAATTGAATGTACCATCTCAAACGCATATCCACTCAGAATATGAACTAAACAGAAGCGTAGCAAGGGGTAGGGTGGCGGGGGCGGCCTGCACCGGGTGCCACTCGATGGGGGGTGAAACCCGATCGAATATTGCAAGAAAAATATTTTACACAAGAACATTGTCTGTTATTTATATTTTTGTAGCTCCATGGCTCGGTGGGTCGGAGATTCTCCAAAAATTCTGTTGTTTTATTTTCGTTTCGATTCCCTAAAATATTCCTTGCTTGTCACCTGTATCATTCTCATTATTGTAATTGACGTGAACTTGTTAAGCGAAGTTACCTTTGATTGACGTGAATTAGTGAAAAAGTTTATTTAAATTTTTTTATTATAATCTTTATTATTTATTAAGTTACATAGGTGATTGTGCTGTGCCTGTCTCACTAGGAATTCCAGTGTTGAGAGCAGGCGCATTTTAGCATAAATAGTTTAACACAAAAATAAGGATAACAACAAAAATGTTATTTACATTTAAAGCAAAAGTACAAGGACAATCAGCATCGTACCAATTGGAAAGCATGCATTAGGAGGTTCTAAAAATATTGTTAATATAAGATCTGTCTTTGCTAGTGATCCAAGACTTGGTTTCTGATTTATATTTTACGTAATTAGTGTGCTGTCTAATGGTCAGTGGAAATGTATTATTTTGTTCTTTGACCAAACGCTGTTTTGGCGAAAGGGATAAGTAAGAGATTTTGCCCTTTGGTTCTCGTATCACAAACAGTTTGGATATTGTCAATAACATTTCTATGTTTGAATTGATAAGTTAGTATATTTTTGGCATAAAGTTGCCTAATGTCCAAAACTTCCATTCTCCAAGATTTCATCCGAACTGCTTGTGATCGGTTGTTTTAGAATAACCTTTATAATTAGTTTCTGGGCTTTATAGATCGGATCAATGGCAGCAGCGTTTGCTCCTCCCCAGGTTATGATACCGTACTCGATTAGAGATTGACATAGTGCATAGTAAATTGTTTTGAGTTGGTTCAAGTTAAGAAAGTTGAAGTTTGTTTGCTGTAGTGATAATATGTTCTTTCCACTTTAAATTACTGTTAAAAATAATACCCAAGTATTTGATTTTTGTAACACATTCTAGATAAGGGTTTTATTCTATTTATTATTGTTTTTAAAAGTGTTGAAAGACATCCCTTTTTGTAGCAATAACGTGATTGTACTTTATGAACTCACTTAACCGTAAGCTTTTTTTTTAAACATCTTTCAAAAAACGAGATAAGTGAATTGGATAGTAAATTTTTTTGTGTATTAAAGGATAAAAGCAAAACCTGAATACAATTATAGCAGAATCGACCGATAACTGACTAAAAGAAAATGATCAATCATCAATCAAAGTGACATATTTCAAAGCCCATTATCCTGTAAAATTTCTATTATGTAGGTACTCTGAAATCCAAAGCAGTCGCCTACCCCAAAACTTAGAAGCATGTTGCGGAAACGAGCGACAGTAAAAATACAAAGTAATGCTGTCCCTAGTTTTTAACTTTCTTCCTGTATGGTTTTTACAAAAATTCATGTTAAATAACATAATTAAATGGTCCCACAACAATGGCATTATTATTAACGCAAAAAAACCAAATATATGCTTATACACCCACCATATGCAAATTGTCAGGAAAAGGAATTGCATATAAAAAGTCATTCATATGATTGTTTGCACACAAAAAACCAATTCCAGCAGTGTAATTGCCCGAATATAGAAAAAGTGTACCAATATACATACCTTGGTCTTACAATAGATGTCAACTTTAACTGGTCAAATCATATTGAAAATGTATGTAATAGATTAAGATCCATATTAGGAAAATTTTACCACCTAAAAAATTTTGTTAATAATAAAATATTATACTGTATATACAACGCATTAGCAGAATCAATTATAGGATACTGAATAAATAGTTACGGATTAACGTATAAAACATACTTAAATAAAATAGAACAATTACAAATCCGTTTCCTAAAATTGATATCAGGCAAAAAAAAAGTCCAGTTATGTGAAGGCGGTTATAAAAAAATGTTCTCCTTGTGTAATGTCCTCTCTATACACAGTAAGGTAAATTACCAATTAACGCTAGATGAATTCTGGAATACAGAAATCAAAAAACCTGTAAACCACAACTACCCTACTAGGCATAGAGAAGCACAAATGTTTATTATCAATAAATCTCAAAATGTATACAAAAAGTCATAAAATTCCGGAAATATTTAACGCATTACCTGAAAATATCAAAAATGAGACATCTTATTCAAAAATCCAAACAAAAATTAAATCTTTCTACCTCCGAAGAACATGAAATCAAATAATATAGTTCCTTTCTATTTTTTTTCTCACCTGTAGTGTGTAAAATATTTTTACTAGAACGCAATTCATAAACATTATAATAATTAGTTTGTTGTAATAATTAGTATTTTAATATTAAGTATTATATTTAGTATTTACTATGTAAAACTGAAAAGTATACTTTATTAAATAATTAGAAAAAAAATGAGAGATTTCTTACAATCAAACCGATTGATCAGTTTCGTAAGATTTGTAAAATAAAATATTGTAAAATTAAAACTGAATAAACATATTAAAAACTAAATCTCCCGCTAGGTGGCGTCGAGACTAATTATGTCTGCATTTATTGCTGAAATACTTTAACTTGTCAAATATTAATTATTATTTTTAATTGATAAATTAACGTTTAAACAAGATTTTGTCTATAATGCATTCACTTAACATGCCTCGTACTGAACACGGGTTTGGGAAGGTAATTGGCGATACAAACCCGTGCACAGTACGATGCCGCTTGCCTTTTATCGGACACGGGTTTGGAGAAAAAATGGCATTACAAATCCGTGTTGATTTCGAGGCATGGTTGCCTCGTATTGAACACGGAAAAGGAAATACGCCTCCCCACCTCACACGCCATGAAGCTGGTGGGCAGACGCATCCGTTGCCAAACCTGAAGACACCTCACATGATGAACCCAGGCACCCCTGCTATCACATAACGCAAGGTACCGCTTAGGGTGACTCAGAGGTATTGGTTACCCAATAAATGGTTCCGATACCCGCCTCCCAAATTGACTTAGCTTAGTAAACCACGCCAATTGAGTTGGTTAGACATGTTGTGCCCAGTTGCCATAGTGCCACCCTCTTTCCCTTCTTTCTCCATGGTTTGATTAGAATGCAGTAAGTACAAAAATAATAATTGAGCAAAAAGAAATTGAACTGAGATTTATTTATTTTCAGATGATTGCATCACCTTTCTGAAAAAGCAAGCAGAGCAGCTAGAGTTGCCCTACAAGGTGTATTCTCCTGCACCTGGAAAACCTATACTGATAATAACATGGGAAGGAATAAATCCAGAAATGCCATCTATACTTCTCAACTCCCATATGGATGTAGTTCCTGTTTATCCAGTGAGTTCATAAAGTACAATCACATTATTGTTACAAAAAAGGATTCTGCTACTTCTTTTCGATACCTTTGATTCAGCAACTACTATTGGTTGGGTCCCATTAACTGTTAATAATAATGATTTTCAGGATAGTTGGAAATACCCCGCTTTCAGTGCCCATTTGGCTGAAGATGGAAAAATCTATGCCCGAGGAGCTCAGGATATGAAGAATGTGGGAATGCAATATTTGGAGGCTGTCAGAAATCTCAAAGCAAACGGAAGTCTCTTAAAGAGAACCATCCATATTTGTTTTGTTCCCGGTGAGTTAGGGAATCCAAATAAGCTGATTTTCTTCTCCCTTACCTATATATATATAAATGTTGAGTGAAACAGGCAAGATTCTGGATCCGGAAAGCAGAATCTTAGAATAGAGATCGTAAAAATCTTTGTCATGCCATGTGGTGGTATTTTACAGACGATTAACAAGTCGCTTTTCTCAAGAGCATAATTTGTGTATGTGTGATGACGTACATTCAGAGGTACAGTGACAAACCCTTAATTTAAATAATTTTCAATATTGGAGTCTTTTGGAAGAGGAAGAAGTTGGCTGCTGCACTACACTTTCAAGGTAAAATACAACACCTGCTTGCTGTCAGCGATCCTGACATATGTGTTGTTACCATTTCTTCCAGCGATAGATTGATAATATAATCTGTAATAAGCTAAGAAAAATTATTAGAGCTAGATAGCAGGCTTATTATTTCCCCAAGAGGCAGGATCAACCTACCAAAGATCAACTACACCCTTTCCACTCCAAGCCTTTTTTGTTTTTATTCCACCAGCTCCATGCTAAAATTGAATTTTAAGTTTTGGTTTTTTTTGTAAATAAAATTGATATTATGAAATAATTGAAAACATTTAAGAGCTGTAGTCCAAAATGATGATTCGTTTTTATTTAGTTTTACTTTTTCGGCTTTTGGCCTTTTCGACACAACTCACTTTATTTTTTTAGAAACGGGATCGAGGATTATTTCACTAATACACAATCCAGCTGTAGAAAATAGATATCAGAAATAATCCATTCAACGAGTATTTGGATGAAAACAAACACTTTAATGCACAGTTGATAAGATGTTGACGACGGCATGGTGCGATAATTACATACTAGTTTCTACTAAAACTACTAGTTTACTAGTTAAAAAATTCTCTTATCTTAAAATTGTCTGCAAAAAGAAGTATTACATCACATCGAGTGTCACTCGACATTGGAGCTGGTGGAACAACATCAAAGTCGAGTGACACTCGACATTGGAGTAGAAAGGGTTAAACCACCTTTCTCTGAAATAGACATTTTTCAGTTACTCTTCAGTGACTTCAAAGATTGCAATAAATAATAATTTTTTTAACACAAGGCTGCATCTCAACTGATATAAATGTACTTATGCAATATTAATTAATGCACGCATATTTTTAATTGTAAATTTTGTGAAATGTAATTGGATTTTCTGTTTTTCACAATAAAAAATAAATAATTAAATTATTCTACGACGTTTCTAGTCTCCAAATCAAAATAAGTGTGGAACTAATATTTTTTAGAGGAGGAGCAAGGTGGCAGGCAGGGTGTACAAAAGTTTGTTCAGACAGGTGACTTCAGAGCTCTAAACATTGGCTTATCATTAGACGAAGGAGTGGCAAATGCTGGAGATGACTTTCTTGTATTTAATGGAGAGAGGAGCATTTGGCGTAAGTTTTACACATGATTTTTTTTAGATTATTTATTTTGTACATAGGTATTTAAAATTAGTCATAATATTACATTACATTCGTGAAGACACAATCAAGGGAATCAAATACTTGAGTAGGATCTTGTCAAGAATCAGAATAAAATAAGACAATATATGAAAGCGAATAAAGCAAGGAGTGCGCGCCGAGACAGAGTTGTGCGGTGGTCTATCCTCTCTTTTCCTTGTTAGTTAATCAGTCAGTGAGTTAAGTTAGCTGTCAACTGTTACTATAAGATTTCAATCATTTCAGATCTGTCACTTGTCTGTCCCGGGCAATCTGGTCATGGTTTTGCCCTACTGCCAAATACTGCTGGGGAAAAGGTTTTATAAAAAAATCTACTTTTTTTTACTATGAAATTGAAAATAATATAATCAATGCGTAAAACTCTTTTAGGTACGCATAATAATCGATAGATTTATGGATTACCGCACAACCCAGAAGAAAATATTAGATGACAACCCTTCATTAACCATTTCCGACGTTACAACCATCAATCTGACAAAAATATCCGTAAGTAATTTTTTAATTAAGTACACTGTTTACTCGATTCACACGTTCACTTAACACATAAAACATGAAGTATCATAACAAAGCACAAGAAGCAGTGATGGGTGAAATAAACGTAATAAAAGTAAAACTATAAAATTTTTAAGTTAAAATCAACGGGCTCGAATTTTCATTCTTTGTATCGCTTGCCATAAGTCACGTGGTGCGAGTGAGAAATGTCACCTGGGAACATCAATTATAAATCAATTGGGTGTAACAGAACGTACCCGAGGGATTTTAACCAGCGATTCCTGAGATAGGAATAGCTTAGGATACGATGGTTCAAATCCCTCGGGTACATCCTGTTACATCATGTATATGTGTAAATATTATATATAAAAGTGCAGGGGGGGGTGGTGACCCCACGTTATCCGCCCCGGGTGCCACCCATGCTACCCCACTGGTGCCGGCTAGTTGCTAATTTCTGTGAATGCGTGGGTATGCACGTGTGTGTGTGAGTGCTACCAAAAATTGAGAGATTGCATTGTCATCGACAAAAAGTTTTCCTGCTAAGCTTCAGCTCGATCGGATATCGGGAAGCGGGTTAATTTCCATTTCGAAGTATGTGTTCATTCTTTCACGAAAACCAAATTGAAATTCAAATTGATGCATTTAAAAAGGAATTTTAATGCAGTATTTTCCATCTCTCCGATGTACGATATTGTCTTTTGTAGTAATTCAGTTGAAGTTTAAAAAAAAAAAATTCATATCAAAAAAGAAATTTCACCCAAATCATAATTGTACTGTTCTTTTTCAGGGTGGTGTTCAGGCTAACGTGGTTCCAGAAGCACTCACTGTGACGTTTGATATAAGATTAGCCGTGGATGTTGATCATACTGAGTTCGAGA
This sequence comes from Limnephilus lunatus, assembly GCA_917563855.2. Classification (NCBI taxonomy): domain Eukaryota; kingdom Metazoa; phylum Arthropoda; class Insecta; order Trichoptera; family Limnephilidae; genus Limnephilus; species Limnephilus lunatus. The sequence goes on from OU830594.1 coordinate 41,946,052, forward strand.
ACATGGTTGATATACATATTAATATTTTAGTCAGTCGGTTACATCAAAATAACTAAATTTCACTATTTTAACGTGAAAAACTACTAAGAAAATGCGCACACATGGAAAACTATTCAAAATTCATACAATTCAAAACACGTTAAAACGCAATTAAAGTATCTCGTCTGCGGGCACTCAAGTTTTAAAACCCTATTAACTTCCTAGCTTTTCTGTTTAAAATTCTTCTGTCAAAAAATATATTTCTTATCTAAAAATAAACATAATAGCGCATATTTGCGGAACGATCCAGAGTGGAAGATACTCACAGTATCGAACTGGTGTAAGATCACTATTCAGAATTTATTGAAATGTTGCTTTAAATGGCTTTAGCCATGTTTGGTGACCGGATCTGAATAGCAAGGTACTTTATTTAAAAAATTGCATATTTGCAGAACGTTCCATAGTGAAAGATACTAACAGCATTGACTTGGTGTAAGATCACTATTCAGAATTTATTGAAACGTTGCTTGAAATGGCTTTAGCCATGTTTGGTGACCAGATCTGAATAGCCAGGTACTTTATTTAAAAATAGCATATTTGCGGAATGTTACAGAGTGAAAGATACTAACAGCATTGACCTGGTGTAAGATCACTATTCAGAATTTATTGAAACGCTGCGTGAAATGGCTTTAGCCATTTCAGCCAGATTTGCCCCACCTCCCTATTCCCCATCTCCTTCCCCTCCCCAATACCTTTAGCCTCACAACATACCCCAATTTGGGATGCCATAGTCTCAGACGGCTGGCTCCAGACGGGAGAAGTTGGGACTCTTGTGAGAAATTCACATAAAAAAAGACAACAACAATATTGCTTTAAATAAAGCACCTACCTAAAATACGGAAAACATGTTTATACATGTAGGCACCTAACTATTTTTTCATCCTAAATTAAATGGAATAAATTTCATGTTATTTTGAATACCGCTTTATCTGTATTGATCCGGATTCACACCTGATTTATTGTTTGATCAAGTTTTTCTATGGAATAGAAACCCAAAGTTGAATGGACTTCAACTTTTGTTCGATAAATTGATCACAGATTCTCATAGAAGAGATCAGGTGAGAAAGCGCCATGATTAACGTTGTAGCATGCACACATTAGAAAGAATATTATTTCCTTACAATTACTACAACTGCATTTATCTTTTTACACTTAATTACTGTAATCAATTTGTAAAATTTTCATGTAAATGCCCACTAGGGCGTAAATAAATAATTCTGAGATGGTTGCAAGAAGTTGCCACAACTTTATGATATTGTTAGTAGTTATGTAAGTGGGTATCTAAAGTGTTAATAATAATATATCTACATAATGGAATCTTCTTATAGATCAATGGCTGGTGCAAGGAAGCGGGTGAAGGAATTATTCTGGAATACGAAGAGAAGGATCCTAAAAACGGTATCACCAAGCTTGACAGTTCTAATTATTTCTGGGTGGCGTTTAAAAAAGCTGCTGATGATCTGTAAGTACACCTTATTCATTTTGATTTCTGACAATTAATATGCACTTCCCTTTTAGTTTGCAAAACTGTTTGAAAACAATAGAAATGATATTAGTGTTTTTTAAGGGGAAGTATTTCAGGTAGCCTAGTCTGCTGTACCCTCCTAGACCGCAAAACACTGCATGACTACCTGAATAGCGATTCTATATCTTTTGTGGGATCGTTATGAGATAACGGACGTGATCTCCTCTCAGATTTGTGTAATTTTTACATATTTACTATCACATATTTTAGTTTAGATCGTTTTAAACACTAATTCATACAAGTATGCATGATTATTTATTCATTTAATGTACAGTCCCTGGCCAAATTATTAGACGCACTGTATTTTTTTTGTAATTTTATGTTTCTTAAGAGTTTTTATGTAATAATGGTATATTTAAACTACAATATTATTGATTTTTATTTAAAAGAATTGTTGTAGACTACATATTTGTATTTATTTTTAACATATGGCAACACTGTGTTGACAAAGTGATACATGAACGTAAACAAGTACAAACTGTATCAGTCGCGATCGGAATCGAGTCAGTGTTTCTGTGGCTCTATGGACTGTGGTTGTTTGTTTAACAGTTTTATACTACTCAGTTATTAGTTTATTTTATATGCAGTGTTTTAAAAAAGTAATTGGACTATTTTCATTATGGGTAGAAAAGGCGATCTTTCACAATTTTCACTTTTCTTTAAAACTTAATAAACTTATGATTTTCTAAATTAATGCTGTTTTATTTATGTCAAATAAATCGGTAATTGATTGGATAATATAAAAATAATAAAAAAAAATCAATCTAAAATAATAAAACGGTATAATATCACCCGGTAATTAATATTTTACATGAAATCTTGCAGTGCGTCTAATAATTTGGCCAGGGACTGTATGTTGTACATTGAAAAAACAAATAACGGTCATAGAAAATCACACAAATCTGACAGGAGATCACGTCCATTATCTCATAACGATCCCACAAAAGATATAGAATTGCTCTTCTGGAATGATGGCTCAAGGATATTACAACTTAGTCAATAATTTAAATTAATTTTCTCAGGAACATTACACTGAAACAAAATATATTTCCCGGAGGAACTGATAGTCGGCATATCCGCCTGCTCGGGATACCAGCCATAGGCTTTTCTCCCATGAACCACACCCCCCCTCTGCTGCATAACGATAATGAGCATATTCAGGCCGACATATTCCTCAAAGGAATCCATATTTATGAGAAGATTATAACTGCGGTTGCCAACGTAAGAACTAAATCAAGTCATATGTGAAGTATTTTAACCAGAATAAAATAATTTATTAAATGCATTTTAATTGAACATGTTTATTTCTTTATATTGCAGATATCAGCGGAGCATGAAGCAGTGTAGGTACACAATATATATAAATACAAATATGCAGCAAATTGTTGACCAGATTGTAAGAAAACAAATCATTTTAAATACATTAATTTATTTCATACATTTTTAAATACATATCAATAAGTAGACATAAAAATTGTTACAAAAAATATATAACACCACGCGAGGAACTACAGTCTGAGTAAATATTATTTAGGCAATACATATCACACGGTTAATTCTAATGGGAACGTTTTAACAACACAAGTTCTCACAGTTGACAGATAAAATTTAAAGTTTCAAATTAATAAAGCTGTCAATACAATGATTCTTCCAAGGAGATTCTAGAATAAAAGTAATTTAAACACAACCATTTAAATTATTATTACTATGGATTCCGCGTCACAATCAAACTGCTCCTGATTCAGTGATAATAAATTGTATAATTAAGTGAAAGAAATTTCTAAAAATACAGAATAAACACATGTTATATCCTTATTATAAATGATTATTTAATATTATTGATCTATGCATCCCATTAATAATTATGATTATTTTGAAAGATACAGGTAATTTCATCAAGTCATGAGCAAAAAATGTTTTGTAAAACTATTAATATTTGAAATAATAATTGATTTTTGTTTACTTTTCTCATTATTCTTCGTGTTAAGTACCTACATAAAAGAAGTACATTTCTGTAGTGAATAAACTAATTTTTGGGTAGACAATCTCCAGTTCTCGGGAAGTGAAATCAACACAAATTCAGGAATACTTAAAAAACATATAAAATAATTAGGTTAACTCTACCATCAATAATAAACAAAATAATATAATGTTAATCCATAGAATTGCAAAGTCCTTAACCCCTTGTGTGCCGCCGTATTCAATACGAATAACTTTTACTCTTTATCTGGTAAGATGGTACAATTTACAAAAACAACATTTAGCAAAAAAATATTTATTACGAAAATAGAATCGGCTGGCAGAGGGCGAAAATTTTGCATCTGCACACCAAGAGTTAAACTATTTATTTAAAATTAAAGAAAATAATGAAATATTATATATTAAAATTACAACAGAATTATTATAAAACATTATTCCAAAAATTATTGAAAAATAAAACATTTTCAAACAATTGATGCATGATTATCATTTTAACATTTCAATAGTTTACAAACAAAGAACGAAGCACTATTCTTATTCATAATCTAGTTGCCCTTAACTACAAACTACCGTAGCTTTTTGAAGGAGAGTATTTTAAGTGTTAACAATTATTAAATTTTATAACCAATTCATTTATGTAATACGATAGAGTTTGTGATAGAACTATTGCATTCATTTCTAGAGCTTAACATAATGGCCAAAAACTGTAAAATAATACACAAATTGAACAGTAATAAAAATATTAAATTCACACATCTCGTTGATTAATATATTGTTGTTTTGACTAGATATTCCTAACTTAGAGAGAAGGTGCCATTCTTTGAAGGATTCATAATATAATAAGTAATCCAGGATATGCAGAATAACAGTTAAAAGATGGCCAGGGAAGTGAGGATACGGAAAGTGGGGGCTTTACCTGCCGAGGTGTCGCCTTCCCACAGCATGACCGTTCCATCGGATCCAGACGCATACAAGTGGTGGCAGTCATGGCTGTAGCTAATACTGGAAAATAAATTATATTTTATCATAACATTGCAATAATTATTACCACATGCATTGACCATGTTTCCCATATCGCAAGTTTGCAATTCAAATAAAAATCCAAAGCATTTATTGGTTTGTGCTTAGACCAAGAAATTTTTTCCTCTGTGGTGCTTTTTCCATGCCATGTCTGTGAATGTAATAGTTCATATTCCACCACTTCATCCAAACCACATACCTAACTTAATTGGGGATAAAATTGTAAAGAAGTTTTTGCGCTTTTTCTGTGTGTTTTCTGATTATAATAATTCATGTTTCACTCTCTATCCTCACCTACCTACCCCGAATTGGGTTACCGTGGAAAAAAGTTCGTCTGCGGCGCTTTCCAGGTCTTTGTGATAGATGTAACTAATTTTCCTCTCCCTTCGCTCTCGTGACTTACTCCAGTTGGGGATGACATATTTCCATAGGCTCTGAGGTTATTGAGGAACTGGTACTAATGAGCGATATTCGTAATTCTTTTCAAAGCCTTTTTTTAATATCTATGTAGATAATCCACACATTAAAAAATGTACACGTACATTTAATTTTGAATTGACGTTTCCAAATGCATTCATAAGTAAATTGTATAATACACAATTCAAAATAATAGTTATTTTAACCTTTTAAATGCTCATATATTTCCAAATCATGATTAGGTGGAATATTATTAAAAAAAAAACTTACGCCATCCATTAACAATATATCAATAACAGGAATAAAAATATCCCCATCCCCTCAACATCCTCATCAACTCAACTCGATATTCAAGTCAACTCGATATTCCACTCAACTCAACTCAACTCGATATTCAATGTTTCATATCGATTAGCGTTTAACTTTCCCCAAGTGTCGAGCGTGCGTAAAGAAGTTTTACTTCAAAAATATGGTTTGTTTTTTTCCTGTAGGTTTAAGGCTTTCAAAAGGGGCCCCCAACCTCAGTACACCCTTGGGCCCCTTCACTACTTAAGACGGTCCTTTTCAGAACCCCGAGCAACACCGGGAACACGTCAGCTTGAATGTAAATATTTATATTATTCTGACTACTTCTTATTCTTTCCCTATAAGATTTATAAAAAAATAAAGCTGCCCCCCCTCCTCCTTGTTCGGAAGCTGCTGACGCCCCTGGCATATTGTTTCAAAAATGTAAGAGTTTTATGAATGGCATAAATAATATGCATTTAAAGATTGATAAAGAAGTGTATAAAAAAACAGACTTACCTCAACAGGGGATGCGAATAATTGAATGGAACAAGATGAGCCACGGGTTTGAGGTCCCAAGAAGAAAAGAGTCGAATAGCTCCCGTGTGCAGACCAACCAGTATAGAGTTCACACTGACTCCTTCAGGAGCATTCGAATAACACACACAAGTTACTTTCTCTAAAGTGTTCACTTCTCCAATAAAGTCTCCATTAATCGTGTGAACCCGGATTTTGGATTTGGGTTTGACAAGCGCTGAACTTTTATGTTTCACCGATTGCGGTCTCTTTCTTTCAATCTCTGAAGTACTAGGAATCTTTTCCTTTTCTTCGCTTAAGCTCTTTTCCTGTGCAAGTTCGTGCTTTTTAGTATCTTCCTTGACAGGATTGCTTTTGGGGATGTTGCTGATGGTGTGGAGAGACCTCGTCGCAATTATTTGGTGGACAGTTACAACATCCGAAAGTGTGTCGCTTATACAAACGTGCGAAACTGGGAAGACGTGTTTGGGTATCGTTCTTACATAAGTGAAACTGTAAAACAACAAAAAAAACATTTTAAAAGGAGATAAATTTATCGATTAACCGCTGGAGCGATCACGCGAAATAAATAAATTTGCCTCGATGGCTCGAGATTTCCCAAAGATCATTTTTAAAATTTTTTGCCAACATTAAAAAAATCATGCCTTTGAATTTTAACATGGAGACCTAAAAACTTATTATAGTACTATAGAGCCAATGAATTAAGGGGGCATCCATAAATTACGTCACACCTTAAGGGGGGGGGGGGGGGGGGGAGGTTTGGGAGGGGAGGAGAGAAGTGTGACAATGTGTGATAAGGGGTATGGGGAGGGCATCAGTTCTGTGACGTCTCACATGTAAAAATCTAAATTATTAGAGCGCAAAACTTACCCCTAACCTGTATTTTACTGTTTATCTCATATTTGTAGGATTTAAAAAAAAAAAATTAAAAAATCAATAAGTTTATAACTGCGTGAATGAGTGTTTTTTTACTTTGAAACCGCCGTGAGGGTACTTATTCGAGTCAACATAGAATATTTTCGATTTCTGTATGTTGTCTGTGGTATACTTGATAATGAAAGGTGCATATCTATGGAAAAAGGACTTAATTTTAACCTACAATAAATGTTTTACGAATGGTAGGAAAATGTGGTCCAATTTTGGACCGAAATCAATCGCAGGAAAATTAAAGTGGTCCATTTTTCGACCATAATCACTCCAGTGGTTAACAAATCCAATTCAATTCAATTAAATTGGACTTTTCATTGAAACTGTAAAGAGGAGAAATGAGTATGTATTTCGAAAGCAGTCCTTTGATATAAAGATTGACCTAACAAGCAAGGGGAAAGGAGGGAAGGATGAAAGAAGGCCGTGAGAATCTGAATATTGCTTATCTAAAAGCATTGAATAACATTTCGATTCAGACATCAATTCCACGCATGCATATTATACAAGTCAACATAAAAATAAGATTCCCACCTGTGTATATCCCACACGATGACGGTGCCGTCCTCGCTGGCACTGACGGCCACACCGAACGCGGCGCAGACGTGAATGGCAAGTATGCGCGTGCGGTGGCCCGCAAGATGCACGGGCCGCCGCGAGAAGTTGAGAGTGGGCGGGACTGAGTTGACGGGGGCCGGGGGTAGCACCACAATGCGGCCCGACTGCAGCCCGAGCCACAAGCCGCCCATCGTGCTCTCTATGCTGTGTGCAACCACGCATAACTGAAAGAAAGATGATACATACCAATAAAACATGAAACCTTTAAAAAATACTAAAAAAATTAAAAGTTATTTTTAAAGATGTATGTGACAACTGTCTTTTGCTGCCAAAAATAAGATTTTCACAAAAAAATATTTGCAGCAAATATTTATAAATTTTACAGGAATCATTGGTTTTTGAAAATATTATTTTGATAATAATGATATTTTGATGATTTACATAGTGCCGCTTTTGTGAAAAATCACCTCAAGGGCAATCTGAATATTATAAGCATGATCATCCCATATTAACACAACGTTTGCAGCAGGTTTTTTTTATCAATCTCTATAAAGCGGGTAAATTATTTAGATTCGAGCATGAAATTACATTTCACATAAAATACCTGTAACTTGAAGTTGGCTCATATTGAAATAAAATTATCTGTGTCTTACTTTAAATAAAATCTTTTAATATGTCTTGTTACAATTTATTTTTTATTTTGGATACAAAATTATGATGTTCAAGGTTAAATTTCAAATTAAAAAAAAACTCTTCTATTCAGGTATGGTCAAATAATAAGTAATTTTATGTACGTTCAATGTCATGTGCATTTTGTAAAATATAAAAAGATTACCTAACACTAATATTGTTCCAAAGTATGATATTGTCGGAAACACTTTCCTTTATGTAAAGGTACATCATAGAATTTACATATATATTTTACTTTGTGGGCCGAGCACACACGATATATCCTTCTTAGATTCTTATTTGTACCAGTGCTTTCAATCATTCCAATGTAAGTTTTCTAATGTGAATAGAAAGTCTTCCTGGATGATCTGATTTTGATGATTTTTCGGATACCAAATCCTGATGGTGTTCTGTTTATTATGAAAATACATTTATGATTCCGTTTATTATGAAAATGCAATACTTTTCAAATTCAACCAATAACGATCAATTATAAATATATATCATACAGTGATAGGTATTTTATATGAAATTAGAAATTTGGAACGGCGGGATGGAGGCAAAAACGAAAATGGAGAACGTCTTGAAACAACGAATATCGCTACAACAGTGAAAAAATGTAAAGAAATAAACAAAATGTTACCACTATTTCAAGTGCAGTTCAGACATGCACATGTACAATTGCCTGGTACCTAGTCTCACAAGAGTTTGTGCCTAATATTTACTTCACCGAATAACAACACGTCTTTGCATTACCCGCCGTCTACCAATAGTACATACAAAACACGTTTTTAGGAGAATCCCGCTCTTTACTGACAGTATGAAAAATATGCTTAATTGTCTCCCGCAATGTTTGCGAGAATAGAAAACAGAGAAGAAATAACAGTGACCTAACCTAACTGTGTTCGAGATGTGGTGTTCTTTAAGTGCCTTTCTAATCAAAATACTAAAGTAATATTAGTGAATCAATAATTGAAAAAAATTTGTATAATTATGAATATAAGAATAAAGACAAGTCATGTAAATAAGCTATTATTTGAACTTACCGGATCCACTTGATGAATTTGAAACAAGGGTTCAGGCGGTACTTCTTTCCGTTGTTTGATTCTAAGAATACCATCCGAGTGACCCCATGTTATAACTCCTATTGTGCTAATTATATTGTTTCCAAACATGGTGAGACCTGCGAAAACACAAAATGCTATTAAATGAGAAAAAAAAAACATCAACAATGAATACAATTTTTGTCAAAGATAATGAAATGCGTAGACCAATATTTTTGTACTGCAAGTGTGCAAATAAAGGAATGACTTTGACAGTTGTTTAATGATAAGGGTAATTTAGTCCATTCAAAGAAATCCCTAAAATTAAAGCATGGAGTTGAGCGAAAAATAAATTCATTCAGGTTGGCAACAGCAAAAATCTGTGCTTGAACTAAATATTAACCAAGTCTTTGCTGAAGAATGTTGGAGAAAATCCTAAAAGAATATACTGAAAATAAGAACAAACATAAATTACATTTTACGCAAAACTTTCTTAGAGTAACCCTACCTCTACTCTTGGAGTAGGTGACCATAAGCGTAGTGTGACTCGGCAGCCCTAGGACTTCACCCGTAAGCAGCGGGATCAACTTGAGAGTTGGGGGACTGTAGACTCTGCTCCATACCACTGTGGGGAGCTGCTCTTGGGGAGAACCACAGTAGCTGCCCCACCTCAGACCTCGTACGCTACTCAGGACCTCCAACTAAAATACATATATAGTATGTATATACCTACAAATAAGTACAAGATGGCGCAAAAGTTTCACTTGAGGAGTATAGCGATTCAGGGTTTGTCGATATGTATAATGCCTCTGTTTACTTCACAAATTTCAAAGTCTTGATGATGTAAGACACCATTTGCAAAAATAAGAGCATCTTCCGATAGGGTGATGACTTTTATGCCATCTTTTACAAATGTAATGACCGTGCGACTGACATCTAGTACGACAGAGACGATGATAGAATGAGAAGAAAGGACTCTAAAAGTGTGTGAATGGTTGTCCAATGTCTCTTTTTCACCACTACTCGACACTGTTATATTGTGTCATTTAATTGACTATTGACTATTATTCCCGCATCCCAAATTGTAGAAAAATAATATTATAAGACATTACAATAACTAATGCTACATTACATTACAATATAAATACTACACAAGAATCCCAACTCTCTGAAGACAGTGAGACTGTGGCACCCTCAATTGTATGGCTGAGGATAGTGGGGAGGGAAATGAGATGGGCAAGAGAAAAGAGGGGAAGTGCCTAGCTACTTAGATCTGGTCACCAAACACGGCTCGAGCCATTTCAAGCAACGGTTGGATTCTGAATAGCGGTTTTTCACTAGGGCAATACCATGAGTCTCTTCCACTCTGGAATGAACTGCAAATAAACTACTAATACATTGTAGTGATTTAATGTTGGGATATTTATTTATTTGATTATTTGCAAAAACAGTATAAAAACCAATACATGACAAAAGTGGTAGAGAAAATTACATAAAAAATACATTTACATTAAATGTACATACATAAGTGATATTTCACGCTTAAAATCGTTGTAGGACATGTGGAAAATATCCACATTTCCTGTGAGGCAGTTAAGGGAGTCTTCCCAGGGGCATCACCATTGGTGAGTTAGTTTTGCTCCTGGGAAGAATCAAAAGCATGTGTTGGCGGCCTTGCGTGAAATTATCCGGGACATAGAATCCTATTTTATTCAGAATATCTGGTACTGATATAAAACCATTTAGAAGCTTATAAGCCATCAGCAGTAACGCAACATCTCTTCTGGAACTAAGGCAGCAGATACTCAGCCTTCCCGAGATAAATGCTTGGAAACAGTCATAGGTAAAAACCAAACTCTCTCATAGATATTGTAAAAATTTCTTTTGATTTTTCTTGACCATTAGCGCATAGACGATATCCTCTGGTAAGTAAAGCAGTCTTATAACTCTGAGGTTAATAAGGCAGTATTATGCCGGGTTGCGCTATCTCTTTTTTTAGCCAACATTTCGGACAGCGTTACAGTGTCCATCATCAGGACAGATGTGCATACGAAGGTTGTCCCAAAAGTAACCGACCTAACAAAGGAGAGGATATTTTCCCAAATTTTTTGTGTTTTATGAACATAGTCTCCTTTCAGCTCGACACACTTTTCCCAGCGTTGTTCAATAGCTTTGATACCCTGTTGTATAGTGAGAACCGTCGAACACCTCAAAAAAGCCATCCAATGCAGATTCCACCTCTTCATTGTTGGTAAATCTTTTACCACCGAGCTATTTTTTCAAGTTTGGAAAAATAAAATAATGCGAGGGGGCTAAATCTGGCGAATAGGGTGCGTGAGGAAGCAATTCGAACTTTAATTCATTGATTTTGGCCAACGGGATAACGAATGGTGAACTGGTGCATTGTCTTGATGAAACACCACTTTCTTTTTCGCCAAATGCGGCTGTTTTTTCTTGATTTAATCACCCAAATGCTGCAATAAGTTCGCATAATACTCGCCGTTGATTGTTTTTTCTTTTTGAAGATAATCAATAAAAATTTTCCCATGAGCATCCCATAAAACTGATGCCATGACCTTGCCTGCAGATGGAACTGTCTTTGCCTTTTTCGCAGCCGATTCTCCCCTTTTAGTCCATTGTTTTGACTGTTCCTTTGTCTCAGGTGTGAAGCGATGACTCATGGTTTTGAATCGATGCAAAAACTCGGCTTTATTACTGTGAAACATCGCCAAACACTCGACTGAAACATCTACACGATGCTCTTTTTGGCCATTGTGAGCAAACAACTTGCGCACAACTTTCTCATGTCCAAATTTTCAGTCAATATGCGATGTACAGCACTTTTTGAAATGCCGACTGTGTCTGCTAGCTCGCACACTTTCAATCAATGGTTATTCAAAACCATTTTGTGGATTTTCTTTACCTTTTCTGGCGTGGTCACCTCATTTGGTCGACCACTGCGATGTTCATCTCGGCAGCTCGTACTTCCTCGTTTAAACTCTGCCACCCAATATTTCATTGTGGTAAACGAAGGAGCAGACTTTCCCAGAGTAGAATCTAAGCTCGGCTTCGATATTAGTTGGACTTAGACCTTTCAAGTGAAAGTTTTGTATCACATAAAAATTACCAATTTTTCCATGTTTACAAATTAACTGAGAGGGTCCGCTATTGATGGCTGCCAAAAGAACACTAAACAACGTAGCGCCTTAAAACTTGAAACTGAAGCATTATAAGGTTGGTGCTTTCTACAATAATTTTTTTTAAAGCAACAATCACCAGAAGTGCGTCAGGTCGGGTTCTTCTGGAACAACACTTGTACATTATTTTAATTGAATGAAATGTAAAATAATAAATTTTTTTAATCAAGCTTAAGAAAATTGAGTCACAGCAACCAACATATCCTTTTGTTTCAGCTTAGCCGAAGAGTAAAGGCATCAGAAATTGCTAGGACCATTTGTGCCATTTACTTGGAGAACATCAGATTGCTAAAATTCCAAAAGCAGCTAAGCCAAAATTACATTTGAACTATTCTCCTGATTCGATTGTCATATTTTCTGCCCTCTATCAAACAATTTATTTTTATAAAGATGCAGCTCCTCAAATCACGCATGGAATTTTGTATAGTAATAATTTACCGTTGGTTCCGGAATATGCTGCAGGTCCGTGATGGAGTGAGGGTGCGGCTGCTTCAACAGCTGTCGAGGCGTCTGTCCATACGTACGCACCATGGTCTCCCAAGCCTGTCTCTCCACATCATCTTGGATTAGATTCAAATTGAAGCCAATGTAAGTCTGCAAGATTAAATAACAATTTAAGATTAAATTCCCATCTGTGAGTGGTATTATCTAAGTTTACATATATGCATCTAAAGTTGGGCTTATTTTGATTCATCAATTTGATAGATGATTGAATTGAAGTTGGTTTGACACGCATTTATTATAGATCAGATAAAAATAAAAATTAATTTGCAATCAGCCATAGATGAAGCAAAGCTCTTCAGCAGCTCGCTACGGTGACCGGCCAACTCAGAATGAAACCAACTCAGAACCACCTCAAAGTTAATTGAGAGTGATGATAAAAAAATATTTAAAAAATGGTTGAATAGGTTAAGTTAGGTTAGGGTTACCGGCTATTTTAAAATTATTTTTTCAAAGCTTTAAATGACCTTTCTGAGGTGGTTCTGAGGTGGTTCTGAGTTGGTTTCATTCTGAGTTGGCATGGAACCGTTTGCTACAGGTAGCAGCGCAGCAGGCTGGAAGAGCAGGAGGCACAACAACATGAAGAATCGCTAAGATACCTAATCATATGGATTTTGATATTAAATAAAATCTATGGTACCAAATGAATCCCGAAGATGTGTTTTTTCTTTTCTTATATCACATTCAATAATATTATGAAGCTCGAATTTCTCTTTGTTAATACGTAAGTACTTGAAGAATCGTTCGTCTTCAGATTCTATTTACTTTACCAGAGCATGGAACCCTCCAAACATTTTCCTTTGTTTATTTATTGGGTCCTTACATATGAAATTGGCATTTTGCCGTACTGGCAACTTTGATCTCAAATATCTTCTCTTTGGTTAGGAATTCCAAATTCAAATTTATACAGCTATTTAGGTACTCATGCATTTGTGTTTCGAAAATTATAATTCATTTGATTTTTCCTTAATTGTTTTTTTTCTTTGTGTCACTTAGTTTACAAAATGGAAAACTTGAAATATCGCATTATTATTAAATAAGGATTAATGATGTGAATGGCGTCGGTGCCGCAAACTAAAACACAGTGCGTTTTTGGTTCCAACGTTTTCGTTCTGGAAATTTCGACCTGCAGAACAAGCCCCGTGGACGTCCGGAGACCAAAGTTGATAATGAAGAATTGAAGGCTATTGTGGAAGCGGATCCATCGCAAACCACGTCCGAGTTAGCTGCAGGCTGCGGTGTTAGTGATAAAACTGTTTTAATCCACTTGAAGCAAATTGGAAAGGTGAAAAAGCTCCCATACAAAACTCCCATAAGCTCCCATACAAAACGCCAATTTCATATACATATAAGGGCCTAATATTTTGTGTTCTTCTCACTGTTTAAATTTTTCTTTTAATGAAAATATATATTTAAAAATAATGATCTTAGTAAGTCTTCCTTAAATTGGCTTTCGGAATCACAAAACATGACAAAGCTACGAATTGCATCTGCCGATAAGTGAAACACATAAAACACATAATAACCTAAAAAACAAATGTCAAATCAAGTGAAGTGCCACGTAAGAACTAGAGGCCACTTGTCACACGCGTTGCACGTAGGGTTGCCAGATACGGGCTTATCTTTTCCTGGACATTTCCACTACTATTGAAAAATAATGAGATTCTTTTTAATCAGATTTCAATTTTTCTTTGGATCCTAAAACACTGCGTGTGATTGTCGAAGCCTTTGTACGTCCACATGTCATTTTTGCAGTTATTTGATTATAATAATAATAATAATTGGCTAATTTATATAGCGCCGTTTTCGTGGAAAATCACCTCAAGGGTGCTGTACAAATACATATATAAAAGAATTAATATTACTTGCTTACAACTAAGATTTACAATTATAACTAGTGACTTACATCTGGAAATATCTGGAATTATTTTGCGTAATTTTTTTCCTAAGCAGTCTAAACTATTGTAATTCAAACCATGTTTTACATTAAAATAAACTAATGCTACTTCTGCATTTACGATCGAAATTTCTTCCTTAGTATCTTTCTTTATGAAAAAAGTGTCCATGCACCTTGAAGTCTTTTTCAAAAATTTGTACACAATTATTTACTTCTCTGGAGAACATTTAACAATAGTCAGCACTTACCATTGTTTAAACATGAATTTGGATAAGTTAATAGCATTTCATCTTAACACTATAAACAAATAGATTTTGAGAAACAATCTTCCTGTTGGAAAATAATAATTAAACAAAAAAATATGAAAAGTACTCACGGCAGGATGAAACACGTTCACCGCATCCACAGCGGCCTGCCCTGTCTGTTTGAAGCCAAACACCAGGTCAATCCAGAGGGGCAGATTCTCTCTGACGTAGGCACTCTCCAGGGCTTGGCGGTTGATCAGGGTGAAGAGCCGGGCATCCTTGGACCAAGGTGGCAGTTCCACGTCGTTAACTCCTAACCCGCATTGGCGGACACCCAACTCCAAACCTGCATTTTAACGAAGAAACAAAACTGAAGAAATAAACCGATACATACATACACACGTGTAGGTGTGCCAGAAGTAATATCAACTTACCTTACTTTTGGGAGGTGATCAAATATCAAATATTTAAACAGATATCCTAGAATTATATGATAGGTCTATTGTAAATCAACAACTTCAGTTTTCTAGGGATTTTCTGTGTGACACTACAATGAAGTTGCTTGGATTTTACTGTGTGGCAATTCTTTACACACTTTAAGTGGGAAGGGTAGTTCTATCTTTTACGCCGGTCCTACTTGAATGCCTGGAAAGGTATTGCTGTCAAATATTTTTATATGAATATTGTACACCAATCTCTTAGTAAGAGTCCCAACTACACGTATAAAACATATAAATATACATGTATATGTGATACAAGATGTTGAAATCTTCTTATCTCCCTGTATTTTGTGTGGAGGAATATATGAACGTTGTTATGCAGAAAGCAGCCAGCCATAAAAAACTCAAACAGAGATACGAGCACTTTTGTCTGAACATTTAATAATCAAATCTACATAACACCTAGGATGTTTTTAACTTCCAAAAATTATAAATAATATATAGATATCAAATTCTTATAACTTTAAAGTGGATTTAAGGGTGGGTTTTTAGAGATATTGGTGTTTTATAAGGTCTGGCTGCTTTCTGTAGAATACATTATTGAGAATGTAAGCTCAGCAATCAACCGTCCGACCTTACTTTGCGAAATATGCATTCCGTAGAAAACGGCCAGACCTACCAAATAAACTAAACATATGAAATTATGCTTTATTATTTAACTTAAAATCGGTAGTTATGTAGGTATTACTATTATATCCAGTGGTAATTTTATATTCCGAGGAAATTTTGATATCTCCAAGGAAATATAAATTTTTAAACTTTAATACGTAATGCTTTGTGAAACATAATATACATAGATATTATTTTTTATTCATTACGGGTTTTTATAACTATTTACTAGAAATCAATGCTTGCAGTCATGGTTATAATAGGTATACAGTGAAACCCTCTTAAGAAGTTTTCCAAGGGACCGGAAAAAACAAACTTCTTAAGCAGGAAAACCTTTTATTTGGGAAAAATTGGGCCAATTTAAGGCCGAGGGACCGAAATAACCAAACTTCTTAAGCCACAAAACGTCTTAAGAGAGAACTTCTTAAGAGGGTTTCACTGTATGTGCATTTAATTAACGTAATTGAAAAAAATATTTCAAAAAATTATTTTATAATTAGAGGTTTTTTTATTATCAAATATCATAAAAAAAACTTGATGTTTATCATTTTGTTTATTAACATAAGTTAAAAGAAAAATTGTTCCGTAATTTACAAAAGGAGATGTAAGCTGAAAAAAAAACTTGAACTGATTTTTGTCTCTCTCTAATTTTCTAGTAGTCTTTTGTACTTTTTTTATTTTATATTCATTCTTCGTTGATTTTTTTTATTTTTATTAAAAAAAATTAAAAAAAAAAAAAAAAAAAAAAAAAAAAAAAAAAAAAAAAAAAAAAAAATTATTTTTATTTCATTTACTATAAATATTTTATGTCTATGCGTTAAAATAATGTTACATAATAGGTTCAGCACCTTAATTTTAAATTAATATAAGTAGATTGTTATTAGAACTGGCTTACAAATGCTGTCGAGCAGTCTAATAGGACTTCATTGAATTTATGTAATATTATTAAAATGATAATACATATTTAAAATTATTGATTTTTCTCAAAAAACAAGTTATTATTATAACGCGAGAGCGCTTTTTGCAGATCGCCACTTGAAAGTTTCGGTACAAAAGCTAAAGTGTAGAAAACGGACAAGCAAGCCGTGACCGTTTTCCGCAGATCAGGTAAACGTCATCGTTAAAATGTTAGTTGTACTGACAAAATCGACCAGTTGTCTCTGGCTGTTTTCTGCTGAATATGAGTGCCGTGGGCGCTTTCTGCAGATTGTTAAACGGTGTTTTCGTGATCAGTAAATATTTAAGATGGCTATTACTATGAATGTTTGTATGAAAACGGCATGGCAGGTTTTAATAGAACGTAGAATTGATATTTCTCCGTCGGATTACAACAATATCTCATTTTTTCCAAAATTGTGGCCTGGCTGCTTTCTGCATAACTACGTTCATATAATATATAGGAATAATTATTTAACTCTGTAATTCATTTTTTCAGAGCTCTGTGATATGATCATATCAGTAAGACCACTTAGACAAGATTTTAACAGAACATTTGGGATACCACAAGGTCTGTGCAAGGTGGGTCCCAAAAATGCTCATCAAAGATCACAAACAACAACGGGTTGAAGGAGCCCAAATTCCTTGAGTGCTACGACATCGATTGCGAGGAATTTTTGGTTTCGATTGTGACTGGGGATGAGTCCTTCTAAACCAACCTTTCGTGCTCATATACTGTTTTCCATACACTTTATGCAGCTGAGAATGAATGTCTACCAGAGTGTTACAGGATGTAATTCACACCTGCCGAAACTAAGCGTCATGGAGAGTGCAGTGTGGTGGGCATTTGGCGAGAGGGAACCAGGCTACACATCAGTGTTGCCGGATCGCGCGTAAAATCGTTCCTGGCAATTGCGGCACCTAGGAGTCCTTACTTTACAGACAGCCCTCATATGTAGAATAAAAAATATGACGTTATTTTTTTAAATTTTATTGAACTTTTTATCTAATTCATTCGGGATGGGAAGTTTGGACAAACCTTCAGAATTGCACAGGAAATGTGGCAGGCAGAAGAATTCAGGAATGAGTTCTTTGACATCGGTGGTTGAATCACAACTTGTGAGACGCCATGTTGTTTGTAAAGAGTGGAAGGTTCTGTCTGGTATATCAAAATTATTATCTGAAAAAATAAAGCATACATTCACATTGCAAAGGAATCAACAATATTATGAATAACAATAGTACCGACACAAGTGGTGACTTGTTATTGAGCATTTTCATCATATGGAAAGTTAATGATTCATGTAAACTGTGCATTTATTTGTTTACCTTGGTAAGTGAGGAACAATTTAGTGAAAGGTGGAAGTCGGACAAGGAAATGCAGAACTGTTCCAGAGTTGGAGTAGTGCGACCCGTAGTGATAGGGTTCCTTGTTAACCCCAGAAATGAGGCTTGACCCTTCCATGCGGGCTTGCTTTAGATACTGAAAAAACAAACACGAAACAAATTTACTATTAACACACTTTAAGCAGGAAGGGTAGTTCTATCTATCTATGGAAAGGCATTGCCGTCAAATATTTTTATATAAATATTGTACAAGAATCTCTTTGTAAGGGTTAACTATACGAATAAAACATATAAATATATATGTATATGTGATACAAGATGGGGAAATCTTCTTATCTCTCTTGTATTTTGTGTGGAAGAATATTTAATCAAAATGAAACATAAACTTTGGCACAGGAGATGTACAAATTGATAGTTTTTTTGTAAGTCTGCATTTACGTACATGCATGTAACAAAAAGCGAAATGAACCACGAATTATGGGAAAGAAATTCAGCAATAGCCAACGGCGCAAAACGCCACTTGCAATTACTCCAATCCTTTCCCAAAATTCGTGGTTCGTTTCACGTTTTATTACAAGCATGTACACGCAGCCTAATGATTTAACCAAAAAGAAAATCTTTTTTTGTAAAGTAATAATATACATACATTTTTTACCCATAAAACATCACTAAATGGCCAACACTGAGTTTAACTTCAATTTATAGAGTCCTATTACAAAATTGTAGTTACAAAGTTGGCCAAAATTATGGCCAACTTTGTAAAAGGATAATGACAAAACTGCTTGTACAGTTGTGTGTGACGAGTACTATAGAAAAAAAATCATTCGAATGAAAATATATTTTTGAAGATGTATTGATTTAAAATAAATGTTCAGCCAACTTGAATAATGTGGTTTTGAGAAAAACACGTTAAAAGTTTTCACTTGTAACCGGGCTGCTCCGTTTTTTGGTCTACCTGCTTGACAATGACTTGACATGATGTGATGCTATAACGTTGGGAATGTATTCTCCACATGTATAAGAAGATTTTAGATCCAGAACAAAAAAAGTCGATTTTTTGGATCGGCTGCACCAAACAGTAAAGACTCCCCCCTTAAGTAAACCCTGATGAAGCATTGCTTACGAAATATGTTTTTTAAACAATAAAAATGGTTGAAACTAAGTGTTATTATTTTGAAATAGATTTTATTACATTGTAATTATTGATGTAATGCGTTTCATTCTTCTTGTTCTGCACGGCCATGGGCTTCTTCAGGTCTCTGAAAGACTTGGGCGTGTTGAGGTTCAGCTTGTCGGAGAGGTAGTCTGCGATGATGAAAGGGTACACCGGGTACTGCATAAGGTCATTATAAGTACGACCTGCCCAGCCGTTCAACAGCATCAGATACTCCCAGTTGGTTATCACACCGTTTCTCCAAAGGCTGACGTTTTCAGATAGCGACTCTGATTCATATCTAAAATACATTCAAAATTATTCACATTTATCACAACATAACATCATAAAAAATATTTTTGGCCTTTATCATTTGTTTCTAATGTAAATGGAGGCCTCAGCACAGGTGAGCTACCCAGTGAGGCTGACATTGCTGAATTGTATTTGAAATGTAAGATATTATACCAAATAAATAAAGAAATGTTGAGAAGCTGAAGCAAATGGGGAAGGGGGAAAAAAAGTCACGAGGAAGGTTGGGAAGATTCTGGTTATTTAGTTATGGTTACAAAACATACCTAAGCCTAAACTTAACCTTCAAGCCACTTTTTAATTATGGATTACTACACATTTTAAAATCTTTACGGCTAACAAATTTTGAACAAAAAAAGGAGCTTTTGTGCTAAATGCTTAGTACAGTCTGTTAAGGGTCGTGCAATTAGACTTGAGGAGAACAACACATGCTCAGGGTTGCGTTATTGGTGGATATACATTTCCTACGGTGATGTCCTTGCAAAACGTCACTGGGAAGCAGCCTTTTATCTAGTTTACACCTGTTTGGTTTTGAAATGATAATATGCGAAGTTCCTACCGGAATGTCATTTATCCAGTTCCTACCTTCCCTCACCCTGCGGAAGAAGGCATTTGAAAAAAAGAACATGACAGGACTGGAATCGAAGTGCACTTGTTTTGTGAAAAAACCAGAACATTTTGAACCACATTGGAAGGGAGCAACTTATTGGTTTCCAGTGGAAGTAAAAAAAAAACTATTCGTTATGTGTTATGGACGGCTTCTCAGAGGTTAGTGACTGGTTATCCACCTCCTTGTAATCCATAATTTTACCATTTCACATCACCCAATAGGCCACTTGCATGGATTTCATAACGACTTGGAAAAAATCGTGTGGATAGACTTTTTTACTAAGATTACGAAAATGTTAGTAAAATTTTTTAGAAATGTATAGTTTTTTTAATTTTTATATAAATAAATCCATTATTTGAGCTCGTGACGTCACTACATGAAAATGTCCCGTCTCCGATTATGTTCCCTTAATTTTGTAAAATTCCACACTGATAATTTTTTTTTTATACGGCAACACTTTGATTTCCGGCGAACTTTTGAATTTGCGTTTAACGTTCACTAGATTTATTGTTTGTTCTATGCGAACTTATCCTTTGGTTTGATTTTTTGATAAAGATGGTGGTGTTTTTACAGATTTTACGAAGAGAACCCCGTACAATTTATTGCCATTCGTGTGGAAAACGTAATTTTTTTTAAATGATTTTCGGCTATGTAATTATTGTTTTTTCGTCCCCATAAAATTATGTCCCGTCTTTCCGGTTTATAAAAAATGGTTTGATTTTTCAGATTGAAATTTTCAAAAAAATCGCAAGGGTTTCAAAAATACGATTAAAAAAAAAAAATACAGAATGTTTTAGAATATTTGCCTAAACCGGAATTTAAAAAAAAATGTGATGCAAGTGGCCTATTCCAATATTCACCATTTTCGTTTTCATTCAATTTACAGTCCATTTTCCTGTTGCATTTGAAGCTGTAAATTGGAAACAGTTTCAGATGCAACAACCTACTTATTGTTATTAGCAAGAAAGAGAGAACAAGTGTGTAAAATCAACAAATTTGAATACTATAGTAGCAAAGTCGCTCCCGCTGTCTGTACGCGCAGATCATTTAAACTATGCAACAGATTTTCATGCGGTTTTCACCAATAGATAGAGTGATTCATGAGGAAGGTTTAGGTACATATGTAATTTGTCAACGTTTTGTGTAAATTGGTTGAAATATATAATATATAAAGGCAGTGGGTTGGCAAGCAGGCGGTGTGGATTTGATATGAATGCAAATTAACAGATGGCGTTGGTTATAAATGGCGTTGTCAGTAGATGGCATTGTGTTTCTTTAGCCAAGCAACATGTGGCCGGGTCTGCTAGTAAGCATATAATTTTCAAATTTAATACATAATTAAAGAATTATTTAGCTACCTGTTGGGCAGGTGACTGTTATTCAGCGCCTTGAGGAAGTTGTCCCTGTCTGGGGGCGTGCAGAATGCGATGAGGTGTGCGTGTCCAGAGGAGAGGAACACCTCGATGGCGCGCTCCGAGAGCTGCCAGCGCCGAGTGTGCACGCTCACCACGCTGTCCAGCGGCCAGAACACCCCGGCCATGCTGGTGCCCGCCTCGCCGCCCCCTGTTTCGGGCAGGAAATGGATGCATCTAGAAATAAAAAATATATGTTTAATTAATTATTAGGTTTTGGTAATTTGAGTTGGTATTAAAAAGTACACTTATATACCTCAGTGATTCTTCTCTTAATGCAATAAATTCATACTTTATACTTCTTATGTGAAAACCTCACAAGAGTTCCAACCGCTCCCAACCGCCTAGAGCCAGTGAGACTATGGCATTTTGGCATGGCCCCAATTAAGGTATGTTGTGAGATACTCTCAGTTGCTTGAAATGGCATTCCGCTCTGGAATGTGCCGCAAATATACCTTATATTATTTGAAATGATTAACTTATGAAATAACGGATTGCTAGTTGAGAGCCTTACCCCTCGACCATGGAGACAGTCAGCTGTTGGAGATTAATGAAATTGTGGCCTATCTAATGTATACATAGGTATTTTAAAGGAATGTTTCGGCATATTTGACGCCAAGAAAGGCAGGAAAAACAGAGATCATCGATGCTTTGGGTTAATCAATTACAGGCGCCCGGAACATCCGTATCCACGCAATGCAGGACCATGAGAGCTGAGGAGCCCTGCCCAACAGGGAAATGCAACGAGGAATCCAGTAAAAAACGACATTCGATCTTACCTGTCACTTAACAGCAGTTCCCCGTGTTGCTCATTCTTAACGGTGACGTATATAGCCCGTGCCATGTAGCTCACGCTCTCGTTGAGGTGAAGGCGCTCCAGCAGGCCGCTCTGCACATGGTTGTCCGGCCACTCCAGCAGGAAGGACAAAGGCTGCGGCTTCTTTGAACTTTCTGCAAAACAAAATGAGGGTGCTGAAATCGTTCATATTGATTTAAAATGGCTACACCACGATGGTTGAAAGGAAAAATAATCTAAGTTTAAAAAAAACAATATGATTTAAGTGAATATGAAGGTGTTCAAAAATAAGTTGTAATTCCTGAAAGGAGATGATTCTAAATCATAGAAGTAAGAAGCTATGAAACTACAATACAATATTTCATACTAGAAAATGAAGCATATTTTTAATGTGCCTGATAATTCAACTCCGCCCCCAACTACCTGTTGTCATGGTAATGTGGTAAGTAGGTAAAGGTAATTAATATTGGCTACATTGTCATTTTTTATTAACAAATACTTTTATATAATACTAGCTGGTAACCGGCATGCGTTGCTATGCCATTTATTAAAGAAATTGTCTCTCCCTGCGTGTCCTTTCCCATTCTTCCCATTCCCCTTCTGCCTCCCCTTCTTCTCCCGCATCCCCTTCCCCTCTTGCGTTCCCACTCCACCTTCCCTCTCCCCACTCCACTCCCCCCCCTTCCGAACCTACCTCCCGAGTTCCCCTCCCCCCTCCCAGGTTCCTCTCACCCTTCTTGGTTCCCCTCCCCTTCTTTCATTCAGTCCCGGTACATTCAGTTTTCAAACAGCTTGCGTGCCACCTATTGCAATTTTTTTGTACAAATTTCATAATGCCAGAGCTCACCAGTAGTTTTATACAAACCTTGTCCTGACAATAAATAATACAAAAAAAAGGATTATCCTATTTGGTGCAGAACAAACATTTTGGAGATTCGTTTTTATTTATATATAAGATAGATATTAACTACGACGCTGAAATAAAATTTCCCGCAAATATATCAACACAGTTATCAAGACAACGATTTGTTTTGGTTTTCACCTTGACATTCTCAATAACTCGCTTTTGTAAGGGACAATAAACGTATAATAAATATAATATATGTGGGGAACATATGTCTTGCGGTATGAAAGAGACATGCGTGTATGAGTGAGACAACATGAGGAACGTATAAAAGGGTGTGGTTGTTGTCCATTCGTCCTCTTACCATCAGACTTCCTTAGAAGTACCATTGTACCTAATCCCGGAATAAACATCAACAGACTACCTACGCATTATTATTGCTATCACCCTGTACTGAGATCACTATAATCTGAGGAATCTGGATCCATGCATTGGGAGTCCAGATTATCATGGGATAACCGGCCACGGTCATCACAATATACTAATATTTATTGTTTTTATTTCTTGCTAGAGCAATCCCGATGAGTTACAGAACTCATTTTCATAACGCCAGAACTTACCATTATAATATACAGCCTATTTTACTTGCATATCTATTAGTGAAAGAATTTTTATAATCGGTTTAGTGGTTTAGACGTGAAAGCGTAACAAACCAACTCGCGCACTTTCGCATTTATAATATTAGTACAGATTTGTAAAGGATCATAAGTATAGTTTGGCTAGAAATTGTAGAAATTTATTAATTTGGAACAAATTTTTTTCATTAATTCAAGCATTCAAGATTCATCAAGCATTTACAGTTAGAAGAACTGAACGAACTAACGAAAAGCATTTCACATAGTTTTAAAACAGTTGTTACTCAACGTGGTAATACAAAAAACTTACGTAGCTTATCCCGGAAGCCTTCCTGGACAAACTTTTCAGGAATATTGTGGTGACACCTCCGCAGCCTGACCCTCATCCTGGCGGGGCCTTCCGTGGGGTCTATCTCCCAGGACCTGGGATACGACTCGCTGATAAACCAGAGCCCCTGCTCGTGGGCCAGCTGCTCCACCAGCTTCTGCCACTTCTGGGCATTGGCCACATACTCGCTCTGCTGCTTCCTCAGGTGATCGAGGAAGGCTTTTCTCTCGGCGTTCTGGGTGTCCACCACCAGGCGAGTGATTGACATGGCGGTCACTGTTAGCTTGGTGGCGAGGGCATCTTTGGTGAAGACACTCCTGTTGAACAAACAATTATTCAGTAAAATAATAATATGTCATTTTTACATAGGTTGCCTAGTGAAAATTTCAGTTTAACTATATGTAATATATTATTATGAAATAATAACCCAAAAAAGAATCACAATATAAAATATAAATTTGCTGAATAATTGAAAAATATCAAATAAACAATAAATATAGTACATATAACAATAGTAAGTCAGGATGGAAATGATGTAGGTAGTGATCTGACAATAGCTGTGTAAACCTATAAAAATATACAAGACAGAAAAAGCTATGCCAAATTCACGATGCCAGAGCAAGGATAAATAAGTTAGGAAAAAAAAAATTCTGATAGCTTATGTATCCCTGTACCCTGTACCCATACAGAATTTTTATTTTTAATTTACTTTTAGTAAGGAAAATACTATGACTTGCTTTCAAATATAATAATATAATACTCGTATGTACTTGTACAGCAATTTGTCAAACAAATCAGTTAAACATTTTAAATAAATAGTAAATACATATTTAAAATCTGTTTTTATGATTTTGATTGAATGGACAATTAAACAACACCAATAATACACACTTTTGTATGGCATTGTACATGAGCGCCTCATTCTTCTGTCTTCTCTCCAAGTCCTTGGCCTGCAGGTGGCGAGCCTCCCCCAGCGTGGGGGCCCCCGCCTGTAGGCTGAGCTCCGGGGGCTGGAGGCTCTGCGCCCAGCCCGAGGCGAACCTGTGGAGCTCCTGCTCATCCTGATCTGCGTTTGGCAGGACCTCCAGGGCGCAAGTTAGGTACACTGCCAACTGGAATCATATTTAGGCAGGAATAAATATGAAGTACTACTGTGGTAGTCTAGTAAGAAAAAAGGGTAGATGAGGAGCGAGACCGAGGCTGCTGACATTACCATCACAATCACCACGCTTCAGTGGAACTTTGCAGGGCAGATGACCATTAGAATACTATATCATTGGATCTTGTCCTTAGTTAGGAAAACAGAGTTCGCCCACCGATCATTTTTTTTTTTGTGAATACCTCACTAGAGTCCCAGCTGCTCCCAGCCAGTAAGACTACGGCATCTTCAATTGGGGTATGTTATGAGGCTGAAGGTAATGGGGAGGGGAAGGGGATGGGGATTTCAAGCGTTTCAATTCAGAATGGTGGTCTTTCACCAGGGCAACACTGAGAGTATCTTCCACTCTGGAACATGCCGCGAAACATTATATATTATTTTTATAAAATAATTAATTGTGAAATGACACAAATTAATCAAATAAAATTTATTTGCACACGCCGAATTCGATCCCCCGTCCTTGGGATTGTGAATGAAGAGCCTTACCCCTTGATTACGGAGGCTTAATGGGGTGACCAACTAAAGTGTGGGTGAAATATGCCAAGAATCACTAACACTGGAGTCATTTGTGGACGCCAGAAGGTTTATGCTTATGAAGAAGAAGGCCTATAAGGAAGTTCCTTCACAGATTCAATAAGGCATAAAATCTTTTGATTTAAAAAAAATAATTTACTATCATAATGCATTAGAAATGTATGCTTTAGACAAAACTGGGAGAGTTTTTGGTGTATAGACTTATTTGAGTGGTCCCCTCCATGGAAATCATTAGTAAAAGGCAAAAATTTATTCATTATTTGAAGGAAACCAGAGTTTATCAAGAAATTTCTCGTAAAAACACCTTTTACCTTTCTCATATTGCTTGGATCAGTGGGCGTGATAATTTTCTGCACAAGAGGCAGGGCATCGAGCACAGTCCTGATGGCCATTTTCTTCAGGTATATCTGCTTGTTCGTAGGGGATATGATCCAGCTGAACATCTCACAGAGGATTCCGTGCCAATCACTGCTGCTGAGGGTATGCCACCACTTTGAACGGAGCCCTTGATTTGTCCCTGCTATTACTAAGAAACAAAACAATCATTGAGGACACAATTTATTCCAAGTTTAATGAAGGTGACTGCAGAGGCGGTTTTTCACAGGGGGACAGTGGGGACAGTTTGTTGAATAAATATAAATCTGAAGGTGTCTTTATACTGTCATTTTTAGTTCTGTTTCTTGTACGTATGTGGCGCTACAGTCTCTCTGTTATCTGACACAATGAAGTGTATTTTGTTTTTGGTTTTTTTTTAAAGTAATCCTTCATTTAGAAAGAAATCTTACAGA
Organism: Limnephilus lunatus; assembly: GCA_917563855.2. Taxonomy (NCBI): domain Eukaryota; kingdom Metazoa; phylum Arthropoda; class Insecta; order Trichoptera; family Limnephilidae; genus Limnephilus; species Limnephilus lunatus. Next base: position 41,972,849 of record OU830594.1, read on the forward strand.
GTTTTTTTGAAATATAGCCCTAACCCAATACCCATCAGTTACACCCGAAACCTAAACATAAAAGCAAGTAGCGTTTGCAGAAATAAAATACAAAAAAAATATTCCAAATGAATTTAACGCGACCCGCGACTACCCAGGCTGACCAGCAGACAGCCAACCAGCGCACCAACCATCAGAGTCCATTTCTCAGTGCGCAAAACCTACCGCACACTTGGGGGACGATCAGAGTTGTCCCTTTAGGCATTTTGGTTCATTCTTTCTCGATCGTAGGCAATCCGAGAACTGCTTATGCGCACTCGTATATGAATTTCAAATACCATGGGGATTTCCGATGAATTCTCTCATGACGAAATACTCAATCATTTGTTTGTGTAGTTCGGGCGGGGCTCGCGTTCAAATTAAGTGTGATGACCGTGGCCGGTTATCCCACGTATTCTGGACTCCCTTTTGATGGATCCAGATTCCTCAGATTATAGTTATCTCAGTACAGGGTGATAGCAATAATAATGCGAAGGTAGTCTGCTGATATTTATTCCGGGATTAGGTACAATGGTACTTCTAAGGAAGTCTGGTGGTAAGAGGACGAATGGACAACAATCACACCCTTTTATACGTTCCTCATGTTGTCTCACTCATACACGCATGTCTCTTTCATACCGCAAGACATACGTTCACCACATTAAGTTCGATAATAATTATTTTGTGTTTAGATATCCGATTAGCATGATTTGACCATCAAAATTTTTGTTTGAGAAATTTTATATTATACCCCCACCATCAAAGAAATGTTTGAGCCACCACTGGGTGACTGTAACTGCCAGAGTCAAATTCTCTTTAAATTTCACACCCAAATATGCTTACATTTATAGTGATTATTGTGATCGAAGTGGAATTTTAGTGAAAACAAGAATGTCACTTTATTTGTCTTCAAAGGAATAATTTTTCGTAAAAATAACTCACTGCTTATTATGATTGCGAAAACGCGTTCCACCATGGCCATTTCACTACAAGACATCTCCGCATCAGCATCTAAACAGAATCAATCAGAAAAATAAATATTTCCAATATGTAATCGCAAAACGATGGTTGCAGCTTTTATGAATTTGAGTAACAGACATCAAGAATAGAAATTAAAAGAAAAGTCTAACCTCTGTTTATCAAGAAGTGCGCAGCCCTGTTAAGTAAAGCGGCGTGTCTATTGAGAAGTTCTGATCTGGACAGTTTACGGCCATAATCTTGGAGCTGGGGCAGGGGGACAGAGTTGGGTGCTAGTGCATCTGGATTACTTGGGTTTGTCTCATTATCACTACCCCCTGAGGTACCAGACAAGGCTGAAAATAATCATACATTGTTAATTCTATTCATATCTATTGCTTTGGTCATAAAAACACATTGCTCAACTGTCACCAGATTTGGTTAGAATTAATTTAAATAAAAACTTAAAATTACATACAAAGGGTGTTAAGGGACATACTTGACTTACTTTAACTAGTGATAATGAAACAGCAGAGCGTTTTGCGATAGACTGAGGTTTATTATCAATACACAGTTACAACAGAGATGGCGCAAGTAGTCACCTAATATTTTGTTATATTCAAACAAGTGATTCCTGACATTATTTGGAGTAAAAGATATAAATGAATTTTCTAAAGTAAGTCAAGTGAGTCCCTTAACACCCTGTATATTTAAATATAATGTCACCTTTATTAAGACAACACTAGTCTATTTAAAATAAGTTGAAGAGATTTTTTTTTAAACTTTTGACGATAAATAATTTTTGGTAACCCCATGACATATTACTTAAACAAGGTCTTAACTAGGTTTTTACCATAGAATAAAGAAAAAAAACTAGAAGCGGCTTCCACACAAATTTGAATGGAAGCAAATGTTCTATTTGTCTCACTTAGACTCGCCTGACATTGTAGGTCTCCATGAAAGAGAATTTCATAATCATGGTGAATACAGATTTGTTCAGAAATTTAAGGCCTGATTGGCCAAATATTTGGATCACGAAATACATTCGCAAGGCACTAGTGTTCTTCTTTATTCCACAGTTTTAACCCCTCAGGCTAATTTGTTCGCTTTTCAGAACAACTAAAATAGGTCTCATAGAAATCGTTGTGTCTCCCTTACTATCATAGTTTGTGCGCAACTTATTTGGTGGCACCATTTTAATTCAAAATTAATAGAATACTTAGTTTTAAATAGGTTTATTGTTCAAAAAACGTAGTTAAAACTAAGTATTCTATTAATTTTGAATAAAGTTCTTCATTGGCCACCACTATCAACAACTGCATTCTTGCATGCACCACTAACCGCAACCACCCTTCTTAAATATTCTTCTTAATTAATTGTTATTAATTTTACATTAAAAATAATGTACATACCGTTTGCCTTGACAGGTAATAAAATTCCACAAACGTCATGATATTCACCTGAAGACAAATAATAAGTATTTCTTGAAGATGTGTTGGCACTAGTAGTGACTGAGTTCAATTTCTCTTCTAGAAAGTTCAGTTCGGACTCAAACAGTGAGCACTGGGTGTCCCGCATCACACTGGCAATGTGGCAAACCTCCGAGTGGCTCTGGGACTGGGACCTCTCCACCAGCTCCAGGTAACAGAGCAAGTAGTGGATGTCCATTCTCATCTGGAAAATAGGACAATCATCTGTCAGTTGTCAGTCATCTGTCACAACTAATATTAAGATTAGTCACAATGTGTTTTATCTAATATTCAAATAAAAGAGATATGCTTGGTATCCGCCCGATTGTCGGCGGATTACTTCCTAATGGGAATAGTTTGAATATGGAAATTAGTTGATTTTTTTAAGGTGTGCAGTAGTATTGGTTAACAATGTAGTTTGATTACGAAAAAAATTAATTCATATAGTTGATTTTTTTAAGGTGTACGGTAGTATTGGTTAATAAAATATTGTAATATCGGCGATACCTGGAAACACAATTCCATCCAGTAAAAACTGCAGATAGCACATCTCTTATATTTAAATATCTTTGATTTTATCTAATGGTGAATGGCAAATATTTCAAAATAACTTATAATCAACCATACAACAACAACACACTCGGTGACAGTCAGGCGATTCAAAACAGAGATAAAAAATTAAATAAATCTAATTAGAACCCATAGCGAAATAGTAAAAAGTGCAGAAAACATTTAAAGTATTACCGCGCGTGTATACGCGTAGTTTTGTAATAAAAATAAGTGATTCCGTTGCCAAAATCCATAAATCATGGTTGGTAATCTCAAGTGAATTTAGTGATCAATAAAAAAATAACTAACAACAAATCACTATTATACTTGTGCCTGTGTAAATCTCAAATAATATACAATAATCTAAGTAAATAATACTAAACATAGTGATTCTAAATTAATTGTAAATATAAAACAATTTAAATAAGTGAAAAAACGTTCATTCCAGTGACACAAATTTCGATACAGCAAAATTCAAAATAACAACTACAGAGCTTTACAGTTTATATTGTGATTAAAAGGCACTGCCAATAAACCGAGAGTAGTCCAGTGGACATCGCATTTGGCTCCGGTTCTACTCACCCTCAGTTCGAAACCGAGTGATTCCAAAAATTTTTGTTATTTCTTCTTTTATTATTAATAATCCTTTTATTAATATAATTTGGAATAACGATTAGCACCATCTACCCACATATCTATAATAATATTGCAAAACTAAAATAATTCAAAATGAGCAGACAGAGAAAACCAGCGACATCTTGCGACGCAGAGGTAAATGACACACCTTCAATCAAGACTATTTCCAAACCAAAGACTTCTCCCGAACCTTTGGAGAACGAAGTGCTATGTAAACTTCTGGAACAGAACACACAAATTCTTGCAACACTCGCGATCATGCAGAAACAATACGAGGAAATTATATTACGCTTCAACGGTCTCGAGGATAAAAATAAGATGTTGGAAAAAAAGAACTCTGACCTCGAAGCAAGAGTTGAAGCCATGGAAACTAAAATGGAGCATATCGACAGACAAAATAAATCAAAAAATGTGGAAATAAGGGGGATCCCGGAAATCAATGGGGAAAACTTAAAAAATATTATATTTAATATAAAAAAAACCACCAACACAAACGAGGATAACAATATCGATGCAGCGTACCGCATCACTCAAAAATTGACCAAAAATCAACCCAGACCTATAGTTATCAAATTCAAAACCCACACGGACCGCGATGATTTCCTGAGTGATATTAAAAAGTTCAATAAACAAGCGACAACTCGAGAAGACACTCTAAACACCACCCTCATCGGAATGTCAGGACCCAGCTCTCCGATATACATATCAGAACACCTGACTTTTCACGCTAAACACTTGTGGTTTCTTGCACGAAAGGCTACGCGCGAGAACTTTTACAAATTTGCTTGGACCAGGGGAGGCCAAGTGTACGTACGTAAAGACGTTGGAACACCTGTCATTATTATTAATGACAAAAATAAACATCTTCTGTCTCCCTCACCCAGTAATCTGTAAACAAAATTCGCTTAGCTACAAAACCTACTTTTTTATATTATTATATTACTTTTATACGTTTTTATATTTTCTTAATGTCTTCAGTACAAACAATAGTAGAATATTATTTAAAATTTCTAGCTCAAATGCATTATCTTCAAACCCAAATTTTTCCATTATCACTGCATTAAATGTTAACTTCAACCTCTTATATGAATATGTTGAACCCGTCTACTACTTCAACCTTTACTTTTATGTATTATTATGTTATTTGAAATTCTTTATTGAGATGTCAAATCCATTGTTATATTTAATGCGACTTATGACTGTGTTTTGTTACAAATATTACTAATGGTAGAAATAGCTGATCACTTGGATAATTTGTGTCAAATTCCATGTATAGAAACCAATAGTGCTCTTGCAGTTCAACAAATATTAACTAAATCGGCCCTAAAAATTTTCTCTTTGAATATCAGAAGTATAAACCGAAATTTTAATGACTTATTGATAGTTCTCACAGACCTAAACTCTGACTTTGACATACTCATTTTAAGTGAATGCTGGATCAATGACAATTACGTCCCCAAAAATATAATAAATTATACCCACTACAACACACAGCGTAACACAACTCAAAACGATGGAGTTATAATATACATAAAAAATCACATATCTCACACAGTAAATGAAATAATAATCAACCACTCTAACTGTCTCAAAATAGTCATAGATAAGCGCATAACCATTTTTTCTATATATCGATCACCAGGCACATCTAACATTACCCCTTTTCTAAATTCACTAAGCCTATCTTTATCTTCTGTGAGTGATTGCGACAATATCCTTATTATTGGTGACCTAAATGTAAATATAATTAATTCCATGCATCCACAAGCCAGTGAGTATTTAAACCTATTAACTCTTCAAGGTTTCGTCCCAGCCATCACAGCACCCACCAGAGTATCTGGCTCGTCTGTAAGTTGTATTGATCATGTATTTTCAAAATGTAAACTAAAAACTTCATCTCTCGTATACCAATGCACTGTCACAGACCACTACGCTACCATAACTTCTCTTTCTCATAAAATACACAAACCACCACCGCATGTAATCCCACAAAAGAAAATATGCTACACCACACTTTTTGAGCTGGTCTCACAGGAAGATTGGTCAAATCTTTTTAAACTGAATGATCCCAATTTGGCCTGCGAATCTCTTGTCAAAACACTACACAACCATCTAACCAACGCTACATCCAACACAACTCACAAAACAAAACACTATGATACTAAACTCAAACCTTGGATTACTGTTGGTATCCTTCATTCTATCCGCAAGCGCGATAAGCTACATGCGCTCTGTAAAAAAAATCCCAACGACCATGAATCTAACTTATTTTACAAGAAATACAGAAATGTTTGTAAAAAAATTACTTCAAAGGCCAGAGAAGATTACTATAAAAAACAAATCAAAAACGCCGAAAATGACACGAAAAAAATATGGAGTATAATTAAGGACATATCCTACACCAAACAAACGACTTCACCCATCAATAATATTAACATTGAAGGCCGATCACTAGTAAACACAAATAAGAACTCTGAAAAAATAGCAGATCATTTCAACGAATTTTTCACCACAATCGGATCTAACCTTTCCAATAATATTTTAACCAGAAATAATGTTTCAGAACATGATCTTGCGAATGAAATATCCATGGGCCACCTGAGTTATACTCCATTCACTTTCACTCCCACCACAGAATTGGAAATTACAGAAATCATCTCTACATTAAAAAATAGCCACTCAACAGGAATAGACAAAATCTCTACTAAACTTATGAAGCATTTAAAAACCCCTATTGCCACCCCTCTCCAACATATTATTAATTTAAGCTTCCAATCAGGTATATTTCCAAATTCTCTTAAACATGCTTCAATCATCCCCATTTTCAAATCAGGTGACAGATCATCCCTAAATAATTACAGGCCTATATCGCTATTAAGCACAATTTCCAAAATCTTTGAAAAGGTGGTAAAACTAAGACTCCTTAAGTTCCTCGAGATCAATAAAATCCTCTCAAAAAACCAATACGGTTTTCGCAAAAATCTTAGTACTTCTGATGCAATCGCAACCTTTACCAAACTGATATCTGATAACCTCGATAAAGGCAATAAACCACTTGCTGTCTTTCTAGATCTGTCTAAAGCCTTCGATACTATTTCACACCATATTCTTCTTAAAAAAATGCAACAGATTGGGATAGAAGGTACTTCCCTGAAATGGTTTGAAAACTACCTAACACAAAGAACACAAACAACTGTCATTCAGTCAAATCAAGAATATAGGAGTAAATGTTTACCAATCTCCTACGGCGTGCCCCAAGGAAGTGTTTTAGGTCCGCTCTTATTTCTCATATATATGAACTCCTTATTAAACTTGAATATTGACGGTAATATAATATCTTTCGCCGATGATACTGTTATCATATTTACAAGTAAAACGTGGAAAACATCAATTGAGAAAGCAAATTGTGGACTTAACATAATTAAAAAATGGTTAGACTCTAACCTCCTTACCTTAAATGTTCAAAAAACACAATACATACTTTTTTCAATCCGAAAATTATCTCTCCCAGAAAACCTTCCTAAACTAATCATCCACACTTGCCCACAAAATCTAGACACTTCCCCACTACTTCTTATAAACAGCTGTTCGTGCCCAATACTTAAACCGTCTAATGAAATAAAGTACCTAGGTGTCATTATAGATTACCAATTACGGTGGGAGGCCCAAATTAGCTCCATAACACAAAGACTCCGTAAGTTATGTCATATATTTTACTCTCTACGATCAATTCTTGATGCAAAAACTCTGAGAAGTGTGTATTTTGCTCTATTCCAATCTATATTAACATACGGCATTATAGGATGGGGAGGTTGTGCAGCATCCATTCTCTACCCTCTAGTAACCGTTCAAAAACTTTTGCTAAGGATCATCTTCAAATGTCCCCCCTCTCATCCATCAGAGCCACTTTTCAAGAAGCTCGCAGTACTAGACATTCGTCAACTGTATATGAAAATAGCTCTCATATATATATGGAAAAATGGTCTCATAAACTCCACACAAAAAGATATACACACACGCTACTCAACACATGGAAAATGCAAAATACCTAAAACAAAAACCACATTTTCACAGAGACAATACTCATACATCGCACCTAAAATATTCAACGCATTAAATAACAACATCAAAAGATCTGATACAATTACTCATTTTGCATGCGGTGTCCAACAATGGATATCCGGAAAGGGGCGAAGTTTCTTTAAAGATTTTCTTCAAAGAATATAAATAGCCGTAAAATAAAACTTTATTTTTTTTTTCTATTGAATTCTTTTTTCAATTTTCTTTTTCACTCATGACTTTAAATTGTTTGGCACAACTGATATGTTCAATGTACTCTACTCACTCTACTGCCTTACTTGTATTCTGCTGAGATAAAAATTGTTAAAATAAGAATTCACTGCAATATAAATAGGTTGAATACAGGAATTTATTTGTACAAAAATTACTAAAAATGAAAACTCCTTTTAGTTATTATTTATTTTAGGGAAATCAACACTTTACAATTGGATTAATTTATACATGTATGATTTAGCAAAACGAGAAACCAATTATAGATTTTCGCATCATACCATTATATTGTGTCTAGAAATTAAATAGTAATCTTGCAATTACATTATTATAACAAGAGGGAAGTAGTACAAAATATATGTCAATATATTTATGCAGTTTTGTACTCATTTAATACATTTCTAATGCACTTTTGACGGAGTTCTTATATTTACATTTATTTCTTTTATAATTATGTCTATTTATATTTATTTTCGTCACAAATATCACACGAACGTCTGATTGTTATTGCGCTTAATTATGTAAAATCGACCACCATAACACGGGCATCAGCCTAGCATGGTGGTCGAAAAATCCACTAATATTACCCCAATTTTTGTATTAACTGAATAAAGAAAAAAAAAAAAAATTAAAAAATCATAGAACTCCAAATTGATACCCTTGCCCCAGCATGAAATCGGGGTACCATTTTGACAAGCTGGAGGCAAACCACGTGAACATAATTTTGGCACCAGGAGGGTTCGAGAATGCTTTGAAATTCAAAGTTGGAATAAAATATGACATCAGTGGTACATTGACCACCGAAGATCGCACATTGAAATAACCAGACCCTGCGCAGAAAAATAAAGTTTGCTAAAGTAAGGCAAAGGTTTGCTAATTGCCTGGCGTAGCGATGCTAAATTTAATTAAGGTGGGTAAATTTAAATACATTTGTCAAAGTGTCCAACTAAAAAACAAAATATAACATTTTAGAAACAAGCCTAAACTTTTGTTTACCCGATTTGGGACTTGCAGTTAAGTTTTTTATGCAGCCAGCGCACCATTGTAAAAAGGACTAGTAATTCATAAAAAGATTTTATTTTCTAGGACTGAATAATGATATGTATTACAATGCGAATTGCCTGCCCGTATTCATTTACTGACAAATCACAGAAAGGGGGGACGGTCAAGCCGCCTCCCGCGCGTTCTTCTTTCCCCGATTGGCTGGCCTATTAATTTGAATGTCTGTGCTTATAATTATTCATGTATGCACATGAAAACCATACCTGCAAATTATGTTGGAACACTATTGTTTTAAGGGCAATTTGATTCAGTATAAATCGTAAATCATCAAGAATCAGTTCCCTCCCGTCGAACTTGGCATCTCTAATAGCTCCCACTTCTCTCAAGCATCTAAGGATTGCTTCCACTATTCCAATCTCATTCAAAGTCTTGATACTAGACTGAAAACATAAATAACAAATGAAGTCAGAGAAAAAGGCAACGTTTAAATAATCAACAAATTCAATTTTATGTAATCCGCAATTTGTAATACATAAATACACATCGAACCTTTTCAATAATTTTCTTCAATAGCAGTGTAGTATTGTGGGTCAGTGAAATGTCATGGAGGGTGCAGGGCAAGACAGCCAGCAATGGAGGCGACTTTAGTATTTCTTTTTCGGTTACCTCTGTCCAAGCTTCGTTCTACAAATATTACATTACACATAATTTGTTAAATCTCATTCTAGAAAACTAAATACCAACAATGTGATGAAAAGAATCATCGATGGAGTACTAATTTCGAGATTTGAGTGGAACCTCGCTTAATGAACACCTCTTATGATGAGTAATAATTTGCATAGCGAAATTTAAAAAAAAGGGGGAGTCCTCTCTTTACATCACTCGCTTGTGCGCCGGGACTTTCGGTGCCAATATTGTCTTTTACAATAATTTATATGGAAAAAATGTTGCACTTAACGAACATTTCCCATCACGAGTAAGATTTAGCAACGAATTATGCTCATTATGCGAGGTTCCGCTGCACATTATTAATTAAATCAAAATTTTTTGACTGCAATCATAATTTTTTTCTAAATTAAAGCAAAAAAAAATTTAATAAACTTAACTTTTAAGATCTCAAGTTATTAAGTTCTGCAAGTATTTTTTGTTAATTATTTAACAGCTGTTTCGACATTCAAAGTCATTATTGAACATCTGAACAATTTTACATATGCATATGAACATCATAAAATTTTATTTCCTTATTAAAAAACGAACTAAACACAATAAAAAAAGTATAAACATTTTTAAAAATTTTACGTGAGCAACACTGGGTACTTTACTTGTGCTGGCACCATTATACACATTATTAATACTTTTACATAGGCTTTACATTGTTATCTTATCTTATCTTAATATACACATTATTTAATACTTTTACATAGGTTTTACATTATGATCTTAATATTGTAACGTGGCTTTAATTATCATCAAGATTTCCAAGTTGTACACATTTAAAGCAAAGCTACAGATTTTAATTTGCTTTGTCCATTTATGCTCAAAGTATGCAAGCCAATAAAAAGAAGGAAGAAAATGCAAGAAAAAGAAAGCAAATGAAATAACTACTTACTTCCAGCTGATCTTCTAGAGGCGCTCTCCGCCCAGTGATGAGGGTCACGCAGGCGGACACGAGGTCATACGATGCTGGGTACTGCGATATTTGATTAGCAAGATGATAGAAGTAGCACCTCTGTTCAAGCAGCTTCAGCTCTTCAACGGAGCACCTCTGGATTAAGGCGCAGATTACTTTGACAACTCCTGTTCGCACCGATACCTCCTGGTGGTTTCCCAGAATAAGCAACATTTCACTGTGAAGCACTACACCAAACACCTAAAGAAAAATATAAGAATAAGGAACTCCAGTCCATATTTTTAATTTTTTTTTTAATAAATAATATCCTTCTAACTTAAATAACTGCATATTTATTTTTATGGTTAGTTTTAATAGGTAATTGTCAAAGTTTTAATTTTTCAAGATCCCCGAAAACCACCGTATGAGTGGTATAAATTTTAATAAAAATTATTATTTTTTTAGCTTTACAGATCGAAATCAATATTATGGAAAACGAAGCATAGGGAGGCAACTGATAAGATACGGCGCCGGATCAGCTGTTCGACATTTTGGAGTTCGGAATTTGGAGGGATGGCGGTGGAAGAAGCATTACGATTTTTTTTGTACTAAAGTTTTTGAATATTTTAAATAATAGAGATAAACTAATATAGATACCTCTATTTTTGATACTGAATTATTTAGGCCTAAATAATGTTTCAATAAACTATTTGTCTAAATCTGTGACCCGCACAAATATCTACGGTTTTTTTTTTTAAATACATGTTTTTTATGTATAATTACATTAATCTGTTTTTCATATTTTTTTTTTAATATTTTGTGTATGTATGCCCTTATGATTTTAAAACGTTGATTTTAATTGATTGGGACAGTAAGGGGGTGGGCGGGTAAAAAAAATAGGGTCTAAAAAAGACAAAAAACACGCTAATCACATAGGTACTAATAAAGCAAAGTAAACTTTAATATTGGTTAATTTTTGTTATTGTACGTGTTGTAATCATTTTTACCACATATTGCAAAAATTCACATACTTCGGAAGTTCGGGAAGTGAATGAAAATTGAACTGAAAGATTTTATCACATTCATGTCTACATTAAACTGGATGAAATGAACATTTTTATTTTCATTATACATTATTTCATTTTTTATTGTATAATATTATCATCTTTTGTGTATTATTATTATTATTGAGAATTGACACTATATCATGAATACAAGAAGGAAGGAGGTAGTAACCCGGTACTTCAAATACAAAAGAATTGCTTTTTAAACTTTTTAATTGAAATATTGATTTTCGTGACAGTTCCCCCTCCCCTGACCGTGACCCTGACGTGAAATGATATTATTCACCCCTGATGAAGGTTCAGGTTAAACCGAAACCAGTTGATTAATATTATAATTAGTAGCATTATAAATATATTACCTGATTGAGAAGTGCATCTGGCATAATGCATATTGTATCCCTCAGCAGCAATAATAAGCCCTCACTCACAGTCCAACTTCTAGTAGTGCCAGTCCTTAAATTATGTAGCAACACTGGACTCCGTAACTACGTAAATTAGAAATTAAATAAAAATTGAAGAAACCAAAAATACTCAACAACATTATTGGTAAGTATATATTCAAAATGTCATTCATACCTGCTGATACATTGAGATGGAATCATTCTGTACTGGTTGCACATCAACCTCATCTGAATCAATAATAACATATTCTTTTGTGAGTCTTGAAGTATTAGGTGACGCTGTCACAGATCTATTGTCTATTCCTGAAACTTCAACAAAACTTTTGAAACTATTTTTAAAGGTCAATGAAACATTTATAAAATCTAGTTATGAAACCCTCTTAAAAAGTTTTCCAAGGGACCGGAAAAAAACTTCTTAAGTAGGAAAACCTTACATGTAGGAAAAATTGGGCCAATTTTGGGCCGAGGGACCAAAAAAACCAAACTTCTTAAGCCACAAAACTTCTTAAGAGGGTTTCACTGTAATTCATTATAATGCACAGTATCATAAGGAATGAAGTTAAACTAATAAATTTAAAAGTTTTTGTTTTACAGGGTGTTAAGGGATGTACTTGACTTATTTTAACCAGTGATTTCCGATATTATTTGGAGCAAAAAAGTAAATAATGTTTTGGTCGTTGGTGACTTTTTTATATTTTTTTTTTCAAATTTTTTTCTTCAAAAACTAACAACAAAAAAATTCTTCCACATGTCAACACTGGTCACTCAGGCGAGTAACCGCCCAATCCCTCGTCCCGACCCTAACCGTCTCATACCTACTGATTTTTTATGTTTTAAGTAGAAAAAATGTCAGGAATCATCAATTAAAGTAAGTTCCTTAACACCTGTATAAATACAATAATCATTTTACAATCATTTTATACAACAGTGTGGAGAGTGTAGACCATTTATTGGATAACCAACACCTCCGCCGTAGGTCACCCCAAGTGGTTTGCTACGTTTGGTGACTAAGCAGGGGTGCCCGGGTTCATGGGGTGAGGTTTGTCCAGGTCTTGGCGGCCCATGCGTCCGCCCACCTACTGTGTGGTGGGCAGGATCGGGAGACTGGTTGAGGGAGGTTTTTATCCACTCCAGCCAGAATCTCTCGACCCATCACCTTGTACTGCATGTACATTCAGTCCTGGGCACACTGATCCCCAGATTCCTACCCACCCCTCATACCTATTTCCTTCCCAGAACTTCCTCTCCTTCGTTTCTTAAGAAAACCCTACACACAGCTTCCCCTAAAATGACATAGGCCCTGTGGGAAATTATTTTACTCAAAAAAGTCTTTATAACGCAAAAAATTAAAAACTGATCCTGTTCGAATTAATGAATTTTCGGATTACTGGATTCTTTGAAAGAGCTGGATTTTCAGAACATTTGAGAGTTTGACTTTTCGGGAACAACATAGATGTTAGTTACATGGTCGAAAATTTTATGTTTATACCCTTCATATCGGATGCTGTGGATTTATCAATATTATATTCCCTCACTAACTTAGTACAACCTCTCCGGTAAGGCTCCGATATATTAGTCGCTTTAACATAAGCTCAGCTTGGTTTGAACTTCAAGCTTAGCGCATAAATCAGAATAAATTCATTAATAATATAATTCTCCAGTACCCAAAATAATTTTTTTTAAATACGGAGAAAATGGGTCACAAACCTTTTTCAATGCATCATATTTAGAAATCATTAATGCTTAAATTAGTTAGAAAATTTTGAATTCTCAGCAACATCCGAACATGTTATTAGTTAACTTACCATTAAAAGAGAAATTGCTTTTCATATCAGCTTCAGCACTTGTAGAGGGTCCAGGTAATTTTAACATCGCTGGAATTCTATCGCCTCTTGAACGGTGCCTTTTCCTAAGGTAAAAATATAATTATGATTACATTACAATACATAGGTGTGGTAAAACCATGTATGATTGTGTGAGAAATGCGGAGTTCCGCAAAGAATGCAAGGCTGATGTAAGCGTAATGAGTAAGATCAAGAAAGGAAAGCTCCGATGTTTTGGGCATGTAGAGCGAATGAACGAGGAAAGGAGTGTAAGGAGAATATACGACGCAAATGTGAATGGTAGAAGTCGGGGACGCCCGAGAAAGACGTGGCACGACTAAGTGAATCAGATACTTGTAGAGCAAGAGCCCGTGACGATCAGACCTTTCTTATTTTATAAAACCTAAAAGTTTCTCTGTGTACGTCCCTAATACAGGTAAAGACGATCCCCGACTATGAAGTTTGTATCACGGTGGCCTTGAAAGATAGCAGGTATCAAAGGTGTATAAAATTGCACCATAATTTCAAGAAGATTTTGCTCGCACTTTTATAAGGTAAGTCTGCTAGCGTCGAAATTTCACACTATTTCACTCCCACCCGCTTGCATGTATATATCGCGTTCACACCTACGGAAGACTTTTAATGTGTCTGGCAAGGTGAAGGAACCATCGAAACTGTCTGATTACTGAGAAAACATAAATTGATAGTTCCTCAAGTGACATATATAAAATTCAGCTTTTATACTTTAACGTAAGTACAATTATAATTAATTAATATAATATCTTTCAAAGCCACCGTGATCCAAACTTCATAGTTGGGGATCGTCTTTACCTGTATTAGGTACATACACAGAGAAACTTTCAGGTTTTATAAAATAACAAAGGTCTGATCATCACGGGCTCTTGGACTATTGAGTCGGGCCATGTCAAGAGTCAGAATAATAGAAGAACATGTATGAGACGATGTATGAATGTGAACGAGGCAAGGGGTGTGTGCTAAGACCGAGTTGTTTGGCGGTCTGTCCTCTGTGCCTACCCCTGCGGTGAAACAGCATGATAGCTGTTAGTTATAATACAACAGTATAATTAAATCAAATGAAACAATATTGACTGTTTTAAATCACAATATTTTTTATATTAATTTGTCTTGTAATGTACATATAGGACTGTATACAAATTTTTGTACTCGATTCTAAATTATAGTTTGCGGTGTACACCGATTCCAACAGCACACTCCGATGAAATTGCTGCTCGGCGGTTGACAGCAATTAAACCATACGGTTCATTTAAAAAATAAAATAAAAACGTATTTAGAAACTAGACATATAGGTTAACAGCACCACGCAGGGGAATTTTGATATCTAAAAAGAAAAAAAATGGTGGACCAGTGAATTTTATTTCCAGTTTTTATGGAAAATTTCCATTCTTCATAAAAAAAATAATAGAAAAGGGCCCTTTATAAAAAAATCCCAACGTGGTGCCATAGAGACTTGATTTTCGAACAGTTTAAGACAGTTTTTTTAATATGTTGTCAACCAGTTTGAAAAACGTAGTTTCGAGAAAAACTCGTTTGCTGAAGGATAATAAGGAACTCCAATGAAAAATATTATGGCTAGGGGTACGTAAATTTCGTTTTTACGAAATAGATGCGATAAAAGCGAAATCTGCATTTTATTTGCGATAAAAGTGAAATTTGAAAATTAAATACTTTCGCACCTTTTTACGTTACGTGCTTTCAAATGTTGATCAGACACGCTAACAATTATTACAACTCTGTTCAAAACAGACAGAGACGGGAACGAGTTGTTGCGTAGATGAGGAGCGAGCGAGTGATTATCGGCGCGTGGGTTGGCGTCCGTCCATCTCTTGTCTTTCAATCAGTCACTCGCTCATGCGCGTATGGTATAGTTGTGTTACTAACGTCAATATGGGCCACCCGAAAGTAGAATTATCTGAACGAGTAAAAAAGTTCAAAGAGGATGGCTTGTATTTAAGCGATACTAACATTGTAATGTGCAAATACTGCAACGTGCGTTTGGAAGGAGAGAAGTTTGATACTTTGAAGAAGCATACGTCAAAATGCAAAATGCATATTTCAAAAGTGTACCACAAGAAGAACTAATTGACGGGTAATCTCATTTTCACAGACAATTACTTCGATTGGTCGGCCAAGAAGCTCCTGTGGATGTAATGCAAGTTTTAGTTAAATCAAAATCTTGCTACCCTGGATTTGCACAAGCAGCTATTCAATATCTCAATTGCCCTGTCAATAGTGTTGATGCCGAGAGGTACTTTAGTATCTACAACATTGTCGTAACTGATCGCAGGCAAACAATGAAAGATGAAAATGTAGAAATTACAACAATGCTAGCCTTTAATTGAGTTTTTAACATTGTATTTTTTTTTGCGAAATAAATGCGAAATTTTGCTATTTTGAGTTTTTTTAAATGCGAAATCACAATTTTTTATTTGCGAAATTTACGTACCCCTAATTATGGTTTTAAAAAAATATGTTCATATAGACCAGCGGTCGGGGAACTTTTTTAACCATTACCCCAAAATATTTTTGTGTAAGACGATATTACCCCTTCCCCCCATTTTGAAAAGAAGAAAATCAATTAATATTTAAAAAAAAATTATTTATTGAATTAATATACACGGAAAATAAAAAAAAAGTTACATGAAAATAGTAAGTATGTAATAGACAAACAAAATAAAATTCTCAAATTGGATCAAACAAAAATTCAGATTTTCAGGTTTCCCTTTCAGTTTTTGGAAAAATGATGTTGCTTCATGTTTGATACAATTACTTCAAAATTGGGACTTTTTGATGTAAGAGCAATTTGAATACAGTCTTCGGCGTTTAATCGATTTCTGTTCTTCGTTTTTATGTTCATTAGAGTGGAAAAGCCTTGTTCACAAAGATAGGTTGTTGCAAATGGCAGCAACTTTTTTACTGCCTCCTCATGTGCAATTTTGAAAGCCTTCGTAGCTTTTGACATCCAAAATGACGACAGATTGGCTTTGCTCTCAAATTGAATACGTGCTTTTATATTAGCATTATTAGATCGAAGTTCAAGTATTGTTTCTGCCAAACTCGGAGGTCCTTCTGGTATGTTAGCAATTTCACATTTAAAAGGATCTATACCCAGTTGAAAGCATGTATATCAAGATTTGGAAAGTAGTCAGAGAACCACTTTCTGAGTTTGGTAAGATGTTTTATAACTGTATTCTTGATGTCATCAAAAGTATTACCCAAAAAAAAACCATTTTTACCCCATTTGGGGTAATTTACCCCGGTTCCCCGACCGCTGATATAGACCAATAAACGCTGGTTCTGAATATATAATTTTTTTTTTTAATATTACCTAAACGTACAGTTTTTAAAAAAATATAAAAAGTGCATTTTTAATATTCTCATTAAAACACGCCGTCAAGTTGGTATTGTGAAGTCACTATGCTGATCAATGTAAGTTGTTGTACGGGAATGTAGGTATGACACAAGCAATATTCGTTTATTTACATACAGCCTTGTTATGTATATAACATAGGTTAATTGTCGTTTTAAGTTAGTACTGGAGTCTATGAGGCGGCACGATAGCATTGTCTATTGTTTTTCATCCTGGCAACACGAGAGAGGAGCGGAAGGGAGATGGTGGCACTTCCCCCGGCGGGTTTCCGCCCGCCGGAGAGGTCGAGTCGGGGATTGGAGATAATCGGGGAATATGAAGTGCATCGGTGCCAAATCATAGATTCGAGAAGTTCCCGTAAAGTTCGGGCGGTTATTATAGTGCCGTTACAAGTTTATTTGAGTTCCCGTTATGGTTTCGACCCCGCGAGTCGCGCTCCGGAAAAAGTGTTGTGTTCACACATGGCCGATTTGTATTTCGTTTAGGAATAGGAAAGTTCAATCTGGACAGTAAACGCCCCTGCCTTTAGTCCCAGAAACACCGTGGGCTAGTATGATTTCCGGCCAATATAATGTTCTACCCGATCTCCGCCAGGAAATCTCCTGGTGTATCAATTCACCATACACGTGCGTGACTCATCATTTGCAACCAGCGCCAGCTTACTTCACCGTGGGACGTGGAGTAGCCTTATTTGCTCGCGCCAGAGTATTTGCTCATGGTGCAGAGGCCATCATTTGCAATCAGCGCCAGCTTACTTCACCGTGGGACGTGGAGTAGCCTTATTTGCTCGCGCCAGAGTATTTGCTCATGCTGCAGAGGCCATCATTTGCAATCAGCGCCAGCTTACTTCACCGTGGGACGTGGAGTAGCCTTATTTGCTCGCGCCAGAGTATTTGCTCATGCTGCAGAGGCCATCATTTGCAATCAGTGCCAGCTTACTTCACCGTGGGACGTGGAGTAGCCTTATTTGCTCGCGCCAGAGTATTTGCTCATGCTGCAGATGCCAGAGGGTTCCTGCCACCAATATAGTCAGCTCGCATCACCGTGGGACGTGGGCCGCTGCACCAACCTTAGTCACCGGGAAGATCCCTCATCGTCTAAACGATCGCGTTAATAGTCAGATTACTTTAGCTTTAGTTTTCGGTTATGGTCTGTGGGGGTAAGTTCTATCCTATCTGTACTATTACATGCAATGTTTTAAATAAACCTATACGGTTAGTCCATTTATAATTAACCTTATTTTATTTACAAAACCTGGTAATTCCTGCCTATGCCTGACATCTTAGAACATAATTCCCCGCTCTGGGAGGGGGAACTCTGCTCTACCGCTGTGCTGGTCGATTTGGCGGGTCTGAGGCTGAGGATTCCTCGGGATCAGATCCTGGCGCGTCCGGTACTAACCGGCAAAGCCATTTCGACCACTCACCATAATTAAATCCCTTTAATAAATATGCCGACTATTGGCGGTACATTTGACCCTAACAGCCTTACTAAAAAACCCTGCGAAAATTGTATTCAATTGACAAACTGCCGCGGATTTGAAAACGTTACTAATTAAAAAATTGTTCATGGAAAGAAATACACATTGTTTACACAGCGTGAGAAGGTAGTTTATCTCTGTTTTATTAATGATGTATGAACGAAATTTGGAATTTCCAAAGTGTTTTGAATGTTCTATATATTTCTTATTTTTGAAGATGTCGTAAAAGCATAAATCTTTATAGAAACTAAATACAATTGCCTTTTAGATTTTTGTATCTGACATATACGATTATTTTTGAAAATTGCAGTATTTTAAGTTTCAACATGAAAAAATTTAAAAAAAACAGCTCACTGTAAACATATTCTATTAAATGGTCGAAAAATTTAGGAAAATTAAAAATTTAAAAAATACAGTCCTCTTACTTTAAGAATTTGGAATAAAACTGTCACTTCACTTTTTATTCTCGTTCTCGTTTCTTTTTATAAAAAGGATAAAAAAATATTATAATGATTCTGAAAAAATAACTGAAAAAATATGACATCTTGGATTCGGTGTTACACAATTAATGCATTGATTTCTCGATTTTGTGTTTATTTACACATGCATAAGGCTTTTACATTATTAAATAATATTACTTTTATGGAAGTTTTATTAAATTCACGTGGAAACATTAAAAAAAAATTTCAGACGTACCCTAAAACCTATCGTAAAACGAAAATAAATCACTAACAAAACACTATTTAAAGGATTAAAACTGAAAAAAAAGTAACGCCAGCATTGGTACTTATGTTGAATTACAATATCATATCATTTAAACCATAGGTTCTCAACGTGGGCGATAACGCCCCCTTGGGGGCGTTTGAGACCTTCAGGGGGGCGGTAGAAGATCCAGAGACAATTGGGGGGCGTTGAGATGGCACAGGGGGGCGTTGGCAAGTAAAAAAATATGGTCTAAAAAAGACAAACAAAACACGCTAATCACATACTAATAAAGCAAAGTAAACTTAATGGGTAATTTTGTTATTGTGTGTATTTTAATCATTTTTATCACGTTTGCAAAAATTCATTCGAGAGTTCGGGAAGTGAATGAAAATTGAACTGATAGATTCCGTTACATTCAGATCTACAATAAATTTTATAAATGAAAATTTTAATTTGTTGATTAGAATATATATTTTTTTAAATTTAAATCTTCCGATTTCACGTGAAATATCTCATACATACATAAATACAGGCGAAGTTAATAAAATCCTGTTAATAAAAAAAAAGTTTGTAGCTATTAAATTATAACCTGCAAGAATTGACAGTATTATCTGTGTATTGATCTAACTTGCTCAGTGTCGTCAATGCATTCGGGAGTCAACGAGTGAGCTTACATGCGTCGACAAGACAGCCCCTTAGCCCCCGATCCATTCTGTTCCTGCGTCGCCTTTGTCTCCGCGACAAGTCCGCGATTTATTTCTGCGCCGGGTGGCGTATTTACAAAATCTATAGCGGTTCAGTCACGGCGGCGCGACTGAAATGGGATAGGTTTTTTTGTGCAAAATCATCAACAAACCTAATACCATTTCAGTCGCCAACGCGCTTCGTTGCTCTATCTATCTGTTTCAGAGACTGTGGGGACCGTAATTATAGAGTAGCTTCTGTTGGTGTTGGTGCTGGTGAATTTCCATGGTTATATATTTATTTCGTAAATTTATAAAAACGTGTACAATTCATAGCTTGCATTATATTCTCAAAAGGTATGAAACTCATGGGTGAACTCAAACTATGTTGGATCATAAGTGCAGTTGCAGTACATTTTGACACATAATTAAAACTAGCAATACATATTTTGTCATTTACTGCATACTCCTTGCTTCATTGACATTCCTACATCGTTAAATTTACATACAAGTCCAAACCTACTAGTTCAGCCATCCCAACAGACTATAATACCGTCAGATAGTTTAACCGCAGGGGTAGGCAGAGATGGTGGATCGCCAAATAACTCGGTCAGACTGCTTGCTTTAACCACATTTATACATCGTCTTGTTTACTAGTCTTTATTATATACCCACCATTTCAGTTATGGTAGCTAATGACATCAGGCCGCTTCTCTAATAACATCAGGCTGCTTCCCTCAGAGGGAGGCACAGAGGATAGACCGCCAAACAACTCGGTTCCATTGCTTGCTTAGTCACGAGAATAGATACATCTTACTAATATTTGAAAGCGTGTCACTGCGTGTTTATTTTATTCCTGTCGAAGCGTGTTATATGTCTCCAACCTATATAAAGGCACTGATTTATCATTTTATGTTCATTAACATTAACGCGCGCCATTAATAACAGGGTTTTAAGAGTTAATCTTTTACTCACGTATCTCTAAATGTCGGAAGTAAAAAATAAGATACGGCAATATGGTGTGGATTATATTAAATACGGATCTATCGAAAATCCTACAAATCGATCATCGCCAATGTGCCTTATTTGTCGAAAAATATTTTCAAATGAAGCGATGAAGCCTTCTAGGCTTCAAGATCATTTTAATAAAATCCACCCGGATAAGAAAGACAAAGATGTGACCTATTTTCAAGACATGAAAAAGAAGTACGAAATTCAGCCAACTATATCAAAACAATTTTCGACAGCTTCTAAGCAAGACGATGATGGACTTCGAGCTTCGTACAATATCTCATTGTTGATTGCTAAAACAGGCAAACCACATACTATTGGGGAAGATTTAATTTTACCAGCAGTAAAAGAAGTAATAACCACTGTGCTCTATAAACCAGCTGCAGATATTATGCGAAAAATTCCTTTGAGCAATAGTTCTGTGCAAAGACGAATTGATGAAATGGCTGAAAACATTGAAGAATCATTGTGCAATCATCTGCAGTCTTGTCGATTTTCAATTCAGCTGGATGAGTCCACTTTACCAACCAATGAAGCATTGTTATTGTCATACGTGAGATTCATCAAAGATGAGAAAATATGTGAAGAATTATTGTTTGTTACAAATTTGGAAACAGATACAAAAGGAGAAACCATATTTAATACACTGGAAAAGTTTTGTGACGAAAAGAAAATTCCTTTGAATAATATTTTGTCAGCTGCTACGGATGGCGCCCCAACTATAACAGGGCGTCACAAAGGCTTCATAGCATGCTTAAAAAATAACGTTCCTGACTTGCTTGCTGTGCATTGCGTAATTCATCGCCAGCATTTGGTTGCTAAAAATCTGAGTGAACGCCTCCATACATCACTGCAATATGTTATCAGAGCAGTTAATAAAATCAGAAGTAACTCATTGAATGACAGATTATTTGGTCAGCTTTGCATTGCCAATGATGAAGATTTCAACCGATTGCTGCTTCACACAGAGGTGCGCTGGCTGTCAAAAGGTTGAGTCTCTGATAGAGTTCCTAGGAAACAAAGACACAGAATTGCGCGACAACCTCACCTCATCGAAGAAAGATATACGTACTTGACAGACCTGTATAAATTGTTTAATGATGTCAATCTCCAACTTCAAGGCGACGTCTTCAATTTGATTAAGACAAAAAATTGTGTTGCAGCTTTTGTATCAAAACTGCTATTATACAAAAGAAATAGCGGCAGACGGGAATTTAATAACTTCCCAAATTTATCAGCAGTATCATTCAAGAACGACGACTTGCTTGTTTACAGTCAACACTTGGAAAACCTCCACAGTGATTTCAAGGAACGATTCCAGGATATTTTAAACGAGGACATACCAGATTGGGTTTTGGATCCTTTTTCAAATGTCAACACAGCAGGGTCATCCCAGTTAGAAGAAGAACTAATAGAACTGACGACAAATGAGGAATTAAAAATTAAATTTAAGAATGGCTACCAAGAGTTTTGGCTGCAGAAGCCGATTTCGCAACTGTACCCAGGATTATGGTCGATAGTTCAACGATTTTTAATAGCATTCCCATCGTCCTATTTAGCTGAACGTGGAATCAGTTCTGTATCAACGCTGGTGACCAAAAAGAGAAATAGGCTCCATATTACTGAACGCGGCGACTTACGTTTGTTTTTAAGTAAAATCGAGCCTAATTAATATAAACAAACTTCTTAAAACGCATCAAATTCAACCATCTCGTTAAATAAGTTATAAATTCAATACCTTTTCAATGTTAATAAAAATACTTCTCTGTATAATTAAGTACGCGCTTTAATTTACAATCTTCTTCTCAGAAATAGGATAGGAGCCATAACCCATCCCCCTCCCCCCCCCCCCCCCCTAAGATGGTATGTAAAAGTAGTTGGGGGGCGCCAGAAAAAAAATATTGTCAAAGGGGGCGGTGGGCAAAAAAAGGTTGAGAATCTATGATTTAAACGAATATTATCTTCAAAAACATAAAACTTTAAGTAAAATTCATCATGTCAAATATTGTTTCATAAATATGCATTGTTTTACCATGTCCAGAAAGAACTCGCCATACGCCATAAATAAACCGATCATACGCTTTAATAATTAAAGATGGCCGCGGCGCCGGCGCAGATCTATGTGAGATTCCAGGGGACCAACATAAAAATCATAAAATACGTGATATCGTTATTTTGTAGATGACGTGTTGATGACGTCACACGACCCATCGCAGATATGGCGGTTTTCGGGAGTTCTTGAAAAATTAAAACTTTGACAATTATTTTAACTATTAAAAATATCTCTAAAAAAAAAAATATGCGGTTATTTAAGTTAGAAGGTCA
Organism: Limnephilus lunatus; assembly: GCA_917563855.2. Taxonomy (NCBI): domain Eukaryota; kingdom Metazoa; phylum Arthropoda; class Insecta; order Trichoptera; family Limnephilidae; genus Limnephilus; species Limnephilus lunatus. Next base: position 41,996,280 of record OU830594.1, read on the forward strand.
TTATGCATTAAAAAAAAAAAAAATTGGACTGGACTTCTCTATTCAACATACAAATTGTTTCACATAAAATGCTGTTTCTCCGTCAAATTTAAAAATTTATTTAATTTGGTGAAAGCATTCTTAAAAAACGCATCTCTTAGAAAATGAAATTAAAAAATGACAACAAGTTTTTTTACAGTGGTGTGGTTCCAAAAAGATTATAAAAAATTCTCTTACCTTTTATCTTTTCTTGATGATTTCCTTTTAGAGTGCAAGTTTGCAACTGCTTTATTTTGTTTCTCTATTGGAGAACTGGTTGGTATGATAGTGTAATCATTTAACGGAGTATTTTCTATATTGCTCAGGGGATCAGAAGTCAGAGGGTCAGTTGGAACCATCTCAAAAGTTTCATTCGATTGTTTTGGAGTGGAAAAGTTATCACTTTCTGGACCGGACGGGAATTGAATTTCACTCTGATTAAATGACATATTCCTCAGCGGTGTTACGGAAAAGTTTTGGCTGGTATTGGCGGTGTCAGAGTTGCTAGCGGTGCTGTTGATGCGTCTCCTTCGTGCATTTTTTCTGTTACGTCGCTTGCTTGAAAACGGCAAAGGTAAGCCGAGGAAATTGGAGTTGTGATTGGCGGTAGCCGGTGATATTTCAGTCAACAGGAAATAGAAGCTCGATCTTGAGTGTGTTATAAATGTTGAACTGGCCTAAAACAAGCATCATTCTATGTTTCACAAACATTGTTGTAAAAGAATACAAAATAATTTTTATGAAGTGCACAATCAGAAAAATATACACGGTGTCCGGAAATAAGTGGTACAAGCGGGAAACTGATGAATCTATATCATACAGAGAACAATTTGCGGCACGCTCCAGAGTGGAAGATACTTTCAATATCGCCCTGGACCACTAAGACTACCATTCAGAATTGAAACGTTGCTTGAAATAACTTTAGCTGTTTTTGGTGACCAGATCTGAACAGTCAGGTTGAACTTCCCCACCTTCCTCTTCCCCATCTCCTTCCCCTCCACACCACTAAAATGTAGGGAAACATTTTTGGGCATCAAGTCCATCTTATGTACATCCAAAAAAAAAAAAAATGTAGGCATTTTCTGTTTTTAAATTTTTTGCCACGAAAGGGTAAAAAACCGTTTGGAGCCAGGTTATGTATTTTAAAGACATTAAAATTGTTTAATCAGTTGTTGTTCAAGTGATATTAACCCCCAACTCTGAGTTTGTCTCACAAACTCTTAAACAAAACTCCGGGAACAAAAAAAACTTTGGATTTTATTTGTGATAGATAACAATGAGCTCTGATAGCTTATTTATTCTGGACCCCGACCTCGGCTACAGTATTGATTATACTCTCAATCCCTGCGTCGACAGCTGTGTGCATTTGTGGGTATCGTATTTATTTAATTTATTTATTTAAACACCCGTAGGGCTTTTACATAGAATGCAGTACATGTTTTTTTTTATTACAGTGAAAATAATGAGTTTATTATTAAACTACTATTTAGTGATCTATGAGTAACCTCTCAATACTACTCTCTAGGATATCACAAAAATGAAAGCAAAAATTTAAAAATAATCAGAGTGTAGAAGTGAAACCTTCAGAAAACTGAAGTAGACAAGAGTGTGGAGACTACGAAGCACTTTTTTTTATCAATGTGAAGGATGATTTTTTCTATATTTTTGTCATCGAATTCTAGTGCACTTTTTCCTATTGGTAATTTTATTAGTAATTGTGTTTTCTTCTTCGGAATCGTTAGATGTCACTTTTTTTGTGTTTTCTTTGCCTGTTCATTTTGGAGTGGTTTGGAGAGTGGTTTAAATTTTTTTTTTTTTTTGAATTTTGTAGGATTTGACCGTTGGTCCGTTGATTGTCCGGCCGCTAAGGTTCGTCAGGTGCTTCATACCACTAGACCAAAGGAGGTGTGCATGGGACCGTGGATTTATCGTATTGTATTGGAACCAAGTAACCGTGAAATAATAAAATACGTTATTGCTATCTCATTTTCTCGCAGGCTAAATCCTATAGATGAATGTGTTTGTCTCTTTTTAGTGTCGCTCACTTCCGTTTCATAGAGTTTCAAATCACAACGGTGCTAAAGAAGTTTTCACTACAAAAATATCCAGTTTGATATAGATTCTTCAGTTTCTGGCTTGTTTTCGTGCGTATACATAATATGAACCCTTACCTGGTGCATCAGGACTAAGAAATCAGTTAGTAGAGCCACATGATGCATGATGGGGGGACTGCCCATCAGAGACCTGATGAGCTCCACAAGTCGGCAACTCACTGATTCACCCAACCTTTCCATATCTGAGTTGAGGAAGCGCTCCTATAAAATACATTTCAATGTTCAAAACCCAATTAATTAGTAAATAATTTTTTTCATTAAATAAATATGTACGGTGAAATCTCATTTGGTTTGTTGAATAAACCCTTTACCGAGAGTGTGGTTTATTTCGTTTAGTCCCAAATGACTTTTAACCCTGGAGTGGTCGCATGGATTACATAAGTAATTCACTCATGCAAAATTAAAGATTCCTCAAAAACAGATGGCGCGAATCGTTTTATCTTTCGTGTACTTTAAGTTGGATAAAACACGGACGCATTCAACTCAGCGCTGGTGTGTTACCCGCAAAGTCGATGGTCTACACCTGTAATCCGCGCGACCAATTACGTAACACATTTTGCATACATGAAAAGTGTATGCAAAATGCAAAAAAATAATTTTTTCTAATCATTCTATAATTTTATGTTTATCCTGCTCAGAAATCAGCAATTATATTAGTATATGTTATTTTTTTTATTTTACTTTTTTTGTAATATCAATAAAAGTGAAAGACGTAATTTTTGGTTTAAAAAAAGAGGTCGTTTGTCATGTTTTGCTTCGTTGTGAAAAATATAGAAGTTTTGTTTAATACATGTTACTTATTTCTAATAAACAGTGCTTAGATTATAAGATTAAAACATAAATACACAATTATTCCAAATGATTTTACTTATTCTTTTTTAGTTTAAAAATGGCCTACATATGTAATCCACGCAACCACTGGCGTTACTTTTAAGAGCGCGACCACTGCAGGGTTAACACAACAAAACAGAATAGATCGCATTGATCATGTCTCATCAAACCACTACAAATAGGAATAGGACATTCACAGAGGCCGACCTATAAGGAAATCGTAAGAATCCAAGCGGCTAATTTAAATATATTTTTGTTTTGAGTAATTATTTATAAATTGTACACTTTACGGAACGAGATGTATCATATCTTGAACAAATAGAGTGCAAAAGTTACCAACTTCCTCTTTCAGGAACCTTGTTTGGGAATGTTGAGGTACTGTGAAAAGTAAATACTTAGGACAAGTTGTTTCACAGAACTTAATCAATTCATCAAATTTTAAAGTTAATTTTGAAGTTCTGTGAAAATTCTATTCAAGTTCTGTTTTACATCATTGCAAGCCCGTTACTTCACATAACCGAAATAATAACACAACTTGAATAGAACTTTCACAGAAATTTAAAATTTGATGAATTGTTCAAATTCTGTGAAACATCCTGTCCTTAACCTCTAAGAGAGTGAGTTTTTGAGAGAAGAACGTGTTCAAAAAGTGAGTTTTTTTTTTACTTGGAATTTTCCATTTTTTTTAAATTCAGGTATTCATAGTTCTAAGTGCCAATAAATAAAATTATAAAGTAAACATATAGAATCACATTGAAATCGCCAATACCCTAATTTATGTCACAAAAATTGTTTGTGGCTACACAACCTGTAGTAAAATTAACATGTATGTAAATAGCAGATGTTGTTCTCTTTAAAACACACCAAGTACCGCTAGACAATAGTCGTGTTTAGTATGAAAATGGCTGACGGCGATGCACCCACTCCCACTCTTAGAGGTTAAGTGTTAGCAGTATAGAACAGGTACGGAGTAGTGAGTTTTAGTGTAAACAATACCAATATGTATACACATGTAGAATAATCTAACTCACTTTACTGAACACAAGCAAAGATTCCACTATGTTCACTCGGTTCATCTGGTAGACATTAAAGGCCCTGTAGGGGTGATCATCCCTAAGCATGGCGTCCATGGCGAAGAGCAGAGTGCTCAGCAATCCACCGCCGTCGTCAGAAGACCCGAACGTCTCGCTGAGCCTGGGACTGGTCTCTTTATCTGCATCCATCGACTTCTCGCTCTTTTCAACATCGTCACTGATCTCATCCTTCGAAGTGCTTCCAACTGAAGATTCCTAAAAATAATTAAAGGTTATTGAGCAAATTAGCTTTGTGATGAATTTGCGATATAAAAATTACACTTTGGATCAAGATGCACATGTTTAATTCTGGTCAATGGATATAATAATTTGTTGTTGGGAGTGATATGGGACGTCTTTAGGACTTTATTTGAGTTTCGGCACTCTGAAAAATATGGAAAAAACAATATGACGAAATGGCCTTTTTTAACCGTTAAATAAATATATATTTGACAATTTAGCACAGATAATGATGAATAGCACAATTTGGGCATAAGTGAGTTATGAATAGAACAACCATCTATGGATCATGACATTCATAACGAAAGTGTTTTAGTTTTTAAAACTTCAAATTACCACCAATAAATTATCAACACTATATGGCAGATAAAGCTGAAAAAATCACTGCTCTACAGATGAATTACATCATTACTTCATTATGAATGTAGAATTTTACTCACAAATAACGATGAACAGTACAAAAATGGACGATACAGGTGACATTTTTATGTTGCAGGGTGTTTTAAATCATAATAGGAGTAGAAAATGCAAAAAAAACATAAAAAAATTAGAAGGATGTTAACCTTCCGTTAGGCGCAACTAATCTGTGAGATGAAGTGGTCTGTTATTTTTGTGCCAAAGGGTGAATATCGCCGATCTAGGAGCGTGGCCTCCTAACTTTTCCTCCTTCCCCTCCTCTCACAAAGGGCCAGTTTGAGTTCGTCTTGAAAAATTGACCGAAAAATATATTTTGTTCTGTTTTTCTGTGATTTAATCTCACAGATGAATTGCGCCCGATCGTGTTAGGATTTGCATCACGCCTGACGGAAGGTTAAAAGAAAAACACTTGATACAGGGAAGTCATATACTCCTAAGAAAAGAGTAATAATCCCAGGAAAATAAGCACCAAAAGAAATGAGTAGAATAATGATAAACTTTATAAATACATAATGTATTTACTTAGGCTATCCAATAGATCTTCTTAGTTTCGACCATACTAAAGAACAATGCTGTTCTCGTATAAAATTCAATTGCGCAATTTTCAATAATTCTGAAGCTAAAGATGGAAATTGTACAGGGTGTCCGGGGGTAAAGTGCATTAATTTCGGAAGGTGATTCTACACGATAGTAAAAGTAAAAAAGATAAATAACTTTTTTCGAAATTCCAAAGTTTAGGGGTAGTTTTGTGGTAAAAAGATAAAATTAGACCGGCGTGTGCGAGCAGCATTATTATTTTCCGCTGTTCCCAAGTCACCGCTCAACGCGCTCTTCAATTCTGTCAGTGTCAGTGTTGAATTTGAATGTAACGCGTAGTGTGTTTCACTTTAAAAACTTTATTGTTGTCAATCAAAACTTGTTGATTTAATGTATCTTTATCTAGTGTCTATTTATTAAGACCGACTTAAAGGAACAACTTTATTCAGTGTGTGTTTTCATCAGACTTATTTTTGTTTATTTAGTTGTAGACTTGCCTAAATGTAATTTTTTTTTTTTCATTTTTAACTTTATGAGTAAACACTCAAATTATAATATTTAATTAAAGTTGAATCTTGCAATCATATATAAAGAAAGCAGCCAATAATATGTGCGTTAAGAAAATTAAGATAGCGTTGGTAGTTCTTGGTCGAAGTATGATACAGTTAAAAGTGACCGAATTGGAAATGGGTTCCATAGCTCAATCAGTAGAGCACTTGCCATAAGGGACTTGGGTTCGAGTCCCAGTGGAACCAATATCTTTTTCTGATTTTTCAGTCTTCAGATTTTGATTGAGTTTCGCTAATATTGTCTTCATTTAATTAAAAATGTAAAAATTGTGTTCATTTGTGCGAAATTTTGTTATTGATTATTGTGTCAATGCCGCGTAATTTTGTTATTAAATTAATATATCAATACCAACGAAGAACGGGCAGACATGAGATACGCCACAATGTACGAATTGATAATAATATTACTTTACGTTTACGTGCTTGCTTACAAGCTGAAGGTGGACATTATGAAAATTCGTTAAAATAGTAGAAAGTGATGACATTAGTTAAGTGTTTAATTAGTTTATAATAATTTTATCGTCAAAATCGTGGATTCAATTGTTATGTGCAGTTTTCTTTTTAAATTTGGTTTAAAACATACGATTTTGTATAAATGCCAAAATTCTCAGTCTTGTTATTGTTTACAAACGGTTTCCATGGATACTCACTGGCTCAAGTGCCCTGAAAGAATCCAGTACAAATTGTGCTGGATGGTGTTTAAATCAATCAACGAAATGGCTCCACCTTACATCTCTGAATTATGTGTCCCGGAAAATACCGGTCCGAGGCAATTAACCCTTAGATCGGCAACTTCATCTGCTATAGGCAGACTAATAGAACCCAAACGAAAGCCAAATACTAAGTTCGGAGATCGTGCTTTCGGAGTATCTGGGCCTAAGGCTTGGAATAGACTCCCTCCGGAATTAAGATGCATAAAAAGCCCAACAGAGTTTAGGTCCAAACTAAAAACCTACCTTTTCGGGCTCTCATACCCTTAACTTAATTTAAATATACCTACCTATCTGAGAGTATCATACTTGTATTGCCTATGATATGTCTTAATCACACTTTTCTTACTGAATTAAAATTACTCGAATCCTTACACATCAATCTTTCTCTAGGAAGATCAAATCCTTGTACTACTGCACCACCCACCATTAAATGTTGCTTTTACTTTCCAAAATACACTCATTAGAGAATATATTACATATTAATATTAAAATATTTTCAGGATTAAACAACATGTGTTCACAATTATGTCCTCTGCGTGCGAACTCTATTTAAATTTCTTTAAATAGACAATAAACAGTGTTAATTTCAAGCGACCTCCCAGGTAAGTATGGTCCTGTATTAATTCATTTTTAGGCAGCATCATGTTCATTGGTCAAAATATTGTACATATATTTTCGTATCGGTGATCAATGAACCGGTGTATGCAATTTTTAGCCATAAGTTGTTTTTAATTGTTTGTCTAGCTTGTAGTCTTTCTAGATTTTAGGCATGTATGGTAAGTTTGTACAGCGCCCTTGAGGTGATTTTTCACAAAAACGGCGCTATATAAATCGTCCAAATATTATTATTATTATTATTACTATACAGGCCAAATCACAACCAAGCAACGTTGCAACAATCGCGCCCGGCATGCTAACATCAACTTTGTCAGGTAAGTTCTACCTTACACTAAGGATTTTTAGTAGGTATGTATTTTTGTATGGGAAAAAAAAAGTTGAAATTTCAGAACAGATCAGATCTTTATGAAAATGACATCATAAAGGATATTATTTACATAAAGAAGATTTAATGCAATATAAGGCAAGTTTAAAAAATTAAGCGTCGTATCAAAAGTATAAAAAATTAAAATCCTTGTAGGTTACCTGTGACGGCCTTTCCAGCTCCCGCCATCCTTTCAATAAGGTCACCAAAATTTGTGGACGCAAAATAATAACATCTGATTGCTTCACCAAATGAAATTTATCACCATCTTTTGTCAGAATGGAAGTATTGCAAGCAGCATCTAGCATAGCCTAGAAAAATATAAACATAAACAATTATAAAAATAATAATAAAATAGTAACATGTAGTAAAGAAACACCAAATTATCATAATGCAGGTACATATCACGTATGTATATTAATTTACATATTATTATGTATTTTGATTTAAATTATAATATAGTTTGGAGAAATATACATGTAATAATATTGATTGTCTTGATTAGTCAGACACAAATTGATAAATGATTGTGTACGTGAAAACCTTACTAATTAGAAACTGACAAAAAATAGTTCATGGAAAGATAATATACATTGCTTATCCAACAAAAGAGGGTGGTTTATCCGTTGTATATTTTTGTTTTAATAAACACTTTCTCAATTAATTTCGGAATTTTTCTGAGGTATTTTACGAGAGATGGGAAGGCTGATAGAGATATTGAAAGGAGGGTGAATGCAGGTAACTCTATTAATGGAGGACTGAACGTCATTGGCACCAACAAAAAACTGTCCAAAGATGCGAAACTAGCTGTCCATAATGGAGTACTGGTACCTACCCTGATGTATGGCAGTGAGGCATGGAACTGGCAGAGGAAGGATGAAAGTAGACTGAATGCTGTAGAAATGAGATCCCTGAGGCGTATATGTGGTAAAACCATGTATGATCATGTGAGAAACGCGGAAATCCGCAAAGAATGCAAGGCTGATGTAAGCGTAATGAGTAAGATCAAGAAAGGAACGCTCCAATGGTTTGGGCATGTAGAGCGAATGAACGAGGAAAGGAGTGTAAGGAGAATATATGATGCAAATGTGAATGGTAGAAGAAATCGGGGAAGCCCGAGAAAGACATGGCACGACCAAGTGAATCAGATACTTGAGTCGGGCCATGTCAAGAGTCAGAATAATAGAAGAGCATGTATGAGACGATGTATGAATGTGAACGAGGCAAGGAGTGTGTGCCAAGACCGAGTTGTTTGGCGGTCCGTTCTCTCTGCCTACCCCTGCGGGGAAACGGCGTGATGTTTAGTTAGTTAGTTATTTTAAATGTCCTCTTTATTTTTTTGTATTTTTGAAGATGTCATAAAAAAAATACCTTTTTAGATAAAATTACCTATAAGATTTTTTTTCTTTGAAATATACTTTAGTGTTTAAAATTTGCAATATTTTAAGCTTAAAACATGAAAAAGGGTGATAAAAAAGCTTACCCCAAACATTTTAAAGTAAAATGTTGAAAAATTTCATAAAATTTAAATTTTAAAAACAAACAGTCCTTTAATCAAGGACTGTGTTTTTTTGCAACAAAACTGTCACTTCACTTTTTATCTCGTACATATAATTAAAAATATAATAATAATTCCCTAAGAATAATCAAAAAAATCTGACATTTTGGGTTCATTTTAGCACAATGATTTCTCGAATTTGTATTTATTTACACACGCATAAGGCCTGCATTTATATTATTAAATAAAATTACATGGAAGTTTTATTAAACTCACGTGGCAAAAGTCAATTAAAAAATAATGTGTCGAAATAACCTCAGTTTTTCTCAATAACGTATGAATGAAACAATGAAACAACAATGTTGCCAGATCGAAAGAAATATTACTTATATTAGTAACAATTTGAAAAAGAAAAATTATGTATTTAACGTGTAACAAAAACACCGTTAAACAGTTGGGAAGCGTTTTTTTATAAGTAACACCGTTAAAGGGATAACTCACTTTCAGGAAGTGATGTCCCATGTGACATTTTGCAGAGGCGAAAACAGTTAGCAGCATATCGAGCAACTGATCTTGTTGGAATATTGAGTTCAGGCGAGTGTCAGAAAAGCTGACACGGAGTAGGAAATCCAACGCACTGGCTTGCTCTTCTGCACTTCCATCCATTTCCACAACCTAAATAAAATTTAAAAAAAGAAAAATTATGTTAGAGTGCAAACATATAATGAAATTCAGGTTTGTTAAATTTTAAAACTTTTTATTTAGTGATAGCTTAATGTTTTACTTGGTCTAGCTGTGTTTAGAATTAAAAGTTTTTCATATTGTCTTCCATGTCAAAATTTTAAATCATAATTTTTTGTTACACCAGCAACTTGTAAATTGTAAACCAATTTTTGTAAGGCTAATAAAAGTTATAAATTTAAATTTAACACCCATACAGACGGAGGGAGACAAAAGAAAAAAGTACAAAATCCTAATTTAAATGCTGCATGGCTAGCGGTAGGGGATTTTAAGTGCAGGGTTGAAAGAACGATGATTCAGGGCTTACCCTGGCAAATAAGTAAAGCAGTATGTGTGGTCCCCCCAGCAGATACACAGAAGGCAGAAGTCCTCGGTGTTGACTCGGTAGAGCCTGGCCGGTCCAGGCAGCCGTCAGAGGAACAGGCACACTGGCAACACCAACTTTGGAATTCGCCACTCGGCCGCCAAATACTGAAAAATTATTGTCACAAATGGAAATTATCATGAAAATAAATTATGACACAAATTAAAACACTCGAAAAAATATGATCTACATATAAGGAACATACCTATTGGATTAGCCGTGGTCTGGTGGTAAATCTCCATGGATGTGGGATTGTGGGCAGAATATGTTAGGAGTAAATTGTCTCGCAGTTCTCTTATATTTAGAGATGACATTTCTAATACCTAATTTAAACATATCAAAATTAATTAGGTTGAAGCAACATATTGCTTAATTTTGCAATAATTCACAAAATAAATTTGTTGTAGCTGATAAATGACTAACGGCCTTACTAAAAAACCCCGTGAAAAATTTATACAATTGACAAACGGCCGCGGATGTGAAAACATTACTAATTAAAAAATTGTTCTTAGAAAAAAATACACGCCGTTTACACAGCCTGGGGGGATAGTTTATCTCTGTTTTAGGGATGATGTCTGAACGAAATTTGGAATTTTCCAAAGTATTTTGAATGTTCTATATATTTCTTATTTTTGAAGGTGCCGTAAAAACAAATACCATTTTTAAAAACTAGATAAAATTACCTTTTAGATTTGTATATTTGAAATACACTTTAGTTTTAAGAAACTGCCATATTTTAAGATTTAAACACGGAAAAAAATGTAAAATAATTTCTTACCAAAACATTTTTGATGAAAGTGTACAGAAATATTTAAAAAATTAAAATTTAAAAAATACAGACCTTTTAAATAATGAATTTGAAATGAAACTGTCACCTCACTTTTTCCTCGTGCATACAAAAAAAAAATTATAAAAAATTTCAAAGTTTTTTTTAATGCCAAAAAAATAACCTTAAAATTATCTCTGACATTTCAACAAATTTTTTGCACCACTAAAGATGTTAATTTCTTTGATAAGTATACCAACACGTGAATTTGATATTAATATTTAAAAAAAACACCACTTTTAAGAAATTCTCATAAAATAAAGATTTAAAAACGTAAATTTGAACTTTTATGTAACCCAAAACATTATTTTGACAGTTCAACTTTTAAAGTACTGTTTGTTGTGCAATAACTTGATAAAACTAATGTAAAACCACATCAATAACACGGCAAATATATTAATTAAATGAATAGAAGAGTGAATCGGTCGCTATAATAGAAATCATTCAGTAAAATCTCAATATTTACTAGAAATATTCCCGCCACATAAAAACTAAACTGCTATTCTTTGCTCGGGCAAGACAGTAGAAATGTGCAGGCGCTACGCTATCACCATCTAGCGGCTATGAATGAAAACAAAAAAAAATTATATGTAAAATTTGAAAAATTGCAGTGTTGCCAAATTTAAACGTGTTTTAGAGTGAAATTCTTTTTTAGTAACAAATCGGGTTCTAGTGTATACGAGGTTTATTTATGTTATTGCAATAACACAGGTAATCGGCCGCGGAAGGTTTTTTTTTTAGTAAGGCCGTAAATGTATAACAAAAATATAATTTTACCTGATCCCAATCAATATTTGACGACACTATATCAGGAGCAAATAATGTTGTGAAATTAGGCACCAGATTTCCAACCTAGAAAACGGTTCAAGTTAACAACTGAGCTTTCAGTACATTTTACTTATTAGTTTAGCATTGGTATAGTTAGTCGGCCTAAAGTCCGTTTTAAGCCCGCATGGGTCAGGTTACAGTGAAAATGTAACCTCGTAACTTCAGTGAAACTACGACCACTTCGTAGCTCTACTAAAAAATAACCAAACTTCGCAAACTTAGCTTACAGACCAATGATAAACTTGTATTTTGTCTTGCCTATTGCATAACCTTGTATTTTGTCATGGCCTTACTACACTGTGGTAATAAGCAAAGTTTTTCACTATTCCGATCTTATTTGCCACCTAATATTTACACCACAAACGTAAGATTGTGTTTATTTTAGGAACAGAAAGCAAAATAATAGAATAGTGATATTTTAAACGCTGTTTAGTTTTAACGATAAGTATGTAAAATACTTTTTATGAAATAACAAAACAATGAAATATGGTCTTGCCAGTGAGAGCTTCGTTGCGACTTCTGCGTTGATCATGAAAAAGAGGTAGAGGTTACAATGGAGCTCTCAGTAGTACATCTTAAGAAAGTAATCTGTAAGATTTTCAATTTGAAGATTAGTGCTGCTAACCTGGCATGATGACAGCGCCCCTACATTAGGTCCATAAGCCATGAGGTACATGACATTCTCCCTCGTAAGCACGGGGGCCCTGAACACTGTCAGGCCCGACAAATACCAGGAGCCGGTCGGCCTGGCAAGAGGCTCCACCTCACTGGATATGGAATGCCCCACCATGAAACAGGCAGGCCGGGCTTTTCGTAGCAAGATTCCATTCAGAGGCACGGATACGGTATGGCCCTCGGAACTGTTGATGAACATTGTTACCTAGAGGGAAGACGTACACACATTGAGGCAAGCATCTAATGGTAAATTTTAAGATAGAATTAAAGAGAAGAAGCGATAGATCGGTCCGCTTAAAACAATTCTAAAAGAATTGATAAGGTCATAATTGGATTCTGAGGTTATTCAGCCAGACTATGGTATTGGGAGTCACTTGATTTAGCACAGATGTTCCTCTGGGAAACTGAAACTGGTGGAGTTTATTTGGAACAACAATTGGTATTTAAATCTAGATATGTACATATCTTACTTCAATGAATATTTTCCTTTTCTGCATTGTTTCTCTGACATTCATGGCCACGTGGTTCCACTGATGCAGCGGCAGGCAACCCTCCACTAATGTCTCACCTAGCACTTTGTTGCTCTCCTGGTCGGGACGGCTAAGTTTTATTGTCAAATTACCTACAAATAAAATAAAAAATTACCAGACATGAGTTAGGGCTGGATTTAGTTGGATCAAAGAAAATATTTAAAGAAAATTCTTACCATTTTTGGTGTCAACCCAGAATTCTAATATGATGTTATCATGGCCGATAGACAGCATGTGTAAGGTGTTTGAAGAAGTAGTCATTGGAGGTATTGTACTTGAAGAATGTTTCCTTTCTGATTTGCTTAATGATCTAGAAACTGAAGAGATAAAAATTAATTAAATACTTTGTACGAAACACAAAAAATACTGAAAAAGCTTGGGGAGACTCCTGATACAAAGGGCAGGGGTTCCCAAACTTTTCCAAGTTGCGGCACCCTTAGAAAATTTGAATTTTCTCACGGCACCCCTGTCATATAATGTCTATCTGTGGTAGCCTCGGGACCGAGTGTCACCCCCAAGAGCACAATTCTCTAGTGTCAATTTTGATTTTTAGTAGAGACATCAGGGGCGCCTCGCGGCACCCCTGACCTCTGTCCGTGGCACCCTTTGTCAGAGGTTCCCACTTTGGGAACCTCTGACAAAGGGAATTGAAAATACAGTTGACAAAATAAAGTACAAACCTTTACTGATAGAACCTTTCCAGTCAGTGGTACCTTCGCTGACAGAGTCGTCAATGGAGCCCAGCAGCGATGGCTCTGTGGATTTACAGGGCGGAGATTGGAACTCCTGCACCCTCAACCATAGAACAAACGAGCACCCTTGGAGCCACAATCCCCAGTTCACACCTTCAATGGGGCACCACAAACCCATCTCTGACCAACATGACTGGATTCCTGCAATTCGTACAATTATTATAAATACTAATTTCGTTTGTGCTTCTGTCTGGTTCAATGAACTCTAGAACTTTTGCTTTGAATTCCAGGAATTCATTTTCAAAAATTGGAAGACATATTTTGAGAATTCTGTAAAGAACTTACCAGCAAAATAATATTATTAATGCTGCGGCTGCATTAGCGGACAAAGATTCGTGTCGAGTTCGTAAACGGGTATACGCGATGTTCTTGGCTACATCGCGTTGGCACTTACATCGTGCCGGATGTGTTCGATGCCCGCTGCAAAGTCTAGACTGCACTGAAGTTACGCAGATGTAGCCACGCAAGCGAATATTGTCGCGACAAAACCCTTTGATGCGCGCCAGTTTACTGACAGTGCCCCGATAGGCATTCGTCATCGCTCGTTAACTACGCGATGCTACGATCTACCCAGCCACACTTATCGTGATAACGCGAATATTCGCCACAGTCCGCTAATGTAGCCGCAGCATAACAGAAAATTATTTTTCTCATTCTCAAGATTGGAACTGATTTGTCTAGAATTATCCTATTTAGAAGAGATATAAAGCAAAAATGTTGTTTCTCCTTTTTACCTCTGATTTGTGCAATTTGACTTTAAACATTCCTAGCTCTCTCTAATGCCGAACAACCGGAAACTATCGAATCCGGTCTCGACGCACTGCTACAATGAGATTTAGTATGCAATAGCGCCTCTATGACCATCCTGTGATAAGTCTGCGCTAGTTAATATAACAAATTACCTTTTTCAAAAAGTGTGTAATTTTACTTAATATGCAAATTTATTTTTGATTGTGCATCGGGGATGCTTTTTGACATTTTAAAATTAGGTTTTGTCAAAAGTTACGAATTTGGTACGAGAAGGTACAAAAAAAATGATTGCAAAAAACTTAAGTGACGCCTGAGTGAAAACAAAGTGGAGACGCTAAAAAATCATCAAAAATGAAAGACCCTAAAAAATCATGAAGTATGTTCAAAAGATCATTATGTAGGGCCGTTCCTCATCCAGAACATATTTATATATGTGAGAGACGACATGTCTGTTCTTGTCTTAGTGGTCTAATTTGACTTCCTTTTCCTTGTTTTGGCGTCATCAATTCGTTCCCTGATTGGTTGTTTGTTCTGTCACTGCAGTTGGCGTCTTGCGCATTTCTCTTTGTTGTCAATTGACATCGAAATTCTTTCGAATGTGGTAGCTATCTCGCGCTTTATCGAAGTTTTATTCAATATAAAAGTGCTCGAGATAACAGAAAGCGTATAAAAGTGCTTCCTTTGGTGTAAAAAATAATTAAGTGTATATTTTACGTAAATTTTACCGATCGACATTGCGTATTTAGTGAAAACGCAGAACGCATTATTGTTGTTGACGCCAACGGTTATTTCGCGCAATGTCGAATATAGAATCGATGAAATCGACGCAAAAACGTCGTTGTGAGGAAACAAACTCATCAGACTCTTCTTCTTCGAGTTCAAATTGTTCTCGACCTAAAAACAGAAGGCACAAAAAGAGGTCGCAGAAAAAGATGCTAAAGAAATTGTCGCGGCAGTTGAGCGAATTGCAGAGCTTTGTTTTCAGGCGAGACGCCGCCGGTAATTCCGACGCGAGCGAATTTGAGGGCCCAGAAAATTTAGAGACCCAAATTGAGCCTACTTGTGGCACATCCGCTGCTCCGGTTTTCCATATGCCGGATCCCACTGTGTTGTTGAAGGAACCACAAACGAATGCGCCGACGGACACTATGCTGAAGACGGTGGAGCGCTTGCAGAACTTTAATTCTCCCGGTTGGTCTGATGTTCGCTACGCAAAAACATTGAAAGAGTACGTTGCAGACCCGGGGTTCAAGGAATTAGAGGTGAATTGCGAACTCAATTCCTTCACACCCGCATGTGCCCAACTCACGGGAATGGAGAGAGCCTTCGCAGCGATTTCCCATGTGGCGCTTCAGCAAAGGCAGGTTATCCAGGACTCTATACAGAGCGTCTTAACCTGGAGCTGTCAGCCTGATGCTGAACTCTCGCCGGAGACCTTACGAGAGAAATTTCAGGAGGTTTTTGGGGGAAGTATTTCGAAGAACGACGCCATTCTTCAAATAGCTTGTGGGAAGCGGGCTGAGGTTATCGAACATCGGCGCGATCGCATCCTGGAGATGCGTAAGACTCCAGTTGATAGATCAGTTCTGTCGAAGATCCCTCCAACCGTGACTCACTTGTTTAACGAAGATAAGCTCATCTCCCAGTTGCAGAGACTTGGTGGGGCGAGCAAAGTCTTCAGGGCTCCTTTTTCGCAAGCAGGGAGGAGCGAAATTTTGTCAAGGCCAAAAAGCGGAACACGGGTAGTCATGCCAACTCAGTGTGCTCCCGCAGGGAATCTGGGTTCCACCCAATTTCCATCCCAATACCGGCGGGCAGACCCCGGTCATCATTCTGGCCCTTCCTCCTCTGCCAGCAGAGGACGGAAATTTTGGAGGCCGACGGGGCGAGGGCAGACCTCGCACCGTCGCCCCCGAAATAATTGACAACCAGCCCGGGCGATTTCAGGGAGGGCGATTGCAAAGTTTTTTAGAAAGATGGCGTACCGCAGAAGCCGATTTCGCCCTAAAAATCCTAAAAATCCTCAATGGCTATCGGATCCCATTTTGGTTGAGACCACCATTGACCAGACCCACTCAGGTGAGACAGCACAATTTCTCAACAAGGCACACACCCGATATGGACGTGCAAATAAAGGAGTTGCTGGAGATGGGAGTACTGGAACCAGCACCCATGAACCGGGGCTTTCTCTCCCAGATGTTTCTGGTGCAGAAGAACGACGGGACCCATCGTCCTGTCATCAATCTAAAAGCCCTGAACGATTTTGTGCGGGGGAAAAAGTTTTCCCTAATCTCCCACTTCAAAGTGCCCGATTTCTTGCAACCCGGAGACTATATGACAAAAATAGATCTGGCACATGCCTATTTTCATATACCGGTTGCAAAGACCCATCGCCGTTTTCTGCGTGTCGTGTACAGAGGTCAATGTCTGCAGATGACTTGTTTGCCCCAGGGTTTGAGCAGTTCCCCTCAAATTTTTGCGGCAATAACCAATTGGATCGCAGAGATCCTTCGAAGAAAGGGCATATGAGTCATCGTTTATTTGGACGATTTTCTCCTGGCTCATCAAAACCGAGAAACTCTCCGACTGCAGACACTGATAGCATTGGATTTCCTACAGTCCCTCGGTTGGACCATCAACGTAAAGAAATGTGTTCACCTACCGACACAGGCGATAGAATATCTGGGAGTGTCATGGAACACTTGCCTCAATCGGAAGATGCTAACTGGGAACAAGTGCCGCACAATATGGAAGTCATTGCAAAACCTTATGACAAGGAAGAGATGGTCCCTAAGGGATGCGCAGAGCATTCTAGGGCAGCTGAACTTCGCAGCGTTTGTGGTTCCCAGGGGTCGCTTGCACTGCAGGCAGATGCAGCTCCAGTCAATTGCCATGGCCAAGCTCCCACCCCGGAAGAAGGTACCTGTAAACCTTGCAGTACTGAACGATTTAGAGTGGTGGAGGCACAATGTGAGTACACATTCCCTTATTCATTTCCCCAAAGCATGCCACTTCATTGCGACAGACGCAGCAGACAGCGGTTGGGGGGCACAGGTGGACGACACTCCACTCTCAGGCTGTTGGACACAACAACAAACCAAATGGCACAGCAACCTAAAAGAAATGTTTGCTATTCTCCATGCATTGAAGTGTCGGAAAGCCAGTTTGAGCAATTCTACTTGTCTCATTCAATCGGAAAACAGAACAGTATTGGCATATCTACGCAACGAAGGAGGTACGAAATCAGTGAGCCTCCTTCAGCTGACGTATCAGATTCTGAAAGTAGCGGATGCGCACAATATAAGGATGGAAGTGTATTACCTACCGGGACGATACAACGGACTCGCCGATCATCTTTCCCGAGGGACCTTGTTACCCGAATGGCACCTTCTACCTCCAGCGATCGAACAGATATTCCGCTCATGGGGCAGACCCATGGTGGACTTATTTGCGTCCAAAACCGCTCATGTTGTAAAGAGTTATGTATCCATAGACCCCACAGACAAGGCAGCCCTATATCACAATGCTTTCAGCAGGATCTGGTGCTTCCCACTGGCATGGGTGTTTCCACCGCCCTGTTTGATACCCAGAGTCCTGGAACATCTAAACAAGTGTATCGGTATTTACCTATTGGTAGTACCGAGGTGGCCCAAGGTGTTTTGGTTGTCAGATCTTCAGTCGAGAGCGCTAGCTCCACCTCGGCAAATAACCAACCTTCTATACAACCTGGTGGACACGTCAACAGGTCTTCATCCTCCTCAGATCCAAAAACTGGAGATGGAAGTATGGAAGATTGGGGCTGGAGAGGAGCGCTAAATGGATGGACGGAACATGAAAGAGGTCTCCTCAATGCCGGATGGCGAACTTCAACAATCTCTGCATATAAGCTAGCGTGGAAAAGGTGGGGTCAATGGTGTGTCAAAAATAAGGTTGATATAACTAATCCATCAGGTTCCCAATTGGCAAGATTTTTAGCCAATTTAAAACTTAATGAAGGCTTGGCTCCTAGTACTATTGCACTTCATAAATCAGCCATTTCAACATTAACTAACCCAGAGTGTGAATCGCTAAGCAACCATATCTTGGTGAAACAAGTAATGAAGGGTATAGTTAATACTACCAGAAAGAAGAAAGTGTTGCCTATCTGGGACCCGAGACGAGTTAGTTTCTGGTTAAAAGAAAACCTTCCAGAAACAGTTACTCTGTTTGAGGCCTCTCGAAGATGCGCTGTCATTCTTTTGCTTGCATCGGGACGAAGAGTGCACGATCTTACTCTGTTACGATATACACCAGACAGTTTTATGGATAATGGGGACCATATTATACTTTGGCCAGCTTTTGGATCTTAAACTGATTCCGCAACTCACCAGCAGTCAGGATGGAAGCTTAATGCTTCCTCAGATCAAGCTACGGATCCGGTATATTGGCTCCGTAAAGTATGCTCTTTATCTAATGTAAGAAGACAAGAAGCAAATTCCATACCGGATTTATTTATTTCAACAACGGGCTTGCCAAAACCTGCCACAAGAACAATAATTGGAGGATGGGTAAAAACAGTTCTAAGAAGTGCTGGCATCGACAGATCAGCAGGAAGTACAAGGTCTGCTGTAGCGTCATTGAGCTGGTTAGAAAATTGCCCCATTGAAAAGATCCTCGAAAGAGGAAATTGGAAGAGTGAGAACACATTTGCGAGATATTACAGAAAAGAGGTATGTGAAGGAGGTAACTCCCTAACATTGCTATCCCTCACAAATCTGTTTGAACCTGTACAAGATTAATCAACAACCTCTCACAATTGACATCAGTTCTGTCACCAAGGCGATAACAAACACGTCTCACATATATAAATATATTCTGGATGAGGAACGGCCCTACATAATGATGGAGTTTTACCTACCATTAAAACTCTTATTATGTGGCCTTCCTCATCCAGAACATATTTAATCCACTGCTTGGTGAGATTACAATTGACAACAAAGAGAAATGCGCAAGACGCCAACTGCAGTGACAGAACAAACAACCAATCAGGGAACGAATTGATGACGCCAAAACAAGGAAAAGGAAGTCAAATTAGACCACTAAGACAAGAACAGACATGTCGTCTCTCACATATATAAATATGTTCTGGATGAGGAAGGCCACATAATAAGAGTTTTAATGGTAGGTAAAACTCCATCATTATTTCTTACCAGATTTATTATGCTGACGGTGAAGATTCTTTGCCATGGTCTCAATTGGGGAAATGTGAATTTCTTGATTGAAATACAGACGTTGTGGAGGTTCTTCGGGAGTTGTACCTACAAAGAAATTGAACGCATATTATATACACGCATTAGGATTTTAAAAGAAACTCACATAAAATTAATTTATCAGACCATCACTGTTCTTTGATGGAAACTTACGTAGCTGTGAAAATCTATCGATGGGAAAGCAGACTATAAAGTCGGGAACATTCTGGTGTGCATTCTCCGCAAGTTTACACAGAGGATCAAGAAGTATGTTCAGCGGCGCATTGGGATGAGTAAACAGTTGGAGATATAGCTTCAGCTCCGATGGTATTATACTTCTAGATGCCAGGATGAATATTAACTTTAATAGACTTCGTTGCAAATCTGTAAAGAAAAGAAAAAGATATTGAAAACACATTTTATTTAAGTAAACACCAGCTGGTGACAATACTTAGCCACATTCTATTATAAGTGCAGATAATAATTACCCTCTAAGTTGTAAGATCTTTGTTTCAAAAGCCTTATGGAGGGACTGCAGAGAATCTGTGTGATGAGACCATTGCCAGAGGAACAGTTTAAATCATGGTAGAAAACTGTAGACAGCTTAGCAATACAGGAACAAACCATATTCATTAACTGTGACGAGGATGCTGGATCATTTCCTTCAGAATCATCTTGCGCTCTGACTAATCTAAAAGTAGAAAAAGTTTACAAGTTAAAAGAGATTATTTTGTTATAAGCTGACTATAGTTGAATGTTGCGTTAAAAGGTATCTTATTTTACCTGTCTATTAAATCTAGTAAAACGTCTACAACGGTTATGCATAATTCCGGATGAGTGACGGCATTCACTTTTCTGTATTCATTGCATTCTAATACATTATAGTTTGCAGGTCTACTGCTTGGACCTGAAATTAAATACAATATTATTAGCACACTAAAATTCAATTATTACAGTACTAACATAATATGGATACAAAATATGTTCACAATACAAGAAAGTAAACCGTTAGGTGGAAACTAAAAATATATCATGCTAGGTATCACCGGAAGATATCGGAAAATAAGTAACCAAAGTAACAGAATATGTGAAAAATCCAAACACAGGGGAGAAAAATCTTTGAATATTCTTAACACGCTTTAGGCAGGCGAAAACAAGGAACCGAACAGAAGAAAAGGAAGGAATTGAAAAATAGCACATAACCTAATCTAATGTAACCTATTTAACCTTTTTTTTTTCGTCACTTTTAATGAATTTTCAAATGAGGTATTGCAAGATTCTGAGTTGTCCGGTCACAATACTCATCACACCCCAACTATAAAAATATTGTCCAAAATTTTTGCAAGAGCCTTACCGCTGGACTAAGCCGGTCGTTATAAGAATAGATAAGAAGACAGAGAAGTCTTGTATCAGATACACATATATATTTATATTTTTATACATATACGTATAGTTGGGACCCTCACAAAAAGAGATTGGTGTAAAATATTCATATAAAAATATTTGACAGCAATGTCGTTCCAGGCATTCAAGTAGAACCGGCGTCAAAGGTAGAACTACCCTTCCCGCCCAAAGTATGTTAATATAATGAAAAAATAAATAAAAATCATAAAAAGACACTTCTTCAGGTAGAAATTTTAATAAGTCACGTACGCATCAAACGTCATTACATCTGGTAACGTAGTAGGTAGCTTGAAAACTAGCTTATGGGTCTGAGTGGTTAAGATCGGATTCGGAGTTGGAATGTTTGGAGAAACTCCGCACCTGCCAATTGGCATTGTGCATTAATATAACTTTCATTGGTCAGTGTTCATCCGCCAACAGATGTGATGTGTTGTTTTTACACTGGCTTTGTGCTTGAACGAAACAACCCGAGGAAATTAAAATCATATTTTGGACTTATTTTATAATTAAAACAGACTGGCAATGAACCTAAAATAAATATAAGAGTTAAACGACAAAAATAAATACAAGAGAATAAGTTCTTACCAGCTTGCTGACTGTTGATTGAGTGAATAGAATGCTCCAAATGTTGGCTCATATTTTCAGAAACAAACACACGCTCTAAGCTCAAATCAGGCATTACTTGCTCCACCATTCCTATATCAACATCTGCCTGTAAACATAATTCTTAAATTAAAAAAACTGTTGAATTCGTATCAATAAATAATTTGTAAAAAACACACACCACGTTATAAAATGAATGAGTTTTGTTTGGAATAAAAAAAACCTCGTATCCTTCATCTGCCGAGTGGTAGATGTCACTCCCCTCGCTCATATAAGGCTTTAGTTTAGCACCATCATCATCTTCCCCACTTGACGGGGACTCATCATCGCTATTGCAGGCAAATAGCAATGGCGGCAGCTGCAATAATAACAATGCATAGTTAATTCTTTAAACGCATGACGTTTCGATGCTAGGTACCCACGTATGGGGGACTTTTTCATTGATAAATATGTATGCAAGACTACATTGTGACGTCCACGTTTGGGGTGCGGCCGCTCGCAATCCAACTGCTGTGACAATGGGATAATCAATATCTAGTTAAAAATAACTATTTCGCAGTCTATTTAACCTATTGGCCACAAACCCCGGCAGCCTGCCGGGTGTGCAACTCAGGTACTGAACCACAAACCCCGGCGCGCTGACGGGCTAGAGTAGATCCGCCAAAAAACGGACAACGAGCACGACAGTGACATTTTTTAATAAAATTTTGGAAGCCGAACGCTCTGTAGGTAATTAATAATTCATTTTATTGAATTGGAAATAGTATGATTTCTATGTTTTTTCCCTGATATTTGTGTTCCAAGTTTTGTATGCAGCCAGCCGCCATTTAATTTCTTCAAAATTGCGAGCGTTTCTAGGCTTTTGGTAGGGGCCCTGAACGTCCCTGATTGCTTTGAGGACTATCATACTAAATTATTTTATTGTGAATTATTATGAATCCCATGTTTTTAAGGATTTCATTGATATTTTGTGTACATCAAACGTAAATTTTAAATCAAAATTGATCCTTAGATCTCGTGTAGAGGTAACTGCGTTTAACCGAATATTATTAATGGAATATGTATAATCCTTACATCTTCTGTTACGGGTGAAGGTTATAATGTAACATTTTTCAATATTTTAAAACATATCCTTTTGAGTACACTAGTTATTTGGTGTATAAAGGTCTTCTTGGAGCATACCGTGATCACAATCAGTGGAATCTTGAAATCATCAGCCAGTAAAACTAAATCACGGCTTAACATGGGGCCAAGGTCATTAATAAAGATTTTTAAAAAATGGAGGGCCAATATTGGACCCCTGGGGTATACCTGAGGTTATATTTACGGGAGGTGACTGACTACCCATTTATAAGTAGGTACTAGCTGTGTTCTGTTTTGCAAGTAAGATTTAAGCCGTCGAAATAGATCAACTGATTAACTTTATTATATGCCTTTTGGCAATTTTTTAGCTCAATAATTCTGTGGCCAAATGGTTAAGTATAGTTATAATCACATTTATTTTATTGTTGTGTATTATTGGTTTATTATTTGTTGAATTATTATTTTTTTTTTAATTGCCGCTTATTTCTGTTTTTTTTTATTTGTTAGTTTTATGTTTCTAAATAACTTATCTGTGAACATTAATAATTGGTCTGTTTTTTTGTCATGCTTTTATGTATATTTTTTTATACGAATACCTCACAAGAGTCCCAACTGCTCCCGTCTGTAGCCAGTGAGACTATTTCATCCCCAATTGTTGGGGTATGTTGTGAGGCTGAAGGTAGAGGGGAGAGGAAGGAGATAGGGAAGAAGAAGGTGGGGAAGTACCTGGCTATTCAGATCTGGTCACCAAGCACGGCTAAAGTCATTTCAAGCAACGTTTCAATTTTGAATGGTGGTCTTACACCAATATTATATTACTAAGACTGTTTATGTTCCTTAAGAGTGTATAAGCAGAGAAACCAGAAATATGTCATTTTTAAATCAGTGGTTAGACGTATTGACTCTTTTCCACAAAAAACTATAAATGGATTTCAAAAGATTGTTCTTTTATCTAGTAAACTTATGTTTTAGATTTTGAGAAAAAAAAAATATTTTTAGAATAATAAGGTTATACCATAGGTCGTTCGCAGATTTGTTCAATTTTCAAAAAAGTACATTTCTTATACAACACCCATTTCAAATCATATAATCATGCAGTAAAATAAACCAATACATTATCTGGTAAACGTATGTTTCAGAATTTTAATTTTAGTTTAAATAAAATTATTAAAAAATATATACGGACATGTGTTTCTTGACGAAAATTGGTCGGTTTGTGCATTTATTTGTGCACTTACAAACAAATATATTTCGAATTTTTTTACATACTTATTTTGCTAAGACGTTATTGACAAATCATAAATAATTTGATCGTAAAATAATTTCAGGAAGTATTTAATTTTAAATAATTTTGAACATCGCATTTTACCATTTTTATCGCAGCCCGTAAACACAAATTTCAGATTTCATTACGGGCCCAAACGCGGCCAGGAGAGCACGTCTTCGCGACGCTTTGAATAATAATATTTGGAAATGAAATTTGAAAACGAAATTTGAAATAAACACGAATTCCTTGATTCATGTTTGTTAAATCTACAGGGTTGCCCGAACGCAATTTTTCATGTTCATTGAATATTTTTTTGCAAAAATTTTTATAATTTCGAATATTTTTTTTATTTTAAATTTTTCTTGTGTGAATACCGCACAAGAGTCCCAACTGCTCCAAAATATTTTTTTGGGGTAAATCTTTTTTACGCACGCTCAACACTTGGGGTAAACTGGTGAATGGGTTACGAAAAGTGGTGATAGTTACGAAAAATGACATGCGAACGGTAATCAATGCGAACGGTGATCGATTGCTCGGCGGGTCGGGCCTTTACGCACGCTTGTTTTTCGTGTTATTGTTATATTGTTAATGGACTATTTGTCCGTAAATAAATAAATAAATTATATACAGCGGGTACCCGGCATGTGTTTCATGGGCACTGTAACCTCGCGGTCAACTAAACTGTTATGGTTCCATCACAAGTCCCGGGAATTATAATGCAAGCGCCTGCACTATATAACATTATATACAGCGGGTACCCGGCATGCGTTGCAAGGCCACTCAAAGAAAGAAAGGGTTTGTGCGCTTTAATTCTGTTTGTTGAAGTGCTTATTATAAATTATGCACACGAATAAATATTTCAAAATGCGACATTTTTTACAATCCAACTTAATATTACTCGTTTTTTTTCATGAATACCGCACAAGTCTGGAGCCAGTGGGACTATTGCATCCCCAATTTGGAGTATGTTGTAAGACTGAAGGTAGTGGGGAGGGGAAGGATATAGGGAAGAGGAAGGTGGGGAAGTACCTGGCTATTCAGATCTGACCACTAAACACGGCTAAAGCCATTTCAAGCAACGTTTCAATTCTTAATGGTGGTCTTACACCAGGGCGATACTGAGAGTATCTTCCACTCTAATGGCCGTAAAATACAATTGAAAAACAAAAAACCAAAATATTAAAAAGAATATAACAAATTGTTTATTCATGTAGCTATCTGCTTAATACCTACTGTGTTTACGCATTTCACTTGTATCTATTTATGTTTATGCACTTCAATATACAAATAACTACTACTAATTAAAATTCTGGAAGCGAGAATAGTAATATAAAGTAGCAATAGTAGCGGGTAGCCCTAGCTCGAGTGAACAAAACCCTCAAAACTCGGATTGCCGCGGAACGAAATTTAGTTCTGAAAACGCCCGCTCGCGAGCCCTGATGTGTTAGCGCTAGTGTCGGAATCGAAGTTGTCATGTGCTGGTTATTCACTCTTAAATAAATTAATAAATAAACTAATAGAAAATTGGACGTAGCCGGAAAGCAAAACTAGTTATTATAATATAGTAATAGTTGAGAATTGATACTATGTTCACATGAACAATTTTGCTTGTTACGTCTCAGTAAACTGCACAAAAACTGTCTCTGATCGTGGTTTCCTAGTGACCCCGCCAAGTTCCTGATTAATAATATACATACTGTGGTTGACTGTAATTTAATATGTAATGTCTTCATGAATCTAGTTAGAGTGTTGCACATGAGTCCACAAGGGGTAATTAATCAAGGTGTGATTAATACCAAGAATCATATGAAAGCAATATATACATATATGTATATATAATTTTTTTTTTTTTATTAGGTTTGTCAACAGTGATTTACATCAAAGCTTTCACAGATACAATTACACTGAACATGGTTGATGCTATCACTAATTAAAGACAAACACAACATTGATAACATAATACTTACATATACATACAATCATTCACAAACACACATACCATACATTACAAAATAATAATAAGTTTTTGCAACAAGTTTTTAGAACAATAATATTATAATATAAGTTTAAAGGTTTAGTTTATAGGTTTATAAGTTTATATAACAATATAAAAGGGAACTTTAAATCTTGTTAAGAGATGATTTGAAGTTGGCCAATGTTTACATTGTCAAATTAATGGAATGTTTTTTATAAGCCTCATTAAAATTACGGCACATTCTTGATAAAGCTGAGTCATACCCCAGCTTAATTCAATATTTTTTAATATTTAACGGAACATAATTTACAAGTCGTGAACCAATTCTAAGAACATTGAACCTGATTTGATGAAGTAGAAAAGGGCAGTTTATTAAACCATTAACAATTTTGAAAAGAAAATTTAAATCTGTATTTAGTCTTCTCTGTTCAAGGGTGCGTACATTGTAGAATTTTAGTCTATCGGTGTAGTGAGGAAGTGATCGAGCTCGCTTATCGGTATACGCTAGGTGGTACATAAAATGTTTTTGAACTCGCTCTATTCGCTGAATATGAACTTTGTAGGTTGGACTCCATACAGCACTTGCGTACTCCAACACGTTGCGGGTGAAGGAATTGTAAAGCGTTATTTTTGATATGGGGTTTTGAAAATGTTTACTATTTCGTTTGATAAATCCTAGCATTTTCAAGGATCTAGAAATGATGTTGTCGATATGAGGTGTGAAAGTAAGTTTTTTATCAAATAATACGCCTAGGTCCCGAATGGTAAAATAAGTGATCCCAGACAGGAACTTTCATACTTTATATTTTTTTATTTGTATAATAAAAGATACAATATAATAAAATAATACATAACAATCTTAATTAACTAATTTCATTCCCGGTTAGTGGAGAATTATTCTCGAATCTAACTGGGTAGTTAGTCTATTTACTAATTTTATTTATTTTTTTATTATTAATTAATTTTTTTTAATGTTCTCCTATAATAAGCAAATGCTTGTGTGTATGGGAGGAGGTATTATTTGTTTAGTTATTTAGATTTTTTTTGTTTTTATTTTGTAGTTTTTTTTTTTTATTTTATATAAAGAATAAAAGAAAAAGAAAAATATTTTTTAATATTTTTTTATTTAATTTTTATACTGATAATATCACTTTATTTTTACGGCAAAATTATTTATTAATGAATTATGTAGTATGTATTTAATGTTAAATGTCTACTTCACTCCGTGCGAATTTTATAGCCATAATGTGCGTTCCATGAAATAAAGCAGTCAATTTTTCATGCTTTTTATAACTGGTAATACCATAACAGTTCTAATATAGAAATGTCTATAGGAATATGATTAAAGGCACTTGACAATGTAGTATCTTCTGTCTTCTTCATTTTCTTACAAGACGAATGGAAGGAAGATTTTTATGAATGTCTTTTAAGGCGATTGTCAATGGCGTGATCTTTCCCTGGGACAAGTATACCCACAAAGTGATTGCTACACGTGTAATAATATAATATTATGTATAATACTACTTATCTTGGCATTCAGTTAAGGATAAAAATATTGAGTGTATAATTACCTTGGTCTTATTAGCAGGCGGCATAACTTGTTCTGGGCTTGCTTGCGTGGAGGCTGCTCGAATCAACATCTCACACAGAGATCTCACATTGTTCAGGTCTAGCTTTTTACTCTTCTCTGTCAAAAGAGCATCTCTTAATAATGCCACAGTAGTCCCCTTGGAGCGGTCCATCGTGCAATCTGTCAATTAAATTTAAATAATTATTTTTCGATTTGCACATAAATACATATGCACACACATAATATATTATGTAAATCATTTGTTTGCTTTGCAACAGTCCTGTAATAGGTGGGACTGAGTAAATAATATGTGAATGATAAAAAGGAAGAAATTCACGATAGATTATTTACAATTATCTAAAATTTGATTGCGTTATTTATGCTAATTTTATTTTAAATTAATATCACAGGAGGCCCTGAGGTTTATTATTTCATTTTTAAGGATATTCTAAACATATATTTTTTTAAACAGAGAATAAATAATCAAGTGGTTGGATAGTAAAAACATAAAAATTGGCAAGTTTTTTCTTTACAACCGAACCTGTCGAGCGTAAGAGCGACTTGTTAAAACAACTCAAAAATGCAGGAATGTTGTTCGCAAATGTTTTTTACTGCACCACGTGTTTTTAATGAGTTATGAGTAAAAGCAAAAAAAGAAGCACTATATCAAATAATAATAACCCTGTTAAACTTGTTTGTTCTCATGACAATTCACATAACCAATATTTCTAAAAATAATTTACTCAGGTATATGCAAATAACATGCGCCCTTATCTTTATAAAAAAAGTAAGTAAAAATAATATATCCTTTATGGAGATAATCTGGATTCTAGAACATTGAAAAAGTCTCTTAAAAATTTTAACAATTTATCAAATTTCAAAGTTAATATTAAAGTTCTATGAAAGTCCTATTCAAGTTTTGTTATTACCCAAGTACTGTGAAACATCGGCCCATGATGAAATAATAACAATACTTGAATAGAACTTTCACAGCGCTTGATATTTAACTTTGAAACTTTGTGAATTGTTCAAATTCTGTGACACAACTCAGCAAAATAATCTCTATTGAATGATGAGATATTATGTCTAGTCCCTTTACCTCAATTAACAACATGACATCACTTCACTTGTTTATTTAACTTAACTTTAAAATTAGATGCACAAAACAGATTATTAGCAAGGATGACGAATGACAAAAACATAAACATTACACTGCCTTCATTAGAATAAATATTTAAGAATTTAAATGTAAGTATGCATTAAAGTTGTAAATTTAATTAGGGAGTCAGGGACACAGGATGAGAAGATAAACACTACCAAGTTGGGCAAAAGATGAACTAATAATTCAGGTAAATATACATACCAATAAAGATTGGTTAGTTATAAGGATTCCTGCACACCAAGGTGAAAGTATCAGATTTCAAGAACTAAACCTTGTGTGCGTATGTGGGTACATTAAGGACTGGGAGGCAGTTCTATAACCTTGTAAAGGTTTTTATTATTATTTCTGAACTTTTATTTGTAAAATAATCAAGTCTAGTTAAGTATGGCTGACTTCATTCAAAAATATATTTTCTTTTTAGAAACTTTTAAAAATATATGAGAGCTTGTTAATTTAAATAAATTGCCAAATAAATTAGAAAACTTCTCCATCTTCCAAATATTGTGTTTGAATACTGAACACAAGATAACTTATATTTTGTGGTACTGCAAAATTGATAAAATTATTATTATCATTTTTTTTTTACATGAACTCCACACAGGAGGCCCCGAGGAAAAAAAATTCCCTCAGGGCCTATGTCATCTTTGGGGATGCTGTGTGGAGAGTTTTTTAAGGAAAGGAAGGAGAGGAAAGTTCTGTGAAGGAAAAGGGTTTAAGGGGGGGAAGGAATCTGGGGTTTATCCTGGTCATCCGCCTCCACGACCTAGACAAACCTCACCCCATGAACTCGGGCACCCCTGCTAAATCACCAAACGCAGCGAACCACTTGTGGTGACCTATGGCAGAGGTGTTGGTTATCCAATAAAGGTTCCCGGGGCGGCGGTACCCATTCCCGCCTCTCAAATTTTATTAGATCTTAGAAAAAAAAAAATATACATTAGCTCCGAACAGGAGGTTTTGAAAAAAAAATCCCCTCAAGGCCTATGACATCTTTGGGGATGCTGTGTGGAGGGTCTTTTTAGGAAAGGAAGGAGAGGAAGTTCTGGGAAGGAAAAGGGTATTAGGGGTGGGTAGGAATCTGGGGGTCAGTGTGTCCAGGAGTGACAGACGTATGATTCCAACCCTCCCAATGCGGTGCAGGGCGATGTTCCGAGAGAGTACGGCTGGAGAAGTCAAAGGGACTATTTCGACCATTGTCTACCGATCTGGCCTGCTGTCAAAACCCGGACAAAACCCACCCCATGAACCCAGGCACCCCTGCTAAGTCACCAAACATAGCGAACCACTTGAGGTGACCTATGACAAAGGGTATGGTTTTCCAATAAATGGTTCCTGGGGCAAAGGTACCCATACCCGCCTCCCAAATTATAACTTGCTATCATATACAAGCTTTAGTAAAGAAAAATCATTTTCTGTTACATTGTATCTTCATTATAGTGCTTGTAATTAAAGATAAAAAAAAAAAATAATTTGGCTCAAATAGTTTCAAGAAATGAATTTTCGAAAAAACTATATACATTGACAACCTCTTAGAATGATGCCTGGTATATATTGCGTAACTTTGCAAAAGATGGTCGACTGAACAAAATAATATTATTATTATTATTATTATCTCACATAAGTAAATTACCATACCTACCAAGTAGTTTAAATTTATTGCAACTTCCAATAAAACCTGTTATACAATATTATCGTATTGCTGTATTCACAAATAGAATAAACTCGTATGGTTTGAAAGATGTTCTGAGTAAACCATATATACTAGTCCCAGGGAGAGATTGTATGCACGTCATCGATGCATACGCCTTGCGTTTGAAAACAAAAATGACAGAATATACTTAGAATATCTTTAATCATATTCCTATAGATATTTCTGTAACATATATTTCTTTCGAATTGTAGAATTATGATGGTATTGCCGGTTACATAAAAAGCAAAACAAAAAATTTGCATAGGATGGATCAATATTATACATTCCTTTTGAATGCTCCATGATGTACATACATCCCTGCCTGGATTTACTTCAACTGGTGTTACAAGAATCAGATAATTAATTATCATACATACAAAATTAAAATAGTTACAGCATTCTTTTATTGCTTCTTTCATTTAGTAGTAGTTTATTTCTCTACAGCTTCTTTCATTTATACAACTTCCAAGATTAGTTTTTTTCCAGGACTTCTGTTTTTTTCAAAATTGAAGAATTTATTTCAAATAATTGTTATTGTTGAAAAACAAACATGTAAACATAAAAAAAAACCTTGTAACATTTTTTCTTTTAAAGTTGTTTTTTATAAAGTATATTTAAGGGCCTGGCTACACGAGCGGTTCTCCCACCACGGGAAATCGCTCGAGAAAGCGGTCGCAGACCATCATACTACACGGGTGATGGTTTACCGCTATCTTTTGTTCATTCTTCAAAATGGATCTGCCATTGATCACTGCTCTTGCAGCGCTTATTTTAATAGAGTTATTAAAAAATAAAAAAGGCCGAAGTGTTTGGGTGGTACCGATAATAAGTTATCGTTAAACTACAGGAATATTTCATTTAATGTTTAGTATATTACGTTAAAAGATAATCCTAAAAAATTCTTTGATATAATAAACTGTTCTGATAACTTTTAATACTATAATTGAGCATAAACGCTTTAAAAGGTAATTATAATTGAAAAAGCTTACGTTAAAGCGAAACCAGTAGGCGAGAAGTATCTACAGGGACGAATGGGAAAGGAGATGCAGGGAGAATCAATTTATTTCTTTGAATGGTATTGCAATGCATGCCAAGTACCAGCTAATATTTCATAAAAGAGGTTATGCCTAATTTCTGATAATAATGAATGAGAATTAAATAAATGGTTTTTATTAGCTTCAAGTCCACCACTATAGGTTTTAGCAATAGAGAAGTCCAGTCCAATTTTTTAATTTTGTTTATGAATAATGACCTTCTAACTTAAATAACTGCATTTTTTTTTTAGAGTTAGTTTTAATAGTTAAAATAATTGTCAAAGTTTTAATTTTTCAAGATCCCTCAAAAACCACCATATCTATGATGCATTTTGTGACTTCATCAACACGTCATCTACTAAATAACGATACACGTATTTTATGATTTTTATGTTGGTCTCCTTGAATCTCACATAGATCTGCTTCATTTTATCAATAATTGCAATTTCCATTGCAATTATTGATAAAATGAAGGATCTTGGACTTGATATGAGTAAGTTACGTGGCCAAGGATATGATGGAGCGGCTGCAATGAGCGGAAAATTTAATGGAGCACAGGCACACATTCAAGCATTATATCCACAAGCAATATCCATATGTACATTATGTTGCACATTCGTTAAACCTGGCTGTATCGAGTTCTTGTGAAGTATCAGCAATTAGAAATTGTTTGAGTACTATTGGAAAGTTGTATGATTTTTTCCATACCCCAAAAAGACAGTCCGCGTTGAACCAAGTTTTAGAAGAAGCTGAAATCCATTCTGGCAATGAAAAATTAAAAAGGCTCTGTGCCACCAGATGGGTTGAAAGATACAATTCTGTTGCTGTTTTTCTGAAGTTGTATGATGGTATTGTAGTGGCTTTAGAGAAGATTTCTGAATGGGCAGATAGAGATTCTGCAAATGCTGCAAATCAACTGAGCTGTACTATAAAAAAGGCAGATGTTGTTATTTCTCTACAAGTTATAAATCGAGTATTTAGATACAGTAGTGTTTTGTGTAAGTTATTACAGCAAAGAAATATTGATTTAAAAAAGGCAACCAATTTAGCGGAAGATACTGTACTTGAAATTAAAAATCTTAGGGACAATTCAAACACAAAAACTGTTATTTTTAAAAGCTAACGAAAAAGCAGAAAATTTTGACTTTACCATGAACAAACCAAGAACCACAAATACTCAAAAACAAAGATGCAATGTTAATGTTGCGAGTCCGTAGGACTATTACCGCATCTCAATTTTTATCCCTTTTTAGATGCTTCTATAAATAATTTAGATCAAATATTTTCATTTTTTTTTTTTTTCGAAGAAAACTTCTTCTAAAAGGTTGTCACTTTGTGATGTCATTATTTATTTATTAAAAGAAAATAACTTAGTTTACATCACTTTATTTTTTGTACACTATCAACATGTTCACGAAACATGTTGATAGTGTACAAAAAATAAAGTGATGTAAAATAAGTTATTTTCTTTTAATAAATAAATATTTTCAAAGCATAAATCCATTTTGATTGGGTTCCAAAGTTTAATGCCAACAGATCCCACTACACCTTCAGATGAAACAATGAACAAATTTAAAAAATTGGTTTCATTCTATAAAAACGATCTGGATGGCATTGTGGAGATAATAATATGTTTCCCAATATAAAAACAATGCTGCATATTAGCAGTTTTACCCGTATCTACAGCAGAAAATGAAAACATTTTCCACATTGATTATATTAAAAAAATATTTAAGGAGATTATTTACATCGGAAAATAGGTTAAATGGGTTGACTCTGCGTGATTCTATTTTAGATAAACTGGCAGAAAAACCAAGGAAATTAGACATTCAACTGAATTAACTTTTTTATTTATTTGTAATAATATTTACTTACCATAATAAATCATAAAATTAGTTTAGATTTTGTATATCATCAATGTAGTCGATCCTTTTGTTTTTTTGGCAAGGTTTAGCCCAACTTTTGCGAAGAAGGATTTGAATACATTAGCCCATTTTGGGAATTTCATTAGCATTTTTTTAACTTTATTTTCGTCTTCAATTTCTTTGGCTGGTTTATTTATTTTATTTTTCTATTTCACAGTTATTTGTTTGCCAGATCATTTTTGGATTGTTATCGGAGCTTCTTATTTTATGTTACATAATTTTACAATTATATTAATTGCTGATGTAAACTGTCATGGCTCAAATAATTTCGCACCACGCAAAGAAGTGTACTCATGCCTACTTAAAAAAATTAAAATTTCTTGTCATTTAAAATTTAATTTAATGGAGTGTTTTATTTATTTACACCAGTGATTCCCAAGTGGGGCGATACCGCACCACTGACTGGGGCATGAGCTTCCCCTCGCAAATGTTACGTAACTTTCACATTAAAAAAAATTTCATCTACGGCGCTTTTCCTATGCGTATTGTCACGCATTTCTTAATGAAGGGGGGAGGGGCGTTGAAGAGGATAATATACTTGGATAGTGAGCAGTGAGCCAGATAAGGCTAGGAACCTCTGATATACACTGTACATTAGTATATAACGTTTGAAAAGATATGGATATATATTATGTTTTGTAAAAAACCCCCCGAATTTTTTTTCTGTGTGCGCCACTGATTTATTTACATTTTACGATAGGTTTTAGGTTACGTCTGAAATTTTTTTTTTATGAGTTTTCCGCATGAAATTAATAAAACTTCCATAAAAGTAATATTATTTAATACTGTAAAAGCCTTATGCATGTGTAAATAAATACAAAATCGAGAAATAAACGCATTAATTGCATTAACACCGAATCCAAGATGTCATATTTTTTCAGTTATTTTTTCGGAATCATTAAAATATTTATTTTAACCTTTTTAATTGTATGAACAAGATAAAAAGTGAAGTGACAGTTTTATTCCAACTTCATAAAGTAAGAGGACTGTATTTTTAAAATTTTTGAATTTTCCTAAATTTTTCGACCATTTAATAGAAAGTTTTTTTTTAAATTTTTTCATGTTGAAACTTAAAAAACTGCAATTTTCAAACACGATCGTATACAAAAATCTAAAAGGCAATTCTATTTAGTTTCTATAAAGGTATATGCTTTTACGACATCTTTAAAAATAAGAAATATATAGAACATTCAAAATACTTTGGAAAAATTACAAATTTTGTTCATACATACTAGGGTTACACTCATAAATAAAATTTAAGGATTACATAAGATTTTGACAGATCACTCACAGGAGCGTTTACATATGCATCCGACTTGTGGTAATTAATGATCACGGAAGTTGTTCGGAAGTTCGACCTGTATAAATGCTCATGCAACCGTTTACATCTGTAAATTTATTTGCGGTAAGATGGCTTCCTGTCAACAACGACCTGCTACTGTCAAATTAATGCGATTTTATCAATAAAGACGAAAAGGCCCAAATAAAGTGTTGAAATAGATTTTGGCTTTAATTAAACTATTCTCCACGCTCTTTTGTGCAGTCAAAGGCGGCAATTACTTTCGTTTTATCCGAATAACAGCTTTGATTAATCAAAGAAAGACAGCTACCTGACATCTGCTGACAGCAACCGACTTCGATTTCAAAATTTCAAATACATAAATGTTAAAAACAGAAACATCAAGATTGGAAAGGGTTGGACCAATAATTGAATAGAAAGATGCTCGTTTTCCAGAAAACTTCATTAAGTAGAAATAAATACTAGTTTTGTAGGAAAAAAATCCAATGAAAACAATTGTCTTCTAATTTTTGAGCGGCAACGGCGCATTTCGGAACTATTTCTTGCGGTAAGCCTCTTAGCTTATCAAACTGATTTTATAAGCTGAAAGAAGGCTGGAAATTAGACCTGTCAAAAAACTTCCAAAAGAATAAGTTCTGTAACTTGCTATAAATTACGTTAAGTGACTTTTGGTGTCATTTACATTGGTAATTTGGCCATAAATCGCTTACAAGAGCGATTTATAGGAAAAAACTTACGAGTCTAACCCTAGCCTTATAAAACAGAGATAAACTACCCTCTTACGCTGTGTAAACAATGTGTATTTCTTTCCAAGAACAATTTTTTTAATTAGTAAGGTTTTCACATTCGCGGCAGTTTGTCAATTGAATACAATTTTCACGGGGTTTTTTAGTAAGGCTGTATGTAAATAAACGAATATTGCTTGTGTTATACCTACATTCCCATACAAATGACGTACAGTGATCAGCATCGTGACGTCACCGCACAGCATTACACAGCATACCAACTTGACGCTGTGTTTTAACGAGAAATGTGCACTTTTTAATATTTTTTTAAAAACTGTACTTTTAATATTATTAAAAAAAACTTATCTATTCAGAATCAGCGTTTATTGGTCTATTATCAGTGATTCCCAAAGTGGTCCAGGTGGACCCCCAGGGGTCCACGGGAGGCTCGACGGGGGTCTACGCTGGCGTGAAAAAAAAATGGGGGTCCACGAAAATTTATCTGGTTTCGATAGTAAAGAACAAAAATGTTGGCTTGGCTTTACCTATCAATGTAGGCAGATAATAAACTACTCAAAAAAAATTAAGGGAGCAAAAAAAAAACTATTTTTCGGTGATTTTTAACAGGCTGTATTTCGGTGAAAAATGGTCGTATTGAGACTTTAAAAAAAGCATTTTGAAGCTTTAACCTTTTCCACTCCGACCATTTTTTCTCAAAACTGTTTAGCTACTCCGACCAAAAATGTGTGTTATATTTTATATTTGAAATGAAATTTTTGGTTAGTTATTTTTGCGGCACCCTGTCGGATAATTCGTGTGATCATTAGTTGTTTGGTATATTTTGTATAAAATACTTGTTAAATCACACATTTAGTAACTAAAAGATAATACATTTGATTTCAACGTGTTTTATTTGCATTATATCTTTTATTTCGTAGCAATAATTTGTATAATACGGGTAAAATATGCAGACAATCCAATGTAAATTCTTGGAGAAATTCC
Source organism: Limnephilus lunatus (assembly GCA_917563855.2). Lineage (NCBI taxonomy): Eukaryota > Metazoa > Arthropoda > Insecta > Trichoptera > Limnephilidae > Limnephilus > Limnephilus lunatus. The sequence goes on from OU830594.1 coordinate 42,032,706, forward strand.
TTTCTAATTGCCCTGTACCCCACAGCGGTTGACCAGTGGCTACCTGGCCTGATTGGCTTAGGTTTTATGGGTAGTGTATGATTTCTTATTTTGCATTGGTTACGTTATTTTAGGTTTCGACCCTCTTTCAGGAAACAAAAGATAGACCAGCCCACAACACATAAAATAGATAATAAGTTTGGCAAACATTCTACACGGTGTTTACAAGTTAGAGTATTGTACATATTATATATACATAATATAATACTGTCACATTTTGAGTACATTTATCTCACATTTAATACTACAAAAAACTCACGATTCGGTCCAATGTTATCCCACATGAAGTGCAAGTTTATTTTCACAACTTTTACAGTGATATATTGTTCATTTTATTTGCCCTCCTTCTCTATCATAATCAGAACCACTAACGATTTTTTTATACATTAGCTCCATACAGGAGACCCTGAGAAAAATAAATTCTAAAGGGCCTATGTCCTCTTTGGGGATGCTGTGAGGAGGGTCTTTTGAAGGAAAGGAAAAAAAGGATGGGAAGGAAAATGGCATGAGGAGTGGGTAGGAATCTAGGAGTTAGTGTATCCAGAAGAGGCGATGCGTGAATTCATCCCCCTCACTGCGTTGTAAGGCAATGGTTCGATATAGTCCGGCTGGAGAGATCAAAAGATCTCCCTCAACCAGTCTTTCCCGATTCGGCCCACCACGCAGTAAATGGGCAGACGCATCCCCATGAACCCGGGCACCCCTGCTAAGTCACCAAACGTAGCGAACCACTTGGGGTGACCTGTGGCAGAGGTGTTGGTTATCCAATAAATGGTTCCCGAGGCGGCGGTACCCATTCCCTCCTCCCAAATTGAAAACGATGCAATCCCTAATACTTTGTATGCATATTAGGCATTATTACATGTAGATTGATATGATTTAACCGCTGTTCTGGATCTACTGAATGGCTTCCTTTTCTAGTTTTTACACCTTCTCTATAATTTCCAACTAGCCGAATAATTAGCCTATCCACAAATTGAAGATGACTCATTGGTATTTCTAATAGAAAAAAATATTTGTTGTTGTGGTGTATTCGGTGTATTAGTGTATACATTCAATTCCAATATTTTTTTCTGAATCAGAAAAGCTTGACGGTGTTGGATTGACGGATGTTGAAGGTTGTCGCGGAATTACAAAATTTTCTACATAACTATCTTTACTGAAATAAGCGCATCTCCTTCTTTTGGGCGGGATAATGTCACTTCCACTATCTATATCACTTGGATCGTTACCGACTTCTTCACCATCACTTTGAAGTAAAACTATCAATATTTTCTATGACGGTTAATTAACTATACCTATTTATAGAATACGTAAATTAGTAATTCTTTTACTTTCAACATCAATAGTTTATTAGTAATAATTAGTAATTCTTTTACTAATATCAACATCAATAGTTCCACAAAACGAAAAAATATGGTCACTAAAAGTGGGAGTAGCTGCGGAGAACCGTCATAAATGCAGGATAACGACTGACTGTTCCGAAAATATTGGAAGAAAACAAATATTTCGTGTGTTAAAACGATGCATCTGTTTTTACATGAATATATCTAATTAACGGCAAATTTAAATAAGGAAAAGTTGGTTTATCCAATATTTTGCGACGATTCTTTGTAATTATCGGAAATAATAGTTCGAAGAATGTACTTAAGAAGATAGAAATTGGTGATTAAACTTATACCTGCGCCGGGCCAGGACCTCTGGCTGACGGAGCTGCCTACCAAAATCGTTTGGGCCAGAATGTCTGGCCTACGGAGTGGAAAAGGTTAAGAATCTAATTTTCATTTTTTTGCATTTTTTTTAGGAGCTACGGTTCTCACGCACGAAATCCTAACAAATAGCGCGAAAAAATAATTTTGAAATTTTTTTTTTCAGTTAGGCCGGCTTATGGATCAGATAGCCTGTTTATTTAAAATGAAATTTTTTTTAAACCTCTCTTAATTTTTTTCAGTAGTGTATTTTAAGAAGGTCAGCGACTGTTACTTGTAAAAACTTGTATATTTGATATTTAATTCCATTAAGTCTGTAATCATCCACTGTTAAAGAAAGGGCTAAAAGCCGTGGTTCAGTCGACGATGCTCTGAAGCAGTGCGATAAAAAAATAGGTTGCAATTTCTGCATATCCAGTCTGCCACCTCTTACCAGACCTGACGGCTCGCTGGCAACGAAAAGACTAACCTATTAGGAAAAATGTTTGCGGAAATGCCAAATGCCATTTTCTCGATGACGAATCCTTAGCTTTTTCATATAAAAACCGCAGTGAGGAAACGACGTCGGGAAGCTTTTTAAAATATCCCTGAAGTCTGGTTCTGTGCCCTCTGGTTGGAAAAAAGCGGTTATCCATCCTATTCCAAAGAAGGGTGACCGCTGCAACCCGACCCGCCCCATAGCGATCACATCAATTCTGTCCAAGGTGATGGAACGTGTGATCAACGACAAACTGCTCATATCTCCCAAATAAAATAAAAGAAGAACAAAATTATTAACGACCGTCAATAAGGATTTCAGCAGAACCGCTCATGCGTATGTGACGCATGTTTGGGGGCGGTGCCTGGAATGTTTTGGTGAGACCCAAACTTGGGTCACTGGATATTTCCAAGACTTTTGACCGGGTTGGGCACCGAGGACTTGCCAACAAACTGTCATCTTACGGACTTCTCGCATCCTTGTGCACGTGGATTGCCGACTTTTTGAGGGAGAGGTCAATTTAGACGGTTGCCGACGGTTTCACCTCTTCCTCGCACTCGATAAATGGCGTTCCACAGGGATCGGTTCTGTCTCCGACATTGTTTTTGTTGCACATCAATGACCTTTTGACATGTGCACCAATTCATTGTTACGCGGATGACAGTACAGTCCATGATAGCTTTTTGTTTGACAAGCCCCCAAAGGGCTCACAAATTCCAACGGCTCGGAGGGCTTTGAAGCAAAGAATGGACGGTTCTCTTGGGGTAAAAATAATCTCAGCCCCAAAATACCTGAAAAAACCTTCGACTCAGTACAGAAACTCAATTTGGGAGTCGGATATGGGTACCGCCGCCCTGGGAACCATTTATTGGATAACCAACACCTCTGCTATAGGTCACCCCAAGTGGTTCGTTACGTTTGGTGATTAAACAGGGGTGCCCGGGTTCATGGGGTGAGGTTTGTCCAGGTCTTGGCGGCGAATGCGTCTGCCCACCTGCTGCATGGCGGGCCGGATCGAGAGAGACTGGTTGGGCTTTTGACCTTTCCAATTCTCAACCCATCGCCTTGCACCGCAGTTGGAGGGATGGATTCATATCCACCCCTCATACCTTTTTCCTTCCCAAGACTTCCTCTCCTTTCTTTCCCTTAAAAGAACCTCCACACAGCATCCCCAAAGACGACATAGGCCCTGAGGGGAATTATTTTCCTCAGGGCCTCCTGTGTGGAGCTCAAGGGCGGATCCAGGATTTTTTTCTGGGGGGGGCACAAGGGGCGGAGGGGGCCCACGCCCAGGGTGCCACCCGATGGGGGGGGGGTGCCACTCAAGAGCACATCACAGGATGGGGGGGGGGGTTAAAACAAGAAAAAAGGTATTTAAGCGACTTTACAGTACTTTGCGCAACTTAATTGTGACTTTTCGGGTAAAAATTGTCACTCGGGCGTTACGTAACGTTTAGGGGGGGGGGGGTGTATAAGGGTCCATCCCAGGGGGGGGGGGGGAGGGGGTGCCACTCAAGAGCACACCCCCCCCCATCCTGTGATGTGCTCTTGAGTGGCACACCCTCCCCCCCATCCTGTGATGTGCTCTTGAGTGGCACCCCCTCCCCCCCCCCCCCCTGGGATGGACCAATTTTTTATGAAATCGAAATTTGTGTTTGGGGGCGTTCAAGTATTGCGTAATGCAATTTTTGACCCCCCCTCCCCCCATGTAACGCGCAGTAACATTTTCTTATACACCCCCCCCCCCCTAAACGTTACGTAACGCCCGAGTGACAATTTTTACCTGAAAGTCACAATTAAGTTGCGCAAAGTACTGTAAAGTTGCTTAAATACCTTTTTTCTTGTTTTAATCGCGTTTGCGGTAATAAATAAAAGAAAATATTTTTAACTCGCGATACATGCGTATATTGTTTATTTTATTTATGCAAGTTGCTATTTATAAAAAAATTGGGAATTATTTTTATTTTTATCCGCCTTGTATTCCATCCGGATCTCTACAATTTAACAGTCTTTCCTCATGTTCCAAATGCAGTTTTACAAGTTCTCAAAAGGAAGATTTAAAAATCTACAGTATGATTCACAGAAGAGAAAAACCTTTTTCATGTCCTGACTGCAACTACTTGTGTTCTCAAAAGAGATACCTAAGAAGTCACTTGCTGACTCGTAGTGGAGAAAATTCTCCTACTGCTACTATTTAAGCACTACGAAGTAATTACAACTATTCATGTACTAAGAAGTAAACGAAAATCTAAAATTCACTTGTTTAACCATAGTGGAGAAAAACCTATTTCATGTCCTGACTGCAACTATTCTTTTTCTCGAAAAAAAAATCTAAAACGGCAATTGCTGACTCACAGTGATGAAAAACCTTTTTCATGTCTCGACGGCGACTATTCATGCGCTACAAAACGGTATCTAAAAATTCACATATCCACACTGGACAAAAACCTTTTTCATCTTCCAACTGCAAGTATTCATGTTGTACAAAGGAACTTCTTACAATTCATTTTCTGACTCACATTGACATAAAACCATTACTGCGAGTATTCACGTTCTTCAAAGAGGTACCAAGAAAATCACATGTTTATACATAGCGGACAAAACCATTTGCATGTCCCGAATGCAGTTATTCAAGTTCTCGACAGGTAGATTTAAAAATCCACAGCGCGATTCATAGTGAAAAAAAACCTTTTTCATGTTGTGAGTGTAACTATGCTTATACAAAGATAAATGAAAAAAATCGCATGTTTTCCCATAGTGGATAAAAACCTTTTTCGCTGCAAATATACATGTTCTACAAAATAACAAATGAAACGTCAAATATTTACCCACACAGGAGAAAAATCTTTTTCATCTCCCGATTGCCACTATTCTTTTTATCGCAAGGGACATCTAATCACGTGTTAACCCACAGTGGACAAAAACCTTTTTCGTGTCCCGACTGCAACTAATCATGTTCTCAAAAGGGACGTACAAGAACGCACTCGCTGATTCACGGTGGAGAGTAACCTTTTACGTGTTCTGACTGCAACTATTCATGTACTACAAAGGGATATCTAAAAAATCTTATATTTACCAACAGAGGAGAAAACCTTTTATCGGAAAATTTTAATCACACTGAAGAAGTTCAAAATAGTGCGAGTAAGTATGTTAGTAACGAAATAATTTTGTTTAGAAAAGTACTTTTTTGATAAATGTATCCATCTACAATCTTATTTAACAGCGATAGCTTGAGATGGAGAACTGCCCCGAAAAACCAAAGCGATTTTACATTTTAGGTTCTAAGACATAAAGAACTTAAAACAATTTACCCAAACATTGACGTAGCCTTAAGAGTGTGCATTAAGTTTCTAATTCCTATTTTTTATTTAAATAGAAAAAACATGTTACGTAACGCGTTGTTCGACCCCCCCCCCCCCCTCAAGTGCGTTACATAATACTTGGACGGCCCCTTTGTCAGATTAATCGGGGGGGGGGGGGGGGGGGACTTTTCCGACCGCGCTTTCCCCCGACCGTACCGCTCTCGCAAACGCTGATTATCATATTTCATTTGCAAGTGCATGAAAGGGATGCAACGAACGAAATTCGAAATTCCGGCCAGAAATAGACAAGAGTTTGTCTATGTTTTTTCTGTTATTTTATTCATATATATATTTAACAACTCTGATAATTTGATTTGCTTCCAAATATGTAAGGTGATGTTATCTCCACAGTACACAAAAATACCGTCCTGGGGGGGGCACGTGCCCCCGTGCCCCCCCCCCCTAAATCCGCTCTTGGTGGAGCTAATGTAAAAAAAAAAAAGAAACGGGCGTACAGTAGTTCCCTTAAAGGAAACTAGCTAGACAAAAAGATTTTAACGATGTTTTTATTTATGTTCAAATTTATACTCACAGCATTGAAAACAGTCCGTAGTATTATGTTCTCAATGATAAAAAAATTAAAACAATACGCACGATACGTGGCAACGTTGTAAACACGACACTTTGGAGGTGCCAGTCTGCAGCCCAGCGGCCAGTCGCTTTTTGGTGTGCACGCTGTTCGGTCGTTAGTGGCGTTATTTGAAATTGGAGAGAAATTACTTAAAGATGAAAATTGAAGTATATGGTATGTTCTTTCAAATGTATTTAATTATTAAATAATTGGCTTATTCAACATTACTTTTATTATTAATTGAAAAATTATGAAACCATTGTTAATATTTACAATTATTTTCCAAAGTTTGATTAAACTTTCAATTAATCGTACACAATCGTGCCTCTGAACGAAATCATTTTCATATAAAACCATTCTTTATCTCTATTTTTAATATAATTTGTCTGCGCTTACTTGCTCTTTTGTCTTTTACAGAGCCTGTTCCAACGATCTATCGTTCAGATATTTTGGAGATGTTAGAAGAGCTAAGCACTTCAAATATGAATTGTGTAGAAACAAGGGAGTGTATTTATGAAGATATAAAAATTTTACTAAAGAAAAAAAAAAATTACACGTTTCGAAGATAATATATTAAAGAAGAAAATCGGTTCATTTCTGTTAACATTGATAGTGGATCAGCCCAAACAAGGAACCGGGTCTGCAAATGACGGCAATACTGCTCGACGTTTTTTTAGTAACCCTGAATTATCATCTAACATCACTGGCATAGATGTTGACATAATTCAGCGTTTCTCTGTAATTCTACAAACACTGTCATGTGGATTTGACATTGATAAGGAAACAGCGGAAGTTTATGTAAAGAACTATGCGTGCTATTACATGCCAGCAAGTGTCCATAAAATGTTGGTTCACGGGGGAGACGTTATTAGTTCTTGCATTCTTCCGATTGGACAAATGTCAGAAGAGGCTCAGGAATCACGAAATAAAGACTATAAAAAAATCAGAGAGTTTCATACTCGAAAATCATCGCGAATTCACACAAATGAACATTTGTTTCATACGCTAATTATAAGTTCGGATCCTATAATATCCGGAATATCTACAATACCAACCAAACATTCCGATGTCTTACCGAGTGGCGTATTCAAATTATTATCGATACCAGAAGTGCCAGCGAAGGAAGTGCAGAAGTCTGTCAACAGTGCCACTATAGGTGAATTGTCATTTAATAGTAGTGACGATAGTGACTATAGTGCTGATAGTGACTCGATATAGTTCATTAAAAAAGTCATCTTTATACAGGTTGTAATTTTTTTTAAGTAATTACTTAAAAAAACGCATTGGCGTGACTTTTTTGAACCATTCTACCATACACATTTTATTAATATTTTTTTTTACTTTGAAAATTCTGTAACAATGGTTAAAATAAATGTAAAATTTTTAAAGTATTTTTTTTATTATAATGTGACCCTTTTTCATGATATACCATGGAAAAATATTTTTGTCTAGCTAGATTGGGATTTGGGACCACTGTGGGGCGGTCCGTCTAATATATTCTCCTAAAAGTATTATCGTGATTAATTTTTGAGTAATTATGCCATGCCTTCCTCCACCTTTAGTCATGTTTTGGACAGTGTTACAGTGTAGATCGTCACCAATTAAAAACATGACCGTCGCGGTCCGGAAGGGAAAAAGTCTACCCCCCCCCCCCGGTTTAATAATTGAAATGATAAACTGTACTACTTAAATATGTGTAGATACAATGTCAACAAATAAAAGGAATGGGTTCCGGAACATTATTAAATAATAAACAAATGTTATGAATAAAAAGAAGTACCATTGTTGTATCGGAATTTAACAATATTACCGGTGCAGGCCTTATTATGGTATAAAATAATGATTCAGCATGTATCTGAGTCTGATTATAAGAAGAGAGTGGAACATGAGCATAATACGAGGTTCACAAAGAATGAAGGAATGCTTGTTCCAAAATATAATAATAACTACGGACGGCGAACCCTGGAATTTAACGTGCCAAAAATAATTAACATGTTACCAATTAATATAAAAAATTGCGACTCTACAAATAGATTCAGATATATGCTGAAACAATGGTTACTAAATAGAGATTGTTTATATTACTTAATGTGTGTTAATTATGACAATTAATATAGTTATAGTAATAATAATATGTATGTATGTTTAAATTAATTGTAATTGAACATTAACATCCTGTTGACAAACTGCTTTATTGCGGTTTAACGGGATTGTATTTTGAAACAATAAAAAAATAAAAAATTACATTTTTGCCTTGGACTATCCATCCAAAGTTTGGACTAAAGTTTGTGCAGGCTATTGTCATTAAATCTTGAAGATGTTCATCGGTAAGTCTGCTCCGGAATTTATTTTTAATGAAGTTCATCTTTGATTGCTCCATTCACTAGGATGCAGAGAGTAAATGTTACGGAGGATGTCCACGACATTCTCAATTTTATTAAAATCTGTGAGTGTGTTTTCAAATTCTGATTTAAGATCCTTCATGAACGTCTTGTATTGGCCGACGTCAAGCTCTGTGTCACTGCTGATTTTTTTAAAATTAGGGAAGTGTTAGTTAGTTAGTTCATTATTCAGATCGATGTTGAAAAGATCGAGTATTCACAAAAAGCTTTTTACTTCTATCAGGAGCTGCCATACAAGCTTTCCTTTGCCTTGAAATTTAAGGTTCAGATCATTGACGTGTTTAAAAATATCTGATAAAAAAAAGCAATGGAAGTTATATAATCTTTATCGCTCAGAGGGCAGCAAAGACAAAGCGCTAGAAAAATTATCAAATCATGTACTCAAGTTACATGTGTTAAATGTTTTGTATTGTTTACACAAGGTCCGCACAAAATTCGTCGGCGGTCCGGATCCGGACCGCGGTCCGCCATTTGGTGACCCCTGATGTAGATTATAACTGCCCTCATGATTGGCACAATTAAATGTCTTATGACTTCAAAATTCGTATTAGATGTTGGACAATGCACTAAACAAATGTATTAACCCCTCAGGCCTCGGGCCTATTTTGTCAGAAGGTCAAAATATTTCCACTTTGCAATAAAATCCAAATAAATGGAATATTTCTGAAAGCATCCGAAAATTAAAAACTGTTTTTGAAAGATGATAAAATACATTTTCAAATTTTTATAATTCGAAATAATCACATAATTTTCGAAAAACAACATTTTTTAATGCAAACATAAAAAAGTTTAAAAAATGATTCACTTAAGTTTTTTATTGCTAATTACAGATAACCAAAAAAAATTAAAAACACAAGTAGTTTATTAGGCAAATGTATTATAAAAGTTATAGTCAACACACTTGTTTGTCTCATGTAAGAAAAATCAATAAAAATTTTCCAATTCCCAGTTTCAAAAATATTTTTCAAATTCCTTTTTCAACACTGTTTAGATCATATTTCTCACTATGATAGCAAACAAAAGTGGGCTAAGTGATTTAACAATACAAACACAATAATAATAATTGGATAATCTGTATAGTGGCATTTTTGGAAATATTAACCTCAAGGGCACTATATATAAATATATATATGTTCACAAATAATTTGCATTATTCCAAGAGTATGAAGTTAAAATGGGACATCTACTGTGAAACGGCTAACTTTTATCTATTAAAGAGTAATTTAGAAAGATGCATTTCAGTAACCTTGTCAGAATAAAATATTTTGCTTCAGAGTAAGAAAATCTACGTAATCTTGAATGTAAAATCTAAAACAAATGTAGTAAACACAATAAAATACAATTAAGGTTATTGAGATGTGTTGATGAAAATTTAATATTGAAGGCATATTTAATGTTTTTAGCAATTGACTTAGTTTTAAAGTATTCAGAAAGTATTTACTTACAAATTTTATAAAAAGACATTTTCACACAAACAAAACAAAAATGATTTATTTATGACTGATTCTTTTGTTCAACATTAAAACCTGGATTTATTTTGTAAATGAAGGTTGTTTTATAAAAAAGATATTTTTCTAAATTTTGTTTTTATGTCAATGATGAGGTGACATTAAATTGTCAAACTAATCATGTAGGTATTATTTATTCTACAGACCATGTAACGAAATTCAAAATAATACATTATTGTTAAATTTATATCACATAATCGCTGGAAAAATTACAACCAAAAATTTTTGTTTTAAAAGTTATTTATGTGTTTAGTGGAATTTTGACTCACCAGAGACAGCAAGGTTGACGGAGATGATGGACTCTAGTATCTTGATGAGAAGCTTGTTTTCTGCCACGGTGCACGGAACAAAGCAAATACAATGCAGCAGCAACTTCAGCATCTTGTAGGAGTCACGGAATATCTTCTGCTTAACTAAATACCTCCTCAACAGAGGGCAGTACAGGCAGAGAGCTGCGCAAGTCCTCCAAAACGTCCAGGTGTTCTTCAGCAGCTCTATGTGATGGCTCATACTCTGCTCCAGGGAGCCAAACTGCATGTCAAATACAGCATTGTTATGCGACCTGTTTTTTCCCGTAATGTTGATCGGTCGGGATTTCCTAAGGACTAAAGGGTAGCCCTTTTCATCAGTATTAGAATCTTCTCCAGCATCATTACTATAACTCTCTTCTTCTTCTTCTACATTATTGAAAGGCGCATCGACTTCCTTCGATAGATCAATAAGACTGTAAAACACTGGCTCTTCTATCTTCAATTTAAAATATTTGAACACTTTGTCTGTTACGTCACCTAAAGACTTGAATAGCATTTGCAAGGAAGACAGCGATTCCAGTTCATTCGGTTTCAAAGTCGTGGGGGACATTTTCAAAGACATAGAAATATTTGAGTCATTTCTCATATTGAATACCTCAACGATAGCTGTTATTTCTAAGATAGAACAACATTGCTTAGAAAATTCTGGCAGACTCATTAATTCCAATATATTAGTTAAACCTCCTCTTTGAATGAATTCTTCGGCAAATGCGGTGCAGCTGAGTAGACTTGAGAATGAATTCAGGCAAGAGAGAGTCACAAAGTAGGATGCTTCACCACTTGTCACTAGGTATCTTTTCTTGGAAGTCATGAAGGCTGGATACAGAATGCAGAAGAGTAAATCGTGTTTAATGAATTCTTTGCATTGAACTGACATTCGTAATAAATGACTCATGGTGGCATGCAAGATTGAATAGTCTTCTATTTGAAGTAAGGGAAGATATTTGGATAAGAATGGCCATATTGCCTTATTCTCAGAGGCTTCCAAAGTATTTTTACTAATACCTTCATCATAAAAATAATTGTATGGTGAGTTTCTACTGCGGCTATCTCTAATTTGATTTCCCGAAGTAGACAGTATTTCTTTTACAATGTTTTCTTCGGATATAAAATATCTCTGGCAAGTGGCACAAGGCACTAGTTCCATGTCTCGAATGAGTTTGAGAGCTCCTAGTTCCCCGTAAAGGGTTTGTTCCAATACAGAAAAGCATAAGTTGGCCATGCCGTGATGTGTGCGGATTATTCTAATAACTCTGTCCAACAAAAACTGCGGGGAGAAACAACAGCAAGAGCCGCACACTCTCATACAGCGGAGTAACTTTGAGCGCAGATTAGCATACTGCGTCAGGACTTCGTCACTCAGCAGGGTAGTGAGAGTAGCGTATAGAGTGGCCACGCAACACACGGGAGACAGGCCCATGTTCCCAGCGTGGCAGAAGCTAGTACCTAGAATATCATGGTGGTGCTGCATCATGAGGGAAACTTTAGAACGACACATCTTGTGCTTAGTCCGGGAACAGGATGCCGAGTGGATGGCTTCACTTCGGACCAGTTTCATGGCAGTCACCAATCTGCTTAATAGATCTAATAACTTCTTTACTAGCATGACTGAATGTGTTTTGTCTACACTCGGAATTCTCAATATAAGACTAATACTTTCCTTCAGCACCAGTCCTTTACGGCAGTCTCCAAATAGTTTGAATTGTTCGGTAAAGTTGTGTATTTTGTCCAAAGATCGGTGCTGCATCAATAAGCAGTAGAAAAATACAATTGTGCAGTAACTGATGCCAAACAAATATTTGATTAAATCTGCGGCTTCATCCTCTTCCATATCTGCCGCATTTGTACAATTATTTTCATAATGATTTCTCGAATAGTCTGACTTTGGATTTGATTCATCTTTGGGTTGTAAGCGGACTGATAATTTGTACGTAGAATCTTCAAGAAGCCTCAACAGCATTGGCAATATACCATTGTGTATGATTTTGATAAATAAATCAGGATGAGTGAGAATTTTATCAAATGATGCGACCAAGAGTTCGGTGAGAGATGCCTTTAAATGAGCTACCTCAGGTGGAGTTAGATTGATTCGAGATGCTGGAGATGATTCAAACTGAAGAGTACACAAGAATCTGACAGCAAAATTGACACACTGAACATTGATATGAAGAGCTTCCGAGCCAGAGGAATTGGATTCCGCCTTGCATAATTTGTATAAAAGGTTTATTGCCATTTCGCTGAACTCAAATTGGCTTATCTCCGACTTAAGAATTTCCCTGTGTCTATCTGTTATGTAATCTTCAACAGTTGTTTTCTTTTTCTGTTGGGATCTTCTCAATGGACTGTAGAGTGAATCATTTGATTTTTCTTCATCACTTCGTACGACGGACGTGAAATAGTCAAAGTCATTAGGATTGAATCGAGCCTTCAACGTGAATGAACGATTCAGTAGCTCTAGCTCATCACTCTGTTCTTCAGAATCACTGGACTGTTGCACATCTTGGATTGTGTTGGCTTTGCTTTTACAAAATAATGATCTTCTGGCGTTGGGTTTTTTAAGATCACCATTTGAGATCTTTGTTACTGTTTTTCTACGATTTCGGCTGAAAACAATTATTAAATCAATTAACTTTTGAAAGTTATGCGCATTCATTAATATGGTATGGAATAATATTCTGTAACTACTCACCTAAATTGGTTTGCACTGCGTTCATGACTCCCAATATTAATACTAACTCTTCTAGAAAAACTCCTTCCACTGATCTTCTGCCGAATCCAGATTCTAACAAGGAAACAATAAGATGCATAATTATCAGACCCACCATAGTACACATATTATTATATGCATATAATAATATTAATTTGTCCAATGTAATTGGTAGTACATATGTATATACTTTGTTAATATTAATCTGCTACATGCACGTAAATATATACATTAATTTATTATACAAAGTAATTAGTAAACTCTTAAATTTAGTATCAATAAATTCTCAATTGTTTTGGATGTCTTCTAAATGATAAGTTCTGCACAGCCAATTCAATTAGTACGAATTAGTCATACTGCGACTGGTAAAACATAAATGATAAATAAGGAGGTCAATATACATTGGACTTTTTCTGATTTTCCTGGTGAATAAAATTTCGAGCCGAGATGTGGGTTTTGACTAGGGTAAGTTATTAGTTTAAAATAAAACAATTACTTTGTAATTACCGTCTAAAACGGTAGTAGCGAAACCTGGTCGGCATTAGGTATATAAGTTATTATGTTTTACCACTAATTACCGATATGCAAATGTGTTCCAACCTCAAGTAGGTCAAACACTTGGACAAATTACCCAAGTTTAAGAATGGTGTCAATGGCTGATAATAAACAATTATGTAATATAAATAATTTATTTTATCATAAAAGCTTAAAATAATTAAGTGTTAGTAAGCAAATAAATTAAATCAGGCTCACGGATATGTTTTTTAGACAGTAATTAGATGAACTATAATGGTATCAGCTAACTCTAAACATTGTCAATATCTATGCTGCAAAAGGCATTCTTATTTATAAGTCGATATCATGTTTTTGTGACGTAGTTCGCAGGGGTCGAATATAAGATTTTGCATAACAGCAGAATGCTAAAGTCCCGTTTTTATGCTTGACTGAAGCCGCCAACCGAAACAGAATGATTTATGGATTTCACAGCAACTTTTGCGGTGCGTTTTAGTGTGCTTTGGATTAATTCAAGAACTAATAATTATAAAAGTGATAAATTAATTAAAACAAATAATTCTTGAGAGTTAAAAGAGTAAGAATGGTGTTTTAAACTCTTATCATATGTAATGATTATCAAATTGACGATTAGCACCATTGCAATGAATAAATAGAGAAGTGATTTATTAGGCCATATTGAAACATGACACTTTCACTTACTTGTTGGCAAAGAGCTGGTGAATGGGGGGTTTCTCCTCTGAGCGGGGTAAGTAGGGATTAGGGCCGTGGCACACCCCGCCCGACCCACTGAGCTCCCCATAAAGCCACACCAGCACCCCGCTTAGCTGCCGGCTGCACGACAGACCCTGCCAATCAATTGTATTACGTATGAGTTGCGGATTCGCACAACCTCTCTGGAATTTTTTGGAAAACAAACAGTTATTCTCGACTACCTCCAAGTCGCGATAACTGTTTAAAACATCTTAAATATGAAAGGAATATACATTTTACGCTAACTATCTAAATAATTATTTGATATTTAGCTAAAAATATGAATACAATTTTACATTAAATTAATTTAACCGCTTTAGTGCTACGCTTATTTCGCAAGTATGTACAAAAATTGCTATGGATATTTTGTGTTTTTACATAAAAAATACGGTATTCATAAAAAATGCAATAAATTGGACAAATATCAACCAATTTTATTAATTCTTTTTGCAATTATACAATAATATTTTATGCCTTTATTTAAAAAAAACGCACTTTCAACTACAAATATTTAAAAATATAAGATTATGTCACTTTACAATTGTGTTTTCCCATGTAAAGTCCATTTTTTCTTTTGAAAAGGGGAATCCCTCTTCCAATAAGAAAAATGGTGGCTCGTCTTGTTATCCCTATTTTCAGTAAGACGTACAATGAATTCTGTTATTTCATTCACAGCAGTTGGTGCCCACTTTTTTCGTGAATTCGTTTTCAAATTTCCTGTGTTCTGATATAACGATTGGTTTCTTTGAGAATATTTTCAAGAAGTAATGAGGTGAAAAATAAATTGAAATAGATTGTTAGTTTTGTATCAGAAGACGGAGCACACGCTGTTGGAGGAATAATACCAAAAATCTCATTCATACAGTGAAGAAGCGGAAGATTAATTCGAAGATTCACTTTCTATTCGTAATTTTTTTTTGTTTTTTTTTGTTTTATTTGTGTACAAAAATTTACAACATTACAGATATTTTATCTAATTCATTGTAATAGTACCATTTTCACAGTGAGAATGTAGCGCCAAAAACCTTAGAAACTCATTGAATTTTTCGAAGAATATGTCGAAATTTTTATCTAATATATTTAAATAGCGTATCGCTCTTCCCACGGGCGAATTCGGGTACAGATTTGTACGACTCAATCGGCAATATAATATGTTATGGCGACGTGCCCGAGAGTGAGACTCTTGTACAAATAAATTGATTTGCGCCAGAATCTCACCGTTAGAGACGAGGCCATTAATTAATTGAAAGAAGTATTTTAGCAACGCAAAACATCTACGAGTTGAGAATGGTAGTTAGTCATACCTAGAATAAATCTCAATGGATATAAATATGGATATGTTCCATAGAGGCGTAAGAATAAAAAACGTAGGAATTTTTTATGAACTCTTTCAATGTTTAAAATATAGGATGCTTCGAATGGGGCCGAGATAATACAGTTCGACTCCAGTGAGTTGTAAAGTAGCCTAATTGTTAGTGGGTTTTGAAATGAGCATGAATTGCGAATGACAAAGCCCAGCAGTTTAGTATACGTTTGATCCTGATGAAGGAAACATTGTTTACGAAACATGTTGATTGTGTACCAATAAAAGTGATGTAAACAAAGTTATTTGTCTTTTTATTAAAATAAATAATGCCATCACAAAGTGAAAACCTTTCCGAAGAAGTTTTCTTCGAAAAATTTATATGCTCTGTTGCATAAGTCATTTGTGTGCTGGTGGAATGTCATTTTGCTGTCAAAAGTAACCCCTAGATCTTTTATTTGACTAAAGCGATGAAAAATGTTACCGTTAATTGAATATTCAAATATGATTGTCTGTTTTGCCCTTGTGAAAGAGACTACATTGCATTTAGGTGCACTGAAGCTTAAGCAGTTAATTTTAGCCCAGTTTGCGACAAGAGTTCACATCGATTTGTAGGAGGACACAGTCAGCGAGATTTTTTCATCAAACAATAAATAAGAGGAATGAGTGATGATTGAGCCAATATCGTTGTTGAACAACAAAAATAAAAGCAGTCCAAGAATTGATCCTTGCGAGACTCCAGAAAAAACCAGGAATTCAGCAGAGCGAGAACCCTTATAAAAAACGTATTGTTTGCGATTAGTGAAGTATGAAGCAAAAAGTAATAAAAGTTTTTTGGAAAAGCCAAACGTAGCTATTTTTTTTAGTAGGACATCGATATCGACCTTGTCAAAGGCCTTTTCAAGGTCAATCTTGTATTACGATGAACAATAATGTCACTTCTGTGTCACTGTCTCCATTTATCGGAACGAAGGTCTCATAGTCAGTAGTGTGGCCTTTTTTTACATCGTGATCGTTCGCAATAAAATTAATTTCCGACATGGTGAAAAATATAGATTCACTTCAAGGTATATTTATTTTAACGGGATCTTACTAATATTATAAATGCGAAAGTTTGAATGGATGGTTGGATGGATGGTTGGATTTTACTCTTTCACGCAATAAATATCGAATGGAATTTATAAATTCTTTCACTAATCGAAAGCTACTTTATTTGCGAGTAATATGGGCTATATATATATTGGTAAGCTCTGGCGTTATGAATAAGCTGTGGCATTATGAAAATATCTATTATACGTTTATTGGCAAAGCGTGTTATAAGTAAATGTTTGACGTGGGCTGTCAATATTATTTCTTTGAAAGCGAAAATTCAAATATTAGTATTCTAATATGAATATTTAGTATAGGTAGATACAAATATAAAATAGGTACTTATCTACATTTTGACCTAAGCCAACAGCTATACTAATATTATGAATGCGAAAAGAAGCGTATTTGATTGTTGATTGATTGGGGGAGGGGGAGTGGTAGTGCGGGAGAGGGGGGGGAGGGGGCGAATATGAGAGCAAAGCCGGGGGTAAAAGCTAGTAAACAATAAATACATTTATCAAGACAAGCGCCAACTGCAATATACCACACTCAAACATGCACTATATACTCAAACATAAACACGCACTCTCCGGAGGATCGATAAACGCTCGCTAAAATTTGAAGTGCTACAGTTCCGCGTCGCAATTTACGTACATAACGCTTAGAGCGCGATGGCGCTGGGCCGCATTCTAACAGTTAAAATACTTTTGGGTGAATGCACCAAAACCAGAAGAAATTTCCTATGTGGGTTCTGCAACTTCGCTGTTCATAATATGTGACCATATCTCAACTGGTTCCATGACAAAATAGAACTGTGAAGAAAAAGAACAATCAAACAAGAAAAAGAATCTAAACTAACCTAAACTAACCCAACTTTAATCATGTTATTTTTTATCACTTTTTTGTTTTATCTGGTAACCCTTTACAGTCTTTACACCATTGAAGGTATAAACAAATACAATAATGTTGTGGACATGTGTGTGCGCCTGAAGACCTTAATTAATTTTGGTGAAATTGATTGAAAACATATTCAAATTCGAAAAACCAAATTCCTTTGTGAGCAAATAAACAATTTCATCTGTCTAACTGGGGTGTAGTGGGCAGAAGGTCTTATTGGCGATGTCAGTTTTGTTTTCAAATCGGTATAGATCACACTTCTAAGGAATATCTGTTTAGCGGGTAGAGACTTAAAATGCGATTTTTGCATAAATTAGCGAAATAAAAATGAAGGGCATTAGTTATCAACAATGTTGTTTGAGTTTTGAAAGTGATGGAGTTATGGCCTGAAATGTAGGTTAAATTAGAAAGGCGGGACAAAAATCCTGAAAATGTACGCAAGAGAATGCAATGCTTTATAAAAAGTTTTGGTTCTGAGAATGTGTTGAATTAATTACATTTCTTCAAGAAATCAACTTTGAGTCTAAGGCACTAAGCCCAACTCAGATCCTTTAAAAATAGATTTAGTTCTAAGTTCTAAATCGAGGTCATCCACTTCAAGAAAAGTGGATTAGTTTTCTCAGCTTTTTTCAGATATTTTGGCTCTATTTTATGCCGAAGTCATTCATATAAAATTACCATATTAATGTTGAAATCCTCTAAAAAATACATGCAGTTAGTTCAGCGAGTCAAGTCTGCAACACAATATTTGGTTTTATATTTGTACATTTTTTAATTTAGGCATCTTGTAGTCCGCATTCTTTACTCATATTTGTGCTTAGCAACGATTGGTCCTTCATTTGAAAAAGGAGTATTGTTAGCGGGTTCCAGTCTATTTATGTATGGAGGACCTTTAATATCAATAATATTATCTCTTCTGGTTCAAACCCAGTTGTCCTGTAATTACATTTATATAACATTTTGAAAACACTGTCAGAGAAATAATCAACAAAATCATTAGTTACATTTTCAATTGTCCTACTTTTCATCAATTATTTCACAGCCACTTTTACATATACCTTATTTTATATATTACGCTCTTAACCCATTTAATCACAGGAGACCATATTTGTCCCCGCTCACATAGGTCCCATAGAAATCGTTGTCTCCCTTACTATTTTAGTAAAAAATATGATCTAAACTCTAAACGGTATTGGAAAGAGAAAACAATAAGCTGTATATTCTGATCTAAGAGTTGACCAAAAAATAGTTAAAATGTACAACTTTATGAAACCAACAAAAAAAATGAGGTGGCGATAACGTTTAAAATTCATTTGTCTAATAAAATATGTGTGCATGTGTAGAAGAAACATAAGGTGAGCCATTTTTAAAACCTTTTTAAGTTTGCATTCAAAATTTTTATATTTAAAAAATTACATAGTTTTTTCTAATAATAGAATTTGAAAGCATATTTCACCACCTTTCAAAAACAGTGTTTAGTTTTTGGATACGTTCACAAATATTACATTTATTTGGATTTTATTGCATAGCGGAAATATTTTTACCATCTGACAAAATACGTCCAATTTTTGAAGGGTTAAGAAGTTCCCTTTTGGGAAATTTTCATGCTTAAGGCTCCGCAACCGGGCTTGAAAAGAAGAAGATGGAGAGATACGAAATTACGAATGTTAGAGGAGCGCGCTAACATTTACAGCGACAAAATCGATGCAAACATTGCGAAAATGTTAAATAAAACACGACTCGTTTAAAATAGAGCAAAAATCTCATGGGGAGCATCTTAAGTATGATTTAAAGAAACATTGTGAATTTTTTCACAAATATAATTTATAAGCTAATAGAAACAGACTTGTTTTTAATAATTTTTGGAGCATAGCGATTTTTTTCTATCAAGGGAAATTCATATAATTTGCGTTTCGGCGTGGGCAGCATCTAGACATTATCTTCAAAAATAAGATATATTTTTTTTAAGAACTTAAAAACTTGTAAATGTTTAAGGGAGATATATAAGAAATCGGTAGGAATTCGGCTTAAGAAGTTTGGTTTTTTCGGTCCCTTGAAGACTGAATGGCACAATTTATCCCACGTACCGTCGCTTACATTATAACACCGCGTATCTCAGTTTATTCAGGTTTTCAGGAGGAACGAAAAACCTTTTAGTTGATTAAATAAAAATAGCAAATCTTTGAAAAAAAAGGGTCAACTAATATTTAGGGATCACTCTTATCTTTGGAGAAGTAATTTTTTTCCATTAAAAAAATATGTTAGTTATTTTAAATGACATTTGCGGTGTAAAACACAAAAAGGCTGAGAAATAATGACATACGCTTTGTTCTTATACGAGAAATATATAATAATCAATTCAAATTTCTCTTTGAGCATTAATTTTTAAAAAAATTGTATTTTTTGAGATATGCGGTGTTTTAATGTATTTTGTAGACCTATAATGATGATTTTTTTTATTTTAAAATAACATTGAATAGATCTTTCAGAATACTTAACATTTTTTATAAATTTGTTTAATAAGAGCATTGATTTTTTTTATTTTTAAGAAAATAAAATTCTTCTAAAATACGTGACAGCATTTAAAACAAAATTTTGGCTATCGATATCCATTTTAAAAATATCATTTTAAAAATATAATAAAATTAATATGTAAATTACTATGTGACCCGACAACTCAGAATCATGCAACTTCAACACCTCCATTGAAAAGTCATTAAATAAGATGAAAAAAAAAAATTATTGGTTAAATAGGTTATGTTAGGTATAGGTTATGTGCTGAGGATCCGGCATCGGGAAGTACTCCATGTTTTACGAGGGCTTGATGTTAATAAAGCTAGCGGGCCTGACGGAATACCTGTCCTGGTACTGCAGAGATGCCCTGTAGAAAAAGCTCCAATTTTGACGAAGCTTTTTAAAATGTCCGTGAAGTATGGCTCTGTGCCCTCTGGTTGGAAAAAAGCGGTTATTTATGCTATTCCAAAGAAGGATGACCGCTCCAACCCGGCCAACTACCATCCCATAGCGATCACATCAGTTCTGTCTAAGGTGATGGAACGTGTGATCAATGACAAACTGCTCACATACCTCGAGAAGAACAAAATTATTAACGACCGTCAATACGGATTCCGGCGGAACCGCTCGTGCGGTGATCTTCTCGCATACGTGATGCATGTTTGGGGGCGGTGCCTGGAAAGTTTCGGTGAGACCCAAACGGTTGGACTGGACATTTCCAAGGCCTTTGACCGGGTTTGGCACCGAGGACTTGTCAACAAAATGCTTTCTTACGGACTTCCTGCATCCTTGTATAAGTGGATTGCCGACTTTTTGAGGGAGAAGTCGATGGTTTCACCTCTTCCTCACACTCGATAAATGCTGGCTTCCCGCAGGGATCGGTTCTCTCTCCGACTTTGTTTTTGTTGCCCATCAACGACCTTTTGTCATGTGCACCAATTCATTGTTACGCGGATGACAGTACAGTCCATGATAGCTTTTTGTTTGACAATCCCCCAAAGGGCTCACAAAGTCCAATGGCTCGGAAGGCTTTGAAGCAAAGAATGGACGGTTACCTTGAGAGTGTTTTCTCTTGGGGTAAAAATAATCTCGTCGAATTTAATGTTTCAAAGACCCAATCTTGTCTGATTACGTCTAAAAGGGATCGAAATGAAAAACTAGTCTCCTTCAACGGAAGCAATCTGCCGAACAGGCCCTCCATTGATATGCTTGGTGTAACCCTAAGTGACCAGCTCAGATATGGGGGCTCCATCAAAGCCAGAGTAAAGTTAGCCTCCCAAAAACCGGGCGTACTGTACAGGGCCCGCAGATACTTACAGTACACAACTGCTAACCCTGTACAAATCACAAGTGCGCCCCACGGTTGAATTTGGCAGCCAACTCTGGTTTGGAGCTCCAAAATACCTGAAAAATACCCTCGACTCTGTGCAAAAACGGGCGGTCCGTTTGATAGTTTCCCCCATCTTAACAGACGGATTGCAATCTTTAGAGCACAGGCGTCGGGTGGGACTGCTATCCTTATTCTACCGGTATTACAATGGAAGATGCTCCGAGGAACTAGCAACATTGTTCCCTTCGGCACCGGTGCATATTCAGGAAACACGTCAAACGCGTGCCCAACATATGTACATGGTTGACATTTGTCACATGAGAATGGGTACTTCTTCGACTCGTTCTTGTGTTCAACAGCTCGGCTGTGGAATGATTTGCCGGCCTCTGTGTTTCCTCCTTCCTACAACATGGGTCTCTTCAAGACCAATGTTGGGTGTCAATCAAGGGGTGTTTAAGTGCATGATTCTGATTTGTAATGGAACCGTCTCTTATCTCTCGTATTATTCGTCATTTGAGTGAAATTTTATATAATTTAGTATTTTATATAATTGAGTGCAAATGTATCATTTGTCTGTTTAGATTTTTGTAATTTTTTGAACCTATTTATGTATTAACTGAGTTTTTATAACTGGATTAAGTAAGTGAGAACTTCCGTAAAAACCCAGTATAAATAAATATGTAACCCTTTGGTTGTGACAACTTTTCAGGCTGGCTAACCTCTAGTACAGTGGTGGTCTAAGACTTTGCAAACGCAATTCCTACGTTAAGTTGATGTCAAGTTCAACGAACCACACATTAAAATGGGAAATGTTACAAAAATATATAATAAAAGTTTATTAATGTAAATACGATCATAAAATAAATATGTTCATAATATTATCACAAGTGAAGTCTACAGTAGATAAAAATACTAGTCTATCAGGTTCGTGTACGTTGAATGCAAGTTTTTTTTTTGATTTATTCTCAAGGAAGAAATTGAGTGCAATGTATACCAAATATAAGACCAATAGATCTACGTAGATACGTTTTACTGAAAAGATTCCATAAACTAGGAAACGTTACATTAAAAATAAACAAAGTAAACTATAAAACGATAACCATAACATTTTGCTATTCATGGAAGTAGAAATATTTAAATAAATATTCTTTAAAACTGTTCTTCCTATTTTATATTGTTTTCATAAACATGTTTACTTGGATTGTGATTAAAGGAGAACCCATTAGAGGCGGGAGACTTCTTATCAACTTGTCCACTTGAGCTGAGGTTATCGAACAACTTTCAAATTACAAGCACATGATTTATTTCCCACATTAATATTTAACCTAGAACAAAGAATATTGATAAAATATTGCTCATAATATTTGCTTCAATTTTCTGTGGCGTAGTTCAGAATGCAAATCTGTATAACTGCTGTTTGATAGGAAAAAGGCGATATCTATTTTTTATAATAAATTTATACATAATTGTAAGAAAAACCCATGATTCCTCATCAGATTTTAAGTAGAGTATACCGTGAACACATCAACATCTTGCGCACAAATTAACGACCAAGGAATTCTTCAAAAAGGTTAAATTACTCCTAAGAGATTTTAAGCCAAAGACGTAGATCATAGAAAACTAACCGGTGATGAAGGGACCACCAAAATACACTCAATTTGGAACTACATAAGGCAACGTGGAGAATGGCCAAGGGACTGGATTGAATCGGTTTTCATATCATTACACAAGAAGAGTTCAACAAAGAAATGCAGGACAATTTCCATCATGTCAGTAAGTTAATGCTGCACATTATGGATGAACATCTTAGGAGTTCGAAATGAATGTCTTGGAAGTTCGAAATGAATGTCTTGGAAGTTATTTAAAATGGCAAATAAAATGTGAACAGGCAGAAGGAAACATGAACATGCAGGCATAAGAATAGAAGAAATCGAGAGCAAATACTCAATATCCCACAACTTATTGAAAAATGTCAGGAGTTCAGCAATGAAATGTCAGAGCCAATAACGCTCTGCTTCATTGACTATTCCAAAGCATTTGACTGAATACAGTGGTACAATCTATGAACTAAACTAAAGTACTTAAGGAGATGGAATTCCTAAACAAACACCTTGTACATATCATTCTCACTGAAGGACACTCATGTATCACCAAAAAATCAGACACAAAGAAAGTGACAAAAGGAATACGTCAAAGTTGCATCCTTTCACTATAATATATATGGTGAATACATAATACGTAAGGTTCTTAGGATGGAAAGGTGGAATAAACATTGGTGGCCAAAAAATCTCAAATCTCCAATATGCAGATGACAAAACCCTTATAGCCTCTTCTGAAAAAGATATGAACCACCTCTTTGCTAAAAATAGAGGAAGAAAGCCGTAATCTAGATCTACCGATCAACAAGGCCAAAACACAAATAATGATGATCAACAGGGCAAACACCTTTGTAAGAACAAATAACGCTCTCACAGAATTAGAAAAGGTGAACAATTTCATTTATCTAGGCTTGTACGTAAGTGATGAAGGAGGCTGTGAAACAGAAGTGAAAAAAAGAATTTGTATGACCAAAGACGCCATAAGTAAAATGCAAAAGATATGGAAAGCAGGAGCATAACGAAGACCACCTATATTTCTATACGGTGTACTGATATATACATGGACACTTAGAGCTAGCACTTGGACACTTAGAAAGCGGATAGACGCTCTCGAAATGTGGTGCTGGAGAAAAATGCTAAGGATTCCATGGACAGCATTTTTGCACAGCAAATTTGTCCATTGTGAAAAGCTAGGCATCCACAATAGGCTTTCAACCATATGCCTACAACATATTTTAAGATAATCGATTTAAGATAGTCACTGGCTGCAGTGTTTGGTAGGAGAAGCAGAGGAAGGTCATCAATGCACCCGAGTGATCAAGTGTCACTGGTGTACTTGGCTCTCCAGGCAGCGCAGAACCGTGAGGAGTGGAGGACCTTCTCCATCATGGAAATTGGAGTAGGGGTCACGATTCTCGGTAATGATGAACCGACTAAGAAGAATGGCAGAGGTGTTGGTTATCCAATAAATGGATCCCAGGACGGTGGTACCCATTTCTGCCTCCCAAAATGTAAATCCCAAATATTGCACAATACATGATTTAATTGACGATTTAAGCTATAAATCGCCAAAAAATTCGAAAACACAACTCTGCCCAACATTAACATATTTTTTTATAGATTTCTAATTTACATTCCCTAAATAGTTCATTATAAGGCATTTAGCTAACGTAATCACCTAAAAATATGGTGTTATGTGAATACCACACAAGAGTCTCAGCTGCTCCCGTCTGGAGCCAGTGAGACTATGGCACCCCCAATTGGGGTATGTTGTGAGACTGAAGGTAGCGGGAAGGGGAAGGAGGTGGGGAAGAGGAAGGTAGGGAAGTACCTGACTATTCAGATCTGGTCACCGAACACGGTTAAAGCCATATCAAGCAACGTTTCAATTCTGAATGGTGGTCTTACACCAGGGCGATACTTAGAGTATCTTCCACTCTGGAACATTATATGTATATTATTTTAAATTATTAAATTGTGAAATAACACAAATTAACAAAATAAAATTTATGTGCCCACGCCGGGATTTGATCCCGTGACCTTCGGATTGCGAGTCAAGAGTCTTACCCCACCACGCCGGTCGTCACTGTTGTTACTTTGCGGCAACGATATTTGGCTCTTTAGTAAAACATTTCAAATAAACTACAGTTCATATCGAAGGAAAATTTATCATTTCATAAATGAAAGTTAATATTTATTTATTTTGAATTTTCACACCCCGCTGGGTTTTTACAAGCATTTTTTTTTTTTACATGAAATTGATAGAAATAATTTGACATGAAAGCTATACATAAAAACAGTTTAATGACCAAATGGAAGTTGATATTGATATTAATTAAGAATTTTTTAAATGACAACACGATTTTAAAGCCCTGCATTGCGTTTTTTTTTGAGTGTCTCATCACCACATAAATCAAAACCAAACCAAATCAAACATATTAGTTATTCTAACCCATTTAGTGCTTAAATTCTTTCGTAATTTAGTTTGTGTAACTGTATTTGTGTTAATCCTTAAATATTGTGTTGTTTTTATCTGTTTGTCGGTAAGTCTTGTTAAATATTTGATGTAGGTAGTTTTAAAAATATTAGTATAGAGATGGAACGGGCTAAACCTCCCGATCCCCCGGACGAAGTCAACGATGGCTCTTTATCAGACTCCTCGGTGGGCTCAATGGAAACGGTTGCCTCCGATATTCCAGAACCCTCAAACTTCATCACAGTAACGACTAAAAAAAGGAAAAATTTAAAGCTTGTGCGAAATTCCAGTACAGATTCCGAAAAAGTACCCCACAAAATTCCTGCCCTTGATAAAAATAAAAGCTCTGTAGACAATGTTATTCTTTCGCCCACTCAGCAGACTCCATCTATCCAGCCACTCAACTCTCCGATCACAACGCCCACTGCTAGTCCAACTACTCCTGTCCTCAAACCGACTCCAGCCCCTACACCCTCACGAATTTACAACAATTTAGACAGGCCACCATACATTACACATGTCACTAAAATTTCAAAGGAAGGAGCTCCAACAACATTGTATGACATTGACTTTGGTCACTTTCTCCACAAAAATAAAATCAGTCCTGTCTGGAATGGAGTTAAGTCGGTTGGTCGTAACCGTCTTTCCGTCGAGTTTAAGACAGCGGCTGAAGCCAATAATTTTGTAAAATCCGCGGTTGCCAAGGAAAACTCCTATAACGTATTCATTCCTTCTTACCAGGTTACTAAACTTGGAGTCACTAAGGGGATTCCTCCACACTGGACGACAGAGGACATCTTGGAGAACATTAAGGTTCCCCAGGGTTACGGAAAGGTCATTAAAGCTCGCAGACTAAATTATCGTTTTAACACTGGAAACGCCATAGAATGGAGACCCTCTCAGTCTGTTGTCCTCACATTCGACTCCAAAGATCTCCCTCAAAATGTCACCATGTTCCACGTATCCCTACCAGTGGATCTCTACGTGTTTCCAACTGTGCAGTGCTACAAGTGCTGTAGGTTTGGACATACGAAGACCCTCTGCAGATCAGAACATCGATGCTATAAGTGCACTTCGTCACATAGTGGCGATAGCTGTAATACAACGGAGGAAAATTATAAGTGCTTAAACTGCTCAGGAAACCACTTGTCGACCAGCAAAATTTGCCCTGAAATGTCAAGGCAACGCAACATAAAACATACAATGGCTGTAAAGAACATTTCGTATGCGGAAGCATCCAAAATGTTCAATAAGGCTGTCATTTCTTATGCTGAAACTGCATCCAAAAATACTCCCTCCCCTCATCAATCTTCTTCATCAACGAAGAAAACAGTTGTAAAAGTCAGTAAACCTCGAGTTCTTCAAAAAAAGAATAACACTAGTCACGAATCCTTGTTATGGTTCCCCAATGGACAACTCCCTCCCAACTCTGATAGAACAATATTCAAATCACCTGTTAACTCAGACCCACATAACATTAACGATCTTAATTCTACTCTTATCACCTCATTTTTACACATCCTTCAGACCTTAAATAAAAACAATATACAAATACCGTCCCACGTTGCCAAACAGATTGCACAGATAATAAATTCTTCTAGAAATGGCCCCTCTGATGAGGATTCTTCAGTGGAATTGCCATAGCCTCCGAAACAAATCAGTAGACATCTTACATACATTAAACTCACTCTCCATTACAGTAGCTGCCGTCTCTGAGACGTGGCTTGAACCGGACTCTCATTTCAGAGTTCGAGGATTCCACTGTCTTCGTGACGACCGCCAAGATGGGAAGGGTGGCTCCGCTCTTCTCATTAAAACATCCCTACCCTTTTCCCCAGTAGATGTTAAGCCAGCCGGTTGCCCTTTTCAGGTGACGGCCGCAAAGGTTTTTGGCACTACAATCCTTTCCCTGTATATATCCCCTTCTAATAAACCCTCTAAATCAATTCTTCAAGCAATGCTTTCTAAGATCGAATCACCTTTCCTTGTTCTGGGTGACTTTAATGCTCACCACGGATTATGGGGCTCTGTGTCTTGCGACAGATTGGGAAGAGACATTGTTGACCTTCTTGACGATCTTGATCTTTGCATTATGAATGACGGTTCCCCTACCCGTGTTCAGATACCAGGTCAACGACCCAGCGTGGTCGACCTTGCCATCTGCAACTCAAACATAGGCGGATCCTTGTTCTGGAGAGTTCTGGAGGACCCGCACGGGAGTGATCACTACCCAATCCTCATAGAATCCTCCAACATGCTACATACCAACAAGGCTTTCACTTTTCGTAATCGTAAACCGAGATTTGTAACCTCGAAGGCCAACTGGACTGATTTTTCAAAGCTCATAAAGCTCTCCATGCTTAGTCTGCCCTCTCCGACTAAAGAAAATGTCACAGAATGTTACGAGTTGCTAGTTTCATCAATCATCGCGGCTGCAGAGACATGCATTCCTATCAAATTACCTGGAAATAAAGGAAAACCTCCCCCAGCCCCGTGGTGGGATAATGAATGTGCAGACGCAATAGATTCCAGGAAGAGGTATGCTAAAATATATTCTTTGAACATGACCCTTGAGAATTACCTGAACTTCAAAAAGATTGAAGCTAAGACCAAGCGATTGCTCAAAAATAAAAAAAGGCAAGGATGGAAAAACTTTTGTTCTTCCTTATCTCCCGATACCCCACTCTCAGCTGTTTGGAATTCAATCCGCCGATTCAGAGGTTCTTACGTCCCACCCGTAGCTCATCCACTCTCTTCAGAGTGGGTGAAGGAATTTGCCGATAAATTAGCTCCTCCGACTGCGAGTAACTGGAATGAAACGGAATTCACATACTCGTTTCGTACGCAGGGGTGGATAGACTCACACTTCAATTTAGTTGAATTAAGAGAGGTTTTAAACGACCTTAGAGACTCAGCTCCCGGCGAAGATGGTATTCCGTATAGCCTCATTAAAAACTGTGATGTTGCTACACATAATTATTTTCTCACACTTTTAAATTTGATGTTTGACACAGGTAAAATTCCAACCTCCTGGAAAACCCAATTAATTATCCCTATTCTGAAACCCCAAAAGGACCCCAGTTCTGGTCTTTCGTACAGACCCATTGCTCTTTCTTCTTCTTTAGTTAAAATTGCAGAACATTTGATAAAAAAACGACTAGACTGGTATGTTGAAAGTGAGAAAATTCTTCCCAGCTCACAGTTTGGATTTCGAAAAACAAAAAGTACAACTGAAAGCATTTCAATTCTCACTTCTGATATACAGATGGCCCTAGCTGAAAAAAATATTCTTGTCGGTGTTTGCGTAGATATTACCGGAGCTTTTGACAATGTTTTATTAAACGTTCTACAGAGAAAATTATTACAAATCGGCATCCCCCGTAAGCTTGCCAGTTTCATAATCAACCTTCTTCTTACGAGAAAAATTCAAATCCAGGTTCAGAATTTCCCTTCCCTGTTGAGAACTGTAAACAAGGGTTTGCCTCAGGGTTCCGTCCTTAGTCCTATCCTTTTTAACATTTACACCTCTGACCTGCATCAAAGTATACATCCATCATGTAAAATTCTTCAGTATGCAGATGATTTTTTTATCTATATATCGGGACGAATTATTGCTTTTCTGGAGGAAATGATCAACCTTAGCATGAAAAATCTTTGCATTTTTCTAACAAATCACGGCCTGGAAATTTCACCAACCAAAAGCAATGTTATCGTTTTCTCTAGGAAACGTGTTCCACCGTGCATTTCAATCCGAATCGATAACACAATCCTCCCCGTCCAGGTTCAGATAAAATTTCTGGGGGTCATACTAGACTCTAGGCTAACGTGGAACTCTTACGTAAATCTTATTATTAACAAAAGTCAAGCTGGCCTTAACGCCCTGCGCGCCGTGTCAAGGGTCTGGTGGGGAAGTCATCCATGCTCGCAAAAATTGTTTTATAATGCATATGTAAGAAGCCATTTGGATTACGCGTCATTCCTTATTGAGCCCACTTCTAAAAAAAACCTTACAAGGTTAGACCGTATCCAATCTCAAAGCCTAAGATTAATTATCGGAGCCATGCGATCTTCCCCAATTAACGCTTTGCAGGTGGAGGCTGTTGACCCTCCTCTCCATTTCAGAAGACAGTACTTAGCAGACAAGTTCTTATTCAAATGTTTCAGACTGTCTAATCACCCTCTGATGGACAAAATTTCTGCTCTCTCTGCTCAAGTTAGGTCACTTCCATATTGGAGGAACAAAACAATCCCTCTTCTCGTCAAAAGCTTCCATACTTACAATGCATATAAACCTATTTTAAATCCCCATGACAGACTTCCATTATATATAAATTCTTTTCAAATTCATTCGCTCAAACCTAATATTATTTTTTCACTTGGCTTTCCTGGCAACCACGAAGCCCCAAGTAAATTTATCCACATTCTAAACTCGAAATGGACCGGCTGGAAAACTATTTATACAGATGGTTCTAAATCTCCCTTATCTAGCCATGTGGGAGCGGCGTTCCACTGCCCAAGAGACCAAATCAGTAAAAAAATAAAACTTCATAAAGAATCTTCAATTTTTACAGCTGAATGCATAGCTATTTTAGAATCCTTAAAATACATTGAAAGTATTCAAATTGGAAAATTTTTAATTCTCTCCGATTCCCTGAGTGCTCTTGAAAAACTAAACTCCTCCCCTTTCCACTACCCGGAAGATGATTTGTGTATTGGAATCCGCTCTTTATTACATAGGTTAGCTATCTCTGGCAGAGAGATCGCGTTGGCTTGGATTCCTAGCCACTGCGGTATCCCTGGTAATGAAAAGGCCGATTTATTGGCGAAAGATGCCATCGATTCCGGAGAGTTTCTGTACAATTTCTTAAATCCTGTCGACCTTCTAATCAAACTGAAAGAAAACATGATCTCCACATGGCAGAATCATTGGAATGAGTCTAGTAAAACAAAGGGTAATCATTTTTACAAATTACAGCCCACGATTCCTTCAAAACCGTGGTTTTCTAGGCTTTCTCTGAATAAATTTTCGACTTCTTCCATTTGCCGTATGCGAATAGGACATTGCTGCCACAATGTTCATCTGTCAAGAATTCAGGTTAAGAATTCTGCCATGTGTGAGTGTCGTCTTGAAGAGGAGGATCTCAACCATATATTTTTCAGTTGCCCTATAAATAATAATTATAAAAAATTCGTACCTGATCTGATCAATACAGGTATATTGCCCCCCTACGACATGGCATTTTTGTTATCCTCTATTGACAAACGTATATTTAAAATCATTTCTTATTTTATTAAAGTTAATGGCATCAACTTGTAAATTTCCCCACTGAATTATTCATACATGTATATTTGTTAATATGTGTGTATGTATGTGCGTTTTTATGTGTGTATATATATATATATTTTATTTATTATTATTTATTTGTATTTAGTGTGTTTAGTGTAGTAGTAGTATATTATATATTTATGTTGTGTACTTGTATAAATAAATATTAACCTACACATACACAAATACTCCGCTCACTCTCTACTTGACACTGGCCAGAACACTCCCTTAGGGTGAAAAGCCATTTAAAAAAAAGAAGAAGAGAAAGCCCTGCATTCAGGAATTTATTACACATTAAGTTAACTGCATAGTAATAAACCAGCAGTTGATATTGTAATCTTGAGTAAATATTTAACATAATTCCGTAACATTTATCACGTACTCTGATAACTTACGAGATAAAAATAAATTACACACTTACACGCAATTAGTTGTTGATTTCCCAAAATATATTGGATACATATAATATTATGTATTTAGTAAAAAAAATCAGGGTCAATAGTCTCAGGTTGGCTGTTTTTCATATATCTGACTAATGATTGTCACATCAAGGCAGTTTGAAAAGTCAGCACAACAAACAACTTCAAGTACTTATTATTTATTTTTCAATTTAACTTTTATTATTTATTATTAGCAGAACTCCACGGCATTGCTCGGACTTTACACAGATAATTTCAAAATCAGATAGACAGTGAAATTCCTTTTTTTTTAATCTATTTTTACTTTAGATCTACACTGGAACCCCTGAAGAAAATAATTTCCCTCAGGCAGTGGCGTAGCGAGGGGGGGGCGGACCGCCCCGGGTGCCACCCGACGGGGGGGTGACACTCGGGGGGTGACACCAACCACGTTATCCGTCCTATCCGCTCCGGGTGCCACCCATGCTAGCTACGCCAGTACCCCAGGGCCTATGCCATCTTTGGGAATGATGTGTGAAGGGTATTTGTAAGGAAAGAAAGGAGACGAAAATCTAGGAAGGAAGCTTCTCAAGATCTGGCCCGCCACGCAGATCCGATCCGCCGCCGAGATCTAGACAAACCTCACCCCATGAACCGGGGCATCCCTGCTAATTCACCAAACGTAGTGAAGCTTTTATGAGACTTAGGGAGGCGTCTCAAATTGTTTTGAAGATCAAGTGAGCAAAATTTCATCAATCTCGCAATAAAACTGTAGATTTGTATAAAAAATCAAACCATACTCCGGCCGCCACAGACAATCCTCTTTATATAAATAGCTGGATTTTTTTTCTGAAGTAATGAATGGTTTGGAATAAAGTTTTGGGGTTGTGAATTTTATTAAACAGTCATATTACTGTGGAAAATTGTGTGCAATTACATTTCAAGAAAAATAATTAAAATTTAAATTAAAAAAATAATAGGTAGGTAATAAATGCATACATAAAATAAATTAAATTAAAATGAATGGATCATCCTTTCTTCATTCAATTCTGAATGGTAGTCTTTCACCTGGGCGACACTGAGAGTTTCTTCCACACTGAAATGTTTCACAAATATGTACTTACCTATATTATTTTTAATTAATTAATTGTGAATCAACACAAATTAATTAAACAAAATTTAATTACGCATGCAGGTATTTGAAACTGCGACCTCCGGATTCGTAGTCGAAAGCCTTACTCCTCGACCACATAGGCAGTCGATATTACCTTACAAGTGGATTTCACTGTACTTAGCTTTCATTGACTATGATATAAAAAAAAATTAAATTCAAACTTACTTCAACTCCTAAAGCCTGCAACAAAGCGAGGCATCTCCAAGCCGATCCCTTGAGAATGTATTTCTGCAGAGATTGTACAGAAGAAGGCAGCGGAAAGTTGACCGGTGGGAAACTGTTCTGAACCGAGGATGAATTGGTTCCAGGTGACGGAGTCTTGTTGCCGAAGTCCTTGCCATTGATCTTCTCACAGAGCTGAAAGTTGGGAAGACACGGCTGGGGCGCAAAGTCATTCCTGGCCAGCTGGAGGTATTGTGCACACGAGGAAGACGTCACACAGTGGACCCCGCATAGGAGCTCACAGCCGACCAGAGTCACGATACCTCCCAACGGGCTGTAAGAAAAGAGAACATTCAAATACATGAAAACATTGTAGAATCGGTTAAAAAAACGCTAAGACTGTTATCTTTCAAATGTGGTCCACTTGAACTAATTTTAATATACATATATACGTCTTGATTACTTCAAGTTTAATACACTGAAAATTAGAATACAATTGATTGATCTAATATGTTTACATTAAATAATTCATGGTCATCTTGACACATTTTTTATCAATAACATTACAATTTTGTACAATATATACATTATGTCTTAGCAATACTGAAATAAATGTTCCCATTGGATGTCATAGCATATTTCATCTGAAAACATTTAAAAATAATATCGCCTATTTTAACCCTTTGACCCAAATGTGTCGACTATATGATAAGATAGAGGGTGTGAAGTAGACATTTTCATCAAATTGTTAGTCAGAAAAAATGTCCTGCTATTGCAAAAAAAAAGTAACAATTGTTGAGCTAATTATATGTACAATTACTTGTACTCTCTTTGTGTCTCTTGCCTCTCTTGTAATATTTTTTCATTTGAGTGAGTTATTAATATAATTCTGTATTTAAGTATATTAAATATATATATTTATCCTCTGTCGGAATAGTTTTTTTCTGTAATTTTATATACCTAATGTATAACAACAACACAATGTGGACTGAGTTTTTAAAATGGGATTTTTTCTCACATACTTAAGTAAAAACTTTAAAAAACAGTATAAATAAATAAATCTATCTATTTATATAAATAAGAAAGTCAGTGGCGATCGGGCGAGAGAAGTGGAATTAATTTGTAAGCAAATCTACAGTTTTATTCCAAGACTAATGAAAATTTGCACACTTGACCTTTAAAACAGAAGAAAGGTCACTGTCTGCATTAGATTCCTAAAAAAGTCTGTGTAAAGCCCGGGTAACGCCGGGAACTTTAGCTAGTAGATAAATAAATAAATAAAGTAATTGTTTCTAATATTCACAAGAGAAGGAAAACCAAACATCCACATATTTCTGTTGTTTCTATTTTCATTGTTGATTTTATTTTTTCACACTCTTGTCCGATCATTTGGTTCCACAGTTTGAAACGAAGTTCAGAAATATAGTTTAGTAATAAAGTTTAGAAATACTAAGGTTATTAGTTTTGTGAAGGAAAAATATGAGCAGTACATTCAAGTAAAAATAAAATAAAATTGAATAACAATAAGATTATTGAAACTAGTATTGGCACTGCTGACAAGAAACTTGCAGTAACTTAGCGGGTACAACAGTTACCATTGAAAGAAATATGTATATATTAAACAAAACAAAAAAATGTTGGAGCAGTCAGTCCTTGTATGTAAGCTTTGCTTGCTTACCGCTGAGATCAAACTTTATTTTAAGCATAAAATATGTATTAAAAATCATAAACAATTTTAAAAAATCACATTCAATTCTGATGGTTTAATTACAACTGGATTGTTTGCTTGTCTAGCTGAGAAGCTCACCGATTGCCCTTACGAATGTGATATAAATGTTATGGGTAATATCTTATAAGTGTGTTGAAAATTTGTTTGATAGCTAACCTGTGTATGCTTAACTTGAAAATATCATAAACATCAACATATATATTACTAGGTCCATGGATTCCATGTAATAATGAATGCAAGGTGGGAAAATATGTGTTGTTTAATAAATAAATTGCAATCCGGTAATCAATTTGTTTACAAAACCTTAAGTGGAGGAAAGATCTCGCTTTAAAATAACATTATATTTACGATGTTCAATGAACACAAAAGT
The DNA here is from genome assembly GCA_917563855.2 of Limnephilus lunatus. Lineage (NCBI taxonomy): Eukaryota > Metazoa > Arthropoda > Insecta > Trichoptera > Limnephilidae > Limnephilus > Limnephilus lunatus. The sequence goes on from OU830594.1 coordinate 42,067,425, forward strand.
TTCTTGGTCATAAGAGCGGGAATAATAAGATAGATAAGAAAATGATATGTTCAAAATAAAATTATGTTCAACATTGTTTTTTCCATGAAGGTTTGTGATAATATATGTTAAATTAACTATGGAAGCATGCGTATTACATATTTAAATTCATAATATATTTTTATATATGTAAGCAGGAACAAATGTGAAAGAAATATACACAAATCCCCCCAACCTAATGTAACATCAGCACAAGCAATATGTGTATTACTGTATCTGAAATTACCTACAAATATTAGTTTTTTTTGCTTTGGCTAAATAAATCGATCCATGACAGTGAATTGTTTGACAATAGGTACAATGTATTTAGAGAGGATCGGAACTACTTTTTGTCTGGACAGCAGCAGGGAGGGGGGGTACTAATTGCAACCTCCAAATCTCTCAAAGCTCAGAGATTACCCTGGTCCACGTGTACTGAGGAGATCTGGATATCAGTGCCAATATTAGGCAACAATAATAAACTCAAAAATTTATATATCTGCTGCACATATCACCCACAAAACACCAACCACATACACAATTTAACTCGTCACTTTAACACCACATCAGACCTTCACACAAATCACCCGGAAGGAATATTTTTATTAGCTGGAGACTACAATATACCCAAACTAAACTGAAAGTCAACCGAAGGGAAAAACCAGTTAGAACCAAATTTTCCAGAAGACACAGCTAGCTGTGCCTTGGTAGACTTCCTTTCATTCTCTCAACTACACCAATTCAATTCTGTAATCAATACAAACAAACGAATTCTTGATTTAATCATGACAAATATTTCAGAATGTAGTATAACCCACTGTACCGAACCTCTGACGCCCGAAAATGTACATTACAGAGCATTAGACATAGAGTTATCACCTGTTACTGTACCGCCTCTCTCCAGCTCATCTAGGACAGTTAAAATGTTTCATCGAGATGATTACGGTCAAATCACTGATGAATTATCCAAAATAAATTGGAAACTCGAATTTCAAAGTAAAGACACCGAAACAGCCGTATTAGATTTTTACAATATCATAAATGACATTATTCGCAAATATATCCCCGAAAAAAAAATTAACAGTAACGGCTTCAAGGGTAGTGATATTGATAAAATAATTAGTCATAAAAAATACAAAATTAACCTTAACTCAATTTACCCAGCGATTAATAATAAAACTAATAATAAATTTGCGTGTTTAGAATTTGCAGGACCTACATCTAATAAAATTGCTAAAATTCTCAAAAATTGTGGATTAGACATTGCCTTCCGCACTAATAATAATTTGGGATCATCTCTTAAAAATTCAAAAAGTAAAACACCCAAACTTAAAAATAGCGGCATTTATAAACTCCAGTGTGACGAATGTAAAGCTGTTTATGTTGGACAAACTGGCCGGTCCTTTAATATTAGATTCAAAGAACACATGCGATCATTTAAAAATAATAATAAAATTCAATCACAATTTGCCAAACATCTCCTAGATGAGAATCACTCACTTAGCGATGTTAATAAGCCAACTCCTTTACACATCCAAAATAAAGGACGTAAACTTAATCTTTTAGAACAGCTGGAAATTAACAAACATAATAATAATCCTGTGGCGACCAGAACGGTCGCCCCCTTTTGCCACAATCCTTGCGCCGCCACTGATACAGCCAGCGTATTCTCGAAATGTACATACTACCTACAGTTGTAGTGTGTCACGCCGCACATGGCTAAACATTTCGGGAAGCGTATCGAAAGGCCTCGACACAACAGCCGTCACATTCTTACGGCCGCGGAATGTTCCAGAGGCTTCTCCGCTTTGCGCGGTGGCTCAACATTACTTGCGTTCCGGGTACTCACACGGTCGGCTATATAAAGCGCAGCGACACCGCGCTAGTCAGTCAGTCAGTTCCAGTCATTAGTGCAAGTAACATCACTAACACACATAGACAGTGCATCGAGTGATAATGATTCCAGTGCGGTACCGGCCAGACTCTCGGCGACCCACTGCCGACTGTGCCGGTGCATCATTAACCTTTGAGGACGCAACAAGCGACACAATGGCCCGCGACATAAGGCCCGCCGCACCTTCTTGTCACGCAGGCAGCAACTTCTCAGCCACTGAGATTTCAACTCCTCAGGTTCACCGCAGCCATCTCCGCGACACCGCGTCGAGCATCCATCCTGGACGTCAAGGTCATCTCCACCAACACGGTGCGCAACTATATGCTGGCGACATGCAGACACGAGTTCTGCTCCACCACGCATCACCGACCTTCATCACATGCAACACCTACGAGCATCACGGCGACGTGCCGGACCTGTCTACACTGTTACTTTACTAAATTCACCATCGCTACGTAGCAGCAATAAAGACTGACTCATACATCGACTGACGTCTTTTCATTCCAACGTCCCCGTCTCTGCCGATCCGCGCGTCCGCTCCCTCAATCCTAAAACTATTTTAATAAATGAACAAAAAAATATAATACACTCTCCGCTTTTAGATGTATTCAAAACCAATTTTTAAATAACTAATTATACTTGAAAAGAAAACCATGAGTCAGCATTTGTGAATGACTCACAATTAGATTGTTTAACGACTTTCAGTCGAAGTGGGAAATAACAATCATTGAGAAAATAATAACCATTAATAATTTCAGTCATTTTTAATCAGAAATTAGAAATGAGTCATAGTACAAACCTATCCAAAAATACTATAAATAGATTGTCTGTATGTGGCATGACCACAGTTTGATAATGCCCTCAGAAGGCGAAACAGCTGTCACGCGTAATAATAATTACCAGCAGAACTTGTTTATAAATAAACTGTTTTTATTAATTTAATTATAAAATTATTGAATATATAAAATAAATAAAAATTCAAATGGAGTTCTACAAATTAAACTTGATAACAATAAATAAACTAAATATGACATTTATTTGCTTACAAAATATGTAATGGTATAACTATGTAAGTAGGCTTTGACAATAATAATTATTACGTTTTTGTTTTCATACAGATGAATTACCATGTGTAGGCATACATTTTATCAGCAACATTATTTGCATAGATTATTTAAATTTGACATAAATTTTTTATTTAACTAAAATGAGGCTACTTAAAAAAACAATATTTCTTAATTTTTGAGATTTTGTCTTTAAATTTTGAAATCATCTTTATGTTCATATATGTACAATCAAAGCTCACTGTGGAGGGTGTTACTGACCCCTAAATAATTAAAATAGACTCACCAGAATGATAATATCGAGGAAACTTCTCCTCCATCTTTTAATTGAATGAGGAATTCTGCCAAAAAAAGGTCCAACCAGGAGGATTTCTGAAAGAACAATTTATATTTACTTACGCATTTTATTTCATTCCGGTTCAAACGTTATTTATTACATTGTAATACAATACAATCTTGTTCTACTGATTATTTATTGGTTAATTAGTTTAATATGTGAAAAGAATGAGTGAAAGGAAAAAAGATTATCCCAGTGGAGCTATGAAAAGAAAAAGTAAACAGAAAATAGAGGAGGTTATAAAAAAAATGTCCAAAATTTTTTAATTTTTTCAGCAATCAGCTTCTGTGAGTGATTTAGATTGCAATAGTAAGTACTACCTATTTATCTACCAGTAGCGAAGGGTGAATTTTAATTGTTGAAAGAACAATGCCAACCTTCAATACATGAAAATACCTGATCACGTATTGTACCGAGCAATAATAAGGGCCCCAACTGATTTTGATACAGGGCCCCTCCAAGGCACGCTACGCCACTGCTGTTTAGATAATCGGAAGTTAATAGAAATTTTGAATTTTTAGTAAAACTGTGAAAATCAGAACATATCAAATATAAACTGATCAAATAAATGGATGGAATAAAATCAGTTTTTTTTACTATCTGGAATTCATCAAATCTTTTGCAGATAGACCACCGGCAGTAGTTTTCCCAGCCCTGGATATCTTCACAAAGGTCGACATGGAAAAATAAACAAAGTTATTAAAATACGTAAAAAACGTGGGCGTTTGAATCAGCAATGAAACATTCTGGAAAAGATTGGAATTTTCCACAACATTAAGATTGTACACACTTCATAATATTAAATAAAATGTTATGTAACCAGTAAATCCTGCTTTAGGGTACAAGACAGATGTACATAGATAAAAAATAATACAAATTGTATTGTACATGCCCTTAAAGTCTGCTTGGTATTTAACACGAATAACAAAAATAAATTAATTGTTCCCTCTCAATTAACCCATTGGCCACATAATTAATGAGCTAAAAAATTGGCCTTCACCACTGAATTATTTTTGTACCAAAAATTGAAAACCTGCATTGGTGTACTAAATCTATTGTAACTGTAGCGCCGTTTCCGGAGATACCTGTTGAGGCAGGGTATGTATGACATGTGCCGTTGATGTAGGCATTAAAGTTCTTCATGTCTTCAAAACTCGGATTTTTAAACAAAATAGCGTCTAACTTTTCACGAATCTTTTCTGATATTGAATTGGGAAGGGCGTTGGCGAGTTCAATCATTGTTTCCAGTATTTCTATTGATTTAAATAGAGGAAGGTTTTTTGTTTCCAATTTTTCTATGGCATCTAGTAACTTGTGGAAATGTGTTGAGATGAGGGCGATATTCTGCTTTATGGATGCGTCTTCAAATGCTAAATATGCACGATTGGGAAAAAAGGCTAAAATATGTATTAACGCCGTAATTAGAGAGTTATATGCATTTGCATATGCAAATATGCAAATGCTTATAATCCGATGTCTATTAATAACTAATAAAATAATTTTGTATGATAGTCCTCAAAGCAATCAGGGACGTTCAAGATCACTACCAAAAGCCTAGAACCACTCGCAATTTTGAAGAAATTAAATGGCGGCTGGCTGCATACAAAACTTGGAACACAAATATCAGGGAAAAAATCAAAGAAACATATTATTGCCAATCCTATGAAATTAATTATTAATTACCTACAGAGCATTCGGCATTTAAAATTTTATTCAAAAACGTCACTGTCGATCTCGTTTTCCGTTTTTTAGCGAACCTACTCCAGCCCTGGGGCGCGCAGGGGTTTGTGGTTAAGTACCTGAGTTGCACACCCGGCAGGCTGCCGGGGTTTGTGGCCAATGGGTTAAATGTGTCGCCCAATTCAAATATTAATTTCTTCCATGACCTGGTTTAAAATAATTATTGATCCATTCAATGACTATTTTATTTTATTTTATTTTATACAATTTGGGTTGGTATTTTTATATGATTTACGATATCCGAATGTGCTTGATAGCGGAAGAAGAACCTGTAATTATAGGATTTTGGAAAAGAGCAGCCGAGCTATTCCCTAATTTTTGTGAGATCTTAAGATAACGTGCGAGATCTCCTGTCAAATGAGTGTCAGATTTGGGTGGTAGAGTTGGCAACGCTGCCTGTCATAAACTCAGATATGGGTGATTTTCTATGGCTGTTATTTGCTTTTTCTATGGATATCAGCCAGCATCGCCGTTTTTAAATAGTTTAAAACACGAAATACTGTAAATATACATGATTATTTATCCACTTAAAGTATGTTTAAAGTTGTATACTGTGGATTTGACATTTGCGAAATTTCGTTTCAACCCAAATTCGCATGAATTACTTAGTTTATCAAAATTAATCAAATTATATTTCACTCGTATTTGTTTGAGATAATCAAGTTTGTTTATTCTCTTTAGTTGCTGAATGTATAATTGTTAGTGGCAGATAATGCCGAAAAACACTTTATTTAGAAGAAATCTAACCACAGGCGAAGTACAATCGTCGCAATAGTGACTTTAGAACTTCAAACTTGTATTACTTGAATGTATGTCAGTAAACTAGATGACAGCCAAACGTCAGTATGAAATTCGAATATTCGACATCTCCACCCGTTGCTTTTTTATTTAATAACTTTGTCGTGCAAATTACCACAGTATGCAATTAAAAACGTAAAATAAATAATCACGCATTCATAAAATATGTGACAGCTATGACAGCCAGCGTTGCCAACTCTACAATCTGACACTCATTTGACAGGAGATCTCGGACGTTATCGATCTCACAAAAATTAGGGAATAGCTCGGCAGGGCATAAAATTAATAAAACAACAATGGATGTGAAATAAGAGGCAAAATTTTACAGATCTGAAATCACTTTGTACAGTGCGGCCATACTCGACTAAAGATTAATAGGCACAGATTATGGAAATTACCCTACATTTCAACTTAATTACTAAAAGAAATAACGATTTATGTCGGGAGAGATAGTAAAAGATGTATTAAAATTACATTTTTATTCAATACAAATATCATTTAGATTTTTTTATGTGGATTAACATTTGCAAAAGTTTAGTTTCAACCTGAAAATGCATATAAATTACTTAAAAATTCAAATTAAAAATCTATTTTGTGCACATAAGTAAATAGTTTTTTCTTAAAGCAAGTAATTGTTAAAATTAATAATTATGAAGAAAAATTACAATAACATTTTGATTATATTATACTATTTACAATGAAAGGATTTCTATAATCTTTGCCTAAGAGTGTGGCGGATAGGTAAATAATTACCAACTTTTGTTCCTAGATATTTATTAAAACTTTCACATAATATTAATGTTAAGCGTATCCAGTCATCCCGGAAGTATACTAATTATTGCACACATTATATCAGAAAATATTAATATTTCAAAATAATTATCTGGAACTTTTGGTAAATATGCATTTAGTCCACCTCACGGATAATACGGAACGTTCGTGTTGTCGAAGTTTGATGTACGGATAATACGGAATATTCCTTTTTTAGGTTGAGGTTAAACTACGAAAGCTGCATGTCATCATAATTTTTTAAAAATCCCATGTTTTGAATGGTTTGTTTGGCAAAGCAGGGTTTGTCTAGCGGGTTTGTGTAATTATGATTGATTGTCTATGAAATAAAAACGGTAAATATGTATAAAATGGCGTTACAGCGTAAGTGAATTAATTTAAACAAAATTAAAATGTTAAATGTATATTTTTTGCATGTTTTTTGTTTCCCGCGATATAAATACTCACTTTTCGTGATAATAAAGCTAAATCTAACTGTTTGAATAAAAAATATTCCGTAAACGAGTAAGCGGTAAAGCATACCTAAATAATAAACTTTTTGGTATTCTCTAAAAATTCTTATTACCTCATAAGTTCCAGTTTCTGCATAGAAGAAATGATCCCAAAATAGTTTAATTTGATTTGCTGCACTCAAATTCGCAGACATGTTCACATAATACAATTAAACGACATTACAACATTTCGAAATTTCATATGTTACGTCTCCGTGCAAACGTTTTTGTTAAAATATTGTAAAAATCACAATAATTCATAAATATCACTCGATAAACTCTTGTGGACACTAGATCACCAGTCGCGAAAAACACTGTTATTTTATTTATTCAATAGGGTCGAGGCGTTTCGATAAAATTCTAAAGAATGTGTTGTTTTTTTGAAAACAATTAAACAATCACTCTGTGTTATAATATTATTTCACATTATTGGATACACTTTTTTTAACACTGCGCACCAGTTATACTCCCAAAATGGAAAATGATTTAAACTCATTATAAATTTTCGAAAGTTGTACATTCAACATGCTAAAAATATCCGTGGTATACAGTGGCGGATTTGCAGTCTTGGCCGCCCTAGGCCCCAGGCCATGTAGCCGCCCCTTTCTCAGTACCCATCATATTGACCAGGAGTATCCAAACTTTTCAGTAAGTTCCAGTAAGTTCCTAAGGTCAAAACCGTTTTAATTTTCCTGCTATTATCATTCATAGTTGCTGCGTGGCGGGCCGGATCGAGAGAGACTGGGTGAGGGAGGCCTTTTGACCTTTCCAGCCGAACTATTTTGACCCATCACCTTGCACCGCAGTTGGAGGGATGTATTCATACGTATGTCACTCCTGGACACACTAACCCCCAGATTCCTACCCACCCCTCATACCTTTTCCTTTCCAGAACTTCCTATCCTTCCCTTCCTTAAAAAGACCCTCCACACAGCATCACCTAAGATGACATAGGTCGTGAGGGAAAATATTTTCCTCAGGACCTCCGGTGTGGAATTAATGTAAAAAAATACGCTTGCTAAATTCGCTAGTTCAATTACTGTATAATTGTCGCAGGCCGGATTGATGAAATTGGCGGACCGTTGTTTAGAGACCCCTGATATAGACTATAGACTACATAATGAATTTATTTATTGACAACTTTTGTCGAAATCGATTCAGAAATTTAGTTTACTCTAATAGCTGCTAGTTTTTTTATATTTTCTAAGGTTTCAAGGATTTGAATAAAACATTTAAAACAGTTTTAGGTTTAATTTATTTAACAGTTTCAGGTTTATTCTCATACAATAATATATAAGTGTTTCGTGTTTCACAGTTACAATTAGGGTTGCCAGATATGGGCTTATCTTTTCCTGGACATTTCTGGGGTTACAGACGAAGTTGGGGTTTTAGAGTCGAAGTCGAAATCCAACTAAAAATGTTGGCTGTTGGATGGGCAATAGAAAAAAATATTACTAAATTACTAGTTAGGTATTTTGTATTTTAAAAGAAAAAAAGCAAATGATTATAAAACATACCTTTATTTTTTGTGAAATCTATTAAGTAACAAACTGCATACATACCAACCATACCATATACAGTCAAGGATAAAAAGTTATAGTTAGTCAATAATAATAATAATATGTTAATAATTGAGCAACTCTTTAAGACTTATTATTTATTATTAAACTTTGGTAGAAAAACAACATTATGTATTATATATATTAAAAAAAGTTAAAATAAAAAATTGAGCATCTCTTCAAGGCTTATTAATAAAACTTTGGTAAAACCTCAACATCGGAGATTATTAACATACATAATACAGCCATGGATAAAATGTTATAGTTAGTCTCCAAACAAATAAAAGAAATCAGCACCTCTTTTAAATAAAAATTAACTTAAGGTACATATTCGAATATAAAAACTAAACTTAAAATACAAATTAAAACTTTGGTAAAAAAAATTAAGTAAAGTATTATCTAACATAAAAAAAAAAACTGAATTCAAACTAAAATTGAGCAACTCTTTAAGACTTATTATTTAAACTTTGGTAGAAAATCAACATCAGGTATTATATAAATATATTTAAAAAAAAATCAAAATAAAAAATTGAGCATCTCTTCAAAGCTTATTAATAAAACTTTGGTAAAAACTCAATATCGGAGATTATTAACATACATAATACAGCCATTGATAAAAAGTTATAGTTAGTCTCCAATCTCTCCAAACAAATAAAAGAAATCAGCACCTCTTTTAAATAAAAATCAACTTAAGGTAAATATTCGAATATAAAAACTAAACCTAAAATACAAATTAAAACTTTGGTAAAAACAAATTACGTAAAGTATTATCTAACATAAAAAAAAACTGAACTCAAAACAAAAAATGAGCAACTCTTTAAGACTTATTAATTAAACTTTGGTAGAAAATCAACATCAGGTATTATATAAATATATTTAAAAAAAGTTAAAACAAAAAATTGAGCATCTAAATCACTAGAATAAATCATTTGCAATGATTTTGCCTTTTCTTCGACTTCAGTCGGGCTTAGTTTTGTCAACTTAGTAATAAAATTAAATTTGTTATAAAGTGATTTGTAAGCACCCAGTCGTTTTTTTAGTTCTTCTGATAATGAATCGATGATTACTAAAAAAGTAGTAATTCTAAAATTTTCACGGCCGTTTTTTTGTTGCATCTCTTCACCTGTACTAGTCTCGCCAGAAGGTAGCTTAGGCTTTCGAATGCGTCGAAAATCTCTTTCATATTCCTGTAAAAAGGACAGTTTCTTGGTTTGGTTTTCGAAATCATCGAAATTATCCCGTATTTCGCCAATAAAACGAATAAGTACCTCATACAGTTCTATGACAATGGTTATGTCAATTTCCACACTCTGAAGTTTTTTACTTGTGGCGTTAATGCGATTTAGTAAGAATCCCCAAAACACAGTCATGATGGCCGTTTCAAAGCGTTCCAGCTTTAAACGAATACCTCTTGCTTCGCAAATAACGGCTTTCTTCTGTTCCGTGTCTGTTTCGATGGAGACTAACGCTTGATGGATTTCATGCCACGATTCGCGTAAACTTTTGCATGCATCTGCACGAGCTGACCAACGAGTCATTGATAGACTTTTGACGGTGAAATGGGCTTGTAGGAGTTCCCAACGCTGAGTTGATGCTGCGAAGAAATTATACAACTCTTGGAGTAGAGAAAAGAACGAACAAGCCTCTTGGCTGCTTTCAGCTGCACACTCACCTACTAAATTGAGCGAGTGTGCTGAACAGGGAACATACTCGGCAAGGGGAGAAAATTCCTTTATTTTAGCTTGTAGGCCGTTGTATATGCCTGACATGTTAGCTGCGTTGTCATAAGATTGCCCTCGGCAGTTTGAAATGTCGATTCCCAATTCAATTAAAGTTGAGGTTACAATATTTGTCATTTGTTGTGATTTATGGCCTGTGTTTGGAATGAACATGAGGAAACGTTCTACAGGTGATCCATTAGGCAGGACATATCTGATTACAAAAGTGAGCTGGTCTACGTGAGATATATCCGGCGTCGAGTCGATGATCAGAGAAAAATATTTCGCTGTTAATATTTCCATTACAATTGTCTTCAAAACTTTGTTTCCCATAAGCCGAATGAATTCTTCGCATGTTGTTGAAGAGAGATAACTCGTATATCCTGAGCCTGGATTCCCACAACGTGTAATGTGTTTGGCTAAGAACGGATCGAACTCAGCGATAAGTTCTAAAGACATCAAAAAATTTCCATTGTGAAATGAACCAAATTTCTCGTCGTGTCCTCTGAAAGACAAACCACGTGATGCAAGCGCTTTTACACATGCAACTACTCGTTTCAAAACGTTTTTCCAGTAAATTATTTCTTCATCTAATTGTATTGTTAATGCGTGGTCAATGCGACCTAGCGTGTTGCTTCGTTCGTTCATAAGCAGGACAGATATTTTGTGAGTAGACGAATTTTCATGGGTCGATACTCGGTAATTGGAATTTTTCCAATCATTAAAACCTTCCTTTCTATCAAACTGACTCTCCCCGCCATTAAAAAGAAGACAAGGTCCACAAAAAACATGTCCAGTACTTCCGGAATATATTAGCTACTTTCGCGGAACTTTTTCGCCATTTAGAAGTTGACGTTCGAATAAATTTTCTGACAACTGTCGCACCTTATCTTTGTAAATTCGCACACTCTTAGAAAAATTATTTTGAATGTTTTGATTAGCTCCGTTCTTACAAATGTAATCACGCGTGAACTCGTCGATTGTCCATTTGGCTGGATCGTCGCTGATTTCGCACAGTTCCTGATCCGGATAAGGCTGCACTCCTGGTACTAGTGGAACATCTTTGGCTTCTTCCTTTAATCCAATTGCCACAACGATAGAAATATCTGCACTTGAAGACACTAAAGAAAAATCAGTTGATATAACACCGCTACCACTTGGAACGTCGCATGTTGGATCAATGACATATGGTTTTCCAAAGAAATCGTCTAATTTCCGCGTTTTTTTAATTACATCCTGTTGTTTATTATCTTTTTCTTTAGCTCGCTTGCGATACTCAGCCCCACTTAACCCTTTCTTTCCATCCATATCTAATTATGCGAAATAACACTTTTAACGTGAGGTATCGTCCACGTCCTGTAAAATATTTCGATTTTTGATAATATTGCAGTACATACATACACGTCGCGTCGCGAATACCTTTACGAAATTAGAAAAACGCTCATCCCCTCGCTGCAATTGCTGTACGCACACTGAACGACTGAACTGACCACTGACCACTGACTGCTGTCGCCTGTCGCGAGCGGGGGCGTATTTCCAATCCCTACCGCCTTTCAGTCGCGATAGGGTTTGTTACACTGGAACGATTTCGATTGAAAAATGGACCACGGACCACTTTTATTTTTCTGCGATTGATTTTGGTCCAAAAATGGACCACATTTCCTACCATTTTTACACGGAGCTATTGCAATGCTTTATCTATTTTGACCATGATGTCACAAATCCGAAATCCGTAGGCTACTTTAGAACAATGTTAAAAATAAATAAAAATCCTTTGCCTCTTAATCCTATTCCTATGTTCCTCCTCCCCCCCCCCCCCCTCCTTTTTCATATATTTTAACTAAAAATATATTTTTTTAAAGAAAATACCTACCCTTTATAATGTCACACTTTATTATTTATCATCAGTGGAAAGTTCATAATTGGCATAAATAACAGCTTATTATTGTATTATTTTGTAATCTCTGATTTATTTATTTATTATAGCTTTTGTAAGGTGATTTATGCATAACAATACCTAACGCGGTTCAGTCACTAGCGGCACTAGCGCGACTGAATCCCGGTAGGGATTGGAAATACGCGAGCGGGCGAGCGACGGCGCATGATAGGTGTGGCGAGGGCAGCTGCGGGGCGGGGGGGGCGCGCTGTGTGCTGTGTGTGAACACGCTCTTGCATATCGCTAGCCATATATTCCAATTGGGAATATATAGCGAGCGATAGGCCGAAATACGCCATCCCACGCATATTATAGCTGTGTGTGAACACGCTCTTATGAAACTTCCGAGCACGAGCGCGAGACCCTTGCGGCTAGCAATGACGTTCTCGTACGTAGAATATTTAGGTACTTAGAAAGTAATTTCTTGTTATGATCTGTGACTTTTTTGTCGCGATTGGCCGCCCCTAATATCTGGCCGCCCTAGGCCCGGGCCTATTAGGCCTAAGGGGAAATCCGCCACTGGTGGTATATCATTATAAAAGAAATTCGTTTTTTTATATCAGCTACTTCTCTTATATTATTTACACGAACTGTCAGTTGTCAGTGCCAAAAATAATAATAAATCTGGGAAAATAATGTTGCACTTTCACAAAATAAAATTCAGCAAATATTTATTTAACCAAAAACAATAATGGCAGTAATGGTTGCGGCTATTAACATTACGACAGCTTTCAGTTAAATAATTATTTCATCATTATTATTTCCTCATCTGACTTCTGACTTACTGATTCTTGAGGAAAATACTCATTTTACTTGCAAATATATTTCCGAAACGACAAAATCACGGAAAAAAAGATTCCCCAATAAAGTACCTACGTAATTTTGCATCGTCAAAAATAAATTCGACCGATCTCCTTTCAAAATTTTAAATGGAATAAATCACCGCCATCTTTATTTACAGGCCGTGCTGTAGAAAACCAACTGACCATATCCATACTGGCACACGCATAGAAAAAAGCTTCGACGAAGTCCCAAAAACAGGACTCTTTTGCGCCGTTTACACGCTTGACTGGTTTATTTATGGTATGGATGTTGTAGGTAGGCGTCAGATTAGTGTGCAACTGATTGAAGAAGTTGTTTAACATTAATTTTTCATCACATTTATGCAATATTTATACATCATTTTGTAAAAAAATACGTTGGTGGTGATATACGATCCTTAAGGTAAGATATTTTAAATATATTTACGATTGTAACGAGGTAATAACGCTTTCAACAATTTTTCATAATGGCAGGTGATGCTTAGCTTCGGAGCTGTACCGATTATCATTAGAAATTCTTTAATTAACTAGATAATATAATCTACATAATAGTACTATGTATATGTAATAACATGTGTACAGCTTGCTGAGAGAATAATAGGGTAATTAATCCATAAGCCGCGACGTTTTTAGTAGGCACGTGGAAATGACATTTCATTTCAACTCGATTGTTGATTTGTTTTCAAAGTGAAATTTTATTTGTTTTGAAAATACGTAATGTATTTATTGGTGGATATTATTTTCAAATGCCTCATAAGTGCTGTGTTCCAGGATGCAAAGCGAATTACGCCAGTTCTCTGAAGAAGGAAGGTGCAGTTACCATCTTCAAATTTCCAGCGGAGGAAGAACGCAGATAGTCATGGATCAGGGCTGTTCCTCGCAAAAATTGGATTCCAGGTGTTTTCGCTGCCGTTTGCATCAATCATTTTGATAAAAAGGATATTAGGTATATCTCACCCTAAAAAACCAAAATTGGCTATCGGAGCTACACCAAGTATTTTTAAAAGTTTAAAGGCACCGGAAAGAATGAATCCCCAAAATCGGAAGTTAAAAATAAAATATCGACACGAGGAACAAGTTGAACTTTTCTTTCAAAGTGACAAGATAATAATAATAATAATAATTGGATAATTTATAGAGCGCCGTTTTTGTGAAAAATCACCTCAAGGGCGCTGTACAATTTATTCATAATTCTTAGGTTCTATCTAATTTTAATATTTACAAATGGATAGTGGATTATAGTGATTTTGTCAGAAATATGCAAATAAAAATTAAACTCAGAGAGTGGAATGTAAAAACTATAAATGACAGAACATATTTTTACGTCACAAACTCCAATGCTCCTGCCCATATATTATAATATATGGAAAATATTTGTATTGTGTATAATGTAATAAAACATATACTTCTACAAATAATTCTTTTACTATTTATCCATGAAATTCTAAAATATCTACTTCCCACAATAATGATTTTACTTTTTACCCATGAGATTTAGGTAAGTACATTTATTAATATGAATCAAAACGATTTGCGTAGGTAAAAATGGTAAGTATTTGCAAGGCCGTAGCCAGAGAAAAATTTCGGGTTTTGTTTTGGTGGAACAGTGTTTATAGAAATACGCAGTGGACTAACGGGGGGGGGGGTGGTCCGGATCAAATTCTAAACAAGGCTTTAAGGAACCAGGACACTGTACATTTTTTAAAATTTAATTTTCTGAAAGATGCATTTCTTAAGAGGGCGGTATTCGAATTTCTACCGATTTCTTGCAAACCTCTCTTAAACATTTTTTTTAAAGTTATGCTTGAAGATAATATCTAGATATAAACGCAAATTATATAAAATTCCCTCGATAGAAAAAAAATGCAAAGTATGCTCTAAACATTATTATAAACACGTTTGTTTCAGTTATTTTACAAGTTATATGTATGAAAAAATTCACAGCGTTTCTTTAAATGCTGTTTAAGACAATTATCGCGAGATTTTTGCTCTATTTTAAACGAGTCGTGTTTTATTAAAGATTTTCATGATTTTTGCATCGATTTTATCGTTGTAAACGTTAGCGCGCTCTTCTAACATTCGTAATTTTATATCTTCTTTCTAGGGCCAGGAACGGAGCCTTAAGAATGCTCTCACCAAATGTTTTAAAGAAATTCGTAGAATTGACAGAGATACAACATTTTATGTGAAACCATTTGAAACAGTTTGTATGTTGAATTATCCTTCGGCAAAACATTGAACGCGTTTTTGACAAACTTTTTAACATGTTTTTCAACCTGGTTGACAACGTATAAAACTATGCGTCCGATTTGCATGCACCAAGTCTTATACTGTTCGAAAATCCATTGTCTTTGGCACCATCTAAGGGAATTTTGATGTCTAAAAAAAAGAAAAAAATAGCGGACCAGCGAATTTTATTTTCGATTTTTTATGGAAAATTTTCATCGTTCATAAAAAAATAAAATGGGTTCTTCTAATTGGATTTTCGAACAGTTTAAGACTTGGTGCATGCAAATCAGATGTATATATTAGTTTTTCTAAAATGTTGTCAATCAGCCGAGTGATTCCGTATCTTTTGTGGGATAATTCAACACGCAAACTGTTTAAAACGGTTTCATATAAAACATCTGGTGTTTGCATTATTAAAAAATGCATCTTTCAAAAAATTAAATAAATTTTTTTTTTTAGTGTCCTGGTGCCTTAGCCTTGTTTAGGATTTGATAAAGGGAACATAAAGGCGTTCAGAGGCCCCCCAAGACCAGAGGCCCATGTGAACTGAATAAAAAGCTTGTAAAATTACATCAACTTCGTCAGACCTACTGTCAGAAGCGGCAAGATGATTTGCAACGTTTGAACACGTATTGTAATGCCCATTGTCTGGAAATAAATATATCAGTGCTTCGTCATGCACTTTACCAGAAATAAAAATAAAAAAAAAACATAGAAATAGAAGAAATCAGAAGCATTAATGATAAAACCCATATACTGCTCTCTGTCAAGAGACATTTTAAAAATATTCTGAAGAAAAAAACTATTGCTACTTAATTATCCTTACAAATATCCTTAGTTTTCCATAATATTCTTTCTTTTATTTAAATATTTACAAATATCCTTAGTTTTCCATAATATTATTTCTTTTCTTTAAATATATACTATTTCAGCACACATATGTATAGTTTGACAAGAAAGTGTAGAAATGTATTAATTTGGAATAGGGTACATGCAGTATATGTAATATAGTGTTTTCAATGCATTTAATACAAGTAAAAAAAATAACTTAACTCGAATATCCCACCTAAAACCCCCGAAAAAATTTATTAAATTAATTAATTCACTTTTAAAGTTGTATGAAAATTCATATATCAAAAACGAGTCATCATTGACTTGCGAGATTGTGACGTCACAACGCACCCACCTAGTCCCACGTCAAATTGTTTTTGTTCCAGTTGCTATGCTGGTTTGAATAAGTTTCATAGTCATAATCGTTTAGTTATGCATCCTACGCCCATTCGTTTGTGTAAAACATATATTGTAAATACATACTATCATGACAGACAGTGGTTTTCTACAAAGGCAGTCTGATAATTTGCCAAAACTCGACGCGATTATAATAGCAGTTACATGTACCTTTTCATCGCATGACACCGCTTTTTACACATAATAACATTATTTGTGACGTTTATAAATAGTTTGTTTGGTGTTGAAGATGTTGTATTTGTACGCTTTGGTACAATACAGTATTTATAAACGGTATCTATGGTCATTTTCTTCGAAAAACAAATGATCAACTGCAGACTGATTACTGGATTACGACTTGCGACTTATGACAGCTGTCAAGAAGTGCGCAGTGACGTCACAAGCCAAAACCGCGCGAAAAGGGCGTTTTAGCGCTAATTTGAAAATTGAATATTCAAAACGTTATTGAAGGAGTATTTCCTATCGTAAAAAAAAAAATGTTTGAATATTCCAGTTTGTAATTTTTTTCTTTAATTTTTGGTAAAAAAAAAAAAATATGTGATTGTACCCTATTTTTCATTACTATGGTAACACCGAAATACTTGATTTGTCAATAGGGGTGTCCACTTAGAAAATACATCGATGTTTTGTTTCGATGCAATACATCGATATTTTCCGATGCATCGGTTAGAAACATCGATGTTTTCTCAACATCGAGTACTTTTTCTAACATTGCATTACAAAGCTATAGTCGGCGTGTGATAAAGAATTATCAAGAAATCTATGTTCAGGAACTAAGCGAAAAAACAATATTTCATGAAAACTACATTTATTGAAAAAAAGGAAATGTTAAAATATTTTTTTATAATAACAAATGATTTTAAAAAATGCAGCATTACAATATATTTTTTTTTAATTACAATTAATTTTAAAATGCAAATGCATAGGATAAATGATTTATCATAACCTTACTTTATTACTTTACTTACCTGTCCAATCGAACTCACAATGAAACGATGAGATTTCACTTTGATAGTAGCAATGTATTGTATCCAAATCCAAACCAATCTCGTTTTCTAGTAATTACCTACACTCCTACACGTTCACCACACAACTAAAAACAAATGTGATTTAATGCTTTTATTCAAAATTGATCACCGAGACGAAAGCAGGGCAGGTCAGAGACAAAACAAACGATTTTTTTAAAATTCCCTCTCGCGCAGTGCTACGAATATTAGCAGTGCTATTAATATTATTTTTAGCGGCCGACAACAGTTCACACATCAAAAAAAGATAAAGGTTTGATGTTTTAACTTTTAAATTGTTCGAGATCAACTAAAACAGTAAAAATAGGTATAATCATTAGCTGGTTACCATTGATTCGATGTTTTATGGAAAAACATCGATGCATCGAGTAAATCAATAGACTTTCAAAACATCGGATTGATTCGATGCATCGTATAGTAAACATCGAGTGAATTCGATGCATCGATGTATATCGAATATCCCTATTTGTCATATGGTATAGCTCTTGGCTTTAACACACTGAAAATCGCTAGCTTAATAAAAAAATTCATTGTTTGCCTGTGCATTGTTTGAATTGAATTAAAATTAATAAACCAATACGTAGTGGTGCAAGAGCAATCCCAGTCTTGCTGGAATAAAAACTTAAATAAATAAAAATAAATGCAAGAGACGTTATATATTGCGTTTTTCAATGCTGCCAAGCTGAATATCGCGCGACAAAGCTCCTATCTAACTTGGAAGATGTTTACAAACGAACTGCAGAAATGAATGGTATTTAGTATAGTTTTTTTGGTAATTCTTCGGAACAAACGTCAACGGTTAATACGCACTTTTTTTTGATAAAACTTTTAAATTCTTCTGAATTACCATAAAATACAACTATTTGCATTGGGGGAGGTTGAAAATGTTACATTTTTAATTTTAGTTACGTAAATTGAAAATTTGCTTTAAACTGTCAAATCACTCTGTTTGCAATATTATTGTTATTTTAATATGTTGGTATTACTGATATTTTACAATCCATGTTACACAAACCTAGCGTAGCCGCTATACTACTTGAAAACTGGGATGTTTTTCTTGCCTTGACGTGAGTAGGCGTTATAAAGGGGCACTTTCTTTGAATCACAAACCATGTTACACAAACCTAGCGTATAGGTTTTTTCGGTTACGCGCCTTTGAATATATTGCCATGAAGGCAGTTACGGTATGATGTAGCCTTCCATATAGTATCAGTAATTCCAACATAATAAAATGACAATAATCATGATTGCAGGGGGGTATAACTCCGATCCTAATTTTCAACCAAGACAAAAGATGGATAATATCTATGACTGTGTGACGACACTATCTCTCCACCAATGGGAAAACTTTGATTTTCTATGGAAAAGCTGTTGACAGCTGGGTGAATTAATTTATCAAAATGTTTGCTCTCAACGGTTTATTTACGTGCGACGCGAATTCAAAATTGTTTCCCGAACAAGTAAAATAGGCGCGATGTGAAATTAGCAGCCTTAAATACATTTATAATACCCGATTTTGAGAACTCGTGCATATGTTTGTGGCTACTAGTATCGCAAAATGTCTCATTTCGCGATATGATGATGCTCGTGAAAAATATTATAACCTGCAGGTACAAACGTTTATATGAAACATTTATGCATTTGCATTTATCTTGATTTGTTTTTATCCATCTTGATGTATCTCATGAGATATTTTCTTTAATATTTTCAGCTCGAAACACCAAATCGTGACGGATATAATGAGATACTCTTACAGCTGACAGGCTGGTGGAGATTACTAGTGTCATTTTCCTAGAGTAGAGAGCACGTTCCACGAGCGACGGCCCGCGCCTACAGGTCTCAGGGTTTGTTTGCATTTTACCTTATTATAATAATACATATAAAAGCATTAATTTAGCACCTTAAGATGACATATGATTGTTTGTTGTAGGTATGTAGGACAGTAACGTTGTGGTGTCATGTCAGGAGATGGGGGGCTGACGTGTTCCACCACTATCTTGCACCACTGTTCTTGAGAGAACACAAGAAGGAAGAAGAGTACTCCATGGACTGGACCAGGATGCGACAGGAGCAATATATTCTCAGTACGCTTAGCTTTTCTAAATTTGTACTATTTTAATCAGTAAAGAGAGTACGAACACATTGTGCAATATAGTTGGGAATGATGAATACTTAGAGCAGGTGGATGAGTTTGTATATCGTGGGAAGTATGTGTATGAGAGATGGGAAGGCTGAGAGAGATATTGAAAGAAGGGTAAATTACAAGTAATTCTATTAATGGAGGACTGAATGCCGTTGACGCTAACAAAAAAACTATCTAAAGAAACGAAGTTAGCAGTCCACAACGGAATGCTGGTTTATTGCAGTGAGGCATGGAACTGGCTGAGGAAAGTGGACTGAATGCTGTAGAAATGAGATCCCTGAGGATTGGTAAAACCACGTATGGTCCTATATATTTTCTGCCTGTACAGAGTATAAATAAAATAATATATGTACATTTTTATGCAGCAAAGCGTTCATTGGTCAAATCGTTGTAAATAGTTTCATATCGTATTCATCGATGAACCGATGGATGCAAGTTTTAGCCATAAGTTGTTGTATTGTCTAATTTGTAGTTGAAATTAGATTGTAGAAATATAAGTTTGTGCAGAGCACCTTTGAGGTAACTTTTTACAAAAACGGCGCTACACAAATCATCCAAATATTGTTTTTATTGATGATCAAGCAATGCAATGCAAGGCTGATCGTAATGAGTAAGGTTAAGAAAGGGACCCTTAGATGGTTTGGGCATGTAGAGCGAATGAACGAAGCATGGAATGTAAGTAGAATATACAACGCAGATGTGAGTGGTAGATGAAGTCAGGGACGCCAGAGGAAAACCTGACACGATGAAGTGAATCCGATACTTGCATCGGGCCACGTCAACAGTCAGAATAGTATGTATGAGTCGATGTGTGAGTGTGAATGAGACAAATAGTGTGTGCCAAGACCGAGTTTTTTGGCAGTCCGTCCTATCGGCCAACCCCTGCGGGGAAATGGCGTGATGGTTAGTTAGTTATTCATGTATTTCCTGTTTTTAATAAAATGCTAAAACGTTTCATTGAGTTTTTCATTTTTCTGTTGAAACCAGAGAAATGTCAAAGTCGATACTATCGTAGAAAAGCTAAATCTTATTTGAAATTGTACTCCCCTTTTTGAAGGGATTGAAATTTTAAGTAATTTTAGGTTATTTTTTACGACAGTTTGTTTCTTCATAGGGCAACGGGTTTAAATCTGACAAAGCTCTGTCCGGAGAAAATGAGCCGTAAAGAAAAGTGAGCTCATTTTCTCAAGACAATAATCTGTCAGATGGCTCTGTTGCCCTGGGGGAACATTTTGACATTTCTTTTTATTTTTAAAATAATATTTTAGGCTAATGAATTGGGTAGGTACTAAAAGAGAAGTATATTGTCTATGGTCGAGTCTTTTTTTTGTTTCCTCTATCCTTGTCGATGGTTTGTGTGACGACATGATCTCAAATCGAATAAAAAATCGTTAAATATTGGCTTGTTTATGGTCAAATAGCGTTGACACTTGGTCCGTACAAAAAGCGCGAAGTTATCAATCTAATGATTGGTTTATTTATGCAATAATCATTACAAATTGCATATGGTGAAGCGTTGTGTCTAAATACGAAAGCAAATTTTCAATTTACGTAACTAAAATTAAAAATGTAACATTTTCAACCTCCCCCAATGCAAATAGTTGTATTTTATGGTAATTTAGAAGAATCTAAAAGTTTTATCAAAAAAAAGTGCGTATTAACCGTTGACGTTTGTTCCGAATATTTACCGTTTTTTTTAATAAATTTCATTAGTATTACAAGATTTATGCCAATTTTTGAGCGATTATAATCATTACAATCTAATTTGAGGTTACGCTTCAAAATCTAAATTTGACACTTCTATTTGACAGTTAATATGCGGCCACAGGAAAAAGGGAATAACTCAATTAAAAAAAAGTGCAATTTCTAAACTCATACAAATGTGACTTATTTCTTAATTTTCTCTTTCTTTCTTTCTAAATGAATATTATCTAGTGTGTTTTTTTAAATATTATATTACTTTCTATAGAATAATAATTTTAATGATGTTTTCCACACACAGGTAAATTTGAATCAACGGTAAGATGAATCGTCAAGGAAGGGGAAAAGGCAGAAGGAAAATTTGAAACACCGGTAAACGGAAAATAGCATAATAATAATAATAATATGTAATAGCATAAAAGTTCTGATGATTGGAAAAATTGTTGCAAAACACGTGATGTTTTGAGGCAGAATATTATGCACGAGGCAGTAGGTACTATATATATGTTTTTTATTTTTTATTAGTGACTATTTAGTTACAGGTTTGATGACAATTACAAGATATGATAATGGATGTAAATATTTCATCCGTTTGTTCTTAGTCCTCCTCACTAGGTGGTCCTGTGCTGAGGCGGACTGGTAGATTTCTTTGATTTTCCGTTATTTAGTTTCTATGATGTTTTTAATACATTCTCTAGTATGTCTGCATTAATTTCTTTCACCCATGTTTTGATTTTTTCTTTAAACTTATTTATCTTTTCTATCTTTTTCAGACTTGGAGGATGGATGTTGTAAAGTTTAGTTGCCAGATATATGTGGTTTCTTTGGCCAAAACTTGTCTTGAATTTTGGAACATCTTGTATATCCTTTTTTGAGGCTCTTGTGTCATGTATCCGAGTTTCATTAGGAGATTTTCTGTTTTTAAAATGATGTATAAGAATATTCTTGGCATATATTTGTTTTAAATTTAGAATGTCAAAACACTTAAAAATATCTTTTGAGGGGGTTCTGATGGGTAATTTTAGTATGGTTTTTATAATGCTCTTCTGAGCAATATCTAAGTGGTTTATATGATTTGCTGTAGCAGATCCCCATACTAGAATTCCGTACTCAAGACGGGAATGACATAAGGCATAAAATACTTTTTTGATGTCTTTCCTAGGTAGTATGTTTCTTAGGTCTCATACAAGTATATACAAGTCTCGTAAGCTTTTTAGTGATTCCATTTATGTGTATGTCCCATCTAAGGTTTTCGTCTATTTCCACTCCTAGATATTTAATACTTTTTGCCTTTGTTATAATTGGGCAAGAGCAATGTGACTTATTGTTTTGACACTCGTGCAATTTGAGAGTGTATTCTTTACCCGGTTGACCTCTTGAGTTTATTAAAAAGGCTAGATAATTAGTTTTAATTACATTGAGCGTAAGAGAGTTCATCCGAAGCCAATTTTGAAGTAAAGTTAGTCCATGTTCAGACTCTTTATAAGTGTCTATCCAGTCCTTTCCGTGGAATAACATAACAGTATCATCGGCAAAACTAATTATGTTTCCATTGATGGGAAGTTTGGTAATTTCATTTATGTAGATGAGAAATAAGATTGGTCCCAAGACACTTCCTTGAGGGACGCCGTAGTTTATTGGAAGAGGATTGCTTTTTTGTTGGCCTATTTGTACTTGTTGTATTCGTCCTGTCAAGTACGTCATCAGTAAATTTAGTGGAGTGCCAGATATGCCAATTTTTTAAAGTTTTGTGAGAAGTATTTTACGATCTATTGTGTCAAAGGCTTTTTTTAGGTCTATAAAAACAGCCAGACATTTTTTTCCATCGTCTAAACTTTTTATGGCTATTCTTGTAAAATGTTCAATGGCGTTCACGGTACTCAAACTTTCCCGAAATCCATATTGTGTCGGGGAAATTTTTTTATTAAATTCCAGAAAGTGAACGATTTGGCTTTTCAAAATTTTTTCTAGGATTTTTGAGAAAGTGCTTAGGATACTTATAGGGCGATAATTATTTATATCATTTTTGCTTCCATTTTTATAAATTGGTAAAAATGTAAAATGTTGATATCGATGAACTGATAATACGTTTAAATGAAGATACAGAAGAAGAAGAAACACATGAGGACGAAGACAATAATGTCGGGTGTTGAATTAATAGACTCAAAATTTTAAGTACCTACGTTATTATATTGAAATAAACGCCCACTTAAAACTTGTTTTGTTTTATTTTACTTCCATTAAATTCCAGTTTTCTGTGCAAAATTTTTGAAAGTACAAATACGCTATGAAATATGCGTTTTGGCCGAAGTGTTTTTAAAAACATACATTCATTGTCTTATGAGCCATCTTGGTGTTGCCATTTAAAACCTAAAAAACGATCGTAGTGCCATAATTTATTTTCTACACTTTCTTGCCAAACTGTAATGAATTATTTAAGTACTAAGTAATAACCACACTTATGTACACTCCTTTTCCATACAAAAGCAAATGCTTTAAATGGAAAAGTAGTAAAAAACCTAAGATGTAAAATTATCATTTAGCAACATGTAAAACATATTAATGAATATCAAAAATAATAAAAAAAAAAAAAATATATATATATATATATTTATCCACGAATACTCAATTAATCATCAACCGTTATCCATCAAATCAGAAATTAAGGACCTTGGGTGTGTGCTGCCAGAATCAAAGAGAAACCATTTTTTTGTTCTGAGTGTAGTTTTAATTCGCCGCACACACATTTAATTTCAACCACTTTTGTGTTCAGAATGTAAAATTTCGTGCAGTGATAAAATTCTAGTTTCAGACTATGTATGTGCTGCCAGAACCAAAGAGAAACCATTTTTAAGTTCCGAGTGTAATTTAAACCAGTTTTGTATTCAAAATACAAAATTCCAGTTTGATTCGTCTGCTGACATATGACATAGGATAATGGCATATTGCATATGCTGCAAGAAAAGATAATAAAAATAACTATTGTGATATGAAGAACGCTTATGTCGGGTGGGATACCTCTCGTCATCTGGCAATACCAGCCAGAATGTGTATGGTGGTCGGTCTGCCGTGAATAAATCTCAACGTCCGTCCTAGCCAAACCTCAGGCCTACACATGTCGCTGGGGAAGGTGCAGATGAGTTGTCAGGATTCCATTCCGAAAAAAAAATCGCCAGTGTATGCAGGAGCGAGGTCTAACTCACCTCCAAAATGGAGAAGTTGACATTAACATAACATTTACAGTTCAGTTTCAGCCACAAAGTGCAGTTATGAAATTCTAGTTGAAGACTATGTATGTTTTGCCAGAATCAAAGAGAAACCATTTTCATGTTCTGATCGTAGTTTTAATTCGCCGCATACAGATTTAATTACCAGTTTTGGGTTCAGAATATAACAACAAATTAAATAACAAGTTGCATATTACTCCTATTACATGGATACCTACCTCTAATTCCGAGAAAGTAGTTATAAATTGGGGTATAATTCATGAACATGATTTTATTGGAAGAATACTCTTTCTCTCAATTATGTGGTTATAAAAATCGGCATAAAGCGAGGTCGTAATAAAAAAAGAAAAACGATTTCCACCCCCCCCCCCCCCCCCCCTCCCCCCATGTACGCTACGCCACTGTGTCCCACATTGATATTTTATAAAGTTGGCCGTCTGCTTGGGAATATACTTGATAGTAAAGTGTATCTTTTATGCTTGGTTTCATAACCAGTTCGTGTAAGCAATTCAAAGATCTTATTACTTTCAAAATACTTTACTTCTCATACCGTCTCATACGTTCATAGTATCCTTGAATACGCATCTCAAGTGTGGAACCCAGGCTATGCAATACACAAAAATAGAATTTAAAATGTTCAAAATATGTAGATTCTTAAGGTACCTTAACTTCCGCTCTTTTTGATCTCATGTTAGTAATGAAGACTCTGGAAAGTTCTTCAATATACAGACGTTAACTTGCCGAAGAAATATAGCATATTCGGTAATGTTATTTAAAATTACGCATAACTTAATTGATAGTCCTAATCTTCTTCAACGCCTATAATTCCATTTTCTAAATCGCAACAGCACACAGTCCCTTATTTTTAATCTCCCTCTTTGCTAGACCAAATCCAAACAGAACTCATTTATCTACAGATCCACACACTCATTCAACTTAAATTATTACCAAATTGACATTTTTAACTCGACTTTACGTGACATAAAATGAAAACTCACTAAGCAACATGACTCAAACTAAAAAGTTCAATCCCTATATATTCCCGTTCTTTGCCTCTTAATCCTAATTCTATGTTCCTCCTCCCCCCTCCCCTTTCACATATTGTATCAAAAAAAAAAAAATTAAGAAAATTTATTAAAATTTACAATTTACAATATCACACTTTATCATTCATTCACTATCATCAGTGGAAAGTTCATAATTGGCATAATTAACTATCTTACCGTTGTATTATTGTGTAATCTCAGATTTGCTGTCGACTTTCCCTAAAATAATAATTAAAAAAAATAAATTAAAAAAACAAGTGTGATTTAGACCACACGACTGAAGTGAAACTTCACTAACTTATGCCGTCCATTAACAATATACCAATAACAGGAATAAAAATATCCCTATCCCCCTCAACTCAACTCATCTCAACTCAACTCAATTCAACTCAACTCATATCATTGATTAGCGTTTCACATTGATAAGCATTTCATATTGATTAGCGTTTCACATTTTTTCGTAACGTTTCATATTTTTTCGTAACGTTTCATAACGTATTCATCATTTTACCCCCAAGTGTCGAGCGTGCGTAAAGAAGTTTTACTTCAAAAATTAAACTAGGGGGGAAGGGGGGTGGCTCATTCAGCTTTGGCGCCCTGGGCCTCTGATGGGCTTAGTCCGCCACTGGAAATACGTTAAGTTGTTTAAAATATTTTTTGATAAAAGAAATTAAATGGTGTTATGCGTCAATCTTATCACATATTTTTATCATTACCAAATTAAATTTTGTCTTTTTTTTGCAACGAACAAATCAATTACCTCGTCGGTGTCTTTGCAGCTGACATAGCTTACCACATTCATATAAATTCGGTATACGTGGTTCACTATAGTATAATTTGTGTACAGTTTACAGGTGATTCGACTACCACGCTAGGCACATGCCCGTATTATGGTAGTCGAATTCATCTCGAACTAAATAAATTTACCCATTTTATGTGCGACATCTATTGACTTTTCTGCAAGTCTAGGATGAATTTTAACCAGTGATTCCTGAGCATATTTGGAGTAAAAAACGTAGATGTCATTTTGCTGATTTTTTAAATATTAGCTCTACACAGGAGGCCCTAGGGAAAATAATTCCCTTCAGGGCCTATGTCATCTTTGGGGATGCTGTGTGGAGGATCTTTTTAGGAAAAGAAGGCGAGGAAGTTCTGGAAAGGAAAAGGGTATTAGGATTGGGTAGGAATCTGGGGGTCAGCGTGTCCAGGAGTGACGAACGTATGTATCCACTCCCACTGCGGTGCAAGGCGATGTTCCGAAAGAGTGCGGCTGGAGAAGTCAAAAAGACTCCCTCAACCATTCTCTCCCGATCCGGCCTGCTATGCAGCTGGTGGACAGACGCATCCGCTGCCAAGACCCGGACAAACCTCACCCCATGAACCCCTGCTAAGTCAATGATTAAAATTAATTAAAAACAAAAAAAATATTTTTCATCACACGCCGCAACCGAGCAGTTGGGTTAAGCCAACACGAGTCATGTAATGCGCACTCTGTCGCGTTCTATCAGTTATCAGTTAATAGAGGAGAGAGAACGAATATTAAGTGATTGTGTCGCCATGGTTAGCAGTGTGTTCAGTGGTGATGGTTTGATAGAAACATATTTGTTTTTAATTGAAAAAAATATTATCAGAAAACAAAATGACATCCATGTTTTTTATTTCAAATATGCTCAGGAATCGCTGGTTAAAATCCTTCAGATACATGCTGTTACACCCCGTAAAGGATACCTCGCCTGGCTTGTAAAATATTATTATGTAAATAAGATATTTGTTTATTTCTTTTGTTACACTTCACAAGCAGTTTTATTAAAAGTTTAAACTATTTTTATTTTTCAATTAGGGGGCGTTCAAGTATTACTTAATGCAATTTTTGAAGATTTTTGAACCTCCCTCCCCCCAATGTAATGCACCATAAAGTTTTTCTGTACCCCCCCCCCCCCCCCCTAAACGTTACGTAACACCAGTGGCGGCTCGAGCAAATTTTTGGTGATGGGGACTGTCATTTTTTGTGTAGATACTTTCACGTTTTTTATGTTGTTTTTGTTTTACCAAAAAAAAAATGAGTTGTTTGCGTTTGTCATGTGGTCCTACGAATTTTCGTGTTTTGTAAAACTTTCTGATAAATGTTTAAAATATATAAGAAAATTAGTTTTAAATCTTATAACCAGATTGAGGACACCCCGTATCACCACAAAAAAGTATACTGGGAATATATTTTCCAGTTGAAAGTCGACTTCATTAATTCTTTTTAAAAGATTTTTAATTTCTTACAAATAGTATAATAAAAGTATATAAAGTAAAATAGATCAGAGGATAAGTCACGCACCTACCAGAAACACCAACTAGGTACCTACATACATAAATATTAAGTTTAATAAAAATAACACAAGATAATCGTAGGTAATTCCGTTTAAATTACCTTTGATTTGTATTTACCACGAGAACAGCGCTATAGATATAATCCGATCAATCAATAACAAAATTACTATTTACTAAACGTCAAATACGATTATAAAACGCCTAACGTGAATTCCGGCCCGTGCATAACTGATCTACTTCAATTAGAACGAAAAACAAACACTCTCAAGCTTCACACGGGGATTCCGGAGTCTATCCCCATGATTATGGTATAAATGGTTCAAGTGCGCATGCGCGGATCCTTAAAATCCTTTTATTTTTCATTTTAGAAGGAATAGATCGCTGTGCTGTCCCCTAATTGCGCAGAACTCACTGCGCACAGTCAAGCGGGCGCTAGTATCTAGTGCCTATGCGCCGAGTGTCGAGTCGAATCCGAACAAATCCGAACATCCAAAGTGGCCGGCCGTTCGCGCTGCGCTAGTATTAGTATGCTTTAAGGAAGAAAGGAGAGCGGTCGCACGTTCGTTCGCAGAAACTCCTCAAATTTCGAGCCTAAAAATTATCCAAATTAATTTTTTAGATTATATTTCTTCAACTGTTAATTACTTTTATGTTGAGAATGCATTAATTATGTTTTGTGAACACAAAGAATTGTCAATTTTTTCTAAGCATGTTTCTGGAATAACTGGTGGGGACTGTCCCCATGGTCCCCTTGTGAGGAGCCGCCACTGCGTAACACCCAAGTCAGCATGAGAGCCTTTATAGGCCAAGAACAGCTGACGTAAATCTCCCGCTTTTGAGGACATTATAGTACCTACCTACAAACTCACTTTAACAACACTGACTACAGCAATTTCTGTTTATGCGTATTTCGTGTTTAAAACACTAACAAATACTGAAAAGGAAAATAAAATAAAAACAACGTACAATACAGTCGAAGGATTCCCCGTAAAGGGTTGCCCACTTGGGAGAAGAAAATAAAAATTACGTACCGTACATTCGAGGGATTCCCCGTGAAACATAAACGAAAAAGGTTGCCAACTTGGAAGATTTTAATTCCCTAGTTTTTTTTTTTAAAATATGTTACGTTTCGCATTGTTCGAACCCTCCTCCCACCCACTCCGGTAACGCACAGTAATGTTTTACAAGAACCCCCTCCCCCCAGTTTGCGTTATGTAATACTAGATCGTCCCCTTATCACCAGCTATTGCTAATTTGACTAACACTTGGAAAGTGTACCGCAATGAATGGTCGTGACAACTTTAAAAATTCCCTCTCTGCACCACAGGCTTCGTCCCCGAAGTTAGCGACTAAAGCTTTGTAGAAAATATTCATATGGCCACCTCCAGTCTCTGCTTTCCTGCGTGTGTACAACGTATCAAAAAATCACAATTACCCCATTTGATACAAAGGAAGATGTTGAAATTAATTGGACTTTTTTTTAAATTTAATTACTAATTACCTCAGAAGAGTCCCAGCTGCTCCCGTCTGGAGCCAGTGAGACTATGGCATCCCCAATTGGGGTATGTTGTGAGGCTGAAGGTAGTGGAGAGGGGAAGGAGATAAGGTAGAGGAAGACTACATCTGATTATTACTATTATTGTCAATAATTGATATATAAAACAAAATAAATGGAAAAATAGCACAGACGTACAAATACATGGACATGCCCAGGGCCGGATTAACCATGTCGGGGTCCCTAGGCAATGCACGTCTCGGGGCCCCTTTACCAATGCCCGGGCTTCTGGTCCTCGGGGGCCATCAAACGCTTCCATGTCCCCTTTATCAAATCCTTAACAAGGCTTTAATGCCATTAATCAGCGGCCGAGAATTTAAATTTCGTCAAACGACGATCTTGCAATCGTACCCTTGCAACTGTACAGGGTGATTCCGATGAGAAAGATTAATTATTCTCCATACCAGCATTTTAACATAATAGCTCAATATCGATATTATTTCATTCACGATTTGCTTTGATACATACCTAAATTCAAAAATGCTCACACTCGTGATGATAAAACTATTCAAATTATGTACTTTTTCTAATTATTTTTTGATCATATGTATTTATATTTTTTCAATAATGTCTAAGCAAAATACGTAAAACGTAACCTACGGTAAAACCTTAATGCACTAAAAATAAACATATTTTATCAAAATTTAAAACATAGCTTTACTAGATAAAAGAAAGGTCTTTCGAAATCAATTTATAATTTTGTGGTCAAAAAGAGTCAATACGTCTAAAATTTGATTTAAAAATGACATATTTCCGGTTTTGTCTGGTGATTCCACTTAAGGCGGACTCTGTAAAAATTTTTTTTGTAATTTTATTTTTTTATTTCATTTTCTGAAAGATGCATTTGTTAAAAATGCTCTCACCAAATTTTTTAAAGATATTCGAAAAATTGACAGAGATACAGCATTTTATGTGAAACAATACCTTATAAAACATCACTTTTATTATCAGGTTTCGCTACAACCGTAGGTTCTTCAGGCCAGTTTGTATGTTGAATTATCCTTCAGCAAAACTTTGAATGTGTTTTTCTCTAAACTTTGTTTAACCTCTATACATCCGATTTTCAAGTGTTAAACTGTTTGAAAATCTAGTATGGCAGTACTTATTCACATTACTTATTTTCACGCGTATGGTATCCCAGATGACCGACACAAATGTCACCGATTGCCCCGAGATAGGATCACATGATTATTCCGATTCTAGTACTCGATCCATCCGGTTGCACGGCAATTTTACCTCACTACCAGTTTGTACACGAATCTATATTCGTTGTAAATAATATTTTAAATAAAACTTAATATCGTGGATAACTAAGTGTTTTCAATTAAACATCATCATTATTATAAGTCTGAACACAAGATCACGGCTTGGAAGTGCCGTGATCTCAAGGAGCATTTTAACCTCAATATCGGTAAAGTATGAAGGCAATCCTGCCTGACGTGGAGAGGACCTCTTCATCAAATACTCTCCATCCACTCATACATCTACTAATAAACACTTCCAACATTGGTGACCCCGAGAATTTCTAATGATAATGATGAATACTGCCAATACGGAGGATTGAGTACTGGAATGCGGAATCCTGGACACCCCAATCTTGTGAGTAACATTTCAATTTTTTAAACTTAAATTCAGTAGGTCCAGTATGTACATTAGAATCATATGAAGATAAATCAGTAAAGAACATTATTGTCCAACATAGTTCATTGGTTATTGTCCACCAAATTCAGTAGCGTACGAAAATACCTACATCCCGCTACTACTTTATTAATAATGCTTCCCCCGCAACTCATTACTTGTTTATGTGGATAGTATATTGCCGGTAAATATCAATTTCAGATAAACAAGAAGCCCAGCAGCTAAGGCAGAGTATCCTAACCAACAGACGCGATTTTGCAGACAGACCCAGGTACCCGGATGCCAAATACCCGGATGCCATATACCTGGAGATCCTACACCACCCCACAGCATCCACCGCAGATCGGAGTAAAGCAAGTAACGCAAATTCAACTTCTCACAGTGATCCTTGTTAATAATTGATAATCCGAACATTTCAACGAAATTTAGCAACCCAGCGAGAATATGCAAATATTGTTACACGGTATAAATTTTTAAACTGCACTCATCACGAGGTTGCAAGATTCCGAAGGAAAACGTCTCACCCGACTACTAACCGGATTACAGTTGGACGACAGGAAACCATCAGGACTACTTCGATTGATGCACGAACTCAATCATACGCACGTTATGGCTACAAAGACTTCCCCAACATGTACAAGCTATATTGCCGCACGGCCAGACGACAATCTACTACAACTTGCGTCAGCAGCCGATAAAATCCTGGAATCATTTTTATAATCGGCGTAATCCTACCCCCGCCGAGAATGGCGTCATCCACCGACATCGTACTCCAATACCGACCGCCAACACCGATCCCGGTCGAACGATCGAACGGACAATAACAATGAACTTCACAAAACAAACGACTACTGCATATACCATAAAAAATTCGGGCAGAGATCATTCAACTGCATTCCACCATGCACATTTCACAGAGATAATTCAAAAAACAACGGCAACGCCACACAATAAGTGTGATTTTGCTAAATATTGCAGTCCATCGTAACTTTCCTTACTTACGCACAAGTAACATAAACACTTGTAGCTATTTAACAAGCACAGACAACAGATATCACCAGATAACAAGAAACATGCGACTGGACGAGATCCAGTAAACGGGCAACGAGCAACTGGGAACTGTCAACATATATCACCAGATAACAAGAAACATGCGACTGGACGAGATCCAGTAAACGGGCAACGAGCAACTGGGAACAACAAATCACCAGATAACAAGAAACATGCGACTGGACGAGATCCAGTAAACGGGCAACGAGCAACTGGGAACAACAGGAATACTAATGGACTCACGAATATCTACTGAATAGCTAAGATCTCGAATTTTTTTTAAAGAAACAAATCGTTTTTTCACCATCTTCTCAACTTCAACATCTCCAATAATGTATATATACAGTAGCTGACACAATATCTCAATCTGACGAGACTAACTGTCCTACTACAAGCAACCAAGGATCGAAGGGAAAGCGCAGAGTCAACCTGACGATTAAATTAAGGCAAAAGATGACTCCGCCCTCGTCCTATGTTAAATTAATGTTTCCAACTGTGACCGACTCAAACCTACATTTTTCCAAAAGTCGGAGGAAATACCGCAAAAAACGGCAAGCACACTGCCCACAATAACAACAAGAAAAACACGCTGTGGAAGAAAGATACCAACCTGAAAGGTACCAGTCGTAAAAGTAATACTTGGCAATACTTCAATTAAAAAAGCTATCGTTTAAACAAATTAATTAGAAAACTTATATTGATGTATCCAAAATTTATTATACGATTTGTATCACTTTTCCCTGATAATTAATTAAAATTCTAACTAACTACTGTGAAATAAAATTAAGTTTATTTAGGTATTTAGCTAGCGAAACACCGCCATATAAATTATTGTATTATTACGTAGTCAGTATTTCTAACAAATAATAATATTATATCAATTCATTTTCGTATCCCGAATTCTGAACAGTATACAGACTACATTTTATTTGTAAATAACTAATTAATAAGATTAGCAAGGTATATCAAATTTAGCAAATAAGTTATCCAACCTGTAAATAATTTCTGTTAATTTCCGATATCTATTAATTTTACGTAGTGTTATCTTATTAAAAAGAAGCCACATATTAGATCGGACCGTCATAAATGCTAACCAAACTGTATCTGTTTAACAATAACAATATAATAAATAATAATTCGACATTCCAATACCACTGCGGAGGTACTTACGTACCTAAAGTCAGGTAGTAAACAAAGACAGCACTTGGAATTCGAATTATTATTTGCCCTCGATTAAAAACGAATTCACTCCTTAGTCTAAGATTTATAAAGTTAATTTTGTATAATATGGTTCATGTATTTTATTTATATTTTAATATTACGCATAGTTAAGTTTACTTTCGTTGAAATTGTATAAACGCATAATAAGTATGTACCGAGTCAGCCAGCAGCTACTCGCCTTTGTAAATAATCACCGTTATGCATTCTAGCAGTACCTACCTACCTCAACACTATATGTCTAGCCGTAAGAAGGAACGAGTAATAATAATTTTAATCGGTCAATACCGACTGAGAAATAGGTACTTACTCCTATTACTAATGATAATTAGGACTTGTAAATAAATAACATTATAATTTTTAAACATTTTGTAACTTTGGTTATTTTTTCTTTTTATAGGCATGTTATGTTCTAAGTTATTGATGTAAATTTAGAATTGTTCACAAAACTACTTATGTAAAAATTATATTTTCAACTATGAAAAACATTGTATATAGACATGTATATCTCAATAACATACTAAACCCTATTTAGGTGTATATAATTATTTTCTTTTCGTATGCCATATTTTGTTATTCGCGTGCAACGCTGGTGGGGAGGTATATGGCAGTACTTATTCACATTACTTATTTTCACGCGTATGGTATCCCAGATGACCGACACAAATGTCACCGATTGCCCCGAGATAGGATCACATGATTATTCCGATTCTAGTACTCGATCCATCCGGTTGCACGGCAATTTTACCTCACTACCAGTTTGTACACGAATCTATATTCGTTGTAAATAATATTTTAAATAAAACTTAATATCGTGGATAACTAAGTGTTTTCAATTAAACATCATCATTATTATAAGTCTGAACACAAGATCACGGCTTGGAAGTGCCGTGATCTCAAGGAGCATTTTAACCTCAATATCGGTAAAGTATGAAGGCAATCCTGCCTGACGTGGAGAGGACCTCTTCATCAAATACTCTCCATCCACTCATACATCTACTAATAAACACTTCCAACACTAGTGTCTATTTCACCACGTAGGTGAATTTTGTTTAAAAATAAGGAAAAATGGCGGACCAATGAATTTTAATTTCGATTTTTTACGGAAATTTTTCATTTTTAATAAAAAAAATAGAAAGGGGCCCTTTTATAAAAAAAATCCCTAAGTGGTGCCATACTGACTGGATTTACTAACAGTTTAAGACTTAGTGCATGCAAATCGGATGTATAGTTTTTCTTATATGTTGTCAACCGTGTTGAAAAACGCAGTTTCGAGAAAAACGCGTTCAAAGTTTTGCTGGACGTTAATTCAACATACAAACTATTTAAAATGGTTTCATAATGCTGTAGGTCTCTCCGTCAATTTTACGAATTTCCTTAAAACATTTGGTGAGAGCATTATTAACAATTGCATCTTCAGAAAATTAATTTTAAAAAATGTCATTTTTTTACAGTGGCCTGGTGACTTAAAGCCTTGTTTAGGATTTGATCAAAGGAAGGCGTTTGGAGCCCCCCCCCAGAGTCAGAGACCCGTATGAACTGAAGAAAAAGCTTGTAAAATTACATCAACTTCTTAAAGTAGGGGGGGGGGGGGGGAGGGAGTCATTCAGCTTTTCCGGTCGGACCTCTGATGGGCTTAGTCCGCCACTGCACTTTACGTTTTTCTAACTTCCAAACTTTTTTTTTCTACCACAACGTAATTTTATTCAAAATTAATCTGTTTTTTTTACTACATTTCGAAGGTATGCCTTCACCCCCATTTAATAAAAAAATTAAACGAATACAATAGTACAATGTGCACACTAAAGCTTCTACAACATTTATATTTTAAACATTAGAAATAAAAGCAAAAAAAAACAAAACAATTGCCAATATAAACCACACACGGCACCTATAATCATATCCCCATTGATACGAAGTAAAATAAAGTAAAATACAACTACGTTTAAATATTTGTTTTAATTATTGACTTTTTATTTATTTGTGCGTGATGTGAACAGTTATTGGGTTATAACCTAATTATTATATTTTGTTGTTTTCTTTAATGCATGTAATGTTATTAACCTATAAATGTTCGTAATAAAAAAAAAAATATTTAAACATCTTGAAAGCTGACTTTTTCCAAAATGGGTGCCGGAGTTGCTCACTTATTGTGAGTCGAACCATTGACGCAGGTTATTTTTTCTTGGGGCGCGGGGCCCCTAGCCGATGCGGGGCCCCTAGGCAGTTGCCTACTCTGCCTTAGGGATAATCCGGTACTGGACATGCCCTAAGTGATAAAAGGCGTATTATTTCCCCCTCCCATTGGAACCATTCCATCGGAACCGGCTGGGCTTGCAGAGCCTCGCGTGAATCTAAAAAATGTGACGTCATCATTCTTGTCCGGACCGAAATAAAATGGCAAAATTTGTGACTTGTGCTATAAAAACGTGTAAAAATAGAAGTGAAAAAGAGAATAAACCCAATTGTCGTATTACATTCCATAGGTAAGCATTATTTTACTTTATTTTAAGTTTATTCATATCACATAATATGATATGACATCGAGATACATGGCGACGTGAAACACAAAGCCGCTGTTTACTGGGGTAAGTAAATTATGAAACATTTGTATAAGTGTCTTCGGCAACAAAATATTCAACTATGAACATACGCGAACCTCACTTTGCCGCATTTGGACTTCTCATACTTGTTCATAACGCGGCATGCAATTCGCACTCCCATATAAAAAGGTCTATTCATTCAAAAGCAGATTTTACTTTCAAGAACTAAATGGTGATATTATAGTGCGAGGTGCCTATATGCTGTTAGATCGATTTATTGGCGAATCACAGTCTCTTTCCTCTCTTCGTCCTGCCATAGTTGGTTTTTACCCCTCATCTGTAAGTTCTCGTCTATCTATATTTGTATGTCTATGAAAAATAGAAAAGAAGTTAACAAAATTTATAATTGTCAAAATATTTTTATTTATTTTGGAACACAATATACAAACATGTAAAAAATTAATTTGTATAAAATAATCAATTTCTCTCTTATGAAGGAGAATCTTTATGTGATGAAAATATGTATATGCTAGCATGGCGGGTATTATGTATTTACTGTACAATTTTTTTTGCATGGAATAAAAAAAATAAGTGATACAATTTCAAATCAATCAGATATCGTATCATAATAATGATCCAATCAAATGTGATTAATTTATTCCTCATTTTCTGATTTTTACCTAAAGTATTATCATATCATAATAATTATTAGAGAAAGTCTATAGCGTAATTAAATTATTGCTTAGTTAATTTATTGTATGTTCCTACAATTTTTTACTAGCCAAAATACTGGCCAGACAGGCACCGGCAGACTAAATTTAAATAAATAACAAAAATATAAACTAATTTTTCTTGAAGCTTCTCAAAATAGGGTAAATGATATTTAGAGATTCCACAATATCGTTCTTCGACTTTCCACCTGAAACAAAGAGAAAAAAATTGTAATATAGGAAAAAAATAGGGACGTCCTGTCCCCCCTGTAGAATAGGTGTCGGTCAATCCAATGGTAGCCGCTACTTCCAGGTGCCGCTATGTACCGTAGAAGTGTGTCGTTCCGGCCGGAACGAATCCAATGACTACGAGTCCGAATGCGTTTGATTCGTTCCGAGTTCAGAATTTAGAAGTGTGTCGTTCCGGCCGGAACGAATCCAATAGGCTCCCCCACACGCACACTTCGGCGCGACCGAGTCCCGCGCCACTTCAGGCCGCCGCGCAGAAAAGTAAAGACCGATAGATTTACAGCGCAGTTCACCGTGAAACTTTTCTGCGCGGCGGCCTGAAGTGACGCGGGACTCGGTCGCTCCGAAGTGTGCGTGTGGGGAGCACTATTGATGAAAATATTTTTCAAAAAGAAATAGCATTATCTCGTATTCAAAAGATAGTAACGAGCATTGCTTTTTACCTTTTGTTGCACGGAGCAAATTTACTTTCCGGCAAGTTCGCGCCGGCGATAATTACTTGTTTTATGAGGATCATTTTTTTAACACATGGTACAAGGACTTCATTGTTCGTAAATTTCAAATATAACGTAAATATTATCTTACACGGTTCTCATAAAGCCGACATATGATATCACTCATCCCAAACAGATTATTATTAGCTATAAAAAGATAAGACTTCTCGAAATAATAATCTCACAATAAACAATAACATAGACGCCTGGCTGGCGGCTACGGCTCTACACAAACACATAAACACATTTGTTGGCGCTAATAAAAAACTGTCAAAAGAAGCGAAGCTAGGAGTCCACAATGGAGTCCTGGTACCTACCCTGATGTATGGCAATGAGGCATAGAACTGGCAGAGGAAGGATGAAAGTAAACTGAATGCTGTTGAAATGAGATCCCTGAGGCGTATGTGTGGTAAAACAATGTATGATCGTGTGAGAAATGTGGATATCCACAAAGAATGTAAGTCTGATGTTAGCATAATGAGTAAGATTAAGAAAGGGACCTTCAGATGGTTTGGGCATGTAGAGCGAATGAACGAGGAAAGTAGTGTAAGAAGAATATACGACACAAATGTGAATGGTAGAAGAAGTCGAAGACGCCGAGGAAGATATGGCACGATCAAGTGAATCAGATACTCGAGTCGGGCCATGTCAAAAGTCAGTATAAAAGAAGAGAATGTATGAGACGATGTATGAATGTGAGTGAGGCAAAGAGTGTGCGGCAAGACCGAATTGTTTGGCGGTCCGTCCTCTCTGCCTACCCCTGCCGGGAAAAGGCGTGATGGTTAGTTAGTTAATATTTTACTTCCAACATTCACCAGTAAATTAACCCCCACTTTTGTTGAGAACACCAGATGGTGAGTGCCATTTAAATAATAATAAAAAATATCAAATCTTGAAAAGCAATAACCTTATTTTTTTAACTCCCCAATTAACCCCAGTGGGTTGAATAATTGATCCCTAACTCCGTGACCTTCTACGATTCCGCCGGGTAAGGGAATCCAGCAGAATCAACTTTCGGCATTGAATCAGCTGGAGTCAAACTGAATTTGGCCCAGGCTGATTCAATGAATCCGGCGGAACGATACAATCAGTTTGATTCAGGTGAGTCCGGCGGAATCAAATTTCGGCATTGAATCAGCCGGAGTCAAACAGAGTTTCGTTCCGGCCGATTCAACGACTCCGGCGGAGCGCTACAATGCGTTTGATTCCGTGAGTCCGGTGGAATCA
Source organism: Limnephilus lunatus (assembly GCA_917563855.2). Taxonomy (NCBI): domain Eukaryota; kingdom Metazoa; phylum Arthropoda; class Insecta; order Trichoptera; family Limnephilidae; genus Limnephilus; species Limnephilus lunatus. The sequence continues at coordinate 42,106,212 of OU830594.1, forward strand.
ACTTTCGGTTTGGTTCTGGCCGATTCAAGGACTCCGGCGGAGCGCCGCGCGCCGCAATGAGTTTGATTCGGCGAGACGGGCGGAATCAAAGGAACGAGTCCAGTGAATGGAGTGCACACAGTTGAATATCGGTCCGGAACTGATTCCGTAAAATGAGTGAATCGGCACACTTCTAATGTACCGTGCATGACGGCCGGTGTGGTCTAGCAGTAAGGCATCCGAAGGTCGCGGGATCGAATCCCGGGGTGGGCAAATAAATTTTATTTGATCAATTTGTGTTATTTCACGAATAATTAATTAAAAATAATACATAGTAAGTATATTTGCGGCACGTTCCAGAGTGGAAGATACTCTTAGTATCGTCCTGGTGTAAAACCACCATTTATTGGTTGAAATGGCTTTAACCATGTTTGGTGACCAGATCTCAATAGCCAGGTACTTCCCTACCTTCCTTTTACCCATCTCCTTCGATTCCCCACTACCTTCAGCCTCACAAAATACCCCAATTGGGAATGCAATAGACTCACTGGCTTCAGACGGGAGCAGCTGGGACTCTTGAGAGGTAATTACATTTAAAAAAAAGTCCAGTAAATTTATGATGGTACGACATGGTAAGATCTAGTGAACCATATATTCGAGTCAAGTCATATCAAGAGTCAGAATAACAGAAGAGAAGCTGAAGCATTCACACACACTTTACACTTATTATTACACTGTTCACTATTGTATACACTTTTTGTACAAACTATTTAGACAAATTTTAGTTATGTTTTTGCTTAATATGCCCACTGTTTTGTTTTTCTTAGGTACAACAAAATATATTTAATTATATTACCCACGCACAGGCTGCGCTTTAGTGGGTCCCATTACTCTTATGATTTTCAAAATATGTATACATAAAATACTGAGAGTACAAGCATGATAGTTAGCTAGTTTTAGTTAGAATATCATCGCTGGCACGTAATACCTCCATATGAAAGAAAAGGAATTTAACAGTTTAATGAATAAAAGCCACTTTTAGGCAGAAAAATGAAGGGAGACTTCAATTTCACTTTATTTATTGTGTATATTAATAATCATTATTAATGTAAAATAAATATTATTTGGCGGTCAACCTTCATTACTTGAGGTATTACGCACACAGCGATGTTATATTGGAGATTGCAAAAAACAGACCTGTGAAAACTATTTTCCCATTAACGAATATTAGGAGGACGATTCTTGGTCGCACCAATCTATAAACAAGTCCGGGAAATAGTTCTGGTTCGTAAGATGTAAACTGTCCGTGTGCTTGCTGTAGGGCTTCTAACCGAACAGGAAATCTCAGATCAGCCGTCGCCACAAAGTTCTGGATCTTGAACTCTGTGAATTGAACCTGTAAGAAAGTGCATTTTTTAAAAAATCAGAGATATAATTAACGAGTAAAAAAATTAAGCTGTTTATATTTGCCTAAACCAGAAAATTTTATCAGCTTTTAAAAATAAGTGGTTTTACATTAAAACATAAGTTTTCAACTCATGAGATTCCAACATAAGAAAATTTGTTTTATCGATTCCTTTTTGAATTGAATTCCTTTTATCGATTGAATTTTGTAATCGAACATACTACTTTATATACTAACCTACATTAATCTAACCTAATTCAGTTATATTAATTGAGGTGTATAAATACTAGCCATACTTATATAAAAAACCTTTCCCAACCATTAAACGATGTTTTAATTACACATTAAATAAAGACTGTACATTTTCTAATTCGAATTATTACTAATAAAAAAAAATCTTTAACTTGTTGCGATAGAACTGGCAACATTGCATTTTGGTAGATTGGCGGATAAGTCATGCGCATCATTTTCCCGGCAAAATTACACTTTTGATTTGTGATATGCAACTCATACTAAAACATGTTTTTGTTCATAACTTCTATTCTAACGACCAATTCACTATTATAAATTAATTCAATATTTTAACTATATTTGTGTTATTTTTCATCAGTTTTAATCCATGAACTCTGCAGTGGTCGCGCTCTTAAAAGTAACGCCAGTGGTCGTGTGCATTACATATGTAGGCCATTTTGAAACAAAAAAAAAATAAGTGAAATCATTTAGAATTATGGTGTATTTATGTTTTAATCTTATAATTTAAGCATTGTTTATTAGAAATAAGCAACACAATTAACCAAAACATAAATGACCTCTTTTTTTAAACCAAAAATTACGTCTGTTACTTTTACTGATATAACAAAAAAAGTCAAATAAAAAACCTAACATATACTAATTTAATTGCTGATTTCTGAGCAGGATAAGCATAAAATTATAGAATGATTAGGAAAAAATATTTTTTTGCATTTTGCATACACAAAAAGTGTATGCAAAATGAGTTACGTAATTGGTCGCGCGGATTACAAGTGTAGACCATCGACTTTGCGGAGCTCCTGTAACACAATCAATGCGTGCCCGACACCAGCGCTGAGCTGAACGCGTCCGTGTGTTATCCAACTTAAAGTACACGGAAGATAAAATCATTCGCGCTACCCATTTTTGAGGACTCTTTCATTTTGCATGAGTGGATTACGTATGTAATCCACGCGACCACTCCAGGGTGAACAATGTCATGTTATGAATTTAGTTTGTTCAGAAAAGGCTGGGTTATTTCTGAAACTATTCAAGGACCACTGTCCACGTCAACCTGGGAACGAGTATTGTACGTGGGTCTGTACCTTTACCAATGAAAGATTACACACTCGCTTTTTCCATCTTTTACAGAACGACTTGTGCAGTATCTTAGCAGGGTGGCCACAAAAAACAGATTTCAAAATTCCCTGATAATTCCAGGTTTTCCAGGGCAGTTTCTACATTTTTCCCTGATATGTTTAATTTGATATAAGAGGATATCGTTCGTTAGATAAATAATAAATAATAAAGGGAATTCCGTCATCTATAGCATTTATTATTTCTTTGCACCCCAATAATCCATTAAAAACAAAATACACTTGTTACAAATTTATGATATTTCGCCTGAAGACAGTTTGTGAATAAATGCAAAGACCAGACAAAAATAGACAAATAAACAAAAAAAAACATTAACATTAGAAGAGATACTAAAAAAATATCACATGGAATAATATTTTTCACTGCAATCGGTGAAGAAATGGAGAAAAAGCCGCAGTTATTATTGTGAGGTTTGAAAAACATAATTTAGAGTGGTTTTCAGAAATGACAGTTGTCTCCAAATCTTTGGGTAGACCAATAGAAGTATTTCAAGAAAGTGGTTCTAGATCAAGGAAGAAAAAAAGTGCATGATATGTTAGAGTCTCGCACTCTTGATGAACTCCAGTTAGCAGCAGAAATGAGATTGCACAAATGTATAAATGGGGCTGCGATGGTTATGGTAGTCACAGTCACTTCAAGCAAAGGTATAGTGATGGAGAATATCATGATGACTCGAATCTCCCTACAACGTCGTAGGTGCCACTTCAGCTCTACAGTGAAGGAAACTCAAGAAGCAAGATTTATATAGCTAAACCCACGGTCTTCATCTACAAGGAACTTCAGACCAATAAGATTAAAATTTAAAAAAGAAACTCCCGAGATAATAAGAAATGAATTTGCATTTTGCGACAATTTCCTAAAAAAAAAGGTTCTATTTACCTACTGAAGTTTTAAGTCTACTAAAAATTCGTTCAATGGTTCTGGAAATTTGTGTGATGATTTTGACTCCAACGACAACGCAAACACCTTTAGCACTTAGATTTTCTACCATTTTTCGATTAATATATGTGTATACCTAATTATTGCCCGTCTTTTTTTGTTTATATATATGTGAAATATAATATGTAAAATTTAAAATTAATATGTTTTATTTGCCTAGATATTTGTTGGAATTCCCTGATATTATAATTTTTTTTTGAAATTCCCTGACATTTCCCTGATAATTCCAGGTTCGGTAAAATTCCCTGATAATTCCAGGTTTTCCAGGTCCTGTGGCCACCCTGCTTAGGGTACATGTAGACGTTTTGCAGTTATCGCTAGGGAACTGTACACGTCGAGCACTTGTGACCAACTGAAACCCGTGTTAGCGCTGTGCTACCAATTTGCTACAAATTGGTGTCCCATATTTAGAAAGCAGATGTTTACCGCATATTATATTATACAACAAACAAAAATCCCTCTGAATATTTTTGTCTTAAAATGATTCGTCAGTTTTGTGGCATTTAATACATCAAAAACCGATCTATGTAATACACTAGCTGAAGTCCCCGGTGTTTGAAATGAAATATAGACAGTGATCTTCTTGTGAGGGTCAAGTGTTCAAAAATTCATCAATATTGAAAAAACTGTATATTTGTAAATATCTCTATGCATGATAAAAAAAGCCTCACTGCCCGCTCGGTGTCCATCATAGACAAATTCCTTTACATAAATAGATAAGGCCATAGCCATAGGTCACCCCGAGTGGTTCGGGTTTATGGGGTGAGGTTTGTCTAGGTTTTGGAGACCGATGCTTTTGCCCACCTATTGCACGGCGGGCTGGATCGGGTGAGAAGAATGAGGGAGACTGTTTGAATTCTCCAGCCGGACTCTCTCGACCCATCGTCTTGCACCGCAGTGGGAGGGATGGATTCACACATTTGTTCACGCCTAAACACATTGACCTCTAGATTCCTACCCAGAACTTCCTCTCCTTCATTTCCCTAGAAAGATACTCCATACAGCATCCTCAAAGATGTCATAGGACCTGAGGAATTTTTTTCCTAAGGGCCTCCCGTGTGGAGATAATGTAAAAAAAAAGAAATATAATAAATTTATACTAACTGGATATCCTAATTTCTGTATAATTCTTGAAAATTTCCTTGCAGCAAATAACGAGTCATGTTCATTTTTGGCACCAGTGCAAACTAGTTTTCCTGACCTGAAACAATCCATCCGTGATCTAGATTAAGTTTTTATGTGCAGACATTATCATGAATTTTATTTTTGCTTATCTACGCAAAATTATTGCGAGCCATCATTCAATATTATTACATCATATAATATTACATATAGTAAAAAAAGGATAAAAAGTTTTACCACTTTTGTAAGGTCATTGCTTGTTTTTATACAATGTTTGGCAGTTTTAAACATAAGTAAATAATTTCGAAATCTTAAAAAAAAAAACTTAAATAAATAAGCTGGTTGAATGGAAATTCAAAATGAGTCATGATAACTATGTAAAAATGAGTTTGATTAGAAGAATTAACGTACATAATGTAGAAAAATACATTATATTTGTTAACCAGATTAATAAAAGTGTACAGGCCAAAATTAGATAACTGAGCAATCAATATCATTATACATATATCTACTTTGGAAGTTACATGGTGATTTTATGATGAAAGACAATCACTTTGTGGACCTATATCATATTTTAATTGTGAATTTTCTTTTTTTCGCCCTATTTAGGAATTTTTTTGGCCAACTAAATAAAGATGATACAACTGCGCACTTTTCAACCATGTATCCATATTTTTGGCACACATTACAATTTTTCAGCCCAAAATCGTCGCTCATTGCTAAAGTACATGCAACTTAGCCACTCACCTTCAAAAAAAGGGTTTTGCAGTAACCACGATTACAGGCGTTATTAACTTTTCAGAAACAAAAAAATTTAACAGCATTTTAATGTTTCAAGTATGAACTAGTTTTTGAATGGTAAATTTGGCATCTTGTTGAATATTTTTTTGTGAATTTCGGTGTTTAACAAGATAGCAAAAACTTACCTTCCAATAATTTTTAATAACCCTAGTTCAAAAACTAGTTCATAGTTCACAGATTAAAATGCTGTTACAATACGATTGTACCACCCCAGCCAGGAGCACTCCTGTCCCGGTGAGACCGATACACCAGGGGGCACTGATTTGTTAGGACTGGAACACGTGCTCTGAGGATGGGAAGGAGGTTGGAGTTTAATCGACCGGTATACATGGCAACCTAATAAGCCAATATTGGAATTAAGGATGGGCAGGAATAAATGAATGGATTGAGCCTTATTTTTTTCCCTTTCTTTATATCTTCCTTATTCTCGGCTCTTCTTGCCTCTTCTTGGATCTTCTCGTACCTTCGTAACTCTTCTTGGTTCATCTCTCTTTTTTCTTGTTTCTTCTTGGTTTTTCCCGTCTTTTCTTGACTCTTCTGGGACTTTCTCGTGTCTTCTCGGCTATTCTTGCCGCTTTTTGGCTTTTCTTGTCTCTTCTTGCTTCTTCTTGTTTCTTCTAGGATCTTCTCGTCTCCTCTTGGCGCTTCTTGATTCTTCTTGGATCTTCACGCCTCTTGTGGTATTTTGTCTCCTCTTGCCTCTTCCTGATACTTCTCGTCTCTTCTCGGCCCTTCTCGGCTTTTCTTGTCTCTTCTTGCTTCTTCTTGTGTTTCCTTGTCTCTTCCGGGATCTTCTCGTCTCTTCTTGACTTTTTTGGTATTTTGTCTCTTCTAGAATCTTCTCGTCTCTTCTTGGATGATCTCGTCACTCTTCTTGGTTCTTCTTGTCTCTTCTTATATCTGCTTGTCGATTTGCTTGCGTCTTCCAGCCCCCCCCCTCCCCATCCCTTTCTCGCGCCTTGGCACCATTAGCTCTTCTTGTCTCTTCTTGGTTCTTCTTGACTCGTTTTGAATCTTCTTACCGCCCATTCTTGGCTCTTCTGTACCCTTCTTGGATCTAACTTAGGAATGGAACTAGCCACTTTGTCCCACCATGCAACCCCACCCCACTTCCACCCATTTACCCTCTCAATTTTTTACTCAGTTGTAATGGCTTCTGAAATAAACCGATTTCTTCCTGCTGAATCTTCTAGTTTTGTGAAATATGTAAATAAAATTTAAAAAATATGTATTAATAATAATAAATAAAATAAAACCAAGATATTGAATTAAAATTCCTCATCTAAGCACAAATTCCATGTACGAACCAAAGGACACTCTCGTCTGAAATGTAAATGAACAAAGACCGACTGGAAAAAAAAAAAGTCTAAAACAGTGCTCTCTATTATTTATGTTGTGAGATCGCTAAGCGAGCTCAGATTGTTATGAAAATAAACAATCTTCACCCCATCAACAAAACTCTTCAACTAATAAATAAAAGTGAATAATTATCTTATCTCATTCCTCGTTTCCTTAATGGTTGGTTAACACCACTTGAGATGTCAAAGATGGTCTGTTTACAAAATCACACAAAGAACACCCGCAATGTTAGTGGTAACTGCAATTTTGAAGATGAGTGGCTAAGTTGCCATGTACTTCATCAATGAGCAACGATTTCGGGCTGAAAAACTGACAAAGCGTGCTCAAAAATGAATGAACATGTGGTGAAAGAATTGCAATTAAATGTGTATTAAGATAATTCGCCAAAAAAAAAATGATGACCCCCCTCAACATACCAACTAATTATGGACACAACCGTGCATCCATCGAGGCAGTTTAGTAACTGTAATACTTAATGTCAATAATTAAATTAAAAAGTGGTCTACAAAAAGATATTTTGTTTCTCTTTTGTAACATGTGTACATAACCATCATAACATTTTAAGATCAAAGTTTTCATGCATGAAATGAAATTATTACCAATTTACCTAAATACTAAAGCTGTTGCTCTTGGTTCAAGAATTCTCATCACAACGCCGTGGAATCTGGAAGGATTGTATTCTGAGAATCGCGTTCGACAGTAGATGTCCAATAACTTCAATTCACAGCATAAATTTACAGTTGACACACAATTTCTGTAAGAGGAACAAATCAAAATGTTAAGAGAAAAAAAAACTAACCTAAAAACTATGTCATCAATAACATTAGCCAACAGATGAACAACCAATTTTAATTTTAACAAAGTAACCGCTATGTATTATTGTCAATTTTCGGAAACTGAAATCTTACTTCTAATTATTATCTAACTACTGCAGACTGTTTTAAAAATAAAATGCGGGTATTAAGCGTGTTCCTGTTTTTCTGTATATTTACCAAAGTTAACTGAACTAGACACAGGTTAGTATTGTAGTGTACATCAATGACGTTATATTATAAATAGACTCGCCATAGTCTCACATACTCACAATATAATGTGGAAAGCAAGCAACACTCTTTTGTTTTCAGCGGTTTTCAAATATAATTTCTAAATTCAAAACTTTATTCCCGTGTGATAAAGATAGACAATCAAAGAATTTACGTGTGTGAATGTCATAGATATACTATAGTAGGGCGGCTTATTAATTTCTTCGCCGAATACTGCTTTCACATCACGGGTGTGACTGAGATAACAAGATACTCTTACTCGGTTACACAATGGACAGGGAAGGGTAAAGAATACAATGACGTATTATTATAAAATTAACTGTCATAATTATAATAATTGATAATAATAAGTAATTTGCGTGTACTTGCTAATGAAGTGTTATTCCTTCGCCTTTACGACTATTTGCCGTGTAATTTAAGCATTTTCTCATCACACAGGAGGGCATTTTGGCGCTTTGCAATGAAATTTACTTACTGGTAAGACACGACCTCACTCGACGCGTAGCAGTTTAGTACTAAAGTACTAGGAATAGAGACAGCTACAATCGTATTGTGTTTGGCTTCCCACTTTGAGATTTCTACCCCGCGTCCAGTATTAATGTCTTTGGTGTACATAGTTTAGTTAACAAAAAAAGGAAAACAATACTCACTGGAGTTTAATGCTGCTCTTGGCTTGATCCGGCCCACTGGCTATGGGGGTTTGAGCAGCCAGGGTAGCATGAGGATTCTGAGATCCATGCGATGGAGTAATTGCACTGTGTGTTGGAGTAAAAGCAATATCCCCACTGATTTTACTGTGTCCTGGAGTATGTGGCAAGCCATCACTGTTAAAAGTAGAACTATCACAAGAGTTCGATGAGTTGCGGACGAATGCAGCGTCAGATACAGATGTTCTTAAGGCGTCACTGTTCTTGAATTCTTTTTGAACGTTTTCGACGGTATCTCCAGTATTTGAACAACTAATAACACTCGAGCGAAAAGAATTAGCATCGGACGGGGAGAATGATAAATTAGGTTGAATACAAGACTGCCGAGAACCCTTCTCTTTTGCCAACAGGGAAGGAGTAGCACCACGGACGAACACCTATGAAAACACGTCAATTAGTACAGGAAACCAATATAATACAACAAAATGAGAAAGTTTATGGTTGATATTGTTACCGGAGACGGTATCGGTCTGCCTGGGGAAGAATTGAGCCAGTCAGGGACAGGAACAGCTGGCGTGATGCGTTTCACAGGACTGTTCATTACACCGCGTAATGGTGAATCAAAATCTTGGATGTCCATATCAACCTTTGTTGCAATGAGAAATAAGCTTGACCAACGATAAATCATTCAAAAGAAATCATCTTTCGTTCAATAATCAAGAAAATTTCAACTCATTGCATTATTTGTTATCAAACGTCACGTCATACGGCCACTACAATATTGACATTGATTGACATTAATAACCAATATAACCATAGATTCATAGATTGTTTAGTTTTGGCATAAACACGTGCAAAGAAAATCCACGAAAGATCGGCGTGCGCGCTTTTTAAAATCAGCGTTGTGATTGTTTGTTGAAAAGAATATGCCATAGAAGAAATTGTCACGATAGTTGGATCAATGTACTGGGATATGATACGAACTATGCAAGTTGGAATGTTCTTTTGGTAGTTTTATGTTTTATGTTTTATGTACACTGAACTTCGATACGTCAATGACACTGAAAGAAAAAATGTGTGCATATGCTCCGCGGGCCACAAGTAGACGCCCGCGGGCCGCCCTTGCTTTAGAGGCAGCATCGATAGTTTGTAGAATTTTGCAATGGAAAACCAATAACATAATAAAATTGTAGTTCTCGATCTTCTTCTTGAGTGAAAAAGCTTAATTTCTGTCATCCGATTTGCAATTCAACATAATTGTTTTCGTTAAGCGCTCTTTGGACTTCAATAAACAGAAATTTTAAATCAAACATAGCGTCATAACGTCCTGCCCATCTAGTAGGGTTCAATGTTTTTAGTGTTATCGAAGTTGAAGACTCCCTTTCTTTATCAGATACACGGACGTACAAAATATATGGACATGCCCTTACGTGTTAAAAAACGTGTTATTTCCCCCTCCCATTGGAACCATTTTTCGGAACCGGCTGGGCGTGTCCGGACCAGTGTCGTGCTCTCATCGTACATTTTACGCACGGACGCTGTATGTCTATGAAACACATACTTAGGCATCGAGATACATAGCTACGCGAAACACAAAGCCGCTGTTTACTGGGTCAAGTAAATCATGAAACATTTGTAAAAGTGTCTACGGAAACAAAATATTTCACTATGAAAATACTCTGAACCTTACTTTGCGAATTTGGATTTTACACATCTGTTCCTACCGTGGCATGCAATTCGCGCTCCCATATAAAAAGGTCTATTCATTCAAAAGCAGATTTTACTATCAAGAACTAAATAGTGATATTATAGTGCGAGGTGCCTATATACTGTTAGATTGATTATTATTGGTGAATCACAAGTCTCTTTCCTCTCTTCGCCCCGCCATAGTTGGTTTTTACCCCTCATCTGTAAGTTCTCGTCTAGTTATTTGTATGTCTATGATCAGATATGAAACTTGATAAGATATTCCATCTTTGCCCAAAAAAATTATTAATTTGTTAAACTGTTTAAAAAAAAGTTGCATATCAATAACCTTTCTTACTGCATCATTAAGTACCTACTAGATTTCAGTTATGAGCAGCACAGTTAACATATAGCGCATTTGGCTCGATATCTTTTATGAGATTTTGATCTCCACCATAAGTCCGCAAGCTTCAAAAGTAATTTCTTGCTTTAAAATATATTTTTAAACATGATGTAGTGAAAATAATTGTTAACAAATAAGTATGCTGTAAAAAATTCTTTAACAAAATGCGGGAATACCCTGAGCGTCACTAGCTCGCCCGCGCCACCAAATCGCGTCAAAATTCTAAAATTGATCGACATCCTTTTCTTATTTTATTTTATTTATTTATTTATTTTATTTTATTTTATTTTATTTTATTTGGGAGACCAACAGTTTACATTCATAACAGAGCATAATAGTATTGAGTCACAATAATTGAACCATTTACAGGTTTCCACATGGGTATTGTATACAAGTGTAGTGGTTCCAGAGAAATATTCGCTAAAGAAAAAAAATTACATTTCAAGAGACAAGCAGGGGCGTATAACTCTGTCAAAATTTGTGTCCTGTGACCATAAATAACTCTTACTCTAGCGAAAGTGCCATACACCACAGACAAAGCCGAATTTTAGATAGGTCTGTAATTTTGATTTTCGCCATCTCTCGCTCTCTACGTGTGTCAGAAAGAGATGCTCATACACTAAAAAAAAAGGTACCAAATGTATGTATTATTTATGGTACCAAATGCAGGAAACCGCACACCGCACTATCTGCAGGAAATAGACTCGCATCTATGGATTTGCCATCCGCCATGTTTTTACAGACGCCGTTGCACGTTGTTTTGATAATTTGCCGATGAATCGATGAACATATTTTATTCAAAAAATGCTTACATGAATTCTAGAGGTGAAAAAAGTGTTTAATGTTGATCAAGAAATCAGGTAATTAATTACATAAAACATTATCATTCACCTTAATTTATCTGTAAATCAATATTTGAGGTTAAAATATAGAGATGGAATGATTGAACGAAATACTTAATTTATCGTGAAGGCAAGCTTATGGGTACTAGTGGGGCTAAAGTTCGGTTTAGTGGCGAAATTCCTAAAAATATAAACTAGTTATTTTTATACTAACTATGGGCCGGGGAATACGAATCTGAAAGAATTAGGCGGCGGCAAGCAATATTAACTGAATTATACGACTTTAAAAATTTTTTTGACACCTCTAGGAAAATGGCCATTTTGGAAAAATTCTGATTCCTAGAAAATCAAACTAGTTATTTTTATACTAACTTTGGGCCGGGGAATCCGAATCTGAAAGAATTAGGCGGCGGCAAGCAATATTAACAGAATTACACGACTTTTAAATTTTCAATAAACACAAGACATCTTTAGCATTTTAACACATGAAAACCATAGAAAAAGAATAAAGATGTTACATCACATAAAATTAAGTGTTGCCATTAAGCAGTAATATCAATAACGTAAAATGACATGTTTATAATTTAAGTACTTACTTTTTATAAATTTTACTCACTTTTGTATCACAAACCATGCTACCTAAACCTAGCGTAGCCGCTAAACTACTTGAAAACTGGGATGTTTTTTTAAATTGACGCGAGCAGGCGGTATAAAGGGGCACAAACCATGTGACACAAACCTAGCGTAGCAGCTAAACTACTTGAAAACTGGGATGTTTTTTTAAATTGACGCGAGCAGGCGGTATAAAGGGGCACAAACCATGTTATACAAACCTAGCGTAGCCGCTAAACTACTTGAAAACTGGGATGTTTTTTTAAATTGACGCGAGCAGGCGGTATAAAGGGGCACAAACCATGTTACACAAACCTAGCGTAGCAGCTAAACTACTTGAAAACTGGGATGTTTTTTTAAATTGACGCGAGCAGGCGGTATAAAGGGGCACAAACCATGTTATACAAACCTAGCGTAGCCGCTAAACTACTTGAAAACTGGGATGTTTTTTTAAATTGACGCGAGCAGGCGGTATAAAGGGGCACAAACCATGTTGGGTTAGGTTAGGTTAGATTAGGTTAGGTTAGGTTAGGTTTTATATAATAACATTGATATTGGTGACCGGTCTAGGTAACAACTTTTTAAGACTACGAATTTTCATACTTTTGGTTTAAGAATACGGCCGTTGAGATAGTCATAATTCATCAGGTTAATGTGTTATGTGATGAATTATCATGTGAAGAATTATCGTGTCGGAAAGTTTTACGTTATTGATATAATTAGTTTTTGATTTTGTTTTAGGGATAAATATTTTTGAGAGTTGTAACACTGCCAGCACATGTTCCTGCCTGCATATTAGTTTCCGGTAAATTTATTTTTTCTGTGGTTTTCATTTTCATTCTTGAGAAATAGGTGGTGAGTTGACAAAGTTCTAATGATGAATTTTAAAAAAATATTGGAAATTTGTGATGACAAAAAACAAATGTTGGAAAAATTAGTTGAATGGGGACTTATTCCGCAAAGTGGAACTTATTATTGTTCTGATTGTGCGAAAGCGTTGGAGTTGAGGTCGGAAGACGGTCTGTGAGTGATATTTTATTTTTATTGTTATGCTTTTGTTTACCTGTGAATATTTTTTTGTATAAAGTGTGTTAAAGAAAGGTTTTTTTTTTAGTATCGATGGGTTTCGATGGGTTTGCTACGGCAATTTAGCGATGAGCAAGAAGAAGGTTAAGCGGTGCGATAAAAGAGTGTCGTTTCGAAACGGGACGTTTTTTGCAAGGTCTCATTTGCCAATTTGGAAAATTCTTGGATTCGTCAATTTTTGGGTGCAAGGTGCGTCTTTACGGCTTATTGGCTTACAGCTAGAGCTGGCGCAGGAAGCCTTAGTGGACTGGTCCTCTTTCTGCCGGGAAGTTATACTTGCTTCTTACTTTGGTCGTTTAGAAAAGATCGGTGGACCTGGTAAGATCGTAGAAATTGACGAATCCAAGTTTGGTAAGAGGAAATATCATCGTGGGCATTATGTTGAAGGACAATGGGTCTTCGGCGGCTACGAACGTGGTTCTGGCCGTGTGTTTATGGTGGCCGTCGAGTCTCGGAGTTCCGAAACTTTAATGCCCATAATTGAAAAATGGATCGAAAAGGGCACTACTATTATCAGTGACTGCTGGAATGCATATGGTTGCTTGTCAGCCTTAGGGTACGTTCACCAAACGGTGAATCATTCATTAAATTTTAAGGACCCTGTTTCTGGGGCCCATACAAATGCAATCGAGTCATCTTGGCGAGCAGCCAAGTCTTCTATGTCGTCATCTGGTAGAGTTAAAGCGCATATACCCGGCAACCTTGCTCGATACATGTTTCTGAAAGGTTGCAAAGAACGCCTGCAAGATCCTACTCTGGAGTTTTGCCGCTTAGCCGGGCTCTTGTATGACCCGCGCATTTGCCAGGAACCTTTGGAGACATTAGAGGATGACCGAGATACGACGGACGACGAAGATGTGTTTGATTTATAAGGTATTTTCGATGATATTATTGTTTAATGGCCACACTTAAATTGTTGTTTTTCTATGGTTTCTATGGTTTTCATGTGTTAAAATGCTAAAGATGGCTTGTGTTTCTTGAAAATTTAAAAGTCGTGTAATTCTGTTAATATTGCTTGCCGCCGCCTAATTCTTTCAGATTCGGATTCCCCGGCCCAAAGTTAGTATAAAAATAACTAGTTTGATTTTCTAGGAATCAGAATTTTTCCAAAATGGCCATTTTCCTAGAGGTGTCAAAAAAATTTTTAAAGTCGTATAATTCAGTTAATATTGCTTGCCGCCGCCTAATTCTTTCAGATTCGTATTCCCCGGCCCATAGTTAGTATAAAAATAACTAGTTTGTATTTTTAGGAATTTCGCCACTAAACCGAATTTTTTCCACTAGTGGTTAATGTTTTTCCATATTTCGTTTCAGAAAATGTTCTACCACCTCATAAAAACGTTGTTAACGTATCGAAGCCTATACTTTAGGAACATTGTTAACGTCAGATTTGTGACCATGATTGTGAGATCATACATTGTGGCTGGGGATGCGATGAAGTCGTCTCTCACCTGGCATGCCGCTTGAAGTCCCGAAAACCCTCGGTACAGAAGGAGAAAGACTCATCCGACGATCGTCTCTCACCCCAGAAGATAGGCGGAGGCTTGAAACGTCAACGTTAAAAATGCCCATCTTATACAAGACTTCATACAAGATCTCGTACAAGGTAAAATTGATAATGCTTTAAAACAAATCATTACACTGTTTCCCCGCAGGATAGGCAGAGAGGACGGACCGCCAAACAACTCAGTCTTGGCATACACTCCTTGCCTTGTTCAATTTTACTTTAAATGTATGTGGGGTATTTAAATGGTAGCATTCAATACAAAATGTTGTTTAGTGAACATAAGTTTGTCAGTTGTCATGCTAAATCTTTAAGTAATATTTGAGATACAAATATTGTAAAAACTGTTTTCAATTTTCAGATATAACAGGAACACCAGAGGAGAGTTCAACGTCCCAGCAGAAGACACGTCGCATGATTCCAAAGAAAGGTGACAGTTTATTTCTCTATTTGCTATGATTACTTGCACATACATAGGGTCAAATAATGCTCGTAGAGCTTTAGTTTAACCTCTCGTTCCTCCACCATAAAGAAAGAAAGGCCCTGTTGCAGACGATTATTAACAACTTGCTCTCCGCCATAAGCCTCTCACTTATTTGAACTAACCGAACTCATGTAAACTGACTAACACATACTATTCTGACTCTTGAAGTGGCCCGTCGCATATAAACTTTGTTCATCACAAGTATTCTATGTTCCGTTCCCAAACTTTGTTTAATGTGACATATTTATTTCTAAAGACATGTTGCAGTTTTTTTATCAGTTGTCATGCTAAATCTTAAGTAATATTTGATATACAAATATTGTAAAAACTGTTTTCAATTTTCAGATATAACAGGAACACCAGAGGAGAGTTCAACGTCCCAGCTGAAGACACGTCGCATGATTCCAAAGAAAGGTGACTGTTTATTTCTCTATTTGCTATGATTACTTGCACATACATAGGGTCAAATAATGCTTGTAGAGCTTTAGTTTAACCTCTCGTTCTCCACCATAAAGAAAGAAAGGCCCTGTTGCAGACGATTATTAACAACTTGCTCTCCGCCATAAGCCTCTCACTTATTTGAACTAACCGAACTCATGTAAACTGACTAACACATACTATTCTGACTCTTGAAGTGGCCCGTCGCATATAAACTTTGTTCATCACAAGTATTCTATGTTCCGTTCCCAAACTTTGTTTAATGTGACATATTTATTTCAGATTTGCTGTGAGATGGCTGAAATATATCCACGGAAGGTATTTCATATTTTTGTATAAAGCATTTTGTGTTTTTGGAACACTTATCCATTTATCCATTGTATTTGTGAAAATAAAAATTTTAAACATGTACCCTGAGTTTTCATTTTTCTAATGCGAGCAGAATTTCAAATTTTGCCGCTCTAAAGCGTTTTTATTTTTTATATAATTTATTGGGCTAATGAATCCGTGAAGTAGGATAGAGCGATTATATTGTCTATGGTAGACAAATAAACTTCCTCTATCTTTTAGTCAATTCGCGCCACGCAAGTCATTTTGACAGTTAAGTTTGACGACCACATCACTAGTATGGAGAAAGGCCGAAGATATCGATCTAGGGCATAGGTTCTCAACGTGGGCGATAACGCCCCCTTGGGGGCGTTTGAGACCTTCAGGGGGGCGGTAGAAGATCCAGAGACAATTGGGGGGCGTTGAGATGGCACAGGGGGGCGTTGGCAAGTAAAAAAATATGGTCTAAAAAAGACAAACACAACACTCTAATCACATAATAAAGCAAAGTAAACTTTAATATTGGTTAATTTTTGTTATTAAAAACCCATGTCGGAAGTAAAAAAGAAGATACGGCAATATGGTGTGGATTATATCAAATACGGATTTATCAAAAATCCCACAAATCATCATCACCAATGTGCCTTATTTGTCGAAAAACATTTTCAAATGAAGCGATGAAGCCTTCTAGGCTTCAAGACATAGACATATGAATATTCATATGTCTATGCTTCAAGATCATTTTAATAAAATCCAGCCGGACAAGAAAGCCAAAGATGTGACCCATTTTCAAGACATGAAAAAGAAGTACAAAATTCAGCTAACAATTTTCAACAGCTTCTAAGCATGACGATGATGGACTTCGAGATCGATCGATGGATCTCATTGTTGATTGCTAAAACAGGCAAACCACATACTATTGGGGACGATTTAATTTTACGAGCAGTAAAATAAGTAATAACCACTGTGCTCCATAAACCAGCTGCAGATATTATCTGAAAAATTCATTTGAGCAATAGTTCTGTGCAAAGACGAATTGATGAAATGGATGAAAAAATTGAAGAATCATTATGCAATCATCTGCAGTCTTGTCGATTTTCAATTCAGCTGGATGAGTCCACTTTACCAACCAATGAAGCCTTGTTATTGTCATACGTGAGGTTCATCAAAGATGAGAAAATATGTCAAGAACTATTGTTTGTTACAAATTTGGAAACAGATACAAAAAGAGAAACCATATTTAATACACTGTAAAAGTTTTTTGACGAAAAGAAAATTCCTTTTAATAATATTTTGTCAGCTGCTACAGATGGCGCCCCAGCTATGACGGCGTCACAAAGGCTTCATAGCGTGCTTAAAAAATAAAGTTCATGACTTGCTTGCTGTGCATTGCGTAATTCATCGCCAGCATTTGTTGCGAAAAATCTGAGTGAACGCCTCCATACATCACTGCAAT
Source organism: Limnephilus lunatus (assembly GCA_917563855.2). Taxonomy (NCBI): domain Eukaryota; kingdom Metazoa; phylum Arthropoda; class Insecta; order Trichoptera; family Limnephilidae; genus Limnephilus; species Limnephilus lunatus. The sequence goes on from OU830594.1 coordinate 42,123,731, forward strand.
ATGTTATCAGAGCAGTTAATAAAATCAGAAGTAGCTCATTGAATGACAGATTATTTAGTCAGCTTTGCATTGCCAATGATGAAGATTTCAACCTATTGCCGCTTCACACAGAGGTGCGCTTGCTGTCAAAAGGTTCTTGTTTGACTCGATTTTACAATCTGTTTGAGTCTGTGATAGAGCTCCTAGGAAACAAAGACACACAATGGCGCGACAACCTCACCTCATCGAAGAACGATATTGCGTACTTGACAGACCTGTATACATTGTTTAATGATGTCAATCTCCAACTTCAAGGCGACGACTTCAATTTGATTAAGACAAAAAATTGTGTTGCAGCTTTTGTATCCAAACTGCTATTATACAAAAGAAATATCGGCAGACGGGAATTTAATAACTTCCCAAATTTATCAGCAGTATCATTTAAGAACGACGACTTGCTTGTTTACTGTCAACACTTGGAAAACCTCCGCAGTGATTTCAAGGAACGATTCCAGGATATTTTAAATATGGATATACCACACTGAGTTTTGGATCCTTTTTCAAATGTCAACACAGTAGGATCATCCCCGTTAGAAGAAGAACTAATAGAACTGATAACAAATGAGGAATTAAAAATTAAATTTAAGAAAAGCTACGAAGAGTTTTGGCTGCAGAAGCCGATTTTGCAACTATACCTAGGATTATGGTCGATAGTTCAACGATTTTTAATAGCATTCCCATCGTCCTATTTAGCTGAACGTGGATTCAGTGCTGTAGCAACGTTGGTAACCAAAAAGAAAAATAGGCTCCATATTACTGAACGCGGTGACTTACGTTTGTTTTTAAGTAAAATCGAGACTAATTTAAACAAACTTCTTAAAACGCATCAAATTCAACCATATCATTAGATAACTTATAAATTCAATATATTTTCAATGTTTATAAAAATACTTCTCTATATAATTAAGTATGCGTTTTAATTGTTCTCATTGAAACAATCTTCTTCTCAGAAATTGGATAGGAGTCATAGCCTTTCTTACAATTACGTAATATTACAGTGTAAATTACACGCTTAAATATAATTGTGGCAATAGTTGTTTCAGATTCGCGACTATTTTTTTACATACTAGGTACCTAGTATGTAAAAAATATAAATGGACTTTCAGGAAACCCAGAGAAACCCATTGACTTCCCCTAACCCCCCCCCCCAAGATGGTATGTAAAAGCAGTTGGGGGGGGGGGGGCGTTAGAAAAAAATATATTGTCTAAGTGGGCGGTGGGCAAAAAAAGGTTGAGAATCTATGATCTAGGGGTTAGTATATTTATGGAGACAAGTTAATTAGGGGGGAATAGGGAGGGGGTAGGATGAGGGGGGGGGGGGGGAATGGGTTAGGTTGAGGTATAGTAATAAAAATATGAGTAAACAAAAAATTAAAAGAGAAAAAAAGGAATTTTATAGAATGGTGACTGGTGGTATTAGAAATTATTGTTGTTATAAAGTATCGAGAGAGCGTCTGTGTGATTTTAAGGAGTGTGGTGCAGAATTAAATATGTCAAATTTTTTGTAGTGTGTGTTAAAAGTATTGGACGCACGATAGATGAAAGAGTTCTGCTTAGAATTAGTATTGCACCGAGGGAGGCTAAAAATCATGTCTGACCTGGTTCGTCTGTTAGGAACTCGTATCTGTATTCGTTGTAGGAGTTCTGGGCAATCAACGACGGATCTGGCTATTTTTTGAAGAAAGAGTACATCGGCCGAGTTTCTTCGAACTTCCAACGATAGTATATTGAAGTGCGCGGCTGAATCTTGGTGACTTAGGTGTGGGCGGTAGCTCCGGAAATCTAAGTATCGTAGAAAACGATTTTGAACACGTTCTAGAATTTCTACATATGATATGTATTGCGGGTTCCAAACTTGTGACGCGTATTCTAGTAAGCTGCGGACATAAGCAAAATATAGAATTTTCATTGTTCTTAAGTTATTGAATTTTTTACATGTCCTAAGAATGAATCCTAACATTTTAGAGGCTTTTGATGTGACTGAGTCTATATGAATATCAAAAATAAGCTTAGAGTCCAATGTCACTCCCAAATCTTTGACTTCAGTTTTGTTGATTAATATTGAGCCGTTTAGATTATATTCATTGATAATGATATTTTTATTTCGTGTGAAATTCACAACGAAACACTTTTTAACATTAATTTTAAGGGTATGCTGTGAACAGTAAACATTAAGACGGTTTAGATCCTCCTGCATTTTTTGACAGTCAGCAAAACATCTGATAGGATAAAAAACCTTCATATCATCTGCGTAAAGTAATGTTTTGGAGTATTTGAAACATTGGCCTATATCATTGATGTAAATATTAAATAGTAACGGTCCCAATAGAGATCCTTGAGGCACACCTGATGGTACAGTTACCCAGTCCGATTTAAAGCCACCCACAACTACGACTTGACTACGGTTAGATACATAAGATGAGAGCCATCTGAGAAGGTCACCGTGGACGCCGATTTGCATAAGCTTGCGTAATAATATGTCGTGATTCACTAGGTCAAAAGCTTTGCTATAGTCCGTATATATTGCGTCAACTTGTATACGTTGATCCATATAATCTTGTAAGAACTCTGTGAATGCTATTAGATTGGTTGTTGTTGATTTTCCACTCATAAACCCATGTTGGTTAATATTGAGTAAGGATTTCAAAGCGGGAAACATTTGATCATATATTATTTTTTCAAACACCTTGCTGAATACACACAATTTTGAAATAGGACGATAGTTTTCAATGTCAGATTTTTGCCCGGTTTTGAAAATAGGTGTTAAAGGCAGTTTTCCAAGTATTGGGTACCACACCCTCTTTTAAGGAGCGATTGAATATAATTGATAACGGCTTAGAGAGACTGCTTGCACATTTCAGGATGAAGAAGGGGGGAATTTGATCTGGGCCTGCGCTTTTTTTTAGATTTAAATTTTCCAGATATGTCTGCACAAGACGCTCATCAACTTCAATACTATGAATAGTGGAAGAATATTTTAGTTGTCCGGAATATTTTGAGAAGTTTGAACATCGTTGTTGTAAACAGAACTGAAATATTTGGAAAATAAGTTAACAATCTCAGATCCGTTCTCAGCTTTTTCATCCCTTAGGAATACAGTGTTTGGCACACCCTGTGATTTGGAGTTTAATTTAACGTAATTCCAAAGATTTTTTGGATCGGAGGATATTTTGTGTTCAACATTAATTATGTATTTATTGTGACATTCTCTTAGGAGTTTTTTATGGCGTGATCTTAAGAGAGAGAAGATGGAATAGTCAGATTGATTTTTGTAAATTTTGAACTTTTTGAAATACTTGTATTTTTCCTTCGTTAACTTTATAAGAGCTGAGTTATACCATGGTGGATATTTTGAGTTCTTACTTGGTTTTTGCTGAATGTGGGCATCTATAAGTTGGTTTATTTGTGAGTAAAAATTTAGTAAAGCTGAATTTATATCACCAACAGAGAGAAGCTCATGCCAGCTTACTTTATTAAGATGAAAATTAATAAGTTCATAATTACCACGTTTAAAGACGTGCACCTTTCGTATTTCCTCCCTCAATGCAACGGGTTCTGAGAATGCTACATCTATCGTTATGGAGGCATGGTGAATATCTTCGGCAATTAATGAGTCATTACAGGCTGATACATTAACAAAATCGTTACAGAGGACGAGGTCAAGAAAATGGCCATTGGAGTTTGCAATCCCATTATATTGACAGAGACCCGAAAAATGCAGGCAATCAACAAATGCAGAGCTGAGAGGAGATAAACGATTGGTAGGTGTGTACGACGTGCTATTTGGATTTATGTTCCACAGAATGTCAGTGAGGTTAAAATCGTCTAAAATAAGAAATTTTTCACAAGGAAATTGTAAGGTTAATCTTGAAATTTCGCCGAGAAAGCTTACCAATGAATGTGTTTAACCCATATTTCGCCGCTATCAGTTTCCGTGGTCAGATTTTGATAAAATTTGGATATGTGCTATATAAACACACAATTAAGAAAAAAAAAATATAAAAAAAATGGAAAAACTTATACTTACAAAAATATGAGGTGGTGCGTTTTCGCACCGTCAGCAAAAAGTAAATGTATGAAACCAAACAAGTTTATTTGAAAGTGGATTTATTTCTCTTCATTTATAAATCACATTACTAATATTAACTAAATTTAAAGATATTGTATATATAAGTAGGAAAGTGCACATTTCTAAAAGACATAATAAGAAATTAGCATTCACAAATATTACAATAAACACTATTTTCCGATATGGTATAATTCGTTACATTTTTTTTTGTTTTACATGAGCTCCACACAGGAGGTCCTGAGTAAAATAATTTCCCTCAGGGCCTATGTCATCTTTGGGGATGCTGTGTGGAGGGTCTTTTTTAGGAAAGGAAGAAGTGAACATGGGTCTTGAAGAGACCCATGTTGTAGGAGGGAGGAAACACAGAGGCCGGTAAATCGTTCCACTGCCGAGCTGTTGAACTCAAGAACGAGTCTTAAAAGCGACCCGTTCTCATGTGACTAATGTCAACCGTGTACAAATGTTGGGCGCGTGTTTGGCGTGTTTCCCGACTATGCACCGGTGCCGAAGGGATCAATCACGCTAGTTCCTCGGAGCATCTTCCATTGTAATACCGGTAGAACAAGGACAGCATTCCCACCTGACGCCTATGCTCTAAAGATTGCAATACGTCTGTTAAGATGGGAGAATCTATCAAACGGACCGCCCGTTTCTGCACAGAGTCAAGGGTTTTTTTTAAGGTATTTTGGAGCTCCAGACCAGAGGTGGCTGCCAAATTCAACAGTGGGGCGCACTTGCGATTTGTACAGGGTTAGAAGTTGTGTACTATTAAAGTATCTGCGGGCCCTGTACAGTACGCCAAGTTTCTGAGAGGCTAACTTAACTTTGGTTTCGATGGAGCATATCAATAGAGGTCCTGTTCGGAAGAATGCTTCCGTTGAAGGAGACTAGACCTACTGAGCCCGCAAGCCACCAGAACGCTCTGCTGCCGTGCGGGCAGGCAGCCAGCTTTCTGCTGATCTGCAGGTCGTGCTCGAATTTTGACCTGCTAATGATCCTCTTGCATTCCTTTGCCATTTTGTTATATAGGTACTATTCTATTTTCGGCCGTTCGAGATGTGTTGTAGGCTCGGTAAGCCGCGTTTTTTCGTCGCACTGCTTCGGAGCATTGTCGACTGAACCACGGCTTTGAGCCCACACCAGTTTCTTTAACAGTGGATTGGATGAAGCCATCCATCGCGGATGTGATGACTTCACCAATTTCCTGGGCACATCTTGAGGGATCCGAAGTCTGAAAACAGACAGCTGACCACGGGAAAGCATTGAAATGAGCCCGCAGACCAAACCAATCTGCTGATCTATAGTGCTACACTTTTCTCTTCAGCCGCTCGTTTGGCGGTCTGAAGGTTATGTGGATTGACGTCGTCACCAGGCAGTGGTCGGACGATCCTAGAGCCGCTGTGACCTCAATCTTGTAACCATGTGGCACAGTGGTTAAAAACAGATCGGAGCGGTGAGTCTGGACATCAGGAACCCTTGTAGGCTCCTGAACCAATTGCTCCAGTCCGTAGCAGAGGGCGAAGGATTCCGCCTCTCGTCCAGCCGAGTCAGTTGGTCCTGAGAACTTTAACCAAGGACCGTTATGAACATTGAAGTCCCCCAGGATCACAAACTCTGCCGTAGGGAAGCGGGGCAAGAGATCATCAACATTATTGCTTAGATGTTTGAAGAGTTCGGACGTATCTGAAACGCTAAGGTTCGGTGAGCGGTATAAACACGCGTTAAATCTTACCATACTGGCAAGATTGACGCGCACCCACATTACGTCGAATCTGGTGTTCTCCAGATTCAACAGTCGCACACAGTTGACGTCAGCTTGGCTGAAGAGACAGACACCTCCTTTGGGTCTGAATTTGCCCATGAGGGTGAAACCCAGGCAATCCAGATAGGATGCGTCTATTAGGCTATTGGACAGTTAAGAGAATGACTTTTTTTAAAAGTGTATAATTCAAAAAATATTATTATGTAGGAAATATTTTAGGTATATAGTGCCGTAGAATTTATTGGGCTTTAAGGAAATATAGACAAAAATAAAAAATACCCAAGGTTTTTTAAAGTATATTTTATTGAACTGAAAAGCAATGACATTAATACTGGACGCGGGGTAGAAATCTCAATGTGGGAAGCCAAATACAAGACAATTGTACTGGTCTCTATTTCTAGTACTTTAGTACTAAACTGCTACGCGTCGAGTAAGGTCGTGTCTTACCAGCACTTACCAGTACCTAAGTAAATTATATTGCAAAGCGCCAAAATGCCCTCCCGTGTATCTCGTTTTACTCGCCTTTAGGCCTAAGCTACACGAGCGGTTCTACCGCCACGGGAAACTGCTAAATCCTTTACTCGCACGACCAAACAACAACTATCTCTCGCACGAAATGATGCAATCGCGGGAAACCGCCCGTGTAGTTTGAAGTGGCGGTTTCCTGCGGCGGGAGAATCGCTCGTGTAGTTTGCGCCATACAACGCTCATAGTAAATTGTGTCTGCCGCGGGAAACCGCGGCGGGAGAACCGCTCGTGTAGCTTAGACCTTACCCTTCCCTGCGCATAGTGTAACCGAGTGAGAGTATCTTGTTATCTCAGTCACACCCGTGATGTGAAATCAGTATTCAGTGAAGAAATTAATAAGCCGCCCGACCATATATCCATGACATTCATACACACACATTCTTTGATTGTCTATCTTTATCACACAGGAATAAACTTTTGAATTTAAAAATTATACTGAAAACCGCTGGAAACAAAAGAGTATTGCTTGCTTTCCACATTATATTGTGAGTATGTGAGACTATGGCGAGTCTATTTATAATATACATATAACGTCATTGCTGAAAAGTAGGAAAAAATAGAGTTATTGGATACTTTTTATAGTATTGGGACATCGGTGGCACAGTTATTGGAATCTAAATTTAAATTGAAATCTAGTCTCCTTCAACGGAAGCAATCTTCCGAACAGGCTCTCCATTGATATTCTTGGTGTAATTCTAAGTGATCAGCTCAGATATGGGGGCTCCATCGAAGCCAGAGTTGAGGTAGCCTCTCAAAAACTGGGCGTACTGTACAGGGCCCGCAGATACTTTAATAGTACACAACTGCTAATCCTGTACAAATCACAAGTGCGCCCCATGGTTGAATTTGGCAGCCACCTTTGGTCTGGAGCTCCAAAACACCTGAAATATACCCTCGACTCTGTGCAGAAACGGGCGGTCCGTGTGATAGATTCTCCCATCTTAACAGACCGATTGAAATCTTTAGAGCTCAGGCGTCGGGTGGGAATGCTATCCTTGTTCTACCGGTATTTCAATGGAAGATGCTCCGAAGAACTATCATTGATTTCTTCGGCACCGGTGCATTGTCGCGAAACACGCCAAAGGCGTGCCCAACATTTGTACACGGTTGACATTTGTCACATGAGAACGGGTCACTTCTTCGACTCGTTCTTGTGTTTAACAGCTCGGCTGTGGAACGATTTGCCGGCCTCTGTGTTTCCTCCCTCCTACAACATGGGTCTCTTCAAGACAAATGTTCATTCCTTCCTCTCCTCAAAAATACCCTCCACACAGCATCTCAGATAACATAGGCCCTGAGGGAAATTATTTTCCTCAGGGCCTCCTGTGTGGAGTTAATGTAAAAAAAAAAAAAAATTAAAGTAAAATGAATGTCCAAAGTCCTACCCACATGTCAGCTCTGGTTATACAAATATTAAAAAAAATGTGTTCGAACAAAAAAAAACTTATTCATTCAAAAACTCATTTCAACGTTGTAGTCATTGAAATCTTTTAATATATGCGTTATGCTTTCATCAGATTCTTCAGACACCTTATAGCAAACGTGACATAAAAACGTGTCATTATCCTCCCTTATTGGTACATTTTCGGAATGTTTTTTTAGTATGCGGTTGACATGAAAAATTCGAACGCACCCATTGCAGTTAATTTTATCAATTTCTCTCCTTTCACATCTGTTACATCTATTTAAATATATATTTTCAATGATATTGATTGATGCTTCTACGATTATATCTTCCAATTGAGCATTTCATGTGCTGGGCTCATTTTCTTTTGCCTGCTTTTTATTCTCGACATTTTTTTCACCATTTTAAAACGCTTCATATTCTTTCCTTCATCCGATCGTTTTTTTTTATCCCGGTTTTCCTGGGAATCGCAGTTAGAAATGCACAGCGTCCAATATATCTTCCTAGGATCATGGAAATTCCTTTCGCCCTAATTCACAAATCCAGCCTTCCAAGTCTTTCTCCTCTTGATTTGAAAGATATGGATTGGGTCCAATGGTGCTTTTTGAAATTCCATATTTTTTTGATGTAGCCCTTATGTCTGCCCCTGCGCTGATTTCCTCTAAAGCCTTGTCCAGTAGTTCATTGGTGTAAAGAGGTTTTTTTGGCATTTTGTGAGATCTTAAAAAAAGGCGTAAAAAATGTTTCAGTAATTGGACCGTACCTTGGTTTAGTTATTGGACACCCGTCCAATTACTGAATGCGTAATATGAGTGAAGTGATATTTTGTAGAATGGCTCTAATTGACATACTATTAAAGCTCACCAACTTTCATGAAGATCGATAAATTTTAAGCGGAGAAAGTATTAGGACAGGGCGTCCAATTACTAAAACATTCATAAAATTTGTTATAGTAATTGAACACCAAAATAGTGAGGTTATTATTCATATTTAATCTCAACAAATACTCAAGTTTGTAGCCCTTTGTTTGTAACCTTCCTTAGATGTTTCTTCCAAAATACACTGAACTTGTATGAAATAATCAGGAATAAAATATCTCTGTTCCTTAAACAAGTTGCTAAGAAAATACCCGTTATAACGGTATTATCACGACTTGAAATATGAATGAAGTTTTGTCAGTGGTGATATCTGTTGGTAAATATTAGAACATGCATCCGTATAAAGGAGAAAACAACATATAGATTGGTCCCTTTCACACTTACAGAAATGTTGAGATAGTCTTGTTTTGGAAGTTTAAAGATGAAGTGTCCAATAGTTATAGCCCGTTCAATTACTATAGCACCCACCCTAATTCCATTTTTTATATTTTCTACTCTTATTTGACAGAATATTCTTTCTGAGAAAATCGATAAAAACTGTTAAAAATAACGATACGAAAATAAGAATTCTATTTATGTACAAAGTAGGAAAAATATATTTCATTATTATTAAATCAGAATTTTCTAAAATTCTAAAGAAACAATAATATAATGCCAATGCCAATGACTTGGTGAGTTTTTTAAATACAGCAATTATGGACCCTACTAACAGATTCAATAAAGAACAAATGGCAAAATTATTGCCCAAACTATCAGAACTGCTGGGAACCATTGGCCAAATGGGCATAAAGTTGGGTATCATGGAAGGCGAATTAGGCGCCTACAAACAAATTATCCAAAACCAACCACTCCAGTCTAACAACACTCAACTTGCAAACGCCCCTAATTTATGCGAGGCCCTCGATGAAATTGAAGACAGAAAAACAAGATCCAAAAATGTAATTCTTTTTAATGTTCCTGAGAGCCAGTCAACAACTCAAGCACAATGTATTACCGATGACACAAATCGTGTCGCAGGTATTTTAAACAAAGTCACCTCTTTAAATACCAATAATATAAAACTGTACAGACTGGGAGCCAAACGTAATGACAAAACTCGTCCCATAAAAATGGAATTTCCAGAACAGTCTCAAGCGAGGTTAATTCTCCAAAACAGACACGTTGTCTCAAATGAGATAAAAATTAAATGTGATCAGACTGTATTACAGCATAAACAATTGTCCGACCTAAGAAAAGAATAGGAAGATCGTCTACAAGGTGGTGAAGCGAATTTAACTATTAAATACATCAACTCTTGTCCTAAAATAATAAGTACATTGCCAAAAAACTTAGGACATTAACATCATTAAAAAGTTATTATCAAAATGTACGAGGGATGCGAACAAAACTTCAACTATTTTCCAAAACTGCGTCAATTCTTTCTTACGAAGTCATCATTCTTACAGAAACTTGGCTTGTTTCTGATATCAACACAGCGGAACTGGGACTACCAATGCACAATATCTACAGATTGGATAGAAACAAGAATACTAGTTCTAAATCAAGAGGTGGTGTTGTTTTGATAGCGATTTCTAAGAAATTAGTCTCTAGACAGCTTAACACTACATATAAAAATGTGGAACATGTTTTTTGCATGATTAATACTAACAAAAAAAATAAAATCATAAAAGGTTGTGTTCATATTCCTCCTTCATCTGATCTAATTATCTATAAAAACCATATTGATGAGATTCAATTATTAACATCTAAATACAATTCATTAGATATAACCATAAACAACACCATAAGTGAAAATCCAAAAATTAAACAAATGTCTTTAAACTTTCATAAAGCCAATTACACAGCAATATGTGACTCCCTCCTCAAGGTTGATTGGTCATTTCTAAACGATGGTGAATTAAATGACAATATTGAACAATTCTACTGTATCTTAAAAGAAATTATTGCAAGTCATGTACCTGTTACGTCATATAATATATCAACTTTTCCTAAATGGTTCAAAAATGATCTCATTAACTTAGTTTTTAAAAAGAAGAATGCACACCACAAATTCAAAACAACGAGATCACTTCATGATTATACTGAATTTCATAAGTTGCGTAAGCAATGCGCCGAAATTTCAGATAAATGTTACAAAAATTATATAAAAGAAGTTGAAAACTCTATCAAATGTAATGTTAAATCTTTCTTTAATTATTCTAAATCATTACAAAACAGTTATTCTTCTATTCCTAATATTATGAACTATGATGGCAAGACCTGTGCCAAAACTGAAGATATTGCCAATCTATTTGCAGACTTTTTCAAAAGTGTATATGAGGATGATGTCCCTGTTGATAGTGTTCCTGAATTTGTCACTGATATTAACTTGCAATTATCTGAATTAGTAATTGAACGTAACGAAATCATTGCCTCGATTAAACTCTTGGAACCAAAAACAAGTTCTGGTTCTGATAATGTCCCACCCATATTTTTGAAAAATTGTGTTAATAGTCTTTCCTATCCATTGTACAAAATCTTTAACAAATCTCTTAAAAAAGGTCAATTCCCCAATAGCTGGAAATCCTGTTATCTCACCCCGTATTCAAGAAGGGTTCAAAAAATGATGTAGGTATGCAATTACAGACCTATTTGTATTCTGTCTAGTATTCCTAAGCTTTTTGAAAAAATCATTTTTAGTAAAATATCCTCTAATATTAAACATGTTATTACCAATTGCCAACATGGGTTTGTCTCATCTAGATCTACTCTCACAAACCTTACAGTATATGAAAACTACATAAACACAGCATTGACTAACATTCAACAGGTTGACTCCGTCTATACTGATTTTTCCAAGGCTTTTGATAAGGTCTGCATCAAAATACTAATAAATAAACTAAAAAAATTAGGGATAAGTGGCAATTTTTTGGCATGGTTGATCAGCTACTTATCTGATAGATTACTCTTTGTAAAGATCAACGACTGTCTATCCTACGAATTTATTGCTACCAGCGGTGTCCCGCAAGGTTCGCACCTGGGACCTTTATTATTTATTCTATTCATCAATGACGTTACTAGCGTTTTCCACAGTGTCGAAGTTTTACTCTTTGCCGACGATATGAAGCTGTTTAAAGTCATTAATGATGTGCATGATTGCACAATCTTGCAAGAGAATCTTAACAACTTTTTCAAATGGTGTTCAAGTAATAAACTTCAGCTAAATATTAACAAATGCCAAGTTATGAGGTTCTACAAAATTAAACATCCAATAATATATAATTATGCACTCTCTAATGTTGACTTAATCCCTGTAGACGAAATACTTGACCTAGGCATCATTTTTGACCAGAAACTCTGTTTTCTATCTCATGTAACTTCTATAGCAAATAGGGCTATGAAAATGTTAGGTTTTATATTAAGGATTTCCAAAGATTTTAAAAATATTCACACAATAAAAATTCTGTTCACATCTCTCGTTAGAAGCATTCTAGAATATAATTCTACAATTTGGTCACCTGTCTTTAATAATCACATTAATATAATTGATAGAGTCCAACGCAAATTTTTGAGGTGTATTAATTTTAGACTTGGAATTCCTTCAGAATAAATAAATTATGATTTTTTATTAAATTCATTGAAATTGTTGAAGTTAAGCGACAGAAGAAAAATGTTTGATCAAGATTTTTATGCATAGCACAAAGGGTAGATAAAAAATATTATAATCAATAATTATCAGCCTGAAACACTCATCTACATTGAAAAAATCTTCCGAGAGAAGATACTGGCCGCCAACGGGAATTGAACCCGTGTCCCTCTGATTGCCGGTCAGGAGCTCTGACCTCTGAGCTATGGCGGCTTATCTAATACCCGCCAAATAAAACCTTGTTTAAACGTTAGTTTACCAATTAAAAATAATAATTAATATTTGACAAGTTAAAGTATTTCAGCAATAAATGCAGACATAATTAGTCTCGACGCCACCTAGCGGGAGATTTAGTACTTAAAAATACCTCTCTCACAAAAATAAAGTTGGTTGTTTTCAGTTGGAAAAATGTAATAATATAAGTAATTGTCGAATGAAACACTAGTATATATTGAATTATTTGGTATTAGATAAGCCGCCATAGCTCAGTGGTCAGAGCTCCTGACCGGCAATCAGAGGGACACGGGTTCAATTCCCGTTGGCGGCCAGTATCTTCTCTCGGAAGATTTTTTCAATGTAGATGAGTGTTTCAGGCTGATAATTATTGATTATAATATTTGTTATTTTATTGGTTTAATTTAACCTCTAACTGCGCAGAACTCAGTGCGCACAGTCAAGCGGGGGCTAGTATCTGAGTAGTATCTAGTACCTGCGCCGAGTGTCGAGTCCTGTCCGAAGTGGCCGGTCGCTTCTCGCGTCGCGTTAGTATTAGTACGCTGCATGGGGTTAGTATATTTATGGCTGCATGTATGCTGTAAGGAAGAAAGGAGAGCGGTCGCACGCTCGTTCGTTGAAACTTCTCAAATTTCGAGCTAAAAATTAACCAAATCAATTTTTTAGATTATATTTCTGCAACTGGTAATTACTTTTATGTTGAGAACGCATTAATTATTTTTTTGTGAACACAAAGAATTGTCAATTTTTTCAAGGTATGTTTCTGGAATAACTGGTGGGGACTGTCCCCATGGTCCCCTTGTGTATTTTTGAAATCCTGGTGATATTTTGAAACTTTCGAGCCTTAGGTACTTTGCACTAACTCTTTAAGTGCAGTATTAAAAATATCCTCAAATATCATTCGATTTCCAGAAGACTACCTTATTTGTAACATTAAAAACATCCTCAATTCTCTAAACCTATAAGAATCAAAGTTTGAAACAATCTTGCTTTGGGTCCCTGGCCATTTTGGAATTGAGGATACCTAATGAGAAAGCCGGTACCAGAATAACCATATATAATATCAAATATATATAGACCATTGTTAGAACAGTATTGGCATATGGATGTGAGGCACTGACACTGGTGGTAAAGATGGCTGAAATGCTGGATACTTTTGAAAGAAAAGTGCTGAAAAGAATATGTAGACCCGTGAAAGAGGGCGAACAGAGGCGTATCCGGCATAATACAGAATTGTATATATATATATATAAGGCCCCTAGCATCTAAGCACGTAAGAGACTCCTCAGGCTGAGATGGGGTGGGCATGTACAAAGAATGCCGGATACACGCGTCCCAAAAAGAATTTTGACTGGACACCCAGCTGGAAAGAGAAAAGTGGGAAGACCTAGATTGAGGTGAGAAGACGAGGTAAGAGGGAATGCAGCACAGCTTCTCCAGGTACCAAACTGGAAGTCAGCCGCTGAGGACAGGAGGAGTTGGAGGCGACTGTTGTAGGATACCAAAGCTCGATATGGGCTGTAGCGCCATCGAAGAAGAAGAAGAATGAGAAAACCGACTCTCTTGCTAAACTTGGAACAATTTCAGGTTCTATTCCTTTAAATTATAGAATTCCTATCTCTGACGTCTTCTCTGTCCTTAAATCCAATATGTCTCGTTCCTGTGAAGAAAATTGGACAGATACAAAAATGCGAGCTGGATCTTCCTATGCTGGAATTCAAAATCATATTCCAAGTGAACCTTGGTTCCATGGCGAAAAGAAATCCAACCTACATTTCGAGAATAAGAATTAGTCATTGCACGCAGCTCATTTGTTTAAAATTCGAGTCCTTTTAGTCCACTCTGCCAGTGCGGTGTGGAGGAGGAGACTCTGACCATGTCTTCTTCAATTGTAAAAATCATTCTTCCTTCAAAAGCATACATACATATATCGTTTGCTTATTAAAATCACCCACCATTCTCCCCTCAGTATTCCGTATTTGCTGTCTCTCAACAATTCTTGCGTTTTTTCAATTCTACAAAAGTTTTAGACTTGAATTACTTCAATACTTGATTTGTCCTGTCCCTTTATAGATTATCCTCAAAATTATAACTATGTATCTTTCGTAACTTTATCGGCACAAAGCACTCTTTTTAGGGTGAAAAACATAGCATGCTCGAGCTGCGCGTCCTACGTCTATGAATTACGCGCCGTACACGCATTACCTTCAGGCCAACGTCTTGTGTACGAGTGTTCTACCTTCTTTTTTCCTTTGTTGTCACCTACTCAATTTATTCATAATCTACTGTATACTACTTACAGAATGTGTGGTGCTGCACTAACCTCCTCATACACAGGAATAAATAACAAATATGCATCATGAACAATAAGTAACTTAAAAAAACAACACCAAAGAGGCAGTACCTGATTTTCCTGATTACATACTAGTAATTTACCTATAATAACAACAAAAAAGCATGTTATAATGATTAATTTATTATTATCATTTTATAATTATTCATTTCACGATCATTTTTACATTATAATAGTAAAGCCAGCCCATATTTCCCATTTGCATTGATATCCTTACCTCTATAATATTATCACATTGGTGTGAGCATTCACATTAAATTATTATTTTATCAAATATGTATAAAGATATTAGAGAAATTAAACCGAGTAAAGTTATCACTTTATTTGTGACAATAACCATTGTATTATAATTACATCACAATATTTAAGTGCGTTTGTGCAGTGAAAACCTATAATATAAAAGATAAGAAAATAAGGCAAACTTGTATTATAATTTTACAACACTTTAACACGTCATACAATTTCTGCGCTAAAAATCCACTTGTTCGAATTATACTGCCTAAAGCGAGTCCGAAGAATTCCATATTGTGTGTTAGGAATTTAGCGACTATGGAACTTTTTTGAAATTTAATTAAAATTAAATTTGATAATGTTATTATCGAGTTCTGCAAGTATTTTATATGCATTTTTGTTACAGCTGTTTCGACTTGTAAGGTCATTTTCAAACTGTGGTGAAGCCACTTACGGACGACTTATTTATAATATATATTTTAAATGTCAATTTTTGAAGGTGTCTAAATTGATTTTTTACCTGTTACCTAAACCAATTTGCTGAGACACTTACGGACGACTTATTTATAATAAATATTTTAAATGTCAATTTTTGAAGGTGTCTAAATTAATTTTTTACCGGTTACCTAAACCAATTTGCTGAGACACCAATTGAGAGAGTGATTATGTGGGGTTCGGAATCTTTCCCTTTGGTTTCCCTTGAACTAATTGTAAGGGTTTTTTAATTGATATAGAATGACGTTATTGCTATGACTCTTTGAGGTGCATTATATTGTTTAGGTTTGTTAAACATACTAAGTAGGTAGTGGGGAATAAATAATTTTCTTTACTTTATTACTTGGGGTCATTCGTTCGTTTATTGATTTCTAATTATTCAAGCAAATTAAATCTAAGACCCGTTCGTTCTGTATGTAATGGTTTTAGCTAGTTGTTTTTAAGTGTAACGTGATTATTCACTCAGAGATATTCTACGAATTTTGAAGAGGTGTTTTTATTTTTATAACATTGTATATGTTCTTTGAATCTAGTTGATAATGCCCTACCTGTTTGTCCGATGTAAGTAGCGTTGCAGTCGGCGTGGTCACATTTTAATTCATATATGCCACCGTTATTGAGTTTAGGATTTCTACTTTTTGAGTTTTTAAGGCTTGTTCCCATATTATTATTGGTTCTAAAAGCTATATTTAAACCAAATTTTAAAATTTCTTTTGCAATATTTAAATATTGGGCCGAGAAATTCGAGATATGTAAATTTTTCTACTTTTTTGTTATGTACCGGATATATTAAATTAATTTAATTTTTGTATATCTTGTTTTTTTTAAAAAATTTTTTTGCCTCATAGCCGTTATTAATCGCGATTATTTTAATAGTTTCCTTTTCTTTTATGTATGCTTTATTATCTAAGGCATAGATTCTCAACCTTTTTTTGCCCACCGCCCACTTTGACAATATATTTTTTTCTAGCGCCCCCCAATTGCTTTTACGTACCATCTTTGGGGGGGGGGGGGGGGGATTAACAGCTATTGCCACGATTATATTTAAACATGTAATTACACTGTAATATTAATACGTAATCGTAAGAACGGCTATGACTCCTATCCTATTTCTGAGAAGAAGATTGTTTCAATGAGAACAATTAAAACGCATACTTAATTATATAGAGAAGTATTTTTATTAACGTTGAAAAGATATTGAATTTATAACTTATCCAATGAAATGGTTGAATTTGATGCGTTTTAAGAAGGTTGTATATATTAGGCTTGATAATACTTAAAAACAAACGAGGGTCGCCGCGTTCAGTAATATGGAGCCTATTTCTCTTTTTAGTTACCAACGTTGCTACAGCACTGAATCCACGTTCAGCTAAATAGGACGTTAGGAATGCTATTAAAAATCGTATATACCATAATCCTGGGTACAGTTGCGAAATCGGCTTCTGAAGGCCAAAATTCTTGGTAGCCATTCTTAAATTTAATTTTTAATTCCTCATTTGTCGTCAATTCTATTAGTTATTCTTCTAACTGGGATGATCCTGCTGTGTAGACATTTGAAAAAGGATCCAAAAACCAGCCTGGTATATCCATGTTTAAAATATCCCGGAATCGTTCCTTGCAATCATTGTGGAGGTTTTCCAAGTGTTGACAGTAAACAAGCAAGTCGTTGTTCTTGAATGATACTGCTGATAAATTTGGGAAGTTATTAAATTCTCGTCTGCCAATATTTATTTTGTATAATAGCAGTTTGGATACAAAAGCTGCAACGCCATTTTTTGTCTTAATCAAATTTAAGTCGACACCTTCTTGAAGTTGGAGATTGACATGATTAAACAATTTATACAGGTCTGTTAAGTACGCAATATTGTTCTTCAATGAGGTGAGGTTGTCGCGCAATACTGTGTCTTTGTTTCCTAGGAACTCTATCACAGACTCAAATAGATTGTAAAATCGAGTCAAACAAGAACCTTTTGACAGCCAGCGCACCTCTGTGTGAAGCAGCAATCGGTTGAAATCTTCATCATTGGCAATGCAAAGCTGACTAAATAATCTGTTATTCAATGAGTTACTTCTGATTTTATTAACTGCTCTGATAACATATTGCAGTGATGTATTGTATATGAGGCGTTCACTCAGATTTTTCGCAACCAAATACTGGCGATGAATTACGCAATGCAGAGCAAGCAAGTCAGGAACTTTACTTTTTAAGCACGCTATGAAGCCTTTGTGACGCCCTGTCATAGCTGGGCGCCATCCGTAGCAGCTGACAAAATATTATCAAAAGGAATTTTCTTTTCGTCACAAAACTTTTTCAGTGTATTAAATATGGTTTCTCCTTTTGTATCTGTTTCCAAAATTGTAACAAACAATAGTTCTTGACATATCTTCTCATCTTTGATGAACCTCACGTATGACAATAACAATGCTTCATTGGTTGGTAAAGTGGACTCATCCAGCTGAATTGAAAATCGACAAGACTGCAGATGATTGCACAATGATTCTTCAATGTTTTCATCCATTTCATCAATTCGTCTTTGCACAGAACTATTGCTCAAAGAATTCGGATAATTTCTGCAGCTGGTTTATGGAGCGCAGTGGTTATTACTTCTTTTACTGCTGGTAAAATTAAATCTTCCCCAATAGTATACGTGGTTTGCCTGTTTTAGCAATCTACAGTGAGATATTGTAGGAAGCTTTGATCAGTTCGTCTTTGCACAGAACTATTGCTCAAAGGAATTCGGATAATTTCTGCAGCTGGTTTATAGAGCGCAGTGGTTATTACTTCTTTTACTGCTGGTAAAATTAAATCTTCCCCAATAGTATACGTGGTTTGCCTGTTTTAGCAATCTACAATGATATATTGTAGGAAGCTCTAAGTCCATAATTGTCTTGCTTAGAAGCTGTTGAAAATTGTTTTGATATAGTTGGCTGAATTTTGTACTTCTTTTTCATGTCTTGAAAATAGGTCATATCTTTGTCTTTCTTATCCGGGTGGATTTTATTAATATGATCTTGAAGCCTAGAAGGCTTCATCGCTTCATTTGAAAATGTTTTTCGACAAATCAGGCATATTGACGATGATGGATTTATGGGGTTTTCGATATATCCGTATTTAATATAATCCACACCATATTGCCGTATCTTTTTTTTTTTTTACTTACGACATGGGTTTTTAATAACAAAAATTAACCAATAATTAGGTTTACTTTGCTTTATTAATTAGTTCGTGATTAGAGTTTTTTGTTTGTCTTTTTTATACCATACTTTTTTACTTGCGAACGCCCCCCTGTGCCATCTAAACGCCCCCCAATTGTCTCTGGATCTTCTACCGCCCCCCTGAAGGTCTCAAACGCCCCCAAGGGGGCGTTATCGCCCACGTTGAGAACCTATGATCTAAGGGAATGTTAATGAGTCTATGTACCATTGAATGGTAAGCTGATAATTTGTGGGACCAAGGATGAGTTGAATTTGCATTTATTGTTGTATCTGTAGAAGATACTCTTATTTTTATTATTACTTCTACCAATTGTCAGATCTAAAAACTTGATTTTACCTTCAATCTCATGTTCAACTGTGAAGCAGATTTTATTATTAATGGCGTTGGCCCAATTAGTAAAGATATATAACTGTCGGTTGGTGTCGTTCCAACAATTAAGGATGTCGTCTACGTATATGACATTGTATATTATGTGTTTTGTTAAAGGAGATTTAAGAATTATATTTCAATATAATCCATAAATATCTCTGCTAGAAGTGGACTTAATGGTGACCTCATGGGAAGACCATAATTTTGTTGATAGTATGTATCATTAAAAAGGAAATAATTTGTATATATGCAAATTTTTATGAGCTGGAATAACTCTTTTCTTATTATCGGATTGATATTACATTTTTCCAAGATATTTTCAATTATTTTAAGGCATTCTTCAATGGGAATATTGCTAAATAAGGATTTTACGTCTAAAGAAATGAATTGACAGTTATGCGGAAGATCAAAAAATTTAATTTTATTAACTAGTTCTATCGAGTTTTTTACACTGTATCGTGGTGAAAAATTTGTATATTTTTTGGAAGATGAAAGTCTTTTTGCTAAGTTTGTTGTAGGAGCATTAATAAAGGATACAACGGGCCTTATGGGGATATTAACTTTGTGTAGGTTAGCCATACAAAGCTAGCACTCTTGGGTTCATAACCCTGACATTTTTCTTGGACCATTTGGTGGGAAATATGGCGTTACAACTGTTTATAAGGATGTTGACATTATTGACAATTTTATTGATTGGATCTTTAGTTAGAATTTTAAAATCTTCTGGTAACAAGAAGTCTTCCGCTTTACTGATGTAATCTATTCTATCAAGAATTACTATTGAATTACCTTTGTCGGCTTTGGTTATAGTTAGATTATTATTTTTAATTTTATTTCTAATTTCATGTAATGTTTGGTTTTCCTTACTGATAGAATATTTATTTTTATTTTTTATCTAAAATAAATGCCGTAACGTGTTTTGTTAAGTTATTAATTTCCACTTTGCGCAGAGACATTTCTGCATCAATAGCTAACGATTCTATTTGTTTGCATGTTACTTCCCTAGGGATTTTATATTTAAAGCCTTTATCTAACAAATTATTCTCTTCAGGTTCCAAATGTTGTGGTTGACAAATTTACAGTTTTCTTATAAAATTGAATATTTTCATTGGTGGGAATCTCGGTTATTTTCGTAGTTTTATTTTTGGCATCAAAAAATAAACTTTTGAGTTTATTTTGTTGCGTTTTAAATTTTTCAAATATAATTACATTAATATGTTCACGGGTATCAAAATCAAGGGCATAAAATTCCCATGCATGAAGTTTAAAAGTTAATTCTGAGTGGAACAATTAAAAATCAATAAACGAACGCATGACCCTAACATAACGCTAATTAATAAAGTAAGGAAAATTATTTATTCCCCACTACTTAGTGTGTTACCAACCTAAACAATATATGCATTTAAATGAGTCATAGCAATAACGTCATTCTAAATCAATTACGAAAACCCTTACACTTAGTGCAAGGGAAACCAAAGGGAAATATTCCGAACCCCACATAATCACTCTCTTAATTAGTG
Organism: Limnephilus lunatus; assembly: GCA_917563855.2. Taxonomy (NCBI): domain Eukaryota; kingdom Metazoa; phylum Arthropoda; class Insecta; order Trichoptera; family Limnephilidae; genus Limnephilus; species Limnephilus lunatus. The sequence goes on from OU830594.1 coordinate 42,144,456, forward strand.
TCTCTGCAAATTGGTTTTACCGGTAAAAAATCAATTTAGAAACCTTCAAAAATTGACATTTAAAATATTATAAAAAAGTCGTCCGTAAGTGGCTTCACCACAGTTTGAAAATTACCTTACAAGTCGAAACAGCTGTAACAGAAATACATATAAAATACTTGCAGAACTCGATAATAACATTATCATATTTAATTTTAATTAAATTTATAAAAATTAAAATGGAGTTCTACGAATTAAACACAAAAACAATTAATAACTATGTAACTTTATGCTCTAAGTCAGTGTTTCTTAACCTGTGGTCCGCGGACCCCTGAGGTCCGCGAATATATTATGTATGGAGGTCCGCAGTCTCATATCTGGACCATTTAACAATAATAAATAAATGCCACCAAAGTCTCGTAATCACTATACATCTTTGTTTCGGGATGATTTTCCAGTACCTGACAAAAATAAAACTTGGATATTAGACCCTTTCAACACAGATGTTACTGATATTACCTGGCTTGAAAACGGCCCAGAAAAAAACAATTAATATCTACAAATATCTTGTGATTCAGCTTTGAAACGTAATTTAAAAAAAACCTCTTTATCAAGTTTTTGGCTGAATGTAAAGAAAGATTATTAGGAAATACAAGAAGAGAAACATTTACTGCTTTTCTCAATCACATACCTCTGTGAAAAAGCATTCACTGCTCTTGTGTATACTAAAAACGGTTTCATGCCAACTCAGAATGAAACCAACTCAGAACCACCTCAGAAAGGTCAATAAAAGCTATAAAAAATTAAATTTAAAATAGCCGGTAACCCTAACCTAAATTAACCTAATTAACCATTTTTTAATATTTTTTTATCATGAACTTTCTGAGGTGGTTCTGAGTTGGTTTCCTTCTGAGTTGGCCGGTCACCACTAAAAACAAATACAGAATCAGATAACAACTTATTAGTAACATCAACCCGAATATCACTTATTTAGTTGCAAAAAAGCGACACCAATCTACACATTAATTAGCAGTTATTGAATGCTGGTGTTGCTGTTGCACGTTAATTATTAACACATTTTTTATAAAAAAAGTATATTTTTTGTATTCGTGGTACTAAAATAAATGGTTGCAAATTTACTGCCGTTTTTTTTTATTAAGGGGTTCCTTGAAAATTATGCTTGATTTCCTAGGGGTCCGTGGCTGAAAAAGGTTAGGAAACGCTGCTCTAAGAAATAGTTCATATAAACATACTAGTGGCACCAGAGTGGTAGACCTGCAAACCTTGGTACTTGGTACTGGTGATCATGTGCACAGTGACTATGAGATTTGTTAACACCAATTTTTTTATTTTTCTGTGATTATCGTGTTTTATTAACAAAAAATAAGTTATCACTGAAGATGTCACTTTTTGTGTAAAAAAACAAGCAGTTTCTTGTGTAAATTGTGATTTTTGTCTTTAAAACTATTTTTTGTAACCTATTATGTATTGAACTTTTATTAGCCAGAGACATTTTAATGAATCGCCAAAATGTATCTAATATTATTGCATCGTTGCTGGGTCCTGATCTCTGATACAGTGATGCACGGACGTATATAAGGGGGGGGTCTTGGGGGTCCGGACCCCCCCCATTGCACCGCGCCGATTGTAGAAAACGATAGTTGCTTAAGTCCGCCACGGTGCGGGGAGCGGTGGAATGGGCAGTGCCCCCGCCGCGGCGCGCCGCCGCCGCCCGCATTTCGGCCGCGCGCACCATACCAAGCTAGAATCTAGTATGTGCACTGAACTGCGAGCCACGAAAACACTTTTTATTTTCATTATATTCAAATAAGTATTATTGCATTAAAAATATTTTGTCATTGTAGGTAGGATGGTACTTTTTAATTTTAATTATATTGTAGTTCATTAAAAAGAGTGCCATACAAAATGACCAGAGTTTAGAGGAAATTATTTTGTTCTTAAAATGAAAGAGTATTTTTTGTTTAGTGTAGGTAGGTAGGTACCTAAAAAAGTAATTTTGTTTTCTACCTTTTATTTTATGTTATTCGTTAATAATGTTCACACAGGTAATACCTAGATACTGTTTATTTTTTTATATTATTTACGAAGAAGTTATAACTTATTTAAAAAAGCACAACCATTTATTTGAAATAAGGAATGATAATTTTTAATTAATAGTAGTTGTAAAACAATGAATCTCGTGTCAGTTTTTTTTGTTTGAGAGAAAACTACATTTATTTTCATGTATAACTTGCATTTACAATATTTTGTTAGTGTTACTGTAGGTAGGTAGGTAATTTTTAATTTTAATTATATTGTAGTTCATTAAAAAGAGTGTCATAATAATACGACCAAAGTTTAAAAGAAATTATTTTGTTCTTAAGATGAAAGCTCTTCATTTAGCTTGAGAGAAAACGCTTATTTTTTTCATACATTAAGTATTATTTGCATTAAAAATATTTTGTTATTGTAGGTAGGATGATACTTTTTGATTTTAATTTTATAATTGTAGTTCATTAAAAAGAGTGCCTTACAATATGACCAAAGTTAAGAATAAATTATTTGGTTATGTGGTTAAATAAAAAGTGTTTCAATTTTAAAACAAATTATTTGTTCTTAAGATGAAAGAGTATTTTTTTTAGTGTACCTTAACAAATTAGGTATAAAAAAAGTTATTTTGTTTTCCACCTTTTATTTTATGTAATTTCTTTTTTTATGTTATAAACGAAGCGATTTTATTTCAATAAGGAGCGATAATTATGTTATGTTTATTTTTAGTTCAAATATCAGAGACTGAATGATTTATATATATAATATTTAAAAATAAAGGCTGATTGATTAAGACTGACTATTTTTTTCACGAAAACATGACCTTATATATTTTTTTTTAATTTGCGGACCCCCCCCTTATCAAAGCTATATATACGTCCGTGCAGTGATGTGATGAAATTCCTTTAGATCTAGGAAGATATATATTACAAAAAAACGGAAAAGTCCAACATTGGTTATTTTCATTCATCTGAGGGAATATTTTTCTCCATTTTTAATCAGACCACCACTGCAATTATTATACTTCTTAATATAATGGTAACATAATGCACAGCAATGTTTATAGTAGTCAATTCTTAAACTAATGGTATTAATCAAAATTTCTAAAGAAAAACTAATATGCATAATAATGTTATTAATTATTCTCCTACCTACCTCGCTAAATTACTGTTTATTTACAATCTTTATGAAATATAACTTAATCATTGAACTATGCAAAATAAACAGTGTTGTGTTGAAAGGGATTTTTCAAAAATGTATACCTACCTATATAGTTTGAAAATTTAATCAACAGAGTTAGACCAAAATTTCTTTTTTTATAGTTAGCATGGTGAGCAATAACAATGAGCTTGTAAAACAATATAACAGAAGACTGCTAGAGAAATGTGAATGCACATATAGTTTTAAAACCCTTCACTAGAACAGATTTCAATAATTTATCCAGTACCTTACTTATGGTATTCCAAACCTTTAAATTTTGTATTCCCTGGCTTGCTGTTCCCATGTATATTATTCTAAACCCTTACATTTTACTTTCCTTACCTGTCATTTACTTGCATTAAGTGCACTGTTCTAAGTGCATTCCATTCTATCCACCGTTTCACCCAAATCGCCTGCTATTAGGCCGAGTACTGACTGAACTGATATTTTTTCAAATTGTTTCAGTCGAACACTCGGCAGTTGAAATTCAAGCAATAGATTTGAATACGGTGCAACATTTTTTAAACACTTCTTTAAATTATATAACTAATTCAATTTCGATTTTACATTATTTTACAAATAAAATTTGTAAAATACTCGTATCACATCCTTGCTTCCACCTATATTTTACATAGCAATTTAATATTATCATTTCCTATGAGTTAAAATTGAAACAATTAGGTAATCTACTTTGCATATCGGTCTGAAGTTTATAACGGAGAGCGAAGTATGCTACAAATCTGTACAGCATGATAAATGCTACGATACCCAGCATTTCGTATCCGTAGCTGGTATTCTCCATACCAACCTCCTTCATCAGGAGCTTTGTGTTGGAGTAATGGCAGTATAATTGTTCACATTGCATCTTGGGTCGGTTATCAAATACCGTACTTGAGAACGCTGCCAACGAATAGCGTACATAAGATATACGCATGAAGAACTTCATTGCCGCTTCTATTTTGGGACCAAATCCAAGGCCATATATTGAAATTGCAAAACACGGTATTATGATTGTAGGCGCAATGATAGACCCATTCTGTAACAGAAAATGCAAAAGGTTTAATTTTATTAGATCACTAATTGTGAAAAACTGTGCATATTCATTTGACAGGTTTTCTGTTTTTTTTTGTCTAAATATGTAAGCACAAAGTATAATTTAATGTTATAGAGATTTTGAATGTTTCTGTTTTTAATGCGGAGAATTCGTCGTGGAATTACGTTATTATGATATTATGTTAAAACCATTTAAAATTTTTATCCACTTTTTTATTTATTGACCGTTACCGGTTTCAGCCTGTCGCGGCCATCTTCAGTTTTGTTAGACTTTTGAATGTGTTTTGAACTGATCTGTTCCATCGGTCAAATAATAATATTTTGCATTATTCTCACAGTACCTATTCATTTATGAATATTGTTATTTACCTTTGCATTATAAATAGATGAGATGGCATAACCAAATCCTTCGGCACACATTCCTGTGACCATCGCTGTTATGCTGAAGAACAGAAACCTATCCCACTCCAGAAGTTGCCCGGACATCAAGTAGGTAATTGTCACAGTCACCATTCCCAGCATTACCTAAAATTACCATAATATTTTAACAAATACTATGTTAATCAGTTTGAGTAACCACTAAAAAATCTAAATATTTTCCTCACCAGAAATGGAATTCCAGATACAATTAGCGCAGCAAAATAAGCGTTGAATCCGTACCATCTGTTAAAGTATTCCCTCTTTATGTGTTTTAATTCAGTCGGATCTAGTTAACAAAATAGCATGAATTGAATTGTTGGGACAATTATTTGTTGCTCTGCGCCAAAAACTAAATACCTATATTATAATTTATTGATCATATTATATTCTCTCAATTGTATTGATGAGATTGTAAGAAAGGTCCCAATGTGCACATGGATTTATTTGGATGACAAAGTTGGTAATATTCTGATTCTGTACATTAATGGTAAATGTCAGTAAAATTAAGTTATTAAATAAACAACTTACAAATGAGAATTGGTACCATGACATAGGTGTATGTAAAAAATATAACAATTGTGAAGCAGAACTTGAAGTTTGTGATTGGTTTACCAGCATCATTTCCAATATCATAGAATGTCCCCCCTAAGAACAATGCGGTGATCACGTGGTGTAGCAGTTGGATCCACAAAGCCAGCTAAAACATAAACATCTCATTTTTTTGTGTAAAAATAACAATTTAAGAATACAATAAAATTTCGTGGTACATAATCAAATTTTCTTTTCATAATTAAAATAAAATAGTTGTTGTAATGTACCTTATTTCTGCACTTTTGTAGGAACATTCTTTTAAGAATAATACCAAATTGTGTTGTAAATGACGTGGGAAAATCTATTCCTATTTTAACAGCCTCCACCATGTCTTCATCATTAGTCGGTAAGATTTTTTGATAAATTTTGATAGGCCCATTACTTTTTTCGTATACCACTCCTTCCCTTTTGGCTCCATTATCTGTTAGTATTGTCATTTTTTCTATAATTGCATTGTTTGAATGCACAGTTTCTATTATGAGGTCGGCGGGATTGTTTAAAGTTGAACAGTTGACACCAGATTTTGTCATAAAAGGAACTAAGAATTCTGGGGGTCCATGGAATACACATTGTCCTCTGGCTACGATGTACACATTATCAAACAGGGAAAGCAAGGACGCTGCTGGTTGATGAATTGTGCATATTATTGTTCTACCATTGTTTACCAAAAGTTTTAAAAATGATAGGCATTGCTTTATTGATACGAAATCTAGGCCACTGAAAAGAAGAAAAAAAAATAAACGAATTCAGTATTCATCAAAACTGATGTTACATATATACAAAATAATTGAAATGAGAGGGCAGTTCGCCTGCTGGGCTTCTTTTTAAACAGCTAGTGGAACATTTAATATCGGTGTGTTTTTATATTCATTTAATTATATATGAGAGAATAATCCAGTTATGAAAACTCTGTTACATATTATACAAATAGGCACATAATATCGCTAAAACCTACTCAATCAAGGATACATAATATATGTATCTATATAAAATTATAAACACTCACTCAAAGGACAAATAAATCAAAGAGTAGCAAGATACACAAGAGAATGGAAGGATTACAACTAATACAGGAAAACAAGGAATAATTAGCATTCAAGACAAGGAATAGTTATGTATTGGAGGGCCTGCATCTAACGCAGAAACTTCACTGGTTTATGGAACCCAGTAAACATGTAATTTTTTTTATAATACATAATAATAATGTTTAGATCATTTCTATAGCGCCGTTTTCGTGAGAAAATCACTTCAAGGGTGATGTGCATATTGAACAGCCAAAAAAGTTAAATAAAAAGTACCTAAAGACCCGTTCGCACTGGGCAAGTAGTAGTTTCGAGTAGCGATATATTAGCTTAGTCAGCTCTTTAGTAGAGTCGATCCATTTTATTCTATTTTTTCGGGCAAGTAGCGCCCTCCACCATGCATCCCTGCGCAGTGACATGCGTGAACCCTACGTTTTAGTAAGTTCATTAGTAGACGCAGATATGTCGTACCGTTGGAGCGAAGATGCTACCCTGAAGTTCTTTATTTTTGCTACTGTTAATCTCTTATCGGGTCCATAGTTTATTTATTTTCATCTCACTAATTTATTCTTCCACCTCTTCTAAAATATGAATTAAAATCAGCTTAATTAGCGTATTTACTTTGTTGCGTAGCAGCCCGTCATCTTGCAATGGGCAGCTCCATAAATATATAAAACCACCCATGGTAGCTCACTAATGTACTCTACTTGAACGTAATGCGAATGCTTTTTGGCCAGTCAAGTTACTCACTACTCGACTAAACTACTTGCCAAGCCATAAGTCTCGCTAGGACTTCACAGATCATCATAGAACTATTATGATAATAGTGACTGTTATCATAGCATATTTTTTAATTGGAAAACTTAACTTGCATTGAAATCATTTGAACGGTCTCTTGTATTTGAAAAAATCTTCATAATTCTCGACATCCATGATTTCATCACATGAAATTAATCAAAATTTCTTAAAAAATTTTCTTACCTAAAATTTTGTTTAATTTGTTTTGTATTTGGAGAAGGAGGCAAAACGATTTTTTAAATTGTAATTCACATTGCATTTTGCTGAAAGTAAAAATGATCTTATGCACTGTGTTCAAACGAAAAAATCTATTCAGTCTGCGGTTCCTTAGTTCCTTTCACGTAATTCGTGGTTCGGTTTGTGGAAGTAGGTACCTACGTATCAGATAGTGTGTTATCATTTTGAAATTCAAATTTAGTTCTACCCATCACTTAACTTAGAAAAGAAGAAGAACACCACTAAAGTATTTTTGTAAACCTATGAAATTGCTGTATTTTTATATTTGTATGACTTGTGTACATTTTTTTTCAAATCTTATTTTTATTATTTCTTTATGTGTTTAAAAATCATCTGTCATGAATTAATTGTGCTACCAAATATGTAAAAGCTCTTTGGACGTTGAATAAATAAATAATAATAATAAAGAAGAACTGTGAAAATTAAAGTTCAATTGTTTTTCGGCAGTTGACAAAAAGGGATTGTCGAACTCTTGTTTTTTTTTTTTGTGATGAAAAAAATGGTTTTAAAAATCGTTCATTGTTTTATTATGATCACCTCGCGGTATCGTAAATTGTGGATGTCACTTTTGTCACTAAAGATGAAAGAAGTGTGTTGACTTGTGCGAATTGTCGTAATTTAAGTCACTAAAGATGAAAGAAGTGTGTTGACTTGTGCGAATTGTCTTAATTGGAGTCACTAAAGATGAACGAAGTGTGTTGACTTGTGCGAATTGGGTAAATGTTCCGCTATTGAGTCCACGCTCAAAACACACTTTAAAAAATAAAAATAAATTGCACTAGGTAGATAATAGTTAGTAATAAGTAATTCAGTAAGCGGAATTGAAAAATATTGCGTTTTAATGGTTATTTTGTTATCTTTAAATTTGCTAAATGTCATTTTTCAAGGACAGCCATGTTATTAATTACGACGATGAAATATGCACTTTTTAAAGGAAAAATCACTTTCTGTCAGTTAAACAATAATAAGAAGTATGAATTGCAATCTTCGGAAATGAAAAATGTAAGTGTTTTTGATGTAACTTGTATGGCATGCGAGGGTCATTATGCCATAATTAACTTACGTGGTAGGCTCATCGAGGAATATAATAGGTGGATTATTAATAAGTTCTAATGCTACTGAAAGTCTTTTTCGTTGACCTCCAGATAGCATTTCTGCGCGGGTATGTTTGCAGCTTGATAACCCCAATGTGGAGATAATTTCTTCAACCTAAAAACAGAAAAAAAAAGAAGTTTTTAACAGTTATTACTAGACTTGTTTATATATTGGGTGTTAAGAGACATACTTGAAATACTTTAACCATTAATTCCTGATATTATTTGGAGAAAAAAATGTAAATGAAATTTAGGTCTCTGGTGATTTTTTCGATGCCTTTTTGAATTTTTTTTTTCAAAAGCAAACAATTTTTTTTCTTCCGCATGTCGTCACTGGTCACTCAGCCGAGTAATCGTTCACCCTCTTAACCCGCCCAACGTACAACACTTACTATTTTTTTTATGTTTTTGTAGAAAAAAAAACACTTCAAAAATGCCACCAGAGACCAAAATTTTTTTTTTTCTTAAATAATGTCAAGAATCAGTGATAGTAATAACACCCTGTATATTAATACAATAATTAGAATGTATGTCTGTCTCTCTGCCCGCCATAAATAGGAAGTTTTTTTTACAATAGCTCCATACAACTACGCCATCTTTGGGGATGCTGTGTGAAGGGTCTTTTTATGGAAACTAAGGAGTGTAAGTTCTGGGAAGAAAAAACGTATGAGGAGTGGGTAGGAATCTTTGGGTCAGTGTGTCCAAGAGTGACGGTTGTATGAATCCATTCCTCCCACTGCGGTTCAAGGCGATTGGTCTAGTCTAGAGAGTCCGGCTGGAGAAATAAAACGGTCTCCCTCAACCAGTCTCACCCGATCCGGCCCGCCACGCAGTAGGTGGGCAAACGCATCCACCGCCAAGACCTGGATAAACCTCTTCCCATAATCCAGGGCACTCCAAGTCACCAAACGTAGCGCACCACTTGGGGTGACTTATGGCAGGGGTGTTGGTTATCCAAAAAATGATTCCCGGGGCGGCGGTACCCATACCCACCTCCCAAATTGTAATGGTTTTGGGATGTATTGAGTCATAGATTAACAGACTTACTTTTTTTTACATTGACTCCACACAGGAGGCCCTAAGGAAAATAATTTCCCTCAGGGATGTATGTCATCTGAGATGCTGTGGGGAGGGTCTTTGTAAGGAGAGGAAGGAATGAACATTGGTCTTGAAGAGACCCATGTTGTAGGAAGGAGGAGACACAGAGGCCGGCAAATTGTTCCACAGCTGAGCTGTTGAACACAAGAACGATTCGAAGAAGTGTCCCGTTCTCATGTGACAAATGTCAACCGTGTACATATGTTGGGCACGCGTTTGGCGTGTGTCCCGACTATGCACCGGTGCCAAAGGGATCAATGATGCTAGTTCCTCGGAGCATCTTCCATTGAAATACTGGTAGAAAAAGGATTGCATTCCCACCCGACGCCATCAATGACGCTGGTTCCTCGTGATGGTCGCCATAATAGATTTTGAGTCACATCCCAGGTAAGTAAAAAAAGTAAATTTTACAGGAAACGAAAACAATTTTAAGCTGTTATTGACCAAAGTTATCAGTAGGTGCTAATTCTACCCTAAATCAGCATTTTCTGTCACTGAATTTATTAAATAATGCTTCATTAAATCTTCATTTGGAGATAATAGACTTTTCTGCAATATATATTTTTTCAATTATTTATACATAGAAGGTTGTCAATTTTAGAAGGTCAAGTTGATAAAAAGTCGGTGAACAAAGAAAAACAAGGGAAAAATATGTTATTTTTTTAGAGATGCCACGAATAGTAATTTTACCGAATACCGAATATTCGGCTAAGCTCTCGGCCGAATACCCGGCGACACTTAGTACATTTCGCGGGTGATAGGTTCCGACCAGCATTATTGAAGTGCGTGTGGTAACTACGTATTTGTTTCATTTGGGAGTAGGAAGTGTCACAACACGCATTATATGTTGATTGTTACATCAAATTGTGTTACTTATAGTGTATATCACGTCTGCTTGTTCGCGAAAAGCTTTACAAAATGGCACCATTTAATACAAAGATTTAGTGACAGATACAGACGTAACGCATCGTTTTGGCCAGGGCCGGACTTCCGCCTAGGACCAAGAGGCCCGGGCCAGGGACCGATTTAGTGACAGAAACAGACGTAACGCATCGTTTCGGCCAGGGCCGCACTTCCACCTAGGCCCAAGAGGTCCGGGCCAGGGACTGATTTAGTGACAGATACAGACGTAACGCATCGTTTCAGCCAAGTCCGGACTTCCGCCTAAGCCCGTGAGGCCCGTGCCAGGGACCGATTTAGTGACACATACAGACGTAACGCATCGTTTCGGCCAGGTCCAGACTTCCGCCTAGGCCCGAGAGGCCCGGGCTAGGGACTGATTTAGTGACAGATATAGACGTAAAGCATCATCTCAGTCATGGCCGGACTTCTACCTAGGCCCGGGGAGACCGCATGATTTCGGTCTGGGTCGGACTTCCGCCTTGGCCCGAGAGGCCCGGGCCAGGGAACGATCTGTTTTTTTTTATTTTTTAACATTATCTCAGTACAGGAGGCCACGGTGGGAAGTAAGTTCCTTGGTAGTAATTATTTTTCATGTTCTCTGTAAAACAGTTATAAACCAATAAATCATGGAGAAGATTGCAAATTAAAAAGGCAATGGGGACATTTTTATTATTTTGTGACATGCGACTACAGACAGTTGCTGAATCGTCCGTAGATGACATTTAAAATTTGAGTCGCTATGTTTATTGGATAGAAGTCCTCGCTTTCGGAGCATAAAAAAGTGCAATGGATCTCCCACGAGTATGCTTGTTAGGGATATATAATTTAAAATCTTTCAACATAGGCGGATTGAGTATGGTACCAGAAATTAACTTTAAAAAATTGTTTACAAAAAATATTATTCGTTTACTATTTCTAGGATATGGTTTTGTTTAGATAGGGCCCAAATAAGCTATATTCCAGGATGCTGCGAACAAGTACTTTATATGACAATAGAACAGTTAAATCATAAATATCTCGGAGCTAAATTTTTTAATTCATTACCAGAAAAAAATAGAAACATGAATACATATAAAAGAATTAATATAAAAGAATTTAAAACTCACCTTAAAAATTATACTGAAAACTTAAACTGAATCATGTAAAAAAAAAAAACAATACAATAACACCCCCCAAAAACACAAGCCCTGCTTACTTATGGGGGTACATCATAGACATATGAATTGTATATGGGGTACATGAAATATATCTATTATGTAATTAATTACTGTGTAAAATCTATTTGAAATTAATGTATCTATTTGTTACTAATAAAAAATAAATAAAAAAATGTTTGACCGGTCAGTGGCTGAGTTGGCATCGTTTGGGTTCCACCCATAGACATATGAATATTAATAGACCAGAACAGAAAGGTGAGGGGTAGAAACTAGAAAGTAGAAACCAACTACAGCGGGACGAAGGGCAGGAAGACGGCTTTGGTGATATGTGATTCGTCAAAACTCAATCTGACAGATATAGGCATCTCGCATTATAATATCACACTTTCGTTCTTAAAAGTAAACTCTGCTTTTGAATGAATTTACCTTTTTACATAGGAGTTATATATTATCATATGAGTTATATATTATAAGGTCGAGTTCAATATTTTGTTGCTGTATTAAGTGAAGACACTTTTATAAATATTATTGTAGAAAGCTTTGTGGTTTGACATTATTTTTGTAACACCACTTTGTGGTTTGACATATTATAATAAAATAAAATACTTTTTTCAGTATTAATTTGTACCCTGATGATGCTTGAGTAAAGCGAAACCGGTCGGTTCAAAAAATTAATAAAACTCGTGGTTTTAAACAAAAAAGTATTTTATTTTATTACTTTTATAAATGTTTCATAATTTACTTACCCCAGTAAACAGGGACGGGCACACGCCATGTATCTCGAGTGACAGTGTATGTTACAAAAATGATCATAAATATTATGTGATCTGAATTGGCTTAAAATAGTGTAAAATAATGCTTGCCTATGGAATGTAATACGACAATTTTGTTTATTCTTTTTGACTTCTATTTTTACACGTTTTCAAAACACAAGCCACTATGTTTACCGTTTTATTTCGTAAAATGCACCGATGAGTGCTCGACGCTGGCTTGCAGAAGAATGATGACGTCACATTTTTTAGATTAACGCGAAGCCATACACGATCCCAGCCGGTTCCAATGGAATGGTTCCAATGGGAGGGGAAAATAATACGCTTTTATCGCTTAGGGCAGGTCTACTAATATTCATATGTCTATGGTTCCACCCAAGCGTCGCGTGTTCGATTCCTCGGCTGGCTAAGTCCTCCATCATGACACAACCAACATTTTTCGCTTACCGTGGTGGTAGTAGGAGATTTTCAAATATTGTCAGGTTAATTTGTGTTTGTTTGTCTTTCCTTTAAAAATAAATGTTCTCCGTATTGGAATTCGATTAGTAAATGATCTTGCATTATGAAGAACTAAAACAAATAAATTTTTGGAGCGGGAAACAATTTCTGGTACGTGGGATTTGAAAGAGAGATTTGCTTCGAAAATCACGCCTATATTTTTAAATGTGGTAGGGGAATAGGAATGTAACTTTGGATCTTGTAAATGCGACGACACCATAGACATATGAATATTGATAGACAGGCCCGGACTGGGACCATCTGGGGCCCTCCGCTAAAACCTGGGCCTCCCCCGGATAATTTTTGAAAATTAGGTGCTTGAAAACAATGAAAACGCGTTTCTACGCTATATTGGCACCTATAAAGAAGAAGAAATTATAGGTTTTTATACGAATATTAAGATTTTCGACTTTTGTTGACTTTATTATTTATTGAAATAAGAAATTCATGATATTTTTAGGATACCACAACACTACTAAACACATGCTGTAGAACTGCCAATAATTATAACGGAGTTCAAAATAAAGGGCAGGATTTTATTCACACCAAAGCATTAATGAATTATGTATTATTTGTGTAGTAAAAATAATGAAAAATGGATTTTAGGGATTAGAAAAATAATACTAACATTTAAAAAAAATCCTGTGTGTTTTAACAGTTTACAATGTTGTATACTAGAATAGAAGGGGCTTAACTTAACTGAAATAATTCGACATTTTGCTCCCCTAGCCCTAAAGTGACAGTTTTTTTGTAAGCAATTCACTTGTTAAAGCTACTTCATCTATTATTTTATTTTGTCCAAATTATAAAATAAATCCCTCTCAACGTTAATAAAAAGCATACGCGACATAAGGTCTTGGCCTAAGGACGACCGAAGTCGATTTTTGACGATTTTAAGTTTAGAAAAAACTAGTTCACATGTGACTTGGGTACAAGCAGGGCCGGATTAACCATGTCGGGGCCCCTAGGCAATGCACGTCTCGGGGCCCCTTTACCAATGGTGGACTAACGGGGGGGGGGGGGGGGGGTGGAGGGGCGGCCTGCCCCGGGCCTCTGTTCCTCGGCCCTCAAACGCTTCCATGTCCCCTTTATCAAATCCTTAAAACAAGGCTTTAATAAAACAATTATTATAAGCAATAATTATTAGCCTGAAACACTCATCAACATTGAAAAAATCTTCCGAGAAAAGATAAATGCCGCCGACGGGACTTGAACCCGCGTCCTTTTGATATCCGGTCAACTACTCTACCAACTGAGCTACGTCGATTTGTTTGAGTGTTTCAGGCTAATAATTATTGCTTATAATAATTGTTACCCTTTGTGCTATGCATAAAAATCTTGTCTTAAACATTAGTTTACCAATTAAAAATAATAATCAAGGCTTTAATGCCATTAATCAGCAGCCGAGAATTTAAATTTCGTCGAACGATGATCTTACGATCGTACTCTTGCAACTGTACAGGGTGATTCCGATGAGAAAGATTAATTATTCTCCATAACAGCATTTTAACATAATAGCTCAATATAACGATATTATTTCATTCACAATTTGCTTTGATACGTACCTAAATTCAAAAATGCTCAAACTCGTGATTATAAAACTATTCAAACTATGTACATTTTCTAATTATTTTTTGATCATATGTATTTATAATTTTTCAATAATGTCTAAGCAAAATAAAAATGTTTTTTTTTTTTTAAATATGCGCGGATCCTTTTTTAATCATTTTATTTAAACTAAAATTGAAATTCTGAAACATTTCTTTCCCAGATAATTTATTGATTTATTTTACTCCATGATTATATAATTTGAAATGTGTGTTGTATAATACAAAATTTGGTTTGAAAATTTAACAAATCTGCAAACGCCCTACGGTAAAACCTTAATGTACTAAAAATAAACATATTTTCTCAAAATTTAAAACAAAGCTTTATAGATAAAAGAACAGTCTTTCGAAATCAATTTATAATTTTGTGGTAAAAAAGAGTCAATACGTCTAAAATTTGATTTAAAAACGACATATTTCCGGTTTTGTCTGTTAATTACCACTTAAGGCGGACTCTGTAAAAATTTTTTTTTGTAATTTTATTTTTTTATTTCATTTTCTGAAAGATGATTGTTAAAAATGCTCTCACCAAATGTTTTAAAGATATTCGAAAAATTGACAGAGATACAGTATTTTATGTGAAACAATAACTTAATAAGCACCACTTTTATTATACGTACTATATGCCGACCGGGTTTCGCTACAACCGTAGGTTCTTCAGGCCAGTTTGTATGTTGAATTATCCTTCAGCAAAATTTTTAATGTGTTTTTCTCTACACTTTGTTAACACATTTTTTAACCTCTATACATTCGATTTGCAAGTCTTAAACTGTTTGAAAATCTAGTGTCTATTTCAGCATATAGGTGAATTTTGTTTAAAAATAAGGAAAAATGGCGGACCAATGAATTTTAATTTCGATTTCTTATGGGAAATTTTCATTAGTCATAAAAAAAATAGAAGGGGGCCTTTTATAAAAGAAATCTCTAAGTGGTGCCATACTGACTGGATTTACTAACAGTTTAAGACTTAGTGCATGCTAATCGGATGTATAGTTTTTCTAATATGTTGTCAACCGTGTTGAAAAAAGCAGTTTCGAGAAAAACGCGTTTAAAGTTTTGCTGAACGTTAATTCAACATACAAACTGTTTTAAATGGTTTCATATAAAATGCTGTAGGTATTTTCCGTCAATTTTATGAATTTCCTTAAAACATTTGGTGAGAGCATTATTAACAAATGCATCTTCAGAAAATTAATTTTAAAAAATGTCATTTTCTTACAGTGGCCTGGTGACTTAAAGCCTTGTTTAGGATTTGATCAAAGCAAGGCGTTTGGAGGCCCCCCAGAGTCAGAGGCCCGTATGAATTGAAGAAAAACCTTGTAAAATTACATCAACTTCTTAAACGGCGGGGGGGGGGGGGGGGGGGGGGGTCATTCAGCTTTTCCGCCCCGGGCCTCTGACGGGCTTAATCCGCCACTGCACTTTACCCTTTTCTAGCTTCCAAACTTTTTTTTCTACCACAACGTAATTTTATTCATAATTAATCTGTTTTTTTACTACATTTCAAAGGTATGCCTTCACCCCCATTCAATAAAAAAATTAAACGAATACAATAGTACAATGAGCGGTCTTATCACTAAAGTGATCTCTTCCAGACAACCTATGTATGAAGAGAAACAAAGAATTTTAGCAAGCAGTTAGGTAGTGCACACTAAAGCTTGTACAACATTTATATTTTAAACATTAGAAATAAAGGCAAAAAAAAACAAAACAATTGCCAATATAAACCACACACGGCACCTATAATCATATCCCCATTGATACGAAGGAAAGTAAAGTAAAATACAACTATGTTTGAATATTTGTTTTAATGATTGACTTTTTATTCATTATTTGTGCGTGATGTGAACAGTTAGTGGGTTATAACCTAATTATTATAATTTGTTGTTTTCTTTAATGCATGTAATGTTATTAATAATTTACCTGTTCTTAATAAAAAAATAAAATATTTAAAACATCTTGAAAGCTGACTTTTTCCAAAATGGGTGCCGGAGTTGCTCACTTATTGTGAGTCGAACCATTGAGGCAAGTTAATTTTTCTTGGGGCGCGGGGCCCCTAGCCGATGCGGGGCCCCTAGGCAGTTGCCTACTCTGCCTTAGGGATAATCCGGTACTGGGTACAAGGTATGGTAAGAACAAATTTATATACATTATACAGGTTGGTAAACAGTCCAGATTGAGTAAGTTCAAACAGAACAGAAAAAGCACATGTCAAACACTGGAAACATTGTCTATTTTCAGAGCAGTAAATGTCAGCATTTGTTTCCGCTGCCGTTGGGTCCAAATCGTCTTCTTCGTCACTGCATCTGTCTCCGTAGTTCTCAGTGGACTCTGCCACTATGAAGTTGCTGTATTGTTGTGTAAACTGTCGCAGCTCTATCAACAGCCGACTTCTTTAAATATTACACAGTTTAGAATGTAAACAAACATTACCAAGAACACAAAATAACTACTAACAAGACAAAAACTTTTTTTTTGTACGTTTTGTGGGGCCCCTTCGGGGCCCCCTCGCGCCGGAACCCTCCGCAATCGCGGACCTGAGGACCTGGCCAGTCCGGGCCTGTTGATAGACCAGAACATAAAGGTGAGGGGTAGAGGGACGACACTGTATTTCTGAATGCTGAAGGGTAAGCTGTTCAGTTCCGACCATTTGACAAGAGAATCAAGATCGTTCTGCAGAAGAATGGAATCGATATAACGTTTAATAGCTCTCAAAAGTTTGATATCTTGATATCGATATCTTACTTACGGTCTTGCTTATATCGATAATATCGATAACTTTGCTTATATGAATAAAAGAAAGGGGAGGGGTCCTAGGGGAGGCGTCTACTAATATCAACAGGAATTCCAAAAACTGAACAAATCGGACTGAGAATGACAAACAACAAAATGAGAAAAACAAATCTATGAGAACCAAAGTGAGGACGAATATCTACAGCTCAAACTGCTGACTATCTATGAGAACCAAAGTGAGGACGAATATCTACAGCACTGGCAGAGGTTGAATTTGCAATTATGTGTAACATATTAGAATAACGTAATATTGCGTATGCAGTTTGAAAAACTTAATTTATGTATGTATGTATGTAAAAATCCCTAATATCGGACTATTGGACCCATTAAGCTGATTATTAAGGATTTGCCCTCTGTAGATATTAGTCCCACCTACGCTCCATAGATATTAGTCACCACTGGGACCGTCATAGATATTAGTCCGACCTCAGCTCTGTAGATATTAGTCCTCACTCTGAAGTTTATAGATATTTGTCTAAAATATGAGCTGTAGATATTCGTCCGACATACAGGCTGTAGATATTAGTACCTGGAGTCGTCCTAGGTTCGATCCCAGAGGAATCCTGTTGGTTTTGTATTTGTGAGAAAGATGCTGTCCGTAACTGACATACTGACGACGATTGTGTAAGTAGCCGATGTCACTCAAGTTTTTTAATAAAATATCATGGTCCATGGTCTATTTTGTCAAATGCTTTCTCGAAGTCTGTATAGATCAAATCGACAAGTACAAAAATTTCAAACGATTTATTAATTAGGTAGTGAGTTTCATAAGGTTTGTTGACGATGACAGAGTGGGGAAATCCGTGCTGATTCTCGATTAGTGTATGTTATGTTTGATTATAATATATTTGTGAATAAATTATGGTTTCTCAAAGTGAATAATTTTGCGGGACATTATTATTTTCATAATTTTCGTTAAGAAACTATTTTCATAATTTTTGATAAGACAGCTACAGGTCTGTAATTATCAATTGCCGACTTTTTGTGTATAAACGTGACTTTCGTCAGTTTCAACATTTTAGGAAAGATATTACTTATTAGTCTTATTACGAAGTGAAAATGTAAAAAAATGTGCTTTAGAAGTTGAACTAAATAATTTGAGTATGATGGGTGGTGTACAATCTGCTTCGACAGAGTATTTAGGTTTTAGCTTGTGAAAAGTCGCAAGAATATCGTCACCTTTTCGTGTATTTGTACAGGTAAAATATTGAGTAGGTAATGTAATGAAGAATCTATAGAGGAAATGTCAAGTTTGGAAATATTGTCGCTTAATAATAGTCGTTCAACAATTAACTGCTTGATTAATTTCCGTGATTTTTGAAAATTTATTAAGGCATCTTCGGATTTAGTTTTTTTTCCAAAGATACTGCATTTTATTTTTCTCTCTTATGATTTGAATGATCTCTCCATTAAACCATTTTGGATATTGTTTATCATCTTTAAGCATAAGTAGGTATACATATTATGCCATCTTTGGGGATGCCGCGAAAATGGTACACATTGAGGACATTAATATTTCATATTTTTATGCAAGCGAAAAATGTTACTTGTGCAACGATGAAAGACTTAGGAAGCAGTGGTTTGAACTTGCGATGTCTGGGTTGGAATTCGACGCATTTGTCCACACTTTTAGGCGGTTAAGTTGACATGTTTGAAAGGTTTCGTTTTAAACGATACAAAAATATTTCTGTTTAATCAAATACTAAAATAATTTTCGTCTAAATATTGTTGGGACATTGAATATTTTCAAAAGCCCCCCCCCCCCCCCAAACTAGTATCATATCTCTGTTCATAACACCGAGCAAAGCCGGGTACAAGGCAGCTTGTATGTGAATATTTCTAGTTTAGCTATTTCTTCGTTCCTTCCCTGTAAGCTCTATAAAAAATGAAGTTTCCCCCCCCTAGCTTGGAAGCTGGCGACGCGACCCTGCCCATGATTTAGTACCTACCAGACCTTGCAATTATTAGATTTCATACTTAGACAACACTCACCGCTTGTGTGCATGAGCCTGGAGCCTGGAGCCATCACCAAACAAGAGTAATGGTACTTGACATTCCCAATGGGAGTAATTAAAGGTTAACTTAATTAGGTATGTAACTGACATACCACAACAGATTTAGTTTTATTTCCTAGAGATTCTGGTAGCTTGAGATTTGCCACCATGTCCATTGCTTCCTGCACAGATAGGTGTGGCTGAATCAGATCATCTTGCATGATATAGCTGGATAGTTTCTTGAATATTCTCATGTCCCGTTTATATCCATTTACAGTAATACTTCCTTCGAAATTTGTGCATCTGAAAGCAGCACAAACAAAAAAACTATTATTTTTATATCACTTCTTAAATAGGTAGACCTATTTTGTTTCTGTGGGTGAAAAACACTAGGTGTAGGTACCTACTGACACAAATTGTAATCAAATAATATGCCAATATCACAATAAATTTGTTATTCAGTGCAAATTTAGAACATTTTACCTAGTAAAGTATGGCACGTCAAAGAACACCGACATAATATTTTAATACCTACATGTTTTATGTAATAAAATATAATATATTTATTTATTTATTTATTGAAAAAAATAAGAAATACATGAAAACATAAGCTGCACATCTCACTAGGGGATTCCTGTAACGAGATATGCAGTTTTACAATAAAGTAATTAAAAAAAAAAAAGAAACATACATATACCTAAACTTAAAAGAAATATAATAATAAACCTACAAAAGAAGCACTGAGTACAGTTATTTAAACATTACTAATTAATAATTATTACAGCTGGGCAGTATGCTCATTGTTGACAAAAATAACATTATACTGTAAACTAAATATTAAATATGTAAATACAAGGTACCTGTTGTGGCTTACCAGATGCAATAAGAGGGTGATCATACCACAGTAGCATTAAATTATTAACAAAAAATAAAGAATAATAAACAATTATGTAATAAATTTATAAAGTTTATGAAATAAATATAATATATTAATTATTATTTTTAATTGATAAACTAACAATAATATATTAAGTAAATATGTAGATATAAATAAATTAAACAAATAATATAATATAATATTATTATGAGTAAACAATAATAAACAATTTAATAATAATAAGTAAATAAACATAAGTAAATAAAGTACATAATAATTATGAGTAAATACTAATAAACAATTATAATATTGTATAGTAAGTAAATTATGGTACGAAAGAAGTAGATACTTATAGTAAGTAAATACTTATAACAATAAGCAAATTAAAAAGTACATAACAATAAATAAGTTAAGTACATACAGAGTAATTAAATATGGATTGTATCAAATATAGCTTAATTCCATAGTGATTTATGATATAAGCGACAACATGGGTAATCCAAAACCATCACTCTCAGTTAGTATACATATTTTGACCATTTTCTTGAATAAATGTGATGTACCAATAGTTTTTATTTTTTCATTGAGCATATTATAAAGCAACGGAGCTTTATATGAAAAACTTCTTTGTCCAAAGGATGTTTTGGTATATACTGGCTGATACATTAAAGAAGAGCCCAATCTAGTGTTGCGTACTTGTTGAGATCTTTTAGCAGTGATAATGTTGTTGAAAAATTTACAGAGAGCATGTATTATGTACAATTGCCTTATTGTCATAATTTTGCTTTCGCTATATAATAACTGTGATGAATACATAAAACTTTTCTTGAACATTATTTTTAAAATTAATTTTTGTGCAATATTTAAAGGCTCTAGAGTAGTCTTGTGACAAGAACCCCAACAAATAACGTTATATGAAAGTATTGATTGAACAAGAGCATAATAAACAGTTTTTAGTGTAACTTTGTCCAATATATTTCTTAGAGTCTTGAAGATATAGGCTAGCTTTCTTATTTTGTTTGTTAATATAGCAATATGATTGTTCCATTTTAAATGTTTATCAATAACTAAACCAAGATATTTGATATTGTCTACTCTTTCCAAAGATTGACAATTACACTTCTGCATGCAACAATGTATTTTTAAAGAGCGGTCCAAAGATGGTTGATTTACAGAAGAAATACTAAAGGTAATATATTTAGTTTTGTTCATGTTTAAGGTTAACAAGTTTTGATCAAGCCAATTTTTGACTGCCCTTAATCCTGTCTCGCACTTAGCATACGTTTCATCCCAAGTATCACCAGAAAATACTAAAACAGTGTCATCTGCAAATACAATTGAAGAACCAGAAAATTGCAGTTTACAAAGGTCATTAATATATAACAAAAATAAAATTGGACCCAGAACACTGCCCTGGGGAACACCATATACAATTGATTTGTTTGAACTAATATGATCATTAATCATGACTCTTTGTGTTCTATTTTCAAGATAAGTTCTGAACCAATCTAAAGCTTTATTAACAATACCCATTGAACTGAGTTTTTTCAATAGTAAACCGTGGGATACGGTATCAAATGCCTTAGACAAGTCCAAGAAGACAGCCATTGCTTTATTGCCAGTATCGAGAGCTTCTATGACTGTGGTGATCATTTTTAATGCAGCATCACTAGTTCCCATGTTCTCTCGGAAGCCAAACTGATTATCTGAGAGAATTTCATATCTTTTTACATAAGACATCAACCTAATTTTAGCTAACTTCTCTATAATTTTTGATAAGGTGTTTAGCAGGGATATAGGTCGATAGTTATTGACATCTATGTTATCTCCTCCTTTAAATAAAGGAATAATTTTGGCATTTTTGCAGTGATTGGGGAACAAGCCATTCTCAAAGCTAACATTTACAATGTGTGTAATAGGTATAACTAGCTCAGAAGCATTTTGTTTGTAGACCATTGCACTTATACTGTCATTTCCACTCGAAAAACCTGATTTTAGCTCATTAATCACCTTTAGAACTTCATTACAATTTGTTGGATTGAATTCAAAACAGGCATTTTGAATAGATTGTGTTGGATTGCAATTATTGATTAAACATTCTTCACTGGTTTTATTTACACTGCACAACAGATTAGCAAAATTTTGACCTATATCACTAAAAAAACCATTAACATGGTTAGTGATGAGCGTTGGATTATCATTTATAGAAACAATGTTATTATTTATTTTCAATTTATTTATCGACACCGATTCCTTTTGCATATCCAATGCTTGTTTTATTATTTTCCATTCTTGCTTTATGTTTCCTTTAACTTCATGAAGCTTCTTTTTATAATATGACTGTTTGGTCGTTTTTACAATTTTAGAACACCAATTTCTATATCTTTTATAATATGCAAATAGTTCAATATTATTTGGTTCTTTGCGACAACTCTTATGTAATTTGTCACGTTTTATGAGGCAGTCCACAATTCCAGAAGTTATCCATGGTTTCAAGTAATTTTTATTACTATGGATTCTCTTTGTAGATGAGCAATTTTCAATGTGTAATTTTAGACATTTTATGAAATTATCAGCTGCTGTATTGACATCATTTTCAGATAAAACGGTATTCCATGTTTCTTCTTTCAGTCTTGAATTTAGCAGGTCATTATCCACAGTTAGTTTAAGCTTTACGTCAATTTTTTTTGATTTGGTTATTATAGATTTAGGATATCTCAATATTGTAGCGAAATGGTCTGTGATGCTGGTCCTGAATACAGCACTTTGAGGATTATCTTTTGACTTGACCATAATGTGATCAATACAAGTCTTAGTTTTTGAAGTAACTCTAGTTGGTGAAATAATTAATGGTTTTAAACCGTGGTAAATCAATAGTGAAAGGTATTGTTCACTTTTTGTGCAGCTCATTTTCAAAATATTTATGTTTATATCACCACATAAAATCACTTCGTGGTTAAGTGCTGATACAGAATAGAGTAAATTGTTCAGGTGGTCAAAAAAGTTATCAAGATGTGTTTGAGAAGGAGATCTATAAACCGCCAAAACACATGTATTATCTGATAGTTGTAATTTAAGACAATTAGCATGTGGAATAGCTATTTCTTCAACAGAAACAATAACATCATTCCGGGTGTAAACAACAACACCATCGTTTTGTAAATAGTTTTTTTTGGTGCTGTGTGAGGAATATCCAGTAATACTTGGGATATTGATTGTATCTTTCAACCAAGCTTCACTAAAAACAATAATACTGAATCTGTGTTGAATAGAGTCGAGAACAGCTACAGTCTCATCAAAATTTTTTTTTAGGCATCTTATGTTCATACAGTATATAGAGAGAGCAGAATGGTTCAAGAATTCGTTGCATATTGATGGGTCATCAATGTTGATATTGATTTCCTTGTCACTTAGTTCTTGATCCAAAAAAAAATCCATAATATCAGGCTAATAAGATACATAACAAATTAAAAGTTCTCAATTAGTAATCGGTCTCGTTTGAATTTTTTTGGTCAGAGAGCTTCAAAAGGTCATCCTCGTGCTTGATGTTGAATACTCCTGTTTCTTCATTCTTTTTAATCAGGATCTTACCATTTTTGAACCATACGTAAGAAAAATTATAACTTTTTGCTTTCAACTTCGCTTTCCACATGAGCTCTTTTAGGTATGGGGTCATTTTTTCGCCAATAAAAATTTTATTTTTGTTTTCGACATTATAAATTTTAGCCTTAGTTCTTAGAGCTAATAGAGCTTGACGCTTAGTCGAATCCTGTACTTCAATCGAAATTCTTTTTGGCGCGCCTGGTCTAGGATCGTAAGAGCGTAATGCACGTTGGATGTCAGTTGGGGAAAGGTTTAGTCCGAGGGTGCCCACCACTCGAATTGCCGCATCAGCTGGTTGTTCACCGGGTCGTTCGTCGGCACCAGTAATTTCAACAAAATCACGTATCGATTCCTGTTCACTTTCAGCCAGTCTCATTTCAATGGACTTGATTTTTTTATCTTTTAGAGAGTTTTCCTCCTTTAGCTGGTCTATTTCCTTTTTTAGGCCTAGTACATTTTTTATAGTTTTTAAAAGTTCGTCGTATTGCGAACTAATAAAATCTGCATTCTTTTTAAGTTCGCTCATTTCATTTTCTATTTTCTTAAAAACGTCTTTTTTTAATTCATCAAACTTTTTTTCCATTAGGGACATGAAGTCATCAGATGAAAAACTGATCCTTTCATTGCCATCCGTATTCTGCCTCCCTGATCTTGAATTACTTTTCATTTTTTTTTTTTAAGTATAAATTTAAAGATAAATTATTATTATAGTCAGTGGTCACCCTATTACTTAGAAAGTAAATCAATAAGTGCGAGGGAGAATGTAATAACACAGTCGTTTTCCACTGATTAGAGCAGGACGAGAGTTATTGGTGAGCTATCACTGCGTAGAAAATAAACACGTAGATTTTATAATTAACGGTATTATTTATTATTATATTTGACTTCACAGCACAGTTTATTCTTTTAAAATCAGCACAGTTTATTTATCTTTAATAATTTATCCGTGCATTGCCATCTGTTGTTCATTAGCAAAAATCATTGATTTTTAATTTGAATATTATTATTGCTTACTGCCATCTATTGACAAGGTGTAGTATAGATTGTCTTTGCACATGTATATTTATAGTGATTATAAAATGTCAATTTCGCTGGGAAGGATAGTCTTTAAAAAAAAAATTAAATTCTCACTTATCTCATGGCGATTTAAATAATGTTGCGGAAAAAAAGAAGGAAGAGAAAAATAAATCACTTTGGTATCACTAGGATTCGAACCGTGGACCTTCAGATCTATAGGCGGCTACTCTAGCCACTCAGCTGTCAGCTACGTTTGGTTTCACGGAAATTATGTGTAATATGACTTTGCACAGGTATATTTATGGAGGATATAAAAAAGTTAGTTTTACTGCAACAATATTGATACACTTCACAATTATTGATTGAAACACTATTTAATCACTGTAAATTTAGAGCAATTTAGTTTCACACGTACGGGTTTCACTTCAGGGTTACGTTTAGCGATGAATTGTGTGGTTGAGTATATAATGCAGGTAGAGTTTTTTGTTATTATTTATTTTAACTATTTATTATATATGTATAAGAATCTTTAGTTTCACGATTATTTTAAAATATAATTTACATGGAGAGGGATGGTCGCCACGGCCGGACTTCCGCAAGGGGCCTGATAGGCTCAGGCCTAGTCGGAGGGCCCCCCGACCAGGGACTTTTTTTTTGACAAATATTTGAAAACTTTTCCGAGGGCCCCAATTCAGAGCCCTCGGAATGTCCTTCGATGTGTAACCATTGTCAAAATGGTACACATCGAAGATAACACAGGACTTGAAAATAAATATTTCAACAAATTACTTAGTTCCCCACTTCGGAGGGGGCCCCGGCTAAGTGCCAAACTGGTACATATTGAAGACACAGGACTTGGAAAGAAATATTTCAGCAAATTTCCTAGGGCCTTCACTACGGAGGGGGGCCCGGCTAGGTGCCAAAATGGTACACATGGGCGGCGTTTTTTCATACAAACTTATTCCCCGTTTATCTCTCTGGATTTTGACCCTAGAGCAAATATTTTTTTTTATAATATAGATATCGACTACAAGCGTGTCGGTACGTTTTTTTTTTTTTTGATAATTTACATCTTATAGAAGTTAGGACCTTCCAAAAATGAATAAAATTGCCTGATTAAAACACCGTCAAAAGACGTTCATTATAAAAACTCGGCAATGTATTTTAAAAAAAAGCAAATAGTACCGACATAGAATATTTTCTTCTAATACAGTAAGTGAATTTTTTTTTTAAAATCGGTACAGTTGGAGAAGAAAAATGGGGAATACAGAACATCGATTTAGAAGATTTTATTTAGGTATTTTTGGCTCGATGTGCAGTTTCCCTTTCGCTCAGTTCCCCTGCGGGAGCCGGGTGATGCGGGTTTTGACAAATACATACAAAGCGAAGTAGTGATGTAACGAATTTTATCGGTAGACTAGTGTTGTCTTTCCCCGAGTAATCGATATCTTTATTCGTTTTTTTCTGTTTAGTGACTTATCTCAGTATACCAATACTGACCCAGCTTTCACACTAAAATTGTGCCAAATTAAATTTGTTTGTGTCAAGTGCTACAATAAATTTTTAATTTGGGAGGCGTTTTAGGTACCAATGACCCGGGAACCATTTATTGGATAACCAACACCCCCACCACTAGGTCATCCCAAGTGGTCTGCTATGTTTGGTGACTGAGCATGGGTTCCCGGGTACACGGGTGAGGTTTGCATGGGTTTCGGTGGCGGATGATTTTGTCCAATTACTGCGTGGATTGGGAGAAACTGGAAGAGGGAGACCTTTTGATCTCTACAGCCGGACTCTCTCCACCATCACCTTGCAACGCAGTGGGAGGGAGGATTGGATTCATGAACACATGACTCCTGAACACATTGACCCCCAGATTCCTATCCAACCCTAATACCTTTTCCCTTCCCAGAACTTCCTCTTCTTCCTTTCCCTAAAAATACCCTCCACACGGCTTCTCCAATGACGTCCAACAACTTTTCCAACAAAGTTTTTTTCCTTCTTTCAATTGCAAACGTCCGGGTTCCACTGTATCCCACGGGCTACTGACGATTGTCCGCACGTGTCAAAGCCATCCCCTGATGACATATAGTATACGTACCTATTATAGTTAGGGAGTTATTCGCCTTGGTACTACTGACCCGTGGTACTACTGTCTCCGGTCTCCCCTACATAATCAGTTTCTTCAGTCCAAAAATATCAAAATGGTTACTAGATATGTAAAAGCCCCGAAAAAGGGCGTTAATCAATAAATAAATAGATTTAGGCAGAACAGATTCGGAACTATTATTAAAAAATGTCATCTGGTAGTTTATTACGAGTGCACAAATGTATCTTCGCTTTTATTTCTCGTTACCAACTTGGTCAAAGCCGGCAGAGGCCACAAACACACAATAATCAACACGAGCGCGCGAAAACGATCACACACTTATACATTTACAGCGCGATGCTACTAAGGATGTGTGAGTGTGACCGATGTGTGACTGAAGCGTGGAGCGGAATAGAAAACATTCGTCCCAATACCTATCGATGATATTTCAAAATGACCAGCAACGCCGAAGTAACTTATGAAAATGAAACGCTTGTTGTTAAAATCTATTTTACTAGCTGGGTTACCCGGCTTCGCTCAGGACAATAAGATAGTGTTCTGGAATGTTGCACAATGATGTTCCCGATTTCCTATTCCTGATCATTCCACGACATACTCCGCCACTCCTTCCACAACTTTCTACAGCTCTATGGAACCTTTTAGAACTTTCCGGAAGACTGTTCTAGAAATTTCAAGAGGGCGAAATTTTCAGCCCTTATATCTTTAAAAGCACGCCCTTTAGGTAAAAACGGATACCGTTATTCCCTAGGGGGGATAGAGATCTACCACACCATATAACTCCCTTGATCGAACCGGGACTCGTTTCTGAGTTTTTGCGAGCTGCACGTTTTTTTGGACTTTCTTTTATAATATATGCCATATTCAAATAAATAAAATGTTACTCCTTACATGTCCTTTCCCGTGCGTTCCCCTCCAGCGTTCCACTTCCACCTTCCCCGCCACCGCTCTCCCGCTCCCCCGTCCCGCCAACCCCCCAGGCACTGCATTTCTTGACTCCTCTCCCGCCCGGCCCGTAGCCGAAACTTTTTTCTAATACTAACAATTTTAAACTCGTGATATCTTTCTAATTAAATATCCGAATTGAAAAATTCAAAAAGTTAAATAAAGGTATTGAAGCTGTCTTGAATATGAAGGAATTTATTTTGATAAGAATTAAAACAAAGATACAAATAAAGAGCCTTTTCAAGCAGTGACATTTAAATTAAATTTTTAAAATAAAAGAATACTTATTGTGGCATAACCATAATAGTTAGACATATGCTGTCGCGACCTTTTTTGTAAATAATGATGTGTTCTATAAAGTCGTACTACATTATTTTATTCTATCATCAATAGTTTTCGCAGCGCACGCGATTTAAAGAATATTTTAGATAATTTTTTTACACCCTGGGTTACATTATTGAAGTTTTAGTAAGGATGCCTATTTTTTTTTAAATATAATATATCCTATGTCACCTAAGGATAGTGTAGCTTCCCAACAGCGAAAGAATTTTTCAAATCGGTTCAGCAGTTTCGGAGCCTATTCGATGCAAACAAACACACAAACAAACAAACAAATATTACCTCTTTATATAGTGTACTAGTAGATTTGAATGTTTTTTCTAAAAAGAATTCATTTTTATATGTAACACAGTGTAATAAAGGAATATAAAAATAGTCTTTCCTCACCATAAACAGACGAGGCTCTTGTGTTTGGTTATGGAATTCATGCTCAAGTATATGAAATCATGTAATAAGTGGGTAAATAATAAAAAAATGTAAATAATAACAAAAAGACATGCAAGAAAACCTCAAGATTTAAGATAAAAGATTTCAAGATTTTAAATAAATAATAATAATTAATATGCATAGTACTTTCAGGTAATTTTTCAATGCTGGAATTCATGATCATTTTCGATAACTTTTAGATTTAACGGGTGTTAGTTGAAATAAGTTATTCCTAGATGGAGATAGGTATTTTGAATGTGCTTGGAATTAAATTTTGGGATTTTAATATTATTCTGATATCGTGCTGATAATATCGAAATGTAAATACAGCTAAATCTGTATTTATTTGAAAGTTTGTAGTATTGAATTTTTTAATATAATATCTTGTCTATTGTAGGTACATTGAACACTTAAAATATTTTTGCAGTAGAAAATGTAGATGTTTTTTTCAAGATAACTTTAATTACGAGGGTAGGCTGAAAAGTAATGCACACATCCTTGTAGAATACGAAGAAAAACAAATAGGGCAAAAATTAAATTAAATTACAATTTTAAAGCTTCAAAAGCATATTTTTATTTTTTTCCCATAGTCACCTTTAAGGTTAAAATTTTCTCAAGAATTCTTCTGACAGCTGCCTTCACCTCATCGTCCGAAGTGTAATGAGATATTCCTTGAATATAGGAAAAAAATTAAAATTGCAATGTGCAAAATCGGGGAAATAAGAAGGATGTGGAATCGGTTCAAACTTCAGGTTACGCAGATCCTCGCCTCGGCAGTTGCGAGGTGTGTGGATGTGCGATGTCATGTTGGAACCCGCACAGATTTTACGGTATCCCAATTTTTTAGTAATGAAGCCGACACGTTCCTTAGATATTTCAATATGGTTTTTGATTCGCTTTCGTGTGATTCGTCGGTCATTTTGAATCAGATCGTCGAGTTTGC
Source organism: Limnephilus lunatus (assembly GCA_917563855.2). Lineage (NCBI taxonomy): Eukaryota > Metazoa > Arthropoda > Insecta > Trichoptera > Limnephilidae > Limnephilus > Limnephilus lunatus. The sequence goes on from OU830594.1 coordinate 42,173,976, forward strand.
GACGTTTATCACCTGTGGCCGTGATCGTTTTGGCAGTGCGAGTTTCATCAACAATTATGGCTTTTCCGCAATTACGCAAAGGCTCGCAATCACGAAATTATTTGTCACTGTAAACATCCTTTAAACTATGGGTAGCCAACCTTTTTAGCAGGCAAGCCAAATTTTAGAAATGAGATTTCCTGGCGGGCCGCACAAAAAAATTTCTTTTATTATTCAAAGCAAACAAGAAATACCTATATCGTTTTTTTTAAAGATATAACAAAAATGAGAATCAAACATATTAATTAGGTAAGTAAGAGTTAGGAAATACAAAAAAATGACAATAAAAAATAAACAAAATATAATAAATTTTTGTGAGACGTCTGATTTTGTTTGTCAGAACTATCAATGTCGATAGCGATTGATGTTGCTACACGCAAACTAGTGATTCGTGTTCTCATTTGAGATTTAATATGCTTCATTCGACTAAAAAGCTGTTCACACGTGTAATTGTTTCCAAATAGCGAAATCATCGATAGAGCATGATTGTAAAATGCAGGATATTTCTCCTTGTCCAAATATGTTTTGTAAAACTCTTCCAAACCGACCTGATTGAATTTTTCCTTTAACCCGTCTGCTTGGTTCAATATATTCGCACCTCACAATCCCGAAGCCTCGGTTTCGCGTAAAACCGGTCAAACTGTCACTTTCGATCGAAATTGTAAAATATCTATGCAAGATAGCTTTCATATTTCAAAGACAATAAGAAGCATTATTTCGTTATCTTTCTGTTTAAAAGAAAAATACATATATTTGCATGAGAGGAAGAGAGATATATAGCTTTTAAAATGAAAGGTCGCTCGGGACGTTTTTGGTCTTATGAAAGTATTACGCAATTACATGTTTTGGGATGTATTTATTCCTAAACAAGCAGACGGGTTAACTGTGTATCACAACACATTTCACAATGTTCCATTTGTAAATTTCCTGGCAATAAATTCACGTCTATGGAGAATGGCGTTGCAAATGCAGCAAAAAGCACACGATGCTTTTTAAAATCTTGAAATCGGTTTTCAAATTCCAGGTTCAAGTCAGATATCAACGAAGCGTATTTATCCGCCGCCATTTGTGTGACGTCTGGCTGCAATAACAATGTAGGAAAGTGAGTGAAGTTTTTAGTTCAACTGTTGTTCCCAAAGAATGCGGAAATGAGATCATACATGTTATTAATTAGTTGATCTTTCCCTTGGAGACGAGTATTAACAACATTTAGGTGGCTAACTATATCGACCAGAAATGCAAAATCGCTAACCCACTCCCTGTCTTCAAATTCTGGGATACTTTTTGATTTGCTTGCGAAGAATGATAGTATTTCTTGCTTCAAATCAAATACTCTTTTCAACATTTTGGCACGGGTCAGCCATCTTACTTCTGAATAAAATGTAACGTCATTATACTCTGAATTCAAACACTTGAGAAACTCTTGGAATTGACGGTGATTCAACCCCTTCGACTTAATAAAGTTCACTGTTTTGATGACCACCTTCATGACATGATCCATTTAAGGGACTTGGTACCTAAATACTTCGATGCCAAATTTTCATTGCATCATTCATCAAGAGAATTTATGTTCCTTTGTTATTTAAAAAAATGTAAATTGATTTTTTTTTAAATTTTCAATTTATGTAACTTTGCAGGCCTCATTTTCAATCAATTCGACTAACCCTTCATGTTTTCCAACCATTGCTGCAGCACCATCTGTTGTTATGCCCGATAGGTTGTTGAGTTGTAACGAAAAGCGATTCAATGTCGATGTAACAGCTCCTAACAAATCTCGTGAGCAAGTAGTGTCCTTAAGTGGATACAGTGCGACTAATTCTTCTATTTTGTTAAAATGGACATCAACACCCCTGATAAAAATCGCCACTTGGGCGGTATCTGTTAGGCCTGTGCTTTCATCCAATGCTAGAGCAAAAAATATGAACTTAGATGCTCGATTTTTCAAATTATCTTCAATATGTTTTCCAATGTCATCGACACGCCTAGTAATAGTTTGTCGAGACAGGCTTATTTTTGAGAAATCCGTTTTCTTTTCTGGGCACATAATTTCCGCGACACTCTCCAAACATTCTTTAACCATTTCACCATCTGAATATGGCTTCGATTTTTTTTTGCTAGAATCATGGCTACGGCATAACTAGCTTTTACATAGCATGTTGATTCTAGAGCCGTTCTGGTAAATATCTGATGTTGTGCAGAAAGTTTTTTTTAAAAATTAATTTACTTGGTCTTGTCGAAATTGCCCTTCGATTTATCAAACTTATTTGCATGTTGAGCCGCGTAATGCCGTTTAATGTTATATTCTTTCAAGACATAAACAGAATTATTGCAAAATGTGTGCATATGCTCCGCGGGCCACGAGTAGACGCCCGCAGGCCGCATGCGGCCCGCGGAACGCGGGTTTGCCACCCTTGCTTTAAACGACGATGAATCTCAGTAGGAGTCATTTTTTCAGTTGTTAAAAATTCGATAATAGCACGCTGTTTAACTCGCACTAACGTAGCACTAGAACACGTCTCCATACTTCCGTTTCTCAAACCTACGCATGCGTATAGAGGGGAAGTGTCACTACCACATTCCACCTGGCGATCTTCTGAAGGTCATTTTGTTCGCGCTTTACAAGTATGTGTGCATTACTTTTCAGCCTACCCTCGTATCAATTTTTTCTGTTCGGCATATTTAGAATCCAATGCAAAAGGTTAGGATATGCTATGCTATATATATAAGAGATATGCTCCAGCCTCGGGACATAATAGCAATATCGGACATATGCATTTTGGACAGGTTACCCTATTTTTGTTTTTATTTTTTTCAATCAATATTGTACCATACACTATGTCTCCACAGTCCAATATTGAGAGAACAATATGTGAACTATCGGAAATAATCTTACGTAATTTTACCGACATTTACATAATCTCTTACATTACCTATACAACAGACGAAAACTCGAATGGCACCAGTGTGACATCTTTTAAACGTGTTCCTCCTACCTCTAACTTCTGTCTATCATTATTACAAGGCCACGAGTTTATAATTTCTTTGTATGGAAGCCGTCACCTTGACAGCTGACAGCCGCGGGATCACGGCCTCCAGGGAGATGATCTGTCCCCTTCTCGAGAGGGCACTGCGATTTCTCAGGGGAACCCCGGGCCCGGTGATTTTACTCACCTGAACCGGCGCGGCCTAAATCGGTGGTCCTGTCTACGGGCATAAGTTCTGACACCCCATGCCGGGGGCCTTGGGCTCGTGCCACGCTTGTCGTTAGGATGAAGATGGACCCGGTTCTTCGTAACGGTTAAGAATAATAAATGATACTAAGTTCATATAATGAACCTTTCGCTTGCGTACAAAGATGATAGAATTCAATTTGCCTTTGCTTGCGTATGTCTCCCCTATTATTTATTAATAATTGTTAATTATGCATGCTTAATCAACATAATAAATTACATACATACATTAGTAAAAGATCACGCATACTCTGAGACAATTGCATTACCTAATTATAAATAAATTTAACGAGTCTCGTACCAAATAATATTTATTAAGTAAAGATTTTATGTATATAATAATATACTATAACATATAGTTAAAATATTAAAAAAATTAATGCAAAAATTAAAATGGTACCACCTAATGTGATCGAATAAATTAAAAAAAAATGGTCTCGTACGTTTTTATCTTAAAACGCCTGTGTACTTGTCAGTGGCGGTCCGTGAGTTTTCAGTGAGCTAGAGTGCTAAGATTGAAAAATACGTCGTTATTGATGTTGTAGCTAAAACGAATATTATTTTTTTTCAAAATTTCACCTTTTTGTATGAAGATATACTGAAATGTGGATGAAGCGCATCCCCAAACTGAAAAAATCCTGAAAATCTTCATAAAAAATATTAAAATTTTGAAAAAAAAATCATTTTCTGCTACAACAACATCAATTATGTCGTATTTTTCAATCTTAGCACTCTAATTTACTGAAAACTCACTGGTACTTAGGTATCTACCTACCTATACATCGTCACCTAAGTTGGATAAGGTTCTAACTTCGCCTTACCATGGGAAGGACTAAGAACATTTTCTGTCATGATATGTCATGTCAGATGTCAAAGTAGGGGAAGGTAGTTATACAGAAAATCACAATAATATGTCATATTAATGTTTCTATATTTTTTATGTAAATCTGTCGTGCTTTGAATACATTTTAATTATCTGTTTAATATATGACTTAATGACGCAATTAAATTTTCTAATAATTCATGTAGTCTTTCTTGACTCCACTGCCCGTAAAAATAATGTAAATTACAATAATAATGTAAACATATATCTGGTATACTGTTTAGCTTTTACCAGAGGCTTCGTTAGCGTTTTATTATAGAGAAATTACTGTACAAAGAATCTTTCAACAGGAATGAAATGTTTTCCGGAATGAAAAGTGTCAGAAAAGCCTATGCCACTTCCCGGTCCTGCAACTATCCCTATGCAAAAAATCACGTGAGAGAAGGACAAGCGAACCAACAAATATTATTCCACATTTTTACTATTACTCGGGATGGTCTTTTATTATCGGAAAACTGTTTTTCACAAGAATTTCATTGGTATTCGCAGGGTTGGAACCAATTTAGCTAATTGCATTGTAACAAGGTACGTTAAGGTATGTAACCTACAGTTAAGTGCCTCTACTCTCGGCAAAATGTAAAATCATGACACATTTTATGTCAAGGATTTATAGTTCACAATCATCTGAGTGAAGTTATTCATATACCTACATTAGATGTAGATTGTAGGTCATTAAAGCATTTTTTAAACAGTAAACAGATTTACCTAGCTAAGCATGCCGCAGGAAGGACGAAGGACTGCAGGTTATTTATTTATATTGATTGTAAATTACTTTGTTGGGTCGTTGTTACCCATCCTACTGATCAATTGTTGAGTCGAAATTTTGGTCCAACACTCCTCAAACGCACAAAAAATATGCTATTACCAACGCAACTCTCCGACCAACAGGCGAATCGAGTTTACTAAAAAAATCACTTAGTTGATCGGAGACTCTGATCGATCAAAAAGCTGAGAACAAAATTCCATTAATCTACTCTCTTTTATTCTATCAGGTTACTTGACAGTCCTGGTTTTTTAAATTTCATCGTTGTTGCATGTTACCTTAAAAATCACTGAAATAATCAAGACCAGGCAAAAGTGGTAGATAGATGTCCGAAGCAAAGTAAAAAACATAAATAAATAGTGAAGCATTTAAAATTAAAATAAATCATGTTGAATGCACAGGTATCTATCTACCTACATTCCACGTCAACTAATAGTGAAACAGAAGGAACCCATTTACACAAACATATATTTTGTTATTTGGTATTACGAAATGTTATTAAAAACCTTCACGAAGTAAATCTACGTACCAATCTAATAGTTTTATTTATTGATTTCCTGCCATTTACCAGCCAGCGGCCGAGAATTCATATTTCGCCGAAAGATGTTATTACGATCGTACAGGGCGGTTCCAACGAGAAAGATGAATTATTCTCCCTACCAGCTTTTTAAAATAATTACTCAATATCGATTTTATTTCATTCAAAATTTGCTTTGATTTATACCTACATTAAAAACGGTGAAAGGCGCGATGATAAAACTATTAAAATTATATACTTTTTGAAATTATTTTTTGATCATAAGTATTTTTAATTTTTCAATAATGTGTAAGCAAAATAATAGTGTAAAAAAATCTTAAATATGTTAGTTTGTAAATAAATAGAAAAAAGAAGTATTTTCAGTGCGGATCTTATTTAAAATGATTTTATTTAAACTAAAATTAAAATTCTGAAACATAGCTTTCCCAGATAATTTATTGATTTATTTTACTGAATGATTATATTATTTGAAATGTGTGTTGTATAATACAAAATTTTGTTTGAAAATTTAACAAATCTGCCAACGACCTACGGTAAAACCTTATTGTACTAAAAATAAACATATTTTCTAAAAATTAAAAACATAGCTTTACTAGATAAAAGAACAGTCTTTCGAAATCAATTTATAATTTTTTCGGAAAAGAGAATTTGATTTAAAAATTACATATTTCCGGTTGGGTCTGGTTATTCCCTCTTAAACAGATGGTTAATTTTATTTTTTTTGAGTTTTTATTCCAGAAGGACTGGGAGGATATTGCAATTACATATACAACTATTACACAGAGAAAAAATAAAAATTATAAAACCAAATGATAACAAAAAATAAAAATAAAATACATTTAACAAAAAAAAAAACAGAGTGTGCAATTCACACGCGGTAGAAGTGAAACCTTCAGAAATCTAAATTAGGATAGATGGGGAGGCTACGAAGCACCGCACAAAGAAGAGACCGATTATACTATCTCATTCTCTCGCAGGCTAAAGCCCATAGATTTATGTGTTTTTCTCTTTTTAGTGTCGCTATTTTCGTTTCATCGAGTTTAAAATCATAACGGTGCTAAATAAGTTTTCACTTCAAAATTTAAAAATATAAATTACTTAGATTGTACTGAACTGAACTGAAAATTGTATTATCGATGCGAATGTGAATGGTAAAATAAGTCAGGGATGCCCGAGGAAGACATGACACGATCATGTGGATCAAATCACAGGCCGTGTCAAGAGTCAAGAGTCAGAATAACAGAACAGAAGGTATGTATTAGACTATGTACGTGAATGAAGCAAGGTATGTGTGTGTACCAAGACCGAGTTGTTTGACGGTTTCTACCGCGTACACCTGCGGGGAGTTGGTCTTATTATTGGCGAAACTTAATGTGAAAACATTGTTTTGAAATAAATATACATAACTTACGTGTATCCAGTCAAGATATTGAGAAGCGTGCTTTTCCCCGCTCCGGAGGGGCCCATGATTGCAGTAAGCTCACCGGGTTTGAATTTTCCAGAGACACCACAAAGAATTTCACGGACACCTTAAAAATAAATTAATTTTGTTTGTTAAAATTTTTGGTCGGTATTATTTGCAAGAGGGGCACCATCAAAATCTAAATATGATTTCAAAAAATTTTCATAAATTATAAATGGTAGAATATAATAAAATAAAATAAATTAATGTTCCTACAGTGATGTGCTTAACGACATTTCAGAGAGCACGGCACTTTGGCCTCATTAAAGGAAACTAAGAACGGGACGTGAGACTTTCTCTAAAATGAGATTTTTTTTTCATTTTATACTTAGTTTAACATATCTTTTCCATACCTATGTTTGTTAATAAACTCTGTTAAGATATTATATTTGATGTAAATATAAAATATTATTTTCTTTGATGTTTGAGTGTATTTTTAAATTCCCGTCTACCTTCTTTTTTGTCAATAGAACTCATACCTTTTTAAGTTTCTGGTTTTCAATAACTAACTACCATCACGCCGTTTCGCTGCAGGGGTAGGCAGAGAGGACAGACCGCCAAACAAGTCGATCTTGGCACACACTTCTTGCCTCGTTCACATTCATACATCGTCTCATAAATGCTCGTCTATTATTCTGATTCTTGACATGGCCCGACTCAAGTATTTGATGCACTTGGACGTGCCATGTCTTCCTCGGGCGTGCCCGACTTCTTTTACTATTCACATTTGCGTCGTATATTTTTCTTACGCTCCTTTTCTCGTTCATTCGCTCTATATGGCCAAACCATCTGAGCGTCCCTTTCTTAATCTTACTCATTAAGCTTACATCAGCTAGCATTCTTTACGGATCTCTACGTTTCTCACACGATCGTACATGGTTTTACCACATGCGCCTCAGGAATCTCATTTCTACAGCATTCAGTCTACTTTCTTCCTTCATCTGCCAATTCGATGCCTCACTGCCATACATCAGGGTAGGTACCAGCACTCGATTATGGACGGCTAGCTTTGCTTCTTTGGCCATTTTTTTTGTTGGCGCCAACGGCGTTCAGTCCTCCATTAACCGAGTTACACGCTTACTTTCCTTTCAATATCTCTATCAGCCTTCCCATCTCTCGTAAACATACTTCCCAAATACACAAACTCATCCACACAAACCTGCTCCAAGTATTCATCATTCAGAATTATGTTGCATATTGTTTTTGTACTCTTTCTTTAAAATAACATGTCTTTAGACTTACATTCATCATTAACTCATTCTACATACATACTTCGTTCATCCTAGACACGAGAGACTTTAGAGCTTCCACACTGTTAGAAATCAGCACCGCAACATCAGCATACAACAGGCAACATACTTTCAGATTATTCATATTAATATGAATAACAAGGGTAAAATTTAGTAGGGCATTTAATGCTACCCACGTGATGTGTTTACATCATTTATAGTGAAGAAAAAGAAGTAGGTACCTAAATATTAACGACTGTACATTAATTTCACTCATAAACAACAAAATTTATTTTCGTCATAAATTTAGAGTGTAAACAAATTTAAAAATGTATTGTATACCTTCATACCCACCTATGATGGATTTGCTCATTGATATTCAAAATAACTAAAGAGTTTGAAGTTGGCCATTGTATATTTTTCATTATGTGTGCAAGAAATTACGAAATTAAAGACTCCCACTGGGTGGCCATTAAATACAGAAGTACAAATGTAGGTACACAAGCACATAAATACATTCCTAGGTACTCTAAACGAAAACACAAGCGTCGTGCGGAGAGATAAGCCAGCAACGGATTTTGCAACGGTTAGTAAATTGCACATGGATTCTGTAATCGCTGCTCATTTTCGCATAACTGTGTTTACCCAATAATACAAATTATGTTATGGTACGATGCTTTTCGGAAATATACTCTACAAATGTTGCATTGCATTGTCATCCGTACCGATGTAATAATGCCTGACGTAGTCAAATGTACGATGAACTTTGAAAAAAGATTCGAACTCAGCTCCCCCCTGACCACCTCCATACAAACGCTGAATCAAATAATACAAATGTACCTACAGATTTTCCAATGTTACAGATACTGTCTGTGCGATCAGATTGGGATTGGTATATTTATTGATTTTTCATGATTTTGTTTGATTTCTTTTATTTATTTTAACTAACACTAACAGGTGTACTACATGGTGGCTATTCTGAACTGTATATATTTTGTTTTCTTATCGCGTATAATTCTCCCTTTCAAGGGAATAGATAGACCCTAACCCTGCAAAGAGTCAGGCTAATGGTACATTTCCATGCTTGCCAAGCCTACGCAAACCTCCACACGCTCCAAGCGTACGCAAATCTCGCCTGGCATTTGGAAGCCGTTTACACGCTTGTGACTGCGTCAGTGAGCTACCAACACCCGAGCATGGCGGACGCCGAATTTGTGTAGGCTATTGCGTTTGGTTTAACATACTTTTATTTGAAATACAAGCAAAGTATAAAAAAACAATATAATATTGTCTTGTATTATAAAAAAAAGTTATTCCAACAAAAATCATATGTTTTTTTATTGTAATAAATAATAAATCATCAATAAAAGATTATTTATTTATATTGACTTTTTAGGTAAATCCAATAAATTAAATTAGTGCATTCAAATTATGTTCTTATACATTTTAATAAGTCAGGCATGCCTCTTTCGTCATACATATGTCTCGTAATGTTAATTATCGATATACCGCATGGAGCAAAAACGGCGTGCATTCGCCGTCAGTTCTGAAATTACACTGAGCGTTTGCCGAAGCTTGCCGCTGGATCCGACCCCGACTGGATCGGCGGCAAGCTCTTGCAAGCTTACGCAAACCCTACGCAACCCTACGCAAGCCAAGACAAACGACCTGTTTCCACGCTGGCGTTTGTGGAGGTTTGCGTAGGCTTGGCAAGCGTGGAAACGGCACATAAGACAATCTGGAGCAGTCACCACATAACCCACTGGCGCCTCATGAAGCGTCCATGAGGAATGATATCCCCTTCTATAGTAAACCGGGAATTACTTTATCCCTAAGAGTCTTCGGGAGTTTCTCCCCTCTTCTTCAATTCAGAATTATTTATCAAAACTCTGGTTTTCGGGGGTATGCATTTGATTTGTTTGCTACCAGCCCAATTATAACGCATGAAAAATTGGGACAGCCCAGCATATGTTGAAAGAGGTTAACGTTCCTAACGAATACTCGAGTGATTTCCCGCTCATTTTTCTACGCTCCGAAAGCGAGATATTTTACCTATCAAACGCGCCAATCAACAGATGCTGCATTGACTATTGATATGACTATTCCCTCATAAATTATAGATGCCTGTAACAAAATAGTAAAAACTGCACCCATTATTTTTTCTTAGTTTCCTCTATTTCCTATCAAACTTTTCTAGTTGTAGCTACCTACGTAGCTCGCGCGTATCGCTCTCAATCGTCGAAGTCAATCCATATTATTGTCATTTCATTTTAATTTCTGCAACCCTGATGATAACCAACCTCCGGGCAGAGAGGAAAATCTATTAATTTAAAGGAGGGTGTCTGTGTGTTGATGGCGAGCGGGCGGGAGGCATGGATTTGGTATTAATACAAATTACGCACACTATAGTTTTAAAACACGAGGAAGGTTACTGCCCAAATATGATTTCGAAAAACTCTCAGCGTAAAGCGGGACATCAGCTGGTCGTATGTAAATAAAAGGCGGAGATTGACACTTGTGACCCTTTACCTCTGAATAAGTAAAAATCTTTTTATTTACCACTTTCGCAATTTTTATCTGTAACCGTGTAAGTAAGGTCTTCGAACTGCAGCTCCACCGAAGGCCTCTGCGCTATGCTATTCAGTGACTCTAGTGCCTTGCCTCCTCCATTCTCGGGATAGAGTTTCTTCTGTTCCAGTTCTTTGCTGACAAAGGGCACCAGCTCCTGTGTTCGGTCTTCCATTTTACTAGAATAAATAAAATTTAAGTATTAATCTCAATTCCCAACACGCCCCCTCTGATAATTCCATTTGATAAGCATAGGTTAATTATTATCTAAATATATAAAACAAAATGGAGAACGGCTGGACCGATTTTTATGATCTTTGATTTGTTGGATTTGTCTCCGCCGAATAACAGAATAGCTATTAAAACATCGGAAAAATTCACGAAAAAAATAATTATGAAGAAAATTCTTGTCCTCATACATTTCGTATGGAACGAATTCTCATTTTTTGAAAGAGCTGCAGCTATATTGTGGATATAAGTATAATATTGAATAGTGAGTGAAATCCAATAATTCAAAAACGTCAAATGTCAATGCGCTGATTGTTTTGCTTTTTTTCAAACGTATAATGCTGCCCCTCTCTCTTACACACTAAATATCAACAATCGATAATGGGACAAACGGTGAACGTATGTCTGCACTCCTCCAAAGAAAAAATACAATCTTACTAATATTATAAACGCCAATGTTTGTATGGATGTATGTGTTTTTGTAACTCTTTCACGCAAAAACTTCAGAATGGATTTTAATGAAACTTTACAATAATATAGCCCATTAAGTCAGAATAACATATAGGCTATATATATAATGGTAATCTCTGTCGTTATGAAATTTGTATAAATGAAAATGTGTGTATTTCATATATTTTAGCGGCGCCGGCGTGGAGGAAAGGCAGGGGGGAGGGGAATGAGGGAGGCGGGGCTCACGGAGAACTAAGAGACGAGGGAGGGGGAAGTGCGGGGAAGGTGGAAGGGAACGTAGGACATGCAGGGAGAATCAATTTATTTCTTTGAATGGCATTGCAACGCATGCCGGGTACCAGCTAGTTACTTCTTCTTCTTTGTGTGCCTTATCAGGTCCCCCCGACGTTTGCGATCACTCTTGAAAAGGTCTCTCTGTCTTGCGCTGCCCGAAATAGCTCCTTCACACTTCTAATGCCGGTCCACTCTCGTATATTTCGCAGCCAAAACATTTGTCTCCTACCAGGCGCTCGGCGACCCTCTATATTGCCTTTCAATATTAAATGGAGCAAGTGATACTTCTCCCCTCGAAGTATATGACCTATATACTAATACAATTAGAGCTAGTTACTAATACAATAATTTATTAAATTATAGCAAAATAACCTTGGTTATTTTTTTGTAAAATCATTCAAATCGTTTTGTATCAGGCCTGCAGTTGAAAAAAGACGTTCTGAATTTACTGCGCACATTGGACAGGACAAGTATTTTTGCGCAAGGATTTTTAATTTTTGGAATTTACCTTCTAAGAGCCCGTTCACACTTCCGTCGTAATAACGGAGGTGGGTTCCGTCGTTATGACGGAAGCCCTAGGCCCCTGTTCACACTTCCGTTTTCAAGACGGATCCTACTCTACGAAAACAACGACCAAAACATTTTATCATTCTTCAGTAGACGGTCGTGCGCACTGCGCAATGCGCAATGCAAGTATTGCAAATTTTACTATTATAAAAGTTCCTATTAGTTTGGGCCGTAAAAGGCCGACAGCAAAAACTTTCCCTTGGGGCTGCCATAAATAGTTATAGGTGCTATTTGAAATGTACACATACCTACTTAAAAATAAAACAATTTAAATAATAAACTTTTTCTACCAAATCGGTAAGGGAATGTATTGATGTAATACCAGCTATAAAATTACTTCAGGGGTCGGACCTTATTTGTTCAAACCGTGGGAGAATATTTTGTTTGCATACTTGAAAAGGAGAAAGTGCGCGAAAATCATCCAGCAATTATTATAACTAAATTTACTAAAAAACATGAATGATATGACTAAATATTTTCTTGAGATTAAATAGAAAAAATCGCATTATGGGACGAACATGTATATTATATAATAATATTATAAACGCCAAACGCGCGCCCCATAAAAACACAATTTGCCTGCTCGCTTGCGTCTGGGAGCGGGCGGTGGTGAAGTGTGAAGCGGGGTGTGGCGGGTTCAAAACGGATCCGTCGTCCCGCCGTATAGTGTGAACAGCTCCATTGAAATGTATGAGCCAGCGCGTTCCTTTCCGGCTTCACGACGGACACTCTGCGTAGGCGAACTCTCCGGCAAAAAATGACGGATCCGTCTTCACGCCGGATCCGGCAAGTGTGAACAGCTCCATAGAGCCACTACAGCGGCTAGGGCCTCCGTCGTAATGACGGAACCCACCTCCGTTATTACGACGGAAGTGTGAACGGGCTCTAAGCGCCAATAGTTCTTTGGATCCTGTTTAATTGGAATATTTAGGCATCGTTTCGTTTCGACGGTTGAGAAGCTACGACAGAGCGGCAACGTCGCGCGCGTTATTCGTTTCGCGCGCTTGATATCGGCTGTTATACATCGGCGATGCCGATATATCGGTATCGTTACATCCCTAATTTGAATGCAAAATAATATTTTCACCAATAAATAATTATTTATGTACCTAATACATAATTCAAAATGAGAGTAGCGGTATTTTGAATTTGTATAAAGTTTTTAAACGTTTAAATGCTCGTATACTCGTATCACCAAATCACAACCAGGTTACAAGAAGTATCAATGTCTTGCACAACCCCTCTAATAATGGAAACATTATTTTGAGGTTTGTTTTCCTATAGATTTTTGGCTTTTAAAAAGGGCCCCAAGCTCAGTATGCCCATTGCCCATGGTCTCCTTCACGACTTTAAAGCGACCCTGCCCGTAGAAGTCCCACGATACAGTACACCACAACACAAGAAAGAATCTCTTTAAAACGATTGTATATTTATACTATTACTTATCCTGCATGCCTAACAATTGGGATAGATAGGAAGGTATATATCATATACTAAGTAGGTATCAGGAAATAATCTTCCCTAGAAGTTATTAGATAGATAGATAGAAATGGTATCTACGTTAGAACGTGAACGTAAATGTGTTGTTACCCTTACAATCATAATATTTTTCTTCAGCTTCCCCCCTCCCCCCGACTCTAAGAGTCCGGGCCTGCTTCTATTTTTTTTTAGAAAAACCCACAAATGTTTCAGATTACTTTTATCGTCTCAATATTGTGCTTTAACAGAATTAGTGAAAATCGCAGCGTTAATCATAGGAAATTTGTTTGGCAAAAAACCTTTTCTTTACTTTAGGGAAAGAAAAAAGTTATTTTGATCGAAAAATTAAAAGAAATAATATTTAAAAAAAAAAACTTCAAAATAACAACAGTTATATGTCTTCATAAAAACAGCAGAGAAAGAGTTTTGCTGGGGGAGGTTTTAGGAGAACCTTTTTTTGACAAAGTAAGGCTTCTTCGGAAACGGTGAACGTGAAATGGTGAATGTAAATCTGTAGACCGCGGTCTACAGATTTACATAAATTTAGTGATTAATATAGAGTACCTAGATGTACGTTCAATCTAGCGAAAATTTTCACTTTTATTTAATAACGTAATATACAGTTTACAAAAACGTTGCAAATTTTGCCGTATTATTAAATTATGTTAAAATCAACTCATATTAACGTAATGACGATCATTAAAATTCCGCGAATTATGTATTATTATTATAATATTGTTGTCAACTTCTACTTTCTAGCATCATTTGATACAGCTGACATTTTGCAAACGTCAAATAAATGTCCTATTATATCGCAAATAAAACAATAAACTCTATAATTACATTGGGAACACTGTTAATAACTGTATTTATAAAAAAAGATTTCACTTTAACTTATTTTGCAGTTTTTTTAACTATTTAACTTTATGATGATTATAAATATGATTTTACAGTTTAATGCATGATGATTAATATTTTGAGAGACTCAACTACAGAGCACTATGGCAAACACCACCACACTCGTCACCCGCTATAAATCTACTGATAAATTGTACAGCCACAGGTAAATCAGCACTTCGGACGATAAGCAATTTCGCAATACCTACCAACTCAACTAGGAGATCTGTGATCTGACCATAATAATAGTTGAATTAAATGAAGTATCATGTGCCAACGTGTACATTACTTCGTAGATAGTTTATTATAGACTGCAGTTTATAGCAGTATATACATATACATGTATACGGTTTAACCTAGACATTAAACAATATCAAGTTTGAAGCATTCACGGTCAGCCACAAAGTACTATTAGTTTGTGACGCGGCAACGCATTGATTAGATCTTTTTCCTCTAGAATCCTGTTTATTTGATCTCGTATAATACTGAGTGTTGTGATCTACTTTTATAAAACATCTGATAAAGCGCGTTACGTGACGTAACATCGCTTCATTGATTTGGTTGATGGAAATGTAATCATACATTTTTTTTTTAAATAATTTTATTTGGTACAAAAACGTACATTTTCAAATATTTTTTGATAATATAGGCCTCACTAGGTATTTTTCCTATGCTGAGGCCCCCATTTTACAATGCCAAATTCAATAAAATATGAAATAATAAATATTAATGAAGTAAATTGTAGTAATGAAAAAAGGCAAATATTATGAGGTACGATTTTATATAATAATGTCTGCTGTTTGTTGTTTACTACTTATTTATGTTTTTTTGTTGTTCAAAAATGTAGTTTAGTAGTGTTTTATTTATAATTGGCATATATCTAAATGCTTTAGTTGATAGTCCGGTATTGCTTGAATTGATGAGCTTCCGGATTCCACAACGTAATACCTACTTGAAATCAGGATTTATTTCAGTGCAGAAATTCTGGGACTAACTACCATACATTTGTATTCCTCCTTTGACCAGAATAAAAATGGTTGGAAACAATTATACCAAGTCAGTGGACATCTTCAATTTATGTTTAAACAAATATAAAATATTGTTACTGAGGCAGTTCAGTTATGTACAATAAATACTGTATATTTCTTACTATTCATGTGTAATGTAAAAGCCCCGAAAAAGGGCGTCAATAAATAAATAAATAAATATCTGGTACGTCAAATATGTTGAATATTTGGTCTGTGTCAGTAACTGTTTTTAAAGTTTTACCCTTCGACCAAGTGATATACTAGGTCGATGGTTTTACCTGATGGATTTCTGTGTGATTTCCACATAACCGGCAGCTGAGTTTCTTGCTCCTTTGATTGACAAAGTGTAAAATATGTTCGAGTTCATTTATGTTTCGTACGTTTAGGAAAATGTGTATTGTATTGAGGAGATTATTTGTGATTCGTTTGACGTGATGTGTTCATCTGAAGTTACAAATGGTTAATTATGATTCCAAGATATTTCATTTAATTCTCTTTAGATTTTTTAATTATAATAATCATCATACATCATAAATACAGATATAATTTATGTAAGTAGTTATCTTATTCTATGGAGCAGAAACTTTCAAACGCTGAACCCTGACAAAGTGTAATTCGCACAATTTTTTGTGCACATTTCAATGTGCAATTTTTTCAAACGAGAGAGAAGGTACGATCAGTGCAAGAAAGTATATACAAAATTGGGCTACTCGATAAAACTAATTGTTTAATTAGTAAATATGTGATTTTTAATTAATATTGGTAATAATTAAATCACTAAACCCAGTATATGTTCCCCTTCTGTTTCACTACAAACATTCTTATTCCCCCTATCTCACTTACTAGTCCAAGAGCCCGTGACGATCAGACTTTTGTTATTTTATAAAACCTGAAAGTTTCTCTGTGTATGTCCCTAATACAGGTAAAGACGATCCCCGACTGCGTATTTCCTTTTCCTTGTTCAATACGATGCAACCATGCCTCGAACTCAACACGGGTTTGTAATACCATTTTTTCTCCAAACCCGTGTCCAGTAGAAGGCAACCGTCATCCTACTGTGCACGGGTTTGTAACGCCAATTCCCCTCCCAAACCCGTGTTCAGTATATATATATCTTTAACTTCGACCAGAACGGTCGCCCTCTTTAGCCACAATCCTTGCGCCGCCACTGATATAGCAAGCACATTCTCGAAAGGTACATCTTACCTGCATTGTATTGTTTAATGCCGCATACGGCTACACATTTCGGGAAGCGCATCGAAAGGCCTCGACTCAACAGTCGTCACATTCTTACGGCCACGGAATGTTCCAGAGTCTTCTCTACGTTGCGCGGGCGCTCGATATTACTTGGCGTCCCGGGTAGCTACTCACATGGTCGGCTATATAAAGCGCATCGACACAGCGCTAGTCAGTCAGTCAGTTCCAGTCTCTAGTATCAGTAACAGCTCACCAACACATAGACAGTGCATCAAGTGATAACGTTCCAGTGCGGTACCGGCTAGACTCTCGGCGACTCACTGCCGACTGTGCCGGTGCATCATCAACCTTCGAGGACGCAACATCTCACAGCTAACATGGTCCTTCGCACCATTAGCTCAAGAGACACAATTGCCCGCGACATAAGGCCCGCCGCACCTTCTTGTCACGCAGGCAGCAATTTCCCAGCCACTGAGACGTAATTCTCCTCGCGAGGTTTACCGCAGCCCATCTCCGCGACTCACCGCGTCGAGCATCCATCCTGGACGTCAAGGTCTTCTCCACCACCACGGTGCGGAACTACATGCTGGTGAAATGCAGACCCGAGGTCTGCTACACCACTGCATCACCGACCTTCATCACTGCAACACCTA
Source organism: Limnephilus lunatus (assembly GCA_917563855.2). NCBI lineage: Eukaryota > Metazoa > Arthropoda > Insecta > Trichoptera > Limnephilidae > Limnephilus > Limnephilus lunatus. The sequence continues at coordinate 42,191,481 of OU830594.1, forward strand.
CGAGCCTCATCATCATCATCGCTCCTGTCTGCACACTGTTACTTTACACTAAATTTACCATCGCTACGTAGCAGCAATAAAGACTGACTCAACACATCGACTGACGCCTTTCATTTACACGTCCCCCGTCTCTGCCGATCCGTGCGTCCGCTCCCTCAATGTTATTACGCAATACAGGAGTGTTTACACGTGTTTTACCGTCTTTTATTTAAAAACTAATGCTTTCACCTTCAAAATCACTTCGTTGTGCAAAAATTTATTTTGTAATCATATTTTATGAATTTATTAAAATTTTATTATGGCCATATTATAATTATTAGCTAACTAGTAGTCATAATACCATGATGTATTTAAATATTACATATAAATAAATGCAAAATTATCGGAAATTAAATGTCCAGTGGAAGCATAAATTAGAAATTTCCAAACTAGTATTTCGAAAGTTGGAACAATCTGATATCCTACGTAACATCTAAAAACCGTCTGCGTGTGTTGCTGGATCGCGAGAAGCCTGCTGGGGGAGACCATTTCGCACGTGAGGGATAACGGTAACAGAAGTAAAAAAATGCATTTTTGAGTGAAGTATGCAAACATTTTCCTGGATATATATTTTATCGCAATTTAAAAAAATGTTATTGTGGCCTTAAAAGCGAATATGTCGTTATTATATTATAATATTTTACTCGAATTCAAGCAAAAATAGTGGCACAATGATCATTTTACCACTATTATAATATTAAACCTATTAACTATTAATATGCGGCTTTTCAACTTCAGTAAAATAATGTTTTTTTATTGGCGTATAAACTGATTTAATACACTCAAACGAAATATTTAAACTGCTCTCCTGAAAAAATAGTTTTTTTTAGTTGTGCCATTGTTATCCCCCGGGTGTGATTTGAACTCTTCAGTCGGAGTCCTTCGAGCATGGAACTATAAATATAATATCCGTACTCTTAGCCCTCAACCTAACATCGTCTTGAACCGCGGATCCTGAGATACACTGACCCCCCAAGATTCCTATCCACCCCTTATATCCCTTTCCTTCCCAGAATTTTCTCTCTTTAGTTTCCTTACACACAGACCTTAGACCTAGACCCTCTTTAAACCCTCCGTATAGTGTCTCTAAAGATGACATAGGTCATACGTTAAAAAAACCCTTTCACCTTCGCCTTCACGGCCCGCGACTTTGTAAATAACTAATTGTGTAAAAATATAATTCATTCTAATTTTAAGCTTTTGTAAAGGTCATTTCATGGAAATCTCCAGTCCTAAAGAGTCATAAATTCTCTAGTCTTTCAAAATAAATATTAACTCAACATTGGCATTAATCTTTTTAAATATGTAAAAACAACAGTGATGAGGGTAGCGAAGGTAAAATCATGCAATGTCCAGTGTTTTTAAATATAATGTCCTCCACGTGCAAAGTCGTATCTTACCAAAGCATAAACTTTCTTATAAAGTGTGTCTATCGGAAGTGACGTGCCAAGTAAGTATGTTTTTGTATCTATTTATAAATAATAAAATTAGATAGAGTCTAAGAATTCATAATAAATCATAAAGCACACTTGAGGTGATTTTTCACAAAATGGCGCTCCCAAAACTATTCAATTATTATTATTATTAATGGAAATTATGTTGCTTCAAGGCCTCCTGTGTGCAGATATTTTCGAAACCTTCATTCCTTCCTTATGGAACATTTATCAATCTTAATATACCTATAAAACAAAGTCGGGTTGGTTACACCATTTATAATTTGAGAACGGCTGGGTCGATTTTGATGATCTTTGATTTGTTGGATTTGTCTCCGCCCCGGATAACATAATAACTATTAAAACATCACAATAATTAACGAAAAAAATAGTTATTAAGTAAAAAAACTTCCCCATACATTTTGTATGGAACGAATTCTCATATTTTGAAAGAGCTGCGGGCATTTGTGATAAGTACCTATAATATTGAACTGTGCGTGAATTCCAAAAATTCAAAAACGTCAAAAATGTCAATGCGCTAATTGTTTTGCATTTGTTCTTAATCATGTAATGTTGCCACTCTTTCTTACACACTAAATATGAATAGACGAAAATGAGACAAACGGTGAACGTATGTCTGCACCCTTCCAAAGGGAAAATACAATCTTAATATATAAAACAAAGTCGGGTTAGTTGGGTTGGTTACACTATTTCAGGGGCGTATAACTCTGTCAAAATTTGTGTCCTGTGACCATAAATAACTCTTACTCTAGCGAAAGTGCCATACACCACAGACAAAGCTGAATTTTAGATAGGTCTGTAATTTTGATTTTCGCCATCTCTCGCTCTCTACGTGTGTCAGAAAGAGATGCTCATACACCTACGTCACTAAAAAAAAAGGTACCAAATGTATGTATTATTTATGGTACCAAATGCAAGAAACCGCACACCGCACTATCTGCAGGAAATAGACTCGCATCTATGGATTTGCCATCCGCCATGTTTTTACAGACGCCGTTGCACGTTGTTTTGATAATTTGCCGATGAATCGGTCAACATATTTTATTCAAAAAATGCTTACATGAATTCTAGAGGTGAAAAAAGTGTATGTTGATCAAGAAATCAGGTAATTAATTACATAAAACATTATCATTCACCTTAATTTATCTGTAAATCAATATTTGAGGTTAAAATATAGAGATGGAATGTTATAAATATATATCAACGGCAAACCGAATAAACAAGAACAGTGGGATCGCTATGTTTATTCAAAATCATTGTGACATATTGTGCGAGGAAGAAATTAAAATGAGTGGAACAAACTGCCTACATATACAAATTAAGTATTATAACAAAAAAATTGATATTATCTCTTTGTATAGAACACATTCATCCAGTGTCTGTTTGTTTATTGATGAATTAAGACAAGTCTTGGTAAACTTTAGAAATTCAAATACAATAGTTTTAGGTGACATAAATTTAAATATATCACATGATTTTACATCGAATAATAAAGATAACTACCTAAACATGATGGCGGAATTGAATTATGTACCGTGTATAAAGTCTTATACTAGAAACGTCAATGGGCAACGTCCATCATGTATTGACCATATTTTCACAAATATCAAAGATATAAATAATATAAATTCTGGAATTATAAAAACTTCAATTACCGACCATTACATGACTTTACTACATTACAACTCAATAATACCTCAGGCGATTAATCAACACTGCGGACTAACTGCTAATAATAATAATGAAATAACTGTTATTAATATTGAAACTTTAAAAAATAAATTATCATCTGAATTATGGTTGGATATACTCCGTAACGATAACGTCAATGAGTGCTGTAAAATTTTTGAAAATAGATTAACTAATTATATAAATGATTCAAAAAAAATTATTCATAAGGGAAACTCAGCCAAATTTCGTAAAATCAAACCGTGGATAACACATGGACTCGTTGTGTCCGTAAGACACAAAGAATGGCTTTACAAAGAAACTAAAAAAAAAACCACTGGACATAAATTTAAAAAATCATTTTAAAGAATACAAAAATAAATTAGCTTCTCTCATAAAAAACACTAAAGAAAAATATTATAAACATAAACTTGATGACTCCGAAAACGACAGCAAAAGAGTTTGGATTATAATAAATGAAATCCTGGAAAATAAACAAAAAAATAAAAATAATCCCATAAAATGCATAATACAAAACAATAATATAATAAACTGTATTGAGGAACCTAAAAAAGGAGCAAATGTATTTAATGATTTCTTCGCAAATGTTGGAAAGAATTTAGCAGAAAAAATTTCAACAAAAAAAAAAAATTATATTGAAAATACTCCGAATACAGAAAATAAACTAGAACTTTTTGAACCTACTAATCCGTCCGAAATTATACAAATTATATCAAAAATGCGAGGTGGTTCTGCTCCGGGATTTGACGGCCTTTCCGTAAATATATTAAAAAATATTAAAAATCTTATTTCTACACCAATCTCTCATATCATAAACAATAGTTTTAAAACAGGAACTTTCCCGAGCACATATAAAAAAGCAATAATAACTCCAATTTTCAAATCCGGTAATCCGGAGGACGTCTCTAATTACCGACCAATTTCGCTTTTATCTAATATATCCAAAATTTTTGAAAAAATAGCTAAAAAAAGACTAACTGCATTCATAAAAAATAACTCAACCATAAATAAAAATCAATTTGGATTTACAGAGGGAAAAGTACCCAAGATGCAATCGCAAAAATATCGTCAAGTATCCAGAGTACCCTAGACAAATCGAATAAATGTATAGGAATTTTTATCGACTTACAGAAAGCATTTGACAGCATCTCTCATGAAAAACTCATATTAAAATTAAAAGAAAATGGCATTGACCATATAGCCCTTAAATGGATAAAAAGCTACCTAACAGAGAGACCTCAAATTGTAAAATTAAACCAATCATTTAGTACATCATTAACAAGTAAATTTGGCATCCCTCAAGGTACCGTCCTCGGACCATTATTGTTTCTTATATATGTAAATGACATTTTCCAACAGAAAATTAAAGGCGAATTAATCTCTTATGCAGATGATACTGTATTATTAATAAAAGGTCAAACATGGGAACTAGTTAACAAAATTGCAAACGAAGATATTAATATCTTAAAATCATGGTTTGATAATAACCTTCTCACACTTAATGCTAAAAAAACAACATATGTCTTATTCTCCTTACAGAAAATACCTAACCAGAAAGTTAATATTAAAATCCACGATGAAAAATGTGACAATGTAAGCTGTAAACAAAATGATCCTTTTTGTACTGTAATTAACTCTTCTACTGAAATTAAATATCTCGGTGTAATTATTGATCAAAACCTGAAGTGGAATAGTCACATTGCAGAGCTAGTAAAGAGAATAAGGAAATGTATATATATATTTGTTAGATTACGAAATATATTGAATATAAAAATAATCAAAAATGTGTACTATGCCCTTGTTCACTCTTTGCTTATCTACGGAATTTTAGGTTGGGGAGGTTCTTACAAAAACAATCTAAACTCAGTAAAAGTTTCACAAAGAACCATCATTAAAGTAATCCTTAAAAAAAAACCTACCTTCTCAACAGAATCACTATTTAAATTATTTCCAGTACCAAATGTCGATGACATATTTAAGCAAGCTTCTATTATTAAAATGTGTAAAGAAAAAAATAATAAAGAATATGAAGAATTTTACACATTAATGAGAAATGGAAATCAATTTATTACACCAAATTTTAAAACAACACAAATGCACAACCATTATATTTACCAAGCTATAAAAAACTACAATAATCTTCCTTCTGAATTGCGCTGTATTTTGAACCAATCAGAACAAATAAATAAAATTAAACAATTTTTCAAAAAAACTTACATTAAAAAATAAATATTTTATACAAAATATATTATAAAATGTAACCTAAGTAAGAACTGTGGCTCCCTTATCAGGCACAAGAGCTCCTCTTTTCTGATAAGGTATACATGACCAATCATGACCTTGAATATGATATTTTGTAAAATATATATAATTAAAATGTAACCCATGTTTTATATTAAATAAAAAAAAAATAAAATAAAATAAAAAAATGATGTTTGAACGAAATACTTAATTTATCGTGAAGGCAAGCTTATGGGTACTAGTGGTTAATGGGGTGAAATGCAGAATACGCCAATGTCAGGGAATTTAATAAAAATGCACTTTCTAGATGAGAAAAGTGTGTAGAAACTCATTAAAAAAAGAATTAATGTGCGGAAAGCAATATTGAGGGAGATACAGCCGATCAAAGTTTTATAAAATTTCACTTCGCGAACTGATACTATGACAGCCCGCCCGCCATCGTTGTCACTGTTATGTTGGTATCCCAGACCTGATACAAACAAGAGCCTAGATACGATTGAAATTATAAGGCGCGTAATTATGAAAAACAGAATTAATAATATAATGTAAATAGGCACTGGAATGGAGAATCCCGCCAGACAAACCATTTAAAAACGTAGGCTATTTTTTAATGTAAAGATAACATACACAAGCCCGCTAGAAAGGTTAGGTTAGGTTCGGTTAGGTTAGGTTCGGTTAGGTTAGGTTAGGTTATGGGGGGGGGCGGGCAGATCCGGCGCTGGGTTAACATACACAAGCCCGCTAGAAAGGTTAGGTTAGGTTATGGGGGGGGGGGGGGGCGGGCGGGCAGATCCGGCGCTGGGTTAACATACACAAGCCCGCTAGAAAGGTTAGGTTAGGTTATGGGGGGGGGGGGGCAGATCCGGCGCTATACACAAGCCCGCTAGGCAAATTTCATAATTACGCGCCTCCTGTGTCCCACGAAGTCGGCTACAATCGTATCTAGGCTCTTGTTTTGTCTCTTCAGGGATACCAACATATCAGTGACAACGGGCGGGTTGGTATCCCTGACCTGTTGTTGTGGTAGTAGTACTTTGGGTTGTTTGTAGTTCATTTATGGTAGTGTGCTGTTCGTCGGTCATTGTATAGTTCAGTTTTGGTAGTGTGTTGTGCGGCGTGTGATTGTATATACATATACGTATTCTTTTTTTGCTAATATGCGTCTGTTAGAGATTGATGCGTTGTGTAAAGACACGGAGTTGTTGTTGTGTAAATTGCGTGAGTGGAAGTTAATAACGCGCCTCAAGTAGGTCCGGGATACCAACATAACAGTGACAAAAGATGGCGGGCGGGCTGTCATTGTAGTGAAATTTTATTAAACTTTGATCGGCTGTATCTCCCTCAATTTTGCTTTCCGCACATTAATTCTTTTTTTAATGAGTTTCTACACACTTTTCTCATCTAGAAAGTGCATTTTTATTAAATTCCCTGACATTGGCGTATTCTGCATTCCTCCCGGTTAATGTTTTTCCATATTTCGTTTCACAAAATGTTCTACCACCTCATAAAAACGTTGTTAACGTATCGAAGCCTATACTTTAGGAACATTGTTAACGTCAGATTTGTGACCATGATTGTGAGATCATACATTGTGGCTGGGGATGCGATGATGTCGTCTCTCACCTGGCATGCCGCTTGAAGTCCCGAAAACCCTCGGTACAGAAGGAGAAAGACTCATCCGACGATCGTCTCTCACCCCAGAAGATAGGCGGAGGCTTGAAACGTCAACGTTAAAAATGCCCATCTTATACAAGACTTCATACAAGATCTCGTACAAGGTAAAATTGATAATGCTTTAAAACAAACCATTACACTGTTTCCCCGCAGGATAGGCAGAGAGGACGGACCGCCAAACAACTCAGTCTTGGCATACACTCCTTGCCTTGTTCAATTTTACTTTAAATGTATGTGGGGTATTTAAATGGTAGCATTCAATACAAAATGTTGTTTAGTGAACATAAGTTTGTCAGTTGTCATGCTAAATCTTTAAGTAATATTTGAGATACAAATATTGTAAAAACTGTTTTCAATTTTCAGATATAACAGGAACACCAGAGGAGAGTTCAACGTCCCAGCAGAAGACACGTCGCATGATTCCAAAGAAAGGTGACAGTTTATTTCTCTATTTGCTATGATTACTTGCACATACATAGGGTCAAATAATGCTCGTAGAGCTTTAGTTTAACCTCTCGTTCCTCCACCATAAAGAAAGAAAGGCCCTGTTGCAGACGATTATTAACAACTTGCTCTCCGCCATAAGCCTCTCACTTATTTGGACTCACCAAACTCGTGTAAACCGACTAACACATACTATTCTGACTCTTGAAGTAGCCCGTCGCATACAAACTTTGTTCATCACAAGTATTCTATGTTCCGTTCCCAAACTTGGAAAAAATTCGGTTTAGTGGCGAAATTCCTAAAAATACAAACTAGTTATTTTTATACTAACTATGGGCCGGGGAATACGAATCTGAAAGAATTAGGCGGCGGCAAGCAATATTAACTGAATTATACGACTTTAAAAAAATTTTTTACACACATAGGAAAATGGCCATTTTGGAAGCATTCTGATTCCTAGAAAATCAAACTAGTTATTTTTATACTAACTTTGGGCCGGGGAATCCGAATCTGAAAGAATTAGGCGGCGGCAAGCAATATAAACTGAATTACACGACTTTTAAATTTTCAATAAACACAAACGAAAACAGCCATCTTAAAAGCATTTTAACACATGAAAACCATAGAAACCATAGAAAAACAACAATTTAAGTGTGGCCATTAAACAATAATATCATCGAACATACCTTATAAATCAAACACATCTTCGTAAAGGAAAACTTTCCGACACGATAATTCTTCACATGATAATTCATCACATAACACATTAACCTGATGAATTATGACTATCTCAACGGCCGTATTCTTAAACCAAAAGTATGAAAATTCGTAGTCTTAAAAAGTTGTTACCTAGACCGGTCACCAATATCAATGTTATTATATAAAACCTAACCTAACCTAACCTAACCTAACCCAACATGGTTTGTGCCCCTTTATACCGCCTGCTCGCGTCAATTTAAAAAAACATCCCAGTTTTCAAGTAGTTTAGCGGCTACGCTAGGTTTGTGTAACATGGTTTGTGCCCCTTTATACCGCCTGCTCGCGTCAATTTAAAAAAACATCCCAGTTTTTAAGTAGTTTAGCGGCTACGCTAGGTTTGTGTAACATGGTTTGTGCCCCTTTATACCACCTGCTCGCGTCAATTTAAAAAAACATCCCAGTTTTCAAGTAGTTTAGCTGCTACGCTAGGTTTGTGTAACATGGTTTGTGCCCCTTTATACCGCCTGCTCGCGTCAATTTAAAAAAACATCCCAGTTTTCAAGTAGTTTAGCGGCTACGCTAGGTTTAGGTAGCATGGTTTGTGATACAAAAGTGAGTAAAATTTATAAAAAGTAAGTACTTAAATTATAAACATGTTATTTACGTTATTGATATTACTGCTTAATGGCAACACTTAATTTTATGTGATGTAACATCTTTATTCTTTTTCTATGTTTTCTTGCGAATTCGATAATGTCAAAATGTCTTCTTTTTGTGTCTGTTTATAGCAAATTTTAAAGTCGTATGATTCATTTAATATTGCTTGCCGCCGCCTAATTCTTTCTGATTCGGATTCCCCGGCCCAAAATTAGTATAAAAATAACTAGTTTGATTTTCTAGGAATCAGAATGCTTCCAAAATGGCCATTTTCCTATGTGTGAAAAAAAAATTTTAAAGTCGTATAATTCAGTTAATATTGCTTGCCGCCGCCTAATTCTTTCAGATTCGTATTCCCCGGCCCATAGTTAGTATAAAAATAACTAGTTTGTATTTTTAGGAATTTCGCCACTAAACCGAACTTTAGCCCCAAACTTTGTTTAATGTGACATATTTATTTCAGAAGACATGTTGCAGTTTTTTTATCAGTTGTCATGCTAAATCTTAAGTAATATTTGATATACAAATATTGTAAAAACTGTTTTCAATTTTCAGATATAACAGGAACACCAGAGGAGAGTTCAACGTCCCAGCTGAAGACACGTCGCATGATTCCAAAGAAAGGTGACTGTTTATTTCTCTATTTGCTATGATTACTTGCACATACATAGGGTCAAATAATGCTTGTAGAGCTTTAGTTTAACCTCTCGTTCTCCACCATAAAGAAAGAAAGGCCCTGTTGCAGACGATTATTAACAACTTGCTCTCCGCCATAAGCCTCTCACTTATTTGAACTAACCGAACTCATGTAAACTGACTAACACATACTATTCTGACTCTTGAAGTGGCCTGTCGCATATAAACTTTGTTCATCACAAGTATTCTATGTTCCGTTCCCAAACTTTGTTTAATGTGACGTATTTATTTCAGAAGACATGTTGCAGTTTTTGCTGTGAGATGGCTGAAATATATCCACGGAAGGTATTTCATATTTTTGTATAAAGCATTTTGTGTTTTTGGAACACTTATCCATTTATCCATTGTATTTGTGAAAATAAAAATAATATTTAAACATGTACCCTGAGTTTTCATTTTTCTAATGCAAGCAGAATTTCAAATTTTGCCGCTCTAAAGCGTTTTTATTTTTTATATAATTTATTGGGCTAATGAATCCGTGAAGTAGGATAGAGCGATTTTATTGTCTATGGTAGACAAATAAACTTCTTCTATCTTTTAGTCAATTCGCGCCACGCAAGTCATTTTGACAGTTAAGTTTGACGACCACATCATTAGTATGGAGAAAGCCCGAAGATATCGATCTAGGGGTTAGTATATTTATGCACTATTTATAACTCGAGAACGGTCGGGCCGATTTTGATGATCTTTGATTTGTTGGATTTGTCTCCGCCTCGGAAAGGATAATAACTATTAAAACATCACAAAAAATAACGAAAAATATAGTTATTAAGAAAATTCTTTTCCCCATACATTTTTTATGGAACGAATTCTCATATTTGAAAGAGCTACGGGCATTTTGTGATAAGTACCTATAATGTTGAATAGTCAGTGAGTTCTAAAAATTCAAACCATCAAATGTCAATGCGCTGATTGTTTTGCTTTTGTTTTTAAACTTTTTTTTAAAAATTATTTATTTGGCTTTCACCCATTAAAGGTGTCCTTGGAAATTTCATAATTTTAAAAAATTATTCACATTTTCATTTTTTTTTTAAATTATCAGTGTTTTTAAAATTAGTGACATATTCAGATTTTTTTAAATTAGTTACATTTTCAGTTTTTTACATGGAATAGATAAATTATATTAGCAAATATATCTATACAATGGACTAAGACAAATATTCATATGATTATGCAAGTTGTATTGTTTGGCAATTAAGTCTAGAAATTTATTATTTTGGAACTAAATTTTTTCATTACTATGGTAACACCGAAATACTCGTTTTGTCAATGACATTTCGTATGGCTCTTGGCTTTACTGACTTAAAAAGTGTAGAAAACGCTGAAAATCACTCGTTTAATGTTTGTTTTTTCATTGTTTGCCTGTGCATTATTTGAATTGAATAAAAATGAACAAACCAATACGTAGTGGTGCAAGAGAAGTTATATACTGGGTTTTCAACGCTGCCTAGCCGATTATCGCGCGAAGAAGCTCCTATGCCTAATTTGTACGATGTTTACAAACGAACTACAGAAATGACTGGTACCTACGTAGTATCGTTTTTTAATGAATTTCATTAGTATTACAAGATTTATGCCAATTTTCGAGCGATTATAACCATTACAATCTGATTTGAGGTTATGTTTAAAAATCCAAATTTGACATTTACATTTGACAGTTAATATTAGGCTACAAGAAAAAGGGAATAACTCAATTAACAAAAAAATAATAATAATATGCGACTTCTTTAAACTCATAGAAAAGTTACTTTTTTCTTAGTTTTCTCAGTCTTTCTTTCTAAATGAATATTTGTGTACCCTTTGTGCTCTGCATAAAAATCTTGTTTAAACGTTAGTTTATCAATTAAAAAATAATAATTAATAAATGAATATTATATAGTGTGTTTTTTTAAACTCCCTTCTATAGAATAATAATTTTAATGATATTTTCCACACACAGGTAAATCTGAATCAACGGTAAGATGAATCGTCAAGGAAAAAAGCATGAGGGACAAAATCCATTTGGCTTTCAGCGTGAACCATGATCCAGCGCTTACCTTTTGAAATATCGTGCTGAACTCCAGTCACATATATAGATTGCCAGCATTTCTTTAGCTTGTAGGATGAATGGATATAACTTTCATCTAAGTGAATTATATTTTTTTGCAGTTCTTCTGGTAAATTTGGGATATCCATGTTAATTTTTAAGTAATGTTCTCTTTTAGCCGCTATATTTGTTTTTTTCAATAAGTGCAGTTCTGTTTGTTTTGCACTTTTTTATAAACAAAGCCAATGGAATGCAAAATTTTTCGTAAATTTTCCCGGCTACCATCAAATCAAATGACTTCTTTGAGTACGGTTAGTAAAGTTCTTAAAGTTGGGACTTCTTTACGTAATATGTAAAAAAATGAGTTTTAAATCTTTTTAAATTACTGTTCCTGTTTCTGATTTTTTCAGGTAGTGAATTAAAAAAAATAACTCCGAGATATTTATGATTTAACTGTCCTTTTGTTTTTTTTTTACATTTCGGAGTAGGAAGTATTGATGTTTGCCTAAGATTTCTGTTATTTTTAAAGGGTTCAAATATATTTTGAATATTATCTTTATAAATTTTTTAATGTTGCATGATAAAAGTATAATGCACTTAAATTTCTGACCTTAAATTGTTTGAATAAAAATTATGACGTTGTTGTTTTTATAATTAATTTTTGTGATACCTATGAAAATTGTTTGTTTTTGATTTGTATATATACCGCCCCATCCTATAGTGCCCCATCCTATATTAATATTATTATTATTACCTTATAACGAAATACAAGCCCACTTATAATTTGTTTTGTGTTATTTTATTTATAGTAAATTGTAATTTTACTTCAATTTAATTATAGTTTTTTTGCAAAATTATTGAGAATACAAATACATTATGAAATATGCATTTTGAACGAAGTATTTTTTAAAACTTATATTCATTGTCTTATGAGCCATCTTGGTGTTGCCATTTAAAACCTAAAAAAACGATCGTGGCGCCATCATTTATTTTCTACACTTTCTTGCCAAACTGTACTAACATACAGAGTTGGTATTGATAATAATTACAAAATAATAGAGTTAGATGTACAGGTTACAAAAAATAGGAAGCTGTACAATTGTACTAATAACACTGCAGGAACAAATGCATACGTATGGAAGAGAAAGAAATGTGTTGATGCTTAAATGTTAAGGCCATTTTTACAAATAAATTTTGTTAACAAATAGTGAATTTCAGAAGAGTTGATACTAATAAGGCAGGGTACACTGGTAGAGAATTCAATTTTTGGTTTTACCAATTCATGTAGGTATTGTAGGTATGTAGTTTGGAAATTGGTAATTTATAGTACACTCACAAAAATTATGGTCTAAAGTGTCTTCTGAACCACAATCACAATAAGGCGAATTGACTATGTGGAATCAGGCCAGATGGCTAAGACAACAAGTATGACCTAGAAGCATTCGAGTTATGGAAGAGATGTATTTTTTTAGGAATGGAAGTGTATTTGTGAAACCAGGGCTTGACAGGAAAAGAAGGTTGAATTAATGAGTACTGGTGACCTTTTATCAGAGAGGATGATTTCCATTCAGGGGACTATTGGCATCCATTATTTTTTCAAATAGAGATTTAGTGTCTTACAGGAATATGTCTTCTACTTAATGGACCATGAACAATGGATTCCTTAGCAATAGAATCAACCTTTTCATTTCCAACAATACCTAAGTGTCATGGGATCCAGGCCAAGACCACTAACACGCTTGAGCCAGCGACATGGAATGCAGGAGGTCTCAGATAGAGCAGGTTAGAGAGTTACTACTGGAATTGAGAAGGGATGCGCTTATTTTTTGTAGTGAGCTAAGTTAGCCTGAAAGGATGAGATCATTTCTAATGTTGAGAGATTTGACGAGTCGTATAGCTTCTATGATACGAGAGCTATGCATTCAGCAGAGAAAATGGAACACTATTTGGGAGGTTTGCGTGGGAAACACAATTTCATGTAAGGTGCATAGACACTGGCTCACAATGGGAGTCCGAACTGAGTTTGGAACCATCTGTGATTTTTTTAATATAATTTGCCCAGTTATTTTCATTAATTTTGTTGAATTCTGCATTACTGGATTTAGCTGAGTTTTTTATATTTTTTTTACATATTCCTATAGATTGGTGCACCTTTGGATAGAAAGTAAGACTTTCATAGGGATATGAGTATAAGGGGAGAGATTCATTGCAATAGACGTTTGTGGATGCATTCAGGAAAGAGTTGAAAGAGGAAAGAATTGAGAGAGGAAAGAGTTGTTGAAATTAAACATATAATGCTGCCCCTCTTTCTTACACACTATATGTCAACAGTCAAAATGGGACAAACGGTGAACGTATGTCTACGTCTACACCCCTCCAAAGGAAAAATACAATAATTATAATAAATCTCCGTCACACGTACAAAGAAAATGAAACACGATTCCCGAAAGTAAGTCGAAAAGTAAGAAAATCACATAAATTATAAATCCGTACACAACGCCATCTCTGATACTGAAAAAAGAAGCGGACAGTTACGCATCAATAATTGCTTCATTGTGTAATTTTTAACAAAATAAAAAAAAAACTTAATTTAATTCAGCTAATAAGTTAACACAACAGTTATTGATTCTGATGCGGTACGAAGTTCGCCGGGTCAGCTAGTAATTATAATAAATCTCTGAAATGAAATGTAGTTTAACGCACAAGAGGCCCTAAGGAAAATGATTTCTCTCACGACTTATGTCATCTATGTGGATATTGTATGGAGGGTCTTTTTAAGGAAGGGGAGGATAGAAAGTTCTGGGAAGGAAAACGGTATGAGGGGTGGGCAGGAATCTGGGGATCAGTGTGTCTGGGAGTGACGGACGTATGAATCCATCCAATCCATCGCTCCAACTGCGGTGCAAGGCTATGGGTCAAGAGAGTCCGGCTGGAAAGGTCAAAAATCCTCCCTCAACCAGTCTCTCTCGATCCGGCCCGCCACGCAGTAGGTGGGCAGATGCATCCGCCGCCAAGACCCGGACAAAAGTCCCCCCATGAACCCGGGCACCCCTGCTAAATCACTAAACGTAGCGAACCACTTGGGGTGACCTATTGCAGAGGTGTTGGTTATCCAATAAATGGTTCCCGGGGCGGTGACACCCGTACCCGCCTCCCAAATTCCCGTAAGTAAGTGGAAAAGTAAGAAAATCATAAAAAATATAAATCGGTGTACAACGCCATCTCTGATACTGACATAAACAAAACACGGATAGTTGCGCATCGATAATTGCTTCATTAAGTAATTTATAACTTAATAAAAAAACTGAATTTAATTCAACAGGTATTGATTCTGAGGCGGTACGAAGTTCTTCGGGTCAGCTAGTTTTTATATACAGATATTTAAAAAATTCTAATAATTTAAATCAACTTTTTCAATGCTATGTGCTGTTTGCCATAATTTGGGAAATGTTACAGACTTTAGATATTGTGTATAGATCATAAAAAGATAGATAGATAAAAAAAAAAAATATATATATATATAAAAAAAATTAAATTTTAAACAAATAACGTCCCTTCTAACCACCCAGTTTAGGTAGGTAATTTAATTGAATTTCGATTCGATATAAGGAAGAGTTGTTTTCAACTATCTTGGGCCCAGAATAGACATTTTAATTTTATTGCCGGCATGCCGCAAATGTTTTATTAATATTATATATAGTAAGAAACTGGCATTGAGAAAATGCAAGTCAGTTGGTCTGATAAATGGACTTATAATGTGGGGAAAGAGTCACAATTGATAATGGTAGCTACTTGCCCAGATGTGTCATCTTTACCCATACAGCGATACAGCGATAACCCCTCTCTTATGCAAATTTAAAGGCGAAGTTGTCCGAAACTTTCCGAATGAAATAGCATTTCCTGCTGGAGTAGGCAGAGAGTTAATCACCATTTTCATATTTTTCCGATTTTAACAACCGAATTACAGTTGTGAGTTTTTGTGGGTTATGGTCTTTGGTAGGTCCTGAGAAAAATAGTTTTCCTCGGGACCTATGTTATTTTTGGGGATGTTGTGTGTAGGGTCTTTTTGAGGAGAGGAAGACTGTTGAACTGAAGACCGAGTCGCAGAGGCGACTTTCTCGTGGTGGTTTTGGTGTATTTCTCGACTATGCACTAGTGCCGAAGGAGCAACTTCCATTGTAATACTGATAGAACAAGGACAGCATATAAACCTGGCACCTGTGTTCTAAAGATTGCAATCCGTTAGTTAAGATAGGGGAATCTGTCAATCGGATCGCCCGTTTTTGAACAGAGTCAAGGTTTTTTCAGATATTTTGGGGCTCCAGAGCAGAGGTGGCTGCCAAATTAAAAATTAGGGTGCATTTGCGATTTTTGCATTGTCAATAGTTGCGCACTATTAAAGTATCTGCGGATCCTGTACAGAACGCCTAGCCTCTTGGAGGCCTTCTTTTTTAAAATTTAAATTTACAAACAATTCAATTATTGAGATGTTTCGGAGTTATACATTACATTACAGTTTGGCAAAAAAGTGTAGAAAATAAATGATGGCGCCACGATCGGTTTTCAGGTTTTAAATGGCAACACCAAGATGGCTCATAAGACAATGAATATAAGTTTTAAAAAACACTTTGTTCAAAATGCATATTTCATAATGTATTTGTATTCTCAAAAATTTTGCAAAAAACTATAATTTAATCGATGTAAAATTACAATTTACTATAAATAAAATAACACAAAACAAATTATAAGTGAGCTTGTATTTCGTTATAAAGTAATAATAATAATATTAATATAGGATGGGGCGGTATATATACAAATCAAAAACAAACAATTTTCATAGGTATCACAAAAATGAATTATAAAAACAACAACCTTACTCATATTCGTCAGAACTTTTATTCAAACAATTTAAGGTCAGAAATTTAAGTGCATTATACTTTTATCATGCAACGTTAAAAAATTTATAAAGATAATATTCAAAATATAGTTGAACCCTTTAAAAACAACAGAAATCTTAGGCAAACCTCAATACTTCCTACTCCGAAATGTAAAAAAAAACAAAAAGACAGTTAAATCATAAATATCTCGGAGTTAATTTTTTTAATTCACTACCTGACAAAATCAGAAACAGGAACAGTAATTTAAAAAGATTTAAAACTCAGCTTAAGAATTACAACGAAAATTTGTACTGAACAAAAAAAAAATTAAACCAATATAATAAACCCCTCCCCCCCCCCATATACACGAGTCCTACTTATTTATGGGGGTAAATCATCCGTCCGTGCCATTCGTCAAAAAAATCATTTTTTTACATAGTACGTAAAGAAGTCCCAACTTTAAGAACTTTACTAACCGTACTCAAAGAAGACATTGGATTTGATGGTAGCCGGGAAAATTTACGAAAAATTTTGCATTCCATTGGCTTTGTTTATAAAAAAGTGCAAAACAAACAGAACTGCACTTATTGAAAAAAACAAAGATAGCGGCTAAAAGAGAGCATTACTTAAAAATTAACATGGATATCCGAAATTTACCAGAAGAACTGCAAAAAAATATAATTAACTTAAATGAAAGTTATATCCATTCATCCTACATGCTAAAGATATGCTGGCAATCTATATATGTGACTGGAGTTCAGCACGATATTTCAAAAGGTAAGCGCTGGATCATGGTTCACGCTGAAAGCCAAATGGATTTTGTCCCTCATGCTTTTTTCCTTGACGATTCATCTTACCATTGATTCAGATTTACCTGTGTGTGGAAAATATCATTAAAATTATTATTCTATAGAAGTGAGTTTAAAAAAACACACTAGATAATATTCATTTAGAAAGAAAGACTGAGAAAACTAAGAAAAAGTAACTTTTCTATGAGTTTAAAGAAGTTGCATATTATTATTATTTTTTTGTTAATTGAGTTATTGCCTTTTTCTTGTGGCCTAATATTAACTGTCAAATGTAAATGTCAAATTCGGATTTTTAAACATAACCTCAAATCAGATTGTAATGGTTAAAATCGCTCGAAAATTGGCATAAATCTTGTAATACTAATGAAATTAATTAAAAAACGATACTACGTACCAGTCGTTTCTGTAGTTCGTTTGTAAACATCTTACGAATTAGGCATAGGAGCTTCTTCGCGCGATAATCGGCTAGGCAGCGTTGAAAACCCAGTATATAACTTCTCTTGCACCACTACGTATTGGTTTGTTCATTTTTATTCAATTCAAACAATGCACAGGCAAACAATGAAAAAACAAACATTAAACGAGTGATTTTCAGCGTTTTCTACACTTTTTAAGTCAGTAAAGCCAAGAGCCATATGAAATGTCATTGACAAAACGAGTATTTCGGTGTTACCATAGTAATGAAAAAATTTAGTTCCAAAATAATAAATTTCTAGACTTGATTGCCAAACAATAGAATTAAATTGAAAAACTAAATCACGACAGAAAACAACTGCTCTCATTCTAATAAATAAATATTACTAAGCGACCAAGCGTCGTACATGTAAAGCACCTACATCCTACATATGCAGGTTATTATTTTATTTTCCAGCGCGAAGGGGTCTTTTAACTTTGTCTCTTTGTCGCTGAGGATATGACCTGAATAAAGGTAGGTGGATATATAATAATCAATCCATGGATAATGCCGAGATGCCAATGCTACGTCAATTAGTGATCAGGAACTGCTATATGCCAGAACATTTGATCAATAACACAATTACATCAATAAGGTGTGTAAATAAGTTAATCACTGTACAGTGTAATACATAAGTGATGGAGATACATATAATATTGCGAAGGTAATTAATTTATTACAATGTTACAAAATCATAGTAATGATGATAATTTTCTAAAATAATTGTACCCGTTGCCACCTAACGACTATTTTATTTCCTCAGAAGATTGTGATACACTTAAGGTATCAATTTGTCATTAAACTGGTTTTATCGGGGTAATCGTGTCGAGGTGTAACTGGCATGACCCTAGAATAATCACAAATGGCAATTTTCTACTAATTGCAAAATGCGGTGTAGGAAGAATCCTGAGGTCTCATGTAACATAGAAAAGAGCATGGTGTCATCTGAACTGCAACAAACCGGGCGGCTCGTGTCATTGCGTGTTAGGATGTTAAGGCGATGCACGATGCATCACGTCGTATAAAATTTGAAATCAGGCTGCTAACAATAACATTGTAGTTTGAATATGAATGGCGATAAGGCTTAAATTCCCGCTTGAAACCAGCCGCCTGTTTTGATTTATGCAGGAAAAAAAACGTCGCCAAAAAGTGATATATTTTATTTTATTAAGTTTAGTTACAAATATTAAAATATTAAAGAAGTTAATCGGCAACATTATACAATAAAACCGTAACCGAAAAGTGGTTCGTCAGTAGGAGATTTTGAACTTTAAATCAGTTTTTACATGCCTGATACTATATATAATTTTTAATTAGGTAAATGGAGACAATATTAGCGAAACTCAATCGAAAATCTGAAAACAGAAAAATCAGAAAAATATACGGTCACATCTGGGACTCGAACCCAGGACCTTCGGCTTTCTGGGCCGCAACTCTACCAACTGAGATAATGTGTCCCTATTCGATTCGGTCATTTTTATTTGTACCATACTTCGACCAACATTATCATAATTTTTTAACACATGTTTTATTGGCTGCTATCTTTATGCTTGATTGCAAGATTCAAACCAGGACTAAATGCTATCTATCAATTTTTAATTTTAATATGCGACATCTTTAAGTCTAGGATGAATATTTATTTTAAATTTTAACTTAGTGAGTAAAACCTCATATTGTAATATTTAATTAAATGAAAAATATTTTTTTTACTTTTTATATAAAAAGGCCTATCAAATCTTATTCGATTATTTCAAGAGGCCAAAATGTGTTTTGCACGTAGTAGTTGTTAGGTTTTAAAATGTTTCTACCAAATTAACCAAAAAGACAAGATTTTGCATTACGCACTAATACTTGACCTTAATATGCAATGAATGCCTATGTTAAATGCATGCATTTATGATAATATATTGCAGATAATTATTAAAATACCTTGTTAGCTACATAGTAACCGGTTAGGTCACAGGCAACAGTTTGATGTCAAGATGCCAATAAAAGTTTTCAATATTTTTGATTTCTTGAAAGCTAATGAATAAAAAAAGAGAGTGAAAGAAAGATTAATCAAGATGTCTAAATAACTAAAATAAATAATTATTTGGTTATTAAATATATTTTATTAAGATATTAAAACTTCTTCTAAATTAAAAAATTTCTATGTTATTTAATAAATTGTAAACCAAAAAGTGTTTTATAAATTTTCAACCCTTTATTAATCAAATAATGATTTGTTTTCTAAATATGGTTGGCAAATTCTGAACAATTGTTAAATTTTCAAACACCTTTTATTTTATTTGGGTCTCCTTAACCAAAGAAAAATTCAAGAAGTCTTTCCCGTGTAAAAAAGTTACAATCGTTACAAATTAATTTATTTGTTAAAAAATCACGCTTGCATTTAATTTTTTTTATTTTGTTAATCACCACTATTCGCAATGTTTTTTTTGTTTATGGGTACTTATTTTATCTGATTAAATAAGTAGTGTATGCAAAGTGAATTTGCGATTGAAGAAGTAAGTATATTTAACATATACCAATATCACGAACTACAATGAAATATATCTATAATGATTTCCTACCTACCTACGTGTTAAATATAATTATAGTAACATTGTAATTTATTCCATAGATATTAAATATTTAATTTTCCACAACTACTAGAAAATCAATAAAATTTATAAGAGGATTGTTATAATTATTTCACTTTGACATAATAATTGATGTTAATTAAAAATACCGGATTTAATAATGTAGAAAAACATAATAATAATAATACATTGTGGGTTGGAAAATTACCGCTAAGGTATAGCGTGTTATACCTACTTACTGATGGTGAAGATACTTCAAACGCAAGGTTTCGTAGGTGAAGTGCATTTTAACCACGGAAGGTTATCAGGTAGGACAAGGTTCTTTATTTAATCATATGCACGTGCAGTACAATTGATTGATTTGGCGTCGGGGGCCATTTTGATGTTTGTGGTATTACTCGCCCGCCGCACATAGATTTGCATGCGCCGGGAGGGGGGGAGGGTGGAAATCCTATTTCTTTTTATTATGACCTCAATTTTATACCGATTTTTTTATGCCGAATATTCAAATTCTGCAATTAGAAAAATATAATTGCTCTTGAGAATGGAGGATGATATATCCCTTGAATTGCGTCAGTAGAGAATTTTTGTCTTGAGCACGAGGCAGGTTTTAACTTAAGATGGGTTTTGCGTAAAAGCCCAGAATTTTGCAGCATATGGTGTGCAACTCAAATATAAAGTTTCACTCTGTTCATGAGAATGGCTACCTTTGACCAATCTGCAAGCTGTTATTTAATTAATCGTTGTATTCTTCTATTAACGGTTTGAATTAAATCTGTATGCGTGCAATTAAAACTATACTCAGATCTCTGAAAATGGTTTTTATTTGATTCTGGCAAATGCAAATAGAATTTTAAAAATGCACTTTGAATAAGAGAATGGTTTCCTTGAAATGTCTCAGTAGATGAATCCACAACTGGAATTTGATCGTTTTATTCTGTACACCAAAAACAAGTTTTAAATTAAGGGTAAATCTGTATGCGAGTCCCCAGTTTTAATTAGTATTACTCGCTTAATATGCATATGGTTTTCTTTCGAAAACGAATTTTGCAGCGTGTGGTTTGAAACAAAAATTTTAATTTCACTCGAAACATTAGAACGGTTTGCTTAAAAATGCGTCAGCAGATTAAACCGCTACTGGAATCTTAAGGGATCATTCGTAACATCAAACTGGTTTTAACTTGAGAGTGAATCTGCATGCGAGTCCCCAGCTTTAATTGATACTACACCGAGAACACGAAAATGGTTTACGTCCGAGTTTTGCACTTAGGACAGATGGATGGTTTCCTTCGAAACGCGTCAGCTGATGAATCCGCACAAGGAATTTGCATTTTGAACACAAGAGTGGTTTTAAGTTAGGAATGGATCTGCATAGGGGTCCGCCAGTCCATCGGTTTAAATTACCTATACTGTACTCCAGCATCTTGCAGCGAAAAATGCTATAAACTTTTTATATTTATTTAACTACTAGCTGGTACCCGGCATGCGTTGATATGCCATTTAATAAAGAAATTGTTTCTACCTGCGCGTCCTTTCCCATTAGTCCCGTTGACCTTCCTCCTCCCCTTCCTCCTCCCCTTCCTCCTCCACGTCCCCTTCCCTTTTTGCGTTCCGACTCCTCCTCCTCCACCTTCCCTATCCTCACTCAACTCTCCCCCCTTTCCCCCGTCCCGCGTTCCCCCTCCCGTTTCCCCTCTACCCTTCCGAGTTCCCCTCCTTCCTCCAGAGTTCCCCCCCTTCCTCCCGAGTTCCCCTTCTCCCTTCCGGGTTCCCCTCCCCCATTCTGCATTCCATACATTCATTCCCAATACATTCATGTTTAAAACTTCCCCCGTTCCGCGAACCCCCCTCCCGAGTTCCCCTCCTCCTCCCGTGTTCGCCTCCCTCCTCCCGCGTAATCCGCTCCCGAGTTCTCCTACCCTCTCTCGAGTTCCCCTCCACCTTCCCAGGTTCCCATTACCCCCATCCCTCTTAAATTTTGAGTTTAAAATCCTAAATCTGCAAGGGACACCTCTACATATGACGTAGGGCTTTTAAAGATAGTTTACACGTGGGTGTATAACCGGATAACTAAAACAATTTTAAATTCTTATGACGTAAAATAATATAATTAACAGTAATAACCGAAATTATAAACTATTAGTCGTGCTTGTATGTATAGCATGATTATTATTAATGATATTTTAATGAAGGAAGCCGCAATCAGTTTATTGCGGTGTGTGGAGTTTACGTACAACCTTCAATTCCATTATGTTACATTAATTTATTTATTAATTAATAAATTGTTAATTTACACTATTGCTTATTTAAAAAAAATAATGTTTGGTCGAAACTATATTCAGCAATTTACCTTACTTAGAGCGTGGTGAAAATTGTGGTTACACGTGGAAGTTTTTTCTTTGGAAGTCATCAACTATGTTTTGTGTGTCGATCTTTTTGAGCGAGATTCAGCTTCTTTCTCCACTAAGTTTTCCATCAATATTAATTAGCCTGAAAATGTTGTATTTGTCGCTTCTCATGTGACCAAGATATTAACATTTTCTTCTCAATTTGGGAGGCGGGTATGGGTACCGCCGCTCAGGGAACCATTTACTGGATAACCAACACCCCCTGCCATAGCTCAAGGTTCCTCTAGTTCCCAAGTAATTCGCTACATTTGGTTATTTAGCAACGGTACGTGGGTTCATGGAGTAAGGTTTGTCTAGGTCCTGGCGGCAGAAGAATTTGCCCACCTACTGCATGGCGGGCCGGATCGGGAGTAATTTGAGCCAGACCTTTTGACCTCTCGGGTGTAATTTGAGGTAGACCTTTGAATTCTCTCGACCCATCGCCTTGCACCGCAGTGGGAGGGATGGATTGCCCCTCATACCTTTTTTCTTCTCACAACTTCCTCATATTCCTTATCTCCACAAAGCATCCCCAAATATGACGTAGACGTAGACCCTTAGGGATTTTTTTTCCTAATGTGGAGCTAATATGAAAAAAAAACAAGTAAGACGATAAAACATCATAAACGTTTATGTTTAATGTTTAGGTAATACAATTTGCCTTGATAACTAAACGAGCGGCCAAAAGATAAACTACCTTCTTTTTCTTTTTTCTACGGTTCTTCAAAGGTTTATTATTTTTGTTTTTATTGCATAATAAAGTAAAGCGATGCATTTTGGAAAACCATGAATATTAATCCACGAAGCAGGTTTTAGTCATAAACTTTAAAGACTTATGAAACGCCCCATTATTCTAGTATTAGGAAGAGTTAGTTGTCGTTGTTAGTGTTGTCATCAAATAAAGTTATTTTGTCTCTTGTCAGCTTCACGGGCATCTGAAATCGTAGATCTCCGCCCCATTTGAATTTAAAAGTAAAGTTTCTTTTGCAATTATAGGGCCGTATTAGGCCACGTAACACGCCCACAAGGCACTTCTTGTGATTCTGTGTTGTATGTTTTCTGCAGATGATTACATTTTTATGAAATGAGTTCGGACGAGTAGTTTCACACAATTTGAACAATTCATCTTATTTCAAAGTTAAAATTCAAGTTCTGTGAAAGTTATTTTCAAGTTCTGTTATTATTTCATCATGGGTCGGTTGTTTTACAGTACCTACTTAGATAATAACACAACTTGAATAGGACTTAAAAAGAACACGAATTTAAATTTAAGGAAATGTTTAAATTTTGCGAAACAACCCGTCTTTGATTACTTTTATTTTTGTGTTCGGGATTGATTATGCAGTATCTTTTTTCAATATCCACAGTTGCGACACAACCGGCTGCAAAATTAAGAGAACCAATCTGTACAAATTTGTTAGCTTTAGGTTAGGTTTAAATAACAAAGGGGTCAAAACTTTTCCTAGGCCAGTTTTGGATTACCTCCACGACCCCCTGACTCTCCCGACGTTATTTTATAAAAGTGTCTTTAGTGAAATTGATGAACATGAAGTGTAATTTAGTGACTCGTGTCACTTTATGGAAGTGTTAGAATTTAAAAGTAATATTAATTTGTGAAAACGCCGCCGCACTTTTAAATACAGATTATGGAAATCATACTTCATTTCTACAATTACTACAAGAAACAACTATTTACATACACAAAATAGGTTATTAGGTTCTTAGTTTAGGTAAGTTAAGTAATTCATGCGTATTTAGTTTGAAACGAAACTTCGCAAATAATGTCAAATCCATACAAAAAAACATGGCGGCAAAGGAGATGTTTTATATGGGCAATTTTTAACTTTGAATGAAAATCGTATTTGGTTCTTGTGGTAATTAAGTAGTTTGCTTTTCAAAATGTGTACCTATTTAAAGTGTAGCGGCATGCGGCGGTGTTTTCACAGTTTACCAAAGTAATAAATGTGGTGAACGTATGTCTTGCGGTATGAGAGAGACATGCGTGTATGAGTGAGACAACATGAGGAACGTATAAAAGGGTGTGATTGTTGTCCATTCGTCCTCTTACCATCAGACTTCCTAAGAATTACCATTGTACCTTATCCCGGAATAAACATCACGAGACTACCTACGTCTTCTTATTGTATTGAAACCCTGTACTGAGATCATCATATACAGAGGAATCTGGATCCATCAAAGGGAGTCCAGATTATTATGGGATAACCGGCCACGGACATCACAATAAATAATTGCTAATCTTTGAACCGAATTATATACGCGTCTTGAACCCGTGCGACGTATGCAAATTATCCACTTCTATATTATAATAATAATATTGACATTTATTCCACACAAACAGAGAGAAATACATGTAATTACTTTGCTGTGATTGATATCGTGACCCTGTTTAATGATTGCAATAATAGAGAAAAATCAATATGGCATGGCGTGTGGAATTCACCACTTTGTCAATTAAAAATTTCCTTAACAACAATATTTAAACAGAAGTGCAATACATTGTTTTATGTACCTAACTTGATATAAAAAAATACAATAATTATTTCAGAAGAAAAGTAATAATTATTTTTATTTTGTGATTTTGTGTAAACTACGAAATAGTATTTTTTTATAGGTTCAGCTACACAAGCTGGTGAGTTTATTTGAAGATGTTTATAATTATCATGTTTAGTTTGTAGAGCTTCATTTTATTATTAGTTTTTCATTATTTATATCTTACTCCGACAAAGAAACATGAAGAAAATATACATTTAACATGTTAATTTTGTTAAAATTAATTCGCTTGCGCGGTAGCGCCATTTTGTATTCTCCGTTTTAATTTCATAGACAATCAATCATAATTACACAAACCCGCTAGGATAAACCCTGCTTTGCCAAACAAACCATTCAAAACCTGGGATGTTTTTTTAAAATTATGATGATATACAGCTTTTGTCGTTTAACCTCAACCTAAAAAAGGAATATTCCGTACCTATTATCCGTGCATCAAACTTCGACAACACGAAGTTCCGTATAATCCGTGAGATGGACCAAATGCATATTTACCAGTTTTTCTTTTATATACATAATAAGTTAAGAGGTTTAATTCCTTTCTATTAATTTATAAATAAAACACTTGTGTTGCAAAGTTTAACAAATAAACGACATTTCTGTTTATTTATATGACTTTCCTTTGAATGGTTCCTTCTAAAAAAAACTGATATTTTACAATCAAATAATAGAACAATTTATTATAGGATACAAATTTAAAGGGAATATATTTCCTTTAAATACATTGAATAATATTTTTATTTTATTTAGTAAAACAGTTTATTTATTAAAAAAAATCGACTGTGTAATTGTTATTATTATGCTTGACGGCTGTTTCGCCATCTGAAGACATTATTAAACTGACATATTTATACTATTTCCATATAAGTACTTATATTTATTACCTATGCCCTAATTTCAGCACGGGTAAGCCACCCAGTGAGGCCAACATTATTAAATTATATTATAAAATGTAAATTAGTGTACCAAATAAAAAAATAAATGTACGAGTAAAATGTTGGAAAATATTAATAGTTTTTAATTACCCCCTAGGTTTCCCCAATTAAAGTATTGTTTAAATTTAACGTTTTCAAATTAACAATTTGTATGACTCAGAGGAGTTTCCTTTTCCCTGTATAATTATTGTACTTACTTGTATTTTTGCGTTCTATAACAAAATAACAAAATAAAAATTTTTCTAGTAGTGGTGAGCGAAATACATTACGGGTTACTTTAATAATTATACCGGGAAAAAGAAACCCCTGATTCATCCAAATTATTAATTTGAAAAAACATTACCTTAATTACGACCTCCATATGCAGGTAGAAAATTCCACACGTGTGATTTTAAATTGCGGGTTCGATTTACGAGCAGCGCAAAAAATTTAATGTCTAAAACAATTAAATAACAAAGTTTTATAAAAAAAACTAATGAAGTAATCAACAAAATCAATAATAAAATAATAGGACTTATAATTCGCATATCAAAACCTTTCCTCAACACGTAAATTTGCCCCATTAATCATAATCTAAGAGAGTCTTTTATCTGCTTTCAAAAACATTATTTTATTTTCACACTATTAGAAGGGGGGGTCGTGGGAGAGGGAGGGGTCCCTGACAAAGGTGTGTGGGAGGAGGGAAGGCGGGAAGGTGAAAGGGGAACGCTGAAAAGGAAGGAGACGCGGGAGGGAAACGTGGGCGGGAACGGGGACGGATGGGAAAGGACATGCAGTGGATGGGTGACGGAGGTGAGTGACTAGCAGCAAATTTGGAAAATCTGTGTTTTTCGCACGGACAGCTATATATGGAATACTCGCACGTCGGAAAACCTTCTGATTTATTCGTGTACGCACAAGAAGGAAAAAAAAAATGCTTGTATGCAATTCAATAAAAAGTATAAAACCTAATCACTTTCTTACTCTGGGTGACATTGCGACGCACGCCGGGCACTCGCCAGTTTGGTATAAAAACAAATAAATTTCAGTAATAAGTAGGCCCAGTGAATTAATTTCATTCAATATTTACCAATGAACTAGCAATTCTGTAATTTTGCAATGCAGTGACGCAACTTTGACTAGTACATATTATTATTAAAATGACCATGTCATGTACAATGCACTATGTGGAATGCATTCCATGCGAAGCTGATTGTGTCGGTCACTTAAATGGTCGTTAAATTCTTTTATTTGCGACCAGTTCGTGTTCAAGTTCATCTAAAAACTAATGCACCGTGGAGTTTCACTTGTTATCTATGCAAATTGTCGCCTGTTATTTAACCAACAGATTTATTTACTTACCCGTTTTATTCAACTGAGACACGTGGATATATTTCATCGCAGCTTCCTCGAGGTTCTCATTACGTGACGCAGATTATTGTGAAGGATTATCACAGTGATGGAGTCGGACTGACACGAGAATAAATTATAATATGGGGAGGAAATTATTTTGAATGCTTTAATCTAATTTTTTAGCCGATATTTTAATTTTTTTTTAAATTTTAAAATAGCAATAGTCTCAGATAATTGTCCCTTTTAGCATGTCGCAGTTAAAAGATTTATAAGGGATATACCCGGTGCTAGTCGGATATGTCATTTCTGTTAAAAACGCTGCATTTTAAAAACACAAAAGGTTCGTTCATAGAAATATTTTAAACTATTTTTATTCAGACCAGTATTACTGGCATAAATTTGTTAGTAAAACCGCTATACTTTTTATGAATGTTACACGTAATGACGTGCTAACAATTATTGAAAGGCGCATTTAAGACAATTGGACCAACATGCGATGACAAATTATTGTTAGGTAAGTACTAACTCAACTAACGATTGGATATCTTCGGATGTTTTATGTAAAATAAAAAAAAGAGATAATTTATACAAACGTTGAAAAAATGCTCCAACAAACAAATATTACAAGAAATAATATAAATATTTTAGAAATGTATTAAATAAATTATTAGTTAAATAAAAAACTTCTTACTATAATGATAACTTCATAAAACTATTTTTTATTCTCAAAAAAACATGGGAGAAATGTTATAAAGTTTTAGGAACTAAATGTAAAAATGACTGTGATGAAAATGCGTCTAAATATCCGATAAAAGATCGAACAAAAGAAAGTTTAATTAATGATTTTGTTGATTATTTCTCTGATAGTGTTTACAATATGTTACATAAGAGCAACCCTAAGGCCTAAGCTACACGAGCGGTTCTCCCGCCGCGGGAAACCGCCCGAGAGAGCTCCCGCAGACCATTTAAACTACACGAGTGGGAAACCGCCGCGGGAAACCGCCACGTTCAAACTACACGAGCGGTTCTACCGCCGCGGGAAACCACCCGATCCTTAACGCGCACCACCAAACAACAACGCTCTCTCGCACGAAATGATGCACTCTCGGGAAACCGCCCGTGTAGTTTGAACGTGGCGGTTTCCCGAGGCGGGAGAACCGCTGCATGTGGCGGT
The DNA here is from genome assembly GCA_917563855.2 of Limnephilus lunatus. Lineage (NCBI taxonomy): Eukaryota > Metazoa > Arthropoda > Insecta > Trichoptera > Limnephilidae > Limnephilus > Limnephilus lunatus. The sequence goes on from OU830594.1 coordinate 42,220,215, forward strand.
CGAATTTCTCCCGCCTGAGAACCGCGAGCTACTTAAAACACTAGAAATTATAGGAATAAGATGAAAACTACTAAAACTTTTTTAAAATTGCTTAAACAACCGACGCATGAAATTAAAACTCTTAAACTCTTTAAAAAAAAATAAAAATAGTTATTTTCTATTTTTTTTTATTTTTAACTTTACAAAATCTGGAGACATAAAAAATCGGAAAAAAGATATTGGTTCCACTGGGACTCGAACCCAGGTCCCTGTGCTTACATGGCAAGTGATCTACCGATTAAGCTATGGAACCCATTTCCAATTCGGTCACTTTTAACTGTATCATTCTTCGATTAAGAAGTACCAACATTATCTTAACGCACATATTGGCTGGGTCGAGAAGGTCCTGGGTTTGAAAAAAAAGAAATACTGTTTCATTTATTTATGATGGATAACCACAAAGATAAAGCTAAATTCAAAAGTACCCATTAATAAGTTCATTGATCTGTAGTCGACAGTTGCTCATGGTTTGAGAACCCCTGTCTAATAATTTACATTAAAAAGACTGAATTAATTAACACTGCGTGTTTTAATTAGTATGATAAGATAACGAATTTCGTAATGCTATTTTGCAGTACATTGCTGTGGCGCGCCGTCCACAAAGGTTAATAGGTTGTGCAATGTGCATGCCTTTATTGATCGAAGATGCAACAAGATAAAAAGGTTAGTTAGAACTACAGAAAAAATATGAATTTTATAATACTTCCTAAAACATTGTAAAAAGATCTCCAAAAAAAACTTTTTCAGATGGCTACCTACTGCCTTTAAATGTGCAGCTTTATAATATAACACTTGTAAGAATACATGATTGGGGCATCTATTATTCAATGGATAAACAGGAAAATTATTAAATGAAACCGTGAAAATGTTTCGACAATTTTATTAATGACTAGCTTTTACCCATGGCTTCGCTCGCATAGTATTAGGCATGTTATTTTACGGTGCTCCAGATTTTTTGTCCGGGTTAAATCTTTCCCAAATGAAAGACTAAACTCTTCCACACACTTTTCCACAAATGATTATCTAGTAAATTCACGCAATGTAAGTGCACTATATAAGTATAATAAATACAAAACAATACAAGAACAATACATCAATCCACCAGAAACATAATGGGAAAATTATTTCACCGACTCCAGATATTTCATATCAGAGGGTTCGGCTCTGATGAAATCCTAACTGTTTCGATAAATCCTACTGATCCCTCAATATAAATATTTTTAAAAAAATTCGTAATCCTACATGTATTTAAAATGACCGACTTTTGCATTTTTAAATACAAATTTTTTGACAAATCTAATAATAATTATTGGCATAATTGTTATTATTATTGCTATTTTGTCTAATATAAAATAATTATTGTTTATTATAAAAAATTTCAAAATTTGAGAATGACATTTCGCAAATAAAAATTCTATTTTAGAAAATATTTAAATTATAGAAAGAGAAATTTATTTTAAGTACCTACTCCCTTTATTAGTATTTTATTCATATTTGAATCCAGAGTAACCTAAAAAAATATGAAAATGACAGTCCACTTCAAACGCTATGCTTTATAGCAACGTAACGCTTTTTGTTCGGAGAATAAACATTTTTAGAAATATGTAGATATTTACTACGACGCCAAAAAGTACTCTTTTTAATCACAACAAAGCACTCTTTTTAAGCCTAAAATTTAAAAAAAACACCTTGTTTCCAAGGAAACAATTTGTTTGACGTTTGTAATAACTCGATTTTGTTAGGGACAGAAAACGTATGATACATAATTTCATAACGCCACAGCTCATTCATAACGCCAGAGCTTACCAATATATAGGTAAAGCCGTTTTTACTCGCAAATAATGTAGCTTTCAATTTTTAAATTCCATTCGATATTTATTGCGTGAAAGAGTAATGACCATCCAACCATCCAACCAACCATCCATGCAAACTTTCGCATTTATAATATTAGTAAGATCTCAATGGAATTTTAATCGATATTTTATGTTCGATTATTGAAATAATGAATTTCTTTGGAAAGTATTCTCGACTACACCCGTCATTAATAGGTTCAGTTCAGTTGCTCAGAATTTTTTAAGTGTATGCCATGATGAAACTCAAAGGCCGGCCAAAGACCTACCTCATATTTGGTAGATTATCTACTAACACGGTTCACTTTCTCACATATCTTATATCTTTCTCTTGACGCTGTATTCTTGCATCAGTGAGTCAAATGTTTAACAGTTACAAATAGTTATATTTCATTTCAGCTAACGTTATTGAGGTTGGTTAAGAATATGTGAGCCTCTCTGCTTTCGCAATGAGCAAGTACCATCGAGAGATCACACGTGACTTCATGTATCTTCTGCCTTCATCGTTTTCAAAGAAGACGCATGAGAAGGAAGAAAATGAACGCTGATGACGTCAAATCTCACTGTGGCTAGTTTAGTCCTTATACATGTTGTCTAAAGAAAACACAATAACCTTCCCAGCAATCAAAAATATGCCTCAACAAAATGAAATCCAATACAATGATATCAATAAAACTGTTAGAAGCGTCGATAAAATTTTTTGGAATTTATGTATTTTAGTATTTGCGTATTGAGGACTTCTATTGATAACGTTTAGGTAAGTCTTATACCTTCATAAACTATGTTGGCTTGGCCAATTTCACTATATCGATGTGGTGAAACAGGTCAAGCCCATGTGCGGTGTTAAGAAATTTACGATTGTGATACTGGTTAAAAAAGAATAGCGTTTTCCTAATATAATAATTAATTAATTTACGGCGGATTTTGCTCGTACCTACTGTGTTTTATTACTTATTAGCTTTTACCCGCGGCTTCGCTCGCATGGTATTAGTGGGAAATTACTGTGTAAAGAATTTTCCCACGTTAATGAAAAAAAATTTCCGTGATAAAAAGTAGCCTATGTCATTTCCCATTCCTCCAATTTTCTCTTTAAAAAAAAATCACATTATATAAACAACAAATATCTTTAAGACAAATAAAATTCTCGTACCAACTTGTTTTATTTTATTTTAATTTAACATTTTTTTTAATGTTTGCATACAAATAAAATATTAAACATCTGAATCGAAGTAGTAACTTATTGAAACTGCGATATTAATCCAAATTTGGGAGGCGTGAATGGGTACCGCCGCCCCGGGAACCTTTATTGGATAACCAACACCTCTGCCATAGGTCACCCCAAGTGATTCGCTACTTTGTTGATTTAGCAGGGGTTCGCGGGTTCATGGGGTGAGGTTTGTCTAGGTCTTGGAGGTGGTTGACTGATAAATATTGATCATCAGATTCCTTCCCACCCCTTAAACCCCTTTCCTTCTAAGAACTCTCCTCTCCTCCCTTTCCTTAAAAAAACCCTCCACACATCATCCCCAAAGATGACATTACATGGAAAATTATTTTCCTCATCGTCTCCTATATGGAGCTCATTTAAAAAAAAAATATTATTATAAAATAAGTCTGGTTAGTCACACCATTTATAACTCAAGAACGGCTAAACTGATTTTTATGATCATTGAGCTGTTGACGCGAGCTTGGGACTGTTCTGGTGTCTCAGCAGCCCGTTGAGATGATAGATATTCAGCATGCTGTTGACGGCGAGCTTGGGACTGTTCTGGTGTCTCAGCAGCCCGTTGAGATGATAGATATTCAGCATGCTGTTGACGGCGAGCTTGGGATTGTTCTGTTGACTCAGCAGCTCTGTGTGCTGCCTGAAACAACGCATGTTTAAGTTTTCGCACTTAAGCTTGTGGAAATGTCTCTTCAAGTCTTGCAACTTTCATAGCTCGAGCTTTATTAGAGCTTTTGCTTAGATTCGAATTACGCTTTCGTGGCATAATTGTTATTATTCTTGCTGAAAATAATTATGGTAGAAAATTTCAAAATTTGAGAATGACATTTCCCTAATAAAAATTCTATTTTAGAAAATATTTAAATTATGGAAATAGAAATTTATTTTAAGTAGCTACTCCCTTTATTAGTATTTTATTCACATTTGAATCCAGAAAAACCTAAAAAAATAGTCCACTTCAAACGCTATGCTTTATAGCAACGTTATGCTTTTTGTTTGGAGAATAAACATTTTTAGAGATATGTAGATATTATCTACGACGCCAAAAAAGTACTCTTTTTAATCATAAAATAAAAAAAAAACATTGTTTCCAAGGTACCAATTTGTTTGACGTTTGCAATAACTCGATTTTGTTAGGGACAGAAAACGTGTGATACATAATTTCATAACGCCACAGCTCATTCATAACGTCAGAGCTTACCAATATATAAAGCCGCTTTTACTCGCAAATAATGTAGCTTTCGATTAGTGAAAGAATTTTTAAATTCCATTCGATATTTATTGCGTGAAAGAGTAACAAACATCCAACCATCCAACCAACCAACCATCCATACAAACTTTCGCATTTATAATAGTAGTAAGATTGACTATAAAATGTATTAAATTATATAAAGAATATTAGAAAAGCACATTAAGGTTGTATTATTACAGCATATTAAAAGGAAACATTACTAATATATCCAAAAAATTGAAGAAAGATTCTAAATTTTGTACACTGCAGGCGGCTTTTAAATAATACATGATCATTTACCTACACTGTACATAAAAATGATTGTTTTATGAGATGAGTATTTTAGAGATATCTACGGTAATAATACTAATAACTGTAATAATGGCCTGTTTGATGTAATAGAGCTGATGGGGTTCTAGGAAACTGGTCGTGACTCGACACTCTCGGCTTTGTTCTTGGTCATTTATTTAATTTATGATTCAGTCCAAAGTTTACTAAAGACCAGATTCTCATTTTTCAAACATTAATACAATTAGATAAGATATGGTTTAAATTGCGATCGAAGTAAGATTTTACTCGTGGGTTGTTACAATAAACTGAAGTGTGCACACGTCAATTAGATTTCTGTATTTTTTTATAATATTGTCAACGAATTTTGGGAGTCGAAAATGGGTACCTTTTATTGGACAACCAACACCTCTGCCATAGGTCATCCCAAGTGGTTCGCTACCTTTAGTGATGAGGTTTGTCTAGGTCTTGGCGGTGGATGCATCAGCCCACCTTCTGCGTGGTTAGCTGGATCGATAGAGACTGGTTGAGGGAGGCCTTTTGACCTCTCCAGCCGGACTCTCAAGAACCATGGCTTTGCACCGCAGTTGAAGGGATGTATTCATACGTCTGTCACTCCTGGGCACACTGACCCCCAGATTCCTACCCACTCTACATACTATTTTACTTCCCAGAACTTCCCCTTCTTCCTTCACTTAAAAAGACCCTCCTTACAGCCTCTCCAAAGATGATAGATATTATTTTCCTTACGGCCACCTGTGTAATACACCTAATCCAAAAAAAACAGTCTCAAACTAAATCGTAAATAATATATTTCGAATAATAAACTTACACTATTTTTTCCCTTTAGTTCGAACTACATATTACTTTTCGTTTTTAATTCTACACTCTGAATGTATAATTTTTTCGTTAAAGCTCTTTTTGCATAAAATGATTGCAGACCATTCAATTACTAAATATTTAGATACATACCCATTTAACATATTGATATGGGTTAGGTACCTACTCGATGAACAAGGATGTATTTTTATTAGCGTCCCGAATGCGTACAATTATAAATGGAATGTTATTTTAATTTATTTAATAAGCACCAAACATAAAATGACTGATACATCATTTCAAAAAAGGAAGATAGAAATTGCCTTATTTCATGAAAATAATATTTTACGTCGAAAAAAAAAAGAATTGGCCGAATTGATGAGAAAAGACGTAGGATTGATATTGCATTCATTCAAGAAACCAAAAGAAAAATACAAATATGGACAAGTGCCGATATCTGGAAATATAGACAAATGATTATAAACTATATTACTACGGAGAAAGTAGTACCAGAAATGGAGTAGCCATAGTGCTACAGCAGAGGTTTCATGAAAATGTGATAAAAGTAATAGCACCAAATGATAGAATTATAATGTTAAAGTTGGTAATATGTAACGCTATTTGCAATATCATATGTGCATATGCACCACAAATGGGATGTGATACAGAAGAAAGAAACAGTTTTTGGGACAAGCTGGAAGATTTAATCCAAAACATTCCATAAAATGAAGCTATCATGATAGGGGCAGACATGAAAGGGCATGTGGGGAAGTCAAATAGGGGCCATGATACTAGCCATGGCGGATTTGGATAAGGAGTGCGAAACGAACTAGGAGATGAGCTACTAAATTTCTCAGATGCATACGGTTTCACTATTGACAACACCGAAAGAAACCAGAACATCTAGTAACCTACAAAAGTGGAAATGCTGCAACTGAAATAGATTATTGGTTATGTAGAAACGAAATGAGAAAAACGCTCAGAGACTGTAAAGTTATCCCTGGTGAACCCCTTGCAACACAATATTGCCTACTATTACTGGAATCACATGTAACGAGACATAAATTGTATAAGGATAAAATAAAACCTACAACCAAAATTAAGTTGTTCAATATCTCAAAAGAAAACGGAAAACAATTAATGTCAAAACTCCAAAACTGGGTGCTTGAAAATCTCAAAAAAGAAGTATCACAAAACCCAACTGAAATGTGGAAAGCATTTGAACAGGTATGTTTACAGGAAGCCAAACAACATATGGGAGTCTCCAAGGGTAAACGAAAAATAAAGAAGGAATCGTGGTGGTGGACGAATTAGGTCCAAACATGTCTAAAAGCGAAGAAAACTGCTTTCAGAAACTGGTCAAACTGTAAGTGCGATGGCGAGAAAGAGCAACTCTGGATAGTGTATAAGCAAGTTAAAAAGAGAGCAAAGAAAATAGTTGTCTCTGCACAACATGATGCATTGAAAGAGCTGTACCTAGAAACACCAAATGGGGTGCAAATAATTTAAAAACTCGCAGCACATAGTAAAGAAAGGGCCAAATCCATTAGAATACCCAAATACATAGAAGACACTGACGATGACTTGATTACAGATGAAATTTTAAAGATGGAAAGATTATTATTCTACATTACTAAATGAAGATTTTCCAAGAATAACTCGTGTGTCAGGCCAACCAGTGCTGGGGCCAGTTGAAGAAATCACTCAGACAGAAGTTAAAGTAGCCATATCACAAATGAAAATGGGAAAAGCAGTGGGGCCAGACAATATTCCAGCCGAATTATGGAAAGAGTGTGGTGAAGTGGGACATAAATGGCTGTGCAATCTGTATAGTAAAGTACTCAATGGAGAACCGATGCCAGAAAGCTTTAGGAAGAGTTGCCTTTTTCCATTTTACAAAAATAAGGGAGACTCTAGGAAGTGCGACAATTATGGAGGGATAAAGCTTATGCACACCATGAAAATATATGAAGGAATTATCAACACACGACTTAGGAATATTGTAAAAATACCGATCAATGCGGCTTTGTGTCGGGGAAATCAACAATAGATGCTATTCAAACAGTCAGAATCATAGTTAAAAAAACATCGAGATGTAAAAAAAATACTTGCACATGGTATTTATAGACTTGGAAAAAGCATTTGACAGGGTACACCGAAGCCTGGTATGGTTGGCATTGAGATACCACAACGTACCAGAAGGATATGTACTCTCCATACAAGATATGTATATAAACGTAGAAACCCAAGTAAGATGCACATCAGGGACATCACCAAAATTCCCAATTAAAGTGGGGGTACACCAAGGATCTGTCCTCAGCCCACTGCTATTCATAATGGTCATGACTTATCTAACGAATCAAGAAATGAACGACAGTATTCTCAAGATTATGCTTTTTGCAGATGATTTAGTACTGATAGCAGATAACCACTGTGACTTAAAGAATAGCCTGGAAAGATGGAGAAAGATCCTGGAGGATAATGGCCTAAAAATTAGCAGGAAAAAGACTGAATATTTGTATTTGCCTTTTGAAGACACAAATACTGTAACTCCTTCGATGCAACTGGATGGAGTAACATTAGCCTACTGTGACTCATTTAAGTATCTGGGCTCACTCATCCAGAGTCGGAGGATGTGCAGCGGATGTCACCCATAGAATAGGTGTGGGATGGATTAAATTCAGATCCGTAACGGGAATATTGTGTGACTCCAAAATGCCTATAAAACTCAAAGGAAAGATATACCAGACTATTGTTAGACCCGCGATAATTTATGGGACTATTTACAACTCCTACTCTAGGCAACCCGAAACAGCAGAAATGCGAATGCTTAGATGGTCGGTAGGAGTATCACTAAAAGATAAAATTAAAGTTCACGCATTAGTGGTAGCCTGGGTGTTACGGACAAAAACAGCAAGCTGGAGGAACGACAGTTGAGATGGTATGGGCCACACAGTGAAGCAGGCAATGTTTATGGAGCTTTATCGACAGTCATCCAAAGGAAGACCAAATAACACTGGATGACTCAATGCTCGAAAATACTTCGGAGAAACGGCCTGGATGAAGGCGATACTCAGAACCGAAGACGCTACAACCTGAGAACGAGAAGAGTCGACCCCAACAGCATACCTAGGCAATGAGTTGGGATAGCGCAAGGAAGAAGAATAATATTTTACGTCGAATGTTTTATTATGATCACCGATCGCTTTAAAATAGTTAACCTTCTGCACGCCTACATGCCAATACACATTGGATAATTAACGGATACGTGTAAATAACGTAAGATTTTTGAAAAAAATGTTCACGATCGAATGATATGACTGCCTCCAGTGTGTTATAATTGTCAACCAACATGGGTTCAAGCAAAAAAGATAATTTGCAGTTATCTTTGGAAATATTATTAAACTTATTATTTAATTTATTTATTTTATTTATTTATACACATATTTTATTAAATACATAACAAAATGATACTTTGTCTGTCCAACTGGAAAGGATACCCGTTTTAGGACAGCCAAATTGTATATTTAGTTCATAATATTTTTAACAAGGGAATTATTAAACCAATGAAAGTTCAAATCCATGTTTACGTTATTTATACAGACTTCTCGAAAGCGTTTGATCATGGTCTTTTTTGATCCAAATTATTAGCTCTTGGAAATCACGGGGATTCGACGTGTTTTTATTTAATTGAAGGTTAGTCTCCCATATAAATGGGCGCACTCAAGAAGTAAAGGGCTTCATATATGGGATTATAAATATACCTTCAGGTGTGCTTTAATGATCTCACTGGGACCGTTGCTGTTTACAGTTTTCGTCAAAGACATTATAAAATACTTTAACCATGTAAATGTTCTACTGTTTGCCGACGACATAAAAATATTCGTTCTTATTACTTATCTTGTTGAATGCTACAACTAATTTACAGGAACAATAAATAATTTAAGTCTTTAAATTATTGTATCTTCAATCATCTCAACATCGGCACTTCAAAATGTTATGTGGGTATCTTTACTAGAAACAAAAATAAATTTGACCATAGCTATTAATTTTTTCGAAGCGCATATTGAAATGATTGTGAATAAAGCCGTTAGGATGTTAGGTTTCTTATTGGAAAATAATGCATTAAGATGAAGCCATACTAAATAATGCCAAATCATACGTTTTTGTTTTGAAATTTTGATCGCTTAGAAGTATTATAGATGCTTCAATTAAATACTGCGTGTAGAACATATCTTGGCACTTAAAAATAAAGGTCATTTTTTTATAAGTCTAGAAAAAAAAATTATAAGGTCTATAAAAAACACTTTGAAGTCCAAACTCTCCTATTTATAAACCTCATTTAGGATATAGTTTTATTGTTTAATGTGGCAAATTTAGTTTATTTTATGATTATCGCAAAAAAAAAGTTTACGCCCGAACCTCACAAAATAAAATATAATATGCATTTTCGCGTTGGTATTTTTGACATCAAGGCGACAATACGGCAGTCGACGAATTTGTAATATCAAAGTGAACCTTATACCTTATACCGTCCACCGAAGAACGACTGGCAGCGGCCCCTATTTTCGGTCACTACTCCTTCGGACGGAGCGGAGAAACGACGTGTTACGTGAAATCAATTTAAAAATTCCGTTTTATTACAATAAACAATGCATAAAAAAGGAATTAATGTTTTTTACAGGCCTTTACGAAATCCACATGTAAAATAAAATTCTCAAATATCTTTTCCAACCTTTCCAAAAGCTTTTTCTCAAGTTTTTTTAAACTCCTCCCATAAAAGGGCGTGAATTCCGATTTCGATTTTTTCCTGTACTAGTGGATCGCCTTAATATTAAAACAATTGTACATACATAAATATTGTATTTTTCTTATATTCACAGTCATTTTAAATTTGCTAATCCCATTTGAAATCCCAAAAACAATATTTACGTAAAGCGCGTTGAAGCCATCCAAAGAAAACTTATCCACCATTTAAATTTTAAGATCAATATTGGTGGCCATACTGGCCATGACATAAACAGCTCAATTGACCATTATGGACTAAAGCTATAAAAAACTAGAAGGACTCAGCAGATATGTAATATATCTCCATAAAATTATCTACGGCTTTATTCATTGTTCACCCTTTTCGAACTAATGACAAATCACTTATGAACCAAAATCTTAATTTTTTACAAAAATCAGAAAAAGGCTTTTATAAACTTATATCTTATTTTATTTAATATTTACAAAATTTGTATTTTAGCCCACGGGTACTAGATCCTCAGTTTTTTGTTATAATTTTATGTTTATGTGAAAATCTGTCGTTAGATTTTATGTGTTTGTTCATAAGATTAGTATACAGGAAACTCATAGTACAAGCGGACAACTAGTGAATCTACATCACGTAGAGAACCCAAAAAACTTATTTTTTTCGATCTGAGCATTTCGATTTTTATATAATTTTTTAACTATTTTTCCATTTTTTCGACAACTAAAGGGTTAAAAAAACTTTCGATCCTGGTTTACCATTCGGTACGTTTTAAAAGACATTACACATCTGATATTAACCCCCTAGTGACTGATTTTTACAAATTTGATCAAAAAAATTCCAACTTCGAACCCTATTTACTCGAAAACGAAAGCTCAAATGAAAAAAGTTATATCACGAATCGACTCCTAATGTGATGTAGATTGACCAGTTTTCCGCTTGTACTACGAGTTTCCGGACACCGTGTATATAGACGTTAAAAAATCTGTTTATTTCCCAGAAAAAAAACAGTGTCATCGCTGAAATCCTTAAATTAATATAATTTTGTTATTATACGTAGACTTTATAATGCAAGGTCATCTAAAAGGAATAGCGTCATTTTAAAATTAAATAGGTTATTATTTGTATTTTTCTTGAATATAAATTTTACTTATTAAAATTTATTTGCATTCTCTCGACTACCATTGCTCGTGACCGTGTCATGGTAGTCGTACGTAGGACATATTATAAAATAATAACAAGAATAATAACGTTGTTGATAACAAAAATTGATAGTATGCATTTTCATCGACAAAGCGTCTATCTGCCTAGTTTCAGCTTGATCGGATATCGGGAAGTGGGTTAATTTCCACTTCGAAGGTTTGCATTAATTCATTCACGAAAATAAAATCTAAATTAATTAAATAGATAAGTACGTTAAAAAATTAAAATTGAACATTACTGAGATTAAACATTTGAGATATGGTTTCACTGCGAGAGTACGACAAACATCTAAGCCAGTGATGATCATCTTTTTTAACCGTGATACCAATTTAACCATTTTCAATTTGTTCGCGGGCCGCTGGGGGTTGGGTACTTCCATCTCGACTTTGTTGAATTTGCAGTCGGTGGTGTCGCAGACCACTTTATATTTTCTAAAATGATAATTTTCTTTCAGCAGGCGAAAAGTTGTATCTCCAAAGCCAAACTAATAAATGTTGTCGATTTTTATCATCATTACTTGTAATTTTAGCCAACTTGTGATTATGGTTTAAAAAGTTAAACAATCTAAGAAATGTTAGGAAAACTTTTGATATTTAAAAAAAAACGGTAATCTATAAAATGGATCAAACATAGATCCCAACAAAAAAACACTGCACGGTAAAATTTTTTCTAAACTTGAACCAAAAATTTTTGTTTTTTTATGAATATCTAATAAAATCTTTTTATTTTAAGTTGCTGATTCAAAATATTGAATAAGTTTGCGCTAGACCCGCATTCTTTACCGCATTTTTTAAATATTTTATTTAGGCATGTGTGCAGTACGAAGAGGCCAGCGGATTACCTGAAATGGGATCGAGGGCCGTGGGTTGCTTATCACTGATCTAAGATACCTCCCTCCAGGTAGGAACGCTGAATGATATCAGACATCGCACTTATTGCCGTGTGGATTCTCTCTCTTTAATGTTGCAGGTCCCAGTTCTTGCTGGGTAAACAAAGTTCTTAAAACATCTCTACAAAAAACTGCATACGAGTTAGATCAGGGCTGATGGCTACACAGCAGGAACAGCAGGACGAAGTACTGCCTCATTACAGTCTTATCGTGCAACAAGCTCTCAACCACAGAAAATTCTCTGGCCGTTGAATGGTCCTGTTTTGCCGCCTCTTTACAGTCTTAACGTGTAAAAAGCTCTCAACCACAGAAAATTATCTGGTCGTTGCCACCTCATTACAGTCTTAACGTGCAAAAAGCTTTCAACCACAGAAATTTTTCTGGTCGTTGAATGGTCCTGTTTTGCCGCCTCAGTCTTAATGTGCAAAAAGCTCTCAACCACAGAAAATTCTCTGATCGTTGAATGGTCCTGTTTTGCCGCCTCAGTCTTAACGTGCAAAAAGCTCTCAATCACAGAAAATTCTCTGGCCGTTGAATGGTCCTGCTTTGTGGCAAACTAGATGCACACTACGCTATAAAATATTTCTTCCTATGATAGGAGAGGAGGTCAGTTGAATTAGAGAGCTGCCGCGAAATGTCATTTCTTTGTACTGGACCTGTCAACTTGACAGCTGTATCCGCACGTTTACGCAGCTCCGTAATTAAAATGACCCCATCTCCTGTTTACGGCGGAGAGGGGGTCGCATAACTTTTCGCATATCGCCTCAACAGCGGTTACGGCGTTTAATTTTGAGCTTCGAGCGCATCGTCTGCTTAGGTGTGACAGGTCTGTACGGGATTGTATGTTGAGCGATATTGTGCGTGCGATGATATTTTATCTTTCTGTGTGATACCTACATTATTATAATATTAATAGATACCGTCGTTAACGCGAAAATATCTCCCATGTGTCAAAAACGTAAAACGTTCAGGAGGAGCTAAAAACTGATTTTTGAGAGTTACTGATTGTTCTTTTAAACATCCAAAATACGCTTTGTAGTTTTAGATACGTTTCCCTCTGTATAAAAGAATTATTCTATTAGGTAGTCGCAACACCTCTGCCATAGGTCACACCAAGTGATTCGCTACATTTGGTGATTTAACAGGGGTGCTCGGATTCATGGGATGAGGTTTGTTTCGGCCTATGCGGGCGGCGTATGCGTTAGCCTATCTACTGCGTGGTGGGCCGATCGAGGTAGACCTTTTGACCTCTCCAGCCGGTCATTCTCGACCCATAATTGCCATGCACCGCAGTGGCGTTAATCATTCCTACGGATTCCTACGTTCATCACTCCTGGACACACTGATCCCCCGATTCCCACCCCCCATACCTTTTCCTTCCCATAATTTCCTCTCCTTCCTTTTCCTAAAAAAACCATCTGCAAAACATCCCCTAATTGTTTTCCTCAGGGCATTCTGTGTGGAGCAAATGTAAAAAAAATGTGATCAGACGGAATCAACACAGTAAGTTATAATTGAAATCAATATTATCTTATTTTATACTTCGAAACGTTCAGAAGTATATAAGAGTGTTTTATTTTATTATACCAATAAAATATAACATTACGAATTTCATGGAATTTATTTAATTGATTTCGGAGTCGAAAATTGTTTGTTTTTCTCTATTTTACAAAAATGAATATTCAATTCTAGATAAGTTTCACATGCTATTTCCGCGTGTAATAAATAATTAAAATAAGTACCTACTCATGTATATTAATTTTAACAAATATATTAAATGCATATTACTATAACTTACGTAATATGAATAATTACACCATCATAAATATTTAAAAACGATGCCTAACGAGCCACTTGCGTAATAAATGGAGGTTAGATGATTTAATAAGACTGAAGTTCCTGTTCGCTGATTTCTGCTCCCGAGAGCTCCTTTGTGACGTCTCTTTCTGCATTTTGTACATCGCATCTGAGTCTTTGTACATCGGTGTGTTTAACACGTACCTCACTCGTACTTACTTACAACATTCTTTAAAAAATTACATTTTATCGAATATATACAGCGGGTTAAAAAGTTTGACTTACTTTAACCAGAGGTTCCTGACCTTATTTGGAAAAATGTAAATGAAATTTTTGTCTCCGGTGACATCTTGACAGTTAGGGGCTGGCTGACGTTTCGGGCGGTTACTCGACTGAGTGACCAGTGAAATGTGGAAGTTTTTTTTACGTTTGATTAAAAAAAATTAATAAAAAAAGACGTCAAAAAATCACCGGAGACATAAAATTCAATTACATTTTTAACTCCAAATAATGTCAGGAATCTGTTTAAAGTAAGTCAAGTACTCTCTGGTCATTTCAATGATTTTTTTCCCATCACATTTTTGTTTGCTTTCTGAATTGAATAAAATTTGAAAAGAAATTTTAAATGTCAAAAATAATATTTGTGGCTTTGAAAGAATGTCACTGTTTACACGAGGTCTCGAAAAACCACCCATCTCCTCTTCCCACCTATTAAAACTGATACTTCTTGAGGAAATTTTGCACTCTTGACGTTCAATTACTGCCGAAATGTATGGGACTTAGACCTAGTTTCTTACAAAGCTTTTTATATGAAACTAGCTAAGCATTCTTCAGAATACACTTATTTTCACAGTAGTCATAATATATGTCAATGTCAGTCAATATTGCCATGACATTTTATTCATCAACTTGAGATTTTTAACGATTGTTTTAGTTCGCTTGACATTTGGACAACAGCTTGACGCTTGACTCTCAAATAAAACATACATTTGGTTAAAGCCTTGGAAACATGTGTCGTAAGTTTAATAAAATGCATGTTTCATTTATTATCTTTTAATTAGAAACTATAAAACAAACAAGCGATGGGCCCGAACCGTACAATTGGACAACATTTGGCAATATCAACAAACCTGCAACGAATGTTTGCATAATCTAAACGCGTTGTAGAACGTAACACTCAAAATATACGAGACCGCGTGGTGCGTGTTGCGCAAATATCTCTACAGAATTATAATTGAACGAGACGTAAAAACGTTTCAGAATCATATGGAGGATAAAATATTAATATCTTAATGCCCATCGTCAGGTAAAATAACATTGATGTTAAATTTTTCGAAAAATTTGACATCGATGTTAAATTTTTCGAACTAGCTTATTACAAAGACACAATGTAAATTTTTTCACACTTATTACAAATATAAAATGTAATTTTTTCACACCAGCTCATTACAAAGATGCAATAATTATTTTTTTTAAATATGTTGACTATTATTGCAGTTTTTTTAAGTGAAACTTCTTTAGCACCGTTGTGATTTGTAACTCGATGAAACCAAAAAGCGACAATAAAAAGAGACAAACACATACATAGGATTTAGCCTGCGAGAGAATGAGAAAGAACATTCGGTCTCCTTTTGGTGCGGTGCTTCGTAGCCTTCCCACTCTTGTCTACTTTAGTTTTCTGAAGGTTTCACTTTTACCGCGTGTGAACTGCACACTTGTATATTTTTTTATAAGTGATGCAAGTTGATAGTAAATGCGGTCCGTTTGATAGATTCTCCCATCTTAATGGATTGCAATTTTTAGAGCACAGGCGTCGGGTGGGAATGCAATCCTTGTTCTACCGGTATTTCAATGGAAGATGCTCCGAGGAACTAGCGTCATTGATTCCTTCGGCACCAGTGCATGGTCGGGAAACACGCCAAACTCGTGCCCAACATATGCACATGGTTGACATTTTTGTCACATGAGAACGGGTCGCTTATCCGACTCGTTCTCGTGTTCAACCGCTCGGCTGTGGAACGATTTGCCGGCCTCTGTGTTTCCTCCTTCCTACGCGGGTCTCTTCAAGACCAATGTTCATTCATTTCTCTACTCAAAAAAACCCTCCACACAGCATCTCAGATGACATAGGTTCTGAGGGAAATTATTGTCCTCCGAGCCTCCTATGTGGAGTTAATGAAAAAAAAAAACAAACTTGATTAAGTAGGTAATAATTATCTTAGATAACGAGTTTCAATTATTAAATTTCTGATTGGGTTGGGAATGTTGCATAGAAGCTTCACTCATTTAGAATCCTCAATATCAAACGTATATTGATCGTATTGAAAATATCCATAATAAATTTACAAAACACCTATTATATCGCATTTTTTGATGCTTTATATAAACACAGAAAAATCTCAGATGCTTTATTCTAATACAAAATAGTGAACTGTCTCGTTGATTCATCATGTCTGTTAGAAAAGATTGCATTTCGTTGCAACAAAGAAAACACCAGATCGAACGACTTATTTAGAATACCTCACAAATCCAAATATGCGCAAAACTAGGACGGATCTGTAGAATACAATGCCTTACGAGATGTAGACATTTTCCACTGTAACTTGAAATCATGTAAAATGCAGCTCACCAAATTGATAATTTTAAATACTTCATTAAATACTTCATTAGAATCAGTGCTTAGCAACGCTGTAAAGACATTCGCATTTCATTAGCTCTCTGATTTTTTATTATATCAGATAGAAAAGAATTAGTTTTGATCCCAAAAAATATAAATATTTGAAAATACGTATATTAGATTACGTAATTAATAAACTGCCATGTTATTTTAGTTAGTTTATTTTATTGTTTTGAATAGTATAATTATGCGAAAACTGTACATGTTTATTTTTGAATAATATTATGCAATTCTTAATGATGTTTATTATTTCTTTTTGTCATTTATAATAAATTGTTTAGGTACAAATACTAAATCAACATTAACTTAATGGAACTTAAATTGGTCTAGAACACACCAATGTTTGGGGTTTATAAGTTAATGTATGAGTGTTTGTTTCTTAAATAAATATTGATTATAATAAAAAATAGACCTTACAAACCCAGCTTTGTTTTAAGACCATAAAAAATACCGACCTTTTGGCTATTTTCCGGTTTGTTGATGTTATTATTGCTTGATTGTTGTCGGGAACAAAGCACTTTAAAAAGCACAAATTAACAGTCAGTTTGTTTTACACAAATTCATATGAACGTACTCACTCAATATTCCATTTAATATTATTACAAGAAGTTAAAATCTCGTACGATAAACAAGTCAAAGAAGTTATAGAACACGTGTGCCAGTACATATACGAGAATGTTTTCATAACACGGTGCAGCTCCGTTGTGAACTTTTGATAGACTGCCGTTGGACTCGTTGGAGCGAGCCAGTCGCTGAATAATATGAATACAGCTCGAATCGATATATACATTATACACTAGACCCTAGCCTTAGATGCCTACTGGAACTGGCGAATATCAAGGATTAAAACCGCTCGTATTTATCGATCTATCTATTGAGATAAAAATAGTAATTCCTTAGTAAAGGATGAATGACCGATAGTGGGTTGATTTATACAGATGATGATGTATGATGAATGAAGTATTTTTTTTAAGTATACAAAAACATATGAAACTTTTTTTTTCATGTATTTTTCCGAAAATAAAATTGAACGATAGACCGATTTAAAACCTTTCCCTCCGATTGCTCGTGAATTTTTGGAGATATAATATTTTCCACGCCTATAACATTTCGCCCACATTAAAAAAAATCATACCTCCGTATTTTAATATGGAGACTGGAGACATACAAACTGATTATAGTTATATATAGCCAATTCGCCTATCTTTTGTAAATAATCACATATTTATAAGAATTATAAAAAAATATTATAAAATCGTAAACTTTGGTCCAAAAACTTGTGAAAAAAAATGTGGTCCAATTTTAGACCTCTGTTTATCGCAGAAAAATAAAAGCGGTCCATATTTTTTACCTTAGTCACTGCAGTGGATGTATTCATCCTTTAAAAAAACATAGATTTAATTTTTTATTAGAATTAGTAATAATAATGTTATACGATCGGCGTCGATGTAAGTGTGATGACCGTGGCCGGTTATCCCATGATAATCTGGACTCCCTTTTATTGGATCCAGATTCCTCTGTATATGATTATCTCAGTACAGGGTTTCAATATAATAAGAAGACGTAGGTAGTCTGTTGTTGATGTTTATTCCGGGATTTTGTACAGTGGTTCTTCTAAGGAAGTCTGGTAGTAAGAGGACGAATGGACAACAACCACACCCTTTTATACGTTCCTCATGTTGTCTCACTCATACACGTATGTCTCTTTCATACCTCAGGACAAACGTTCACCACATCCCTCCACAATTAAATCTGAAGACAGTTACACAACATGATGATGATAATAATAATTACAATACATACAAATATCCATTATTTTAATTCATTTTCATGTTGAGTCGAGAGCTGAGTCCTGTCTTCATTGACTCATCTGTGTGTCCGTGGTCGTAATCGGTCTTTCCAATTTCCTGACCTGGAAGCCACCGGATCACTGGAGCTGGAAGTAAAAGCTGGAGACATCGTAATCATCATACGACAGTTTCTTCGTCTCAGACGCGATATAAGGATTGCTGGTGTTCTTTTCCCACGATACACACAATTTAGACAACTGATCAAAATGCCTTTTCCAATACATAAGTCTACCATTTAAATTAACCTCAATTAAATACAGTTGTTTATGCACTTTCCCTGGTACCCATTTATCATTGTTTTGGTCTCTAAAATCTCTAACCATTACTTTTTGATTAATCGAAAAACCCACCGATTCTTTATTATTTCTCTTATAATAATATTTCTGATTTTCCTGACATTTGGACATTTTAATTTTAGTTTCTTTATTAATTTTATTATCCTTATCTCTCCCCCCTCTCGGTACAAAACTGTTTAAGTTAGACCTTAGTTTCCTTCCAAACTTACTATAATTACCCGGAATTAAGATACCTTCCGATTGCAAACGGCCTAATTCCGTTTCAACCTTTGCTTTTAAAGGAAAAGTTTGTTACGATACACATTTTAGTATTCAAACTTGCCACCTCAATTGAAATTAGTACCAAAAGAGGGCGATAAACGGCGCGCGTTCCCGCGCACTCCGGCCGCGCATCAGGCGACTAGTTCAAAACCCCCCGGCACACCTCGGCCCGCGGCGCAAGCCAAGCGCGGCTCAGTCCTCACTGTCCTCAGTCTCCCGCAAGCGCCCGAAGTGTAGACATCCCAAGTGCGTCGTGTTCGTGTTTGTACCGACGCCAGCCGCGTCTAACAAACGTTCTGGAAACCGCCATTTTGGCGGGCTCTAAGAATGCGTCGAAGCAGGACCCCGCCATGGAACTCCAAGAGAGACTCTCCTGACACCGTAAGCCTACCTAATTCCCCTATTTTTGTGCTGATTTAACTGTTTGGCTGACCGCGAAAACCGAGATGAAGTCAGAGAGAGAGAGAGAATTGAGTTTTATAGTATCTATAGAAATACTCATGTGTTCAAGTGTTCTAACCTTGTAATTTGTGATGTTTTGGGGCCTTGTTCTGGAGAATAAATTAAGTAAAGGAAATCTCTCTCCTCTTATTTTGCTAGCAAATTAACCTAAAACAATCTAGGCATCCCCACGATGCATGGTGAATCTCAGCTGAAGCCGGATTCACGACCTGAACACCATGCACCTGCCGAAATGAGCTAGTCACAGGTGGGTGGCGCTCTACGCAGCTAACACTGGCTTCCAAAGTGGGGCCAAATAATTGCAGCTAACAAAGTATATTTCGCGGATTGCAGAATTTTGGTTCCGTTTTCTCTTTTAATTTCAAATGCACTTTATTTTTATTAAATTTACCCAGTTTCTCCAAAAAAACCTCCGGGAATTTTCGAATAAATTTGTCCAATTCACTTTTATCACTCTCAACTACATTGTGAGAAAAAATATCACTACCCTTTAGGGTTGGAGTGGATTGTAACCCCGTAAATCCAATATTAAACTTTTTTTATAAAGTCACGCCCTAGAACATTAGTTATTCCATTTTTTACAATGCAAAATTCTAACATTTCCCTATAACCGTTATAATCAACTGTTAATAAAATACAACCCAATAAATTCAACTTACAGTTAGCGTAACCCGTTAAGGTTAAATCCTTTGGTTTTAAATCCAACTGTTTGAAGTATTTAACATAATCTATGTCTGTTAAAATCGAAACTGCCGCTCCTGTATCCGGTAAACCAATTAACTCAATATTATTCACTAAGATATTGCGCAAATTATTGTCTCTATTGAATACACTGTGTTTATCCATAACTTTTTTTTATTTCCCTGCGCGTTCACAAACATAGAAGAAATAATTTTTTTATTATTACCGCGATTTATTTTACTTATGTGACCACTGCGATTGTATTTATAACATATCACTTCTTTAAATTTACAAATTACCGATTCTTGATACTTCCCACAATGTTTACATCTTATTATCGATCGATTTATTGACTTCGGTCTGGACAATGTAACATTCTTATCTGTAGGCCTGGAAAAATGTTTCCCCGCCGGTAACAATTCGTTCCGATTATTATTTTTAGCAACTTGATTTACACTTTCCGATTTAATTTGCTCATTAATTACATCAAACAAATCCATCGCAACAGTACAATCTAAAACTTTCTTTAATGAAAAGTTTTCAGCCTCGACAAATAATTTTTCTTTGATACGACCCATTCGAAGACCGGTGATGAAAACATCTTTTAAATTATGTTCAAGTCTGTCTTCGAATTTGCAAAATCTAACTAGATTCCGTAACCGCGCTATAAAATCATTAACGGATTCTGTAAATTTTTGTTTCGTAGCAAAAAAAAAATCGCGTTCCTTGAACACATTCCTTTTTATACCTACATGATTCTCTAGTAATAACAATAAATTTTCGACCGTAATATCCGTAATTCTTTTTGGAAAACACAAATCAATCAATAAATCTATTGTCTCTGTGTGCAAATGAGATATTAAAACCGCTCTCTTTTTCTCAACCGAATTAATTTTGTCATCATTGACTAAGATGAACTGCTCGTACTGAAGAACGAATGTATCCAGCTTGTCCCTCAAATGTCAAAACCTGGGCAGTTCTCCTCCTTCCATTTCCACACAGATGCAATCAATAAAAGCAGAAAAAATAACAACCAGCACTCAACTCACGACTCCGATGATTGGATGCTACCCGATCTCGCCCTTTCGCGAACCGTCTTCTCGTTCCTGAACCCTAGTCTTCCTTCTAATGCGCCTTCCGTGAGATCTGCACCAGGTCCCAGCTCTTCTTAAGAAGATCCGGAACTGTTGTATCCACGCCTTATGTGATACTCCTAGAGGTTCTCGGCACTGAATAGCCTTATCCAGCGCCTTGATGTTTCTAGGATGCTTCTTCTGCTGCTATTTCTTCTTCCTGGCTCCGCAATTGTATGGAGTCCACTGTTGCCTTTATCTCGGTCCTGATGCGTAAATATTCCAATAATAGCCAATGTGAAGGCTGTCCTATTTAGGCTGCGCCAATGTGATGACCGTGGCCGGTTATCCCATGATAATCTGGACTCCCGTTTGATGGATCCAGAATCCTCTGTATATGATGATCTCAGTACATGATGTATATGATGTTTCAATACAATCAGAAGATGCAGGTAGTCTGTTGTTGATGTTTATTCCGGGATTTTGTACAGTGGTTCTTCTAAGGAAGTCTGGTGGTAAGAGGACGAATGGAAAACAACCACACCCTTTTATACATTTAAGTTTGTCATAGAAAAATTCTATAGTAAAAATACAAATGCAAGCCAGTGGATAGAAGTGTTTGAAAAAGAATGTTTACGATTTTATGTGACCATGGATGAAAAAAAATAGAAATACTAAGATTGTTCATGGATAAAACTTGTGTAGATTGGTATAGTTCCATGATTAATTAAACTAACAATGAACTCAGAGTGGTCAACATGGAAAAACAAATTCTGTGAATCATTCGCAAACAAAGGATGGAACCCTGTCATCTACGCACTATTATTTAGATACAAAGATGGTTCTATGTTGGATTATGCTATGAGAAAAGAAAAACTTCTATTGGATATGAGAAGATCAATCGATACCGGTACTTTGATAGATCTTGTTGCTTCCGGACTAACAGAATTCATACTTAACAAGATCGATAGAGAAGGATTACAAGATACTGTGGATTTATTTAATGAAATAAACAAGTATGAACATATGGTCAACAAAAAAAGATTCATGAATAGGAGAACATTTGGGAATGCAGAATATAATAAAAATGAGGATAAAAAGCCATGTAAAATATGTGAAAAATTGAATAAGGGCACTCGTTACCACCCTGAAGCCACATGCTGGTTCAAAACAAAAGAGGATAAAACATTTAAGATAAATGCCATTAAACATGTAAACAATTCAGTGATAGAGACTGAGATAAATGAAAATGATCAAAAAAACTAATAGTAACACCATTAATCAAAGTCAAACTATTACTAAATGATAAATTAAAAAAAACGGAATTTATGAATCGGGTTCAAATGTTTCTCTAATTAATTCTAAGTTTTTGAAACTAAAAAGAAAGGAAACAATTTGAATGAAGCAAATTTGTTAAAAAATGGTGTTAAAAAAACGAGTGGTTTGACAACGTTAAAGATTAAAATTTTTGAATTGGAGAAAAATGTTGATGTGTACATTATTGATGAACACAATTTTAAGTATGATTTTTTGATTGGATTAGACATGATAAAAGACTTCAAACTAATCCAAAGTGAAGACTTACAAATATCACAGAAAATCTGCCTGAATAATACAAATAAAAAAGAAGAAAATTCTACAAATATGAAAACAAATACTGAATTTAAACATTCTGAAAATAAGAACATTATAGAAAAACATCAAATTAATTTTAATGAACATGTTAAAGAAGAAGATTTTAAAATAACAATAAATCATTTAAATAATGATCAAAAAACAGAAATAAATGAACTAATAGGCAAATACACATCAGTGTTTGCGAAAAGTAAATACGATGTTGGTACTGTTAATGGATATGAAGCGAAGATAGACTTATTGGTGGATAAATATTGTAGTAAGAGGCCTTACAGATGCAGCGTAGAAGATAAAAAGGAAATAGAAGAGCAAATAGCAAAATTAATAGACAATAAACTGATAGAAGAGTCGTACAGACCATTTGCTGCACCTGTCACTCTAGCATTTAAAAACGAAGAAAACAAAAGATCCAGATTATGCATAGACTTCAGAGACTTAAATAAAATAGTAATACCTCAAGCTCAACCATTTCCATTGATTGAAGACCTAATGACAAAGACCAGAAATTGCAAATTTTTTTCAACGCTGGATATAAACTCAGCTTTTTGGTCTATTCCGTTGCGGATTGAAGACAAAAAAAAACAGGATTTGTAACACAGGAGGGGCATTATCAGTGGACCTGCCTACCTTTTGGATTAAAGACCTCTCCGGCAATTTTTCAGAGGATATTAAGCAATATATTGAGAAAATATAAACTAACCGATTTTCGATTTTGCTGTCAATTACATAGATGACATACTTATATTTTCAAAAACTTTTGCTGAACATATCGATCATTTAACAAAGTTGCTGAATGCAATCAAAACTGAAGGTTTTAGATTAAAATTTACAAAATGCACATTTGCATCAGACATGGTAAAATATCTGGGTCATATAATTCAGTTAAGCCAGTAAAGGATAATTTGATTTCAATAAAGAATTTTCCTATTCCAAAAAACACAGAAGAATGTGAGACAATTTCTAGGAAAAATCAACTTTTATCATGAGTACATTCCGAAGAGTGCAATAATACTAGATCCTTTGCATAACTTACTAAGGAAAAACCAAAAGTTTATTTGGACTGATAAATGCCAAAATGCTTTTGAAACGATGAAAAACCTACTATGCTCATAACCAATCCTGGAAATTTTTGATCAAGATTTACCAATTAATATATATACAGATGCTTCTCTAGAAGGCCTTGGAGCTATTTTAAAACAAACACAGTCTGATGGAAAAGAAAAACCTGTAGCTTACTTTTCGAAAAAACTAAATGGCGCCCAGAAAAAGAAAAAAGCAATTTACTTAGAATGCTTAGCTATAAAAGAAGCAGTGAGATACTGGCAATACTGGTTGATAGGTAAACCATTTACAGTTTATTCAGATCACAAACCACTGGAAAACATGAATCTCAAATCTAGAACCGATGAAGAGCTAGGTGATTTAACATATTATCTTTCTCAATATGACTTTAACATAAAATATGCTCCAGGAAAACAAAATTTAGAAGCTGACTGTCTAAGCAGAAACCCAGTGCTGGAATCAAATGAAAATACAGATGAGCAATTAAAAATTGTCAACTTAATAAAATTAGAAGATATCTTAAAAGATCAGGTCAAAAATGAGAAGATACAGTGCAGAAGAGATAAATTGATATCGAAAAATAATGTTTATTACAAGAAAGAAAAAAAAAGAGAAAAATAATTCTATCCGAAAAATTCAGCATAGACTTTATCAGAAATGTTCATACAGAACTAGGTCACATAGGAATTACACAAATGCAAAAAATGATAAGCTCATGGTACACAGCAGAAAACATGACAAATAATATAAAGAGAAACTGCGAAAGTTGTGCAGTATGTTTAAAGAACAAATCAAGAGGTGAAAATAAATATGGATTGATGTCCCACTTGGGTCCCGCATCAAAACCTTTTGAAATATGTTCCATTGGTAAAATAGGCGGTTTTGGGGGTTCACGATCAACAAAGAGATACTTGCACCTGTTATCAGATCATTTAACGAGGTTTGCATATGTTTTGTCGTCAAGAACTCAAAATACCAATGATTTCATCAAACTCTTAAACTCCACAGAAACTAATGACATTGGCATGATACTCTCAGACCAATACCCGGGTATCAATTCTAGAGAATTCAAAAAAATTTTGGATAAAAAAATATTCCAATAATTTTTACTGCAGTGAACTCACCTTTCTCAAATGGATTAAATGAAAGATTGAACCAAACGCTGGTCAATAAAATTAGATTCAAAATCAACGAAAATGCCTCAAAAGTAGCTTTGACAACTATAGCGCATAATTGTGTAAAAAAACTATAATGAAACGGAGCACACTGTTACTGGATATGCGCCACAGTACCTACTTGATGGCACAGATGTTACGATTTTGCCAAATGAGTTAAAACTTAAGAAGACCGGCATCGATTTGATTCAAGAGAGAAAAAAAGCTCTAGAAAGTACTATGAAGTCACATAATTACAACAAGATAATTTACGATAAAACCAGGAGACACTTTGACTTCAAAGTTGGTGATACTGTTTTTGTGGAGAATGGAAACAAACTTAACAGGAAGAAGCTCGACGAATTGAGAATCGGACCATACAAAAATCATAGAAAATTATCACACTCAATTTTCAGGATAAACACTGGTAGAAAAAAATTAGAACCAAATTTTTTCCACATCTCGAAGTTAACTCCAGTACCTTTATTTATGAACCATGAAGAGGACATCGAAGATGAGTGAAAATTTTGCAGTAATTTTCTTTCCAGGGGGGGGGGGGGAGTGGTAAAGGCAATATATTCCATTTAAATTTGAATCCTGTAGTGTCAGTTGGAATGTAATTATCAATTGTCACTTGTTTTATTTTCTATTATGTATTTTATCTACTTCTACTACACTATATAAAGAGGTAATATTTGTTTGTTTGTTTGTGTGTTTGTTTGCATCGAATAGGCTCCGAAACTACTGAACCGATTTGAAAAATTCTTTCGCTGTTGGGAAGCTACGCTATCCTTGGGTGACATAGGCTATATTATATTTAAAAAAAAAATTGGCATCCTTACTAAAACTTCAATAATGTAACCCAGGGTGTAAAAAAATTACCTAAAATATTCTTTAAATCGCGTGCGCTGCGAAAACTTTTGATGATAGAATAAAATAATGTACTACGACTTTATAGAACACATCATTATTTACAAAAAAAATCGCAACAGCATATGTCTAACTATTACGGTTATGCCACAATAAGTATTCTTTTATTTTAAAAATTTAATTTAAATGTCGTTGCTTGAAAAGGCTCTTTATTTGTATCTTGGTTTTAATCCTTATCAAAATACATTACTTCATATTCAAGACAGCTTCAATATCTTTGTTTAACTTTTTGAATTTTTCAATTCGGATATTTAATTAGAAAGATATCACGAGCTTAAAATTGTTAGTATTAGAAAAAAGTTTCGGCTACGGGCCGGGCGGGAGAGGAGTCAAGAAATGCAGTGCCAGGGGGGGTTGGCGGGATGGGGGAGCGGGAGAGCGGTGGTGGGGAAGGTGGAAGTGGAACGTTGGAGGGGAACGCACGGGAAAGGACATGTAAGGAGTAACATTTTATTTATTTGAATATGGCATATATTATAAAAGAAAGTCCAAAAAAACGTGCAGCTCGCATAAACTCAGAAACGAGTCCCGGTTCGATCAAGGGAGTTATATGGTGCGGTAGATCTCTATCCCCCCTAAGGAATAAGGGTATCCGTTTTTACCTAAAGGGCGTGCTTTTAAAGATATAAGGGCTGAAAGTTTCGCCCTCTTGAAATTTCTAGAACAGTCTTCCGGAAAGTTCTAGAAGGTTCCATAGAGCTGTAGAAAGTTGTGGAAGGAGTGGCGGAGTATGTCGTGGAATGATCAGGAATAGGGAATCGGGAACATCACTGTGCAACGTTCCAGAACACTATCTTATTGTCCTGAGCGAAGCCGGGTAACCCAGCTAGTTATAAATAAACATAAATGTCGTTTCTTTGTTAAACTTTACAACACAAGTGTTTTATTTATAAATCAATAGAAAATAATTAAATCTTATTATATACGTTCCTCATGTTTCATGTTGTCTTATTCATACACGCCTGTCTCTTTCATACCGCAAGACATACGTTCACCACAGTAAGGTTTCTTCATAATTTTAGAAAAATTCACAATATTTCCTGAAACTAAAACTGAAATTTCGTGGATTTTCTCAGTTTTATATTTTGTATCAAATTTTGTACTAATCAAATCAACACTTACTGATATTAGAATATTATCTTACATTATCTGAAAGTTGTTAAAACCTTAAAACACGTAAAACAAAAATTATATATGTGTAAAAACGATCATTTTTCTTTGTTTGATAAAGAAAAAATAAGAAATACATACGATATTTTCAGTGAGTGGAATTATTCTGGCCAGACATGTTCATAGATAAGTATTCTTTTTCACGAATTCTAAGTAACATAATATTTTCCGAATTATATTAAACTATTTGCACGGATTATAGAATATATTATTTGCAAACCAAATCTGTGAAGTACTGGTAAATACAAATAAATCATTGGAAATACTACACAAAGAGCACAAAATCCATCATAACCGTGTCAAAAAGTGGTATGAATAATTAATTTTTTATGGGAAATATGTTTTCCAAAAACCAAAGTCTAATAATGCGCAATAAATAATAATCTGAACAAAGCGCACCAAACAGTTATGTTTTCCTTTAACCGCAGGCCTATAATAAGCACGATTTACTATTTCGTCATTTAACATAATAATAGAGTTGTGATTGCGAGTTGTCGTTAAATGCTTTATTGATTCACATAGAGAATGTAGAAACTCGAACGCTTCGAGCTGAAAGTCTTCCTATATTTAATTTTAAAATAATCGTGTTATAAAAATTCTAACTTTGGGATACAAGTCATGCAAGCTGTTGATCAATTTTTTAGGTGAATTTTGACATTATTTTATATTATGGAATGTTTTGATTCTAGTCCTACATACCAGCGATCAACCACAAAAATAAACAAAAAATATGACCAGAAGATTGAAAAACAGTACATTTTTCTTTCCATTATCCATTGAAGCCTTGGATTGAATACTTTTCAAAATTAAAAAATAGTATCTGCACAACATTAAGGCCCAGTTTTTTTTGCAGAAATTCAAATGTAACATTGTTATCAAATGGACATTCAGCGTCATTTTGTTTTTTTGTTATTTGAAAGTTCCCAATTCCAGGTGCGTTTCAGCTTTCTAACAAATTGTAAAAAGCTGACGAGCTGAACAACATTATAGTTTCCTCTTCTGCTGATCACAAATTGTTCAATAGATGAAAGGTACTAGGGACTAAGGATTTTAACCAATCATCAAATTTAAAGTTCCTTGAAGTCCTTTTCATGCTCTGTTACTATTTATCCAAGTACTCTGAAACAACCGGCCCAAGTTAAAATAATAACGGAACTTGAATAGGACTTTCTTAGAATTTGAATTTTAACTTTGAAATTTGATGAATTGTTCTAATT
This sequence comes from Limnephilus lunatus, assembly GCA_917563855.2. Taxonomy (NCBI): domain Eukaryota; kingdom Metazoa; phylum Arthropoda; class Insecta; order Trichoptera; family Limnephilidae; genus Limnephilus; species Limnephilus lunatus. The sequence goes on from OU830594.1 coordinate 42,248,777, forward strand.
CTGTGAAACAATCCGTCCTTAGAATCGATATTTAACGGGAAACTTTCAACTGTCAATTTAGGAGAAACAATCAATTGGGAGGCGGGTATGGGTACCGCCGCCCCGAGAACCATTTATTGAATAACCAATACCTCTGCCATAGGTCACCCCAAGTGGTTTGCTACGTTTGGTGACTTAGCAGGTATGCCCGGGTTCATTGGGTGAGGTTTGTCCGGATCTTGGCGGCGGATGCGTCTGCCCACCAACTATGTGGCAAGCCGAATCGGCCGAAAAACCCGTGACGCGCGGATTAACGCCGGCGGAACCATCGATTGGTTCGGGGCGATCTTTAGACCTCTCCTGAAGGACTCACTCGGAACATCGCCTTGCACCGCAGTGGTAAAGATAGATCCATACGTCCGTCACTCTTGGATACACCGACCCCAGATTCCTACCCACCCTTCACAGCCTTTTTCCTTCCCAGAACGCCATCTCCTTCCTTTTCCTTAAAAGACCCTCCACGCAGCATCCTCAAAGATGACATAGGCCCTGAGGGGAATTATTTTCCTCAGAGCGTCCTGTGTGGAGCTAATACATAAAAAAACTGAAAAAAACAAAATGGCGCTGATTGTGAATGCTTGCGAACGACCCACGTGATTTTCTGCAAAACAACTGGGCCTAACTTATTTTTTGATAGCTTCAATTAATTTAAATATACAGGGTGTCCGCTGGCAGATTTTACACTTTGAACTGAGCTTACGGCGCGTACGAAGGCGGCAGCGGGGGAAGCGGGTATCATGCGCGAGTGTAGCGGGTTATTTTTTTTGTTTAGTTAAGTTTAGTAGCCATGAGTTAGTGGACGGGAGCGCACCGCGCTTTTGCGGTTGAGACGTATTTCACGAACAATAATTCGATCAATGTGGCTTTGTTCTCACTTTGATATCCGACGATTGAAGGATGGCCCGTCGAACCAATTGATATGGGCGTGGGTACAAAAATTTAGAGAAACTTGGTCAGTCAGAAATGAACCTCGTCCTGGACCTTCAAGGACTGTAACTACTCCTGAAAACCCAGAATTTGTGAGAAGGGAAATCTTACAAAATCCTTTTTTTTCGGTAGGGGTGAAACCGTTAACGTACAACGGTACCGCGCGATGCTGGTCAATTTTTTCATACCGGAGCTGCATCGTCATGTTGGTAACAATAAGATAACCCATTTTCAGCAGGATGGGGCCACGGCACACACCGCTAGGGACTCAATGACTAAAGTGAAAGAGATTTTTCCAAGGAAAATTGATTAGTCGCTTCGGAGACATAGCCTGGCCCCTAACTCAAATCTCGCGTATACGGCAATTCTCCATCAACAATAGAGGCCCTACAAGAAAATATCCGACGAGAGATTGCAGCCATCAGTCCAGAACTTTGCAAGCGAGCTTTCGCCACGAAGGAAAGATTGCAAGAATGTTTGCGGCTAGAAGGACGCCATTTGAGTAAAGTGATTTTTAAAAACTAAAATCCGCAACACGCCCGCGTCGAATGACACCCCGCTCGGTGCTGCCGCCTTCCTACGCGCCGTGAGCTCAGTTCAAAGTGTAAAATCTGCCAGCTGACACCCTGTATATACTAGTCACCCATCGAGCCGAAAAAAAATCGACAACAAAGTTAACGATTTCGATCATGGAGAAACCAAAAAAATGAATGACAAATCAATTCAAGGCGCAACTCAACTGTACGATTTCAGTAATTATATCAGCTTGTTTTACAAAAATATATTTTATTAATAATTTATCAATTATCAACCTTATATATATTTATTTTTATTTAAGTACATAAAACAGGCATGTTGCCCAAAAAATTATATACTTACAAAAATTATAACAAAAATAATTAGCTAAATATGCAAAAGTGAATGACAAAGAAAAATGCGTAAAAGATAGAATACAAAAGTATCACAAACAATTTATTATTGGTACCTGTGCTGATAGGACAATGATTTAGTAGGTAGGTACAATATTGCCTGTCTTTGAATAAAGGGCTTCATCACAATATCAGCTATATATGATTGAAGTGTTTAAATGGGTCATTAAAAATGTCAATTTCATTATTAGAGCAGTGTATAGTTGTATGGTGTTATAATGTTTTAATGATCGTGGTAGAGGGGAGAAAAACCCTGTATTTGTGTGGTATGTAGATGTATACGGCCTTACTAAAAAACCCCGTGAAAATTTTATTCAATTGACAAACGGCTGCGGATGTGAAAACATTACTAATTAAAAAAATGTTCTTGGAAAAAAATACACACCGTTTGCACAGCCTGGAAGGGTAGTTTATCTCTGTTTTAGTGATGATGTTTGAACGAAATTTGGAATTTTCCAAAGTATTTTGAATGTTCTATATATTTCTTATTTTTGAAGGTGTCGTAAAAACTAATACCATTTATAAAAACTAGATAAAATTACCTTTTAGGTTTTTGTATTTGAAGTACACTTTAGTTTTAAAAAACTGCCATATTTTAAAATTTAAACACGGAAAAAAATGTAAAATAATTTCTTACCAAAACATTTTTGATGAAAGTGTACAGAAATAGTTAAAAAATAAAAATTTAAAAAATACAAACCTTTTATTTAATGAATTTGGAATGAAACTGTCACCTCACTTTTTCCTCGTGCATACAATAAAAAAAATTATAAAAAATTTCAAAGTTTTTTTTTTAAACTAAAAAAATAACCTAAAAATATCTCTTACATATCAACACATTTCTTACCACCACATGAATTTGATTAATAATATTTACAAAAAACACCAATTTTATGAAATTCTCATAAAATAAATATCATTAAATGTAAATATGAATTTTTATGTATCATATAAAAAACTTTTTGACATTTCAACTTTGAAAGTACAATTATTGTTATTATAACTTCACTAAAACTTATGAAAAACCACAAAAAACACTGTACATATATCAATTATATGAAAATACGAGTGAATTTGTTATATTAATAGAAATTACGAACACATTTATAATATTCCAAAACACATCGCCATCTTATTGGCGTAGAGAGTTTTCATTGTGAACAGCGAATGCGCTGGCGCCCCCATCCAGCGGCTATGAATGAAAACAACAATTATTTAGTATGAACATTACTAAAAATTGCACTGTTGCCAGATTTTAAAGCCTGTTTTAGGGTGAAATTCGTTATTAGTACCTAGTATTTCATGTTTTAGTGTAAATTTGTTTTATTGATGTTGCTGCAAAAACACAGGTTATCGGTCGTGCTGTAGTTTTATTTTAGTAAGGCTGATAGAAAATATCTTGCATCATCCTTGTTGAATTTCTTAATTTGGGATAAAGTGTTTCGTGTATCAACTGATGCATGTATAATTTTGTGCAGAAGCAATAAATCGGAGAGTTTCCGTCTTCCTGTCAGAGAGTCAGAGAGTGTAGTTTATAGTGTAGAATTCGGTCGTCATACGTTCCAAATTGATCAGACAAACCTTCGCGATGAGCAATTACACGGGTTAATTTTATTTGTATGGATTCGATTCTGTAATTGTGAATCTCATAATAGGGAGACCAAAAATCCGTATTCAAGAATACTTCGCACAATTGATTAATATAATATTAAAGATAATTCTGCATTTTTAAAGCAATTTGTGATTCTTAGCGTTAATCCGAATATTTGTGACGCACTTTTTTAAATTGTATCTATGTCAGCGGCCGATCGTAAAATCAGGCGGATCATGATGCGCCTAGCCATATCGTGATCTGCTGCCATTTCACAATGCAGATGTTGAAACTTTATTTTTATAATATCACTTTTATTTTTCGCACAAACTTTAAACTTATTATTACAATGTACACTATTGCACACACTTTTTGCACAAACTATTTAGACAAATTTTAATCATGTTTTTGCTTAATACACCCACTGCTTTGTTTTTCCTAGGTACAACAAAATATATTTAACCATATTACTCACGCACAGGCTACGCCTTAGAACAGTGTTCCGCAAAGCGTGTGCCTCTGAAAAAAAATTCCAAACAGAGCAAGCGCATTATTGGCTGCATATAAAAAATGAGTATCCACTGCATTCACAGCCTTTTCTTTCACAACTCTCCTACCATTGGCCACGACCTACTAATACGAATTGGGGTTTTAATTAATAATAAAAACTCCAATTATATTTTAAAAAAGAGAACGTCTGAGGACGATCGACAAAGAGACGAAAGCAACATTATCAACAATTTCTCTATATTTTGATCTCCTGTGCTCAGTTAAGGCGCCGTATACCCGCTCAAAAAGAAGAAGATAGAGAGATGTTAATACGAATGCTAGATAGAACGCGCTAATATTAAAAAAAAAACAATAAAATTTGAGCGAAAATTGTGAAAATGTTTAATAAAATACGATTTGTTTAAAAAAGAGCAAAAATCTTCAATATTGAAAAAACCCTCTGGGAAGTGGGCCCTTAAACATAATATTTTCTTATTATAATATTTTCTTTTAATAACAAATATTTAAAAAAAAACATTATTTTTATTTGGTGTACCTCTAAAATTTCTCGATTTGGCAAGTGTACCTCGAATACAAAAAGTTTGCGGAACACTGCCTTAGAGGGTCCGATTACTCTTATGATTTTCAAAATATGTATACATAAAATGTAAAATTGGGAAAAATAAAATAAATAAAACACCGTTGCTTTTTCAGAGTGCCAAAATTTTACCTGTTAAGGTAAAAAAATTAATACAAAATTATAATTCAGCGTATATTTATCCCGCAGCATAAAGAGAAATTAGAACATAAATACAGCACTAGATTCACGCGCAACGACGGGTTAATAGTTCCGAAATTTAATAATAAGTACGGACAGAGAACGTTTGAATATAACATACATTTATTTTATTACCTGACACTATAAATCAATATAATTCTATGAATAAGGTTAAATATATGGTGAAAAATTGGCTTTCGGAAAAATTATATTTATATTGATATTTATGAAAAAAATTTGAATCTGTAGGTATAAGATGAAAATTATTAATTTTAAAATGTGTATGTAACTTAACTATAAGCACCTGTTGATCAGCCAATTTATTGGCTTAGCAGGACTTGTTTGTTGATATGTAAATGTACACTATGTGTATTAATGTGCATTCTTTCAATAAAATATTTAAAAAAAAGTAATTGATAAAAACCAACACGGATTCGTTTCTGCTATGTCAACTTCTACTAACCTGTTACTTAACCATAGTATATATTACAGAATCTTTTACAAAAAAAACAAATTGGCAGTATCTAGACAGATTTTTCAAAAGCTTTCGACAAAGTATCACATAAATTATTACTTAGAATACGTTTTGTAGCGCAGCAACACTGAAACCATAAGTTCCGCTGACTTGACACATTCTGTGAACTTCTAGAATCATTTCTGCTGGCATCCCCAATTGGGGTATGTTGTGAGGCTGAAGGTAGTGGGGAGGGGAAGGAGGTGGGAAACAGGAAGGTTGGGAAGTACCTGGCTATTCAGATCTAGTCACCAAACACGGCTAAAGCTATTTTTAAGCAACGTTTCAATTCTGAATGGTGGTCTTACACCAGGGCGATACTGATAGTATCTTCCACTCTGGAACGTGCCGCAAATATACTATATATTATTTTAAATGAATTAATTGTGAAATAACACAAATTAATCAAATAAAATTTATTTGCGCACGCCGGGTTCGAACCCGCGACCTCCGGATTGTGAGTCAAGAGTCTTAGCCACTGGACTACGGAGGTCGTCAATGACGAGATATATGATCTAAACAGTGATAGAAAGAGACAACCCTACACTACGATTTGAGTTCCATAGATATCCGCAAAAAAGATAAAATTATTCGGATTTTTGAAGTCATACGTTCCACCAAAATGTTAGGTGATACTTTATGATGTTTGCATTCAAAATTTTAATATTTCAAATATAACATGCTTACTTCTAATAATTCAATTTGAAAGCGTATATTGACTATAAAAAAATTAGTTACTTTTTACGTTATCTGTTATTTTAGTTCAGTTTTTAAAGGAAACAATGGAAGGTGAGTCACTTTTAAAACTTTTTAATGTTTGCTTTCAAAATATCAATATTTCAAAAATAAAATGCTTACTTCTAAAAATACAATTTGAAAGCTTATTTAATCACCTTTCAAAAACAGTTTTTCGTTTTTGGATACGTTCAGAAATATTCAAATTATATTGATTTTATTGAAATGCGGAAAATCTCAAGAAATCGCCGGCATTTGACAGCATTTTTATGAGCAGTATCAAAAATATAACTCCAACCCTGTAGGTTGTTATGAGTCGTACTGTTGTATTGTAGGTACTGCCACAAAACTTTAAACTGCTACTACAAAACTAAAAAAAATCGAACATCAGACATTGCTACCTGCAGGTGAACTCTTCATCTTTATATTCCATTTTCGATTAGCTTCGTAGCAGAGTCCAAAGTAGGGATGTGAAAAAATAATCGATTCAAAATCGATTTTTCTCCGACAAAAATAGATTTATAGAAAAATAGCCACCGCTAGGTGGCGTCGGCGCTAGGTGGTGGTGGAAAAATGTAATAATAAGTAATTGTCGAATGAAACACTAGTATATATTGAATTATTTGGCGGGTATTAGATAAGCCGCCATAGCTCAGTGGTCAGAGCTGCTGACCGGCAATCAGAAGGTCACGGGTTCAATTCCCGTTGGCGGCCACTATCTTTTCTCGGAAGATTTTTTCAATGTAGATGAGTGTTTCAGGCTGAAAATTATTGATTATAATATTTGTTATCTACCCTTTGTGCTATGCATAAAAATCATGTTTAAACGTTAGTTTATCAATTAAAAATAATAATTAATATTTGACAAGTTAAAGTATTTCAGCAAAAAATGCAGACATAATTAGTCTCGACGCCACCTAGCGGGAGATTTAGTATTAACAATACCTCTCTCACAAAAATAAAGTTGGTTGTTTTCAGTTGGAAAAATATAATAATAAGTAATTGTCGAATGAAACACTAGTATATATTGAATTATTTGGCGGGTATTAGATAAGCCGCCATAGCTCAGTGGTCAGAGCTGCTGACCGGCAATCAGAAGGTCACGGGTTCAATTCCCGTTGGCGGCCAGTATCTTTTCTCGGAAGATTTTTTTAATGTAGATGAGTGTTTCAGGCTGATAATTATTGATTATAATATTTGTTATAAAAAAATGGTTATGTTGGACAGTTGAAGGCGGGGTTAGGGTTTGGTCGGTTACTCGGCTAAGTGACCAGTGACGACACGCGGAAGAAATTTTTTTGTTGTTTGATTTTGAAGAAAATAAAATTGAAAAAAAAGTCTTAAAAAATCACCGGAGACCAAAATTTTCTTTGTTCATTTTTTACTCCAAATAATGTCAGGAATCACTGGTTAAAGTAACTCAAGTACGTCCCTTAAAACCCTGTATATACAATTTAGTTAAATATCTACCAAATATGTATATTTATAATTTTATTTATCTGACATGTTTGAGTCGTCATCACTATCTTATCACCATCATCAAGATCCTCATCATCAATAACATTATCCTCACTACCATCATCATAATCCTGAGTATTTTGGATGAATTCCACTTATCGGCTGTAACGGCGCTTCTTTGGGGAGTGTGGTTAGCTTTTTTGGGAAGCTTTCTTTTGCTTATTATGATAGGATTTGATGAGAGCAACAACAAATTAAAAACATCAGCATTGGAATTTTCTCGGCTACGTTTTTGGAAATGATGCTACCTAAAGTTTATTAATCCTTTTTTCGTGCTTATTGTGCCTCTTCTGTCAATTGATCTATCGGCAACAACGCAATTTTTATTATTTTTGGCCCGTGGATAAAACACCTTTGCAGTATTATAGTATTATAATTTTACGGTGCTCCAGATTTTATGTCCGGGTTAAATCTTTCCCAAATGAAAGACTAAACCCTTCTACACACTTTTCCACAAATGATTATCTAGTAAATTCACGCAATGTTAGTTCACTATATAAGAATAATAAATACAAAACAATACAACAACAATACGTTAATCCACCAGAAACATAATGGGAAAATATTTAACCGATTCCAGATATTTTCATATCAGAGGGTTCGGCTCTGATGAAATCCTAACTGGTCCGATAAATCCTACTGATCCCTCAATATAAGTATTTGAAAAATCTTTCGTAATCCTACATGTATTTAAAATGACTGCCTTTTGCATTTTTATATATAAATTGTTTGACAAATCTAATACGCCTAAATTTTGAATAAGAGAGCTAGGTATAATGCCAGTAGCCGAAATAACAAATGGTAATATTTTTATAGTCTGAGAATAAATAATAATAGAATAAATAATATATTATTATTTCATCGAAAAAACTATTAAAATTCTTTATTTTCCATTTGCCTACAGTGACTGAAATATTTGTTCCCCGTTGTTATTATATTGAAACGAAGCATATGTATTTTTTTTAAATTTTATGCGGATTAGCCAGAAATTCTGATATTCTCGAATGGTAAAATAATACACTTCCTCACTTTCTACTTTTCCCTCGCATTTCCACTATCTTCATGCGACACAGTGCCCTAATAAACATGCTTATCGCAATAGTTCAAGCCATTTAAAAGTTCAACTATAAAATTATTAGTATTAATTCTGTGAGCAGTAGAACTCCCGTCCAAAAAATATGTGTCTAAGTATCTCTCTAAAATATATCTCTAATTTAAAACCAAAATTTTTGAAAAAAAGATTTGTGGGTAAACCTACCTCCTTACGAATCAAATATTTAATGTACTTACTTGACTTCAAATGCGGAAATACACAGCTTTTTCAAATAAACGTCACTACCTCAATGAAAAATCGATTTTTACAGTTTCTTCAAGAGGTCTACCATAATATTGAAAAAAATGCGCATAAAGTCGTCCAAATGAACGCGACCATTTCACTTTTGAAAATATTATCTTTACTAAACCATTAAAATAGCTATCAGTTCGAACCAGAAACGGAACATACAAATAAATTTACAGACAGACGATATGCAAAATAGTTGAGTTAAAACAGGACTTCGCTATGCTTAATTAATTAATCTGAATTCTATCCTAGGTCCATTAGTATTTACCGGTAAATTCGTTATTAGAGATGAAGATGATAGCTAAGTAAATTTTATAGTGTCATTTGAAATGACTTTAGTTATTTTTGGTAACCAGATCTGAAAAGCTGAGTAGTTTCTGTACTCTCTTCTTCTGGTGTCATATTTCCGCGACGCAATATTACACAATAGGAGGGTTCCACTTAATCCGAGTTGTTATTTATTTATTAATTTTCAACGCCCTGATGGGCTTTTACATGACAAGTTTATAATACAGAGACATTTTTAAATAAAAAATAAAAAACTATAAAAATTTATCATACGAAAGGTAGGTATGCAGATAAGTTTAGGTAAAGATAATGCATTACAATAAAATAGAAAATTTCTAAGTTGCAAATGGCATAGAAATAAACTATTAGGTAGGTTAGTAGGTAATTATTATTACAAAATTTACATGTGATTGACTAATTGTGATACATGACAATATGCAAGATAGGTACATAAAAAGAAAACGGGAACAAGTTTTTACATTGTAAATAGATTAATGTAGAAATACACAAATATATGCAATAGCCCCTGTGATGCTCTTTAAATATCAAAATATTCTACATAAAAATATCATTCAGGTATTTCTTAAATAATGGTAAACTTGTATTAAATATGTCGATATTTGAGGTGAATTTGTTTCCTAGTGTGTGAAGTCGAGAAATAGGTGCATGTATGTGGTAGTTAGTTCCAGAATTATTGTGGCAGAATAATATGTTTTGCCTTGTTTCTCGATTAGGTACCTTGAAGTCGATGAGATGCATGAGTTCGCAGCAATCTAATTCAGAGTGAATATTTTAAACAAAAAAGTTAGGTCATTTATTTTTCTTCTGTTTTCTAGGGAACGCAAATTGAGTCTTACTAATTAGGATGTATAGTTAATATGTTGAATACGTATATGTAACTTGAAGATAATAAATCATAATAATTTATGCTATACTCGTTCGATATTTCTTATATGAATTTGATAATATGGGGACCAAACTATGGAATTGTATTCCAGCAAGCTGCGTACGAGTGTCAAATATACGATTTTTATAACTTCCAACGAATCGAAGAATTTGATTGTTCTGATTAATCCTAAGAGTATGGATATTAGTTCCATGGATTAATCCTAGTGTTTTCATGCCTTGGTTAGTTATTTGTTGTATGTAATTTATAAAATTTAATTGCTTAACTCAAAGATCCCTAATTTCTTTGACTTTTTATAAGATTTCGTTATCTATTGTGTATTTGAAAGATAGTGGGGTATTTGTTCGACAAAATGTAAGTGTCTTACATTTATTGATATTGAGGAAAAGGTTGTTTGCGACACACCAATTTTGTAATTTATCGATGTTTGACTGTAGAATTATGCAGTCACTCATATTGGAGTTTTTTTCTATAATTTGATGTCATCTGCAAAAAGCAGAACTTCAACATCGTCGGAACATCTTATGATATAATTTATGAATATCAAACAAAAGGATGGGCCCGAGATGACTGACTCCCTTGCTATTGATCACTAGTTATATATAGTAACTTAGATTTAGAATGCTTAATTTTAACAAATAAGATTCTGTTGGGAAAATTACTTGAGAACCAATCCAACAACTTTCCTCTCAGTCCTAAGGCATACAGTTTAAGTTGTTATGTGTCGTACTGTTGTATTGTAGGTACTGCCACAGTTTCGTTTCTGCATTTTTACTGTTTTTGAGATCAAGATGTGTAAAGTGTTGTTTTGATAACTTATATTTAATTAAAAATTCTGAAAATACAGACTTTTAAATCATCAAAATAAATCAATAAAGAAGCCAACAAAATGATTTTCGAATTCTTTGAAGGTCTGACATTGTTTTTCGCAACCGTCGATCAAATTCTTATAACATGTACATCAGGTGTTAATGAATTTATGTTATTATTTCGTGTATTTCATAGAGTCCAAATATCATCAATAAATTAAGCAGAAACGTTGTACAATAAAATTGGGATATCAGTTATGTAACGATTCCTTTTGAGTTTCTACAAGACTGTGATAGGTTTTGAAGGCCATTTTGGACCTTGTTGTTTTACTTGTAGCATTCGTATTATTAATTTTGTATGTTTATCAGCCAGTTTATAAATTTCAATTTATCACTAATTAATATTTTTTTCTTCCGTTCGAAAGAAAAGGTTTTCATAAGTGCCTAAGAAGAATCAGTAAACAGAAACTTTTAACAGGTATGTCAAATGCATAGATTTTATTTATTAACCTTATCTTTAAGAATGATTAGTTTGGTAAACAGCACAGTTAAGAATCTCACTCCGTAGATAGTGCGCTTAACGATTACAATATATTCATTAATAACTTGAGGTTATTTTTTTAGAAAAACGGCGTTACACAAGTCATCCTAATAATATTATTAAATAGTAGGGTTAGGTAAAAATAATTTATGTAGTGGATTGAATAATTATTATGGAGACGAATTGTAGCTTTATGGGTCGGACGTACATATTATTATTGAAGTACATTATGCCATATCTTAATATTTAAAACAAAGCCGGGTTAGTTACACTATTTATAACTAGAGAACGGCTGGGCCGATTTGAATGATCTTTGATTTGTTAGATTTGTCTCCGCCCCGGATAACATAATAACTATTAAAACATCACAAAAATTAACGAAAAAAATAGTTATTAAGAGAATTCTTTTCCCCAGATATTTTGTATGGAACGAATTCTTATATTTTGAAAGAGCTGCGGGAATTTTGTGATAGGTACCTATAATATTGAGTAGTGAGTGAGTTCCAAAAATTCATAAACGTCAAATGTCAATGCGCTGATTGCTTTGTTTTATTCTTAAACATATAATGCTGCCTCTCTTTCTTAGACACTAAATGTCAATAGTCGAAAATGAGACAAACGGTGAACGTATGTCTCCACCCATCCAAAGGAAAGATACAGTAATTATAATATAAATCCCTCACACGTATAAAGAAAATGAAAATAAATTTTTTGAGGCCCTGAAGAAAATTATTTTCCTCAGGACCTATGTCATCTTAGGGGATGTTGTGTGGAGACTCTTCTTAAGGAAGGGAAGGATATGAAGTTCTGGGAAGGAAAAAGGTATGAGGGGTGGGTAGGAATCTGGGGTCAGTGTGTCCAGGAGTGACGGACGTATGAATCCATCCCTCCAACTGCGGTGTAAGGCGATGGGTCGAGAGAGTCCAGCTGGAAAAGTCAAAAGGCCTCTCTCAACCAGTCTTTGTCGATCCGGCCCGCCACGCAGCGGGTGAGCAGACGCATCCGCCACCAAGACCCGGACGGACAAACGTCACCCCATGAACCCGGGCACCCATGCTAAATCACCAAACGTAGCGAACCAATTAAGGTGACCTATGGGTGACGTATTACAGAGGTGTTGGTTATCCAATAAATGGTTACCGGGGCGGCGGCACCCATACCTGCCTCCCAAATTCCCAAAAGTAGGTGGAAAATTAAGAAAATCACAAAAAATAAAAATCCGTACACAATGCCATCTCTGATACTGACAAAAACAAAACACGGACAGTTGTGCATTGATGATTGCTTCATTGTGTAATTTTTAACAGTAAAAAAACTGAATTTAATTCAACAGTTATTGATTCTTAGGCGGTACGAAGTTCGTCTGGTCAGCTAGAGTTATTTAAATTTTAGTTACACACCTTCATTAAAAAATATTTGTATGTATAAAACCCGTATACTGCTCTCTGTCACGAGACATTTTAAAAATATTCTTAAGAAAAAAACTACTGTCACGTAATTAATCTTACAAATATCCTTCGTTTTCCATAAGATTCTTTCTTTTTTTAAACACACACTATTATCAAAATAAATACCACAGCAAACATATATTTATGTACAATGAATTATTGAAGTAATAATAATAATTGGATGACTTTTATAGCGCCATTTTCGTGAGAAAATCACCTCAAGGGCGCTTTACAAATTCAACTAACTAATAACAAAATTTATGTACATGTACACTCCCCTTCCATACACAAGCAAATGTTTTAAATGGAAGAGTAGTAAAAAAAACCTAAGATGTATCATTGTGTACCATATAAAACATATTATATAAAAAATAAAAAAAAAAATATATATATATATATATATAAACATGGTGTCAAGGGGCGTACTTAACTTACTTAACCGGTGATTCTTAATATTATTTGGAGTAAAAAATGTAAATGAAATTTTGGTCTCCGGTAACATTTTTTTTTAAAACTTAAAAATGAAAAAATCAGTAGGTATTGAACAGTTAGGGGCGGGGTAAGGGGTTGACCGGTTACTCGGCTGAGTGACCAGTGATGAAATATGTAAAAAATATTTTTGATTGGTTTTTGAAGAAAAAAATTAAAAATGACTTCTTAAAAGTCTCCGGAGACCAAAATTTCATTGACATTTTTTACTCCAAATTTTTACTATAAGTCAGGAATCACTGGTTACAGTAATTCAAGTACGTCCCTTAATACCCTATGTATACAAAGTGTCCGGGGGTAAAGTGGACGGGGGTAGTTAAATATCTTTTTTCGGTATTCCAACGTTTTAATGTAATTTTCGAGTAAACAAGTTGAATTGTTTGTATGGAAAAATATTTATGTGAAAATTTTTTATATTATTTCGAAAAAAAATATTTATCCTTTTTACTTCTACCATCTTGCAGAATTACCTCCCGATGTTTGTGCACTTTACCCTGGACATGTTTATCTAACATTAACGGGAAATGTAGATTATAATAATATATTTTCTGGTGTATCCAACAATTATTAAGTACCTGCATTAAAAAAGAGGTGTGTTTATTTATTCTCGCCTTGAAGGTTTTTACACGCTGTATGAGACCGACTTATTGATCTCTACAATACTGTAAAACGTTAGGTAACTGGACCCCAGTCTTAACCTCGGTTCGGGAGATACTTTGAAAATAACAACTCGGAAATCTGTTTGGTAATGAATGATATATTTATTTTCAGTCAGCTTTTATAGTAAGGTGGTAGGTGCATGCGTACACTAGCCGATGCACTTGCTATGGCACGTCTTTTTGTTCATCACAGGTGGCCCGCTCAAGTCTCGGCATGTCTACCGCAGGTGGCCGGAATTGGTTATGTTTTCTCGTTCATCCAGGTGGCCCGCTCAAGTAACGACTGGTTCGACCCAGGTGGCTAATGCATTTGCAATGGATAATTAATTTTTTTTTTTTTTTTTTTTTTTTTTTTTAGAAATTTAATTAAATTTAAATTTGATATGTTAATATATTTATATGTTAATATATAAATTTGATAATTAATTTGTCTACTGTTTTCCCAGCCGGCGTTCGATTCTAGTTAGTCGCTAAGTGCTTTGAAGGAACACGTGCAGCACTAGCTGCCCTCTTTTAAGGCTCAGTTCCCGGCCCCAAAAAGAAGAAGATGGAGAGATATGAAATTACGAATGTTAGAAGAGCGCGCTAACATTTACAGCGATAAAATTGATGCAAAAATCATGAAAATCTTTAATAAAACACGAACCGTTAAAAATAGAGCAAAAATCTTGCGATAATTTTCTTTAATTTTATTTAAAGAAACGCTGTAAATTTTTTCATACATATAACTTGTAAAATAACTGAAACAAACGTGTTTATAATCATTTTTGGAGCATACTTTGCGATTTTTTTCTATCGAGGGAATTTTATATAATTTGCGTTTCGGCGCGATAAATGTCTAGATATTATCTTCAAGAATAACATATATTTTTTTAAGAGCTTAAAAACTTTAAATGTTTAAGGGAGGTTTGTAAGAAATCGGTTGAAATTCAGAGAACCGCCTCTTAAGTAGATAACATTTGGCAGGTGTCCACCTTCTACTGGACGGTTACGAATAAAGACTTGGGTTATCTTGATTATCCGCTACGTGTTCAGCCTAGAGCCTAGTCTCTCAGAGGGTAACATTTGCAACGATAATTTTGGTTCCATACATTTCAACAACATTCAAAGATGACATTATATTTGGATGCTGTGTACATCAGGTTTATGACCGAAACACGTAATAATTTGTGTCTAGTGTGTCGATTTACAGGTACCCAACGTCACCATTCTATTCAATATTATGAAATAATAATTTGCTCCATTATCTGTTTATAATTGTGTGCACTTAAAATAAGTGAAGTGCAATTAAGAGGTTTGCATAGTTTAATCGGGTAAAACTTCGTGATGACCTTTGTGGCAGTGCAGTGAGTTCCTTGGATACGGTGTGGAGGGTCGCGGGTCCAAAATCCGGTTATGTAAAATACAAGCCCAACATAAATATATATATAAACATACATTTGACTTCTTTTTTTATAATATGTTGGTGAGAAAAAAGGTATTTTTTCATAAAACATATTTTACCATCAATCGTATAAAGCTGATATTGTGATGAAGCCCTTTATTCAAAGACGTGAAATATTGTACCTACTAAATCCAGGTGCCAATAATAAATTGTTGGTGATTCTTTTGTATTCTACATATAACTATTATTTGCATATTTAAGAGTAACAAATTATTTTTAATACTACTTTTGTTGTAATTTAAATCATCCATGTATGTAATTTTTTGGGCATAATTGCCTGTTTTATGTACTTAAATAAAAATTTAAAAAAATAATAAAAAAATAACCTTTTTCGTTCCGTGGGCGTGTTTCATGATCCAAAAATCTGGCCAACCGGTCTTAAATTTCAAGTACCTACAGAACAGTCATCATTGTGAAATTCAAATAGGTTGGCGATACATAGGTACGATGTCAAACAAGTGTTAAGTGGGAGAGCGCCTGCTAAATGGGTTATGACTAGAGACACTGATTCATCGCATTAACGATATATATTCGCGAATAAAAGCGATAAATGGTGTTTTTAGCGATAAATACGTTAAAATGCGAAATAGCAACGATTTTTTGAATTGAGAATTATCCTGAAATGAAAGCAAAACTTTTTCCTAGTCCTGTCATAACTAGATGGATCACGTGGTTTCATGCAGTCGAATATCTAGCTGAATACAAGGATGCTCTCATCCATTTCACGAAGGAGTATGAACCCAAAAACTCGAGTATTGATTACATTTTAGAGAAGTTTGCAGATAGTAGTAAGGCAACTTTGGTATGTATTCATTTGACATTTGACGACGAAGTGTGTGGCCAATTTGTCAAATTGGTAAATGTATTAGAAGGGTCAAAATATCCATATATTCCGCTCATTTGCTTTGGGAGGACTTGGTGTCCCTAAGCCTTACTTTAAAAAAATTGAGTGATGGTGTTTTCCCTGCCAAAACCTTAAGGGATGTGCAGGAGGTAAAGAATCAGGTTGTCTTAACCCAAATAAAAACCCAAATAAGAGAGAGTTGTCAGAAGAGTTCTGTGAAACTGGCATCTCATATGCTGAACCTTCAAGACAACAGCACTAATCTATTTCTTGAGCACGCAGGTAAAATATTCAATCCTGCGATTGTAGGTCAGAATGTCCAGCGATCAGACGCTATTCTTTAGCAAGTAAAAGTAGGCTTGCACCAACATTCAAATCTGTTGATGACAGTAAATTCCTGGAAGGTAACAGCTATTTTCAAAGACAGCTTGTAGAGCAAGTGAGGGATGGAGTCACTGTAAACATAATTCAGTTACTCTTAGCTGTAAAAATTCACAGAGAATTTGCTGAGGCAGATCTGATGACTGTGGGCCCTTGTGAATAGTGTTGACGCAGAAAGATTTTTTAGTCGCTATAATCTTGTATTGACAGATTGTAGAACCGAGATGACACACTCTACTATAGAAATATCTGGCGCGGATCCAGCCCTCGAAAAAGGTTGTGGGCACAGCCACCCGAAAATCGGCCAAGTGCGAGTCGGAATACGAACTCGCTCATGAACAATCGTGACTCATTAACGACTTTCGAATTTGATTATTTCCTTTTTTCTGCTTCAGGACTCTTTACTTAGGAATAGAAATAATCATTGGAGGAAGTCAGACACAATTTCTTCCAAAAAATAGTCCAACAGTTTCGATTAAATTCCAAACAAATTTCAATCAATAAATTTAATTATTTAGTAATATAGCCAATATAGGGACACTAGACTGGGTAAATAAGTATCTTGAAGCTGTCTCAGGAGTGTAGAGTATGAACAGCAAGTGAGATGCATCAGGCGAGACTTAATTAAGCTACCAAGACCATTACAACTACTGAACCGATTTTGATATGTTATCTTCAAAGGATAGGTATGAGGTATTACATATATCACAGAATAGAAAAAGTTAATAAAATTCGGTCCAATTAAACGTAATTTTTATTTTGTCTTCCAAGTTAGCAGCTCTTTTCGTTTATGTTTTACGGGGAATCCCTCGACTGTATTGTACGCAGTGGCGGATTTGCAGTCTTGGCCGCCCTAGGCCCCAGGCCATGTAGCCGCCCCTTTCTCAGTACCCATCATATTGACCAGGAGTATCCAAACTTTTCAGTAAGTTCCAGTAAGTTCCTAAGGTCAAAACCGTTTTAATTTTCCTGCTATTATCATTCATAGTTGCTGCGTGGCGGGCCGGATCGAGAGAGACTGGGTGAGGGAGGCCTTTTGACCTTTCCAGCCGAACTATTTTGACCCATCACCTTGCACCGCAGTTGGAGGGATGTATTCATACGTATGTCACTCCTGGACACACTAACCCCCAGATTCCTACCCACCCCTCATACCTTTTCCTTTCCAGAACTTCCTATCCTTCCCTTCCTTAAAAAGACCCTCCACACAGCATCACCTAAGATGACATAGGTCGTGAGGGAAAATATTTTCCTCAGGACCTCCGGTGTGGAATTAATGTAAAAAAATACGCTTGCTAAATTCGCTAGTTCAATTACTGTATAATTGTCGCAGGCCGGATTGATGAAATTGGCGGACCGTTGTTTAGAGACCCCTGGTATAGACTATAGACTACATAATGAATTTATTTATTGACAACTTTTGTCGAAATCGATTCAGAAATTTAGTTTACTCTAATAGCTGCTAGTTTTTTTATATTTTCTAAGGTTTCAAGGATTTGAATAAAACATTTAAAACAGTTTTAGGTTTAATTTATTTAACAGTTTCAGGTTTATTCTCATACAATAATATATAAGTGTTTCGTGTTTCACAGTTACAATTAGGGTTGCCAGATATGGGCTTATCTTTTCCTGGACATTTCTGGGGTTACAGACGAAGTTGGGGTTTTAGAGTCGAAGTCGAAATCCAACTAAAAATGTTGGCTGTTGGATGGGCAATAGAAAAAAATATTACTAAATTACTAGTTAGGTATTTTGTATTTTAAAAGAAAAAAAGCAAATGATTATAAAACATACCTTTATTTTTTGTGAAATCTATTAAGTAACAAACTGCATACATACCAACCATACCATATACAGTCAAGGATAAAAAGTTATAGTTAGTCAATAATAATAATAATATGTTAATAATTGAGCAACTCTTTAAGACTTATTATTTATTATTAAACTTTGGTAGAAAAACAACATTAGGTATTATATATATTAAAAAAAGTTAAAATAAAAAATTGAGCATCTCTTCAAGGCTTATTAATAAAACTTTGGTAAAACCTCAACATCGGAGATTATTAACATACATAATACAGCCATGGATAAAATGTTATAGTTAGTCTCCAAACAAATAAAAGAAATCAGCACCTCTTTTAAATAAAAATTAACTTAAGGTACATATTCGAATATAAAAACTAAACTTAAAATACAAATTAAAACTTTGGTAAAAAAAATTAAGTAAAGTATTATCTAACATAAAAAAAAAACTGAATTCAAACTAAAATTGAGCAACTCTTTAAGACTTATTATTTAAACTTTGGTAGAAAATCAACATCAGGTATTATATAAATATATTTAAAAAAAAATCAAAATAAAAAATTGAGCATCTCTTCAAAGCTTATTAATAAAACTTTGGTAAAAACTCAACATCGGAGATTATTAACATACATAATACAGCCATGGATAAAAAGTTATAGTTAGTCTCCAATCTCTCCAAACAAATAAAAGAAATCAGCACCTCTTTTAAATAAAATCAACTTAAGGTAAATATTCGAATATAAAAACTAAACCTAAAATACAAATTAAAACTTTGGTAAAAACAAATTACGTAAAGTATTATCTAACATAAAAAAAAACTGAACTCAAAACAAAAAATGAGCAACTCTTTAAGACTTATTAATTAAACTTTGGTAGAAAATCAACATCAGGTATTATATAAATATATTTAAAAAAAGTTAAAACAAAAAATTGAGCATCTCTTCAAGGCTAATAAAAATAACTTTGGTAAAAAAAATCAACATCTGGCAGTTACAATTCTCGTCTGCACTTAAGTGCAGCAAAATCATTAATTAGATCTTCGCACTCCAATTTTCTTAAAAGATCTGCTTCTATGTTAAGTAAAGCAAGATCGTTCAGCCTTTGCTCCGTCATTGTTGTGCGTAAATAATTTTTTACACGTCGTAAACAAGAAAATGATCGTTCTCCAGAACAGTTACTGGCGGGAGTACACACACACATTCGAAGAGCAATATCCACGTTTGGATAAATGGTTTGAAGATCTTCAGTTCGTAACCATTTTAACAAACTGACAGCACTGTTGCGATCCTCATTTTTCACACTGCAGTGTGCGCGAAAATGGAGACATTCTTCTGAAAAATGAGCATCTAAATCACTAGAATAAATCATTTGCAATGATTTTGCCTTTTCTTCGACTTCAGTCGGGCTTAGTTTTGTCAACTTAGTAATAAAATTAAATTTGTTATAAAGTGATTTGTAAGCACCCAGTCGTTTTTTTAGTTCTTCTGATAATGAATCGATGATTACTAAAAAAGTAGTAATTCTAAAATTTTCACGGCCGTTTTTTTGTTGCATCTCTTCACCTGTACTAGTCTCGCCAGGAAGTAGCTTAGGCTTTCGAATGCGTCGAAAATCTCTTTCATATTCCTGTAAAAAGGACAGTTTCTTGGCTTGGTTTTCGAAATCATCGAAATTATCCCGTATTTCGCCAATAAAACGAATAAGTACCTCATACAGTTCTATGACAATGGTTATGTCAATTTCCACACTCTGAAGTTTTTTACTTGTGGCGTTAATGCGATTTAGTAAGAATCCCCAAAACACAGTCATGATGGCCGTTTCAAAGCGTTCCAGCTTTAAACGAATACCTCTTGCTTCGCAAATAACGGCTTTCTTCTGTTCCGTGTCTGTTTCGATGGAGACTAACGCTTGATGGATTTCATGCCACGATTCGCGTAAACTTTTGCATGCATCTGCACGAGCTGACCAACGAGTCATTGATAGACTTTTGACGGTGAAATGGGCTTGTAGGAGTTCCCAACGCTGAGTTGATGCTGCGAAGAAATTATACAACTCTTGGAGTAGAGAAAAGAACGAACAAGCCTCTTGGCTGCTTTCAGCTGCACACTCACCTACTAAATTGAGCGAGTGTGCTGAACAGGGAACATACTCGGCAAGGGGAGAAAATTCCTTTATTTTAGCTTGTAGGCCGTTGTATATGCCTGACATGTTAGCTGCGTTGTCATAAGATTGCCCTCGGCAGTTTGAAATGTCGATTCCCAATTCAATTAAAGTTGAGGTTACAATATTTGTCATTTGTTGTGATTTATGGCCTGTGTTTGGAATGAACATGAGGAAACGTTCTACAGGTGATCCATTAGGCAGGACATATCTGATTACAAAAGTGAGCTGGTCTACGTGAGATATATCCGGCGTCGAGTCGATGATCAGAGAAAAATATTTCGCTGTTAATATTTCCATTACAATTGTCTTCAAAACTTTGTTTCCCATAAGCCGAATGAATTCTTCGCATGTTGTTGAAGAGAGATAACTCGTATATCCTGAGCCTGGATTCCCACAACGTGTAATGTGTTTGGCTAAGAACGGATCGAACTCAGCGATAAGTTCTAAAGACATCAAAAAATTTCCATTGTGAAATGAACCAAATTTCTCGTCGTGTCCTCTGAAAGACAAACCACGTGATGCAAGCGCTTTTACACATGCAACTACTCGTTTCAAAACGTTTCTCCAGTAAATTATTTCTTCATCTAATTGTATTGTTAATGCGTGGTCAATGCGACCTAGCGTGTTGCTTCGTTCGTTCATAAGCAGGACAGATATTTTGTGAGTAGACGAATTTTCATGGGTCGATACTCGGTAATTGGAATTTTTCCAATCATTAAAACCTTCCTTTCTATCAAACTGACTCTCCCCGCCATTAAAAAGAAGACAAGGTCCACAAAAAACATGTCCAGTACTTCCGGAATATATTAGCCACTTTCGCGGAACTTTTTCGCCATTTAGAAGTTGACGTTCGAATAAATTTTCTGACAACTGTCGCACCTTATCTTTGTAAATTCGCACACTCTTAGAAAAATTATTTTGAATGTTTTGATTAGCTCCGTTCTTACAAATGTAATCACGCGTGAACTCGTCGATTGTCCATTTGGCTGGATCGTCGCTGATTTCGCACAGTTCCTGATCCGGATAAGGCTGCACTCCTGGTACTAGTGGAACATCTTTGGCTTCTTCCTTTAATCCACTTGCCACAACGATAGAAATATCTGCACTTGAAGACACTAAAGAAAAATCAGTTGATATAACACCGCTACCACTTGGAACGTCGCATGTTGGATCAATGACATATGGTTTTCCAAAGAAATCGTCTAATTTCCGCGTTTTTTTAATTACATCCTGTTGTTTATTATCTTTTTCTTTAGCTCGCTTGCGATACTCAGCCCCACTTAACCTTTTCTTTCCATCCATATCTAATTATGCGAAATAACACTTTTAACGTGAGGTATCGTCCACGTCCTGTAAAATATTTCGATTTTTGATAATATTGCAGTACATACATACACGTCGCGTCGCGAATACCTTTACGAAATTAGAAAAACGCTCATCCCCTCGCTGCAATTGCTGTACGCACACTGAACGACTGAACTGACCACTGACCACTGACTGCTGTCGCCTGTCGCGAGCGGGGGCGTATTTCCAATCCCTACCGCCTTTCAGTCGCGATAGGGTTTGTTACACTGGAACGATTTCGATTGAAAAATGGACCACGGACCACTTTTATTTTTCTGCGATTGATTTTGGTCCAAAAATGGACCACATTTCCTACCATTTTTACACGGAGCTATTGCAATGCTTTATCTATTTTGACCATGATGTCACAAATCCGAAATCCGTAGGCTACTTTAGAACAATGTTAAAAATAAATAAAAATCCTTTGCCTCTTAATCCTATTCCTATGTTCCTCCTCCCCCCCCCCCCCCCCCTCCTTTTTCATATATTTTAACTAAAAATATATTTTTTTAAAGAAAATACCTACCCTTTATAATGTCACACTTTATTATTTATCATCAGTGGAAAGTTCATAATTGGCATAAATAACAGCTTATTATTGTATTATTTTGTAATCTCTGATTTATTTATTTATTATAGCTTTTGTAAGGTGATTTATGCATAACAATACCTAACGCGGTTCAGTCACTAGCGGCACTAGCGCGACTGAATCCCGGTAGGGATTGGAAATACGCGAGCGGGCGAGCGACGGCGCATGATAGGTGTGGCGAGGGCAGCTGCGGGGCGGGGGGGGCGCGCTGTGTGCTGTGTGTGAACACGCTCTTGCATATCGCTAGCCATATATTCCAATTGGGAATATATAGCGAGCGATAGGCCGAAATACGCCATCCCACGCATATTATAGTTGTGTGTGAACACGCTCTTATGAAACTTCCGAGCACGAGCGCGAGACCCTTGCGGCTAGCAATGACGTTCTCGTACGTAGAATATTTAGGTACTTAGAAAGTAATTTCTTGTTATGATCTGTGACTTTTTTGTCGCGATTGGCCGCCCCTAATATCTGGCCGCCCTAGGCCCGGGCCTATTAGGCCTAAGGGGAAATCCGCCACTGATTGTACGTCATTTTTATTTTATTTTCGTTGTCAGTATTCGTTAGTGTTTTAAACACGAAATACGCATAAATTCAAATTGCTATAGTCAGTTTTATTAAAGTGAGTTTGTAGGTACTATAATATCCTCGAAAGCGGGGGATTTACATCGTCAGCTTTTTTTGGCCTATAAAGGCTCTCATGATGACTTGCAAGCGCAGCTTTGCCAAAAATTCCAACGAAATTTGGAAAACAACAAAAGAAAAAAGAAATAATAAAGAAAAATGTATGGAACAAAAATGATGTTATACGTGAGTTCAAGGTGACGGCCACGAGTAAGAAATTAGTTATTACAAACAGGCAAGTTTACTGCTAAAATGTAATAATATTACATACAGATATGTATACAATGTATAAACTAAATCTATACTTTTCGTAAAGAACTGATCATAAGTAGGTATTATATTATATTTTTAGTTATAAATGAAAACATCAAGCACATCAGCAACACTTCTGTCAGCAAGGCCCAATGAACTATTTTGAATTCTTGTTTTGAACTTCTTCAGTGTTCAAATTGACCAAATTCCTTAAAAAACGTAAACTTACTATAAAAAATTTCTGATAAAGGTTTTTCTCTACTGTGGGTAAATTTATGACTTTTTAGATATCCCTTTGTAGCACATATAGTGACATGAACAAGGTTTTTTCCCACTGTTGATAAACAAGAGATATTTAAGACTTCTCTTTGAAGAACTTGAATAGTTGCAGTCAGGCCACAAAAAAGGTTTCTCTCCACTGTGAATCAGCGAGTGCGTTCATGGAACTCCCTTTTGAGAACATGAATAGTGGCAATCAGGACATGAAATTTTTTTTTCTCTTCTGTGGGTAATATGTGACGTTTTATTTTGTAGAGCATGTATATTTGCAGCCAGGACACGAAAATGTTTTTATTCGCTATGCGAAAACATGCGATTTTTTTAGATATCTCTTCGTTGTACATGCATAGTTACACTCAGAACATGAACAAAGTTTTTCTCCACTGTGAATCGCGATGTGGATTTTTAAATCTCCATTTCGAGAACTTGAATAACAGCATTCGAGACAAGAACATGGTTTTTATCCGCTGTGGGTAAACATGAGATTTTTCGGTGAATAGTCGCAGTAGAAACAAGTAAAAGATTCTATGTGACTGTGAGTCAGTAAATGAGTTCTAAGAAGTACCTTTGGACGACATGAATAATTGCAGTCGGGACATGAAAAAGGTTTTTGAAAACTGTGGGTAAACATGTGAATTTTTAGATACCGTTTTGTAGCACATGAATAGTCGCAGTCGGGCATGAAAAAGGTTTTTCATCAC
The DNA here is from genome assembly GCA_917563855.2 of Limnephilus lunatus. Lineage (NCBI taxonomy): Eukaryota > Metazoa > Arthropoda > Insecta > Trichoptera > Limnephilidae > Limnephilus > Limnephilus lunatus. Next base: position 42,273,204 of record OU830594.1, read on the forward strand.
TGCGAGTCAGCAAGTGCCGTTTTAGTTATTTTTTTCGAGAAGAAGAATAGTTGCAGTCAGGACATGAAAAAGCTTTCTCTCTACTGTGAATCATCGAGTGCGTTCTTAGATATTCCTTTTGAGAACACGAATAAGTTTCAGTCAGAATATGAAAAAGGTTTTTCTCTTCTGTGAAAAATGCCGTCATAACACCCATAACACCCCAAAAACTAACAACAAAAATGCTTTTGGCCGTGAAAATCTAAAAACTTATCCAGAGCAATATTGATCAGCAAATAATGTCAATTCCTAAACTAATTTAACGTGACCAATAGAGCCTGGTTTTTTTAATACTGACAAGAACGCAGTACGTCTAATTGATTTAATATATATTTTTTTCTTTATAAACAAATATTTAAAAGGCGAACTATTTAATTTCTTATCAGTGGTGACATTGGTTTCCATTCAAAGCTACAAAGAAGGCATTTCCAGTATTTAATATCTATTCAGTATATAATTTGAAGTATTTGAGTATCTCAAATCTCAAGAATTATAAGTACCCTGTAGTTGGTTGATTTTAATACAAAAATGATTTTTAACACAATTATTCATTCAATAAAAGAGCTTTGACTTAATTATAATATTAGGTACTTTAGTTCAAAATTAATAATTTAATTCCTTCATTAATTAACAACAAAAAAAATTAAATTCATGTATTTTTCTCGTTTTCACATATCCTCTTAAAATATTTCATCAGCATTTGAACTGAAATGAAGAGATTATTGTTGTAACTTAACATTATGTAGTGCCGTTCCTTATCCAGAATATTCCTTAGTGAGAGATGACATCTCTGTTTCTATCCGATTTCGGTCTCTCTTCTCCTTTTACCGTGAAATTTTCAAATTTCGCGCGATTTTTTGTTCCTTGGTGATCGCAAATCACTGCTACCAACAGTTAGGCGCTCGCTAGCGTCTGACGCGACGCCATTTTCTTCAATTGGCGTCTAATTTCTATCGCGAACGGTCGTCTAGTTACAATATTGCGATATAAACCAGAAACTAGATTTCTTCTCCAAAATTATTACGAAAATCATTACGCAATGTCAGAAAATAATGTATCTACCGAAGCGGTTGAGATTTCCCCGTCCGCGAGTGTAAACCGTGATGAAATACGAAAAACGAAACGAAAGAATTTGTGTTCCGACTGTTCCTCTAATGAATCCGTTTGTGACAATAAACGAAAAAGACGAAGGCGACGCCGACGCTCACCAAGTTCCGACAGCTCAACTTCCATGAGTTTTTCAAGCAGGGCTTCACGCTCCAGAAGGCGAGGAATGGCCCGTTCTATTAAGAAATTAACTGAACAAGTAGGCAGACTACAAAATTTTATTCTGCAAGCACCGAGGTCAAGATTCGCAGAGAATGCAGCCTCAGATAATATGTCCATCGCAGAGACGGAGAAAGAGTGTTCAACAGTATCCGGGCGTAATACTTGTGTTTTTCAAATGCCGAGTCCCACCATTTCTCTTAAAGAACCCTTAATGACTGCTCCTCCTCAAGACAGACTTGAAGTGTTAGAGCGTCTTCAACGATTTAATCAGAAAGATTGGACCAATGTGAGATATAACAAGGTCATTAAGGAACACCTTGCCGATCCGGGCTTTAAGGAGCTTGAGGTGAACTGTGAGTTGCAACCTTACGATTCTAGGTCTCCTCAACAGGTCGCTATTGAAAGATCTTTCGCGGCAATAACACATGCAGCTCTCAAACACAGGGAACAACTGCAGCAGTCTCTGCAGAAATTGGTCGAATGGGGATTTGAAGTACAGGATGTCTCTCCAGAAACCCTGTACGAGAAAGTTAATGAGCTGTTTGGAGGTCAGAACGACTTACAAAAATGCTCCGATGACCTGCTGCAAATAACATGCGGAAAACGGGCAGAGATAATTGAATTTAGAAGGGACAGGATTCTCAATTCCTGTAAACAGAAATCAGACAAGAAAGTTCTTATGCAGATCCCTCCGACTTCCTCTCATCTCTTCAATGAGGAAGCCCTCTCTACCCAATTGCAGAAATTGGGAGGAGTAAAGAATTGTTTTAGGCCCTTCTCACAAGTCATCACTACCGGTCCACCAAAGGAGGGGTCTGATACTAAAAAGGCTTCTAAGCCTGTTCAATACTTTCGGGCCCGAGATTCCTTTCCGACCCGAGATTTTATTCCATCTCGAGAATTTTTTCCATCCCGAGAATCCTTTCGCCCGAGGGGGGCAGACCCCCAAAGGTATCCCCAGCCCTCCACCTCTGGTATTAAAAGGGGGGAAAGGAGAGTAACAAGCGACCGGTGCGAGGGCAGACCTCTAACCGACGCTATTACAGGGGTGCATGACTGGAGGCCATTAAAGTTTCAAGCGGGGCAATTGCTGAATTTCAAAAACAAATGGGCAGCTCTAAATGCTCCCAAAGTTGTTCAAAAAATCATAGGGGGATACAGAATCCCCTTCTTTACAAAGCCCCTATTATTACGCCCAACTGCCTTAACTTTGAAAAGATTTGTGACAAATACAACCCCAGCAATGACAAAAGAAATAGAAATTCTCAAAAAACTGAATATATTGGAACCGGCAGTCAACAACTCCGGTTTTCTCTCCCAAATGTTCCTGGTTCGAAAAGGGGACGGAAGCAACAGACCTATTCTCAACCTGAAAGGTCTCAATCACTTTGTGTCGGTAAGAAAATTTTCTTTAATGTCGCATCAGAAAGTTCCCGAATTTCTCCAACCACAAGACTGGATGACAAAAATAGACATATCTCACGCATATTTTCACATCCCAGTCGCAGAGTCTCATCGTCGTTTTTTGAGGATTGTGTACAAAGGAGAGCTTTTGCAAATGACATGCCTTCCCCAGGGCTTGAGCAGTGCTCCACAAGCCTTTGCCAAGGTGACCAATTGGGTTGCGGAGACCCTACGTCGTCAAAATGTGAGGACCATTGTATACTTGGACGATTTCCTTCTGGCCCACCAGGACAGGGAAATTCTGAAGGTCCAAACAAATCTATTTCTGAATCTACTAAGAGACCTCGGTTTGACTGTCAATTTGAAAAAATGCGTCAGCGAGCCGGTACAAACAGTGGAGTATCTGGGTGTAATGTGGGACACACAACGCGGTCGGAAGTCACTGAACAAGAGAAAGTGCGAAGACCTTCAACAATCCCTTCAAAGGCTTCAGAAAAAGAAGAAGTGGAATGTGAAGGAGGCCCAGAGAGTTCTGGGAAAACTAAATTTTGCATCATTCGTCACTCCAAGAGGTCGTCTTCATTGCCGAAGGATGCAACTACAAATGCACTCCATGATGAAACTTCCCATACGAATGAGAATTATTATAAAGGAACCCGTAATGAAAGACATATCATGGTGGGCACAGAATGTAAAGGTCTTTATGCCACTACACGTCCCCGCTGCCTCTCATTTCCTCTCGACCGATGCAGCAGATCATGGCTGGGGCGCTCAAGTGGACGATATTCCGATTGCGGGAAATTGGACCAGGGAACAGCAGAATTGGCACAGCAACTTGAAAGAGATGTTTGCCATACTAAATACCTTGAAATACCAGAACAAACGTTTGAGGAGTTCTACCGTTCTAATACAGTCAGACAACAGAACAGTCCTCGCTTATTTGAGGAACGAAGGAGGGACGAGATCCTTGAGTCTACTTCATCTGACCTTTCAGATTCTGTCTCTAGTAGACAAATACAATATAACCCTGCAAGTTCACTACCTACCAGGGCGGTACAACGGTCTTGCGGACCATTTGTCCCGAGGAACCCGTCTACCGGAATGGCACCTTCTACCTCCTGCAACAGAACAGATATTTCACAAATGGGGCAGACCCACTGTGGACCTGTTTGCCTCTCACACGGCCCATGTTGTGGACAAATATGTATCCATAGACAGGAAAGACAGAGCGGCATTATTTCACAATGCTTTCAGCAGACCTTGGCACTTTCCTCTTGCATGGGTGTTTCCGCCTCCTTGTATAATTCCCCGAGTGCTTGCTCATCTGAACAAATCCACAGGAATTTATCTGCTAGTAGCTCCCAAATGGACAAAAGTATTTTGGCTACCAGACTTGAAACAGAGAGCCTTGTGCCTACCTCAGGAGATCAAGAATCTACAAGAGATACTGATAGATACCACCACAGGCTCCCATCCCCAGCAAATACTTCAACTAGAACTGCAAGTGTGGAAAATTGGGGCTGGGATGATGCATTGCAAGGATGGTCTGATAGAGAAAGAGAGATTTTAAAATCCAGCTGGCGAACTTCAACACAAGCTTCTTATAAAGCAGCGTGGATTAGATGGCGTGAATGGTGCTCATCCAACCATGTTAATTTCAAAGATCCAATGGGAGCCCAGTTGGCAAAGTTTCTAGCGCATCTCAAAATATCGCTGAATTTAGCTCCTAGCACTATAGCTTCGCATAAATCGGCTATTTCAACTTTATGCAATCCAAATAATGAAAATAGACTAAGTAACCATCTTGTGGTGAAGCAAGTAATGAAGGGAATAGTAAACAGCTCGATTAAAGTGCAACGGGATACAATATGGGACCCGAGACAGATATGTTCTTGGCTTCAGACTAACAATCCAGAAACTATAACCTTATTTGAAGCATCCAGAAGGTGTGCAGTCATACTCCTGTTAGCCTCAGGGCGAAGGGTACATGATCTGACACTTTTGAGATTAACATCGGAACATTTCATTGATATGGATGATCATATTATTTTATGGCCTGCATTTGGTTCAAAGACAGATTCTGCAAAGTATCAACAATCAGGATGGAGATTAAACTCCTCATCAAATCAATCCACCGATCCTGTATTTTGGCTTAAGAAGCTGTGTGTTCTCTCAAAGGACAGGAGACAAGAGGCACCTAATATTGATAACCTGTTTTTATCCACATCAGGTCCAGCCAAAGCAGCTTCTAGAACAATTATCGGTGGATGGGTCAAGACAATACTTAGAGATGCTGGTATTGAGGCCTCTGCGGGGAGCACTAGGTCGGCAGTGGCTTCACTTCGGTGGTTTGAAAACTGTTCAATAGAGGACATTTTGAAAAAGGGAAATTGGCAGAATGAAAATACCTTCCAAAAATATTATAAAAAAGAAATAAGGCAATCCAATATTCAGGAGCCGGGGACTTCGTCGTCCTTGACAAACCTGTTTAATCCAATCATTCGCCTGAGGGGGGCAGACCCCCAAAGGTCTTCCATTTCTGGAGACAGAAGGAGAAGCGATCATTGTGAGGGCAGACCTCCAACCGGCGCTTCTTTATGAAGATGATCACAATTGGCATCAACACTGCCACCAGACGATAGCAGACAATTCTCACTAAGGAATATTCTGGATAAGGAACGGCACTACATAATATTGGAGTTTTACCTACCATTAAAACTCTTATTATGTTGCCTTCCTTATCCAGAATATTCCTCATCCCCTGTCTGGTGAGACTACAATTGAAGAAAATGGCGTCGCGTCAGACGCTAGCGAGCGCCTAACTGTTGGTAGCAGTGATTTGCGATCACCAAGGAACAAAAAATCGCGCGAAATTTGAAAATTTCACGGTAAAAGGAGAAGAGAGACCGAAATCGGATAGAAACAGAGATGTCATCTCTCACTAAGGAATATTCTGGATAAGGAAGGCAACATAATAAGAGTTTTAATGGTAGGTAAAACTCCAATATTATGTACCTACTCCTGCACTATTATCAGCTAATCCAATTGTTAGAATCAACTATATGTACTTACCATCTAACATCTACCTATTTGAGAAATGTAATAATATTATTTTTACTTCATCTATATTTTACTTGTAATATAATTATCTATACTACATGTATCATGAATATCTAATTTAGTAACTGCTATGTTAGTAAATTTCTTTATCAATATTTGTTATAATTCATAATTTAAAAAAAGAGATTATATATGCATATTATTTTTTCTTTATCTGTTTCTATAATAGCACAACTCCCCAATTCAAACACGAGAAATGTTTTCTCTTTTAAATTTGGTAGATTCATTAACAAGAAATAACTTTATCTGTAATTAGTTTTTAAGAGCCAAATATTTTCTTTCTGTAAATCTATTATATATATGTATATTTCGAATAATAAAAAAAATAATAAAATAAAATAAGATTTAATCCCAAAGGGTGCTTTTACCTCGAATACCTCGCAAGAGTCTCAACTCCTCCCGTCTAGAGCCAGTGAGACTACGGCATCCCCAATTGGGGTATGTTGTGAGGCTGAAAGTAAGTGAGGAAGGGAAGGAGATGGGAAGGAGGTCGGTGGGGAAGTACCTGGCTATTCAGATCTGGTAACGAAACACGGCTACAGTTCTGAATTCGACTCAATTCTGAATGGTGGTCTTACACCAGAGCGATAATGAGAGTATCTTTGACTCCGGAACGTGCCCAGATATATAGGTACCTTGTATAATTTTAAATGATTAAATTGTGAAAACACAGATAAATAAAATTAAATTTATCTGCGTACGCTGGGATTTAAACCAGCGACCTCCGAATCGCTAGTCAAGAGCCTTGCTCCTCGGCCACGGAGGGCCGTCAGTATCTAGAACATTATGCACTGTACAGTATTTTGTTGTGCATTTTCTTTGAAACATTTTTCCATGATGTTCTTCGCGTTTAAAAAAGAAAATCTCGGCAAATACCTAAATAAAATTTTAATGATTCATCATACGTAGCACGTGTGAGAAAACGTGAACCGTATAAAAGGCATTAAACACAATTACACACATTAAGATATTATTTTGTAATTATCGCATTTTATATTATTACGAATCGGTCTTGTGGTTTTCACTTACACACGAACACTTATTATGATAATTCTCAAATTTGTCAATCGACTCGCATTATTATTAGTTTGCCTTCTTGCCCTTGTTAAATTTTCTAAATTCAGATATCTACTTCTCAGATAAATACTAATTAATAACACGGGCATGTGGCGTGTATGGTAGTCGAAAAACATATAAAAAAGTGCGTACAAAATTTATGATTGGATAAAAAAATCTTACTGAACATCCTCTCCTTCCTTTTACAAAAAGACCCTCCACACAACGTCTCCAAAGATGACACAGATCCTTGAGGGGAATAATTTTCCGCAGGGTCTCCTGCGTGTTACGTAAATAAGCTTATCGGTAAAGTCAAAAGGATGCGAAGAGCTACGAACAAATCGGTAAAACCATTTTCTAGCTTCATTTTGCACTAGTCCGCATTTTTTCGTATTTGACGACTCATTCCTGAAAGTTTAGAGCAGAGAGCTGCCGCGATAACGTCCTTTAGAAAATATGAGGTTTCTCCAGGCTACGCCGGGTTTGGCTGATTCCAATTTGATCCACAAATCCAAGAGTTCTTTTTGAAAGTTTTTATCGTGAGTTCACTTATATTACATACATTGCGTATAAAATGTGTAAATCTTCTTTTATGGATCAAATAATTTATTATTGATGTTTCCGTGTCCAATGTTGCAACATAGTTATATACACTTAATATCTCTTTGGGGTCAGCGATGGAATAATCTTCTGGTACGCAAGCAAACAATTTAATTTTCCTGCTAATCTCTGGCTGAAAAATTGGTTTCAATATTAATTTCTTCAGCCAGCTCTCGAGCGTTGACCAAAACTCTCTCAAATTCCATCCCAGTCCTCATGCTTTTTTTTAAAACTACTGCTATATATTTTTAAACTTATTTACTGTTTTTTTCGCTTTGCTCTGTTTGTCTATGCTACATTTTTTCGCTCTTTTGCAGCCCCAACATTTTTTCCCACCCTATGCGGTCGCTTAGTACGGTAGAAGTGGTCGTGCTAACTTATTTATTTACTTCCCCCGAAAACCTTGGCCAATAGCCATTTGTATGCCTCTAACAGTCTGCCGCTCACTCACTGATACCTTAAGGTACTAACTATATTTTGAATTAACTTCATTGCTCATTTTCAAATATTAATTTGATATTATGTGGGTCAAGCATGCCCAATCTGTGGCCCGCGTAGTGAAGTTTTCCGCTGTCCATATTTTGGTTTATGGTGTTCATACAAAAAATAAAAATAAATCTTTCTCGTATCAGATAATGCATTCTGGAATTGAAGGTATTCATATTATTATAAATATATAAACGTTGTTCTGCCAAATATATATATGTTAGGGACACCCTAATCTATTCTGGATAGGGACACCCCAATCACCTAGCGTTATGAATTATACTTTACGACCTATTCTCATACCTACCAAATATAAATTTAAAAAATCATAAAAATCAGTCGAGCCGTCTCGGAGGATGGCGACCACACACACCGGAACACGAGATTTTTTTAATATAGATTAACAATTTTCTAATCGAAGTTTGAAGAAATTTTCTAATCATTTTAGTTAATATATTTCTATGTCGTTAAACCCATTACGCTCTCTTTAGCTCTGTTGAAATGAACAGAACTTGTAGTTCAATAATGTCTGTCTTTTAAAAAGGTCCCTTGTAAAGTAAATATTAGTATATTCATAAGTATTTTACCACAAGCACTACGCTCCAGGTCTTATAAGATTTGAAGTCAAAACTAGGAATTGCAAATTTACTGATATTTTCATAATTTACCGGTATTATTAATTTTTTTAACGGTAATATCCGCCATTTACCTGTATTCATGGACGGATCTAATGATCAGCATTTCAGCTAGCTGCCCCCCCTCCCCCTCAAAGGTTACATTTGTGGCCCACCTAAGCTCAGTAAATTTTTTTTGGACCATTGATCATTTGTGTTGGGTACCTCTGATGTAGTTCGGTTATACATTTTATTGTAGGTACAGCGCATGGGAAACTTCATAAAACGCCACCTGTTAAATGATTCTTTAAATAATGTATGAGAAAACCTTACACGGGCCGCAGCCGGTACTAAAATAGTTAACAGTTTTCTGTCGATCGATGTATTTCAATCGATTTATGTTATTTTTAAACTGTTTTATGGCCGATGCTTTACTAGTTTATACGCGCAAAACTAAATTCTAAATCTAAAGTAAAATATTTTGGAGCCTAATAGATAACAATGTTAAACGGAAATACCATATCAACCTTACTGTGGAAAGAATAAGAAATCTTATCTATTCTTCCATAAAATAGGCCACATATCTTACAGCCCATGATTACAATTCAAAGAATAAGTATCCCTAGGAACTACTACAGAGATATTTTGGGAATTTAATGTACCATCGATCAAAGAATTGAATTTAAAAATGACTTATATTAAATTAAAAAAGAATATTTTATTAATAAAATTCACCCATCAGATAGCATAAGCATTAAGAAATAGATTTAAAACAAATGGCTCAATATCCATATCAATGCTATAAACGACCACGACTTGGCACCACTACTTGTATTTGTATGTAGGTGTGCGATGGTACAATACATTATTGTCAAAAACAAAATTAATGTAACTGACATTAAAAAATATTTTTTATATTTATTTGGCTCTCACCCATTAAGGTATGATATAAAAAAGCTTTAAATTAGTTACATTTACTTTTTAAACTGTAGATTACATGAAAAAAACAAACCTATATTAACAAATACAGAAAATTAGTAAGGACCAAGTGAAGGCAAATATTCAGATGATTATACAAGTTGTCCAAATGTACAGAGTTGGTATTAAAGTCATTAAAAAATTGTGATGAAGTAAGTTGTACAGGTTCCAAAAAATAGGAACATGTACAACTGTACACAATAAAACTGCAAGAACAGATGTATACAATTTTAACATGTAAGAAAAATAGTGAAGGCAAATATTCAGATGATTATTTAAGATGTCTTAAAGTTGGTATTAAATCAAAACTTTGGAATATGCACAATTCAAATAGCTTATTTAACTCGCTAAAATTGTATATTTTTATCTTTATTAGATATATTACATCATTATTTATTATATTTTATTTTATAAAAAAAAATATTTTAAATAATACATATATTTTTTTTTTCTATAGAATAATAAGTTTTCCACACACAGGTAAATCTCAATCAACGGTAAGATGAATCATCAAGGAAGGGGAAAAGGCAGATGGAAAATTTGAAACACCTGGAAAACGGAAAATAGCATAATAATAATAATATGTAATAATGTCGGGTGTTGACTCAAAATTTTAAGTACGTACGTTTTTATATCGAAATAAACGCCCACTTAACTTGTTTTGTTTTATTTTACTTCTATTAAATTCCAGTTTTTTGTGCAAATTTTTTGAAATTACAAATACGCTATGAAATATGCATTTTGGCCGAAGTGTTTTTAAAAACATACATTCATTGTCTTATGAGCCATCTTGGAGTTGCCATTTAAAACCTAAAAAACGATCGCAGCGCCATCATTTATTTTCTACACTTTCTTGCCAAACTTATTACATTCCAAATAACAGATAATCTTTACCATTAGATATGCATACTTTTATGAGACAGTTTATAATATAATCAGTTTTTAACAAAATATTGAAAAAATACGACTGCATCTGTACACTAGTCCTAGTCCCTGGTAGTACTACTAGTCCTAGTGTAATTTGGGAAGCGTGTGTGAGTACCGCCGCTCCGGAAACCATTTATTGGAAATCCAACTGTGACTTAACAGAGATGACCGGGTCGGGTGAATTGTTATCAGGTCTTGGCGGCGGATGCACTTGCCCTCCAGCTGAGTGGAGGGCCGGATCGAAAAATGTGTGGTTTGGGCAGACTATCCAGCTGGTCCCATCAGATTGCCTCGCAGCGGGAGGGATGATTCACACGTCCGTCACTCCTGGACATCCTGACCCCACGATTTTTTCCCTCATACTTTTTTCATTATTTTTCTTAAAAATACCCTCCTCTCATCATTCTCAAATATGATATAGGCCATGAGGGAAATTATTTTTCTCTCCTTTGTGGGGTTAAGTGTTTCATACATATTTGGATTTGAGATCAAAATGCCCAACCAAACTGAAAAATTATTTTTGTAATCACAACGTGTATCAAATACGAGGGTTGTCCGTAAAATAAGGTCTCCAGGTGCTGCAGTCGCGAAAAACGATTTTACGCGCAATCTTTTAACACTAGCGTGTAGCCTGGTTTCCCCTTGAAAAATTCTCACCACGATGCCCCCCCTCACGCTTAGTCTCGGCGTGGTAGCCGCTCGAAATGGAGCTTGCGCTCGCCGCACCCGCCAGGGGTGAATTACGCTCTATAATTAGTTTTCTTGTGAAACAAAAAAATCCTGGTAGAAATTCATTCTCGGCTATTGAAGTGTACAGAAAACAGTGTATGAGTGCGAAAACGTGCACGAATGCTGCAGAGAATTTAAAAGCATGCCGTACGGCCATCGGTTTCAGACAAAAAAATTGTCAAAGTGGAAAAAAACAATGATTGCAGATCGATGGGTGACGGTTCGGAAGCTCTGTGATATGATCCCTGATGTCAGTAAGACCACTATTGACAAGATTTTGACAGAACATTTGAGAGACCACAAAGTCTGCCCAAGGTGGGTCCCAAAATGCTCACCGCAGATCACAAAAAACAACGGGTTGAAGCAGCCCGCGAATTACTTGAGTGCTACGACATCGATGGCGCAGAATTCTTGGACTCAATTGTGACTGGGGACACTACATGACACCACACACAAAGGAACAATCCCAGTGGCTTCATTCAGATTCGCCGATGCAAAGTTTAAAAACGAATTACAGAGCGTAACTCACACTTGGCAGGTGCGGCGAGTGGAAGCTCCACCGCGAACGGCTACCACACCGAGACTAAGCGTCACAGAGGGTGCATCGTCATGGGGATTTAGGAAGGGGAAACCAGGCTACACGCCAGTGTTAAAAGATTGCGCGTAAAATCGGTTTTCGCGACTGCAGCACCTTTGAGACCTTATTTTAGGGACAGCTCTAGTATGTAGTAAAGATGTAAACAACTTTATGTGTTTTTGCTATTATAAGACATAGGCCATTAAAGACTTTAGTGTTTCATGATTTTAGAGGCAAATTTACTATATTTATTTTAAAAAAATATGATACTAATTTGAAAAAAATGCAATTTTTGGGAAGTAATTTTAATATAGACAAACATTTTGTTCCGCCGTAAATAGTTTAGTCGTATTTTTAATTTTCACCCGTTTTGATTTGATTTCGTTTATTAATTTTTAATTTTTATTTTTTTATACTAGCTGGTACCCGAAATGCGTTGCAATGCCATTCAAACAAATAAATTGATTCTCCCTGGATGTCCTTTCTCGTGCGTCCCCGTTCCCTTCCACCTTCTCCCCCCTCCTTCGTCCCTTCCCTCTCCGCGAACCCCACCTTCGCCCTGTATTTCCTCCCTGCCGCTAAACTATATGAAATACAGACATTTTCATTTATACAAATTTCATAACGCCAGAGCCTACCATTATATACAGCCTAGTTTACACGCTAATAATGTAGCTTTCTATTGGTGAAAGAGTTTTTAAAATCGGTTCACTGGTTTAGGCGTGAAAGCGCAACAAACAAACACACACACTTTCGCCTTAATAATATTAGTATGGATTTCATCATATTTTTATGATAAGTAATTTTTTTTATTTTTTAATATTCACTTACTCACAAATAATTGCCCAAATTGTCTTGACGTCACAAATATGAGTTCTCACTGGGACTAGAGATGGGTAAGTTCTGCATTTTGCCGGAGGCCCCGAGACGTGCTTCCTTTTAACAGTACTCGAGTTCTTAAAGCAGGTCCCGCGAGCGGAGCCACTCCCGGCTCCCGAGTGGCTCGGTTCGAGATTTGCGGGTTTGACCGGAGCCGGACTTCGGAGTCGGAACCCGTTAAATAACTCGTACCCGGGACCTGCTCCCGAATAGCGAGTGGCTCGGACCAAGATGCACGGGTTTGACTGGAGCCGGCGAATCCGGGATCTGTTCCCGACTCGCGAGTGGCTCGGACCGCCGAGTTCCGGGTTTGGGTCCGAGTACCGGACCGGATTTTCTGGGAGTAGTCGATTTGAAAAAGAAGTAGGAGTGGAATCCGTTTCCCGCGAAGAAACCGAGTTCAAGAGCCCACTCCAGCTGAATCTACACATCGCTAGCTGGGACTGAGACCTATACGTCCCACTCAAGCAATCATCGCAACTTTGGAGTTATGCACATTGCAGAATAATATTTTGCAGGCGTAAAATATGCGCCTTGGCAATAAATTTGGGATGTTGATTGCATTTTATTTTTATTTTCGGCGGTATAATTTCAGTAATTAATCCGTATTTTTATTGTCCCTTCATTACTACATTACAATGCTGGAGGGGTCAGCAAAAGCTATTTTATTTTATTTAAATTATCTAGATCAGCGCTATCAGAATTTGGATGGCGCATCAGTAAAACTTTTCGACCCCTTTTCGAACAAATTTTAAAAAGGTATCGTCGTGTCAAAATAATTGGTTCGGGCCTCAGGTGTACGTCAGAAATATTTTAGTTAGCTTAGCAAAATGCTCCCCTTCAAGCTTTGAATTACTATCGTTAGGTGGCAATGATAGACACTTTAAATATAAGGAATACATATTGGAATAGCACTGCAGTTGGACAGGGTTCTAACTAAGCTTTACCTTGTTCTGAGATATGAGATGTCAAAGTTTGGAAAGACGATATTTTTTTAAAATTTTTATTCTAGTAAAAAGAAAATTACATATTCGCTCATTTAACTAGAAATAATTAAACATTTTAAACTAAACTAAACATTTCAAACAGCGCTATTCTATTTTATTATTTTGTTTATCAATAATAAATATGAATATATATTTAAAAAAATTTAAACAGCCTTTTTTTAATGTCGTTTGGGAAGCAACTAAATAAGTTGCCCCCCCTCGTAACCAATGGATTGTTTACCATAGTTAGTGCGGATGGTGTTTAAATGTATGTTATCTTGTTGTCGTGTAAAGTGTTTGTGTACATGGGCCGTTTTAATGAATTCTGTGTTTGTGTGTACGAGTTCATTGTTTATTTTGTATTTGAGGTGATTTTTCACAAAAACGGCGCTATATAAATTGTCCAAATATTATTATTATAAGAAGACTTGTATTGTATTCATATAATTTTCTTAATGTTTTTTGTTTCCATTTATAATTTTTTTGTGGATTTTCTGAGCTTCTAGTTAAATAGTTTTTTGATTACCTTGTTTTGCATTACCTGTAGGTAATTCAATTATGTATGTTTTACATGCGTTTCAAAGTAAAATATTTAAATAGGACGTATACTTACCATTTGAGAAAATACCTAAATAAAGAGATAAAACTATGTGCAAGCTAGGTCATAATAATTCATTGCATAAGGTTCTAAATTCATTTTCCTAAAGCAATTTCAAGCAAGGGACACATACAATTTAAATATTTTACATTAAATAGAACTATGTTAGAACCTTATCCATCCAAAGTGACGAATTAAATCGTTGAGTGGGCATAGCGCTTGGGTCCCACCCGGGATGTTCGATTCCTTGACTGGCTAAGTCCTCCATCACAACACAAGCAACATTTTCGAATTTTTGTGGTGGAAGTAGGAGATTTTTAAACATTGTTGGGTTATTCGTAACCCGGTAATATTTGTCTTCTTTAAAAAAAAAAAACCAACGATAAAAAAATAGAGATGTAAGTGATGTTAGAACCTTCTCAAATATATGTATCTATCCATGAAAATACAACAATGTACGTATCGACAGCCTCCGCAGGTCGAGGGATCGAATCCTGGCGTGCGCAAAAAAACTATTTTTGATTAATTTGTGTTATTGCACAATTAATTTATTTTAAAAAAAGCAATATATATTATATTGGCGGCACGTTTCAGAGTAGAAGATACTCTCAGTATCGCCCTGGTGTAAGACCACCATTCAGAATTGAAACGTTGCTTGAAATGGTTATAGCTGTGTTTGGCGACCTGATTTAAATAGCCAGGCACTTCCCCACCTTCCTCTTCACATTTCCTTCCCCTCCCTACTACAACACACCCCAATTGGGAGAGGCCGGGACTCTTGTGAGGTATTCACATAAAAAAAACAACAACAAATGGTTCTGAAAATTATTTTGGTTATTGTGAAATACGTAATTATGAAATACTAATACAATTTCTCTTTAAATATATCGGGGCGCCCGATGAACACACTTCCAAAATAAATAATATTACGGCTCCATTCAATTGCGAGCCGAACGACGAATCAGCAGAAAGGAATGAACCAATCCTAAACGGGGGTTCATTTCTTTCGCGGTTCCATAAGACGGGGAGATATTAAGGAGCCATAAGACTTTTTTAGTAATCGCCATTTTAGGTGGTTGTCGTTGACTAGACTAGTTGACTGTCGGTCAGAAATATGTAATTATAATTTTTTTTTCATTCTAAATGAGAACACTGTTTTTATGAGAATCATTTTTATAATATTATAGTTTATATCTATTTTACATGACTTTTAAAAATATATTTATAAAGTAACACAAAAAATACAGACTAATTATTTATTTAGATCTATGATTGTTCCATTAATTATCCTGTAATCTAGGATACCACCAGTAAAAATCACATTTGAAGCATATCACCAAATTACACATATCAAATTAATGATGTCCTCAATTTACCCTTACATGACTGATGATTTAACATTAAATTAATAATTATTACGCTAAACGTTTAATAATAATAAAGTACAAGCAAGCTAACGTTAAAGGGTATTTTTAGCTTTTCTTGAGATTTCTTCTGAGGGTGTAGAATGCGATGAACTTGCTGGCTACGAGGATTGTGATTAAGATGGATACGTCGTACCAATAGTTTCCGTCGAGCATACGAATTTCATCAAGAAGCTTCTTTGGAGATCTGCAAGATGAAGAAAATATACAAATTATTACGTTTATTTTTAAATCTCTCGTATTTTGCATCTTAGTTTCCTAACTTTTCAATTTTATCTATGTGCATTTTTTGGTTGAAAAATAAAGAAATGAGCAAAGCAATGCGGCTGAAATGTAGCTGAAGTCGTGACAAATCTTAACCCAGTCGTTGCCAAGCTTGAATTAAATAAGTTAAGACAAGCTAGACTTTTAAATAATTTTGTTTTATAATCTTAATTATAACAAGCTTGGCGGCGATTGGGTTGTTTTTAAAGTCAGTTAGTTTGTTCTAGCACAAAAAAAAACTTATTAAATATGAACGCTAAACTTGAGTTTTGAGGTCATCTTTTGTCGTTCGCATCAAAATTTAAAAGAGCTGCGTAAAAAATAAAAACGGTTTCATATCTAATTCATAAAATTATTACGTGTCCTTTAATTTCCGGTCATAATTCTGAATCGCTTTAAGATGCTCTTAGTAGCATTTGATATGACGGGCGTAATTTGATAGAAGCTTTCGAAAAACATACTGGGGTGATTATAAAACGGAATCGAATGCATTGGAAACAGAGTTTAATAATATTTTCTAAAGGTTTCTGTGTTTAATGTAAACTTATTTATGACCGGACTAGTATTTTAAAAATGTTGTTGAAATTTTTACAAGCGTTTGAATTATTAAAAATATGTTAAATGTTTGCATGCTTAGTTCTGTACACTGTACAGCACCTACATAACATGTTATCCTGCGAACATGAAGCGGAAACAACTGTGCGGGTGAACAATAAAAAATTTGGCGTCATTAAAATTTCATTTTTCTATTTGAATTTTCAAGGTCAATACAATGTTTTCATTATCAGCTGAGGAGCTTTGAAATATCTAACAAGATAAAGAACATAAAGCAAGATGAAAAGAATCCTTGGTATGGAATTATGTATGATATTCTCCATAAGAAATTAAAAGAAATTATATAGATATCTGGGAAAAGTATCAAATAGATTGCATTGATTATTACATAAATTCGAAGATTTGTTCGATTTCTTAACTCAAGTAGAACCTACCTACATTTAGAAATAAAACGAAATAAGATAGTAACCTCAGGTGACAGTAGACATGTTGGTCGTCGCAAGCGAGCGGCGCCCTGTTGAAGCCGTACGTGGAGATCATGAGGGCGTCCAGGCTGTGACGGAAGAAGGAGATGTTGGAGATGAAGTACATCACGTTGGACATGTGGTTAAAGAGCACCAGGAAGCCGCTGAACACCAGCATCGCGCACGTGAAGATCGCTCCAAGGAAGGTACCATTCTGAAATGAAAACACACGTGTGAAATTATGAAACACATCATTTATTTGTTTAAACCACGACAGCAAGTTATAATATTCGCCTTCAATAGACGGCGGTAATTAAAATATTTCAGAAAAAAAAAATTATCATGCATGAGAGATGCATTTTATGAATATGAATCCGGTTTTTTGCATTTTATGAATATAATAATAGTTTCGTCAAAATTCTAGAAAGGAATGCAAATAAAATATTGGATTAAGTCACCGATTGAATCACCTTTCTTGAAAGGCATGCAAGGATGGGATTTTGTTGTTAGGATCAATGCTTAAGGGTATTCTCAAAATATTTTTAGAAACTTTACGCCGATAGATGGTGCTATTTTCAATATCGTCTAATAAAACACTTTTAACACGTTATGCTTTTTTAATATTGAGATGAATTATTGGTTCGCGAACGTATATTAGTAATATTAATCTATATAAAAAAAAAATTGGTACCTATAATTACATAATCGTAGAAAACGGGTGAAAAATACACAATTTCATTGCAAAAAATATGCACAAAAGACATTTTCCACAGCTCCGCGCGCGTTGGTAAAGAACATTTTTATTTACCCAACCAAAAAACATTCGCGAAAACGATGTATTTCAAAAATTTTACGATGTTTCGCATGCGTGGAAGAGAGACGCGAGATAGAGGTTTGTTGTATTCAGTAAATTAAATCAACGCCTGGGAAGATTGAATAAATTTATAAAAGGAACCGGCTGGGAACAACGGCATGTGTGGCGGGAGCTGGTGTTAACTGGACCTTTTTTTAGAGGCCGCTTTTGCTAAACGGGCTTATTCATAACAAGCGATGTAGGTACATACCTACTCATTAACCATGCATTCTCTCGGTTGCTTGCTCGCTAATATTTCGTGAATAAGTCAAAAAGTTACATTTAATTCTTACATTTCTATGGGGCGAATTTGTCAAACCAACGAAGTGGATAGAATTGCCAGATGGAGAAACAAATTTGTCGTGTGCTCAAGTCAGGATACCACGGCTTCCCATAACAACATCACAATACATAATAATGTAGTTTGTGGTGTGATTTCATAAAATTGTTGACACTCAAACTGGCAGAGGAAGGGGTACAAGTAGAAATGAGATCCTTGAGGGGTATGAGTGGTAAATCCGTGTATGATTGTTCTACAAGCGTCAAATAGATAATATAATATGTGTACTGTATCAAGAAAGAATGCAAGGCTAAAACTGGGATCCCACATCATCTATTTCATAGAATCTATGAAAAATATCGGTGAGAACCCGATTTCTGTACAATAGAAACAAAAAATCGACTTCAACTTTCGTTCTGCGAAATCTAACAATTTTTTTTTCTGTTATTGTGATACCAACTAACATTATAGTATAGTGTCTCTTGAGATCATTTTTCGCAAAAAACGGCGCAATCAAGCGAATTAATTATTTGGGAACAGTCAGTCGGAATAATAGAAGAGATGTGTATGAATGTGAATAATCGTATTCCTCACATTCTCTTTCAACTCTTAGTTGTGAGCCATCCTCTCAGCGAGAAAACGGTGATAGATAATTAGTAAAAATTACACGATTACTACAGAATGTAATAATTACTGCAGAATAAAATAATTTAATTGTTAAAATTAAAATAGTAATTAAAATATTTATTAGTAATCAAAATATTTATTATTTAATTTTAATTTTATATAAATTACTACAGAATGTACCTAGAAAATGTGGATATAGAGCGAATTAATGAAGAAAGTACCTAGGTAGTATAAGAAGAATATATGACGCAAATATGAATGGTAGAAGAAGTTGGGGACGCACGAGGTAGACATGGCACGATCAAATGAATCAGATACTTGAGTCAGGTCATGTCAAAAGTCAGAATAATAGAAGACTATGTATGAGACGATGTATGAATGTGAGTGAGGCAAATAGTGTGTGCCAAGACCGAGTTGTTTGGCGGTGGTCCGTCCTCTCTGATGATGGTTAGTTAGGTAGTTACCGAGAAAATATTTGTAAAAAAATTTGTAACTTAGTCTTGGATTCACTCTCTACCTTCGATCAAGTATGCTCTCTGATAATACTTTTGATTCTTATAAAGAGCACGCTTCATTTTTATGGAATAACAATAATGCGTTGTACAAAGTCGAAAAAAGCTTCAAACTCGTGGCAGACGGACGAGAATCGGACAGAATGTAGGTACCCAGCTCGATCTATGCATTTTATTGTTTAGCAAGTCTCAATAACAAAATAACTAGGCGGGCGTCTAGTGATAGTTGGAGATTTATGAAAGTTCTAAATAATTACAGTTGTTCTCACTATAATTATATAGTTAATTTGTCCTTTTTTACTGCGTGCCAAAACCGCAAATGTTCCTTGCGCCGAGTAATACTGGAACATTCATAAAAAAGCAAAACGAACATTCTATCAGAATAACAAATCGCGCCACGCAAATTGACATTTTTACTACAAATATACTGACCACTTTAACACCATAGGAATGGGTTGAAAGCGTGCACGTGAAACGTATGGCTCGCACATAGGTTTGTCTCCTTCTAACGCAGATTAGGGCATTTTGGCTAGCAGTTTCTGCACAAAATAATTAATTTTGTTAATTTAATTACTGGGTTATTATAAGTGATAGAACTGTGAAATTTTCGTTCGCGAATATTTCATTATGAGTATTATTTTTCGACATTAAAATAAATAAAATATTATCTGTAGTTTTCAAATGCGGTTGAAAAATAGATTGTATGGGAATGGTCACATCTGTTTCACCTTAAGGCGATCCACTAGTACAGGAAAAAATCGAAATCGGAATTCACGCCCCTTTATGGGAGGTGTTTAAAAATACTTGAGAAAAAGCTTTTGGAAAGGTAGGAAAAGATATTTGAGAATTTTTTTTTACATGTTGATTTTGGTAAAGGCCTGTAAAAAACATTAATTCCTGTTTTATGCATTGTTTATTGTAATAAAACGGAATTTTTAAATTGATTTCACGAAAACAAGCAGCGCGAAGCCTAACACGTTGTTTCTCCGCTCCGTTCGGGGGAGTAATGACGGAAGAATGGGGCGGCTGCCAGTCGTTCTTCGGTGGACGGTATAAGGTTCACTTTTATATAACAAATTCGTCGACTGCCGTATTGTCGCCGTGATGTCAAAAATAACAACGCGAAAATGCATATTATATTTTATTTTGTGAGGTTCGGGCGTAAATTTCATTTTTTTTTGCGATAATTATATAAGAAACTGAATTTGCCACATTATGCAATAAAACCATTTCCGAAAAAGTGTTTATAAGTAGGAGAGTTTGCACTTTAAAATGTTTTTTATAGACCTAATACTTTATTTTTTTCTAAGCTTATTAAAAGACTTATTAAAAAAATAACCGATATTTTTAAGGACCAAGGTATGTTCTACACGCAGTATTTAATAAAAGCATCTATAATACTTCTAAGCGGTCAAATTTTCAAAAAAAAAACATACGATTTTGTATGATTTTGCATTATTTAGTATGGCTTCATCTTAAGGAGATATGGAGGGAAAATGTCAAATTTAAAAAAAACAGTTTTTATTGTTAAAAAATAAATGGAAGAGAAGAGAGATATCTTCACTATACCGAGGAACTTACTCCAGACAAAGTTGAATAGTTTCCTTAGTGTCAGCTTTGACTAAATTTCAGAATCATCTGGAATCCCTCAAGGATAATGGGTCTACCGCCGCTATGTGGGTTCAGTACTTCCACATGGTTACCCTGATGAAGAAGTTCGTTGATTCTGAGTTTGTTTCGTGGTGTTTGGAATGGTACCCCCACCCCTCAGTATTTTTAGTAGATATTTTGTTAAGGATACATTCCCGTACAACTGTGCCAAAATTCGCTTCTACACGAATTATTTCCGCTATTCGGTCTTTTTTGTATTCGTTGCCTAGACTATATTTATTCATATTCATATTGCTTAATATTTGACAGCGTAACTTGCCGAATGGTTGTATTCTAAAATAAACAAATAACCGCCATTTATGTACGAGCAATATACGAATTATTTTAAGTTTACCCTTAATCGACTCCCATAATACGGGCGAAAATAATGAATAAAAAATGTATTAAAAAAAATAATAAGTAATATTGAATCAAAATATGAAGACAATGCTACTTACGACTGGATTAAATAAGGTTCCAATGATGTGACCGAATGCCTCAGCTAACAGAGTGACAAGGATCATCACTCCGAGGAACATTCCAAACCTCCAGGACTCCGCAGGCTGTGATGAGAGGAAGTATGAAGTACTGCAGTAGATCGTGGAGAATATTATCTGAAATTATTTAAAACATTTTTACAAAACTCACCAAAAAGACAAAACATTTGAAAAACTATACCTATTCAGAATAGTTTGTATCATATTATTAGTACTATCATTTTACACAAAATATGAGTAATACGAAACTAAGCATTCAATTGTGAAAATATGCATTGAAATGCAATTCTGAAAATGCAAGATGTAATATGTATCTATTTTTTCCCCTTGATGACTAGTATTAGATTCTAATAAGTTGATACTCATTATAGGAAAAATGTATTTTTTCTCGGAAATCATGAACATTGAACAATGGTTGTTAATAAAATAGGAAGATCGTGGGGTTTAAATCGATTAACGATTCATCGTTTTAATAGTTTAAATTATTAAACATACTAGGAAAACAAAGAGGCTGGAAAATACACAATTAAAACAGGAAAACTTATATTGTTCCGGGGAGAGATAAAATTAGTACAGCAAAGAATTAGCACATTCATAATTGGTTAGGTATTTAAATTATAGTATTTATTTCACATATTCTTTAATATTATTATATTTCTAAAAAATAATTTACGTAAGAACAAGCAATATTCAACAAACCTGCACAGGTAGATTGCATAAAATGACCGCAGCATAGTAGGTCCGCAGCTTATACCAGTTGTTGAAGTTTTCCTTCTTTAGAATTAGTAATTCCTGAGGAACTGAAATAAACATACGTATCCAGTTATTGTAACACGCTTTTTTTAGAAAAATAAGTATATTTATGTAGGAAAAATTATTTAATTTAATGAATTTCGCAAAATATAGCAGGATTTCCTCGTCTTGAATGCAATGAATGTTTTTTTGTTCGCCGAAATTCAAATCAACGCAAACGAAAATAAACATGGATAGGTAGTACGTGTCTTTGCTAATAATAACACTTCAACAGGAATAGAATCCGCAATCCCGCGGAATTTTTATTAAGGGGTATTAAA
This sequence comes from Limnephilus lunatus, assembly GCA_917563855.2. Taxonomy (NCBI): domain Eukaryota; kingdom Metazoa; phylum Arthropoda; class Insecta; order Trichoptera; family Limnephilidae; genus Limnephilus; species Limnephilus lunatus. Next base: position 42,295,665 of record OU830594.1, read on the forward strand.
TTGAAATAATCGTCTCGCAGGCTAAATATATATGTGTTTGCCTCTTTTTAGTGTCGTTTCCGTTTCATCGAGTTTCAAATTACAACGGTGCTAAAGAAGTTTTACTCCAAAAATCAGATTGTAAAAAACACCGACTATTATATGGAGAGTTGAGAGTCCTGTCGTCTATACGTGAACTGACGGAAAACGCTTTCTCTGCTTTCACACTAGTTGGTAGGACTGTCATCACAGCATGTTTTTGGTACCTATAAATTTAGTATTTTTTTCAATCCCGCAAATCCGCGGGCTCAAATAGATGTAGTTGAAATACCGCGGGATTACGGGAGGCGGGTTTGCAAACCCAAGTTGTTCATGCTAAATAAGGTTCTCTTTTCTGTGCGTTCCATTTTCTAGGTTAATTTAATGAAATATACAAAACGTCACTTACATCTCAAAACTGCAGGCATCATTGACGTGTAAGTGAGATACGTGATTCCTATAAGCATAAAGCCAACATTGCTAATTGCTTTTCCTCCGTCGCTACCGGAACCAGTAAAGTTTAATCCGAGAATTATTCCGACGAATAAGTGCATGAAGGCCTTGAGGTGAGTGAGGGTCTGAAAAAATACAATAAAATTTAAACATCGGTCATAAAAAGTGAGATATTACAAGATGAAAGGAAATGTAAGGTTAAGAGGAACGGTTGCATGGCCTTTTTCATACAAAACTTTTAATTATATTTGAGGCCAGAATACTTAACCAATCTGAAAAATTATGTTTTTATTCTAAAGATGTAGCAATTACCTTGCTGCTTTGTTTATTTGTGTCTTAAATTTTAAGATATAGGCCAGTAAATATATATTTTTTTGATTTTCGGGACAAATTTGCCAATTTGATTGTGAGTTAATAGTAATTATAAAAGCGATCGTGTCCAAACTACCATGAAAATATAATGAAATATACATAAAATTAGAATATTGTAAAAATCTTTTTGTTAGTAAAAAAATAAATTTATTTTCGACGTACTAAACAATAAATGTGTTGCAACGTAAATCGTCCATTTGTAAGTTAAATTTAATCCCACATTTTTTAATAATTTTATATTATATTTCATTATATTTACTAAAGAAAATGGATTTTTTTTCTAAATATTTTTTTTCAAAAAAGCCGCGCCTTTTTTGAAATAATAACGTTGGAAACTTTCGAGCAAACTATTTATCTTAATATTGATATAATAAAAATTTTATAAGTTACAGAGTATTTTTTGATGCACTTAAAGAATAATTATGCCCGAAAATATTTGTAATAGGAACGAAGTGAATTTTAATAAAAAACGTTAATTTAAATTTTTTTAAATTATAATGTTACCAAAAAGTAAAAAAACATTTCTATCTTATGATATTATCATGATAATTTATAATGTTACCAAAAGTAAAAAAAACATTTCTATCTTATGATATTATCATGATCAAATGTGGTGGAATTTAAGAAAAAAACAACCCAACCTCAATTTATATTAATCAGTAGACACAAGGATGTTAAAACCTGCTTGTGGTGACGTGTTTTGTTTTTGCATTTGAGAATAATTATTTAGAACCCTTTCTGAAACGATTCTCGAGTGCGTAAACAAACAAAAACAACTTCAAAACTAAATTAACATTCATTTGGTGCTGAATATTTCTCATGAACTCAATTAAATGAGTAATAGCTAAAGCAATCAAAAGGCTAAATACATTCCTTGTATCTGATGCAAAATATTTTTCAACCACACAAGAGAAAAAATAGAAACATGATATATGCTTAATATTTACGCCTGTCTCGACACAGGTATATCCTAGTGAGACAGGCATACAAATAAAACCAATGTAAATATATTTTGTTATGGATAAATAAATAAATAATAATAAATTTTCTCCGTTCATGATAATATTTAATATTGCGTAGTATTTCTTGACGGTAAAGCCAAACGAAAAAAATGTATGTAGGTAGGTAATCTCAATAACTAAAATTAAATTTTTTATAACTTTATATTATATCGTTCAGGAATGAAATAAAAATTAAATATAATCAGCTATGAATCATAACTAACAACAAGTTAGCAAAATTTCTCAGATGAATAAGGTAGAAATGATAGTGCATATCTCTCTCTGGCAACATCTAGTTGTTTCGTTCACATTCACACATCGTCTCGGGCACATTTGTCAGTTATTCCGATACAAATATGTGATTCACTTGACTGCGACATGCCTTTGTGCGCCGTCTTCCATTCGCGATTTTTTTTATTACAAATTAAATTTTCTCTTATTTGTTAAGATCATAAGAAAAAATCCAATATTTTCTCCCCATTTCTTCGAGAATGTTTTTGTGAATATACGAGTAGGTATTATAATATGCAGGTATGTACAAAAGTTTATACACCTCGACTGGCTAGGCTAGCTTGAATGACAGAACGCTGAAAATTGTATAATTCGCATCACTCAAACAGACTTTTAATGGTGTAGTCTTTGGATATAAAATAAATATAGGCAAATAAGGGAATTAGTTGAGATATTATGAGATTGGCAAAAAATAACAAAAAATAATCAGGTTTTAATCACCAACTGGTAAAAGGCGTTGTTCCGGTAAGAGAGGGACCCTGGGATCGATACCCAGTTGCGACCGTTATCTTTATATTGTCTGTAATAATAATAAAGTTTACTCACCCAATCTCTGTACATGAGAACAAGACACCGGTGGAAAAGGACCCAAAACTTGGAGAATTCGGTGGGAGGTTGTATCAGGACTGTTGCTTTACAGGATTCTAGTAAAGCTCCTCTGGAGGCCTTTTTAGTTATTCTGTGGCAGGGCGCTTCTGGTTCAAGGGGTTTTGAGTCGAACCTCCAACAGTTCTCCGGCAAAGCCTTGGCAAGCTGTTTGTTGAAATTTCCGTACTCGCAATTCGCTATTTCAAGAACTGGAAAAATAAAATCGTACACACACAATTAGATTGTTTCTTATTTAATCTCTATTTTAATGATCGAATTTCAATGCAACGATTTCATTTTGACATTTTATGAACAAAAAAATTTCAAAATTTAAGTCTAAAATCAGCTTTGTTTTGAAGGAGTAAAAGAATTGTCGAGAGAATCGTTTTTTTTATTTTTTCAATAATCGTAAATTTTCTTTGTTCCACTTATTTATTATTACCATGACCGGTTTCATCCTATCAGACTGGCCAGTCTGAAAATGTCCGTAGTAGGAAGAAACCGGTCCTCCTACAATAAATAAGTAGAACAAAGTGAAAAAGTTTTTATTTTATTTATTTTTTAAATTTCAATTCTATTACAATGGCTAATTAATTATTCGTAATTATATTAAAACTGAGACTGAGCATTAGCACACAAGGCTTCATTTAATATTCGCACGTAAAGTAATTCACAATCATTCCTTAGCAGCACTGAAAAGATCCTAATTCCTAAAAATGTTCCCAAAAATGTTCCTAATTACTTACTATTGTTTAAGACGCCATATATCATAATTCACCTCTTATGCAAATAACCTATAATTAGCTATTTTAGCCCTGTTTCAAATCTGTAGAATATTTTATATAATAAGAGAGTTTTAAAGAATTAGTGACCGAACGAAGGTTCAGTATCGGTTTCGGTTTCGGTTTGGGCAAGTTTCGGCAAAAAAATCTAGTTTCGGCATCAGTTTCGGATTTCGGCAGAAAATCTGCCGATCCTTCGAATCGGCCGCACCGAAACTCTACGTTCTTGAATTATCGCGCGTCGTTCGACTGACTTCGGGTGAGTTCGTTGCTTGTGTGTCACCCGCCATCATCAGCTGAGTTCACCGGCCGGACCAGCGTGATTGTGTTATGAGTTTATATATAATTTCTCGCGAATAGTGATTAGGTAAGTCTTTGTTTTTGTTTGTTTTATAGCAGTAATATCCACAAAAAAATTTTTTTCACATATTTCAATTCTTGTTTTTTATTTTATTTGACACGTGTAATAAGAATGTTGTGATTGATTTTTTTTGTGAATTTTTTGTTCCAAGAAGTAGTAGTTAACATGTTCTGTTAATTTGTATAATTTATGTTTGTTTTATAGCGGTAATATATAAAAATATAATAACATACTTCAATTATTGTTTTATTTTTAATTACATTTAACACGTGTTTACTGTCAGAGTAAAAAAAAAGCCAAATATCAGTAAACAATAGATTTTTAACATGTCTAAGAAGTTTCAGTTTCGGTTTCGATTTCGGCCGAAACTGAGACAGATACTGAAGATTCAGTTTCGGTTTCGGTAGAAAGTCCTGTTTCGGTCGGACACTACGCAGAAGTATACATTAATGGCAATAATTTATATAACTTTAGAAAAAATATCTTGCTATGGTTTACAAATACAATGCTTACAAGTACTGCGGATACATTAGTCTTTTTTTTTATTTTTATTTTTATTTTTTTTTTTTATTTTTTTTTATTTTATTTAGTCTAGGGATATTTATATTTTGTATTCGAATTTGTTTTATGTTACCTGCAAATTTTTTTAATAAATATCCTGTTCGTGTCTCAAATAAATAAATAAAATAAATAAAGTACAATTGTAAATACAATGGTTGGGCTAATCGCATTATGTATCACTTGAGTCTCTCTTTGGGTCTCTTATGTTTCTTGCATGAATGAAGTGTCATTTTAGTGATTTTTAAAAATTAATATATTTTTTTAATCTAATGAAGATATTATATTATAAACTTTAACTAAACAGTTTTTTTTTTAAATTTAATGTATGATGTATGATGAGTGAGTTTTTATGTCGGGATTGTTCTCGCGTAAATGAATTTGTCAAAAAACCCAATGTATATATCGCAGGCAAATCATAAAATCAAGCAGATCATGATGCGCTTAGCTTCTTCGTAAAGTGTCTGGCGGTAGATCGTAAAGTGCCTCATGCGCTTCGTAATCGGCCTGATTTTACGATTTGCCTGCGACATATACACGGTATTAAAAAAAAAAACATTTAGTTATACTGAACATAAATCAATTGACATAACATGACTAATGCTCAAAGGTTAGCATGTTTTTCCTACAATATTTAGGAAATAGCGAATAAAGTTCACACGCCAATATTCGTGATATTATGCCAGATTCAAAGCCACTTATCTATGTTTGATTAAAATAGATTGAGCGCCAATATATTAGCACTATCTAAGACATAATCTTAGGAAATTAATTCCCGATAACCTTCGAAAAATAATTGCGCCGGTTTCCACGATTTTTTTTTAAATGTCAAGGGCAAGCGATAAATTATTGTTTAAGATTTTGTTATAATACAGGTTATACTTGGTTATTGGATAACCAACACCTCTGCCATAGGTCACCCCAAGTGGTTCGCTACGTTTGGTGATTTAACACGGGTTCATGGGGTGAGGTTTGTCTAGGTCTTGGAGGCGGATGACCAGGACACACTGAACCCCAGATTCCTACCCACCCATTAAACCCTTTTCCTTCTCAGAACTCTGCTCTCCTTCTTTTCCTTAACAAAACCCTCCACACAGCATCCCCAAAGATGACATAGGCCCTGAGGGAAATTATTTTCCCCAGGGCCTCCTGTGTGGAGCTCATGTAAAAAAAACGCATATCTCGAGTAACTGGAAAAACTATTAAACTATTTGTGAAAATTACTATTGAGTTAAATTATTTTTTTTCTTGATGATCTTATAGTTAAGTTTTATAACACTGGGACGACTTCACTGGGTAGGATATAGCCGCAATCATAGAATAAATGCTAATAGACTGGAAGGACACTACATAGTAGTTGATGCCTAAATATTATAAATAAATACGTAGTTGGGTGGTTTGAGGACTAACATAGTATGTTAGTCCTCACATGTATTACATAGCCATAGAATAATGAATAACACAATTAGTGCTTGTGGGCAAAGAAATTTGTTTGTACAAAATATAATCAATAACATTATTATCTACATATATATATATATATAATATATGACACATTTCAGCTTCCCAATTTTGTATCTACATTTGTATTCCCATAAAAAGCTATGGTTTATGTGTATGCGAGGAAGGTTAATAGGCCTAATTTTTCGGCGTGTAATTCCTTTCAATACTGTGTTTTACCACGATTATGAAGTTCAAATGCGATAGCTGTTTTAGGCAAGTGTAAGAGAGAGAGAGAGAGACCGCGTGCTAAATGGTCTAACTGAAAGATACTATGGCAGTGGCACATTTGTTTACATTCAAATTTGTTCGGAAAGCACCTTTAGTGTTATATTCTTTGTTCTATGAATATATAGAAATACATAATATAGAAATTAGAAGACCGATAGGCATGGAATCGACCTAACGGTTGTTTATATCTCTGGCTTGCCATTGAAGTAAAATTATGTACGGTTTCATAGTGCTTTCACACAAACGAAGTATTGAATTCCGTAATAGAGCAAGAGCCGCGACGATCAGACCTTCGTTATTTTAAAAAAACCTGAAAATTTCTCTATTTCGTTATACAGGTAAAAACGATCCCCAACTATGAAGTTTGGATCACGGTGGCTTTGAAAGATAACAGGTAGAAGATGTATAAAATTGCACCTTAGTTTCGTTAAAGTATAAAGCTCAGTTTTTTTTAATATATTTTATTTGGAATAATATTATCAGAAATCACGTTGTCCATTGTCTGACAATGGACGACGTGATTTCAAATATTTTTTATTTTTTATTATTTTATTATTATTTTTATTTTTTTATTATTCCAAATAAAATAGGTATATAAAAACTGAGCTTTATACTTTAACGAAACTAAGGTGCAATTTTATACACCTTTGCTACCTGTTCTCTTTCAAAGCCACCGTGATCCAAACTTCATAGTCGGGGATCGTTTTTACCTGTATAAGGGATATACTGTAAATTCATCAGATTTGCATCACGGCAAATTTGACATATTCCAACGATAAATTATTTTTTAAAATATTCTGGTGTTGCCAGGTGAATGAAACTGGTGGCTATATCATCAATTATGTTGGTGAAAGCGATTCTCACTTTGTTATTCATGCAAATTCTGTACACAGAAGGGTCAAAATCGCATTTTTTTTCTTCTTCGGAGCCCCCTAAGAATGGGGACCCTGGGCACGGGCCCCGTGTGCCCTTATGGTGAAGACGGAATTGTATATACATAGAGAAACTTTCAGGTTTTATAAAATAACGAAGGTCTGATCGTTGCGGGCTCTTGGACTATAAGTCTAAACTTAAGCTTTGGGTCGTACCTCTACGTATTATTAATTAAAGGTCTCCGCCGCGTCTTTTTATCTGTTCGCAATAAACGCAAAAACAAGTTAATGGATTTTCACGCGGTTTTCACCAATAGATAGAGTGATTCATGAGGAAGGTTTAGGTATTTAATTTTTCAAGGTTTTGTATAAATTGGTTGAGATATAAGAATATCTGTATGTGGTGGACGAGCGGGCTGGCACGCGGGCGGTGTGGATTTGATTTGTATGCAAATTAACAGGTGTTGTGTGTGTTAAAAGGTTGGGTAACCATCCAGTAGATGGCGTTGTGTTTCGCTAGCCACAGCAACACATGGCCGGGTCAGCTAGTATTGAAATAAAAACGTCTTGCTTGGTGATACCTACACGAAATAAAAACTTATTTCAATAAAATCACGCCGATTTCAGTATTTTTATAAGGATATAATGTCGTTAAATTAAATTGATTAAATTTTATGTTTTTTTAAAACCTGCTTTTGAGACACACCTTATTTTATTATAACACGAATTTAGTAGATACCTATGAACTGAAAAACATCATTATCGTTGGCGTGGGATTCCCAGTTAAATGCTTATTCGATGTCATAAAATTATTCGCTTTGATTATTATTATCTGAAAATAGATGTCTTTACAAGAGGATTTTTTATTTGACACGACATAATTTTTGGTTTCCTGATTTTGAATGAAATTAATAAGAGTGTGAACGCGGGATATGGAAAATATTCATTGTTTTGTGGCCGAAATAAAAGGGTGGGTGAAATAATACAAAGAGGAGGTGGAAAGATAATATAATGATCAACACAAGAATAATATATTATATTTTGGTAGAAAGCAGTCGCTTTGTGGTTGACATATTAACTGAAATAAAACTAAATTTGGTTTATAACCACAATCTATTTAGTACATTTCTTAATACCGACTGGTTTCGCTTAAAACAAGCATCTTCACGTACCGACGCGAAATCAATAGAATATTTGATTTTTTATAAGAAAAACTCTCTTTTTATAACTTTTGAAGGTTATTCCCATCAATGTAATATATATCATTGAAGAAGAAGATAACAATAATAATCTAAACGAAAATATGAAAGACAACAAGACACAGAAAAATAGAAAAATATAATGGTCGCAACTGGGTCACGAATCCAGAACCTCTCGTCTAATCGGGACATGCGCGTTTACCAATTCCCAGTTGTAACCATTATGTTTTTTTTATTTTTCTGTATGTTGTTCTCTTTCATATTTTCGTTTAGATTATTATTGTTATCTTCTTGTTCAACAGAATACATTTTTTTCATTGTGTTTTTATCGGATCGACTTTTGCGCAGCCAATAAATATGCCGAATCTTGCTCTTCAGAGTCTATTTTTAAAATGATCTCCTGTTTACAACATATTTTTATAATTAAATCCGAAACAACAATAACACCTTTGCCAGGTTGTTATTTAAACACGTGACAGCTTGTTTGCCTTTGAAGGCATTGCCCAATTGATGGTATAATTAAATATACCTACTTACAAAAATTGATTCGGGATAAGACTAAATTCTATAAAAAAATCATAATCATTAGGTACTGTGATTTGATTCAACATGTAGTATGAGACACGTATAGAGAAGAAGTGATACAACTTGCTTATTTAGTACAAGGCTTTATTGAGTGAAGTATAGTATGGAGATGGAGAGTAAATTTGTTTTGATAGAGTGTGGAGTAAAACGCACTTGAGGAGTATTTGACAAGTAACTTACTCGTATGAGGAGTATAATATGGAGATGGAGAGTAAATTTGTTTTGATAGAGTGTGGAGTAAAAGGCACTCGAGGAGTATTTGACAAGTAATTTACTCGTATGTGAAGTATAATATGGAGATGGAGAGTAAATTTGTTTTGATAGAGTGTGGAGTAAAAGGCACTCGAGGAGTATTTGAAAAGTAATTTACTCGTATGTGAAGTATAATATGGAGATGGAGAGTAAATTTGTTTTGATAGAGTGTGGAGTAAAACGCACTTGAGGAGTTTTTGACAAGTAACTTACACGTATGGTATGTTCCGCGACTTTTCATCCCGCGACAAAATATCCCTGACAAATATCCTCCGACAAAATATCCTACGGACAAAACAACCCCCAAAAATATTTACTAAAACCTCACCTAACCTAACCTATCAAAAAATGGGACAAACATAATACAGACGTCCTGTAAAGACAATAAATTATTCTTCAAAAATAGTAAAATGTAAAATAAGGTTAGGTTAGTTGTTTTTTTAGAGCCCTGAGGAAAATAATATCCCTCAGGGTTTATGTCACCTGAGATGCTGGTGTTGGAGGTCCTTTTGAGGAGAGGAAGGAATGAACATTGGTCTTAAAGAGACATTAAGGCCGGCAAATCGTTCCAAAGCCGAGCTGTTGAACACAAAAACGAGTCGAAGAAGCGACCCGTTCTCATGTGACAGGTTAGATTAGGTTAGGTTTTAGTAGATAATTTTTTGGAGGATGTTTTGTCCATAGGATATTTCGGGAGATATTTTATCACGGGATGAAAACGCGCAGTACCCTTATAGTAAGCAGAAAGAAAAGTAATCGGATATTGAGTACAGAAAAGGCATATTATTTGTAAAGTTACTTACTATAATCAGCAGGGTTGTGATATTTCGGGCATTCAAAGCCGTAGGTCTTCAAGTATTCTACAGTGTTGGTGCTGGCTCCCTGATACACACACATCCCCTCGGCGAGGATGTAGACGTGATCAAACATTTCATACACCGTGGCCGAGGGTTGATGAATCGTACACACTATCGTCCTTCCGCCCCGGGCTAGTTCCTTCAGCATTGAGATGCACTGTGATGAGGATGAGCTGTCTAGGCCGCTGGAAAGATAATATATACTTAAAAATATACTCTTAAGAGCATGGATAATACAAGGATGAATTCAGGATATTGATCCCGGACACCATTCATTGGATAACTACCTCTTCCATAGGTCACTCTAAGTGGTGCGCTACGTTTGGTCACTAAGCATCGATGCCCGGATTTATGGGTTGAGGTTCCGGGTCTTGGCGGATCGGGAGAGAGTGGTCGAGGGAGTTCCTTAGACCTCTTCAGCCAGACTCTCTCGGAATATCGCCTTGCTCCGCAGTGGGAGGGATGGATTCATACGTCCGTCATTCCTGGACACAATGACCACCAGATTTCTACTTACCCCTCGTAGTCTTTTCCTACCCAGAACATCCTTTTACTCCTTTCCTAAAATGACTCTCCACACAGCATTCCCAAAGAAGATTTAGGGCCTGAGGGGAATTATTTTCCTTAGGGTCTCCTGTGTGGGGCTAGTGTAAAAAATATATAAACTTGGCTTTTAAGGTACACTACATTTAATTCCACTTTTTTAATTGGACTCTTCAATTGTATCCGATTAAAAAGAGTTCTTATAAATTTAAAACAAAAGTCAAAAGACACCGCCCGTGTGTGGGTATAATATTATTAAAAATTTGCATATTACAGGATCTATTTTAAATGTTTGGAAGACATAATATAGGTACCTACTACTAATGCCTTGCTTATAAGTAGAGGTAAAGCTAGGTTTAATTACAAATTACATGAATTTATCAGTACCTATGTACATAATATGTAGAATTCATGATGTATTTATTTATTTTAAGTAAGTATTAGATGTACTTTAATGTATTTTATTATTTTTTATTTCATTATTTTAATATTACATTTAATTACAGTAAAGACGTATTGCCTATCTCACTAGATGTGAAACGCCTGTATTGAGATGTCAATGTACAGAGTCGTTTTTTATCTAGGTTTTTGTTTACATATCTAATATTTAAATGTAATATTATAGTGAGCAATTGAAACAAAAAGGTTCCATGATTTAAATTTAATGAATACAATAAGACCGATAGTGCTGACACCAGTAGTTAGACCAGTCAGTGGCTGAGTTGGCATCGTGTCTGAATCCTACCCAGGCGTCGAGAGTTCAATTCATCGGCTGGCTAAGTCCTTATTACAAGGTTACATAATTTGTGGATTTTTCGACCGTATAAGTTTTTTTAGAAATTAATGGAAAATGAAATCAAAATAAACGTTCACGTGCAAAATAATTTTTATTCAACGCATGGTGAATGACCAAACCCATTAGGGCCCAATAATTTCAAACGATCACAAGAGGTGTCTGACCAATTTATTTTACCCTTTTAAAGTTATTATTAAGTTTTACATTTATTTTAGTTTTTCAAAATTATTGTGATAGCTGTGTCCGCTTATAAGGCGATTTCCAAAGGGGCAGTGTCACCGTCATTTTCAACAGTTTGAAAATAACCTTGTAAGCCGAAACAGCTGTCACAATTTAATTTTGAATTTGATTATAAATAAATTTAAAAAAATTAATTGGAGTTCTACGAATTAAGCACAAAAACAATTAATATTCGATGCATCTCGTTTAGCGGGTTTTGGCAATAAACGGCTGTTTATAACAGAGATAGAACTTACGTTGTGGGTTCATCCAAGAACATAACTGGCGGGTTGTCAATGAGTTCTAATGCAATGGAGAGTCGCTTTTTCTGTCCCCCTGATAGCTTGCCACATTTTGTCTTCTTTGTGCTACTCAGGCCCAGGGTCTCGAGGACTTCATCAATCTATAATAATAAATACATTATACTTATAAGGAATCCAATAATTTTAATTAAATTTTTTTGCTTATTTATGAATTCTTTACGAACCTTCTAACTTAAATACCAGTTTTTTAAAAATTTATTTTACAAATATTGATTTCTTCAATAATTTTTAAAGTTTGCATTTTTAAAAGGCCGCCAAAACGATTGAAATCTGACGGGGTACGCTTGACGCTTGGTACATCTCGGTTTTGTCGGTTAATGGTAAGGTCAATTACTCAGGGTCGGTATGAAATCAACAAATCCCAATTTAAGTATTTAGTAAGAGTTCCAAAAAAACCATGAATTCTTTTGAAATAATTTGTACACCGCTGTGGTGACCCATGTGCGAGTCCGCGCAGCGCTCATTGGCACAAATGTGTCGGCATTTTGAATGAACGCGGAGCAAGATCTGTCGGAACCCGCCAGACCTTTTATTTGGCGTTTAAATCTCTTGCGGTTTTAATTGTTTTTTAATGACAATATGTTCATTCTGCTTATAATTATATAGTAAAACTTATTTATTCAGAATCAGCGTTTGTTAATCAACATGAACGTATATTTACTTCCTTATTAGAGGCCATCAATAAATTACGGGGAGGGAGTAGAGAAGTGTAACAAGAGGTATGGGAGGGGTCATCAGCTCTGTGACGTTACATGTAAAAATCTAAATGATTAAAAAACGCAAAACTTAAATGTAAACAAAAAACTTTAAAAAATTGAACTACTGTTTTGATTATTTTTGTATGTAAAATTGCAAAATATTTGATGTCACACTAGGGGGAAGGGGTCCCACAAATGTAACGATCTCAGAAAGGGACGGGGGAGGGCTAAAAAAACCATAAAATTCGTGTAACGTAATTTATGGATGAACTATTTGGATGGTGTAGTTTAGGGATCTCCAATTTTTCCAGGCTTAAAGCCATACTGATTACTCCAGTATGTTCTAAGGGCCAAAACCGTTTTAATTTTCCTGTCATTATCTATAATTTCTAGACTAGTCACTGAGTACCTACGCGCCCTGAGGTACCATCCGCTTGCTAAATTCGCTAGTTCAATAACTAATGCGTTGCTATATTGTCACGACTGCGACACTAGACGACATATGGTGGTTACACGCGAAAATAGGTAGTTGTAGTACCATCTATTCATCACTAACAGATAGCGCTAGTAGTACTTTTTCGCAATTAACCTCGTTGGTTCGATAAACAGGCCGGTCTCTATTGACCCATCGCCATCGTCTTGAACCACAGCGGGAGGATTGATATTAAGTCCGTCACTCCTGGACACCCTGACCTCTAGTTACCTGTCCTGCCAAACCCTCATACCTTTTTTCCTTCCTAGAACTTCCTTCACCTTCCTTCCTTAAAAAGACTCTCAAACCAGCATCCCCTAAGTCGATATACTTATATATAGTTTTTTCTTTTTCATTAACCCCACCTATGTGGGGTTAATGAAAAAGAAAAAAAAATAAGAATGCCTTTTTCTGAACGGACTCTACGGGTTTCTCCATTTATAGCCCGCGCACTCAGAGAGCGGTAAGGAGTTCCGAGTTCCGAATTCGGCGTTCATTAGAATGTACCGAGTCTATAACAACAACGCACACAGCGGGCTGTCAGACCGCGGCGGTCAAAGCGGAACGTCGCGTTCTAAGAGTTCTTTTCCCGCCGAGATAGGGAACGCCTGAACGCCGACAGAATATATATCGTATTTGTTACATAATTCGATTAACAAATGAACCTTTCGTATATTTTGTTATTATTTCTAAATACTCTAATGTCTTTTCTTATCCTTAATAAATAAATGCATACCTTCAAAATACAGCCAGCCTTTCTTTTGATGAAACACAGTTCCTCCAGTTAGTATTTTGTTTTTTTATATCAGGTTTTATGATGTTATACAATACAACATTAAAACTATTAATCGACATTCAAAAATAAATATAGAATCGGCGTTCATCTTTAAGTAAATCCTGAAAAATACTACTAAATTCGCCTTGTTCTTCTCGCGTTGGGTTGATTGGGTGCACTCAATACTTTCTTTTCTTTTTAGAAGCTGCTAAGCTCAATAAGAGCAATAATTCTTCATCGGATGATGAACTTTCTAGTGACATGTTGTATGTGCAAAGACCCAAACGAAACTAGAACGCGAGAATTTGAACGCCGCTTCTGTGCGTTTGAACTCTTGAGCGTTCAACAGTCACTAGAACGCAGAACTCTGACCGCTCTCTGTGTGCGCGGGCTATAAAAGGAGCTGAAAGGTTGTCCATTACCTATGAGTATATACATATATGTATACTAAAGGATATAGTACAGTAGGAGATACTTATTGTTACACCCGGTAAAAGGTAAAACATTTGTTCACATACAGCAATAAATAGCTTAAGCCCCCGCATTCCGCAATACTATCTACGGATTTATAACATATTTTTCTTGAAGACTTTCAGTTTTTCAATTCCTATAAAGATATATGTTGTTTCTGAAGATAATATCTGTACATTTGTTAAGCCGAAACGGTAATTATAGGAAATTCTCTGGATAGAAAAAAAAATCGCGAAGTACGCTCCGAAAATTATTAAAAACACATTTTATTCTGTTCATTTGACTATAAAAAATCACATTGTATCTTAAAATATAACTTAAGCATTTGTCGAAAGTTTTGGGCTCTATTTTGTCATGTATTATCATTTTTTTTTACTATTTTCGCTTAATTATTGTCGTTTTTTTAATATTAGCGTGCTTTCTCTTACATTCTCCCTTTCTTTTTTTCTTTTAAACGCTTAGTACCGGGCCTTAAGGTACAGGTAAATAAACATGCATAAAAAACACGATTTAGAAGTATTGGAATAACGTAGGCAAATATATCCATATCACGCTATTATTATTTCTAAATAATTATATAATAGGCCACCCTTGTTTTAACAGAGTAAAATAATAGATGATCTTTGCTTTGCTGATTATAATAACAATAATAATTACATAATTATATTAATTACAAAATGGTGTGATAAATTAATGCACAGCACAAGTTTGTCATCGTGTTATCGTATTTCCTTTGGTTACTAAAATGCATATCTCGACATAAAACACAAACATACTTCAGGCCCGGTAGTACCCGCTCAAAAAGAAGAAGAAGGAGAGATATGTGAATACGAATGTTAGAGGGAGCGCGCTAATATTAAAAAAAAGTAATATTTAAGCGAAAATTGTGAAAATGTTTAATAAAACACGACTCGTTTAAAATTACGCAAAAATCTTATGGGGAATGTCTAAAATAGCATTTATAGAAACGCTGTGATTTTTTTCATGCGTATAACTTCTAAAGTTACTGAAAAAAACGAGTTTATAATAATTTTCGGAGCATACTTTGCTATTTTTTTATCGTGGGAATTTCATATAAATGCCGTTTCGGCATGGAGAATGTATAGATATTATTATCTTCAAGAATAATATATATTTTTTTAAGAGCTATAAACAGTGAAAAATATATCATAAATCGAAAGAAATGAGGGAAGCCGGGCCTTAAGCAAAACTT
This sequence comes from Limnephilus lunatus, assembly GCA_917563855.2. NCBI lineage: Eukaryota > Metazoa > Arthropoda > Insecta > Trichoptera > Limnephilidae > Limnephilus > Limnephilus lunatus. The sequence continues at coordinate 42,311,095 of OU830594.1, forward strand.
TTATTTCTCATGTTAGTGATAGAAGCTATTTACAATGACGCACAGTTGTTATTAAACTAAACCAATATTGTTTAGTTATTGATGCATGAAATATATAATAATAAAACATAATGTGTTAAATCATCTGTATTCAAGTAAATGATACGAAAACTGTTTTATCAAAACATAAAATTTGTTTTGAAAAGATTAAACGAAACCTACGTTATAATCTACGCATTCACAGATGGCTCCAATTTTGTTATTTTAGATTAAAACACTTTTTGCAAGTTATGCTTTTTAAATTTAGGTGAATTCATTGTTTGCGGCCGTACATAATCGATGTGAATAAGAATAAATAGTTTTGTCCATAAACACACCCAAATCTTTCAAGAAAGGCTAACAAATACAATATTGCATTGGCGTCTAAATCCAATTTGTTGAGTCTTGCCAGATCCAATCCAATTGGTAGGGTATGCTTGGTCTAGATACTGTAAATATGAAGTTTTACTCATAACATAAAAACACAGATCTCGAAAAAAAAAGTGAAATATTTCCCACGCATTCTTTCTATTTACAATTCACATCGATATTTTTTAAGAGTTTTGTTAATTAGAGACAACTTGAAATATTTTTTTCCTTTTTTGGACTTGTTGTATCATCAGCTTTTACTCACATTTACGTTTTATTTTGCTTCAAATTATGCAAAAATAATGCTTGAATTTAGTTTGAGAAAAATTTTGGTGGGTTTGGGGATGTTTGTAGTTTGATCTTTATAGAATTACATGTTCTCGTGTAATTTAAGAATCTTTAAAAAATATGAATTTATTTACAGTGCTTTCACACAAACGAAGTAACTCTAAACTTAAACTTAATGTTATAGCATTAAATAATTCTAATTACCCTCATGTAAGTTATCATGTTGTAGCTGTGAATCCTTTCCAGTTACTTGCCATCCAATTTATAAACATGTTGTGTTCACTTTAGTTGCAGGTACATATTATTATTACTGCTGTTATGTAGCGAGGATAAGTTTTTCAATACTTTTTGAAATTTATTAAGTAGGTTATTATTTTTTTATTTTATTTTTTTTATATATTCAATAATTTAATAATAAAATTATTGAATATATAAAATAAATAAAAATTAAAATGGAGTTCTACAAATTAAACTTGATAACAATAAATAAAAAAAGGTTATTATTTTATTACTTGTTACCTTTAAAATGTCATGATAGTGGTCAAATGGGTAGAGGACCCTTAGTTTTTTATTATAATTTTAAGTTACGTGAAAATTTGTTATTACATAAATAGATATAAATAATCTCTTTTTTCTAAATAAATAAATAAATTATGATCCATCGCAAATTTTTCAATATTAATAAATTTGTCGTTTTTATTTAAAACGTATAATTATTTATTCACACGGAAACCAGATTGTTGACAGTAGTGTATCTTTATCGGTGATAAATCAATGGGTAAACTATAGGTAATAGGTGCCTGTCCTCTTGTACAATATTTTCTGATATTAATTTTATTATTTATTACACTCTGCTGCGCCGATGCATGCGACCAGTGGCGTAGCCAGGTGGGGGGGGGGGGGCACCGAGTGCCACCCGATGGGGGGAGGGGGGGTTACAGATGTCCTTGAAAATAAAAAAACTTTCGGTAGAATATTACCACAAAAATATTTTACACATGAAAACTGCCTTTTATTTATATTCTCTAAGCTCTGTGGTTCGGTTGGTCGGGGATTCCCCAAAAATTCTGTCATTTTATTTTCGTTCCTAGCTCTTTTAACTACCTATCGCTCGGTTGGGGATTTCCCTGAAATATTCCTTCCTTGTCACCTGTATCATTGTGACTGACGCGACATCGTGAAGTGCATCGTTACCTATTGAATGACGTGAATTATTGAAAAAGTAGTTATTTTTACTCTTTTCAATAGTTTTGGATAAAAAAACAAGGGAAATGGTTGGATACTTAATTTTTTCAACGAAAAACCAGAACACAATTGTATCAAAATCGATCAGAAAAAAAATGATCAATTATCTGTTCGTTTTTTGTATTTAATTGTTGTGTTTACGTAAATAAATAATTGAGGAATAAAATTAAATAATAAGTAATTTGGGGGATTTCAAAAAACGTTCTTACACATTTATCAGACTATAGCTGGTAATGTTTTGATTTGTTCATTTTATTACTTATTAAATTTAATCATGCTTTACGATTATCAGATTTTCATTAATTTGAACAGTTTTCATTCTTGGGGTGACTCCACGTTATCCGCACCGGGTGCTACCCATCCTAGCTACGCCACTGCAGGCGACTCAAATATTTGTGGTGATTTGTGATGATGCTTGCGACGAGGTGTTCGAAGCGTCATATAAAATATGCGGGATTTAAAATAAATAAGTACTGTTTGGTACATACGATTGACAAGACACGTGTCGGTGAATAAACTACGACGATGAAACGATTTATACAGATTTATAAGACCAAAAGTCAAAAGATTAAATTTGTGTAAATAGTTCGGAAGGTACTCCATAAATTTGTTATAGTAAGAGGATTACTAGTTACTAGGTAGGCACTTGATGCGATATACTGTGTAAGGAAGTATTAGAAGTTAAAAACTACGCAACTAACGCTACCATAACGCATCATCCAGAAAATAAATCGATGTGAACGATCGAGACGCTTCTTCTTCTTAAGCAACACGAATAATGAAAGAGATCAAATTCTAAAAAAATATGTAAAATACGTACCAAATTCGCTATAGATATAACCAAATAATAAAAGTAACTGTTTTACTATCTTCCTTTTTTGTTAATGTTCTATAACGGAATAAATCGGGAAAATCTTTGGGTCAAAGATGCAAATCAATGATCGTATGTACAATGGTAATGTTTGAACTCAAAATAAGACTCGTTCGACCGTCGAAAATGTCTTTAAACTTTGCTTTCTTTTCTAAATAAAGTGCTTAATAGTAATACGTAATGATAACAGACACATATGTAGTAAAGCCCCCAGCAGCACAACCAGTCTCTCTTGATCCGGCCTGCCATGCAGCAGGTGGGCAGACACATCTGCCGGCAGGACCTTGACAAACTATGTATTATGAACGCCTTCTATATTTCGTTTGTTTCCCTAATTTTTATTTTCTTTTTTCTTCTTTTTTTTTTGTTGTATACTCACTTTGAAAACACTGTTTTCTTGTATATTCGATACTTGATTCTAGAACCTAGTCTACTACTATCCTACTGTATCATATCTATGTATATTATAATTACGTAAATGGAAATTGTGAATGTTTACTTTACTTAATACTACATAATATAAACGAAACCTGTCAATTTGACTGTCCTAGAACGGAAGACCTTCAGTCAAAGCTCCCTAAACTGTGAATGTACTTTTATAATAAATAAATAAATGCATAAATAATTAAAACAAAAAAAACCTCACCCCATGAACCCGGGTACCGCTGCTAAGTCACCAACCATAGCGAAACAGTTGGGGTGACCTATGTCGGAGGTGTTAGTTATCCAATAAATGATTCCCGGGGGGGGGGGGGGGGGGGTTGTACCCATACCCGCTTCCCAAAACGATGCAGTTTACAACCATTTGTGGCAAGGGTCATCAACAACGAATGCTGCAGATTACAACCATTTGTGAAAAGGGCCGTCAACAATGAATGCTGCAGTTTACAACCGTTTGTGGCAAGGGCCATCAACAACGAATACTGCAGTTTACAACCATTTGTGGCAACGGCCATCAACAACGAATGCTGCAGTTTATAACCATTATTTGTGGCAAAGGCCATCAACAATGCAATGCAGTTTAATTCAATGCAGTTTAATTTAATGCAGTTTATAAATATTTGTGGCAAGAGCCATCAATAACTAATACTGCAGGTTTATAACCATTTTATTTAGATATCTTATTCTCCAACACTCGTTCATAAATTATGTTTTTTGCTGAACATTTTAAATCCTCTTTGGGGTGGTTTTAGGGGAAACAGACTGGTTAGACGAAAAATTATTAAGTGCCTTATTTCTCAAATTAGCTTCAAACTACTTTGGAACATAATTAGCGTAGCGAAATCATACCTCCTTATTATCTTCTTTTTTACGCACTTCAAAATTATGAGTTTCCGCATATTTCAACAAAATTTGCATATTTAACAATTCAGCAGTTGTGTTGACCTCGAAACATAGATAATCTACAGCCGTCTTCTAAAAGACAAAGACAAATGGCGCAGTTTTTTCTGGCATTCATTTCTAATGTCCAAAGCGTTGATAGATTATTCGAGTGCTGAACGCAAATTTCATCAAAAATGCCTCATAAAATCTAACGATCGTTATCCCAACAACAAAATAAACGCAGGTGGCCAAGGTTACACGACGATAACAGTTGTTATAATGATTGTTTGAAAACCATGCGCTATTTATTTATGATAGACATAAAAGCTTTTGTCATTTTCCGGTTAAAAACGATATAAGACGTGGTAGAGAAAAACCCCACAACACATGGCTCTGGAAATTTCGTAACATATAAAAGCGCAGTTCTTCTGTAGCCTGAAGGGTGAAGATGCCAACCTCTGAGTTTGAAAGCAAATTTCATTGAAGACCCATTTATGTTAAATATTGCCCTGATGATAGCCTAACTCTGCGAGTCTCAGGTAATTCCTTGGGAGACTACTTTAAAGTAAAGATTGCCATGATGATAGCCAACCTCCGAGACTGAAGAAGGCTAATTTATTGGGAGACCCCTTTAAGATAAATATTGCCCTGTAATATTTATACCTCCCATTAGTATTCCCTACCATTCATATTAGTACCTCCAAAAAAAGATTTATATATTAAAATTTTTATATTAATTTTTATTATTTAAAAAAACCAATTTTACGTGTCAAAAAAACTGTTTTTTAAATATTTTAATTCTTTAACCACGGAATTATTTAGCATGTGTTTCATACTGTCATAAACCGAAAGGCGGTAGATATACAGGTGGATTTTGTTTGCACTTCACTTTTTAAAACAAATATAAGCAGAATTATTAGCCTCACTACTTCTCGCCTTAAGAGAGTCTGCTGCGCGGCCTTTTTTTAAAACTTATATTTGGATTTGAGGTCAAAAACCCAACCAAACTGAATAATATTTTTTTATTAAAAGTTGTAATAAATAATTAAATTAGTTGTACAATAACATTTCAATTTATTTTTATTATTATAATTTTATTTTGGTTTACATTGTATATTTATTTTTAATTCTATCGTATTATATTGTGTGTTGAATTAGGATTTTGATTTAATTTTTTATGTAATTTAATTTTTGTATTTATTTTATATTAATTTAATCATTTTTTTTATTTTGAAATGCTCTATATCTGCTGAAAACCAGCAGCATTCCACGTGAAATCCTGAATTGTAGCTGAGCAGTGAACTTTTCATCAATAAACTCAATGATAAGAGAACAACATGAATAAAAACACTGTAAAAATATATTGATGAATAAACGTTTTTATTATTATTTTTTTTTGTATGTTCAAATTCTAAAACATGGCCACTAAAGAAATCTTTTTTTTCAGGATTTCAAAGATTTGTGAGCTAATGTTAACTAAAAAAAAGCAGATAAGTTTTTAGATTTTCACGGCCAAAAGCATTTTCGTTGTTAGTTTTTGGGGTATTATGCCGTGTTGCGCTACCTCCTTCTATAGCCGACGTTTCGGACAGTGTTGCAGTGTCCATAATCAGGGCAGACCCGGTAGACACATAGTCGGATCTACCGGATCTGCCCTGATGATGGACACTGCAACGCTGTCCGAAACGTCGGCTATAGAAAAAGGTAGCGCAACACGGCACAACACCCCAAAAACTAACAACGAAAATAAAAAAAAGCAGTTTACCGCTATCTACTCTGTAAATATAATGAAATGCAAATTTAGAAATATTTCTTAGCTAAGTATTAAAAAAGATTTTTGATTGGCTTTAACTTTAAATTACAAATGACCCATTTCGTCGGGCACATAAATTTGACGAACATATACATTTAAAATTTTAACCAAAAAAAACACCTTTTCCACCATGTTTTAATATTTTAATTTTAAATTTACACAGTAGGTTGGGAAATATTTTTTTTTAGTAATCACCGTTAACTGCCAAAAATGCCAAAGTTGCCTGAAAAATTACTAATCGTGAAAATTGATTTATATGATTTTATTATTTAAAACCAAAATAAGTGGCACATGTCTGAACTAGATATTTGCTGTACCTTTAGAATATATATTTTTTTTACTTGGTTTCTGCCAGTGTTTTGGCCTCAAATCAGTTTAAGTTTTGTGTGAAAATGGCAGCGCAGCAGTTCCCCTTAACCTAAACGGGCAATGAACTCTATACTACCAGAGGTCAAGAATGTCTCCAAGATTGAATGTAGATAAGATCGGCTTTAATGCAAAAAAAAACGTAGTATGCCAAAGGTTGAGACCATTTAGTATTATTTTTCTTTTTAACAATTACCGCATCATCATTTTAATAATGAACAATAAAAAATATTATAACAATTAATCAGAAAAAGGAAAAGTGATAAAATATTTTAGGTGATGAGGGGATTTGTATTTCCTCTTGCTTAGTTTACTTAGATGTTTTATTTAACATTTTCATGTCCACGGTATTTCATAACATAAGATTTTCAATAAACTTTCGATACAATTGAACTTGAAATAAATACAGATTTAAAATAATAAAAAATGGAATAACCGAAACAACCCTACACCTATTTAGAAGTTAAAAGAGAACAGTTTGCACAAATTGGTCAAAAAAGAGCAAAACTCTACTAATTAAGTACGGTGTCCCTCAGGGAAGCGAATTAGAACGAATATTATTTCCGATTTATATAAATGACCATATGAATCTTCCGATCGAAGGAGACATAATACGCTTTGAAGATGATGTTGTTATTATATTTCACGAAAAAGATTGGACAAGCGCCTATATTTAAGGAGGCGGAACATGACCATGCTACACTTCAAAACTGGTTAAAAGCAAACTCCCTTACATTAAATATGAATAAAACCAAATATCTAACATTCTCAAAAAACAAAAGAGGACAATCATTGATGAACATATACTCAAATTACATGAATGTCAAAACAATTTTTCTCAAGGTTCCTGCCCGCATATAACTCAACGGAAAGTGTAAAAATATCTTGGGATCGAAATTGATAACAAATTTCATTGGAATTCACACATTGATCGAATCTCAAAAAAGCTTACAAAACTCATCTACTTCTTTAAAAAAATACGAAATATTTTGTCAACCAGGGATCTAAATAGAGTAAAATATTATGCTTTATGCCATCCTCACTTGGAATATGGAATAATAACATGGGGCTCGGTAGCATCAAAACATATAAAACAGCTGAAGAGAACTCAGAATTGCATACTAAAGGCCCTACACTACAAGGACTTCATCAACAGAAATTTTTAAACAGTTTGATGTTTCAAGTATACAAAAAATCTATGCCAAAATCATTCTGGTTCATCACCCCAAAAAGACAAAGAGGCAAACCTTACACACGCATAAAACTAGAGCCAAACCAACAGATATACTAAATGGATAAAGAAGCAGTGATTTTTTAGCAGTAAAGTATAATGTATATCTAACCTCCACGCAGTATCAAACAAATTAAAAATAAAGTAAAACTACTAATTTATTAAAAAGAACTCACTAAGATATTAAAACATTGTCAGAGAAGTTTCTGGAAAGCCTTACTCAAACCACAGAAGTCGCTGAAAACTTATCCAAAACATAGTCCCCCTCGGTACAGGATCTCTTAGTGAGGAGGACTACGAATATAATGTACATCTATTTTATATGTATATTTAACATGTATCTTCTATAAACTTAAAAATTTAAATATAGTTACTAAATAAATAAAATTTACGACCATATTTCAAAATCATGAAAGCGATGATGCGCAACATGCAAAGGAGTCTACTTTACATAATTATTCAAACACATGTCGATTGAAACCGTTAATGATAGTTTATGTATTTACTTGAGATTGAACGAGATATTTCAGTTTGTAGGTGTATACCTAGAAACGTAGAATCACCATACAATGCTGCGTATACATTTGCGAACATTAGCCGAGTCGAATTATGGGAAATGAACGAAGCAACTGCGAACGGCGCGAAACGCCATTCGTGTTTTAGCTCGCACATTCGGTTCGCGTGTGTATTCGCAGTATCTTTGCTATTTCCTCGTAAATCATCGACATTCGCAGATTGAAGGTTATTGCTTTTATAAATTCTGCGAATTTCTTTACTTTGCTAAACGGATATAAACAATTGACCGCGAAATTACTGTACACACTTAATTTCTTAAATTCTTTTTCTGCGATTTTACAAGAGAACTTCACTTTAAGATACCCGCAGTGTTTCCAGAAATACCAGGAGTTATTCTTAATTGCGTATTTTACGGTGTAATATTAATTTACTCCCTCGTTATTCGTTGTTATGTAATTGGTCCTTTTGCGATGAAGAAATTTCAATACACCTGGTTTATTTCAAAGTTATATTCTCTCATGACAGGTGATTTTGCACACGTCAGGTATTTTTATATTGACGCGGCGGCATGTTTTTAAGTTCGGTGAAAAGCTAAGAAAGTATTTAGTGATCTAATAATTTATTTATTTATTTACATTCCCCGTTCCCCGTTCCCCGTTCCCCGTTCCCCGTTCCCCGTTCCCCGTTCCCCGTTCCCCGTTCCCCGTTCCCCGTTCCCCGTTCCCCGTTCCCCGTTCCCCGTTCCCCATTCTCTAGTCCCAATTCCTATCCTTATCCCTATCCCTATCCCTATCCTGTGCGTGGGCAAAAGTTGCACATGCTCCGTTTGCTTTTTTAATGACGTTGATCACCGTTCGCATCGATCACCGTTCGCTTTAATTAGCGTTCCCATAGATTATACCGTTCGCGAAATATAGTATATATTCTTTTTCGTAACGCATCCACCAGCTTACCCTCAAGGGTCGAGCGTGCGTAAAGAACTTTTACTTCATAAAATACATACCACCATGCGTTTGGCTATTTCCGAGAGGTTATTTCCAAGCTTCAGGTCTGCGGCTATTTTCATGAGTTCTTGGACGGTAAAGAGGGGGAAGAGCTGATCATCTTGAAGGATGTAGCAGGATTCTTTCTTGTACTCATTGTTCATCTTCTTGCCGCACTCCTTGTTGCTGATTGTCCCTGTCACTCCTGTGGTCCTGGATAAAAAATTGACATTATTTCATATGAACAGTTCCACAAAGTTAAAATGATTATATTTCAAACAATTTTGAAACCCACAACAGTACAACTTTAATTCCCCAATGGCCCCTTAATTAGCCAATAATATCTCAATTTCTTATTATAATGACTCTCTTTTATAATAACTGTTGAAAGTTATTCTCATCAAAGTAGTATAAAACTGAAGTAAAGATAATACTAAAAAAACTGAACGAAATACGAAAAAGAAAAAAAGACATTGAAAAGTTAAAAGCTAACGGTACCCGGGTTCATTGGGTGAGGTCTGCCCACTTGCTGTGTGGTGGATCGAGAGAGATTGGTTGAGGGAGGTCTTTTATCCTCTCCAGCCGGAATCTCTCGAGCCATCGCCTTGCACCGCAGTTGGAGGGATGGATTCGTATTTCCGTCACTCCTGGACAGTGTGTCCAGGAGTGACGGAAACTGTGACCCTCAGATTTCTATCCACCCCTAATACCCTTTTCCTTACCAGAACATCTTCTCCTTCCTTTCCTAAAAAGATCCTCCACACAGCATCCTCAAAGATGACATACACATTGACGGGAATTATTTCCTCAGGACCTCCTGTGTGGAGCTAATGTAAAAAAAAATCGGTAATGTTTATCAGAGACACTATCTAGGTTACAAACCAGTTCGTTGAACATTGTTTCCATTTAAAAAGGTAGCTGCCAAAAATATAGGAAAAGTTAGTCGAATATATTGTTAATTCTGAATTTAAAATATGAGATTGACAAAAACGGCTTAAAATTGAGACGTCTCAATGGTAGAATTTGTTAAGGCGTTCGTCCTGGTAAGACGAGAGATTCTGGGTTCGAGTCCCAGTTGCGACCGTTAGCTTTTTATTTTTATTTGTCTCGTTATTTTTCATATTTCATTTAGATTTGTTAGTATTATCTTCTTCTTCAATGACCAATATCTTAATTCAGTTTGCGCTCCAAGGTAGCCGGGAAAAAAATCAGTATTTTTTTAAGGTATTTAGCGAACATACATTAAAAACGCTTGCATAGAAGACGATGCAAAAATGTATTTATGATTTACAGCTAAAGTCTTCTATCAAACCTTTGTATTTGTTATAAGTACTTTCAAAAAGGTTTATTAATATTAGATAAATCGGTTTCTTTGTATGGTTCATTTCAAATTGGAATACATAATAACAGGATTAAAATGAAATTTCTCAAATTCCTTGAAGCAAAACGATTGCTTTTGAGTACCTACTGGCGCAATAATATTAAAATCGTAAGAAACGCTTCAAAACGGAGACACGATTGTTTTTTAGTAAAGGCGCAATAATATTATCATCATGTGAAACGCTTCAAAACGGAGACACGATAGCTTTTGAATAATGGCGCAACAATACTACCATCATAAGAAATGCTTAAAAAAGGGGACACGATTGTTTTTGAGTAATGGCGCAAAATACTACCAACATAACGCTTCAAAACGGAGACACGACTGCTTTTGAGTAATGGCGCAATAATACTACCATCATAAGAAACGCTTCAAAACGGAGACAATATTGCTTTTGGGTGATGTCGCAATAATACTACCATCATAAGAAACGCTTCAAAACGAAGACACGATTGCTTTTGAGTAATGGCGCAATAATACTACCATCGTAAGAAACGCTTCAAAACGGAGACACGATTGCTTTTGAGTAATGGTTATGATCATGAAATTCATAAAAAATAATTTTTTACTGTTGGAAATAATGTCTCATTCTTACTGGCTCAAGCGGAAGTCAGGTTAAGTAAAGTCACGGTGGTATCTAATATTCATATAAATATGCCTACAAATAAAGTAGTATTGTGTAAACATCGATATTATTTTGCATAACTCAAAAGTCATTTAAAAATTGACTTCCGTCTAAGACGCGTATCTTTATAAATGGTACGCTTAACAAGCCAGAACCTAGTGTTATTTATTACAAGTGGTATGACTTACACATTCATTACTACTTATGCATAGTTTCTTTACAAAGCGGATTATATACACTTTTCAAATCTCCATAATAGCCATGTCGTGATTAGGTCTTCATTGTCATTTCATAGTTTTTACAAAATTAAAAAAAGTACATAATTATGTTTATAATTGGCTGATTTGCAAAATAGATAGTTTTTAATTTAGATAGCAAATCAACGCTTGACACTCTCAAAAGGTTACAAGGGAAATGCTAGACACAGCACGACATTATTATTGCAAATATATGGATTTAATACGCCTGTTATTCTGACACCATAACACGTTTTTTAAATTTACATTACTTTTAATAATTTTTTTTTATCTAATAAAAAAATCTATAGGTTCGAGAATACTCTCGTAGTGAAAATAAGTGAAGGGTAATAAGAATATTTGGCAGGTGCCTACTTAAAAACTTTTTTGAATATTTTAAATCTACCATACTCATTAAACCCAGTTTGGATTTAAATCAACATCAGCTATTATAAATTAAGGAAAACGCCAATCTATACATACTCTCTAGATCCAAGCAAGCACTTGTATGTCACATTAAACTTTGGGAAAAACTAAAGAAAAAAGACAGCTTCGGAAGTTATAAAAGCCATTCTTTCAATATGGCACACGCAGAAAGAAAATGTCGTGAAATGGGATGCAGAGTTTTCCACTCCATTTTATTTGAATATTGGCGTCAGGCATGGCGGAACCACATCTTCAGTTCTCTTTAATATATATGTATGCTGGTGAATAAATTCAAATACTTAACGACATAAAAATAGGATACCTTTTAATAAGAAGTATGTGTAAATAATATTAGTTATGTTGATGACATGGTTCTTCTAGCATAGTCACTAAAGAAACTTCTCCAAATATGTGAAGATGTTGCAAGAAATCATAGCCTTGTATATAATATGCTCAAATCAATCGTTATGGTTTTTTAAATGTAAAAACCCCCAAGAATGGCTACACGGATGGAAAATGGATGTCGGTCGTAGCGTAAAAGACAAAGAAAAGCGATATTCGTTAAGGCACATTCATATTGGTCAAGTACTTAGTCAAGTAGCGAGTATACTTGATATTTGACTCGCCGAAAACCGTTCGCATTACTTTCAAGTAGAGTACATTTGTGCCCGTCGCCCGTTGCAAGATGACGGCGGATGACGAGGTGCTACAAAGCAAAGTAAATAGATGATTTTAACGCTTATTTTATGCTCATTTTATTCATCCTAGACTTGCAGACGAAGTCAATAGCTGTCACGCATTAAAAATAAAATGGATACATATTTATCCAGACACTATCTAGATAGCATTTAGTTCGGGTTGATCTTGCAATCATATATAAAGATTGCAGCCAATAAGTGCGTTAAGAAGATGAAGATAATGTTGGTAGTTCTTAGTCGAAGTATGATAGAGTTAAAAGTGACCGAATTGGAAATGGGTTCCATAGCTCAATCGGCAGAGAACTGGCCATGTAAGCTAAGGGACCTGGGTTCGAGTCCCAGTGGTACCAATATCTTTTTCTGATTTTTCTGTTTCCAGATTTTGATTGAGTTTCGCTAATATTCATTTAATTAAATATTATAATTTGAGATTTTACTCATAAAGTTAAAAATAAAAAGATTATATTATTCTTATTAAAGCAACGTCCACCATTCGAGAGCTTTTGATGCTTCAGAATACAGATTTTTACTTAAGGTTTTAGAGTTTTGTTTGAAGAATTGAAAATATGCTTACTATTGGGAAATTGTGTCAGGAGAAAAATCCGGAAGGAAATACAAAGCCTACGAGGTTTTTACACCATATTCTTTTGATGTTTTGTTGCTCTACAACTCAGTGCATTGTTTAACAACTTGATTGGCAGTAAATATCGGTTAGGGATTTGTTTGAAGGTATGATTAGTGATTCGTTATGTTATAAGTAAACGTCATTGACTACCGTGTGGGTAGGTACTTGTGGTAATTGCAAAATATACAGACAATACTTAATCATCTGATCATTGGTTTAATTGCTAAGAACTTATCATAAGTAGATAAGTGATGTTTTCCGACATGACCCATCCATACCATATTACGAGATAATGATGACAACATGATTCAACTCCTTATTACGGGAAACAATGTCGAGAGGACGAACTACAGGGACATTCATGTAATGATATGTTTTGCGCTATGCATTTATTGTCATACAGAATTAATTCAGTTTTCTTTTTAAGTAGAATACTTTCGTGCTGGGCGGTCAGACCCCTATTGTACCAAGAAACCACATTGGATTTGATAGTAGTTCACCGTATTTGCCTCGATATGTTATTTTGAACTTTAACCCTGGCCTAGGCCATATTTCGCCAAAGTGTCAAAATATTTCAGAAAAATTGTCAAATCCAAACAAATCGAATATTTGTGAACGCAACCGAAAATTAAAAACTCGTTCATTAACAATCTAACAATAACACGAATAAAAATATCCCCATCCCCTCAACATCCCTATCAACTCAACTGAACTGAACTGAACTGGAACTGAACTGGAACTCAACTGGAACTGAACTGGAACTCAACTGGAACGTAACTGGAACTCAACTGAAACTCAGCTGGAACTCAACTGGAACTCAACTGGAACGTAACTGGAACTCAACTGGAACTCAGCTGGAACTCAACTGGAACTCAACTGGAACACAACTGGAACTCAACTGGAACTCAACTGGAACTCGAACTGGAAATCGAACAGGAACTCGAAATGAAATTCGAACTGGAACTTGAAAAACAACTCATATCAACTCATAACAACTCATAACAACTCATAACAACTCATAACAACTCATAACAACCCATAAAAACTCCTAACAACTCATAACAACTCATAACAACTCATAATAACTCATAACAACTCATAACAACTCATAAATTAACTCATATCGATTAGCGTTTCACTTTCATTATAGCGTTTCACTTTCATTATAACGTTTCATATAGATTAGCGTTACACATTCATTATAGCGTTTCATATAGACCAGCGTTACCCATTCATTATATCGTTTCATATAGATTAGCGTTTCATATGGTTCTTTTTCGTAACATATTCATCATTTTACCCCCAAGTCTCGAGCGTGCGTAAAGAAGTTTTACTTCAAAAATGGCTCACCTTACGTTTTTCTGACTAAAATTACTAATATCGAAAAAAAATAAAAACACATGCATATTTTATTAAACAAATGTATTATAAACACTATCGTCACTTCACTTTTTTGTCATTCCTTGATAAGATTTTTTATTTTTTAAATTGTTATCGGAAACTTTGGTTTCATAAGGGTTGTACATTTTAGTTCTTTTGATTTGAATATAAAGCGTAGTGTTTTCTTTTTCTAACATAGATCATAGTTCGCACAATGATAGTAAGGGAGACACTACGATTTATATGATGAGTTGTTCCGAAAAGCGAACAAATTAGTCTGAGGGGTTAAAATGCTACGAGCATACTAACATATATTTTATTCGCTTAGCGACGAAATAATGCATGTTAATATTATCCTGACTTGTCGTTTCGTCACTTGTAAATATGTTTATTTTATTTGTAAAATCGTTCCGTATCAAATGTCATAAATTCTTGGTCGATGCATAAATCCGATGTTCAGATGTCATAGATAACTGAGTTTATTTACGGGAATTCCTTATATGATAAATTCTTATGACGATCTTATTTGATAAAAACAATTAAGCTTATTTTATTAAATTCATTACACGTTACATGGTTGCATGAAACAGCGAAGTTACCGCATAAAATTAATATCATATACAGAAAAAATATACGATTAAAGAAAACCCAAAGAAAAGTAAAGAGAGAAAAGAAAAGCTTTGAAAAAATAAAAAGAATGAGTATATAGAATAGACAATGTGAAATTAAATTAACGTACCTATATAAAAAATAACACGTGTTTACATCATACATAGGATAATGTTCAAAGATAGACCAGATAAACAAGATTAAAAAAAAAAAACAAACATAATGAGAATGAGAAAAATAAACAGCAGAGGTAGAGGGTTCGTAAATAACAAGTTGTTTTGATAAACATTTAGTAATTTGACCAGAGGACAAATGGAAAATATCGACACCTGAAAAGATATTGTTGTATTTTGTGCGAGTTGAAAAATGAATGTTATGTATAGTTAGTTTTTGAGAGTGGAATAGTTGGTTTGATCGCGTATACCGTACTTGACAGGCAAAAAATGTTTTCTAGAAGATAATTGTTGTCAACGACGTCATTGATGATTTTGAAAAAACACATATATTTTACAGATTCTTAACAAGAAAATCAAAAGAGAGTCCTGATGGAATAAGTTTTACAGTTTTGAGAGATGCAATGTCAGTCATAGGACTTAATCTACTGGATATAATAAATGAATCATTAAGAAGTGTAAAATTTCCAAACACATGGAAAACATCTATTGTGATCCCGAATCCCGAAAGTTGTTAATACCAAAAAATGTGAAGAATTAAGACCAATAAATATGTTACTAAAACACGAACAGGTACTAGAAATTGTAATAAAAAACATCTCGTTGAGTATTTGGAAAAACATAACGTAATATGTGACGAGCAATCAGGATTTATGAACAAAAACTCTTGCGAAGCGGCGATAATCATAGTGATTGATATATAGAAGAAAGAAACAGACAATAAAATCACCATTGCAGCATTCTTAGATTTCAAAAGAGCGTTTGAAACAATAGAAAGGAAAATACTATTGGAAAAACTAGAAGACATAGGTCTTTCTGACGTAGTTCTGAATCTATTCAAAGAATATTTCCAGGAAAGAAAAAAGGTAACGAAATTTGAAAGGTCAGAATCAGAACCAATAGAAAACAACCTTGGTTTTCCGCAAGGGTCGGTATTAGGTCCAATTCTATTTATAATTTACATAAATGATATTATTAAAACTATTAAACGTTGCAAAATTAGACTCTTAGCAGACGATACCTTAATCTATATTTCGTGTGAAGATTGCATAGATGCAATTAACAAAATAAACGAAGACCTACAAAATATACAAAATGGCTGAAATTAAACAAGTTGAAACTGAACGTAAACAAAATAAAATATATGGAAATAGGCAATAAAACGCGTAACACAGGGTTAAATTTGACAATTAATGGTGAAAAAATTGGAAAAGCAATGGAAATCAAATAAATACCTGTGTGTAATACACGATTCAAAAATGACTTTCTCAGAAAACTTTGAATAGGTATGTGCTAAAAAAGGTAATTTTTTTTTAGAAGACTAGACATAAATTAAATAGAAACACTAAGGAGCTCATTTATAAAATTATAGTTGCTCCACATTTGGATAACTGCTTTACAATGTTATATTTGGCCAATGAAGTAAATTTGAACAAACTAGAAGTTATATATAACAGAGCTATGAGATGTATACTGGGGAAAGGTAAATACGCAAGGATTAATCAAATAAGAAAGGAGCTAAATTGGATTCCAATAAAAAAGAGACTACTATTTAATGTGTTAATTTTTGTGCATAAAATTATGAAAAATCAAATGTCAAAATATTTTAGGATGAGATTGTTTTTGATAGAGACGTACGTAATTACGAAACAAGAAATATAAACAGAGTTCGATTGCCACAAATGAAGAAATCAAAATCACAGAACTGCCTAATGTATGGAAGACTAAATATGTATGATGAAATGCCTGAAAGTATAAAGAATGAAGAAAGAATTAATGTATTTAAAAAGAAATGTTATGCTTACTATAAAAATATTTGAATTTATCAAATGAAATGTTACATTGTACTTATTAGTTTATATTCATGTAGTATAAACTAACTCAATAATAAAAAAAACATCATCTCGTAAGATGGTACAATAATTTTGCAAAAAAACGCGTAAGTTATTGCGAAAATAGTTTCAGTCGGAGTATGATTGGGTGCCATGATATTATTGAATCTTTAAACCGCATTAAATTCAGTCCAACAAAAACCTATATAGGTACGTTAAAAAATGTTAAATACTCACTGCTGTCTCGGAAAATGCCGTTATAGATAACAGCTTCCAATATATTCAGCACTTCTTGTGCACATCGACAAAAATGTTTCGTAAAATTGTTAATATCCCCCTGTAGACAATAAATAAAAAGTATACAGTTAACTCCCCACTTGTTGCTCTGAAAACCATTTAAGCTGGTATTTTATCTAGATTTTTTTTTTCATATTTCGATAGTTTTGATGTTAAAAAATATCCCCTTAGAAGGATTTTTCGAAATTCGAATTATTTTAAAAGTTATAGCCATTTTAAGTGTCGTGGCAATTCTACCTAAAAGAAGAATCTAAATAGAACAGAACATACTCGCACAAGGAGTAACGTCTCTGTATTTTGGGAAGACGTTACTCCCCAAAATAGTTAAAAAATTCTTGTAAAAATTTTGCTGTGATTCAATTGAAAATCTGAGCCAATTTGAATGTCAATGATCTAAGCAATATATTGCATCACGAATATCTCTAAGTTTTACAGCTAATTCGGAGAGTCTACTGAATTAAGATGTTCATTATAAAGTATTTAGCGAGCATAAATGGAAAACGAGAAAATTGAGGAAAATAATTTAATTTTAGAGTAACAGAGCTGAATTTACATTTTTTTGCAATTTACCTGTTAGATCTTTGCTAGATAGATTATAGAAGTTAGATCTTAGCTTTAATTTTACAAGTCAAAGTACTTTCACAAGGTGGATTCACACAATACAGGAAGCATAAAATATCCATTAAGGAATTACTTTAGGATTTGCTTCACTAGTTTTTAAAATTGATAATAAAAATACGAAGGTCGGATTTTTTCGCACGTTGACCTTGTTTAAACCGGTACCACACCATTAAAACACAAAATGGTTACATAATTTTGGGATACACGCGTATGCCAAACAAAAACTAAGGTAAGTTAATCGTACCGGTAACCTGTTACTATGATTATTTAATAACATTAAGCGCCTACACGAGGCATACAATCATTATGAATAAAAAACCTTTTTTTTTAATGCCAAATTTTGTTTGAATCATGAACCTATTTGAACCAGAAGAATATAATTTTTCTTGAAAAGTCGTAATTATCTACATACCTACTGAAATCAATAAATTCATTTCTAATTTATTTTATTTTTATTTTTTTATTTATGTATTTATAAACATAAACAAATAGTACCATTGTATACAGTGTTGAGAAACAATTTATTAACAGTTATTAAGTAATGTTTCATGGTGGGTACCTGTGATATGTTTCTTTATAGTGTCTTATTTATGGTAATAATGTATATTTAGTAATTACCGAGTGAAGTTCGTAGTGGGTAGGTCTGTGTATATGTATGAGTATGTTTGTAAATGGGAGAAGTGGTGATGTGTGAAGGGATATGTATGCGCATTGAACAGTTTATATTTTTGACATGAAGCTCTTTTTAAATTTGGGCAAAGAAGAATCCTAATCTATTCTTTTATAGTAATAACATTGAGCTAATGTAACAACGTCTTTTTACAGGTTCAAATAAAACATCCAAACGAGTAAAAAGAATTTTTAAAAATCAGGTAAAAGATTAAAAAAAAAAAAAGTGGATTCCCTCCGAATTTTCCTGTAGATTTTAATTTTTAATTTGTAATTTACACATCGTTCGTCAGAAACATTTAGGGTTAGATATTACAAAGAAATAATATCCGTCCAATGACGGTGCTATACAATATAGAATAAAGAATACCAGAAATGATAGATTTGAATGGAAACCAATGTCACAACGGGCATAGTACCTTTTGGTTCGAGCCCATTTAGCACGCGCTTTGTCTCTCTTACACCTTTCTGACATCGTCTATCTAAGTATTGTAAAAAAAATATATTGAGAATAAATCCGTCGTTTATGATCAATTATTAATATTTGCGAACACAGTCAATGATTGGTCAACAACAGATATTCCGACCATTGAGAAATTTAAGCGCGGCCTCCATACTATCAGATAAGTTTCGATTAACTGTCAATATTCATATATTTTTTTAATTATATCATTCGTAAGGCAATAGTACTGGCTTATTTAATGAACTGATTGAAATAACGAGGCTGTTGGAATTGAAAGAAGTCGTATACTTAAGACGCGATCAATTTCTTCCTTTCGATCTTTGAGAAACGAAACTGGTTGAAATATGACCAAATACCTTAATAACTTATGAACTCCCGAAGTATCAAAAAGTAAATGCAGAAAGCCAATATTGCAAATTTAGGTTAGTATTTCAATGCAACGCTGTCAATTTCCGAATATGAATTCATAGAAAACACCTCCAGGTTTGCTAACGTATCGATTTCTTATTATTTATTCTCTGACAATAACGGTTCGGCTGTCAACATTGAAACCATGCTCGGTATATCGATATAAAATCATTGGAAATTTCGCCCATCGATCCGATATTGTAAAATTATCGATGTTTCTGTGCTTACCAGCTGGGGGCTGTCGCTAAATGGGTATGAGCAGAATCTTGCCACTAAGGTGGATTTTATATTTGTTTTTTTTTATTTTATTTATTGTTTCTTTACACGGTAGGTATATTGTTTACAATAGAATTTATAAACGGACAAGCGTGTGTTGAGGTTAACAATTCTACAAATGAAAAATAAACAAATTGTACAGTCGATAGGTTCACAAAAGAAGATGGGAGAAGATGAAGTTGATTCTTTGGAAAGGAATCTGGAAAGCTTCGTGGGATCGCAGTAGATTTGAATTGTGGCCAAGAGAGAAGATTCTACACCTCTTAAGGCTTGTGGATCTTTCAATGCAAAAGCTCAATCAGTGATTTTCTAGTTAGTAGTCGGTAGGTCAAATCATAGTCGAGGCAATGATATTTATTTATTTTATTTTCGGGAAATCAACAGTTTACATTTTTCCAGTTTGTACATGTTTGCATAGCCAAAATAAAACCAATTATCTATGGATTTCCTCATGTGATTACCTAATAACTACGTAAGGTTTTAAAACCAATACAGTTTCCAGATTTAAGTTCATCAATAAACCTACGTTGTGCGGTTCCTACCTCGCATCGAAATATTGAAAAAAAAATAACAAAATTGAACCCATCAGATATTTAACTTGTAAATTTTAAAGGTTCGTAATATAATAATTAAGTTTCTGGAGTGAATAATGAAATTTTATGTTTTGCAGTGTGGGTAAATTTAAAATAGTGTAGGCCCGGCCCTGAGCGTTACGGTAGAAAATCTGAATTATCTATCATTCAGCATTGAATACATTATAAATTAGCAGAGTTTATTCCAAATCATTAAATAGTAAGTTCATACATTTACTAGGAAATTCATTAACTATGTAAATAATGCGAACAGAATAATCAGAATGTCGTCATTGAGGTGCATAAGTTTTAACCCCGAGAGTGAGTCCTTAAAAATCCGTATGAATATAATTGATAATGCGTATTCACAGACTATAGATGTAAACAAAAGATGATTACCCCACGTGTAACGCGTGTGGGTAATTTATAACTGACGGCTGATGCTTAACTCCTGGCATTATAAACTGCAGTAGAAGTAAGGTTATCATAAAGTAGCGGTCGTGACACACATTTCCTATTATGAATTGCAGTCAAAGCATCTTAGCATTTGTGGCACGGTTTTTAGAAAGTTTCTTAAATTACTTTTTGAGCGTAGCTAAATGTATTTGTCGCCATCATCGTGCCAATTTAAGTATTCGAGTTAGGTTAGGTGGAGAGACTAGACCAAAATGGTAATTGTCAGTGAACTTGATACCTACATTGTAAAGAGTAGGTGTAATATAAAGTTGTCGTATGAAGCATAAAATATTTTATTTATTTATAAAATGCAGAAAGCCTTTCACCATCCAGTATAGCAATATGCTAACCGTGCGAGATCGGCCGTGTAGAAATGGTCCAAACTTTATTATTATTAAGATCAATATTTTTTATCGTACACTTACGTTAGGCTGAGGTTTGCTTGAGGCTGCTGATGATTTTATTAAACAAATGTAGTATTTTGGTACGTTATATAAATAATTATGTAAATCATTACATAGTATAACATGAAGTCGCTCAAAATGTATATGCGCTTAGATCTTTTAAACTAAGCAACGGATTTTCATGCGGTTTTCACCAATAGACAGAGTGATTCGAGAGGAAGGTTTGTATGTATAAAACATGTTTATTATAAAAGAGAAAAGCCGTTAAATTCAAACATTCAATTCAGGCAGCGGGCAGCGGGCAGCTGGCAAGCGGGTGGTGCGGATTTTATAAAGGTTGGGTAGTGGCGTTGTGTTTCGTTAGCCACAGCAACGTGTGGCTGGGTTTGCTAGTACATTATAAATTAAAAAAAACACGACCGTCATTTGGGTAAATTTCTAGAACAACCATTTACTTATTCGTGCACTTGAAGAGACTGTTTTCAATAATATATTTGTCAATATTAATTATTAGGGTAAAGCACTTATTTCATTACCTACAGAAACATTACCAGTGTAAACAGTGAATCATTGTGTTATATATGGAATGAGAAATTATCTCACGAATTTACTCGGAAAATCAATGATTCTATCCAATTTTCCAATAACAGTGAAACGACAATCAAAAAATTGTAGTAGAAAACCCAATCGAGTAGGAAACACGATCACATTTTAGTGGCGCAATTTACCAATAATAAAGCAACAGTAACCAACGGTCCGTATTGATTACTGAACCGCTAAGATGACATTATTAGCTGTTGAAATAGGCATATATGCTTTTCACGGCGTCTTGTGTTCATTATAACATTCCCAAAAGGCATGGATGTTAAAAACAAAATAATTATTTATAGAAGGTTTTAAAAAATCTTCCTGACCTGAATTTTGCAGGTAGCTAAAGCTGTAAAAAATATTTGGAATTTACAGCCATTTTTATTACGATTATTATTATAAATCAGTGATTAAATTTTGCTAGGTAGAACAGTGATGGGTGATTTGAGAGGAATGACTGCTCGGCCTTTTTCACATACAACTTAAATTTGGATTTGAGGCCAAAATACTTAAACTGAAAAATTATTCTTTTAATCATAAGATATAGTAAGTATGGATATGTGCTACTTTACTTATTTGTGTTTTCAATTATAAAACATAGGCAACTGAAGAATTTAATGAAGATTTCAAAGGTATTTTCATTTTTTTTGTGATTTAATCATGAATATTAAAAAAAATATTGCTCGATCAATTGTAACTTTTAAAAAGTAATCTTGCCCTGGTTACAATGTCAAGACAATGAAATATCGAATTAATCAGCTAAAATAGCATTTTGCGGGGCAATTTAAAAAATAATTTTCAACAAATTTGTATTCCTACTTAAATAAGTTAAATTCATGGTCATCAAAAGTTTTTTTTTAAATTTTTAATTTTTTATATGATATTACATATTTACAAAGAAAGCAGGGTGAGTCACCTATTTTAGTTATTAATAATAATAACTCATAATAAAGAATACAAATTTGCCTCTAAAATCGTAAAAAAATCAGTTCTTGTAATTCCTTTATTTTATAATTCAAAACACAAACATATAAAAAGCACATATTCGTACTAGATATTTGCTAAATATTTTAATTTAAAAACACATTATGCAGTTTTGTTGGATATTTTGGCCTCAAATCCAAATTTAAGTTTTCTATGAAAAAGACTGCACAGTCGTTAAACAGCTTGTGCGGCGATCAAGAGTAAAGGTTATCTACTTGGGGCGGATTTTTTACAATTTGATGGGGGGTAACCCTCCAAAGTGAATGTTATAGCTAGCCCCTTGGGTAGCACATAATTAACCTCTACAAAAAGGGTAGTTTTTTTCGCTCTCATACGGTGGAATTTATTGTTAAATTATTTAGTCCACATTTACCACAGTAAGTAAGAAAATGAAAATAAAATAATCACCAATAAATTTATTAAATGCATAAGTCGGTCATTTTAAATACATGTAGGATTACGAAAGATTTTTTAAATATTGAGGGATCAGTAGGATTTATCGGACCAGTTAGGATTTCATCAGAGCCGAACCCTCTGATATGAAAATATCTGGAGTCAGTGAAATATTTTCCCATTGTTTCTGGTGGATTGACGTATTGTTCTTGTATTTATTATACTTACATAGTGCACTTACATTGCGTGAATTTACTAGATAATCATTTGTGGAAAAGTGTGTGGAAGGGTTTAGTCTTTCATTTGGGAAAGATTTAACCCGGACATAAAATCTGGAGCACCGTAAGAGATACTTGTCACTGAAAAACATAACTTATTTTCAGCGAAAGCATTTGAAAAAACTAGCAGCATGGTTGCTGCCGCACGAAGACTAATTGGTGCCAATCGACAATAAATCAACATAAATTGCCATGCAGTTCAAACAAGCATACAACACGAATAACGTTATCTGTTGATGACGACGGAAAACAGTACAGGAAATACGAATTGTTCGTGGAAAATGGATTTACCTTAGAAGAATTGGCTTCGCAGGTCCTCGATTTTCCACAAAAATAGAAATAAATAAATTATTCAGTTAGGAAACCTTGTCATAATAGAGTGATGCAATACCATTACTTATTTAAATGAGAATGAGCCTGTTTAAAACATTACTACGTTTAAAATAATTAAAGTAAACAGTTCCTATTAGGTGTGTTTACTGCTATTATTATAATAAGTAAATTTTAACTGCCTTTAAATAATCTCCCCATCTAACCCACGCAGCCTTGGCTAAGTGTGATTTTTTTATAAAAACCCATTATAAATAAACATGATTATTATTTTTTTTAAGGTTACATAAACATTTTTAAAATAAAATATTTTGTTTTTTTTTTTACCGTTCATATAAATAAGCATGTTTTCGTAATCTATGAATACCATTAAAAAGTACGTGTAAAAAAATTATTAATTAAGAAAGATTTTCAATGTTTAATTTTTTTAAATGCTAATTTTCGTGATATTATTTAATTTTTCGAAGAAAACTTCTTCGGAAAGGTTTTCACTTTGTGATGGCATTATTTATTTTAATAAAAAGACAAATAACTTTGTTTACATCACTTTTATTGGTACACAATCAACATGTTTCGTAAACAATGTTTACTTCATCAGGATCAAACGGTATACGTTATACGTTTGATCCTGATGAAGTAAACATTGTTTACGAAACATGTTGATTGTGTACCAATAAAAGTGATATTATTTATTCTTTAGATGGTCTTGTTTTGATGAGAGCTTTATAAACTATACTTTAATGCATTACTGAAGATAATGGTAACAGCCATCACAATAACTTCAGGTCCGTACGTATACAAACATAAGATAATTATGCTAACCATCTTTTGTGCAGAAAAGCAAAAAAAAACAATCTCGTTTTCCTGCCGGATATCGGGACGTGTGTCTCAATGTACCTACTAGAGGTACCTACTAGTTTACTCAGAAGATTGGGATTATCCATCTAACTAAATTATAAGCGTTCTAATTGTAATACCGCGATGTTGGAATGTCGGGGACGAGTTTCTCAATGTACTAGTGGTACTAGTGGTTTATCCAGAAAGTTAGGATTATCCATCTAACTCCGTGGTCGTCAAACTGCGGCCCGCACAGATATCTGCCGCTTTAAAAAAAAAAAAATCATTTTTTTTCACGTACTATTATTATTAATTATCTGCCGCTTTAAAAAAAAAATTTATTAATATTTTTTTACGTAGATACAATTATAATAACCTGCTTTTCTTTTTTATTAATTTTTTTTTGTGTTTATCATATGAATTTAAAACGTTGATTTCAATTGATTGTCATTTGATTTTAAAATGCCAAGTTGGTTTTTGAACACATCCTAAGTCGACTTTGAACGCGCGTATAGTGCACGTCATAGGTTCTCACCCCCCTTGTGGGCTATTGAGACTTTCAAGGGGGGCCTAAGTTTACATAAGTATTTTAATCAGTCTTATCACGTGTGCGGAAATTCTCATATTTCGGTGGTTCGGGAAGTGACTTTTAATCGAATTATTGATTCCATCACAGTTCCCATTCAACCCCCCCCCCCCCCCAAATTCAAAATTTATAAGTGTGCGGCCCGCGGCGATACCTCACATTGTACTATGTGGCCCGTGATCGTATTTCCAAAACCTATACCGGCAGTCACGGAAACGACAATTTACATTTTCAATATCAATATTCAAATATTTAGAAAGAAAATTATGAATTTGTAATATACACATTCGAAAAATTATTTTATCTAGTTTTCAGAACAATTTTTGTCTTCGTAAAGTGATTGAAAATAACCAATAAAGAGGTGTATTTACAATAAATGGGAATAATATCAAAATTTTGTTATTTAGAAATAAAATGATTCATTTTTCATATACACCTTGGAAAGATTATTTCATCTAGATTTTAGAACATTTTTTGTTTTTTCAAAAGAATAGAAAATATACAATATAGAGGTGTATTTAAAATATAAATCGTTGCTACAGCGACTGAACCGGTATAGGTTTTGGAAATACGCGGCCCATGACCAGAAAAGTGTTCTAATTGTAATAGTGCGTTGTAGGAATGTCGGGGTCGAGTTTCTCATAGAGGTATAAGTTCACTCAGGAAGTTGGGATTATCTATCTTACTAAATAATAAGCGTTCTAATTATTGTAATACCGAGATACAGGAATTTCGGGGACAAGTTTCTCAATATACTAGAGGCAGGTACTAGTTCACTCAGAAAGTTGGTTTATGGCATATTTATGCCATTTATACTAAACTAGCAAACCCGGCCACACGTTGCTGTGGCTAACGAAACACAACGCGATTACACAACCTTTATAAAATCCACACCACCCGCTTGCCAGCTGCCCACTGCCTGAATTGAATATTTGAATTTCTCGGCTTTTATCTACTATAATAAGCATATATTATACATATTAACCTTCCTCTTGAATCACTCTATTTCTTGGTGGAAACCGAATGAAAATCCGTAGCGTAGTTTAAAAGATCTAAGCGCACATACATTTTGAGCGACTTCATTTTATACTATGTAATGATAATGATGATAAATAAATTATCCATCGAACTAAATAATAAGCGTTTTAATTGTAACACCGCTATGCTATAGGCACTTGTGCTGTGTTGGATGATTTTTGTATTTTTACATTCGTAGCGGTCAAGACTGGGCTTGAAAAATCTTGATTTTATGTATAAGGTTTAGAATAAATTTACAACACGACTAGTCCAAAACCCAAAAACATTTGCCTTTAGGATCATCGGCTTTCAAAAGAAGAAATTTAAAACGAATATTAGTAATAAAAAAACGAGTGTTCTTTAGACCACACGACTGAAGTAAAACTTCACTTTAACAATATAACAATAACAGGAATAAAAATATCCCCATCCCCTCAACATCCCCATCATCTCAACTCAACTCTCAACTCTCAACTCTCAACTCTCAACTCTCAACTCTCAACTCTCAACTCCCAACTCTCAACTCTCAACTCTCAACTCTCAACTCTCAACTCTCAACTCTCAACTCTCAACTCTCAACTCTCAACTCTCAACTCTCAAATCTCTCTTTTTCTTCAAAAATGCATATTATATCTATGATGCGTTATATTCACACTAATCGACAGCCATTCAAGGTATGTGTATACGAAAAAGCCGCTTAAGTATAGTATCCTCTGGACCTAGTTCGGTGAAACCACGTGCGTTGCTTGAATAGAGTAACTTCACTATATTAATTCATCTGTCAAGCATTTTAACGAGAAGATAATAAGGAGTTTTTAATTCATAAAATACTTTTGGTACCTCCTTTATCGCTTCTTTGATACGATAAATAGTTAAATTGTTTAATTAAAGTTACGTTAAACATGAATTATGTTACGCATAACGAAGGAATATTTCACTCAACTTACCAACTTATATTAACAACAGAAATTAGTATGTTTAATTACCGAATGGCGATTTGGCACTTTTCAGCTGTTTTGATAAAATATATTTGACAAGAAAAAAACCAAACCCACTTGTTTGAAGGAAAAGCAGCAGGTTTTTTTTGGGTGTTGCTGGGTGAGCAATATTTTTTTCTGGAAGCATTAAATGTTAATCCGCGTGTATTTGAATTATAACCACAAGTAAATATACATTTTTATTTTTCACTGGGTAAGTAGGTGCTGAAATACTTGCATGGATGTGAATAGGGTGACAGGACAACTAGATAAAGTACAACTTCATCACTCCTTTGAAAAGTCATGAAAAGTGATGAAAATAAACGTTTTTTTAAATATTTTTTTTATTATTCATCTTAATTAATTTTTGACATACAATTTGTTTTATTTTATGCCTGTCTGGCTAGGAGAACCTGTGTTGAGAGCAGGCACTTAGCATAAGTAGTTTATAATAATAACACATACAAAATACAAAAAATAACACAATATCACAAGTAACAGTTAATCATAAAAGTACCATTCGAAAAAAAAAACTTATGAGTTAGTTTTGAAAAAATCCTTGATATTGGATCTGTTTTGGCTGGTAATCCAGGACTAGGTGTCAGATTTATATTTAAGATACATTGTGTTTTGTCTAATTGTCAGTGGAAGTATATTATATAGTTTTGTTGCAAAGTATCTAAAATTTCTTTGGCCAAAGGTTGTTTTAGCAAAATGGATAAGTAGGAGATTATTCCCTTTGGTTCTAGTGTCTCGAGCAGTTTGGACATTTTCAAAGGTAGTTCTGTGTTTGAAGAGGTATGCTAATATGTTTTTGGCATAAATTTTTCTAATGTCCAAGACACAGATTCTCCTAAATATTTCATCCGAACAGCTTGTGATCGGTAGCTTTAATATAATCTTAATAATTAGTTTCTGAGCTTTAAATATCGGATCAATGGCGGCAGCGTTTGCTCCTACCAAGGCTATAGCTGTATTCGATTAGAGATTGACATAGAGCATTAAAAACTTGGTTAAATGGGTTACGTTGGTGTTGAAATACCACTATGTTGAGTTGTCACGGAACAGTTAGGTCGGGTTGGGAGAGAATAATTGAGGGAGTCCATTTGACTTCTCCGGCTGTATCTCGGAACATCACCTTGCACCGCAGTGGGAGGGATGGATTAATACGTCCGTCACTCCTGGACACACTAATCCCCAAATTCCTACCTACCCCTAATACTCTTTTCATTCACAGAACTTCCACTCCTTCCTTTCCTAAAGAGACCCTCCAAACAGCCTCCCCAAAGATGACATAGGCCCTGAGGGGAATTATTTTCCCCAGGGCTTCCTGTGTGGAGCTAATGTAAAAAAAAAAATTGTTACCTACCGTTGATTTATTTCGCCAGGAAGAACGTGATTTTTTTATGCAATAGTCGTTCTTTGGTACATTTATTTTATGTTCTTCAGTATTTATAGAAGGCACTTCTTAAGTATGCTCCTACCATGTTTTTGCAATAAAAAAATGGACAGGTACCGTTTTGAGTTTAGAGCATATGAAATAGCTCATAACCCATTTTACGAGTTTAAGATCGTAAAATAATTCTAATCAACATTAACAACGTAGAGTTTTTAGCGAATCACTTCAAATTACGCAATCTAATATCAAATATGTTATTGGTTTATCACTGAGTCATCACAACAGCAATCTATTATGCATCATAAAGACCTAATGGTTTTGCCATGAAATCAGAGAACTTGTGTCGCAGCTGCAAATGCTAAATTAAAATACATTATGTT
This sequence comes from Limnephilus lunatus, assembly GCA_917563855.2. Classification (NCBI taxonomy): domain Eukaryota; kingdom Metazoa; phylum Arthropoda; class Insecta; order Trichoptera; family Limnephilidae; genus Limnephilus; species Limnephilus lunatus. The sequence continues at coordinate 42,340,038 of OU830594.1, forward strand.
GTAAATACCCACAGCTCCGTTTATTACGCCCACATTGTCAATGATGACTGGTCTTCTTTATTTACTGCATTGTTTTGTAATATATAGTGCTTTATCGATCTTACTAATGGACTCTCACGGTCACTTTCGCTAGAACTTAGATGTCACCAACGAGGATGAGCGCATTTTGCGCTAAAGCGTGCACGTATACATTTTTTAAATGTTTTAGTAGAAAGCAGGGAAATTGAGCCAATTAAAAAACAACAAAATGGGTTTGACACATAGACATATGAATATTAATAGACCAGAACAGAAAGGTGAGGGGTAGAAACCAACTACAGCGGGACGAAGGGCAGGAAGACGGCTTTGGTGATACGTGATTCGTCAAAACTCAATCTGACAGTATATAGGCATCTCGCATTATAATATCACACTTTTGTTCTTAAAAGTAAACTCTGCTTTTAAATGAATATACCTTTTTACATGGGAGCGCGAATTGTTCGCCGCGTAATGGACACATTTGCGAAGTCCAAATACGCAAAGTAAGGTCGCCTATAAGATCGAGTTCAATATTTTGTTGCTGTATTAAGTGAAGACACTTTTATAATTTAGTTTCATAATTTACTTACCCCAGTAAACAGGGACGGGCACACGCCATGTATCTCGAGTGTCAGTGAATGATACAAAAATGATCATATTATGCGATCTGAATTGGCTTAAAATAGTGTAAAATAATGCTTGCCTATGGAATGTAATACGATAATTTTGTTTATTCTCTTTTTCACTTCTATTTTTACACGTTTTCAAAACACAAGCCACTATGTTTACCGTTTTATTTCGTAAAATGCACCGATGAGTGCTCGACGCTGGCTTGCAGAAGAATGATGACGTCACATTTTTTAGATTAACGCGAAGCCATACACGATCCCAGCCGGTTCCAATGGAATGGTTCCAATGGGAGGGGAAAATAATACGCTTTTATCGCTTAGGGCAGGTCTACTAATATTCATATGTCTATGGTTTGACAGCACTTAGCCGATGGATTTTAATCAGCGATTCGTGAGCATATTTGGAATATAAAATGTAGTATGTCCATAGACATATGAATATTAATAGACCAGAACAGAAAGGTGAGGGGTAGAAACCAACTGCAGCGGGACGAAGAGCGGGAAGGTGGCTTTGGTGATATGTGATTCGTCAAAACTCAATCTGACAGTATACAGGCATCTCGCACTATAATATCACCATTTAGTTCTTAAAAGTAAACTCTGCTTTTGAATGAATAGACCTTTTTACATGGGAGCGCGAATTGCACGCCGCGCAATTAACAATTTTGCGAAGTCTGAATAAGCAAAGAAAGGTCGCCTATAAGGTCGAGTTCAATATTTTGCTGAGGTATTCAGTTAAGACACTTTTACAAATGTTTCATAATTTACTTACCCCAGTAAAAAACGACGGGCACACGCCATGTATCTCGAGTGATAGTGGATTTTGAAAAACGATCATATTATGCGATCTGAATTAGCTTAAAATAGTCTAAAATAATGCTTGCCTATGGAATGTAATACGACAATTGGGTTTATTCTCCTTTTCACTTCTATTTTATACGTTTTCAAAACACAAAGCACTGTTTTTACCGTGTTATTTCGTAAAATGTACCGATGAGTGCTCGACGCTGGCTCGCAGAAGAATGATGACGTCACATTTTTTAGATTAACGCGAACCCATACTCGATCCCAGCCGGTTCCAATGGAATGGTTCCGATGGGAGTGGGAAATAATACCCTTTTATCACTTAGGGCAGGTCTACTAATATTCATATGTCTATGAGTATGTCATTTGCTTTCCGATAATATATTTTTTCAATAAAAAACAATATACAATTATATATTTTCTCAAAAATATGTCTTTCTAGCACTCGCAACTGGGTATGCAGCCAGAAAGAACGGTAATAGAAAACAGTAGTGAGAGAAAAAGAGCGCATATCACGTGATCTCATCGCCACGCGTAGAAATTTGATCAGTAGTGACATGTGATAGAAATATGTATGTTTTTTGTTTTTATTTAAAAATATATCATCAGAAAGCAAAACGAGATCTATAGTTTTTACTCCAAGTGTGCTCAGGAATCGCTGGTTAAAATCCTTTTGGTACGTGCTCTTACACTCTGCATAACTCTCAACTAATTCGCCAATCAATCGTGCTCTTCATGTATTCAATAATATTAATCTAAATTATAACATCGACATTTTCTCCGATTGTCAATCATATAGTTTAATGCGCATACTTACACACATACATACACCCTCACACACACCCTCTCACATACCCTCACACACACACACACACCCTCACCCTCACGCAACGCACATCACCCGGTAAAAATTTAATATAAACAAGATACTTCAATGAAACATATAATAGGTACCTAACTTGAAATATACTTAATAACTGTAAACTTTTTTCACCAATGTAAATAATGTACTGTTTGTTTCTGTTAATAAATAAAAAATAAAATAAAATATGCATATATAGTGAGACAAAACACAATATAGAATAAAGGAATAGTGAGATATACAAAAAAACTTTTTTTTTCGATCTGTGCATTTTTATGTGGTTTTAAAACTTTTTTGCATTTTTTTCAGCATGTAAAGTTTTAAAAAAACCTTTGTAACTGGGGATACAATTTGCCCCATTTTAAAAGACTTTACGTAGCTGATACAACCCTTTAGCGACAGATTTTTTTTCAAATTTGATCAAAAATTCGTCTTCGTACTCGGTTTAATCGAAAACAAAAGCTCTATCCAAAAAAGTAAATGAATATAGATTGACCAGTTTCCTGCTTGTACTACGAGTTTCTGGGCACCTTGTGGGTGATATTATTAGTAAATTGTTAGATCCTAAACACTAAAATCACGAGGCGATAATATGTATCTACCTCCAAAATATACAAAAAACGATTGCTATCCACCCCTGAAACAAAAATGTTAAAATAACAAAAATTAAGCAAAAATTTACGTTATTAAACCTTGGGAAAACGTTGAATTTTATATTTTTCTGCTTTTGTTATTAATTACACTATACAATGTACACATAAAAAAAACTAATTATAGATATCCTAGTTGTGATAAGAAATGAATAAAATTAACAGAACAGAATTACATAAAACAAAAATCACAAAGTTAATGTATAATAAAAACACAGGAAGTGAAAAAAGTTAGATTCGTAATAGAATTTATATAAACACAACAACGGAAAAATTACCCATGACGTGTGAGAAAAAATATTATTTTATTTACTTTTCAAAGTTTCGGTCTTAAGATGAACGCGATTATTTGTTACCTATTTGGTCTGATTATGTAAAAAAAAGTGAAATCGATTATCAAGAATGTGTTGCACTTCCTCCTTTTACAACTTTTCGGACAGCCAGCGGTACATTGTCCACCAGCAGGGCAGACATGACCATCGCAACACGCAATAATAACCCAAATAAATATCACGGTTGTGAAAATCTCAAACCATGTCCAGGAGGAATAAAGAAATTAATATTTTTTTATAAAAGAAAGATGAACATTCCCGAGTTAATTCCCGGAGAATATCTTGACAATATTTGGAAAATCTCCTACTACCATCATAGTAAGGGGAGATTGTTGCTTGTGTCGTGATGGAGAACTTAGCCAGCCTAGGTTTTGAACTAACGACGCCTAGATGAGAAGCAGACGCAGTGCCAACTCAGTCACTGATCGGTCAATTGGATTCACTGTACTCATTACCATTGTACTTGTAGGTTTTGCGAGTTAAGAGTGTATCTTACGAGATAACATATCCGTTCCGTTCGGTTCTGGGAAATGTTAGTAGTATTTATTGCTAATGCATGTTATGAAATGTAAAGTATTATCTTTATCATTAGGTAGGTTCGTTTAATGATAACGTCAGGGAAAGGTCAATGTAAGATTTTTCACGGAATCGCTAACCTAGAATATTTAATGGTAGTTTTGATTACGCGTTGCCTTGGGCCAGTTTTATTTTTATGATCATAATATTATGGTGTTACCAATATTGGAAGCATATGCTAGGGATGTTCAGAAAGTAAGAGTGCTGTGACCATAGCGGGCTGCGGTTTTTTTTTTTTGAGGTTTGGCAACACCGAGTGGTAGAGGGGGGTCTTCTGAACAGAGCAAGCATCGCAGGAACACCGTAGTACGTGACGTGGACTCATGTTGTAGTGACAAGTCGCGTGGAAGATGTCGGTTAAAAATCTCGCTTTGCTGTGATCCACTTTTTACTCGCGAGAGGAATAACACCCACAAGAAAAAAAGATGAGGATTTCTAAGCTCTATTGTGACTGAAGATGCTAGTGGGTGACTCATTACACGCCTGGGAAAAAAACAGTCGTCAAAGTGGCGTCACACCAATTCCCCATCTGTCAAGAAAACCAAATTTGAAAAAAAAATTTTTGGCCTCAGTGGTTTGGGACCGAAAAGGCATCATTTTGGTCGAATTTCAGCCTCAGATTGAGACCATTAATGCACAACAATATTATGTACCCTGAAAAAACTCAAAAGGAGCATTCAAAACAAAAGGAGGGGAATGCTGACCAGAGAAGTGTGCCTTTTTTCACGAAAACGTCCGTCCTCACACAGCCTTAACCACCAATACGATCATGGACTCATTTGATTGGGATGTTTTGAACCAATCAGCACTCCCCGTAATTCCCTGACTTGGCATCTTCAGATTATCATCTTTTCACCTTCCTAACGGCATGTAAAGATTAAAATAAAATTTCAATCGACGAGCAGGTGTAGAAAGTGGTCTTGAAGTGGGGGGAGGACCTGGCTGGGGAATTTTTCGAGGAGGGCACAAAGAAACTTGTGCCACGGCTCACCACATGCATTGAACGAGTTGGCAATTATTTGGAAAAATAGTGTACAAGTGTATCAACAATATCCTCAATTTTTTTCTAATACATAAAAAAAAGAAATTCAATACACTTACTTTCTGAACATCCCTCTTATATTACATTGAACATTATGTTTAGTCTACATCAAACAACTTATCATGTCTCATCGCAAATTCTTCCCCTTGTCCCCTTGCATTTTGCACTAGCCTGTATACGTGTGAAACATGGTGTCACTACCGAGTTAGTTCAACGGAACGACTCCGGATCCAATATAATAATGCATGCCGAATTATATTTAGATACAGAAGGTATAGCAGCGCATCAACAATGTTCAGGGGAGCCTTATGCAAATTATAATTATTTAAAAGAAACCTGACAAAAAACCTTGATTGTGTGCTTAATTGGGCATGCTGTCTTGTATACTCTGTTAACGCAAGAAGAAATTGCAATCATTGGAACATATGTAGAAAAAACTATACATTTTTTATTTTAATATGGCGCTCCGTGGAATTTGCAGATTTTATCTATGTATATGGAACCAATACACTGTAAAAGTTTGTCCGAAATCACGTACATTGACATTTTACCAAAACAATTCGTTCTCATGATCAATTCTTTTTATTTTTCCTATTTCCTACATCGCGGATTTTCTTAAAACCTCGATTCTATTCTTATGCTGCTTATAAACAGGTATGTATTACCGCGAGCAGAACCACGAATTACGGAAATACATAAAATAATCGCAAACGGAGCGAAACGCCACTTGCAGTTGCTTTGTTCCTTTCCCATAATTCGTGGCTCGGCTCGCGGATGTTTACTCGCAGCATTATAAACATCCCACCGTTCAGCATCCCGAAAGGTTGTATCCCTACCCCTTAAGGAGACTTTAAGACTTCTATGAATTCTAATAATAGAGATAATTTATTTTAAACGGCTGAACAAATTGCGCAAGGTTAGGCTAATTGTGCCCATTACAGTACCCGCAAGCAAAATACTCCTTGTATTGTCTTATGTAATTATGATTGATTACTTTTAAGAGGATAATATTACGGATTATCTGCAAGGAAATATTTCCTAATGCAATAAAATATGATACTCTGCAGGAAAACAAAACACATAACGTCCAGTCTGCGGGGATTCTTGCATTGCCATTCATGGTTAAACATCACGAGTTTCGGAATATTATAAAAATAACCTAATACGAGTAATTTGAAATTATTTTTCTTTTTACTACGAACAGTCAAATTAAATGATAAAAAATCATCTTGTTTAAACTACTTATTTAAATTGGTGTAAACAAAGAAATTTTAATTTAATTTAAGAAAAAAGTTTATTCATAAACAAGTTCCGCTGCATACCTTAAGTCTGCTTGGTTCAATATATTCGCACCTCACAATCCGGAAGCCTCGGTTTCGCGCCAAACCGGTCAAACTGTCACTTTGGATCGAGATTGTAAAATATCTATGCAAGATACCTTTCATATTTCAAAGACAATAAGAAGCATTATTTCGTTCTCTTTCCGGTTAAAAGAAAAAATAAATGTTTTGCATGAGAAGAAGAGAGATATATAGCTTTTGAAATGTAGGGTCGCTCGGGACGTTTTTGGTCTTATGAAAGTATAACGCGATTACATGTTTTGGGATGTATTTATTCCTAAACAAGCAGACGGGTTAAAAGCAAACAAGTAAATTTTATTTTTTGATTTGTGTTATTTCACAATTTATTAATTTGAAGTAACATAATGGTATATATGTGGCACGTTCAAGAGTAGAAGATCCTTTCAGTATCGCCACGGCCTAAGATCATCATTCAGATTTGAAATGTTGTTTGAAATAGCTTTAGCCTTGTTTGGTGACCAGATCTAGCAAGGTACTTTTCCACCTTCCTATTCCCCATCTTTTTCCCCTCCTTAATGCCTTCAGCCTCACAACATACCTCAATTACGAATACCATAGCCTCTATGGCTCCAGGCGGGAGCAGTTGAGACCATTGTGCGGTATTTACGTAAAAAAAAAATTTTCATTCCCTGAATTTTGTCATACATAACACTAATATTATGTTGTGGATTAATAAAAACCGTTTTAGTGATGAACTTCATTTTTTAAGAACAACTGCCTTGTATTGGTTCTAACCACATTCAAAGTCTTCCGCAAATCTTATATTTTTCGTGTTCAAATATGGCTATTAAATAACAGTTTTCAGATGGCAATGGGTTTATTATACATTTTAATAATAATCGCATGCAAAATATTAAATCTGCAATAAAGTTGGGATTGTTATATAATATTATTTGTGTCGTCAAAATAACGGCAATGATTATGCAAGGGTAATCAAAATTCTTCTAGATATTTCTTCCTGACGGCCGACGCAATAAACGCAAATGTTCATATGGCAATGACAATGACATTTCTATTCGACGAAGGCCTTAGGTAAAATAAAATATCTTTAACCTTTCATCTGTTGCTGGCCGGAAAAAAAATATTTGCTTTATTTTTTAAAATGCGATTTCAATGATTTTGTATAAAGAAACTCTATGAATGACAAGGTCAGAATCAGCTACGCCAACATCTTTCTTGACGCAACCCTTCATTTGATTAATCTAGCTTCTCGAATGAATATTCTTAAACATTAGTTTGACCCTGTTAGCAACTGTCAGTGGCGAAAATAACAATATTTTACGGTTTCAAAAGAGCATCAAAGTCATTATTTCTTAAAAATTCCTTTGAATTGTTTTATTCATGTAGGGTATGTATTCAGGTTTGTGTAGAAATAATAAAATCAGTTTATATTCGTATTAATATACATTTGTTTGATATTGGTTTGCCAAATGAAAGAGATTTTTTTTCAGTTAAAGTTAGCTTTTCTGGGAAAATTTCTAACGGTAATATAATATATGAATAATACGATTTATTATGTGGTAAACAGAAAACAATCGCTTTGTTTTTATGTCGAAATTTGTCCAGAATTCATCAAGGTAATTTTCGCGCGGTTTTTCGAAATACCATCCAACGTTCAACAGGTTATAAGCATTCTACTCGTATGTAAAAATTATGACGAAGTGTTAAATAATCTTTTTGCAGCTACGAGATACAACTTTTTGAGTTTATTTCAATGGAACGAAACGATATGTAATTTTAGTGGTTTAATGTACCTACACTATTAAATTAAAATGTTTAATTTATTTTTGTGTGTCTTGAACGTGAATTTAAGACAATCATTTTACGTTGTTGCCGGCATCTGTACCAATTCTTGCATATTGAAGTGAAAACTTTTTTAGTTGTGATTTGAAACTCGATGAAACGACAAATAGCGACACTAAAAAGAGACAAACACATACATCCATAGGATTTAGCCAGCGAGAGAACGAGATAGTATAATCGGTCTCCTCTTTGTGCGGTGCTTTGTAACCTACCTGTTTCCTCTTTGTGAGGTACTTCGTAGCCTCCCTACTCTTGTCTACTTTAGTTTTCTGATGGTTTCATTTTCACCGCGTGCGAATTGCACACTTTGTTTTTTTCTATAAAATATTTGAATTTATGAAATATTAGTAAATTTTTTTGTTTGTTATTTTATGATATATCTGAATATATTATCATAAATAGAACGTTTAAACGCTTTGGTAAGTAATCCTATACGTATTATAATTTAAAAGAATACTACCATTGAAGAAGAAGATGGTACTAATAAATCTAAACGGAACAAGACACTGAAAAATAAAAAGGTAACGGTTGCCACTGACACTCGAACACAGCCTTTGTCTTACCAGATCACAGCGCCAGGGATCTATATTTTATTCTGCCATTTTCGCCGATCTCATATTTCATATTCAGATCAACAATATTTTCCTCAAAAATTTATCAAAATAATAATTTTTAGTGGTACTTACTGAAATCCGGTGAGAATGTTGAGAAGAGAAGACTTGCCAGCCCCCGAGGGACCCATGATTGCCGTCAGTTCGCCGGATTTAAATTTTCCATTAATTCCTTTTATAACGGTTTTCTTTTCTGTAAAAAAATAAAATAATTATTGGTGACATGAAAAAGTTATTGAGCTTTGTTTGGAATCTATTATTTTTTCGTTTTCGATTTTGCAGCCCGTGAACTCAAAGAAGAACGGGTATGAAAGACGAAAGATGGGACTGGTATTTATTTGTAAATAAGTTCCAAATATTATGGTCATACAAAGGACAATAATAAAAGCTAATAATAAATAATAATAATATATAATACTTGGGACACATCATAATAGCGGACCTCAGCGATGATTCGGATATTGAGCGACAGAGAAGATCACTGTGCATAAGGGCAAATATGATTTCTCGAAGATTTAACAAGTGCAGCCCAGCTGCAAAAAGGCAACTTTTTAACACGTACTGCACGAGCCTATATACCTCGGAGCTATCGACCAACTTCAAGAAAGCATCACTAAAAAGAATGGAAGTACAGTACAACAACTCGTATCGAACGCTTTTTGGGTTGTCCTGGTACTGCAGTGCCACCGAGATGTTTGAAGAAGGGCGAGTTCCCGGATTCCGAGCACTCATGAAGAAACGGATCACTAACTTCAGAACGCGACTAGCCTCGAGCAAAAACAGTCTTGTGATGGCAGCATTCCACTTCTGGCAGGGTCCCATCTACAAGCGGTGGAGCCACTTCCTGATGACATAGATTTATAACAAAAAGTTAACTTAATTCAAATTTTCTTATTTTGTTTTGTATTATTATCTATTATTTTCTTTTACCATGTAATTTTTTTTTTCTCTCATCTTGCAATATTTTTATTTTACTTGATATATTGTATATGTATTATATGGAACTCGTGGGACTGCACCACCCTCCCCGAGATCTGGAATAAAGGATAAAAAAAAAAAAAAAAAAAGCATCTTTCATTGCGGAACGAAATGCAGATTTTTTACAATTCTTTTATTCATACTTTTTCTGCAAGTGAAAAACCCTACCCAAAATTGACGTTTTTGTTTGATCGGCATAAAGTACCTAAGTAAAACATTATGAAACACTAGCTGGATGATGACAAATATTACAGTAAATTTTAAACAGCTTCATACCACGATATATATTTTTTTAAATATTGTCTCTTCCCAGGAGGCCCCGAGGAATAAACCCTTAGGGCCTATTTCATCTTTGGGGATGCTATGTGGAGTGTCTTATTGAAAAAGGAAGGAGAGGAAGTACTAGGAAGAAAATGGTATTAGGGGTAGGTACATAGTAATCTGGGGGTCAATGTGTCCAGGAACGACGGACATGCTAATCCATCCTTCCCACTGCTATGCGGCGCAAAGAAATGGCTTTGGGTCAAGAGAAGCCGGCTTGAGAGGTCCGGTTAGGTCTCTTTCAAACTGTCTCTCCCGATTCGGCTCACCACTTGAACCCGGGCGCCCTTACTAAATCACCAATCGTAACGAAATACCTACGGAAGGGGTGTCGGTTATTTTTTATTTTTATATCTTTTTTTTCGTTTATTTATTACATAAGATACATTATTTATACAGCAAAAATAACATATAAAATATAATATTTACATTTAAAAATAACCTCTTTTGATAAAAATAAACTTCATAATAAATTTTCACTGATTTTTTAATATTTTTTTTATATTTCTCTTCTATAGAAGCAGACGCTTGTGATTAGAAGAGGGACGAGTATCGGGATGAGAGAATATTTAAAATATATTAAAAAAATATATTTTGTATCTTTTAATTTAATTGTGGTAGATACTTAAAAAAAAAACAAATTAACAAGTTATATAAGTTATGATGATAAATTTTATCAATTTGTTATTTTTACTTTAAATTGCTCTTTAATTGCTTTTAGTAGGCATTTATCGTCTTCGATTGTTCTTATTTTTTCAGGTAGACTATTGAAGTATTTTTTTCCTAGATATGTGTAATGATGTTGTGCAAATGAGGTGTTACATTTTTGTATTGGAAATATATGTTTTTGACGAGTACGACTTTCAGTTAAAAAGCTTTGATTATGTTTTTCTTTTATTATTTGGATTATTATATTTTTTCGAACTATATCATTAAATTTTAATACTTTAAATTCTTCAAAAATAAGGTGAGTTGGATAATCTCTTCGTTTTTTCAATATAATTTTTATAATTAGACGTTGCACAATTTCAACAGGGAGTAGATTTGTTTTGTATGCAGCTCCCCGGCTTACTACAGAGTATTGGAGATTCGACTGTACTATAGCATGGTAGACTGATGTTAGATTTTCTAATGAGAGAAAGTTTCGGATTTTTAAAAATATGTAAATTAATTTCCTTATTTTGTTAACGGTAAGGTTGATTTGATCTTTCCAGTTCAAGTTTTTGTCTATTGTTATTCCTAAGTATTTAATTTTATTCGAAATCTTTAATGTGGAACAGTTTATTTAACAGTTATTTTTTTGTGATCTTTAGAATTGTCATGTATAATTATATCAAAATTTACCGGAATGTCCTTTGATTTTATTGCAAATGTTAGAACGTGAGTTTTTTCACTATTAAGAGATAGTAGATTTATATCAAACCAGTGTTTAAGTATGTTTATGTCTTCTGTTTAAGTATGTTTATGTATTCAATAAATGGTTCCCGGGGCGGCGGTACCCATACCCTTACCATACTAAAATGTTTATTGATGCGGGATAGGTATATTATGCAATAAATTTGAGGAAACCAAAATTGGATAATATGGACGTCAATTTTGTAACAAAAAAATGTGTGCAGTTTAAACGCGGTAGAAGTGAAACCTTCAGAAAAATAAAGTAGACAAGAGTGGGGAGGTTACGAAGCACCGCACAAAGAGGAGGCCGATTATTCTATCTCATTCTCAGGTTAAATCCTAAAGATGTATGTGTTCGTCTCTTTCAATTTCAAATCACAACGGTGGTAAAGAAGTTTTCAATTCTATGCATAAAAAAACTGTTGAAGAATGATTTGCATTTTGGTTGACAATGTAGTAAAATCATGCCAATTAGCATTTGCACTAGCTCATTTACTCTTGACTTGAGTTTCTCAAGTCATAATATTATTAATTATTATCTATGATTCTCTTTTTTTGGCTTAAGTTGGTAAAAAATTCTAAGCAAATTAATTACTGATACTTTTAGCACCTCAACACGAAAATAAATTGGGTAATTAACACGTTATTTGAATACAATATAATATTTGAAATAAAATATTATGCGGGCGGTAAAAATGTTGTTTTTGAAGATTTTGTCTTCTGATTACCCAAACGGTATTTTAATCCAGTAATTATATCTAAAACCGCGTAATTTGTTAATATAAGGTCATGTAAGCGTGTAGTTAATTGAGAGTTAGTTGTTCCTACCTAATGACAAATATAAACAAAAGTTATAAAAATCTGAACCGTCCTCACCGCAATGTTTAATACCTAGAATATATGGGAATTCATATGAATGCATCTACCTACCTAGATGCAACAAGACAACTCCACAACATTATTACGAATTTCTAGGCCCTAAACTATTTAAACCTTAAAAACAGGTATTTATATAGGTATTTAATTCGGTTACGTTTGCTAGAACCATACAATAACCACAAAAAAGACTGAAAATATTACCATTTAAGTAATTGGATTCCAAGTAAAATTATGATACTGTTCCCTTGCGTTAGGAAAAATATATATATATATATAATATGATTTAATTCTTTTCTATTGATTTATAAATAAAACACTTGTGTTGCAAAGTTTAACAAAGAAACGACATTTATGTTTATTTATAATAAAATAATAGAAAATAAAACAAGTGACAATTGATAATTACATTCCAAGTATTCCAACTGACACTACAGGATTCAAATTTAAATGGAATATATTGCCATTACATCTCCCCTCCCCCTGGAAAGAAAATTACTGCAAAATTTTCACTCATCTTCGATGTCCTCTTCATGGTTCATAAATAAAGGTGCTGGAGTTAACTTCGAGATGTGGAAAAAATTTGATTCAAATTTTTTTCGACCAGTGTTTATCTTGTAAATTGAGTTTGATAATTTTTCTATGATTTTGTATGGTCCGATTCTCAATTCGTCGAGCTTCTTCCTGTTAAGTTTGTTTCCATTCTCCACAAAAACAGTATCACCAACTTTGAAGTCAAAGTGTCTCCTGGTTTTATCGTAAATTATCTTGTTGTAATTATGTGACTTCATAGTATTTTCTAGAGCTTTTTTTCTCTCTTGAATCAATTAATCGTTACTAAATTTGCTTCATTCAAATTGTTTCCTTTTCTTTTTAGTTTCAAAAACTTAGAATTAATTAGAGAAACATTTGAACCCGAATCATAAATTCCGTATATTTTTAATTCATCATTTAGTAATAATTTGACTTTGATTAATGGTGTTACTATTAGTTTTTTTGATCATTTTCATTTATCTCAGTCTCTATCACTGAATTGTTTACATGTTTAATGGCATTTCTCTTAAATTTTTCATCCTCTTTTGTTTTGAACCAGCATGTGGCTTCAGGGTGGTAACGAGCGCCCTTATTCAATTTTTCACAAATTTTACATGGCTTTTTATCCTCATTTTTATTATATTCTGCATTCCCAAATTTTCTCCTATTCATGAATCTTTTTTTGTTGACCATATGTTCATACTTGTTTATTTCATTAAATAAATCCACAGTATCTTGTAATCCTTCTCTATCGATCTTGTTAAGTATGAATTCTGGTAGTCCGGAAGCAACAAGATCTATCAAAGTACCGGTGTCGATTGATCTTCTCATATCCAATAGAAGTTTTTCTTTTCTCATAGCATAATCCAACAGAGAACCATCTTTGTATCTAAATAATAGTGCGTAGGTGACAGGGTTCCATCCTTTGTTTGCGAATGATTCACAGAATTTGTTTTTCCATGTTGACCACTCTGAGTTCATTGTTAGTTTAATAATCATGGAACTATACCAATCTACACAACTTTTATCCATGAACAATCTTAGTATTTCTATTTTTTTTTCATCCATGGTCACATCAAATCGTAAACATTCTTTTTCAAACACTTCTATCCACTGGCTTGCATTTGTATTTTTACTACAGAATTTTTCTATAACAAAATTCTCAGCAATGTTTTTGAGGCTCTGTTGCTTATCTTCCATTAATTTTACCATCAATCTTCCCAGTGTATCTTCTTTTTGATGTGCTTGTAAACTTTCTTCTTCCAATTCTTCGAGGTATTGGTCTCCGAACTGTAGGTTTCCATCTTCGTCTACATATGTTTTTTTTAGTTCTTCTGTCATTGTTACCCAGACTCTTCTAACCTGGTATCTTTTTTTTAAACTATTTTTTACTTTGCCAAAAGCATCACTTTTCATAATCTCCTTGTGATGGCTGGCGGATTGTAACATTTCTGGTATTGTAAACACTTTTTCATCACTTGTGACTATTTTTGTAATGCTAATAATATTTGACTTGCCATCGCCTCCAGGTAGTAGCGTAAATTCAAATTGAAGTTTCTCCATTTGTGGTTACGAAAAATGTCGTTTTATAATATGATTTAATTCTTTTCTATTGATTTATAAATAAAACACTTGTGTTGCAAAGTTTAACAAAGAAACGACATTTATGTTTATTTATAATAAAATAATAGAAAATAAAACAAGTGACAATTGATAATTACATTCCAAGTATTCCAACTGACACTACAGGATTCAAATTTAAATGGAATATATTGCCATTACATATATATATGCATACATACATATATAAGGAGGTAAGTGACGATTCAATTGAACAGAAATAAAGTTTATTGAAGGTAAATTAATTGTTTCCAAGGCATGGTGCACACGCTCAGTTTTGTCACAGTTAAATCGTATCAACGTTTGTCTTCCCACGCTCAGTTAAAACTGTGCAATCAGTTAGTGTGGTCTGATTTGTGAAGGTAAAATATTGAAGATATTGTGATAAGTACTATAATTTCGGTTCATTAATATCCTCTGCACCCGAACCAGATTTAGATACCTCCACCTTTTTAGGTTCCTTTTCAAAGCACAGCGGAGGTTGTTATTTTTTGACAACTGTTTCTTTATTTGCTTGGGGCACTATTTCTTCCAATTTACTGATTAATCTTCGGAAGCTGCGCTCTTTTAATTATATCGTAGTATTCTTTGCTTTGTGCCTACGAATGCAAGCATTTTACGACTGGCTGACGATGAAACTGCGCAATTATTGACACCGACACGCATTTTGAAAGGCGCAGTTTTAACTGGACATTTAAATTTAATCCATCGAAAAAGTGTGCAGTTTTTGTCACGCAGATTCTCGGAAATAACTCTAAATTGAATTTATTTATTCAGTGGATTTGACTGTCCGGTCTAATCGCACAGTTAAAACTGAACGTGCGTGCATGCAATTAAATGAAATATTATAATTTTTTGTTGTTGACAAAATAGAAGTTTTTTTTTTACTGAGCAAACAGACAACGCAAAAGGACAATCGTTTAAATTCCTATTTTTATTATGCAAAAATTAAAATATATGCATACGAAAGTATCAGAGAATTAAAATTTATTTATTTTCTCCAATGTGATGATATAATATTATGTGAATTAAGAATTTTAATAAACCTATTAATCCGACTACCCCAACACACAAATTATGTATCATATAACAGGTTCACTAAGCGGTCAACAGGATAAATTCACTATATTATATAAATATTTTTTCCTTATTACCGTTTCGCCCATTAAAATATGGAAACAAAATATTTTGGGAAGAAATACGTTAAATAAATAACAAATTATTGGCTATTAAACGGATAGCATCTATGAACTTTTGCTTGAAGTCGTAGAAGGAACAAAAAACACTATTAAAGTTAATGGTTATTAACAAAACACGGTGGGTTTTTCGATAGCTGTATGAGACCTGTTTCGCAGTTCATTTCTAGTCGTAATCAAAACTTTTTATAATGTTGTTTTCCTCATACCTATGCATTCATAATTACTACAATATCTAACTATATTTTAAGTGAATGAAAGGTCGCTTTGTATTTTTACCAAAATTTTTACATTGTGTCTACCAGTTTTAGTCAATTACAACTTTTTCAGGATGGTATTTTTATAAATTAACATACTCGTTTAACTAAGTACCTACCGACATTTACATTAAGATTAAAGTAAAGAGAGATAATGCATATTGGAGGAGGATAGAGCAACAGAAATGGGAGAGGGGTGGGGGAAGGAACTACGACTAAATTCAAAACCGTCTTAAACTAAAATAAAACACAGGCCAGTGGAAACCATGTTTCCTATTGAGACAGATGGAGTTTATAAACTCCTCCGCTATTCCGAATGCGACAAGGTTTGTATAAGCCATACAGAATGGATTATCTCAAAAAAAAAAAAGAATCAGAACACTTAGGTATGCAAACTCGGCCATCCTGACAACTGGAAAATTGCCGAGCATTTAATTGAAACCGGTTATTACTTTGAATTTGCTCCTGAAATCCTGTGAAAACCCTAAACGCATAGAGCACGCCTAATTACGGAGGCAATTGAAATTCACAAAAATTCCATTAATATTAATAAAGACGACGGGGCTAAGCTCAATAATTTTTGGTATCCGGTAATTGACGGCTACACCAAAAGTAACCGTAGAAAACCATTTAAAATTATAATGAAATAAAAGCTCGGTATCACATCGACAAACATAAAAATACACTTCACCACAATCGATTTCACATCTGTCCTGAACGTGGACACTGTAATGCTGTCCGAAATATTGGCTAAATATAGAGGTAGAGTAACACGGCATAATACCCCAAAATAAATCATGATGATATTTTGGCCGCGAATATCTCAAATCTGATAGAGTTCTTCATTGTAGTTCTGCACAAGAACACCTACCCATATTATATATAGTTCGATGACTTCATCGAATAATAATATTCTAGGAACGATAAGGAAAATTATTCGTATATACACCAAATATTATTAATATTATGTTAATGACATTGTGTTTTCGTTATAAAAGACGTTTAGGGGTCAAAATAAAAAAAAATAACAGTTGGGTGGTCGTTAATTTATACTGTTATGTAAATTGCGTATATGTTTGAGTGTCAACTCTCCATCGAATCGAAATCTAGTTTTTTTTCTGAAATGTACAATGAGCACACATAGTAAGGAAGAGACAGAGCTGCCCACAAGGCGAGGTGAAGAAACCAACTTTCGCGGAGCAGGGAGAGTGGCGTGTCCCTTTCAGTGTTTTGTCAGTAAATTGATCTGACCAAAGATATTCAAATACAAAAGAGATATGCTATGATGTCCGCGCGACTGTCCCCGAACTACGGCCTAATGCGCGTAGTTTGCATACAAAAATAATTTATTCATTTTCTTAATTTTTTGAAGGTATGCCTTATTATTGGTTAACAATATAGTTTGAATACGGAAAGAATTTGTTCATTTAGTTTAGCGTTCGTTTAGTTTATTCGTTAATTGGTAAACAACACCGGCGACACCCGGAAGCGCAGTCTCACCTAGTAAAAACGGCGGATAGCACATCTCCTTATATTTCAATATCTTTGGATCTGACAGTGTATGGGCAACTCGTATTGTAATGTCACCTTCTGACACCGTCTCAATTAATAAAATCGGCTTACTAGTCCTTTTTATTACTAGTAATTTTTACAATGCAGTGCAAATTGTGGCTGCGTAAAAAACGAAAAAATTCGGGCTTTTTTCAAATGTGTTATAATTTATCCACCTCACTCATTTTTAATTCACTCATTTCAACTCAATTTGTAGGCGTATCGGTTTTTCAACTGTCTTTACGAAGCTTTCGATTATACGCAGAAAAGTTCTATAATGGACTGCGCTGTAAATTGCTTTGCTTTAGCGAACTTCAGTTTTATGTTCAGGGTCTGGTGATTTCAATATACGCTTTTCGGCGTCCAACGTACGATATGCCGTAGATTATTCAAAGCATCCTTGAATCTCCTGGTGCCAAAATATGGTCACGGGATTGCTTCCAACTCGTCGAAATGATATTCGGATTTCATGTTAGGACAATTCTATCAATTTGTGAGTCTACATGATATTGTGAGCACTATCGTCACAAGTGAAATATTATGTAGGCCTACACAATGCTAATTTCTGCTTTATGGAATTGGGTTCTGCACACAAAGCACAATGGACAGGTATCGGATAATATTACCTACATATAATATTGTTGGCTTTAATTTTCACGCGGCCAAAAGCACATCGCTGGTTGGCATTTTTATTTTATTTTTCATTTATGTGGGTGTATATAACATATTCAGAATGTCCAAAATATATCTACGTACGAGTGAATGAATTATGATTATATGAAACGATAAACGTAAACGATATTTTTGAACAAAACCTCAGTGGAAACGTTATATCTTACGCGGACGAGACGATTATCACAATTTTTTTTTACATGAGCTCCACACAGGAGGCCCTAAGGAAAATAATTTCCCTCAGGGCCTATATCATCTTTAGGGATGCTGTGTGGAGGGTTTTTAAGGAAATGAAGGAGAGGAGAGTTCTGAGAAGGAAGAGGGTTTAAGAGTGGGTAGGAATCTGGGGTTCAGTGTGTCCTGGTTATCCGCCTCCAAGATCTAGACAAACCTGACCCCGTGAACCCGGGCACCCCTGCTAAATCACCAAACGTAGCGAACCACTTGGTGTGACCTATGGCAGGGATGTTGGTTATCCAAAGGTTCCCGGGGCGGCGGTACCCATTCCCGCCTCCCCATTGAATTAAGGGTAATGACTGGAAAATTGTAAATGAAAATGCAAATAATGACATCCTAATCCTAAAAAACTGGTTCGATACAAACCTACTTACAATTAATGCTAAAAGAACGGTTTATATTCCTTTCTCAATAAATAAATTTAAAACTTACCCCAACATTAATATAATTATACAAAACAAAAAATGTAACAAAGATGACTGTAATTATTCATGTACCATACTAACCCATATCTACAACTGAAATAAAGTACCTCAGTGTAATTGTAGACCAACATATGAAATGGAACAGACACATACACAAATGTGAACTTGTTAAGCGCATTAGGAAATGTATCTATGTATATATTCATTAGATTAAGAAATATTCTACAACCTAAAAAAGTCGTTAACGCACTAGTCCAATCATTAATTCAGTATGGAATCTTTGGATGGGGAGGTGCGTATGAAAAAAATTTGAGTCCTGTAAAAGTGGTAAAAAAACTAATTATTAAAGTTATTTTGAAAAAACAACCAACATTCCCTTCAGCATCATTGTTCAAAATTTACATTGTACAAAAGAACCAAAAATTCAAGACCTCTACGAAAAAGATTCAATATTAAAAAAAATATTTAAGGAAAATGTAATCAAACATTTTTCATTGAGACATGAATTTAACATCCAAATTCATCTATTTTCAACACAATAAATGCACAATAATTATATTTACAAAGGCATAATAATAGTCTTCCCGACGAAGTAAAAAAAAAAAACAGATTTCATATCATTAAAGGAAGGTCCAAAAGGTAATCTTTAAAAAAAAATATACTCGTATAACCAATCAAAATGTTATAATTTCATTTCATGCCATATTAAAAATTAACGTCACAACATCCTGGTACTTAAATTTATAATTATTGTACACTCTATGTTAAATTATGTTATAATAATGAAATAATTATGAAACGCTAAGCTCAAGAGCTAGCAATTTTAATTGGCGTAGAAATTTATTAGAATATGTTTTTCACTATTTTGTTTTGCCTAATATTATGTTCAATACTGGTAACAATGTTATAAATTAAACAATAAAAAAAATGTTTGACAACAATTATTAGGTAGCTAAACAAAATAAACAATAAACTGAAATTACTATTAAGTTAATGAAAAAATTATTGTGCTTCCTCCTTTTTCTTCATCCAATATTTTGGTCAATTGCAGTTTTTCTCATAATTTATTTGTACAGAATTATACTGTCTCCATGTTTTTTAAATTGTTCCCTTTTTTCAAACAATTCGAAAAAAAATTAAAAAAGAAAAGTTTTATCCATTCACTAAGCCACGAACAGTGCTCAAATACACATTGAAAAAAAAAAATCATGTTATTGCAAGTAGGTCTTCAAAATAACACAGTTTTATTCGTTATGATTACCGTTCACATTTTAAGGAAAAAATAAATGTTTCTTTAAACCGGTGGTTCCCAAGTAATTCCTACAGACCCCGAGAGGTCCTCGTGACCTCTGAGAGGGACAGTGGTAAATATAAATTATTTGGTTCCATGTCAACTCAGAATTAATTTAACTCAAAACTTCTGAAAAGTCATTAAAAGCTATAAAAAAATAATAAAAAATAGCTTATAAAGTAACCTAACATAAATGATTTAACCATTTTTTTCATCACTTATAATGACTTTTCAAAGGGAGTATTGAGTTGAGTTCATTCTGAGTTGTCCGGTCACCAAATTAATTGCGGGGTGCGTTGAGAACGTTGGGGGGTCAACGAAAGATAAGGTTTTCTGTTAGACGCCAAAAATCTTAGTGAACGCTTGTATGACTTACTAGGAGTACATTCTGTAGTAAGAACAGTAGTAAATACAATCAAAAGGAATGACTTAAATAGATGATTATTTGCCCAACTTTGTTTGGAAAATTATGAATATTGTAATCTTTTACTACCACCCACTTAACACGGAAGTTCATTGGTTATCTAAAGGTGCATGTTTGGACTTCATGCTCTCTTTGATTCGGTGTTGGATTCCTGGAAAGCAAAGATAATAATGTAATTGATTCAAAGAATTATATAGCCTTTGACTGGTCAATGGTTGAGTTGGCATCGCGTTTGGGTCCAAGCAACATTTTGCGCTTTCTGTAATGGTAGTAGAAGATTTTCAAATATTGTCAAGTTATAAGTAACTTGGAAATGTTTATCTTTCTTTATGTATGCCTGAATTATTTGCCAAATTTAATGAAACAAATTTGAACTTATAAGGTGATCAGCGTGATCACTTAAATTCAATCAATACTAAAAGTATAATATCCGCGTTCGTTGCCTAACTTTTGCGTAACTTTTAAGTACCTACAATATCCATCACTGCAACGATGTCCGAAACGTTGACTATAGACGGAGGTAGCGCAACACGGCATAACATCCCAAAAAATCTAAAAACGTACGAGATAAAAAGTTGCTTGCTTATTATCATCACTTAACGGCCCTTCATTCTGGACCTCAACCAAAGATTTGACGACATTCTTCACTTGGGCATCCCCAATTGGGTGTCGGACCCCTGTGTAAGTAGAAAAATTACCAAATGAGGAGCTGAAACCAATGTATGAATAAGGATACCACACATTCTGGTTGCAAAAACAGATATATATATATATATATATATTACATCTTGCATTATGGGGCTTCAAAAAAAAAAATCTCTATTCATTTCTTTGATGATTACATAATTTGTGAATTTTTCGACCACCATGCTAGGCACATCGGCACATGCTCGTGTTGTGGTGGTCGATTTTACATATAGTGCATTAAAATTTAAAAAAAGCAATACTATAAGGGAATATAAAGATTATAAAATAATATAATACATATAAAAAAAATTAGTATTAAAGAAAATAAAGAATGACAATGGGTATAAAATAATACAAAAAGAGTAAAAGAGATAAAAGAATATAAAAAGCTTACGAAGGAATATAAAAAGTATGCATTGTACATAAGCAGGCTGTTGTTTCCGTCTTCTTATTTAGTAGATTGTGGATTCTGTGCAGTTACAAGTCTCTTCAAATCACGATAAAAGAAACCAACTAAACTTTACAAAAAGACGACAATGAACTCTTAAAGTGGGCTCATGACTCTGGCTTAATCATAAATGCCAAAAAAACTAAATCGTTACATATAAGATCCCCTAATGTTAAGGTATATATTACACCTGAAATAAAGACACATACATCAGATTGCTTACACAATGGTATTCCTGCAACGTGTATATGTGAAAATATGGAACTAGTTAAAGAATATGTTTATTTAGGTGTTATTATTGATTGCTTTTTCAAGTGGGATACACAAATAAACAAAGTTTGTGCACGACTAAGATCAATTGTAAGCAGATTGTATAAACTAAATTTTTTTGTTCCTATCTGCACACTTCGAATAATTTATTTATCTCTAGCTGAATCTGTTATAAGGTATGAAATAACAGCTTGGGGATTTTCCTGTAAAACAAATATAGACCATGTTCAATCAATGCAAAATTCATTGGTTAAATTATAATTATTATTCCATACTTTTATCAGAGTCTCAAAGTTCTTTCAGTGAGAGCAATTCTGTGGTACAAAATTATATTTCAGCACATAAATAATCCTTTATATATAAACAGGCTGGAACACAACCATGATACTCGTTTTAAATTTAATGAAGGGCTAATTGTACCTAAGCATACAAATAAATATGGACAAAGAACGTTAAATTACATGATTCCCAGTTGTTTAATATGTTACCTGCTGAAATTAAAAACTGTGCCCAAAACAAACAATTGATGAATTTACTGAAGACTTGGCTTACGGAAAGAAATAATTTGTATTAGCTTACAATGACATATTATTCTAAGGACTTTAAAAATGTTATTTATGTTTTCAAAAATTTATTTTTATCTATATTTCTGTAAAAAAATAAATTTTATTTTATATAATTGTAAAAATGTAACTATTAAATCACTATAATAAAATCTTTATCGTAAAGAACCCGTTAGACAAACTGCTAAAAAGTAGTTTATCGGGATTTTTTGTCTTGTATTTGTAAAGTGTGTAAAAAAAAAACTGCAAATTAGTACTCGTGGAGATTTATCAAGGTTTACGAATGTTATTCACAAATACAATCTCATATTTTCTCACCACGTATAGCCTGGCTCGATCGATCGATAAGGATTGTATCGGTAACTTTCGGTAATTCTCATCATTCCCTAGCGTGACTGCAGATCGCCAATGAATGTGTAATACTTTGTTTTTTATATTTATTTTTCATTTAATGTTTACAATGACGAAGTGTTTAATATATTCGACTTAATCGTGCACGTTAGCGATCTGCAGATGTCCTAGAAAACGTTACAAAATTGACGTCGAATATATTAAGAACACTTAATTATTGTGAACTGTTATACACGTTGGCGATCTGCAGTCATGCTAGCGAATGGTGAGATGTTACTGAAAGTTAACTTATCATTCCTTATCGATCGACTGTGCTAGAGGTCCAGGTTCACAAAATTTCATGAAAAATTATGTTTTTTTTTGTTTAAAATAAACGTTATAATTTCAATAAATATTTAATATTTCAAATATCTAAATATAACATTTATGTGCTATTTATTGTGCTATTGTGTAGTCGGGACACCTATTTCGCCGCCAGTTCATTGTCAGGTTTTTACTATGGAAAGGGTCCATTGGTGTAATAAGTTTGTGAATCACCGCTTTAAACTAATTTCCAATGGGATTCATTTCGTTATAAAGTTCATGTCCAAGCATGTTAAGTACATTCCTTGTCGGTAATCTATTTTTTTCTCGTTTCTTGACCGTGAAATTCGTAATTGCATTTTTTCCTTATTTTAATCACTTTGTCGACGTTTATTTCATTTGTACATATAATAAAAGCATACAATTAACGTTGTTATAAATAATTTTATTGCCGTGGAACTTCCCTTTGTAATGATTATTGTACATGTTGCATGTTGCGCGAGTATTACATTTCACACATTAGTAGTATGATATAATTGTGTTGTAGTCTTCAGTGGCGGTTCGTGGTCTTTTTAACAGGGGATTCAGAAATCCACGAGAAGGTATATCTAATCAAAATTTACTTTTAATGGAATTAAATTGCTTAATGTTTTTTACGGCAATGCACGTTGCTAATTATTATTGTTTTTACAACAAGAATAATTACGTAGAATATATAAGTGGACGCGGAGGCCTTTTATTTTTAATTTCCAACCTTTTTTCATAAGTATTAGCATTATTGTTTATGTA
The DNA here is from genome assembly GCA_917563855.2 of Limnephilus lunatus. NCBI lineage: Eukaryota > Metazoa > Arthropoda > Insecta > Trichoptera > Limnephilidae > Limnephilus > Limnephilus lunatus. The sequence goes on from OU830594.1 coordinate 42,363,914, forward strand.
CACAATGCTGTATTCAGCGATTGTGTAAAATAAATATGACAGAACATTAGCGACAACCAATAAACGCAACCGTTTTCAATTTGATAGCCAAAACAATGCTGAAGTAAGTTCAACACAAAATTACATAACTAGCAACTTGACAATGCGACGTTTGCCGAAAATGATATAAAAAGAGGAATATAAACGCTAGAAATATTTTGATTTTCACACTTTCAAAATCTAAAATCGAGCGTCTTTTTTGTACGAGGCAAGTAAGCGCCAAAGTGGTTTTTATTTATTTTGTGCATAAATTTATAAGAATGAAAAAAAATTAGATCTTAAAAAAGGTCAAAAATAGTCTTAGCCGTAATTATTAGCCATATTTTAAAAAATATGTTATGTTATAGGGATCTGTACTACAGAGAACTTTGTGCGGAATAACATCACGCACAAAATGGAATTAGGTACCAATTAAACTTGTTTTATAATAATATCATCTTTTTGATGGGGGTTCACCGCACAAACGCACTTTAGAGATAACCGCCACTGATTGTAGTGCTTGTACATTGGTTTGTTAATTTTATTTCTTTTCCTACAGAGGTTCCTCAAAGCATGAAAGTCAAACCGTAATTTCAGGTTACGTTTATTATCGGTTTTTAATTGCAATTTTATCAGTGATTGCGGTGCAATGGAAATGGGCATGAAATGTTTTTTAAGGTTTATTTTTATGTGTAAATAAAAATAAAGATGTTTGTACGTGTTTTGCTTCATACCAATGCAAAGTTTTTATAAAAAATTACTAACGGCTTTGGCGTCAACGAAAATGGCGTTTTCACAATTTTTTAAAAACTTCTGCATGATTTTAACGACATATTAACATGTAAACATTAAACAATTAAGAGTTGCAAAATGTGTGTGTTTTCCTTATAAGTTTTTTTTGCCGACAAAGCTAAAAGCAGGGCGCTTATTATCACACAGGTACATGGACATTGATCATAGTTGTATCTACACACCATGTTTTTATGCAAAGTATATTCCATAAACCTTCCGAAATGAAGCTAGAAGGAATGAAATTAAATCTCAGAACACAACAATAATATTACCAATTTTTCTCCACGTTGTGTTTCTTCCAGTCATCACATAGGTATGAAGTTTAGTGTGTCTTTGTCTTTTTTGACTAATAATAATTATTTCTCCTATAAAAGCCGATTCATTTCATTTCGATTCATTTCCGCCATCTTTTTTTTTTTTACTTAAATCTTTTCCTGGTTGAGAAATTTTTGCAAATACCATTGAATAATTTTTATTTATTTAATCTATTCAACAATAATATTATCCAATTTATAAAAACCTTTTATTTATAAACCAGTCCTGCTATTTAATATGTTTTTATACATTGTATAATATATAATAATAATAATAGTATAATTGAATGTATAAAAGAATAAAAAATTAAAAAGAGTTCTACAAATTAAATTTGATAACTATAAATAATAATAAAAAAACATTGGATAAGTATAGGTTATAAGTGTTACCAGTTATCACTCAGGAAACATTGTTATGTATACTCTGACTCGGCTAAAATGAATAATGCATCGTTTCAATTTAGATGGTGTTCCGAATCATCAATTTTAATACTTGTATATACATATGTTATGAATTATGTTTAAGGGCTGTAGTATTATTTTCACACAATAATTGCTGGATTTCACATAATGTTCACGTGGGTTATTTTTACGGAATTATTTAATTCTTTAACGTTAAATAATTCATTGCGTTGAACTGAAAACAACACATTAGAAAGGGTACGGATGTTATTGGAAACCTTGACGTCCATTCAAGTTTTTCAACCTTTGTAATCCCCAAGTTGTTATTGTTTGTGTCTTGATATTGTTAATATACTGTATTATTAATATAATATACACTCTCTCGCTCTCTCCGATAGCGCTTCAGCCAAATATATTGAAATATAAGGAGATGTGCTATCTGCAGTTTTTACTAGGTGAGACTGCGCTTCCGGGTGTCGCCGGTGTTGTTTGAATAAACTAAATGAATGAATAATTAACGAATAAACTAAATGAACGCATAATTAACGAATAAACTAAACGAACGCTAAACTAAATGAACGAATTATTTCCGTATTCAATCTATATTGTTAACCAATAATAATGCACACCTTCAAAAAATCAAGAAAATGAACAAATTATTTTTGTATGCAAACTACGCTGATTAGGTCGTAGTTCGGTGACAGTCGCGCGGACAGCATAGCATATCTCTTTTGTACTTGAATATCTTTGGCTACAGCCCATATCGAGCCTTGGCCTCCCGCAACATTTGCCTCCAACTTCTGTCCTCAGCGGCTGACTTCTAGTTAGCTACCAGTTATTACCTGGAGAAGCTGTGCTATATCCCCTCTTACCTCGTCTCACACCTCACTGGTCCATCCCACTTTTCTCTATTATTGATATAACGTAATATTATTAATTATTGAAACGATATTATTAATACGCTTGCAAAATAAATTAAATTTTAAATTTTATTTTTTTAAATTTACATATAGACAAGAACAAAATTTAGAGCGATCAATACTAGTACTCCGCTTATTAGTATCTTCTTTCTAACTCATTTTTCGTGATCATGACAATTTTAGAGAAAAACATTTATTCAACGACATTATTACCTAGGTAATAAGATATCTATTTATTTAAGAAAAACCTTTAAAAGGCCTGACAAATATGTCATTCCATCTATCCATTAGCATTATCCATTAGACGCACAAGCCAATCATTTTGAAAAAGGGCACTTTTGCGATGGTGGTTCAAATTGGTTCGAAATAGTTGGGTACACCCACCTATACTATAGCACTATTTAACCCTGCGATGGTTCTACAATACGGTGCACTGTTAAACTAGGAAGAATCTCTTTGAACCCCTCAGGCTAATTTGTTCGCTTTTGGGAAAATCATTACGATTTGGGAGGCAGGTATGGGTACCGCCGCCCCGGGAACCATTTATTGGATAACCAATACCTATGCCAAAGGTCACACCAAGTGGTTCGCTACGTTTGGTGACTTAGCAGGGGTTCCCGGGTTTATGGGGTGTTGTTTGTCTAGGTCTTGGCGACCAATGCGCCTGCTCACCTGCTGTGTGGTGGGTAGGATCGAGAGAGATCTAGTTGAGGGAGGTCTTTTATCCTCTTCAGCCGGAATCTCTCGACCCATCGCCTTGCACCGCGGTTTGAGGGATGGATTTTTACGTCCGTCGCTCCTGCACACCCTGACCCCCAGATTCCTACACATCCCTCATGCTTTCTTTTCCACTATTTTCTTCTCAGAACTTCTTCTCCTTTCTTTCCTTAAAAAATCCTCGACACAGCACATAAGATGCCCTGAGTGAAATTATTTTCCTCAGGGCCTCCGGTTTGGAGCTAATGTAAGGAAAGCGAAAATAATCTGACCGTCTGAAAAAATTGTCAGGGGCCGAAGGGGTTAAAACGATTCTACTGTAACATAATCTTGCATTATGTGAATGTGAATGTTTAAAACAAATTGTGTCTTTACGTGATATGCAAAGGAGTTAAAAGTCCATGGGAACAAAGCGTGACTTTAATTTTGTAAAATTTCCATTTAGAATCGTCATTTTCACAGTGTTGTGGACAGTGCGATTAATATAGATTACGGCCAAGAATTCCAAAGGTTCACTGATTAACCCCTCGGGCCTCTGGCCAATTTTAATATACAATATTTATTATACAAATAAGTATAATAAATAATAATAATTTCAAAATACAAATAAGTGGAATATTTTTGAACGCATCCTAACACTAAAAACTATTTTTGAAAAATGATAAAATACGCTTTTAAATTTTATAATTCTAAATAAACATGTAATCAGAAACTTAAAATTTTTGAATGCATACATAAAAAAAGATTAAACTTATTGAAATTACTGATAACGAATTTTTTTTATGTAAATGTATTATAAACGTTATGGTTAATTCATTTTTTTCGTTTCATGCAAAAATAATTAATACAAATTTCCACAGTTTCATAATTTTGTTTTCAAATTGCAGTCGTAAACTTTGGTTTCATAAAGGTTTAGGTACCTTTTAGTTTATTTGCGGTTAACTTTTAGATTTGAATATAAAACCTGGTGTTCTCTTTGTAACACCGCACACCGTTTAGATCGTTTTTCTAACCATTGTAAGGGAGACACAACGATTTCCATGAAACCTATTTGAGTTATTCCAAAAAGCGAACAAATGAGTCTGGGGGGTTATAATAGGAGTCTAGTTTCGAACAGACAAAGAAAATTAATATTCAAAATATCGAACGTGTTTATAATTATCATGGATTTATTGTTTTGAAATGTGATTAATGTGCATCTTACGTCATTTTCTGTTTTGATGCAAAACTGCTTTAATCTTTTGAGGAATTCAGAGATGTTATCAAACTAGCGAAGGTCAAACATAATATTATATTATCTGGAATATACGTGTTTTACAATTTCTCTAGTGTACTCATGAGGTCACTGGTTATAGATCTAATCTTCACGGCACAGTCGTCTGCGCATTTCACTTCGATTTGGGAGACAGCGGCTTCAATTTCAGTGCAGCGATAATAACATAATGGAAAAATCACGGTATTGCCGGGTTTGGAGGTTATGGTTTATAAATATAAACATTTAATTTTATTTTTTATTTTTTATTTTATTATTTTTAATTTTTTTGTAGAAAGCAGTCACTTTGTGGTTTGACGTATTAATGAAATAAATATTTATTTTTTATTTTTTATAGCCACGATTTATTAAATTTTTATTTTATTTTTTACATACAAATATTTTTTTAATGCTGACTGGTTTTCCTTAATACAAGCATCACCGAGGTATAAAATTAAACAAATACACAATACATTGTGTGAGCTTATATATTCAGAAAGTGACGAAACATACATAACATAAAATAAAGGAACGGAGAAGGTATGAAATTAAAATCTTAAATAGTAATGGAGAGAAAGAGACAGATGCATGGGCGTAGACACATTGGAGCAAGGTGGGGCGTTTGCCCCCCCTGCCCCTGGCTGGCTGATGCATGACCTTTGGGATTGTCGACTGACTCGCGTTTTCAAATTACAGCACTTCATAGGATGGTTTTCCCTCTACTGTTCGCATTATTTGTATTTATAAAGCCTAAAGCATGAATAATATGTTATAGGAGTATGTTGAATAATATGTTATGTACTTTTTCGGTTCCTACTATAGATTTTTATTAATTTGCCCCACCTTAAATCAAAACCTGGCTACGCCCATGAAGAGATACATAATGGGTAACCATATTATATATACAGGAACAAAACGGATTACTGCATGTCGGTTATTGTATTAAAAATATACTTTATTTGTAAGATAATATTCAACCGGCATTCTGAATTTCAACCGCTTTATAACATATTTCTCATAAACACTTCAAATTTTTAATTTCCTAAAAAAAATACTTTATTTACAGTTGTAGAGCTGAAAGGTTTTTTGTTGTTGTTTAAGGCAATTCACCCTAAAGAGAGTGCTATGTGAGCCGAAAGGGAAATTCTCTCAATAGAAAAAAAAGCAAAATATGCTCTGAAAATTATTTAAAACACATTTTGTTATGTTATTTAACATTTAATAGTGATGAAAAAAATCACAACGTATATTTAAATGCAACTTAGGCATATTCTTAGTAAAAGAAATATGTACCTTTTTTGTTTGTTAGTAAAAGAAATATATAGTATTTATATTTTATTTAATCAAAGGGTAATTTTTAAATTGTATATGGAAAAGCCCCGAAAAAGGGCGTAAATAAATAAATAAATTAATTTAAATATACGTTGTGATTTGTTTTCACAATTTTCGCTCAATCAAAATTATTTATTATTATTATTATAATATATTATTTAGTTTATAGTTTTTTTTTAAATTAGTGCGCTCCCTCTAAAATTCGTACTTATAAATCACTCTTTAAAACAACCTTCTTCATATTTTTGAACGCTTACTCTGGAGCCTTTATGAAATGCAATCCATTAGTTACGAGGGGGGAAATGTATATAATTGCCTTAAACATTAAAAATGACCAACAATAGTTTTGTGAACTTTAATATGGCCAAGTTAAGATTTTTAAACAGAAAATCAGTGATAACAGACACAAAGTGCAGTCAAATCATAACCGAGTATCATATCGGTTGTCGGTCCATCGATGCTGTGGTTAAAGTGATGTGAAATATTCCTGCGTATTCGTGTTCCTGGGTGAAATTATCCACATAATATCATAATGTGAACTATACTTCTGAAAATTGATGTAGTAGGTACCAACATTATTCAGTTTTAATAAATGAATATTTGAAATGTGTATTTCATTGTTTAAATTTTTGGCAGATGATTTTTCAAAGTAATTAAAGGTTTTCATTCGAAAGGTCTCTCTAGTTTGTTAACTAACTAACAGTATCGTTATGTCATACAGAAAATTGACAATATTTGGTTTTGAAAGACAAAGATCCCGAGACATGTTGTATAAATAATACTTTCAGCTTCACAAATCTTACATTTATGATAATATCCTATGATTTTTCACAGGTCTAATTTCCGTGGCACCGACTAATTTCGGTTAAGTTATACGAGTACGTATTTCTGTGTAAAGGCGTAAATTTACGCTTACGCAGGAATACGTAAATTTCTGCGTAATGCGTAAACTTATTCAGGTTTAATGAATTTTTCAGAATTGGAACTGAAAACAAAAACTTATCAGACATGTAATATAGTAAGATCGAAAATTATTTTATTTTAAAAATAATTCTAAATTTGAAATTGAAATTTATTTTATTTAAATTTTTGACAGATATCGTATTTTTCATAAGTTCACTAACAGTGTTCACTCGAATGGTAGTTTTCTGACGTAGGTATCTCTAATTTTTCACCAAACAAATATTATCATTTGTTTTTTAAATGCAATGATCTTGAGACAAACATTTTATAAATAATTCACAATTTGAGTTTCACAAATTCCATACTTATAATAAATAGCACGTGCTTTTTATTATGTCGCTAGTTTGTATATTTTAAACGCGTTGAGAACTTGTTGCCAGACGTGTTAATAATTTAATTATTTCTAGTTTTTTTAAATTCATGTTATTATTTTCAATACAATGGTAATCGCAAATATTTAGCGGCGTGAAACTGACAACTTATCACTTACATCCGTAATGATATTTTTTTATTTTGATTTCTGACCGAAACCAGCTGTTAAAAGGTTAAGGTCACGATCTTCGAAAAATCATGAGGTAAATACATATACAGAAAATAGGGACACGCACAGTCACATTTTACCTTAAATACTTTGATTTGGTATCTGTTAGACATGGTATTTTAATTTCCGAAATCAGAAAATGGTGGATTTTCGTAGCTATTTCGTTAAAAAACTGATAATTTGAAGTCTTTTCTTCACGCCATGTTATGATGTAATAATATAAAATTGTGTTTTTAGGTAGGTTTTTATTTATTTTTCAATTAAATCCAATTCAAGAACTTTTTTTAGGATCTTGTGTTAATATTTTGGATTAGATAAGAGAAGGAAAAACCTTTTCTAATTTTGTTATTGTTTGAATCATTTATAGTGTTATAAATGTTACATAACACAAAATAATAGTTCATACATTCTACCAATAAAACAGACGATTATGCTTAGGAGAGGACAACCATATATTTTTACATCTATTAGAATTTAGAATATTATTACAACTATTAGTAATTTTATAAGGTAATACATAAAAGCAATAAAAAAATATATAAGTTGTACATAATACAAAAATATAATATACAACAATAAGTAAAAGTTATGAGGTAGTGCTAGGAAATTTTAACAATTTTTTTTATAATTGTCGTTGTTTTCTTCTGATTGTATGTACGTATAATTTATTGAATAATTTTATTCCCTTAAATATATAGTTAAGTTTGCATTTTACTGTTGTAATTCATACCAGTGGGGCGGTTAATATTTAGATGTGGGATATTTTTATTAAATAAATCGCTAAGTAATCGAAACTAACTTTAATACTTTGTAATCAATATCAATAATTGTTAAATAAATATTAAATTGCATTATTCTCCATTTTTGGCAACCGAATATTTTTTTTTACAGTTATACCTCACAAGAGTCTCAGCTGCTCCCGTCTGGAGCCAGTGAGACTATGGAATCCCCAATTGGGGTATGTTGTGAGGCTAAAAATAGTGGGGAAGGAAAGGAGATGGGGAAGAGGAAGGTGGAGAAGTATCTGGCTATTCAGATCTGGTCACCAAACACGGCTAACGCCATTTTAAGCAACGTTTCAATTCTGAATGGTGGTCTTACACCAGGGCGATACTGATAGTATCTTCCACTCTGAACTTCCAACTGAAATACTTACTTCTCATTATTTTCTGATTACTACAAAGTGTTTTAAAAATAAAATTTGCGAATTAAGCACTTCCCTATTTTCCTGTAGGTATACTTACTTACCAATCATGTAATAATTACTATCGACAATATTTTACGTAAAAATAATATATTATGTATGTGCGTAATAACATGTTATTTTTGGTTCAACCGATCATCGAAAATTAATAATAAATTGATGCGTCAGTGAAAACATTACGATATCTGATATTCTAGAATGTGCGAAAATGTTGGGTGTTGTGATGCCTACACGATTATGGAATAATAGAACACGATATACCAATATACAAAACACCAGGCGACGTGTATCTTTATCCAAAGTCTGACTTTTATTTGCTTACATTTCATACGCAGAACTGATTTTCACCATCATTATGAAATTCAAATGTGATTGGTTATTGGAAAGATTTATTTATGACGCCAGAGCAAATCGAGAGCTTTTGCTGAAGCAAATAAAGAGATTTTCTGATGTAACTTAAGTATTATTTATTTCATTCAGGTTCTCCATAAAACATATATACATGTTTTATATACACTAAAAAAATTATGGAGAAGATTACAAAATATAAAAAAAGTGCACGGCGGCAGTTTAACTATGCTGTGACGTATATCAAGAGATAGTTACTGAATTTTCTGTAGGTGACATTGAAGATGTCTATGCTCAATGCAGAATCGTTAAGCTGTTGAGTCGCCCTGTTTAATGGTGCATTCAACATTGTACAGGTAAGGTAAAAAGGGGGACATCGTCATAGCGAAGGATGAGTGTTTGACACTAAGGGGGTATTGCACCATTCTCTTAATAATCACTATCCATAGGATAACGTATTATTTTCGATTTAAAGATTTATTTATTTATAAAGTCAGAGATGACTATTCGGTACTCTAGGTTATGGTTAAATACGCAATAAGCTGTAGTTGTAGGTAGTAAGGTCCGAATGTCATTAATAAGTTACATTGAGGTTTCCTGTTAAACAATCTATAAATACAGTTATTTCATTGTATAATAATATCATATGTAAACCTAAATGGTTTTCTCATTAGAAAGGCCCCCAAAAAACGAAAAAAAAATACCGCTGCTAGCTCCGTTTTGACATTTTCATTGTTAATTTGCTCTTATTATCAGTCTTTATCGGAGTGCACCTTTAAGTCTATTCCATGAATATTAATTAATATATGCATTATGGTAAAGGGTCACTGAATGAACAAAACAAAATAATGACGTGTTTTTATACCTACATACAACATACTTGCACGTTATTTACATTTCGGTATAGAACATAGCTGGAAAATGGAATTGAATACTAATCAATAACCGTTTTGAACATGAGTCGTAAATTAACGTCAACGGTTGATAATTTAAAATTATTTACATTTGGTAGTAAGCCAATATGGAGTTTGATCTTCACGACATTTCTTCACAAGTTAAAAAAATCATTATAAAACGCAAGTGTCTTGTATAAATGTTACTGTAAAAGTCAGTACTACGGGCTTATTCTTAAAAGATTTACCAACTTACGGGCTTTTACACTAACATAAATACAAAATCAAAATCTTTTGACTAAACGTGTATTTCGTGAAGAAAGACCTTCGATTTATAATTTAATCTTTTTTAATAGTTAACGTAAACTATTTTTAAGAGTAAGATAAAAATACATTAATGTATCTTATGGTACTCGTATATGAAACAATTTTTTTTCGAAAGAAGCAAACACTTTGCATGGGATGCGATATTTGATGTGACTTTGGATTGTGACATAAATGAAAAAGTACTTTTGTCAAGTTTCACCAGAATAATTAAATTTTTTAAATAATTTTTTTTTAAGGAAAGACAAACATTCCCGGGTTACGAATAACCCAACAATGTTTGAAAATTTCTTATTACCACCACAGAAAGCCGAAAATGTTGCTTGTGTTGTAATGGAGATAGCCAGCCGAGGAATCGAACACGCGACGCCCGGGTGGGACCCAAGTGCGATGCCCACTCAAGCTCTAACCGGTCGAATTGTATTATTAATAATAGTAAATACATACCTAAGTCATGATGAAGCTTGAGATAAGCGGAGCCTTGATGGCTGTCATTAATTTATACAATAAAATTGGTGTTTCACAAAGTGTGTTTTTTCATCTTATCTTACTAATATTATAAACGCGAAAGTTTTTATGGATGTATGTGTGTTTGTTAAACTTTACAATAATATAGCTCATACATCCGAATAACATATAGATATAGGCTACATATAAAATGGTAAGCACTGGTGTTATGAAATTTGAATAAATAAAAATGTGTTTATTTCATATATTTTAGCGGCAGGGAGGAAAGGCAGGGGGGAGGGGAACGGGGGAGGTGGGGTTCGCCGAGAAGGAAGTGATGAGGGTGTGGGAAATCGGGGAAGGTGGAATGAAACGGGGACGCACGGGAAAGGACATGCAGGGAGAATCAATTTATGTCTTTTGCAACATATGCCGGGGACCAGCTGGTTTAATACAAATGAAACACGCAAAAAAATATAAGGATGTTGAATTATGGAGTTATTTATTTAGTTTATGCCAGGTGACTTTTATTTAATAATATTGTATTATTAAGACTACGATATTAATGGAATAATTGTTAATGTTCTTGATGGTTTGTGGTAGGATATTTAATTTGCGTGCTCCGGCAGTTCCGCCGAGTAATTCTTTGCGTTTTCACATTTGACCTTGTTAATAGAAACTATAATTTATTAGATATTATTACGCACTTGTTTTCCTAGCACGACGTAGTGCGATTTATGCTTCCGTCAGGTGAATCACCACGGGTTTGTTTACACGATATTATTTCGATTCTTTCATTCTAATGACCGCTTAATAGGTTAATACAAAAGCATACATAATTATTATACATGTCAATATGAAGCGCTTTTTGCTGTGAAATAATTATTTGGGGTATTTTTAAAATAGTAACAAAAGTATTTTCGTTATTTGTTTTTGGGGTGTAAATCTAAAAACGTACCAGTTACAAAAATATTTTACTATTGATAAACCGCTATTTCAAGTGGATCATTAAATTAACATTTTTTGGATGACCAAAAAAAATGTGGATCAGAATGCAGACATTTGATTCATGCTTATCGGAATTTTCATTAAGTACAAAACCATTTAAATTTATACGAGAGAGCGAGCATTATCATTGTATACCTTAGCTCAACACTCAGCTCAACACAGGTATACCCTAGCGAGACAAGCATCAATAAAAAAAAAATTTAAAAAAAAAAAATTATAATTGTAATAGAAATAAAAAAAAATTAAATACATAAGTTTTGAATAAAACTTACAATTATCAAATTGAATCCAATCCATTAATTTTCAGAACTTCTCACTTCATTAATTTTTGATCAAATCCTGTTAAAAAAATTAAAATTCTGAATAACGACCTGGACTCACCGTTTCATTTGCTCATATCTGGAACCAACATTAGGAAAAAATTGACAATTCCCATGCAAATGCGCAATATAACACAACATTCACAATACAGATATTTTTAGCAACACCCTTCAGAAATATCGAATAGAAGTAACGCGTACGATCGAAAATTAACACAAGAGTGTGGAATATATCGGAAGAATCTCCTATCCTTATCCTTATTCCTCTTCCTCTCCCTCTCACCTAAACTTAATTTTAAGATACAATAAAACACCATCTCCAAGCAGCTTTAACATAAGAGACTTTTTTTAGCTTGACTTCATTTAACTTAATGTACATATTTATCTCCGGATTTTATGTATAAGCTGTTTGTCACTTACAAATAAATATTTTTATTTTTATTTTTAACTTTATGAGTAAAAACGCAAATTATAATATTTAATTAAATGAAGACAATATTAGCGAAACTCAATCAAAATCTGAAGACAGAAAAATCAGATTTTGATTGAGTTTCGCTAATATTGTCTTCATTTAATTAAATACAAATAAATAAATCATCGTACAAACAAATAAAATCAGTCTTCAGGTTACGTTAGGTTAAGTTTGATAAGGTCAGATTAGTTTTGGTAAGGTTAGTTTAGGTTTAATCAATACATAATAATCAACTATCTGAAAAATAATATTACCCTGAGGTCAAATTTCTGATAAAATATGTTCATGATGGATGCAAGGCAAAAGCAAAATTAAAAAATATATTTATAATAAAACGAGTGTGCTTTACACCACACGACTGAAGTAAAACTTCACTAACTTATGCCGTCCATTAACAATATAACAATAACAAGAATAAAAATATCCCCATCCCCTCAACATCCCCATCAACTCAACTCTCAACTCTCAACTCTCAACTCTCAACTCTCAACTCTCAACTCTCAACTCTCAACTCTCAACTCTCAACTCTCAACTCTCAACTCTCAACTCTCAACTCTCAACTCTCAACTCTCAACTCTCAACTCTCAACTCTCAACTCTCAACTCTCAACTCTCAACTCTCAACTCTCAACTCTCAACTCTCAACTCTCAACTCTCAACTCTCAACTCTCAACTCTCAACTCTCAACTCTCAACTCTCAACTCTCAACTCTCAACTCTCAGCTCTCAGCTCTCAGCTCTCAGCTCTCAGCTCTCAGCTCTCAGCTCTCAGCTCTCAGCTCTCAGCTCTCAGCTCTCAGCTCTCAGCTCTCAGCTCTCAGCTCTCAGCTCTCAGCTCTCAGCTCTCAGCTCTCAGCTCTCAGCTCTCAGCTCTCAGCTCAACTCAACTCAACTCAATTCAACTCAACTCAACTCAACTCAACTCATATCATTGATTAGCGTTTCACATTGATAACGTTTCATATTGATTAGCGTGTCACATTTTTTGGTAACGTTTCATATTTTTTCGTAACGTTTCATAACGTATTCATTCATTTTACCCCCAAGTGTCAAGCGTGCGTAAAGAAGTTTTACTTCAAAAACAAAATAATCATTTTTATCCTCCTGCACCTACAAGTACCTTAGTAGATTAATTCCATCCGAATCAGATATTTCCTTTTGTAAACTAGATCTAACCCAATAAGTACCTACAATCCTACAGGATTAAGAAAACCTTTATATCTATACATTTTTTTACCCTGCATAACCTATTTTGCCGTCTGGAAAATAATTTCCCACAGGGCCTATGTCATCTTTGGAGATGCTGTGTTGAGGATTTTTTTAAGGAGAGGAAGTTCTGGGAAGGAAATATATATGAAGGGTGAGTAGGAAGCTCGGGGTCAGTGTGTCCATGGAGTGAGGGACGTATGAATCCATCCCTTCAACTATGGTGCAAGGCGATGGGTCGTGGGATTTTGGCTGAAGAGGTCAAAAGACCTCCCTCAGTGTCTCTCAATCCGGCCTGCCACGCATTAGGTGGGCGGACGCATCGGCTGCCAAGATCGGAACAAACCTCACCCCAAGAACCCTGGAACCCCTGCTAGGTCACCAATAAATAGTTCACGGGCTGGCGGTACCCATACCCGCCTCTAATATTGATACATACCTTACATTGCTTAATATAAAACCTGATGAAACAATCGACTGTCCTTTTCATTGCACTAGATATAATATATTAACCACTTTTCATTAAACTAGATACATATTAATCAATCTCTCAGTTGTGTGTAAACTCGTATAATGCTTTCTCTTTTACCGGGCATTGACCATTAGAGCTCTCAGCTCTCAGACTCAGGTCTGTCAAGGTCAGTCTGATTAAATGTACGCCTACCTATTCCTCATGTACTATCATTGACCTAACCTGCGCAATATTTACAGCAGCCGCCAAGAGATGTGGTCATGAAAGCAGTGTTAAGGTCATTGAATTTTCAACGATACCATGTTCTCCATCAGCGTAAATTTCCCATCGTAAAAGTTAATTGATAGGTATAATTGAGTTTTATTCCTATATAAACTACAATTAATTAGTGGAAAACTTAGTTGATTATGTTTGTATACTGAGATAATTGAATAATGTGGTGTTTACATGCTTCCTGACTGTAAAAATCATACACTCGGTGACTGATACTTGATATGAGATATAAAAGTTTGAATAATTATTTTTAAAAACCGGCACCGCTGCAAACGTGCGACACCAGGGAGCTATTTCATTATCAAGTCATTTTCGATATTTTTCTAGTGTAATCATAGATAAGCTACAGTAGATGGACTGGGAGTGGCCAGTAAGAAAATAATGAAACGTGGTTACTCCTTCAAGGCTCTCGCAAGATTCAAATTTTTTAATTTTTTTTATAAGAAAAACTTTCTTTTTATACTTTTTTGAAGGTTATTGCCATCAGTGAAATATATCATATTTGAATAAGTTAACAATAATAATATCGCTCGGTGGTAGGGCATTCGACTGCACCAACACGGCTGAGGGACAATATGCAAATAATATTAAAATGTTTTCAGATCGTAATCTGAAGAACCTAATTTGCCACCTTACGCAATAAAACCATAGCCGAAAAAAGGTTGGTGAGTAACAGACTTTGCACCTCCAAGCGTTTTTATAAACTTGATACTTTATTTTTTCCAGGCTTACGAATAGACTTACTTATCAAAAAAACGCTTGATTATAGCAAAATATAGCAAAGGCCATGTTGTGTTTGTTCTACTCGCAGTATGATATTTCTAAACGTTTAACTTTTCAAATGAAAAGCAAAGGATTTTACAAAAAAGACAAATGGAAGCTAATGGTCAGTAATGAATTGATAGATTAAAAGGGAAATATGGTTATATTTGGGCAGGTAGTTTGTTGTATATGTAACTTCATCAACTCTTCTCTCGCCCATAATTAATTACTCCATGCGTCACTGTCTTTAAATTAATTTTCAGAACAAAGCATGATTACCTACGATCTACATTCTCACGGGGTCACAAATGTGATCTAATATAATGTGGATCCATGTGTAAATATAATAATACTTTACTAGGCTGCCTAGATTATGGATTGATAATAAGTTAGCACTTTATCACCAACACTTGTTTATGGCCAGTCATGTTCATGTACTTGACGACTAATATTGAGGGACGTTTGTCGACTTGAGTAAATATAATTAGGTCTCAGCTCTTTAACACATATCTAATGTAATTACCGGAGCGTTGTAATTGCGTAGTTCAAGTGGTAAATGATAGTAATTTTGCAGAATTCCAATGTTAGCTTACGCTCAGCAAATAATGATTAAAGCATTGAAATAAAACGACATCGTTCATAATATAATATCCTCAGCCGATTTTCTTCCCATTATTGGCAAAATTCCTCCTACGAAACAATAAATTAAACAAAATTTATTTTTGCATCCTATTGTATTACCGGAAATATATTATGTACCCATATTATGGTAAACGCTATACAGTTTACGGATCACTGATAAAACAAGTGTATATATAAACAAACACGGAATTGTAGCTCATAAACGAAACATTTGGATACTCATGAAATCATAGAATGTCTACATATTATAAATTAAAGTCCTCTGCAGCGTATGTCTGTCTGTTAGCGATAAACTCAAAAACTACTGAACGGATTTGCATGCCATTTTCACCAATAGGTACGTAGAGTGATTCATGAAAAAGATTTAGGTATATAATTGGTCAAGGTTTTGATTAAATTGATTGAAATATACATATAATATATAACGGAGATTGTCTGTATGTGGTGGACGAGCGGGCTGGAAGCGAGTGGAAGTTTTATATGTATAACTATGGGACGTGTGGGATTGCACTATCCTCCCGGCGTCCTGGAAAAAAACATTATAATTATTTTTAAGAAATTTGAAATTTTGCACAAGTGACCTTCAAAAAAAGAGGAAGGTCGACCCTGGGTAACCTCACCCACGCCCAAATCACCTCTGCGGTGCTATGCCATATTAGACACCCGAATTTTACATTCCGGTACACCCGAGGCGGGATGGCCCACTGTCTACATTTGATTTCGAAAAGGCTATGTAAAACCAGGCATCGCCGGGGACTTAAACTAGTAAGGAATAAAGAAGCGCCCTGTGGGTATGTTTGGCGCCCAACTTGGGCCTATTATTAGATCACGAAATATTTTTTGTCGTTATTTTTTCTGTTTTATGCATGAAATACTGAGGCCCTCAGTTTTGCGTTTGAATGAAATAATCAAAAATCAAATCACTATTTTGAACATTGTTATTACAATTAACATTAACGTATTTGCATACTCAAAGCCTGAATAACTTCTATCAAATGGTAGAACAGAAATGGCCGCACCCACGCCGATAATATAATAGTGTACCTATTACTACGTACAATAAATTACTTATCATAAAGAAGTGTCAATAAATAAAGTAAAATCTTGCTAATTTGTTAACATTCGTTCCCAGCTCGATTATTTACGCGTGAATGGTGATCATCGAGGTATGTATGAAACGATAAACATTGTTTTTTTTTTCAAGAGCTGTGCTTTAATAATAGTTATTAAATTAATTTTCTGAAGTTAATTGTATGAATTTTAATGTCTCACCAATGACGTTGGAATCTATTTATTTACTTAATCTATTTATTTACCACGATAAGCTATGGAAAAATGATTTAATCGTGACATACAATAAGTATGTTGACTACGTACATCAGTGTGAGTTTAATCACAACTAATGAATTTCCTAATGCAACTGTTATAATATACAGGGTTTATCAGCACTACACACACAAAAGGTTCTAATCAGCGATTCCTGCCTCCTGAGCATATTTGAAGCAAAAAATTGAGATGTTATTTTGCTGAAGATGGTGTATACTTTTTCAATTAAAAACAAATTTTTATTTTTAATTACTATCGGGCGTAAGATATTACCAAGCGTATCATATGTTTTGCATATAGGAACAAGAATGGTCGGCAAGAAAGGTTAAATTAAACTTTTTTCTGGGCGTAGCAGCATAAATATGACAATTCTGGACTGATTGTTCTACTAAAGAACTGCAAACTTTTGAATCAATCATAGTGAGGACTAGCTTAGACTCTACTGAAAGTTTTCTCCGATGAAAGCTTAAGCTCGCCAAACGAAAACTTCCTTCTTACGCGGAAAGACGCACGCAATCCCCGCAAACATCACAAGAATTAGTGATGGACGAAGACAGTTCTAATTTCCTCCAGCCTAATACTAAAACAATACTTATTCTATATAAAGAAAGTATAACTAACCTTGAACTCGGGTTCTTCGCGGAAAGCGGATCCTATTCCTACACTTTTTTCAAATCGACTACTCCCAGAGAATCCGGTCCATGACTCGGACCCAAACCCGGAACTCGGAGCCGGAAACCGAATGGTTCTACCGCGCCGTAGACGTGGAGCCACTGGAGAGCCACTCGCGAGCTGTGAGCAGGTCCCGGGTTCGAGTTCTTTTCCCGTTCTCACCCCTTGGTCTTTCTCCGGTCGAACCCGTGCGTACCGCAACAGTACCCGGTACTCAGTTCACACCCAAGAACTTGGACTCGAGACCTGCTCTTAGAATTCGAGTACATTCAAAAGGAAGCACGTCTCGGAGGCCTCCGGCAAAATGCAGAAAACCAATCTCTAGTGAGGATATCGAAAAAGTTTTATTGAAATGTTGGTAAGCAGGAATTCTGGATTATCTTGGAAAAAATTTGTTAATTTTAAAACATGGAAATTTATAATTAAACCTGGTTGCTTTGCTTTTGGAGCGTCAGTGCGTCGTCGTCGTCGTCGTCGTCAGTGTGTCGTAATGACTTGCCAAACAGCCACACCATAGTCATAGTTAATGAATATCGTATGTGGCTAGTTCCATTTTGTTATAAAATGTTTAGCAGAACAGACGAAATTTGACCTTTTCATGATCACCAGCCACATACGATCTGTCGCCACACGGCAAAAGTCGAAAGCTAGTCTACTTTTGCGCTTTCGACTTGAGTCACCGGCGCGCGCGGCCAGTAGGAACAGCTATATATTTTCATAGTCGGTTTTTGCCGATGTGTCGTGGACGACAAAAATCGACTTGTGTAAATCCCGCACACCAAGCACACACTCCGTCTGCAACCGTGCCGTCATGCAACCCCGTGTCGCAGGTGAGTACACGGCTTTATGTGAAAGTTGAGCTCAGAAAGTTTGTACTAAAAGAAGTTACTTTAAAAAGAGGTCTCTATGCCTGATTATTTAGTCAAACTCTGATAGGAGTGGGCAGCACGTAAGTTACTTTTAAAAATGCGGTCTCTTAGCACCATTGTAAAACTCCGATAGGAATGGGGGCACATTAGTAGTTGATATTGCTTATGTTAGAGGAAGAAGGGAAGGAAACATTCGTATTTTTCAATCAGTGTGCAAGAAAAAAATTAATAATTATGAAACGAATCTGATACCCAGGGAAAGCTTTTTTACGATTCTATCTCGTTAACCTTTTATTTGCCTTCAGAAGCATTTACCGCACGAGGCATGAGTGCCCGGGCCCATGGGGAGAGCTTTGTCTACGTCTTGGCGGCAAATACGATTGCCCATCTACTGCGTGGTGGGCCGGATCGGGAGAGACTGGTTGAGAAAAATCTAACCTAGACCTCTGCAGCCGGACTCTCTCGACCCATCTGCTTGCGCTGCAATGGGAGGGATGGATTCGGAAGTCCGTTATCCCTAGACACATTAATCCCCAGATTACTGCCCACTCCTCATACCCTTTTCCTTTCCAGAATTTCCACTCCTTTTTTTCCCTAAAAAATCCCTCAACACAGCATCTCCAAAGATACGTATTTCACATTTGAGATTATTAAAAATAGGTGGTATTTAATTAGCTAGCGACAAAGGCGCAAATAACTAAGGAGAGTAAGGGACAGCGTGTTTACGGGCTAATTTTGTTTAACTGACCTGAATATATGGCGACGGACTGTGCATAAACGCGTTTAGGTTAAATATATCTATATTGTTTGAAGAAATTTTTTCCTCCTTTTTACAAATGAAAAGTAATCACTTTATTTTTATTTCACGGCAATGAAACGTTAAAATGATTGTCTGCTGATTTATTCAAGGATGAGAAAGTCCGTGTCTTTATGAATATGAATATCTAAGATCTAAGGTCGAAGATCATTGACCTGTATCTCAGCAACCGAAATATTCAGGGACAGAAAAGGTCACGAAGTCAACACACCTTTACGGACAAAACAGCGAAAATGAGAAATTGATTGAAATAATTTACGGAATGTGACATCACATTTGCACCAACCCGTAAGATACATTATGCAAATGTGTATCTGTGTGTAAATGCACATTTTGTGTTCTTTGTTTACGAAGAATTTGGAAAAATATTATCTTATTATAACAACCATAAACTAACCTACTTTGCACACTCTGTAATCAAGATATACTCAGTGGCGGATTGGTCAGCCTTGGCCGCCCTAGCCAGCCGCCCCTTTCTCAGTTTCCATCATATAGACCAGTGGTCCCCAACCTTTGTATCGCCTCGGACCGGTCAACGTTTTACATTCAATCAATCTACAACTAGAAATTAATAATTGCACTCAGAACAATTAGTTACACACAGGATAAGCCAATGATTTTCCTCCGAATATTGCAGCACGCCCCTCGAATTTAAGTTAAGAGTGAATCTGTATGCAGGAAGTCGTTTTAATCTACACCCAGAATATAAAAACGGTTAAAGTTCTCGAAAGGAACATTTTAAAGTCCAAAAGCCGTTTCAAAGTGTAGAAAAACCTTTTGTATGTTCCGATTGCAATTATATAATATATGCCAGAAAGGAGACTTTGAAAATCCACAAGTTTACACATAGTAAATTAAAACCATTTCTTGTTCCGACTGCAACTATTCATGTTCTCAAAGGGAACATTTAAAAGTCCACAAGCCATTTCACAGTAAAGATAAACCTTTTTCATGTTCGACTTCAACTATTCAAGTTCTCAAAAGGAACATTTAAAGTCCACAAGGCGTATCACAGTGGAGAAAAACCTTTTTCATGTTCTGACTGCAACTATTTGTGTTCTTTAAAGTGATAATTTAAAATCCACATGCTGACTCACTGCGGAGAAAAACCTTTTTTATGTTTCGATTGCAACTATTATTGTTCTCGAAAGTGTCAAATTAAAATCCACACGCTGATTCACTGTGGAGAAGACCCTTTTTCAAGTTCCGAACTTTTACAAATAATGAAAAAAATTACAGATAATGTCTGAACACATATTTGGAAAAATGTATGATCACATGCGATACGGTTCCGGTTCGCCGGACCAGGGGTTGGGTAATTGGGGATCAGGCAACTTTAATCGAAATTGATTCAGAAATTTAGTTAACTATAATAACCGCTAGTTTGTAATTGTACATTTTATATGTACGAAATTATTATTTTACATTATATTTTATTATTCATTACATTATACATATTCATATTTTATACATAACATGTAGAAAGTAATTTAGCAAGATTATTGTTATACGATGCAATGCAGTGTGGTTCGCCATAATGTCCGCGAGCCTTGAGAATATTTAAGATTATTTCTTGTTATCATCAGTGACTTTTTTGACATTGATTGGCCGCCCCTAATATCTGGCTGCCCTAGGCCCGGGCCTTAGGGCAAATCCGCCACTGGATTTACTATAAATCGACGAAAACCTGTATTTGTGAGAGAGACGGTTACTTATTAGTTGCACGTGTACTATGTCATATACCAAGCCCAAACAACTGGATGAAATGTATAGTTCTACAGCTGTTTCACTTCTGATCAAAGCTTTAAAAATCGGGCAGTAAACATTGTGAATTAAGCACCGGCTTCCTGAATTTCTACCGATTTATTAAATATTTTCCTTAACACTAGAAGCGCGGGCGTCCCAAATTTGACCCATTTCGATGTTCTTCCTGCTCTAGTCAATATTTTATTATGCGTATAGTCGTAATTTTGTATGACTTTTCATGAAATATGATGATTATTATTCATACGAAACTTGAACAAAGTAAATGCAATATACATATTTTTTAAATCCAAATTCACCTCTAAGTACGGTTGGGTCAATTTTGACCCAGTAATGGATATCAGAGTTTAACTTAATCTAAGTTAATCAAAATACCCGACAAATACTGACAAAAGTTCTGATTGGCTGTAGATAAGGAGTCTAAATATATAGTTAACGCATTTCCGTACCTAGGCAAGGGTGACGTCAGGTCAAATGTCGAATGTCTTGGGAATTACATAGTGGAAAAATTGATGCAGCCATACCTAAAAAAAGGAAGAAATATCAAATAATTACTAGTTTTATTTGAATATATATCTTCAAATTACTATAGCAAAACTAAAATGGCCATAATTAACCCATCCGCGCTTCTAAGAGTGTCAGGATATTCAGCCCTTCTAGTGTTAAAAACTTAAGTTTTAAAGCTCTCAAAAAAATACATGCTTTCTTGAAAATAATATCTATACATTCCTTAGGCCTAAACGGAAACTATACGAAATTCCCTCGATAGAAAAAAATCGCGAAGTATGCTCCGAAAATTATTGTAAACACGTTTTTTCATTTATTTTACAAGTTGTGTGTACGAAAAAAATCACTCAATCAGAGTTTCTTTAAATGCCATGTTAGACGTTCCCCGTGAGATTTTTGCTTTATTTTAAACAAGTCATGTTTTATCAAAATTTTCGCTTAAATAATATTGTTTTTAATATTAGCGCGCTCACTCTAACATTCGTATTAACATAACTCTCCTTCTTTTTGAGTGGGTACTACCGGGACATAATAATGAAAATAAGAAAAGTTATAATTGTAATAATAGTAACAATCGTAATAATATCCCAGTGTACGCAATACACACACATTGCCACTATCGCTGACCCGTGCGGTATTCCGATTTTTATAACGAGTACATCAAATCACTACAAATTTTCAGAGATGATATTCTAAATAATACTGCACCATTTAAAAATAATAGAAAACTCAGACAAACACCAATTTTATCAACTCCAAAATTAAAAAAAAAATACCACTAGGAAATTCAATTATAAATCTTGAAAGTATCAGTAGATATCTATTAAGTATCAATATCTTGACAATAATTTTTTTTTTATGAATACTTGAACACACTTGAACATCGGATTTCTGTGGTGGTAGTAGGAGATTTTCAAACATTGTTGGGTTATTCGTAACTCGGGAATGTTTGTCTTTCTTTTTTTAAAAAAAAAAAGTGAATTAATAAATAAGGAACATAATAACACGTTATTCATTCATTCATCTCATATAATATGCGAAATTATTACTATGCACATTTCTTCATATTTAATGTAAATGATTAAAAATTAATAGAATAGCACATTTTGTGAACTTTGTTCCCTTTCTGACTAGTACTTCAAATAATTGCTTTTTTTTAAAGATATTGAGATGGATTTCATAATTTAATTTAATTGATGTTAATTACCAATTTTTTTATTGAACTGAGAGTGTGCCACTCTACTGTAAGTAAAATAAGGAATATTTTTGGGAGGCAAGGCTTGTGGGACTATAGCATTCTCAATTGAAGGTAGTGGGGAGACGAGGATGGATAAGATGAAGGTGGTGAAGTTCCTAGTTATTCAGATCTGGCCTCCAAACGACCTCCGTAGTCCAGTGGCTAAGACTCTTGACTCACAATCCGGAGGTCGCGGGTTCGAACCCGGCGTGCGCAAATAAATTTTATTTGATTAATTTGTGTTATTTCACAATTAATTCATTTAAAATAATATACAGTATATTTGCGGCATGTTCCAGAGTGGAAGATACTATCAGTATCGCCCTGGTGTAAGACCACCATTCAGAATTGAAACGTTGCTTGAAAAATGGCTTTAGCCGTGTTTGGTGACCAGATCTGAATAGCCAGGTATTTCCCAACCTTCCTCTTTCCCACCTCCTTCCCCTCCCCACTACCTTCAGCCTCACAACATACCCCAATTGGGGATGCCATAGTCTCACTGGCTCCAGACGGGAGCAGTTGAGATTCTTGTGCGGTATTCACTGTAAAAAAAAAAGAAGCAAGACACAATCCATTTCTAGCACCCACATTTTAATTATAAATGGTGTTCTCTCACCAGGGCGATACTAAGAGCAAATTCCACTCGAATACTAAAATTCGAGAAAAACACAGTTTTCTAAATATTTTTTTGTATTTTTTCGCAGACAATTTATTTAGATCAAACCTTAAACATAAAACTTTGAAGTTAAATACTTGAACTTTAGGCTTTTCAAGCCTTTTCAGGCTTGTTGATGTCATTTTAATTACTGACGTAAACATAAAAGGTAAAAATGATGCCTCTTAGTGGTGTGAGTAATAAATTTCTACGACAATTGCAAGACAATTCAATACGTTTCTCTCCATAACCATTCGAACGATGTTTAGCATATTATGGCAAGTTTGCAAAAAGGCTTGAGCGATCGTTTGCCATAATGTGCCAAATTTATTGAACCTAAATAAAAAAAATTAGATAAACGGTTAAATCTAGGTGAATTCATTGACTTTAAATAGCAGCAATCAGTTCATATGTTTCCATATTTGAGGAATGATATTAATAAAATCGAATAGCCAAATCGAAAACCGAACACCCATCATTCAAAGTATTAATGCCTTTAGATTGAGTGGGAACACTGGGAACTTCAACAAATAATGTTTTATTATTTTGTTTTCTGTTTACTCCATACAAATGAAAATAAGCATAATTTAGGTATAACACTTAGTACCTACGTACTTAACGGTTAAGTCAAACACTTAGCTAAGGTCATTGAAAATGCGAAGTGGTTATTCGAATAACAAATAAATACCCTTATTAGAGTTAAACACACTTTTCCATACCTAGACATAAGGTAAATAATGTATACAAAATTTAGTTACGCATTATCACGCAGGCTATAGAGGAGTAATTTCATTATAATAATTACGATGTTTGTAGACAAGTACGATTGTGTCAACGTGTGTGCATGTAACGGTGGAAGAGATTTGATTTGACACAAAAAATACTATTTATTAAGGTAAATACTAGGGATGTTCAGAAAGAAAGTGTACTGTGACCATAACGGGCTGTGGTTTTTTTTTTTTTGGGGGTTGGCGGTACTAAGCGTTAGAAAGAGGTTTCCTGACCAAAACGAGCATCGCAGGAACGTGGTAGTATGTAAACTCACGTTGTAGTGTCCAGTTGCGTGAAAGATGTCGGCAAAAAATCCCACCAAGTGATGTGATCCGCTTTTTACTCACGGAAGGAAAAAAGGAGAGAATGTCTAAGCTCCATTGTTACTGGAGATGATGGTGAGTGACTCATTACATGCCTGGAAAAAAAACAGTCGTCAAAGAGGCGTCACACCAATTCCCCATCTGTTAAAAAATTGAAAACCACAATTTCGGGAAAAAAAATCATGGCTTCAGTGTTTTGGGACCGCAAATGCATCGTTTTGGTCGACTTTCGGGCTCAGGTTCAGACTATCAATGCACAACAATATTATGTACTTTGAAAAAAACTCAAGAGAAACATTCAAAACAAAAGGAAGGGAATGCTGACCAGAGAAGTGAGATTTTTTCACGAAAACGTCCGTCCTCACACAGCCTTAGCCACCAATATGATCATGGACTCTTTTGATTGGGATGTTTTGAACCACTCCCCGTAATCCCCTGACTTCGCATCTTCAGATTATCATATTTTCACCTCCCTTAAGGCAAATAAGGATAAAATTAAATTTTAAACCGACGAGCAGGTGCAAAAAGTGTTCTTAAGTGGGGTGAGGAGCTGGCGGGAGAATTCTCCGAGGAGGGCATAAAGAAACTTGTGCCACGGCTCACCACATGCATTGAACGGAATGTCGATTATGTAAGCGACGTTTCCGTCACTCACATAGACTGTAAAATAGGGCGCCGGGTAGTCCTTGTGTAGCCGCTAGATGGAGCTGGTGAACTGCTGGGGTGGAGGCCTTCAAGGGAAAGAGGCAGGGTCCAAGGGGTAGAAATGAAATCCCAGTTTTCCAATTTCAATCCAGAGCGAGGTCCAAGGGTCAGGCAGAAGAGGCGGAGAAGTGTTGATACCAGTTTCGACTTTGTAAAATGCGTGCCAATTGCAATCGGCACCCCGGTGTATATAGCCCGAACCCCCACCCCCGTTCTCGGCGGGGGCCGACCCGGATTTCTACCTCTTTGTCCGGCAGTCCGCTCTTTCGCGGGTCGTGACCTCCGCTGTGTTGGACACAGCGAGGTGGGCTATATGTTCAACTCTTCTCCTCCTCCCGCTCTTTCGTCTGATCCCTCCGACCTCACTCTTTCTAATTTATTCGATTTTATATGTCCATATTTGTAAATTTTCTTGGGGCCCCGGAACCCCTACATTCCCGGGGAATTTTACATTACATTGAATATTATTTGTGTTTAAGTAATTTTACATAAAGTAGAGTCCGTTCTACACATCTATATAATTTATTTGGCGATACGATAGACCGCACTCTTGAAATTTCACTCTAAACATGAAGCAGTGATGAATTTAGTCATGAAAAATTCCTATCTGTCTCAAAGGAGCGCTCTCATTGGTCTGCCTGGGGCTAGGGTGCGGGGAAGGGTAGGAAAGTGGGGCCCGCCTCGCACCCCGCAGGCAATTCTGCCCCGTGGCGTCAATGCCAGTGGCGTGCAGAGAAGTCGAAAACGAGGGAAAAGGTGCAGCAAACCTTATCTCGTTGTCGACCTCTCCGAGCCGCCCATTTTCAATAAACATGTATACTTTATTTAAGGAAATTATTCTTACAATCTACAAATTGATATAAACATAATATTAAGTCTTAAAGCTAAAGTTTAGTTAAGAAGACGAGGACGGCCTTTGCGGGAACTCATCCTCGTCTTCGCTGGCAAAAGGCATGTTGAAATTTAAATTAGAGAAAGAAGACGTCCTGAAGGGAAAACCGTCTTCTTCCTCGTCGACCCGTCCGGTACAGATTATAAGGAAAAAATAGTCAACAAGTGTATCAACAATATCCTGTAATTTTTTTTTAAATACGCTTTTAAAAAAAAAATCAGTAAGCTTACTTTCTGAACATCCCTCGTATATTAATTCCTCGGAAATTGCTTCCAGGTCCATGAGGATCTGGAAAATCTTGTGGCAATAAGGAATTGACCATAGGAAGTGCCCCTTTGTTTGGTTTCCCTGAAGGCCCTCCAGAAGTTTTAAATAACTCAATAATAAAACACGCAAGATTTCATATTAACTTCTAAAGGTACATCCCATCATCACTTTGGTTGGACAAGGTTCTAACTTCACTTTATCTTGGTCTGAGATATGAGGTGTCAAAGTTTACGAAGACGATTTCTCGTAATCTATTTACCAATTTTCTGTTAAGGTTGAATCTCGGGTTAAGTATTTTAGTGTAACATATTTTGAAGGAAAATAGTTAAATAGGACGTACACTTACCAATTTAGAACATACTTAAACGTTCAGAGAGAATTATTTGCAACCAGCTAGGAAATTATTATTCATGGTTTAAGGTCATAACCACATTTCCCTAAGGTCATTCCAAGATGGGGCACGTTAAATTTAAATATTTCCTTTAAATTACGTTTAACTAAAATAGGTACTTTACACAAGATTGAACCTTTTCTTGAACGAATTCTCAAATAGATTATGAGAATTCGTCTTTACAAACAACATTGATACCTCAGAGCTTCGACCAAGTATAGCCTAGACAAGCCCTCTCATAGTAAGAATCAGAATAAAATAACGCCAGTAACAGTAATTTCGCAATAAAACTCTCATTCCAATTCCGCCGTCTTGCATACAGAGTTCCCTGCAATATACAACTGACCACCAAGTTATCCTATTGTGTAATTTGTCGAACTAATACATCAATAGTTGTTCACGGATTGGCCGCGTGAACAATATCCACAAGTTGTGTTGCAAATAAGTGGTCTTCAAACTGTGGGTCAAGAGACATTCATAAATTTAATTGGAAAAAATATGTTTTTACTTTATTATGACAAGCGATTTAATTTCGGAGGCCAGTATGGGTACCGCCGCCTCGGGAACCAGTTATTGGATAACCAACGCCTCTGCCATAGGTCACCCCAAGTGGTTCGCTACGTTTGGTGACTAAACAGGGGTGCCCGGTTAATGGAGTGATGTTTGTCCAGGTCCGTAAGTTTAATGAATTTAATAAAAAAATCCATTAATCGTTTGCTTGAAAATATTTACGAAAAATTCACCTTTTCACCGCCCACGCACCGTGGGCTGCCCAAGTTGGTTGCTCATCATTAACACAGTGATGAGCAACCAGCGTTCCGCAAGCAAATTTACTGCTTTCCGGACTGACTACAAAAAAATATTTAAAAAATTGCTGAGAAAAAAAATGTTCAAAGGCTTCTACATATTCTGTTTTGCAAAAGGTATTAGCCAAAAACTATAATCTCTCTTTAAAGTTTTGAATCAGCTACTCAAAAAATTAGGTTTTTTGCGTATAATAAATAAAAAATGACTGAAATTAGTGGTTATTTAAAGCCCAGAAGTAAGCCCTCAAAAAGAAGAGGGAGGGGAGATACGTAAATAAGAATGTTAGAGGGAGCGCGCTAATCTTAAAAATAATAATATTTGAGCGAAAATTGTGAAAATGTTTAATAAAATATGACTCGTTTGAAATAGAACAAAATGTCTTTAAAAGGATTTAAAAATTCAATGAATTACGAAATTTTTCATATACATATATACAACTTGTAAAATATCAAAAATATAGTGTTTATAATAATTTTTGGAGTAAAGCTTACGATTTTCATCTGTTGGGGGAATTTCATATAATTACCGTTTCAATGTTTAATGTATAGATATTATCCTCAAAAATAGCAAATATTTTTTATAAACTTAAAAAATTAAAGTGTTTAAGAGAAAAATGTTATAAAAC
Source organism: Limnephilus lunatus (assembly GCA_917563855.2). Lineage (NCBI taxonomy): Eukaryota > Metazoa > Arthropoda > Insecta > Trichoptera > Limnephilidae > Limnephilus > Limnephilus lunatus. The sequence continues at coordinate 42,392,162 of OU830594.1, forward strand.
GGTAGAAATTCGGAATGCCGTGGCTAAAAAAAATAGTTTAACTTGCGACCTTAATTGAAGAATATTGCAACGGTTTTTTGTTGAGATCTGTGTTTAATGTATTTTAAAGGTTTCCGTTTTACAAAATAACAAAAATTATCATGACGAAATATTGTATATTGTAATTTCGAACGAAAATAAACCGAAACCATTTATTGGTTTGACCTTGAACGTAGAAATTTAACATTTCCAAATGAAAAAATCGATAGCATTCATTGTTTTGGCATTGCGGGTATAAAATTTTCACTTGCGGCGCTTTATTTTTACCCACTTTGATAGTTTTATTAAACAAATATTGTTTTACAATATACAATGTAGGTTTGCGACTCCACCGACAACAAAGTTAACCAGGTTATATTGTACATACCCTCCCACCAAGGTCCGCATAGGTACATAATAATAATGGATACATTAATAATACTTCGACTAAAAAGGTTGATCATTCATAAAAAACAGCGGGTGCTGAATTTATGTAACTATAATTATAATTTATGGAATAAGTATAATTTATTTTATTATTGAAAGCGGGTCGCGCTTTAAAAAAGTTTGAAAACTCTTCCAAATTATGATACTAGCCCTCCTTGTATGTATTAGTAGTCGAACTATCGTGACGTCACAAGCAGTGCGGTGATTTGATGACGTGGGAAACTTTGATGGTAACAAAAGTAACTCTTTAACATTAATACGTTTATTAAAACGCTGTCTAAAAGACATATGTAAGGTGTATTTTTTTTTGTTGTAGTCAGATAGCAGACTACATTTTCAAAAATAAAGTCCGCGGCGTGTACCTTGTACAATATTCGGAAGTGGTATATTTTTGTGTTTGAAAAAATTAACTCGGTCCGGACGGCTGATACACAAATTAGTGCCAGTGTAGACCTTTTAGACCGATAAAAGGTACAACACAAAGCACTATGCGATCTAAACGGTGCAAAACAATGCAGGCACTTTTTCATAAATGGACCTTGTGCCTGCTTTTGCTGGCTTCTAGCGTCATTTTGCATTTCACAGGGCACGTCTAGATATCATACGTCAATGCCTCAGAGCGAAGGACCTAAGCTCATGACAGTTTTTTTAAGTTTGATAGAAAACTCTGTTTATGTTCATATATAACTTGCATTAAAAATATTTTGTTATTATAGGTTACTTTTTAATTTTAATTATATTGTAGTTCATTAAAAAGAGTGTCATACAATATGACCAAAGTTAAGAAGAATTTTTTTTTGTTCTCTCTTCATTTAGTTTGAGAGAAAACGCTTCTTTTTTTCATACATTAAGTATTATTTGAAATAATTTATTAGATTTAAAAATATTTTGTTATTGTAGAGAGGTAGGTACTTTTTAATTTTAATTATATTATAGTTCATTAAAAAGAGTGCCATACAATATGACCAAAGTTTAGAAGAAATTATTTGGTTATGTGGTTAGATACAAAGTATTTGTTTTAATTTGATAAGAAATTATTTTGTTCTTAGGATGAAAGAGTATTTTTGAAAGAGAGTTTTGTTTAGTGTATCTACTCAAATTAGGTTCAAAAAAAGTAATTTTGTTTTCTACCTTTTATTTAATGTTATTTGTTGATAATTTTTAAATAGGTAATACCTACTATTTAAAAAAAAAATATTATTTAGGATTACAATTTCAAAAAGCCTAAATAATTTTTTTGAAATAAGAAGTAATAATTAAGTTATGTTTATTTTTAGTTCAAATATCATAGACTGAATGATTTATATATTATTTAAAAATAAAGGCTGACTGATTAAGATTAACAATTTTTTTCACGAAAACATGACCTTATATGGATGTTTCGGTTTCGGTTTCGGTTTCGGCCGTAAAAACTAGTTTAGTCGGACACTACCGAGCTTTTCTGATGTATGCCCAATTAAAAAAAAGGTTGATATTTTTTAATATAGATTTATAACTGTTGAATGAGTTATTACATTATGTTACGTGTAAAAAATCACACAAATATTCTTGTTAGACAGCTAAATCTATTTTGATCACTAAACAATTTTTGCATATCGACTGCCTAGACATTGATCATCCAGACATCTCCGAATACTAAGTTTTGGGATAATGAGGAAAGCAATACTCGAATGCTCACCACAAATCAAATATGGTTTACATGTTTGTGTGTTTTATTTATTAAATATGTTATAAAATAACACCAGGAAGCATAACGGTCCGGTACATTAGTATGACATTTTGAAATTTCCTACTAGTAACACAATTTTTTTTTTTTTGTTTGTTTATCTCACTACAAGTTTTGGTGCATTATGATTACTTTGGTGGTGTTTATGAGTAATCTGAGTACTGTACCAGTATAGAGGGACACCTTTACATGTAACTGAATTTTAATTCAACTCAAATTTTAATTTTTTAGAGTTGTCTGTCCAATCAACCGGACGATATTAATATTAAAACGAATTTAGCTCTTCTCTCATTTGATTTTTTTTTTGCATATTTGTCTTTCTCTTAGTATAAATAGATCTCATTGATCTGCTTTGAATTCAGGTTTTCTTCATTGGCCAAATATATATAATATTGTAGAGCAGTAATCTAGAAAGCGAGCAACCCCAGTTTTAAAAATGAGCTCTAGAGTGTTTCTATTTAGATTTTTTCTTAGTTTTCTAAGAACATTTACTTTTTTTATACCTACTTTAGCACCTTGAAATTAAAATTTGCTGCGAAAGTTACCTTTTGATTATTAAAACAAGAGATATGATTGTATTTACTTTTAATTTTTCATCATTAATTGTCAAATTTAACTCCACCTTATGCGTTTTATTACTAGTTTCCATATTATATTATTGTGCTTTATTGGTCAAATTTCATGAGGGCCTTTTATTACTAAAAACAGTAATAAGAAGTGCAATGAATTATGAGCCCGTTGGTGCCATTAGGGCTCGTACACATAAACACGATACGACGAGCAAGCGACACGACATCGCAACGTGCCACGATGCACGCTACGACGACGTCGTTGAAAATGTTCCGGGATCCATTTTCAAGGCGTTATATTTCTTCTTAAAATGATTCGTTATTCATAATTGAATTAAATGGATATATCCAGGATCTTCTGTGTATCTGTTTCTTCGTTATTCGTCTTATTAATATCAGCATGAGAAGAACACGTCTAGTGCGGTCCATTTTTCGAGATAACTGCGGCCGACCACACGGCGAAATCGTGGCACGTTGCGATGTCGTGTCGCTTGCTCGTCGTAGATTCCCACGATACGTATACGTATACGTCGCATCGTGAAACTATGCCGCGTCGTAGCACTATGCGACGTCGTATCGTGTTTATGTGTTCGAGCCCTTACTTGTTATTGTTAATCTTTCGTAGAAAATTATGCACCTTAAATTTAATGTGTTATTTAGCTACGAATTCGGATGTTCGAATCCCGGCGGGCACAGTAAATTCGTGTGAATAATTTGTGTTGTTTCACAATTTAATAAAAAAATAATATATACTATATTTGCGGCATGTTCCAGAGCGGTAGATACTTTTAGTATCACCCTGGTGAAATGCGACCATTCAAAATCAAAACATTGTTTTGAAATGGCCAGATCTGAATAGCCAGGTACTTCCTCATACTTCCTCTTTCTCTTCTCCATAATCTTACGCTCTCCCCTACCCTCAGCCTGAAAATATACCCCAATTGGGGATTCCATTGTCTTACTGGCTCCAGACGGCTGGGAGCAGTTGGGAATTAAAATAAATAGAAATAAAGTTGCAATTTACATTAGTTGCCTACATTTTAGACTAATGAACAGCATTTCTTTTTAATAAGTTGGTAAATATAATAGATGTGATTTCCAGTAGTCGTGGCTTTATTTGATTTTCAAGAAAAAACGATTCATTTTAACAAATTCTGACTGTAAAAACATAACATGAACCGTTTTTTTCATGTTATTTATTCGTCTCTCGCATCTTTTTTCAATAAAGATATTAGAAGACTGGATGCAAAAAATTATCAGAATAATATAAATCATCATATTTTGTGTGTAAGAATTATAAAACTGTTAATGTTTATATACATATAACAACTGATAATAAAGAAGAACTATTTAATTTCACAGATGAATATAAATAAAGGGTCAAACAGTAAATGTTTGCTTACAATTAGTTACTCAACACATTTGATAAAACCATTTTTTTTAATAATGACACACTGTTTCATAATGTAAAATAAACCGTGAACGGGTGTTCCGCACGTGTCCGTTGAGTTTCACGCACGTGCACCGGTGCACTGGGTATCAATACTGCTAGCTCCTTAGAGCAGGCTTCATCAAAATACATGTAGAACAGACTTGCATGTCCACATTGCGTCTGTGTTTTAGAGATGGCAATTGGTCTTTTAACAACGGATTGTAAATCAGATCGTTTGCACAGAATCATTTAGGTTTATCAAGTATAGTGGGGCTCCAGTTCAGAGGTGGCTCCCAAATTAATTTTTTGGGCTTACTGAGATTTGTATAAAGGTTAGGCATCTGGGTGAAAACAAGTTCATTGATTATTTGCCTACAGTCACAAAAATTATAATAATCCGTCTCATATAAATAGTCATCACATTATTTTTGTTAAAAAAATACGTAAATAGTCTGGATGTCAATTAAAATAAAATTGCAATATGTTAAGTAATTGTTGTTTGAATGAAATCATCAATTCGCTCTGAAAGCGATTGTTAAGGTTAAAGTTTAAAAGACAATGAAGATATGTATAAACGAGTTGGTATGCATTCTTGCTGTTGGTATGCAAGATATGTGTCTTCGGAAAACATTCAAAAATAAATAAATGAGAATAATGTTGTAGGTAAAATACAGAAATCGATGCTCAGGAAATGATAATGAAGCAGGAAGCTCTATTTGCCGTCATGAAAAATTGAAGGCCGAGGTAGCTGGAGGCGAACAACGGGATCGAGAGAGAACCCCGATGATGTGATAGACAGATACTCAGTATTGTACAGATACCCTGCTATTGTCAGGTAAGTTATCATTATTACGTAATTCTGCGATGTATTCAGGATGTCATCATTGCTACTTTCGCATCGTATACTTGTGACAATTCCAGAGGGAAGACATCTCGCAGATTATTCTGGGTAAATCAACTGCAGAGGTTGTGTGAAATGTGACTGGGCCTGCAATGGACATAGGTCGTCGATAAAGTGCAGGAGAGGAAGGACTCAAAGTTTCTTATGGAAGAAAAAACAAACGACATTCCAAAAAAAACAAAACGATGTTTTTCTATAGTTTTGAAAAAGCGCATTCATTAAGTTAAAAAAAAGTCTAGTTTTTTTAAGGTTGTGTTTAGGTTCAAGACTCAGAACCAAACTGTAGAACGTAAATCAATCGATGAGAATCTATTACGGATTGTATTATGATTGGTTATTCGTGAATTCCCACCAGTACTAATAATAAGTTAATTCAAGTTGAAGCTCAGATCAACATGTTTTGATAGGGTCTTTGATAGTTTTTAAAATAACCATTTAGGAACTCCTGTGAAAAGTATTATGGCTTTAAATATACATATTCATATAAGTAGGTTAACGAATGCTGATTCTGAATAAATAACTTTTATTACATTGAATGTAGATCATAATGAATTAGCAGATGTAAAATTCTTTCGGTTTTTAAATCATTACAAACGGAAACATGCAATTTAATACATAAATTACATGATTTTAAAAATAGTAGATTTTTTTCCGATTGTTTTGTTGCTTACCGGATGTTTTTTCTTGTACACTGTAGAAATGTTACATTGAAATGATTAAAAAATAATATTTAATTACATAGACGTATTATAGAGGTTACTATCACTTATCCGAAGTGTCAATTTTTTATTAATTATTTTTATCACTTCACTTTTTTCATTTCATATAAGTAGATATAAATAAATAATAAAAAATCCCTAATTTACAAATCTTTTGAATTTTACTTTATTTATTTTGGAATACATACCTGTTTTACAATTTATTATTTGGGTGTGAAAGGTAAGCTTTTAGATGCAGATACAAAAACTAGTATTATGTCTTTTCAACACTGCTTAAATCATATATTTTTCGGAATAAGAAAGGAAATAGAACTAAGTACCTACTATTTTTGTATTTTTTTTACTTGAATACCGCACAAGAGTTTCAATTGCTCCCGTCGGGAGCCAGTGAGACTATTGCATCCCCAATTGAGGTATGTTGTGAGGCTGAAGGTAGTGGGGAGGGCAATAAGATAGGGAAGAGGAAATCAGGGAAGTATCTGGCTATTTAGATCTAGTCATCAAACACGGCTAAAGCCATTTCAAGCAACTTTCAATTCTGAATAATGGTCTTACACCAGGGCGATACTGAGAGTAACTTCCTTTCTGAACGTGCCGCTGATATACTATATGTATATTATTTTAAATGGAGAAATTGTGAAATAACACATATTAATCAAATAAAATTTATTTGCCACGCGGGACCTTCGGATTGGGAGTCAAGAGCCTTAACGTTGGACTACGCCGGCCAATTATTGAATGACCGCCCGAGTCCGTCTCTGTTTATTACTTAGTTGATCCTGTTGACATACGATTTAAACACTTTGGAAAATGTATTTTACCATCAATCATATAAAGCTGATATTGTGTGATGAAGCCCTTTATTCAAAGACAGGCAATATTGTACCTACTAAATCATTGTCCCATCAGCACAGGTACCAATTATAAATTGTTGGTGAAACTTTTGTATTCTACCCTTTACTCATTCTTGTTTGTCATTCACTTTTGCATATTTAGCAAATTATTTTTGTTTCTATTTTTGTTATAATTTCTGTTACACATTGCATTTAAATCATCCATGTATACCTTGTATACATGTATATATTTTTGGGCAATACGCCTGTTTTATGTATCTATTAAAATTAAAATAAATAAATACAAAGTAAGTTACTGGTGACGACACAAGGCGTCTTCTAACGTCACAGCCGTTTTAGTAGGCAACGAATAATTAAAACTTTGACAATTATTTTAACAATTAAAACTAACTTTAAAAATAAGCATAATTACGCTGTTATATAGGTGAGAATGTCATTATTAACAAACAAGTTAGAAAAAAATGGTCTGGAGTTCCTACTAAGTGGTCCATAAAAACAAAAACAACGCATAAACTTGAATTCAGTTTTGGCAGTCTAGATGAAATTCAACATATTATGTCGGAGACCGTCAATAAAGCTATGCAGTTCTAACAAGTAACATTTGGATTGGACAAAAACAACCTAAAAACGACCGACTATAATCCGGTATAAAAGTTAATGCAAACAACTTATTCAGCTATAAGTCACCTACCCATAGAAGTTTATCCATTAACTTTTCCTTGTTCATATAATGATTCACGATTAAATTATTCAAAATAATATGCTTTGTATTTTACGGTAATTAAAAAAAAAAGATTTGAGGCTTGTACAAAAAAAGCAATGTTGCTCACGAAAAATCACAAATCACTAACTCGTCCCCAGAGAGCATTTAATCACCACATATATTTATAATTTTATGCAAAAATAAAACATGACTCGGTTTAAGGTTAAGTAGGTTGTTTTGCTTTTTTGTTGTCTTTAAAAGCTGTCTATTAATATATCCGCATTCAAAAAAGAATATTATGTATCCTCATTATTATATATCTAAATTTTAGATGGGATAAATTCTGATGACTGATGATACAGATAGAGTGGCTCAAGAAACCTTCCCAATCATATTGTAGCGCTTACAGTTTATTCCGCACTGTTAGGGCGTTTAACTAGCCGGCGGCAGAAAATCCACATTTCGTCGAAAGGTGTTCTTACGATCGTACAGAGCGGTTCCAATGAGAAAGATTAATTATTCTCCGTACCAGCTTTTTAAAATTATAACTCAATATCGATTTTATTTCATTTAAAATTTGCTTTAATTTATACCTACATCCAAAAATGCTGAAAGGTGTGATAAAACTATTGAAATTATGTACTTTATGTAATTATTTTTTTATCATAAGTATTTATCATTTTTAAATAATGCCTGAGCAAAATAAGAATGTAAAAAAATCTGAAATATATTAGTTTGTAAATGTGCAAATAAACACACAAACGGACCAATTTTAGTCAAGAAACACATGTATGTATATATTTTTTAATGATTTTATTTAAACTAAGATAAAAAAAGAAACATACGTTTACCATATATCAGTATTGTCGCATGTCTCGCGACGAACGGTCGTTTAACGTGACTGACACTGCAAAAGTAAACTGCCTACAAATATAAATTTAACCCCTTCGGGACCACGTTCCAATATGGAACTCAAAATTAATATTGAAAAAATACTTACGGAACTTAACAAAATTGGCAGTACGAAAGCTGCCAAAGAAGCTAAAACCGAAATTGAAACAATAATAATCAATATCGAAGACTCATTGAAGATTGAAATAACATCACTTCAAAATACAATAATTAGTCTACAAAATAAAGTTATTTTAAATCAAGAGGATTACATAGACAAATTAGAAACATTGATAAAAAAGCGTCGAATGAAGAAAAAAAATATGAAGAAAAAAGTTATGCAATGGTGGTAAGGGAAAAATTGCACCCAATACCCAAAGCAAATTTTGCTATACTGATTTCGTCAAAAAAAGACAAGCCTGCAGATGAAATCGAAAAAATATTAAAAGACAAAATAAAAGTTTCCAAATTAAGAATAGGAATTTCTGGACTAAAAAAAACATTTCAAAACAAAATAATTCTAACGTGTGAGAAACAAAATGATACCGAAAAAATAATAAATGAAATCAACAAAATCCCAGATATTGGAATAAACGCTACTGAAATAAATAAAAAAAAACCTTGCATTATCATTAAGGGAGTTGATGCTTGCTACAAGGAAGAAGAACTTCTAATAGATTTGATAAATCAAAATGAAGACATCAAAAACGCCATGACCTCAGAAACTGATAATGAACCCATTATTGTTAAAAAAAAGCTCAAGAATAAAAAATCTGATAAATTATCAAATTTCATTATCGAAACAACACCAAAACTAAGAAAAATAATAATATCGAAAGAAAGGATCAACATTGGATACTCAAAAGCACACGTAGAAGACTGTTTTCCACTCATGCAATGCTATAATTGTCTTGGATATGGACATACATTACTAAGATGCCTTGAAAACATGAAGAGTTCCAGATGCCTCCACTGTGCAGGAGATCACAAAATACAAGACTGCCACAAAAATAAGAGCCTGCCAAATGCCACAACTGCACTAACAGAAAAGGTTACCAAAATGAACATTCCGGTAACAGTTACTTATGTAAATTCCGCAAGAAAATGTTAAAAAATGCGCAAATGCGAATTGAATACGAGGAAGTTTGCATTTTGCGTACTTATTTTTTTAATCCCCTGAAATATGAATAATTTTTTCACTAAAGAATTAGATGATTCTCTCAATATTGCGGAACATATTTGTCACACTTTAAATGATTGTAATAATATTGTAGATAAAATACCGAATTCATTCTCAATATTACATCTCAATATCAGATCAATGAAACGAAATTTTAATGAATTTTTACTTTCAATTACTTTACTACATCATAAACCGGACGTTATTGTGTTAACTGAAGCATTTACCAACGAGTACAATAAATTTTGTATACCTAGTTATAGTTACTTTATGACACAGCTTGCTATTAACCGAAATAGTGGTATTGTTGTATTTGTTAAATCCTGTTATTCAAACATCACAGTGGAAGAAGTACCTATGCAGCGAGTTAATTGCTTAGATATTAATGTAACTGTAAATAAAGTATGTTTTAATATTATCGCAATTTACCGAACGCACGGATCTAATGAGTATACATTTATGGATGAATTAAGAAGCATTATTTTATCAAAAAAAAAATCAGAACATAACAATAATTGGTGATTTTAATTTAGATGTTTCTAACGAAAATAATAACAAATTAAAAACTGAATTTATCAATCTTATGTCAGAAATGAATTTTAAATTATGTATAAAAAATTATACTAGAGAAATTACGGGTCAACGTCCTTCATGTATTGATCATATATGGTGCAACACTAAACATACCGACAAATTACTTACGATAATATTAAAAAATAATATTACTGACCATCACACTTGTATCTCTATACAACAACTTAATAATAAACACAAAATTTCAGAAAGCAATGTTTTTACAAAAAAGTCATTAAACCTTAATAAATTAAATATAAAAATAAGTACGGAAACGCGGTGACCCGTATTAGAATCTACATGTTCTGAAACAATCGCGAATATTTTTGGTAATATTCTCTGCAATTATATTACAGCATCGACTGATATTAAAACTATTCGTATTAAAGCAAAATTCAAAAAAATAAAACCATGGATTTCACATGGCTTAGTCGTATCTATTAGAAAAAAAGAAGAGTTATATCATCTGACAAAGAAATTCCCTTTAGATAAAAAAATATTTACATATTACAAAAAATAAAGGAACAAATTTACCTCTTTAATAAAAACAACTAAAGAAAACTATTACACAAATGAAATTGACCTGGCTAAGCAAAATGTAAAACACATTTGGAAAACGATAAATGAAATAAATAGTCGAAAAAACAAAAAAAATCTAATTAAAAAAATTTATATCGGAAAAAACTCTGTTGATGCCATAAATGTGCTAATGCCTTCAACAAATATTTCGCTAACATCGGCCAAAATTTAGCTAAACGGATCGATGAAAATTATAAAATAGATAATATCGAGAAGGATTGCCTTAAACAAAATAATCTGTCAGTTTTCCAACCAGTAACAACAAATGACATAAAAAATATTATAAATGAATTAAAAGGTGGATCTGCACCAGGATTTGATGGAGTCACAGTAGAAATATTGAAAAAATACAACAATTTTTAAGCATTCCAATTACACACATTATAAATATTAGTTTGAATAGTGGAATATTCCCTTCCATTTATAAAAAATCTATCGTAACACCCGTTTTTAAATCAGGCAGCCCTGAGGAAATATCAAATTATCGACCTATATCTCTTGTCTCAAACATTGCAAAAATTTGTGAAAAGATCGTAAAAAAGCAACTCATGTACTACATTGATAAAAATAAAATACTTAGTCCTAGCCAATTTGGATTTAGAGAGAAAGTAGGCACTCTACTATATATAATGCATTAGATAAAAAAAAAACAAATGCCTTGGCATTTTTATTGATTTACGCAAGGCTTTTGATAGTATCTCCCATAATAAACTAATTAATAAATTAAATGATATCGGTATTATTGGCAAGGTTAGGTATTGGCTACAAAGCTATCTAACTCAAAGAAGTCAAAAAGTAAAATTAAATAACTCACTAAGTATAGATGAAACATTAGAATTTGGGATTCCCAAAGGGACTGTTATTGGACCAATTTTATTTATAATATACGTAAACCAAATGTTTAATTTATCGCTAAACGGAAAACTTATATCTTTTGCTGACGACACTGCAATAATTATCGAAAAAAGACGTGGAATGATATTACCAATGCAGCCAATCAAGACATGAAGGTTACAAAAAAATGGTTCGATAACAATCTATTATCACTCAACACAGAAAAAAACTTATTATATTCCATTCTCTCTACAAGAAGATGTGCCAAATAATTTAATTAACATAACAATTCATTCCGAAAATTATGCAAATTACGGTACATGTAATACGGACTGCGCTAAGCTAAATCATAAATCTAGTGTAAAATATCTTGGAATCTTAATAGATAAAAATATTAAATGGAAAGATCATATCAATCTCACTGTGGAAAAACTTATCTTTGTATTCTATAACATACGAAATATTTTAAACAAGAAAACCATAAAAATTGTATATTTTGCATTAATTCAGTCCTTATTACAGTACGGCATTATTGGGTGGGGAGGGGCCTTTAAAGCTTCCTTACAGCCCATAATCATAATTCAAAGAATAATTATAAAAATCATCCTTAGGAAACCATACGACTTCCCAACTCTAGAGATATTTCGAGAATTTAATGTACCATCCATCACAGAATTGTATAAGAGAAACGCCTTATATCAAATTTATAAAGAGTATTTTATTAAAAAAATTCACCCCTCTGATAGCATAAGCAATAGATTTAAAACGAATGGCTTAATAGCCATCCCTATGCTTAGAACTACCACGGCTCAGCACCGCTATCTGTATCTAGGTGTAAGATGGTACAATATATTATTATCCAAAAACAAAATTAGTGTAACTGAAACATTGAAATATGAACAATTCAAAAAACAAATTAAGTCCCTGAAATTGGATAATGAAATATTGAACCCTTAATTTAATTTAATTTACCCTTACTTTAACTGTAATATTTAATATTTAAAAAAAAAGTATTGACCTTGTGTAACTATTTTTTTCCTAAATTACGAAACTATGTCAATTAATATTTGTATTTATCTCATAAGTTCTTTGAATATTGTTTAAACATTTAAATAGAACATTATTATTATTTTATTTTTTGCATGTGAATAAATACTCCTCCCATAAACATGAGCTCCTAGAGCTCAACTGATGGAGTAGTAGAATAATAAAAAAAATATATTGTTGTATAACCTTGCATATGTTATCATTTTTTTAATGTAAAAAACAAAATCTTGAAATAAATAAATAAAAAATAATGTATGTATTGATTTATTTAACTGAATGATTATATGATTTGAAATGGGTTTTGTATAATACAAAATCTTTTTTGAAAATTTAACAAATCTGCCAACGACCTACGGTATAACCTTATTATACTAAAAATAAAAATAAATTCTCAAAATTTGAAACATATGTTTACTAGATAAAAGAACAATCTTTCAAAATCAATTTATATTTTTTTGTGGAAAAGAGTCAATACGTCTAAAATCTGATTTAAAAATGACATTTCTGGTTTTCTCTGATTATACCCTCTTAACATGTAGATGGAGTCATAGGAACCCTTTTCATTTTAGAGTTGTTTAAAACCTTGTGATGGCCAGGATTTTATGCCCATATATCCTAGCATTTCGTATGAAATCTTGGAAAGAATACTTTTGAAGTAATATTTTGTGCATTTATTTCGAACTATCGTTTATTTTATTTACCGAAACACATTCTTTGAACCATAAACTATCGATTAAAACCACAATTTGATGAATCGACAGGTTTTTTTTAAAGTTTTTGTGACCTACCATAGACTGACAGTTCAATCAGGGTAAAATATGACGTTCGTATTCCACAGAAAATGTATTTTAAAATATTCCAGTGCTGACAGGTGAATGAAACTTTTGGCGGTATCAACAATACTCTGATTCTGAGCTTGTCTTTCATACAGTTTCTTTACCAAATAGTCAAATTTAAACAATGTACAATAATATATTACTTAAGTAGGGAAGCTTAATAAGAATATCTATTAAAAATACTCGACAATTGACTCGAAAATTAATGGGAGTTTGTGATAAAAATGAAAGCAAACTATTAAAAGACTGCCATTATTTTAAAATAACTGTAAAGAAATGATGAACACAGATCGTTTGGTTGTGTGTGACTTCACCATGGTTTGATAATGCCTTCGGAAACAATTATTGTTGTCAGGAGAAATAATAATTCTTGCAGAACTTATAAAAGTTTAAGTTCCTCCGAAAAAAAAATTGTGCTTCATACTTTACGCTTTTATTCTGACGAGTATTTTGGACTATTTGTGGAAAGTCCTAGAAAATCGTTCAATGCGGTAACGACTAAAATTATTATGCTAATCATATTACAGTGCTCAAGGTTAATGTGCATTCTTTGGGTAAAATTAATTTTAAGTCACGTTAAGAATTCGTAATCAACGCTTGAGGAATACGAATAATTGGGGATTTTCATAGACATATATACATATATAAGTCATATGTCTGATCCGCGACTAAACGTTCTTACGTTCGCAATTGAAAAAAAATATATTTTAGTATTTGAAACGTTACTGACGGGAACTACAGACTCACGTTTCATACGAATACTTTCAGTTATATATCTCTTAAGCAGAGTAGCTTCACCATTATTAGATCCTCAGATATAGGATGGTTCATATTAACCTCGCTTAAAAATCCTGTAACTTATTTAAGGGTACCAATTTCTAACAATGAGTAGAGCTCAGATGCAGAACGGTTGTGGTACCTAATGCGAAATAGTCGTCTTCGTGGTCAGAATATGTTTCGGTATCACGGAGTTGCGCGAATTATTCAATATCTATCTGGAATATTCCATCACATTAGTAATAACTTATTTCGTTTGTAGTCGCAAATGAATACTACTTCCAAATTTTGCCACGATAATAATCCACGAAAAAAATAACTTCGCGACCTTCCCATAGTTTTGGTCAAGATATTTCCGTTTGGACAAGATTTGAACCCGTGCACTGCTGCCCGCTATCGTTCAGCCAATGATGTGCCTCGAAGTGACACTCACATACTTACACGTGGGTTTAAGATCTACGTAAATATATTAGTAAAGGATTTAATAATTATGAAACTACTCAAAAATGCATTCATAAGAACCCTCGTGGCATCACAGTTTATACCACTGGCTCGAATGGCAAACTCGTAAAACTGAATAGCGATATGAATACTATATTGTTAATGGTTTCGTTTTCAGGATATTCAGAGCTTTTATTGAAAAATGAAATTCAATTGAAAATTTTCGAACAAAACTTTTTGCTCTCGCAAATTGAGAAATGCTAAAAAATGTCGATAGTTTATACATTATTTAAGTTTAAGTTGAATGGATAGGTAGAATAACATAGTACCACCGGTTGCCAATGATATAATATATCCTTTTTCGCAAATTGATTTGATAATATAATTTAAGTTACATCACTGAGTGGTTTTTATTATTGTTAGTTACAATCATTATCATTCTTACTAGTCATTTTGTTTTCCATTGTTTCTTTATATTGTAGTGCGGCGACATTTAAACACGTTCTGTTTTAAAAACAATAATATTTTAACAAAGCCTTGAAACGCGGCGGTGGGTTTTGTTGCGCCAATTTGGCGGTCAAACTGGTTATTTTAATTTGCAATTAATAGTAATGGGAAGTTAAGCATGATAATATAATCTTGTATTAGGTAGGTATTTAAACTACTTGTTAATTCAGTGAGTAATTTTTTTTATTTTTTTATTTTTTATTTATTTCTATTCTATACACATATTACAGATAATTACATTGGTATACATAGATATCAAGTTAAGTAATAAGGAAAAAAAATGTTAATGATCCGTAACTGTATAAAGGTAAGTACCTAGTAGTATTTTGTGAACACCTCACTAGGCGAACCTGTGCTGAGGTGTTCCCATATTTTGGAATAATTGAAATTCTGACGACAAAAGTAGAAACACCGTATCCTCCTTGATATTGTCAAGGAGGAGACTGTGGGTTACATCGTCTGTTTGAATATCGCAAAATTCCACATGCTCGATTGCTTGTGAAACTGCGACTACAGAGCGCCTGACCTGTAGGTCAAGATGGTTGGATGTTACTGTGGTGGCAAGTTAGATTGATCTGTAGCAAAATGACGCCTTCAGACCTCTTCTGGAACCTGAAATACTGAAGATCAAGCTGGATGGATGTAACATACAGCTTACATACCAACTTACAGTTTTTATTGCTTATTATTTTTATTTTACATTAGTTCCACACAGGAGGCACTGACGAAAAAAAGGTAGGAGGGTAGGAAGGAAGAGGTATGAGGGGTGGGTTGCAATCTCAGGGTCAATGCGTCCAAGAGACGAACGTATTATAAATCAACCAGTCTCTCCCGATCGCGTGTTCCCAATCCCTAACGCGATTCAGTCGCTCTACCGAGTGAAGACTGAAACGCGTTAGGGATTGGAATGCATAAATCATTTTACAAACACTACCGCGTTTCGGTCGCCTTCGCGCTTTGTTGCTCTCCGTTTCTGTGAGGGTGACGACCCAAATTAGAGAAGGGTAAGCAGAGAGGATGGACCGCGTTTTTTTTTTAATTTAAAAAATCTCTTTCTACATTGAAAATATTTATTTTTTAAGTAAAAAAAAACGCGCGTTTTTTTTTTTACTTACAAAATCTCTTTTTACATAGAAAATATTTATTTTGTAAGTAAAAAAAACGCGGTCCATCCTCTCTGCTTATCCTTCTGTAAGTTGGGTCGTCACCTCCATAGAAACAGAGAGCAACAAAGCGCGAAGGCGACCGAAACGAGGTTAATTATAACAATAATTTTATTTCAATACTATTTTTTTTTTAGCTTTACTTTCAACAAATATTCCGAATAAACCTCTGTCTTATTACACTAGAAGATGCTATTTGAGTTGGTATTGTGTAATTACATTGTTTCGAATATTGCAACTTCAACAGCAATTGCGTCAGTGCTCACAAAAGAATAAAAATATCTGATAAAAAAATTATCAATTAATAAATAACGGAAAAAGCACCCCCATTGCTTTGAAAAGTTCGGCACTTTGATAGCTGTTTTTTTTTAAATTATTTTTTTTTTAAATTGTCCACTTTCTTTTGCTTCTACTTATTCTTTGAAATGAGTAAATTTCCTCTGAACGATTATATCCAAAACTCGTATTAAAACCAGATTCACAAAGAAAGAATTATCAGGATTAATCTTAAAACACATAAATACTGTATCCTTAAGAACACAAAATTAATTTAATTCAAAGCATGCCTTTTTTAGTCTATTTAACGCCATCATTGCACCATTTTCGAATCTCCCCACACGCAACAGGTCACACATGGCCAAAATACCTACTTCTCTTGGTAAATACTTAAATATCAATTATAATTATTTTTAAAAGGCCTTATAAATATCTTTATAAACCCCAAATTGTAATATTTATTAGTGAAGTCAATACTCTCAAACGAAAAATGTGAAATATGAAAGTCAGAACAAATATTCAGTCGCATTTAGGCATGCATCTTCTAGAAATGTAGCAATGTAATGTCATAAGTCATAAGCAACCGCTAAACTGCAAAAGCAGTTTGTCAGTCGGTTAATTTCATGATATTAATTTTAACACTAAAGCACTCATATACAATGAGAAACAGCGGTACATAAAATAGATATAGAAGAATAACATTATTAATTGTTTTTGTGTTTAATTCGTAGAACTCCATTTTAATTTTTAGAAATTTAATTAAATTTAAATTTGATATGTTAATATCGAGTTCTGCAAGTATTTAAGAAAGTATTTTAGTTACAGCTGTTTCGACTTGTAAGGTCATTTTCAAACTGTGGTGAAGCCACGTACGGACGACTTATTTATACGTGGCTTCACCACAGTTTGAAAATGACCTTACAAGTCGAAACAGCTGTAACTAAAATACTTTCTTAAATACTTGCAGAACTCGATATTAACATATCAAATTTAAATTTAATTAAATTTCTAAAAATTAAAATGGAGTTCTACGAATTAAACACAAACAGTTTGAAAATGACCTTACAAGTCGAAACAGCTGTAACTAAAATACTTTCTTAAATACTTGCAGAACTCGATATTAACATATCAAATTTAAATTTAATTAAATTTCTAAAAAAAAAAAAAAAAAAGAAGAATACCATGACTAAAACACAAAGGCATAAAATACATACATAGACAGATAAAAATAACACAAAAACTAGGCAGCAGTAGGTATATATGCAGTATATCGGGAGTTTAACTATGGTTCAAGCAAAATGTTCACTCGACAATTTGAAAAACCTCTAAAGATTAGTATTATAACATAGCAATTGAGTATATAATGTATGCTATTAAAGATCTACGAGAAAACGGCGAGATTTCCCGATATCATCAAGGAAATCAGGAAATTTTGAAACAAATATTTGAAATAGGTAGTAACTTATCAAGTATATTAAAATGAATACTATTATGTTTTCAATTATTTTAACATTATCCGGGTGATGGTATCACATTTTATTTAATGTAGGGGTTATTATATTAATCTCATAAATAAGAATTTGTTGAGTCTTCATTTGCAATGAATAAATTAAATAACTCACCTTTATGGATTAGCCATTCCAATAATTACTGTGATGAAATAATTACATTTGATTTATGAAATCGATGATTCTTGTGATCAAAGCTAAACAGATTAACTAGTTACCGTACAATGGCGTCACTTTGCCCTTTTTGGATGATATTGTCCAATTTGTAATAAGATTTTGGTGAAAAACATGTCATATAAACCTACATCGTTATAATTTTTATATTGTACTTATTACAAAGTATAAGACAGACTTAAAGTGCCATGTTACGTAGAAAATTGTAAACTTGATGTGTAACACTTTCCTAATATTGATAACCTAACAACGCTTCAGAAATTAAACGAACTCCACTTAAAATACTTACAGGTAGGATCGCTTTGTGAAGTGTGATAACAATTTCATCAACATATTTTCTAAATTTTGAGAGCAAAAACCCATTTTCTCACGGGGCAAGTTACACCCCATAGGAAGTAAAGTTAGGTTCTTTTACAACAGTATCTACATAAGTAATTAATTATATTTTTAATACGTAAGTAACAATAAGTTAATAATAATAATAATATACGTAACAATAACTGGTTTCATTGAAGTATCGTATTTGCTTTACAAAGAAATAATTAGCCCATTCAATATTCCTATGCAATTTCCCATATCACTCACTAGTCGCCAACCTTGGTACTTGTTAAGACCAAGCAAAATTGACTACTTTATATGATTATGCTTCAGCATTAACAGCGATAGGAAATAAACCATTTCCTCTACGCCATTGAGGTCTCGAACAATTTATGTCGAATCAAGTAAATAAATAATTATCACTAAGGAAACCAGTTTGTTTTTGACGCGGGTAAGTAAGTTGTGTATTTTAATATTTTTCCAACCGTCTGGAGCCAGTTTGACTATGGCATCCCCAATTGGGGTATGTTGTGAGGCTAAAGGTAGTAGGGATGGGAAGGAGATGGGGAGAGGAAGGTGGGGAAGTACCTGGCTATTCGGATTTGGTCACCAAACACAGCTAAAGTCATTTCAAGCAACGAATCAATTCTGAATGGTGGTCTTACACCAGGGCGATATTGAGAGTATCTTCCACTCTGGAACATGGCGCAACTATACAACTTTTTTTTTAAATGAATAAATTGCGAAATGATACAAATTCGAACTCGCAATCTCCGTTATCCCAATAAAGTGGTGTTTCGTGAAATCGTAACACTGACGACCTTGCAAATATTTTTTCATCATCATCTCTTTGTTGGTCCAATGTTCTAATGTGCATCGATTTCAATTGAGGTGATGAACACCAACCAAATTTTTGAATTTGTAAGAATTCACTAAAGAATATCTCGTTATAAAGCCCCAACTTATTTAAATTGGGTTTTATTGAAACTTAGCTCGTGTTTAAATATTTTATAACACCTATCAAACACATTTTGGGAGGCGGGTCTAGGTTCCGCCTCCCGGACCCATTAAAGTAATTTCAATTGACAGCCAACATCTCTACCAGAGGTCACCCCAAGTGGTTCGCTGACTTAACAGGGTGCCCAGTTTCATTGGATGATGAATGATGATCGGGCGTAGGTCTTTGCGGCGGAAGTACCTGCCCACCAGTTGCGTGGCGAGTCGGATTGGGAGAGGCCTGTTTCGGGTGACCCTTTGACCTATGCGGCTAGTCTCTCTCGATTACCTTTTCCTTCCCAGAACTTCCCATGATTTTTTCCTTAAAAAAAACCCCAAACAACAAAAATACATTCCCCAAATATGACATAGGCTCGGAGGGAAAATATTTTCCTCATGGGCCTCCTGTGCGGGGTTAATATAAAAAAAATCAAGTTCATTTTAACAAATTCTAATATTTATTTAAATGGAATGAAAACAAATAGTTATTAAAAAACAACTACATATATAATAAACATTAAATAATTTATATATTTAATTTATCAAATTACAATTTTAATTTTAGTTTATTAGGGAAACAAACAGTCATGTATATTTTATTAAAATTATCTAATTTATATATTTAATTTATCAAATTACAATTTTAATTTTAGTTTATTAAGGAAACAAACAGTCATGTTTATTTTATTAAAATAACTACATGTTACATGGCTGCATACACTAGAAGTTTCCGCAATAAATTCGTGTTGTACGCAGAAAAAACTTAAATAATTATTAAAAAAAGAAAAAGTTGGAGAAAAAGAAAAAAATTACATGGATAGATAATGTCAAATTAAACTAAGAACGTAAATGATACCTACATTCCAAAAACACATACTGTAAAATGAGATCTCCACAGATCTACACGGCCAGGGTGGAGGGTTCGTAATTAAACAAAACCATTGAATTTCTTTCTAATCTAATCTAAGGCCGGATCGGGAGAGACTGGTTGAGGGGGACCTTTTGACCTCTACAGCAGGACTCTCTCCGAGCATCAGCACAGCAGTTGTAAGGATAGATTTATACCTCCTTCACTCCTGGACACACTGTCCCCCAGATTCCTACCCACCAGAGGCGGCTCTAGGGCTCCAGGTATGGGAGGTCATTTGAAAAAAAAATTGTGAAATTACCTTTTTTTGATATTGTGAAAAATGCCGACATATTATTATCTATAACAATTTGAAGATGGGTGGGTCATGAATCTGCAACTCAAATTACATGGGTATTATTTATAAATTGCAAAATCACTAAATAATTCATGTACTTGCTGGGGCACTTTTCAATATGGTTATGCGCACCGATAGTATGTACCTACCTAAGTATCCAAAATATAAAAACAAAATTAGGTAGATTAGAAAAAATAGTAACCGGTAATATCAAAAATTTAAAAACAAAAATTGACTTTGAAACACACGTCCGCAGTCCCCTTTTACCCCCAAAATGCCCAAAGATATTGGGTGAGAAAAGACATTTATCAATTTTATTTAAATTTGACTTGCGTTTCAATTTGTGATGTTTTTTTTGTCTTTGCATTTTTCAGCTACCTAACAAAAACAGATTTATTTTTAAATTATATTAGATATTTTTTTATCTATCTAATACACCACTACACAAGCAAAGGTCCCTTTCAAATGATTTACCTGTAACTAGATAATTAAATGTATAGAATCTGCTGTCACTTAGATTAGAAACCTAAAAAACAAACATTGTTTTAAATCAAGCTGTTTTCTATGTCCGTTGAAAAGTGATCATAATATAATAATTAATAATCTTTAAAAAGATCTACTTCTCGATGTGCCACCAAACTAACTTTGAAACGTCGCCGATAACAACGTAAATAATTATTATTCCAAATCTTTTCCGAACTGTCCAAATACAATGGACAAGGCATGCGTGCAAAATGCAAAACCGAACTATGTTGTATCGCCATCTCTTTCAACAACGCATAAGATTCATAATGCTGTTTCCCTTCCACGACATTCGGTCATGTCCAAAACGTCGCTAGGGTTTCTATGGTACCTATACGCGGGAATTTTTACTCCAGGATAAAAACATAGTGCCATCGCGTTTATTGTATGGCGCGCATAGAGACAGAAGATACATATTCTACGGGGCAAGTCAAAAATTGACCCAGGGATCTAATATTGTGAGAATTGGAGCTTCCATTTGACACGATAGATGTCACTGCTCGTCACCCGGCGAGTCAACGCCGCTAACTGCTATTATTTTGCGGTTCATTTCAAGTAAAGAATTCGATGCGTTGAGCCGTAAAATTAAATTGATTCCGTAAAAAAATATTATTATTATGTCTTATAATTTTGGGGGGTCAAACACCCATTGTCCTAAGGGGAGAGCCGCCACTGCTACTCACCCCTCATATCTTTTTCGTTTCCAGAACTTCAAACATTAAGTAAATTGACCTTAGGACAGCGGTTTTCAACCTGTGGTAAACGTACCCTGAGGGGTACGTGAAGCAAAATTGGGGGTACGCAATATCGTGGCACGAATGTAGGTTTTAAAACTCAGTTCAAAGTTTTAAAAATTTGGCATTCTACTGTTTTTTTGTAATTGAAATAAAAAGACGTGGAACAAAATTTATTCAATTTCGCATGTAGAATCACTGGTCAAAAATGCCAAAAGTCGTGTTACACTCTGTATAAAATAATTAATTGTACTTGTGTGACTTACTGAATGTAATAATAAGAGTATTATAAAAATACAAATGAAACATGTCTTTCATTATGTGTGTACACAAGATAGATAGCAGGTACGGGGTACAACAAATTTGTACTAAGAGTGAAGAAGGGGTACACAGGCTTAAGGGTAAAAAGGTTGAAAACCGCTGCCTTAGGACAAACGGAAAATATCAGCGTCTGCAAAGATATCATTGTATTTTGTGCACCTCCTTTTGAAAAATGAATGTTACGCACACCTACAAATCCCAATTTTAAATAATAATACTTTGGTTTGTGCAAACAAGATTTTGGTTAGATAAAACCCAAATCTGTCCTGTCCACTGTAAAATTAAATTATTTTTGTATTAAATATTTTTCCAGTAAATGAATTTTTAGGTTTATTTTTAAAAATTAAACATTTGACGAAATTTTAGAGAGTTGCGACTAATAGTTTTTTCATTACAAAATAATAATTATTAAAATTAATATTCTCATTGAAATAGTCCTTGTTTTCGTCATACACTTCTATTTTAATATGTAGGAAATTAAATTGGTTTCTTAATCTTTTCCATTGTTTCGATAAAAATATATATTCAAGGTCATTCAATATCTTAAATGCCAAAATGATAAGAACATGTTTTTTAATCATTTTCATTAGATTAAAAGGTCATTTCGCTGTATTCGTCGGCCAAATTATATTTATTTTATCAATCTCGACCACCTTCTACATTTTCGGACTTTCTACACGAGTTTGGTCAAAAATTCTTATCTATTCGTTTCAAGGATATGTAAATAAGACGAAGCATAATTATTAATGAATAAGATAGATGCCCTGATTGACGAGTCGATGGAATAGTGACTAGTGACGTGGCAAAAAGAGAAAGACCGCTAGGTTAATCGAAAGTTTGTGAAATTTCCGTAATTGTTCTGGAGTTGTTGAAATCACTGACCTTTATTGACAATCATCAGAAGACCAGATCAAATAATATAATGACGATTTAGCTATTCAAGATTATTTATTTATTTATTTATTTATACTGGGCTTTTACAGATTGTTCACACACATGTGAGAACAACCCAGTTACAAAAACTCAGTTAATTATACAAATAAGAATTATATAATAAAGTAAGAATTTATATACAATCAACTAGATAATACAAATAATTCAATCACAAATTTTGTAACCGTTTAAATAAAATTTTAGATAAAATAAAACATAAACAGTTAGAAATGGAAAATTGTTAAAATACTAAGTTTACTCAAATAATAATTAAAGAGAGGCAAAATAAGAGACACAATTAGAGACACAAATGATAGGTACATAATAAATTAGCACATATTTTTCAGCAATCTCAGGGCATTTTTTTTGAATCCATATAAATTATTATCGACAAAAATATCTATTTCAGCACACTCTATCTTATTATATAGTCGACACATTTGGGTCAGAGGGCTAAAATAGGCGATATTGTTTTTAAATATATTCAGGTGAAACACATTATGGCGTCTTAAACAGTGGGAATTGGGAACATTTATATCAATATTGCTAAGACACAATGAAGTATCAAGATAGCCGTGAATTATTTTATGTAAACATGTTAGATCAGTCAATTGCCTTCTGATTTTAAGTGTATTAATTTTGAAGTATTCAAGTCGCTTCTCGTATGTTCTAAGATGTTCATGTAATTGACATTTAAAAGATAACAGTCTTAGCATTTTTTTTTGAACTGATTCTACAATGTTTTCATACTTGCAGTAATGTGGATTCCAAATAGTACTTCCATAATCAAGTTTACTTCTAATTAAGGCATTGTAAAGGGTTAGAATTGATAGAGGATTTTTGAAAGGTTTACATATTCTATGAATAAATCCCATCATTTTAAATGATTTACACTTAATGTCGTTAATGTGTACATCAAATATGAATTTAGAATCAAGAGTAATTCCTAGGTCTCTTATGGAGGACACTTTTTTAAGAATGATATTGTTAATAACATAGGAAAAATCCTTTATAATTCTTTTCCGAGTGAAGTTTAAAGTGTAACATTTTTCAACATTTAAGTGCATATCATTGACAATACACCAGTTATTAAGTGTGTCGAGGTCATTTTGAAGAAGTTGATGATCAGAAACAGACTTAATTTTACGAAAAATTTTTAGATCATCGGCGAAAAAAGCATAATCACAGTTTAATTTTGAACCAAGGTCATTTATGAATATAAGAAAAAGAAGAGGGCCCAGATTTGACCCCTGTGGTACACCAGAAGTTACATCTATAGGGGATGATTTGTATCCATTAATAAATACTAGTTGCGTTCTGTTACATAAATATGATTTCACCCAGCGAAATAGGTCTCCATGTATTCCTATTTGATAGAGCTTTCTAAGTAATATGGAGTGGTTAACTTTATCAAAAGCTTTTTGGAAATCGGTATAAATAGCATCTACTTGTAATCTTTCATTAAAAGAGTTACACACATAATTACAAAATTCCAAAAGATTTGAGGTAATAGATCTGTGAGGAACAAACCCATGTTGCCTAGTGCAGAGAAGAGGCTTAAAGTGTGAAAACATATTTTTATATATCAGAGATTCAAAAACC
This sequence comes from Limnephilus lunatus, assembly GCA_917563855.2. NCBI lineage: Eukaryota > Metazoa > Arthropoda > Insecta > Trichoptera > Limnephilidae > Limnephilus > Limnephilus lunatus. Next base: position 42,416,948 of record OU830594.1, read on the forward strand.
TTAGCAAAACATGATAGTATACTAATTGGTCTATAATTTTTTATTAACCCTTCGAATAATAAGAAAATAATATCTGTAACCTTTTGCCTGTCAAGGTTCGCGCGCAAAATTCCTGGTTCTTGCCATGCATCTTAAATTTTCCTATTTATGGGTTATTTTTTAACCCTTTTGCAAAAACAAAAATTGTTCTAAAATCTAGATAAAATAATCTTTCCGATGTGTTTATTAGAAATCAACTATTTTTTTTCTAAATATTAAAATTTTGACATTGGAAATGTAAATTAGCTAAAAAATGCATACCTGCGAATATTGGAATTAAAGTACTTAAAAGAGAATAAACTTAAAATTTTAAATACAGATTCCTTTTTTTAACAAAATTTGTAATAAAACTGTCACCTCATTTTTTATCACTTTCATACAATTTTATTTTAAAATAAAATGTTTGTTACGTCAAAAATTGGCTCGAAATAAAACCGTCACTTATGATCGGGTTTGTAAAATATCTCAACAACATAGCTCATATAATCTTAATACAATGAGATGTATTATTTCTTTGGCTCTCTAACATAAAAGAAATCACAAATATTTGCATGACAGGAAGAGATATATATAACTTTTAATAATGCACGGTCGCTCTGGGACAATCTGGGTCTCTTGTTATTATAACGGCATATGATGTTTTGGGACAACTTGGGTCTCCTGTGATTAGAAGGGTTAAAGATTGGTCACCCGATTTGAAAACTGGTACCACATGGGCTTCTTTCCACAAGTTAGGAAAAGTTCCAGAGGTTAAAGATTCGTTGAAAATAATGAATAGTGGTAAACATAATGAATCAGCACAGCATCTGACAAAGAAGGGTGGAATACCATCGGGTCCGGAACCCTTACTGGAATCTATTTTACTCAAAAAATATTTTATTTCAACTGCACTAATATGAATTTTACCGAGATTGCTTTGGTTGTGTTCAGAAATATTTGACATTGAATCGTTATCAGGTGATTTTGACTTAGTATAAACAGATGAAAAATATTTGGAGAATATGTTTGCTATGTGTTCTCCATCGTTTGCGGAAATATCATCAAGATGCATTACTTTGGGAATACAGTTGGTTTTTCGTAATGATTTTGAGTATGACCAGAATACCCTTATATTATCTTGCAGACCATTTTCAACAGAGTTGATGTATGATTGATAACATTCAATTTGTACTTTTTTGGCCTGTTTCCTCAAATTTGAGAATTCTCTATAATCTGAAACGTTGCCATGTTTTTTTGCCTTAAGTCTAATTTTATTTTTTTTCTTAAGAAGAGCAATCAATTGTTGATTAAACCAAACAGGGTATTGGTTTTTTGATTTAGAAACATATTTTTTAAAATTTTTGTCAATTATTTCCCAAATTTTCTCATAAAACAATACAACCATACTATTCACATTTTTATTTTTAAAAAGAGTTATCCAATTAACGGCTAATAGATCTTGACGACATTCATCGTAGTTTCCCTTTCTGAAGTTGTACTTTGAGTCATTTTTATTAGTTTCTAAGAAATGATTTTTATTTTGTTTTACGATAATTTCAAATGAGGGGTGATAATTATCTAATTTTGTTAAGCCTGGGGCTACATGTAGATCTACGTTAATTTTATCAGATAAGACAAGGTCTAATACATTTTCGTTTTTATTTAATAAATAATTGAATTGACTCAAATTACAAATTGAAGAAAGGTTGACAAGACTGTGCGCCTTCTGACTTTTATAATCAGAAGGTAAAAGTACATTTTTTTTAAATGAAGTGTCAGGTATCCATTTAATTTTAGGTAAATTGAAATCGCCGATAAAAATAAACTGTGAATTTGATTTTGAATTCTTTAAATACAGGTCCTGTAATTTTTCAATCTGATTGCAATACTTTTCAACAGTTACACAAGGAGGAATATAAAGAACGCAAATATAAATGAGCGAGTTGGAATGAGAATTGGACTTGATCATAATCCACAAATCTTCATTTTCGCTCTCCCACTCAGTTTTTCTAGACACACGGAGTTTTTTAGATACGGCGATTAAAACACCGCCGCCTTCCTTAGATACAGATTTGGTGGACTCACGATCTCTCCAAATATTACGTATCTGTCATCAAACAGTTCTTCACTAAACACTGTTGAGTTCAGCCATGTTTCAGAAAAACAAATAATGTCATAATTATTGATTAGAATCTCATTGCGTACACTTGTGGTCTTTGTACGAATACCCCTTACATTTTGATAAAATATGCGCAATGTTTCAACACTATTAAAAGAAGGTACCTCACAATCTCTTGCGGTATGATCAGACGCCATAATCGATGGTGGAGAGGTCCTTTAATAACGCAGCCTTGTAGGCCGGGCAATCCTTGTCACCGGTGGGATGGGCGCGGGAAGCTGCAGGTTTTCCAAAACGTGCGCATGTGGCACAACTGGGTGCTGCAGCAGCAGTAGGGCAGGCGTCGTGCGCGTGACCTTCTACACCGCAGTGGGAACATCTTATTTTTTCTTTGCAGAACTTGTGTGAATGACCTACCATTTGGCAATTCAGACAAACGGTAAGTCCCACAAAGTCACGTACACCGCAAACAGTCCAGTCCACGAATACTCGTCCTTGTTGTATCAGTGCATGACGAATGTTAGCGGGTACCAGGTATACTCTGTGGCAAGACGGTCCGGTTCGAGCTCCAGCCATATGACTGAGTTTGCACTTGGAAATATACTCTTTGAAATCATTATCTCCAGAGATTCCGGAAAATGCCTTCTCAAGAAAGTTCACATCTGATAGCTCCCGGGGTACGTTAAAGAATATAATTCTTGGGTGCCTCTTTACTGGAAGTCGGGCACTCAACAAGTCGGAGCTGGTTACAATAGGAGCATTTAAGAGCCGCTCTTGTTCCTGGCTGTTGGCAGTGTGGATGATTACTCCTTTATTTTTTATATTTTTTACTCCCGTTACTCGAACTCCCAATTGCGAAGGCTTCACGATGTCGCGTAAGATCTTTTTCGTGCCATCGCTATCATCAACCTCCGGTAGTTTGGGGAAAAAGCAGACCGATGGTCTTGGTTTTCCTATCTGGATGGTGGTATGAGTGAGTGGTGGAGGCAGAGGAAGTTTTTTCTTTGTAACTTCAGCAAAAGAGAGGCTGGCTTCAGTCGCATCGGCTACTCGACGCATCACTGGTCCCAAGTCTAACTCAAGTTGCTGAATTTTGTCCAGCAACTGTTTTGTGTAGTTATCCGCCATGGTTTTCTCGGCCTTCAAGACCTTGATGTCAGCAAGGGCCGAGTTGAGTTTGCCTCTGATTTCTTCTTTTTCCAGTAGAAGCTGGGCAACGGATCCGAGAACATTTGTCACATTCATGGACACTTTGAGCTGTTGCTCTTTTGACACTTTTGATGGCTTTTCGGCCAAGGCATCCTGCAATGCTTTTAATGCATCTTGTGTCCCGGAGAGAATCGTACGTCCTGCTATACTACTAATGGGGCCAGGGTCAATTTCAGCCTCAATATCCTCGGCGTCGGAATCGGATTCATCATAATGGGAGGTATACGGGGAGGCTACATTAGGGCGACATTTCTTATTTTTACCCATGGTTAGTGATTAAATATTACAAAATACGTAGAGTTTTAACAAAAAAATAATACTTTCAATATGTAAACAGAGATATCACAAGTTCACAAAACAATATCAGCCAATAGGAGCCTAGAGAAGTGAGCTCATTATTAAAACGGCCAATCAGCGCGCTAGCTCGCTGTACACAACACTTCGGTTAACTATTGTACACGAAGAGCGAAATGAATAGTTTTTAATACTCAAAAACAATGTCAAAATGCTAAAAAAAATCACTGGATAACACTGTCACTTGCATAACTTTCAATGCTTATCCCGACGATTATCTTTTGTCTTCCGGCGAATTCGTTAAAACGTTGTTTATCCGTATTTAAAGACAGCTTGACAGAGCGCGACAGGCAACAATAGTATATTTTTTAATCTATATTGCTATGTAAATATTATTTTTTTCAGCGAAATCAGCAAACAGTAAAACGTAATAAAGAACTATATACCTACTACTGTTATTGAACCCAAATATTCAGCCAACGATCATGATTGGTTTATAACCGACCAAATAATTTAACCCCTCAGGCCTCTGGCCTATTTTGGTGGAATGTAAAAATATTTCCGATTTGCAATAAAATCCAAATAAATGGAATATTTCTGAACGCATCCGAAAACGAAAAACTGTTTTTGAAATGAGATGAAATAAACTTGCAAATTTTATGATTCGAACTAAACATATATATTTTTTTGTAAACATAAAAAGTTTTAAAAATGGCTCACCTTACGTTTTTTATAACTAAAACTTTTACCAAACTTTTTATTTCTTTCATAGAGGTAGGTTCTGAATTAACATTATTATAGGGATATAATATATAATCCCCTATATAATATATATAAGGACTTAATAAAATAGGAAAAGCCTCGGGTTTTAACCAATGGATACAACATTGCTTTTTCCATGTTTCAAAATAAGGAAAAGTAAATAAACAAGGATAAATTAAAACCTAATAATTATTGATTATAATATTAATGTTTGTGATGGTTATACCTGTAATTAAACATAAATAATATGTTAATTAATCAGATAATTTTATTCACAAAATAATCACATGCAGTCAGATATTTCCTGTTCAAGAGTCGAGATCCTGCACACCTTGTAAATTAATTACGGTTCCATGACAACTTAACACCATTTTGAAAAGTCATTACAAGTGATAAAATGAAAGTAAAAATTGGCTTAAACCTAACCCAATGTAAACTATCTAACTTTTCATAACTCTTGACGAATTTTCAAAGGAGTGAAGAAGTGCCAATTTTTTGAGTTGTCCGGTTACCATAAATTACAATTCATAAATAATTTTTTACTTAAAATTAAATCAAATAAGTAAATCAAATAGCACCCAAACTTATAAGTTAGATTTTTTTCTAAATAATCCAGTAGGTACCTACCCAAACTTATGAGTTAGATTTTTTTCTTAAAAAACCAGCACCCAAACTTATAAGTTAGATTTTTTTCTTAAAAACCCAGCACACAAACTTATAAGATAGATTTTTTTCTTTAATTTTTTAATTTTTTTTAATAATATTTTATAATTTTTTTTCCTAATAATATCCAAACTAATAAGTAAGACTTTATTCAAATCTCATGGATTACAAACACACTCCTCAGATCCCGTTAGACTTGTCGCAAAGTCGCATATGTACACTACACTATACTATACATTTTGTTTGTGAAATTATTTGAAACGCCTTAGTCGGCCGCATGTGGTATCCGGGAACCTTCATACTTGTCTGTAAATGATTATTTTCTGTAAATAATCATACCTAAAACTGGAAAATAATTTGTACTCCATAGCGAAAATTGGAATGAATTTATTGGAACTTGCCTAATTCCTTAAACAAAAATCAATAAAAAAATCATTTTCCTGCTGGTTTTCCTATTACAAAAAAGGAAAAATTGTTTTTCGCATGGGTTTTCACAAATGATGATTTTATCTTATTTGATTTATCTATTTATTTCCGCACCTAAGGCCTATTATTTACGGTGCTCCAGACTTTATGTCCGGGTAAAATCTTTCCCAAATGAAAGACTAAACCCTTCTACACACTTTTCCGCAAATGAATATCTAGTAAATATACGCAATGTAAGTGCACTATATAAGTATAATAAATACAAAACAATACAAGAACAATACGTCAATCCACCAGAAACATAATGGGAAAATATTTCACCGACTCCAGATATTTTCATATCAGAGGGTTCGGCTCTGATGAAATCCTAACTGGTCCGATAAATCCTACTGATCCCTCAATATAAATATTTTAAAAAATCTTTCGTAATCCTACATGTATTTAAAATAACCGACTTTTGCATTTTTATATACAAATTTTTTGACAAATCTAATACGCCTAAATTTTGAATGAGAGAGCTAGGTATAATGCCAGTAGCCGAAATAACAAATGGTAATATTTTTATAGTCTGAGAATGCCAAATTCTTTTATTCTCATTTCCTAAATCTGTATATTTTCTTATTTTTTCAGAAATAGTTTTCTGAATATTACAAGAATTTGGAATAGCGACATCAATGATATAAGTTATTGTTTTTAATTTTGTCATGTAAAACTATATCGGGTCTATTATGACTAATTGTTCTGTCTGTTAGAATAGTTTTATCATAATAAATTTTTTAAAATTCATTTTCTAAAAATGAATTTGGTTCATATTCATAATATGGTACATTACGGCAGTCAATCAAGTTATGTTTAATTACCACACTTTGGTGAATTATTTTTAAAACTTGATTGTGCCTAAATGTATACTCGGACGGCCTAAATGTATACTTAATGTGCTCCAGATTTTATGTCCGGGTTGAATCTTTCCCAAATGAAAGACTAAACCCTTCCACACACTTTTCCACAAATGAATATCTAGTAAATTAACGCAATGTAAGTGCACTATATAAGAATAAAACAATACAAGAACAATACGTCAATCCACCAGAAACATAATGGGAAAATATTTCACCGACTCCAGATATTTTCATATCAGAGGGTTCGGCTCTGATGAAATCCTAACTGGTCCGATAAATCCTACTGATCCCTCAATATAAATATTTAAAAAATCTTTCGTAATCCTACATGTATTTAAAATGACCGACTTTTGCATTTTTATGTACAAATTTTTTGACAAATCTAATACGCCTAAATTTTGAATGAGAGAGCAAGTATAATGCCAGTAGCCGAAATAACAAATGGTAATATTTTTATAGTCTGAGAATGCCAAATTCTTTTATTCTCATTTCTTAAATCTGTATATTTTCTTATTTTTTCAGAAATAGTTTTCTGAATATTACAAGAATTTGGAATAGCGACATCAATGATATAAGTTTTTTTTTTTAATTTTGTCATGTTAAACTATATCGGGTCTATTATGACTAATTGTTCTGTCTGTTAGAATAGTTTTATCATAATAAATTTTATAAAATTCATTTTCTAAAAATGAATTTGGTTCATATTCATAATATGGTACATTACGGCAGTCAATCAAGTTATGTTTAATTACCAAACTTTGGTGAATTATTTTTAAAACTTGATTGTGCCTAAATGTATACTCGGACGGCCTAAATGTATACTTAATAATATATTACAATTATTATTAGTGTAATAAAAATATTAATTTTATTATTTAAAGAATGACCATTATCTCCGGATTATGAATAACCTGACAATATTCGAAAATCTCCTACCACCACCTCAGTAAGCAGAAAATGTTGCTTGTGTCGTAATGGAGGACTTGGCCAACTGAGGAATTGAACTTACAATTCCCGGGTGGGACTCAAACGCTCAGCCAATGACCGGTCAATGAATGGGAATTTCATCGATCAGGGATAAAAAGCAATAAAATTTCTTCAACCAACCTTTATCGTAGTGATTTCCCGTGCCTCTGGTGTTAATTGGTATAAATTGAATATGACGTGTTCATAAAGTTTTTATTCCTAGTAAGTTTGTTATTTTTGTACTAGCATCATATTTTAAAATTCTCTCTTTTTCGGGCAGTTATTTGATTGTGACACAAATCAGACTAATAAATAAAATACTGTTATTTTTACACACACAACTGAGATTAAAAAAAATTAAACATACGTTTACAAGACAATATATTGATTTATTTTACTACATGAGTATATGATATGAAATGGGTGTTGTATAATACAAAATCTTTTTTGAAAACTTAACAAATCTGCCAACTACCTATGGTATAACTTTATTATACTAAAAATAAACATTTTTTCTCAAAATTTAAAACATACGTTTACTAGATAAAATAACAATCTTAAGAAATCAATTTATATTTTTTTGTGGAAAAGTGTCAATACGTCTAAATACTGATTTAAAAGACGTATTTCTGTTTTTCTCTGGTTATACGCTCTTAAGATACCCACATTATTTTAGAGTATTTGATAGGGAAAATTTGACAGTAGGTGCGTCCAAAATACCGAGGCCGGGCGTGCGTATTTTTGTACACGCCTTCCTCACTTAGGTTCTGAGTTTATTTTAGGGTATTGTGTCGCCTTTGGAAAATGACCGCTGAATTCTAAATTATTTCATTATAGTAAGGCGTACCTTCTCCAAACAGCACGAAATTGTGATGTTCAAATGTCATATCATAAATATTTACGGATTTCAACCTTGGAACAGACAGGTGGAAATGTTGTGTTTATTCTTATAGTATTTCAATGGAATGCGCTCCGATGTACCAGGGTCATTGACCCATTCGGAATCGAAAGACAGCCGAGAGACATACCACACGCTTGCCAAACATTTGTGTACAGTTGAAAATTTTGTTTCTTGAGGAATATGTTTTTTTATTAATCTTTGATGTTCTCAACATCACGACTGTGAAATGATTTGTTGGTATTTCTTCCTAACTATAACAGACAGCTAGATGAACTAGCATTCATATATATACAACTTATTCATAATGCAAATGACTTCAAACTACGATAAAAAGAAACATAATATTCTTGACCTGCGGCTAAATGATTTCCGCAATCTCGGAAAGGCATTATCCACCTTGTTTTCAAGACTGCGCCAATGCAAGCTCCTTCTCGTTAGCTAATAAAGATAAAGCTCCCGGATAAAGAGTTCTGCCTTCTAACATCTGCTGGCTAATTAGTTTAAGGTTGAAGTCCTCGAATGAACTTCGTATGAAGGATTTTTCTACGCATTAGTTATTTACATTGAAAATCTACACAACTGTTACGTAATTATTATAGTTGATGACAGTGAAAAACCATGTGTCTTCACGTGTAATATTTTATTATTTTTATCTTAAGTTAGAGTTAGTCTTTACTCGGTGATGTGTTGTACAGGTTGTACTGAGAAATAATGACTGAATCAAATAATAAACTATCTTCTAATTCTACCAGTAAATTAACATAATATCGTAATAATCGCGTTTCTATTCAATCCCCGCAAATAATATTGCGAAGTAGGCACTGCTACTGCCTTACCTATTATTGACCTCCGTGTATTTATTATGTGTCATTTACTTTGAAGCAAGATAATTTCAAGTTCAAATTAATTATAAAGACCAGTCTGAAGATGGCTCTGACGAGCTGAAACCGGTTACGGTCAAATAAAATTAAGTGGAATAAAGTTTTTTATTTGTTTTATTATAATCTATTATGAATTATAAAACATGTAATTTTATATGATTTCCACAAACGCTTCGGCGATACGACTTTACCATTTCTTGTAATATAGAGATTAACGAATTGAAAGGGCCGGTTTTCTTGTAGCTAAAAAGATTGACTTTTATTTTACGAATAAGGCATTCGTACAAAAATAAATATATACAATCATTTGGGATTGCAAAAAATATTTCTTACGAATCTTTTATAGCAACAACATTCTTGTCACAGAAAACTCGTAAAAGTAACATACGAGTAACATATTATGAAAAGTCATGGCACTCCCCTAAAATGCACATTTCGTGCCTTGAACTTTTCGTGTTTACAAAAGTTTTATGATTTTATCAATATTCTAACACGCAATTATCCAAGAGCCTGAAAAAATTCCAACCCATAAAAATTAATGTTCTAAAGGCGATGTTCTCAAATATCAAAGCATTTATTTTTTAATATTTAATTTACGAATAATCTTTAACGTACCTTAAACAAGATTTATTATGGCACCACTTCAAATTTATTGGCAACAGGTTATATGGGGTTTTTACCAAAGGCTTTTTGGTTTCAAACTTTTTATTATTAGTCAAGTATAAACAAATTGGAATATGCGAATTTATATGTATTAATTTAGTACATTTAATAATTTAATTAAAAAATAATAATATCATATTACCTATTGTCTATGTCTTATTTCAAAAATCTCCTTTTTTAATTTTTATATGCTTAACCAAATTTATTTTCTTCTACATGATGTCATCATCAGTCACTCAGCCGAAAAACCTCCCAACCCCTCACCCGAACCTACCTGTCCAATACCTACTGATTTTTAATGTTTTATTTGAAAAAAAAAATAGAAAATGTCAACTGAGACCAAGATTTTATTTGCATTTTTTATTCCAAATAATGTCAAAAATCGTGGTTTAACACCTTGTATTGCAATCCCCATTTAGTAGATAATAAGCTAACTTTAGAAAACTGATACATATGTACATCAATAGTTATATATCAGTTGGGTCAAATTTAAATCACGTTTATTAGCAAGACAAGAAGAAAAGAGAAATTATAAATGAAGAAAGCAGACCACGTTTAATATATATTTTTAAAAACATTAAATCCACACAGGAGGCCTTGAGGAAAATAATTTCCCTTTGAACCTATGTCTTCTTCAAGGAAGCTGTGGAGGATCTTTTTGAGAAGAATAATGAGTTAACATGTTGTAGGAGGGAGGAAACACAGAGTCCTGTAACCCAAAGGGATCTCAGCTATGAAACCGCAAGTATTATAGATAAACTATTTTTTAAGAGTAATTTTTGTAAGTTTGTGATCAATTTGTTTATACAATACATTTAATAATGACGCTGAAATGTGAGTGACCGCAATCCGTTGATTCCATTAAATCATTTCTCAGACGGAGGATATAACTGAAAATATTGTGATGACACACAAACATTATAATGTGTTCTGTTCTGGACTTTTCCAAACGCGTGTCGTACCAAATGGAAATGGTTATTTTGATTCAATTTGTGACAACAATACAGGCACGATCATAATAGACAAAAGACCAACACACCGCAATCTCTGAGGTCATTCATTCTCTAAATATGTACTCTAACGGCTTCCAACAAAGACATTGACTTGTGGAATTTAATATGCAGTAGTCCAGTTTTGTAGCATCGACTGAATTTTTCCATTCTATATTACGTAGAGAATATTGCATCCAATACATTAAGTATGCACCAATAACGAGTATTTTGGCATGAGTCACATCGAAATCAAGACAAATTACGTTTTGTGTTTTCTGTTCACGGGTACCCCATCTACGTCACTTATCGTTATCGTGCCAAGGGGACGTAAATGCCATTCTCGTATTCAGCTGTTTTTAACGACCCATGTCAATAAATACATTATGTGTTGAGTTCCGGACTTCAGTTTGTAGCAACCCTATTGTGAAATAATGGTGCTCATTTTCGAACAATATTTCGGCAGTAGAACTAGGAGAAGAAACGAATGAATTAGGTTAAACAACACGTGTAGTGCCACAGGGTTCAATTCTTTGACCGTTGCAATTTCCAATCAATGTGAATGACATAACAAAGTGGGGAATTGATGGAACTCTACAACTTTATGCGGACGATACAGTATTTTTTTTGTAATAAACTGAACCTAGCTGAGCTTAAAACGGAAATGAATATTGATGTTTCCAAACTCGCAAGCTGGTTGAGAATAAACAAACTAACTCTTGACGTAAAAAAAACATTATATAATTTTCGGTAACAAGAAAAATTTCAGCCTCAATATGAAAGTTTGTGATAACTGCATCAAAAAAAATGAGCACAATATATTTTGGCCTGATCTTAGATTCCCAACTTTCGTGGAGCCCCCACATAAATCATGTAAAGGAGAAAATTACCCCGATAACTGGTGTACTTCAAGGATTACTATCCATTCCTTTACTAACATCATTGTAATATGCCGTGATACATTCACACCTTTCCTTTCTCTGCTGTATCTGGGGCTTTGCTTCAAAGAAATTGATAGCATCGGGATTGCCCTAGCAAGAAATAAAAACCTAATAATACCTAATTCATTCAGTATATCGACCAAATCTCGAGACAGAAATTACATTTTGTATTAAGTTCTGAATTTCTGTTCCCCAATTGTGGTACCTTAAACCGGTTGTTTCCATGTGATATTAGAGAAAAACGTACAGTCCTAATACATAAAGTACACAATAATAGCATATTATACTTTGGAAGTAGTCGCTACCGGATAATCTCTGAATTCAGTCATTACTCTTAACTACTGAGGTCAACAATGACACTATGTCTTCATGTATACAAAGGAAGGTGACACAACTCTAATCCACCTACAAAAACAAATTTATTCTGCCGAATATTCATTATTTACCTAAAAAACCAAATCACGGATTATATGGTACGTCTGATCATTTTATATGAATATCTGTCTAAATTTGATGATCTTCCTTTTTTGGGTAAATGTTTTAATAAATTATACGGACAGGCTTTATGCTGATTATATCTGCCACGAAATACAATGCAATGATTAACCCTTTATTAGGCGCATTAAGAAAATCACACAATTAGACTCCAAAGACATTAAGGAAAATAGAGTGGAAGAAATAAATAGAACGAAGTTTTTATTATCAAAAATATTAAAATACTTTTTATAATAAAAATCAAGAAACAAAAACATAACTTTGACTTTAAATAATAAAAATAATAAAACAGCTTCTAATCTGTCTAAAACTACTAATTTTTGGTATAGCCAAGATCAACTTTAAAAAAAAGTATGTGTATTCAGACTAGTAAGCAGAATCATCAATTCTGCATCCAATGCATTAAGCCCTAAAGTGTTCCTGACAAATAAATTTCCCACACTTTTGATACAAAATTTTTTACGTAATTTGTTATAAAAAAAATTAAGTAATTGGTCGCATGGGGTCAGCATCCAAGAGTGCAGCGGTACGTGCTTGCTTGTTGGCTTGGCTTTCTATCCGCGACTGATTTGCGTACCCCCGGTACCCCGCGGGAAGGTAGGAAGGTAGGAAGCTAGAAAGTATGCTGTCGTATTCCAAACACAATAAATAACATTTTGTTTTAAAATTGAAATGGTCTTGACCCCATGCGCCTAATTAAGGGTTAAGTGTATAAATGTATAAGGGTGTGTGTGTGTGTGTGAGGGTGAGGGTGTGTGTGTGTGTGAGGGTGTGTATGTGTGTGTGTGAGGGTGTGTATGCGTGTAACACGTAAGTGTGTATGCATGTATTTTCTAATATTTGATCCTTCTTGTTTAATAGTACATGTTATTATTTATTATGTAAAAATATTAAGAATATTGAAATGAATGGTGTGCTCACCTTTAATTGGAATTGTCACTGTAACCACGTTTAATTTGTAAGCTTAATGTAATAATTATATGTGATGTATTCTGTTACCGAGCCAAAAAAAAGAACAATAATTTCTAGATTTTACCTAAAATAAGCATAATGTTACCATCCCAAGGCATCTCCGTTATGAAAGAAATGCTTTTTATGCTAAAATGATATACTTTTCGTCCAAACTTTACAAAAAAATATGTTTTACTAAAAAACACGTTAGATATTTAATATAAGGATGCATTAATTATGCGTATGATGTAATTCGAAATAATATTATACACCAGTGTCATGCTCTGCCGCAAGTTCCTGCAAGTAAAAAGTCCTCTGTCTACATTATATATATTAGAAGTTCATAAAAACAAACACATATTACATGCATAAATCATTTGAGGGCCCCCCAGTCAAGGCAGAATTCTAACCTGATTGGCTAAAAACTTAAGAGGTCGAAGGATCAATACCCGGCAAGGGCAAATAAAAATGGGTTTTTTGGTAAATGGCATGCACAAATGAAATCGTTTTAAATATATTTTAGTATTTTGCAAAGCTTTACAGACAGCTAAAAATTCTTTAGGTTTTAATTCATGTAATATAAAATAAAAATGATGAAGCTTGCATTACTTCAAATTGAAAGTAGAAAATATAGAATGAGTTTTGGCGTACTCCTATAAGAATTTCACTTACAATTCAATATCCCAAAAGTAAATCAATTACTTTTAGATATTCACAAACTTTTACTACCATTTTAATTAATTGTTCTGTTATAGAGCTACTTTTACATATCAGAGCGACCCCGTACTATGATTTCACTCATTTATCTAAAAAAGGATTAAATATTAAGGAGTACCTACTATTTCATATTATCCAAAACTGTAAAAGTGCTCAATTTATGCCAATTTACTATTTCATATTATCCAAAACTGTAAAAGTGCTCAATTTATGCCAAATTTATGAAATTGGCAATAACGGGCCTTTAAGGGGAGTCAAAAACGAAAAAAAATAATTAATGGACATGCAAAAGATGCATCCAAAATGCGGTTGCTAGCCTTAGTAATAATTTATTGGTCACATTAAAGAGAGCACTTGAATTATATTATGTTGATTCAACATGTTCAACGGTTTAATTATGTCTCTAAAAATAATAGGGAACTGTTCCGTACAAGATTCAAGACATTATTGATAAATTATAGTATATTAAAGAAATAAAATATTATTTTTATTTTTAAATAAATTTTTTTATTTTATTTTTAAATAAAATATTATTTTTATTTTTAAATAAAGAAAGCCTTGACAAGGATAAGTTATGAATGATATAAACAGGCGTTACCTCAAATTCTCATTACAAAAAATCCGTTATTACGAAACCGGCGAAAATATGGAAACTAGCGAGTTCTCGGCATGCGTTGCATGTCACTTAATAAAGAAATTGTTTCTCCCTGCGTGTCCTTTCCCATTCGTCCCGTTCCCCTCTCGCCTCCCGTTCCTCTCCCGCGTCCCCTTTCCCTCACGCATTCCCACTCCGCCTTCTCTGCCTTCTCGGCCTTCCCTCTCCCCGCTACCCTCTCCCCTATCCCGCTTCCCCCGTCCCGCAAACCTCCCTCCCGTGTTCCCTCCCCACTCCGGCGTTCCATACGTTCAGCGCCCTTGAAGAGATTTTTTACGAAAATGGCGCTTTATAAATCAGCCAAATATTATTATTCAGCTTTCAAATAGCTCGTTTGCCACCTATGGCATTTTTTAATGCAGATTTCATAATGCCAGAGCTCACCACTATATATAGAAACAATTGTGGGCGTGCGCACAAAAACTCACTAAAGTTTCATGGCAATCGGATGAATGGTGTAGAAAATAATTTCATGACACTAGAGATCACTATTATATATAGAAATCCCCAAAGATTTATTGCAATCGGAAGAATGGTTTAGCAACGCATAATTTCATGATGCAAGAGCTCATTATTATATATAAATATATATATAGAAACCATCCCGGGCATGCTCACATCAAATCCCTAAAGTTTAGTCGCAATCGGATGAATGGTTTAGCAAAGCATAATTTCATGACGCCAGAGCTCACTATTATAAATAGAGAAACCATCGCGGGTATGCGCACATCAAATCCCCAAAGTTTTATCTCAATCGTAGAATGGTTTAGCAACCCATAAGGAAAAAACACAAATTCATACTAGCAAATAATATACATTCATTTTTGTAATGTCGCAAAAAATAATGATTTATTCATTAATTAAAGTAGCGTGATTTCTTAGTATCTAGTATGTATTTAAGAGTAGTTATAAAAACACACACAAATTACTCTAAAACAAAACACACGTTTGACTGTTTACATTAAATAAATTCACAGAAATTTAACTTCTTTACTCACGCTTGACTAGGGGAGTGAATGCATGTCGAGAGCATTACGAAAAGTGTGATCGATAAGTTAGTAAAGATAGAAAGAGAGAGATTTACGTTTCGTATATTACTGTAGGGGCAAGAGAGAGAGGTGCGAGAACACATTTTCTTTCTCTCTTTCTCTCATAGCCAGTTACGTTTCTTATATCTAAGACACAGTGCAGGCCTATTCTCTGTATCACACTATAGGAGCAAGAGAGAGCAGTGAGCGCTCACATTTTCTTTCTCTCTTCCTTTATAAGTTAGTGAAGTTTTACTTCAGTAGTACTTTTTTTTACGTTTCAATGAAAAAATACCTTTGTAACATTTTGCTAGGCACAATTATTTTTAATTTTTCACGTTTTAGCTTTTCATATCCCAACAATCAACATTGTCAACCCGAGCAACCACTGAAAACCAATACATCAACCCTATTCAGAAAAAAACACTGAATTTTGGAATTCTATTACTTTTCCAAAGAAACCCACAACAAATTAAGGTATACATATATTACGATTTTTATACAAGTATTTACTTTCAAGGTGCGGATGTTGAAAAACAAAGTGTTTTGTCAATATTAATGACTAATCAAAATCATGAAGAGCTAGCATTTTCAAATGCTGTACGTTATAATGTCCAAATTTGTCATGTTTGTTCATCAACATAATTTCAAAAATATATGTTTTTAATGTGTTAGATGGAGGGTTATCATCCGCTGTTGTCACACTACAATTGTTTTTTTTTACCAATCAATAATTAATATTAAAATTTCAGTTTGATTAAGCCCTCTGAATGCTTAATGCATACTTCCAACGCATTTAATTTCAATAATAATGAAAACTTTATTATCTCAGTGATAAAAAAGGAGCAATATCAATTTATAAAAATAACATATATTTGTGTTAATAATATTTATCTAACTGCCTTAGAATGCATCGTTTTTATTGCAGGTTCGATAAAAAATTACAATTTCTTTGTGTGAACGGCTGAACTAACTACTAACAGTATTTGGGATGCTGAAATCGATCCTTTATCACACAAAACCATCCAAGGTCGGTCAGAAAACGTTGTAAAATGTATATTTTACAATGTTTTGGACCGCATGTACGTGTTTCGTAATTTATCTGAGAAAAGTTAAAGAGTTAAATCTTATCAAAACCATCACAAAAGATTTTAACAAAAAATAACTGTCAAAGAAAGATTAAATACATTTTACAAAAATGTAATCATAGGAATTTAAAACATTAAGAAGGTACATGATACATGCGAAAAAACTTTTTATAGCCTTACATTTGAATAATACGATTTAGCGGTGGTTTCTATTGAAAAAATCGCAATAAACATCACCATGGTACATGCGAAAAAACTTTTAAAAGCTTTAAATTTGAATAATACGATTTAGCAGTAGTTTCTATTGAAAAACTCGCAATAAAAATCACACCTATTTCAGGAAAACGCATATCTAATTCCTAATCATTAGTAAGTGTTCATATAAGTAAAAAAGTTGGAGAAGAGTCGAAATAAGTTTCTTCGTTATATATGGTGTCCGGAAACTAGTGGTAAAAGCGGGCCTCCGGGAAATCAACTTCATATGGAGAACGGAATATCGTTTGTGCATTTTGATTTTTTCAAAAACTATTTTCCATTTTTTTCGGAAATTATTGGAGAAAGGTTTAAGTTTGGACGCATTCAAGAAGAAAATTAACAGTATATAGCAACCATGTAGCGATCGACTTTTTTTATTAGATCTATTGCTGATATTTGGAGTATATTCTTGGAAAATGAGATCAATGAGTTTCCAGGATTACAGAAATACCTATTTTTTTTTTATAACTACTCGTGAGTTTTTATAATGTGTACCATTTTTGATGAAGGGTTTGCTTTAGGTCGAGTCGTTCACTTTTTGACCATTTGTTTTAATTGATAACGATTGTTTACATGTTTTTTGTTAATTTTCGTAAATACCAATAAATTACTGAAAAATATTTAAAAGAAAGATAAATTTGACAAAAAAAGCTTATGGACTTACCAACTGAAACTGGATATGATCCGATTTAAAAAACTTTCGGGAAAACGGAAAATATTTGAGGTCTACTGTTTATATATATTTTTAGGTTTTTGAAGTAAAACTTCTTTACGCATGCTCGACACTTGGGGAATAAAATGATGAATACGTTACGAAAAAATATGACACGTTACGAAAAATGATGATATGAAACGCTAATCAATGTGAAACGCTAATCGATGTGAAACGCTAATTAATGAGTTGTTATGAGTTGTTTTGAGTTGTTATGAGTTGTTATGAGTTGTTATGAGTTGTTATGAGTTGTTATGAGTTTTTATGAGTTGTTATGAGTTGTTATGAGTTGTTATTAGTTGTTATGATTTGTTATGAGTTGTTATGATTTGTTATGAGTTGTTATGAGTTGTTATGAGTTGTTATGAGTTGTTATGAGTTGTTATGAGATGTTATGAGTTGTTATGAATTGTTTTGAGTTTTTATAAGTTGATATGAGTTTTTATGAGTTGTTATGAGTTGTTATGAGTTATTATGAGTTGTTATGCGTTGTTACGAGTTGTTATGAGTTGTTTTGAGTTGTTGTGAGTTGTTATGAGTTGTTTTGAGTTGTTATGAATTGTTGTTGAGTTGAGTTGAGTTGAGTTGATTTGATGGGGGTGTCTAGGGGATGGGGATATTTTTATTCCTGTTATTGTTAATGGACGGCCTAAGTTAGTGAAGTTTTACTTCAGTCGTGTGGTCTAAAGCACACTTGTTTATTTTCACATTCTGTATTTTAATTCTGTGGGTTATTAGAAGTGGAGAAGAAAAAGGTTAATTTTTTATAAAAAGCAACCAACTACAAGGAATTCTATGTTTAAATATTCAAAGTTTGATATCGAATAGTGAGGAGGTCCAGATACTGATCGAACGAAATAATCCCACAATGGTAATGTTAAGCGAGACTCACGTAACATGCGACATTGAAGACAGCGAAATTACTTATCAGGGATATAATACAGTACGTTGTGACTCCTACAGTAGACATACAGGGGGAGCAGTGATAATTATTAGAAAAGACATACTCTATGAAGTAATTTCCAACACACAGTACGAAAAGAACTGCTGGATACTAGCAATAAGGATAACTTCTGGATACAAGAAAGGAGTTTATGGAGTAATTTACCATTCTCCAAATGCAAGTACCAAAGACTTTCTATCATTTATAGAGACCTGGTGCACCCTAAATCTTCAAGAAGAAGAAGATAATATCTTAACTGGTGACTTCAATATAAATTTCAATAACTTTAAGGATACATATACTAAAAGACTAAAACAAATTATTCAAACTTTGGGAATGAAACAACTTGTTAAAAGTGAGACACGAATAACAGATAAATCCAGTACGTTAATTGACCTTGTCATATCCAACAGATTGGATTTGAAAGTAATAGTTCTTGATGAACCGAAAATAACCGATCATAACCTTATCCACATTACAGATAACATAAAAAGAAATAAGACGAAAACCAGCAAAATAATAACATACAGAAACTATAAAAAATATAGCACTGAAAGATTAATTGAACTTCTGGGTGATATGGATGAACTTCATCAAATGGAATACAACGAAAAGTCTAAATCATTAATAAATAACCTACAAGAAGTAATTGATAAGTTAACACCAATCCAAACTACTAAAATAACAGGAACAAATAAATGGTATAATATAGAACTACAAACAATACAAAATGAAAGAGATAGATTGTACAAAATTGCGAAAATCTCAAGAAACTCTCAAGACTGGAAAGCATTCAAAAATATGAGAAATAAATACACAAAAAAATTGAAAATTTGTAAGAATGATTACTTCAAAAACAAAATTATCTCTGAAAAAGGAGACACTAAAAAAATGTGGAAAACCATAAAAGGATTACTGCAAACCGAAGATAAAGGGATGAAGTACGACATTGAATTTCCTCATCAGATACAGGGTACCATACAGAACTGTTTCAACAAATATTTCGTAAACAGCATAATAGAATTGCATCAGAGTATACCAATACTAAAGAAAGACAACTACGTGAGAAATGTTCGGCTAAACCGAGAAAAACTTGTGTTTAAAGAGATTGATGAAACATATCTTTTACAGATTCTTAACAACACCAAATCAAAAGAGAGTCCAGATGGAATAAGTTTTAAAGTTTTGAGAGATGCAATGCCAGCGATAGGACATCATTTACTGGATATAATAAATGAATCATTAAGAACTGGAAAATTTCCAAACACATGGAAAACTTCTACTGTGATCCCGATTCCGAAAGTTGTTAATACCAGAAAATGTGAAGAATTTAGACCAATAAATATGTTACCAAAATACGAACAGTTACTAGAAATTGTAATAAAAAAACAACTCGTTGAGTATTTGGAAAAACATAATATATTATGTGACGAGCAATCAGGATTCCGGAACAACAACTCTTGCGAAGCGGCGATAAATATAGTGATTGATACATGGAAGAAAGAAACAGATAAAAAAAAATCACCATTGCAGCATTCTTAGATTTCAAAAGAGCATTTGAAACGATAGAAAGGAAAATACTTTTGGAAAAACTAGAAGACATAGGTCTTTCTGACGTAGCTCTGAATCTATTCAAAGAATATCTCCAGGAAAGAAAACAGGTAACGAAAGTTGAAAGCTCAGAATCAGAACCGATAGAAAACAACCTTGGTGTTCCGCAAGGGTCGGTACTAGGTCCGATTCTATTTATAATTTACATAAATGATATTATTAAAACTATTAAACATTGCAAAATTAGACTATTTGCAGACGATACCTTAATCTATATTTCGTGTGAAGATTACATAGATGCAATTAACAAAATAAACGAAGACCTACAAAATATATCAAAATGGCTGATATTAAACAAATTGAAACTGAACGTAAACAAAACAAAATATATGGAAATAGGCAATAAAAAACGTAACACAGGGTTAAATTTGACAATTAATGGTGAAAAAATTGGAAAAGTAAATGAAATCAAATACCTGGGTGTAATACTCGATTCAAAACTGACTTTCACAGCAAACTTTGAATATGTGCTTAAAAAGGTGTCAAAAAAGGTAAATTTTCTTAGAAGACTAAGACATAAATTAAATAGAAACACTACGGAGCTCATTTATAAAACTATTGTTGCTCCACATTTGGATTACTGCTCTACAATGTTATATTTGGCCAATGAAGGAAATTTAAACAAAATAGAAGTTATACAGAACAGAGCTATGAGATGTATACTGGGAAAAGGCAAATACGCAAGGATTTATAAAATGAGAGAGGAGCTAAATTGGATTCCAATAAAAAAAAGACTACTATTTAATGTATTAATTTTTGTGCATAAAATTATGAAAAACCAAATGCCAAAATACTTAAAGGATGAAATTGTTTTTAATAGAGACGTACATAATTATGAAACAAGAAATATAAACAGAGTTCGATTGCCACAAATGAAGAAATCAAAATCACAGAACTGCCTAATGTACAGAGGACTAAAGATGTATGATGAAATGCCTGAAAGTATGAAGAATGAAGAAAGAATGAATGTATTTAAAAAGAAATGTTATGCTTACTGTAAAAATATTTGAATTTATCAAATGAAATGTTACATTGTGCTTATTAGTTTATACTCATGTAGTATAAACTAACTCAATAAATAATAAAAAAAAAAAAAAAAAAGAAGAGCCTATATAATTTTTGGTATTTTGATTTATGTAACAGAAAGTACTCTCCTTATTATTTGAATGCTATGAATATTTACGTTAGGTCCTTTAGATTGATGCAATTGTGGTATATTTAAAGAACGTGTGAACCCAATACTACTACCTTTTTGCTTGATATTGGTTTGAATTTGTACTCCAAGCCGCCCGCGTATAAAATTTTTACATAGTTTGTTTATCATACACTCACATAATAATTTACTTGAACGCGAGCGTTACGAGGACCAGCATAATTTTATTTATGCAGATTTTTAATAGGTCAATTACAACGTTGCCCGATTTACTGAATTGAGTTATCAGTTGACAGTATAATATACGCGGGACGTCATGACTTAGGTAAATAATCGGTAAAACAAGTTAATAAGTAGGGAACTTAAAAAACAATGGTATTAGGTAATTAATCAAAATGATGAATATTTTAAAGTTATTTTCCCGACAGTATAGCATTAATGCAAGTTTGTACGAGTAGTAATCGTTTACCAGTCAAGCGGCAGACCGATTTAAAATTTTTTCCACGGATTGCTTCTGATTTTTTGGTGCTCAATTTGAATATTTTCAGCCCACATTAAAAATATTATATTCCGAATTTTAATACGGAGACTCATAAACCGATGGAAGTGCTACATAGCGAACGAATGTCATATATTTAAACAATCCTCCCATATTTTTAGGATTTAAAAAAATATTATACACTAGTGGACTTAAGTATGGACACTTTTCGAGATTTCTTGTATCTTGTCGTTTGCCTTATAAAAAAAAGACTTATTTTGTTACGGAACCCTTCTAAGTTTTTTTTTTGGTGGTCCTTGTGCTATTGTTGATTAAAAAACATACCATACGATATGCCATATGGTGATTCAAAATTCCTATCACTCTTTATGAGAAATGGGAGCAAACACCTTTAAAACAACCAATTTTTGAGAAAAACGTTTTTGAGTTTTGGCAACTCTACAATGTCTTGTGTTCTATCTTAACTAACTACAAATTGCAGAGGACCATTGTGGGTTCCAATAAGAACACTTTAAGATGCAACTCGAATAAGTTCTACACCCGTGTTAGTCAGTCATCCATTGAAGAAAAGTTATATATATAGTTTTTAATAAATATTATTAAAATGGCTCCTTAGGTGTCAAAACGTGCCGATTGGTCACCCAAAGAGAAGCAAAGGTGTTGCACTTTGTGTAGAAGGCTACACATACAAAGAAATTGCAAAAATATTGGGTGGAGGAGCTACCAAGTCTGGACTAAGAAAGGTTTGCCAACGCTGCAAGGAGACTAAAACTACAAAAACAGACCGAAAACCGTCCAAAACCCAAAGGTTATGCCACAAAATGAAAGAAGCATATGTTGCATTACCCTGCAGAACCATCGTCAAACATCCAAAGATATTAACAAGGTCATTAAAGGTGCTGGACTCGATATTACAGATATAACATTTAGGAAGAAATTATGCAAGAATAATAAAAGTCTAACCATAACATGAAACAGAGGTATAAACAACTGAAATGGGCTGTAACACATAAGGAATGGACTTCATAAGACTGGGCAAAGGTGATATGGAGTAATGAGACCAAAATTTTCACTTTTGAGAGTGATGGAATCAGATTTGTTCGTTGCCATCAAGTTGAAGATTTGATACCAGAATGCACTACTGCGACAATGAAACTTCCTCTGAGTGTCATGGTGCGGGCTTGCATGATAAGGGACAGTTTTGGATGTCTGGAAGTGGTAGAAGGCACAATTAAGGCTAACAGACATCAATATGTGATTCTGGAGCCAAAATTATTGCCCAGCACATTGATTTGTTCGAGTGTAACCGTGGTAAATGCAATTTCCAGCAGCATGGAACCCCATGACACATAGCAAAACGAACATGAAATGGTTACAGAACCACCATATTGTTGTTCCACCTTGGCCAGGGAACCACCTGGACTCGAATCCTATTGAAAATCTCTGGTCTAGATTGAAAATACTGGTTTCTCGTCACAAACCCAGAAATAAAAGAGAAATAATTGAAGTGTTTATTCAAACATGGTTCCATGTCATCAAACCTGAAAACTAGTGATGTTTGGTGGACTAGAATTTGAGGTGTAGAAGAATTGAGGAAGTTATTAAACTGAAAGGATTTCCAACGAAATAGTAACATTAAAATGTTAATTTGAAATATTATGCAAAATCTTCGTAATTAATAAATAATTTGTGTTTTGCCATGACGTTGTTTTATTCAGCATTTTTATTATTTTTCTAAACAAAACTTTTAAATCTATTCAAAATATAATAGTATAATATGTGGTTGAATTAATTAGCTAACAAAATTACTGTTAAACACCATCGTGATTTAAAAAAGAGCGAATGAACATCAAATACAAGAAATTTATAAAAAGTGTCCATACATAAGTCCACTAGTGTATATTAAAAAATCACTAACATTATAAACGGAAATATTCTCAGGATTTTCTATCTATAAACTCGCGTAGGAAGTTGAATTTTGCGTTCACATAAAATATTTTCCATGAAGTTTTTTTTAAATGGTCTAATTCATGATGACATATACAAATATACTTTAGAAAAATGGATGTCGATACGTAGTGAAATGTTTCAATTTTCGTTTCAAAAACTTTTGACACAAATTTTAATTGAGAAATGCCAATATTTCATCGCATTAAAATGGAATTTTTCACGTACTCAATAAAAATAACTGCAACACGTCAGACAGATACATTAATTATCTTTAATCCACAATACCAATTAACTCGAAATTCATTGTCAAACACAGGCAAAATTGTTGTATTGCAAGTATTCGTTGTATTTTAAGTTTCACGATATTGAAACACGTTTAATGAATTGATAATACAATCATTATTATACTTGGTTTACAAATATGTTACAAAAATCCACCAAAACAGGACGCAAAACGACATTTTATACGCAAGCATTTTGACAGCGACCGCTTCAGATATTATTTTTGTAAACCTGAATATTCCGTAAAAAAACAAAGGACAGTGATACCTATTGATTATCAGTAGAAGTAGGCTCTTCTAGCTTTCTTAAAACATCAAGTTCCGCGGAAATATTCAAAAAAATTTATATATATATGTTTTTTTAAAGAGCCGAGGGAATATTTTTCAAAATTGGCGTGAAAGCAATCCGGTATTTTAAATAGTGCCATATTGTGGCAAAAAGCGCTCCAGTGATTAAATATATATAATATATCTTTCGGGTACTTGGGAAATGATTTTGACCAAACCGAGATAATGGAATGCTTATTAAAATAAATGACGCCTATAACAAAGACTATTTGATCATCATTCAAAAATATAGTACTGATAACATTATACCTACTACGTACATAATATGTTATGATTTCGATTAAAGGAAGATAAAATAAACGTTAAAGTAGCACTGACTCATTAAACATTAAACAGAAGCAGCTGCTGTTGATTATGTCGATTGATAACAACACAAAGTAATTTTCATTAAAGTTATTGGTTGGTAGTCACGTTGTATAAAAATATACCTACTATTACAGTTATCATAGAAGGCCGCGGGATCGAATCCCGGCATGGGAAAATAAATTTTAAATTATTAATTTGTGTTACTTCACAATTAATTAATTAAAAATAATATATAGTATATTTGCGGCACGTTCCAGAGTGGAAGATACTCTCAGTATCGCCCTGGTGTAAGACCACCGTTCAGAATTGAAACGTTGCTTGAAATGGCTTTAGCCGTGTTTAGTGACCAGATCTGAATAGCCAGAAACTTTCCCACCTTCCTCTTTCCCATCTCCTTCCCCTCCCTACTACCCTCAGCCTCTCATACCCCAATTGGGGATGCCATAGTCTCACTGGCTCCAGACGGGAGCAGCTGGGACTCTTATAAGGTATTCACATAAAAAAAGATAAATATTTATAACTTTGAAGTATAAACTGAGCAATAATTTTGAGATAATATGTAATGTTATTATTATTTATTACTAAGAATTATCGTTAGAGTGTCTACATCTTTTGTTTAATAAAAATGCACTTAAGGTGATCTACCACTTGGTGTAAAATCAGGGATCAAGCCAATAACAAGAAGACGCCGTATGTAGATAGAGATAAGGTTTAAATTTTGGTTCAATACCAGCCGCCTGTTTCAATTTATTCAAAAAAAGAAAAATCGCCAAAAACCGTGTTTTATTTTGTTTTGCGAAGCTCAAGCAAACTAGTTAAATGTTTTACCATCATTTTCCAAAGAATTTATTTTCCCACATTACACGAAAAAAACCATAATCGACAAGGGGTTCGCAAGTCAGAGATTTTGAACTTTAAAGCAGTTTTTATGGGCCTGATGCTTTGTTTTTTTCTGGGCTAAGACTAATAACAAAAAAACTCGATTATTTCAATGTGAAATATGTGTCCTACATACGGTTTTCAATTAGAGATTAGAGCATGTAATATATTTCTTCTTCTTCTTCTTTATGTGCCTTATCAGGTCCCCCCGACGTTGGCGATCACTCTTGAAAAGGTCTCTCTGTCTTGCGCTGCCCGGAATAGCTCCTTCACACTTCTAATGCCGGTCCACTCTCGTAAATTTCGCAGCCAAGACATTTGTCTCCTACCAGTCCCTCGGCGACCCTCTATCTTGCCTTTCAATATTAAATGGAGCAAGTGATACTTCTCTCTTCGAAGTATATGACCCAGATATGAAATTTTCTTGATTTTAATTAATGTAAACAGTTCTCTATCTGCTCTAGCCTGCCTGAGAATTTCTGTGTTGGTGATCATGTCGGTCTATGGGACCTTGAGCATTCTCCGGTGAAGCCACATTTCGAAAGCCTCTAACCTGTTCATGGTATTTATTTTCAAGGTCCATGTTTCACAACCATACAGCAAGACCTACCACACATAACATTTAGCATTCTCTGCCTTAGTTTTAAGCTGATATTGTCATTGCAGAAGAGGGATTTCATTTTTATGAACGCAGTTCTTGCTGCTTCAATTCTGCACCTAATCTCTATATCTGGGTCAAGAGTCTCCGTGAGGATACTGCCGAGGTATCTAAATCTCTCCACCTTTTCGACATTACAACCATTTAACTGTATCATTGATCCAGAGTGATCTATTCGTCCAAAAGTCATCCATTTAGTTTTATTGACGTTGATTGTTAGGCCCAGTTGCTCACCAGCATTATTAACAAGATCTAATAGGTCTTGGAGGTCACTGATACACTCAGCTAGTAATACAGTATCATCTGCATATCTTATGTTATTAATGAAACTCCGTTGATCTTGAGACCCTTCTGGGTATTACTTAGGGCTCTTTTGAAGACATAGTTATATTATAAGCGGTATATATTTCTAAGCGGTCTAATTTTCATTTCAAAATCATACTACATATTTGATTCAAAATTAATAGTTTTAACCACGTTTATTGTTTAAAAAATCAACATGTTTCGAAAGCAATGCTTCCTTCTTCAGGGTTAAATAAATTATAATAGTGCCACAAAATAAGTATGCTGTATTTGAAGGAGTGACATATTATTTTCCATTACTTAGCACTGGCATCACCTTGACAGTGAAATAAAAAAGTCTATTTATAGGCGAATGGCGAATTTTTATTCTGATTCTTTTTTAGCCCTTTTCTTTAAAAAGTGATAATAATTTTTAATTTTTTTAAATTTTTCATTACGAACATAAAAAGCTCTCCCTCGATAGATATATTTAAACATGTATCTTTTCTACGACTTACGGACTTCAGTAGATTAATTTCAGATGTATCAATAATATGAGAGACATATGTAAGTAATTTTTAATTAGCAAGTGGTGTCTGTTGAATTAATCATTATTTCTTCGATTTTCTAAGAATTTTAACTTTGTTATTTTTATGCATATACAAATTCTGTCAACGTCAACAGTACACTTCGCTTTCAACAGTCGCAATAGGCGGAAAAAGAGGTCCTATGAAAAACGGCTCCCATCGTGACAGGATTGACCGGAAACAGAACACACAAACAAATTAACTGCAGAAAAGTGATCGAGTCAAAACAGAACTTCGCTACTTTCAGTCAATAAAATACAATTAATTGAAATTGTAATGTTGCTATTTTTTAGGAAAATAGACACTGAAACATTAGAGATTTGTGCGGTATAAAAATGAAAGTACGTACTATTTAAAAGTTCCAAGCCCATTATATTAAAATGTGTTGGAAAACTCCCCAGACCATTTCACGATATTTTCTTGCTGTGTGTGCCAAAAATTGAAGAATCGCTGCTACATTTTCCGAAACAGCTCTTTCCTTAATTTTTCCCAGAATTTAATGTGAAATACACGATCAAACGCTTTGCTTTGATGTGGAAAACCGGCATAGATTGGCGTTTTCCTTAATTTACATATAATAACTGATGGTTTCTTTTAGGGAATATGTTGAAGTGAATGTTGACAGTGCAGGTTTGAATCCGAACTGGTTATCATCCGTTTTTAGATGGTCTGTTACTTTCGACCGTCGATATTTTTTTTTCAAATAATCTTGCCACGGCGCAAAAATAGTGAAATTGATCAGTTGTGTTGTAATTATGGTACCTACCTACAATTTTTTTTAGATCAGATATATTATACTTCCATATATGTATAGAGTTGATTAATGATTATGGATAATGATATTGATTTTTTCAGTTAGTTTTTAATTCTAGGCTGTACAAAAATACCGAGGGTCTCAGAATTTCTTATTTTTTTCTTATATGTCATTTCGGGCGACGCATGGCCTCCCTGGCCGAGGGGCAAGACTCTCGACCAGCAATTCGGGGAACACGTGTTCAAATCCCGGCGTGCAAAAATAAAATATATTTTTTTAATTTAGTGTTATTTCACAATCTTAGAAATTAAAAATAATATGTAGCATATTTGCGGCATGTTCCAGAGTGGAAGATACTCCCTGGTGTAAGACTACCACCCAGATTTGAAACGTTGCTTGAAATGACTTTAGTCGTGTTTGGCGATCAGATCTGAATAGCCAGGAAATTCCCCACCTTCCTCTTTCCCATCGCGCTTCCTCTCTTCACTACCTTCAGCCTCATTACATACCCCAAATTATGTTTTCTTTTACCTACGTAAATAAAGTTTTGTAGTTTCGAGATGCTCTTTGAATTTAACTAAAAATTCAAACTACATTAATTTTCAATTGTATCATTTCGTACTATAAAAATGTTTCGTAAATTGTACATACCTAACCTCGAAATTAATTTATATTTTATTTTCATTACTATTTGTTTTTTGTACATTGTTTGTTTTGTAGTAATATAAGGTATTAAACATATTATGAGGAAATTTGACTATATGCAGACGCTTGCTTACCATGGATTCAAAAGCCTCATAAATGAACCAACTCGAATATCAAATGAATGCAAAACTTGCATCGATCATATTTTCAGTAAGACTAATAAACAAATTCAAGCCATCATATATACATCCACCATTACAGACCATTACTCAACAATTCTTTCCATTAACAAAAATAAAACAGGAAAAATTCAAAATCATAAAATTGTACTGCAAATATCAGAAACCAATTGGAAGGAAGTAAAACAAAAATTACAAAATACTGAGTGGACAAACCTTTATGAAATAGATGATACAAATTCTGCTTGGAGCTATTTTAACGAAATTATACAACATACAATACTATCGAATACCACATTAATAGAAAAAAAGATATCCCATAAAAATAAGCACATCAAACCTTGGATTACACAAAACATCATCAACTGTATAAGGAAAAGAGATGAAATACATTTAATAGTTAAAAAAGACCCTTACGATATATTTAAATTAAGATTCTATAAAAGATACAGAAATATATGTAAAAATGTTATTCGCAACGCCAAAGAAAACTACTATAAAAGGAAAATAGAAGAATGTAACAATGACTCCAGAAAAATATGGAAGATTATCAAAGAAATCACTAACTCTGAACCCTCCTACAACAAGAAAATGATTGGAGAATTAAACATTGACATGATTCCTACTTCTTTTGCAGAGTATCCTGACAAAATTCTGGAATATATTAATAAATTTTTCACTAACATAGGCTCGCAATTGGCAAATAAAATCACAAAACCAATTACTTATGAAAAGGAAATAGAAAATAATGAAGACTTAATCCAAGATAACACACTAAATCTAAACCAAATAACTAGAAACGAACTTAGAAAAGTGATTGCTTCACTAGATAACAA
The DNA here is from genome assembly GCA_917563855.2 of Limnephilus lunatus. Classification (NCBI taxonomy): domain Eukaryota; kingdom Metazoa; phylum Arthropoda; class Insecta; order Trichoptera; family Limnephilidae; genus Limnephilus; species Limnephilus lunatus. The sequence goes on from OU830594.1 coordinate 42,446,491, forward strand.
CACTTCTTCGGGAAATGATCCTATCTCAATCAAAACTATAAAACATCTCCAAGATGAGTTGATCCTCCCCCTGACATACCTTATAAATCTCTCTATATCAAAGGGGATTTTTCCTTCTTGTCTAAAAAATGCTACAGTTTTACCAATTTATAAAAATGGAAGCAAAAATGATATAAATAATTATCGCCCTATAAGTATCCTAAGCACTTTCTCAAAAATCCTAGAAAAAATTTTGAAAAGCCAAATCGTTCACTTTCTGGAATTTAATAAAAAAATTTCCCCGACACAATATGGATTTCGGGAAAGTTTGAGTACCGTGAACGCCATTGAACATTTTACAAGAATAGCCATAAAAAGTTTAGACGATGGAAAAAAATGTCTGGCTGTTTTTATAGACCTAAAAAAAGCCTTTGACACAATAGATCATAAAATTCTTCTCACAAAACTTAAAAAAATTGGCATATCTGGCACTCCACTAAATTTACTGATGACGTACTTGACAGGACGAACACAACAAGTACAAATAGGTCAACAAAAAAGCAATCCTCTTCCAATAAACTACGGCGTCCCTCAAGGAAGTGTCTTGGGACCAATCTTATTTCTCATCTACATAAATGAAATTACCAAACTTCCCATCAATGGAAACATAATTAGTTTTGCCGATGATACTGTTATGTTATTCCACGAAAAGGACTGGATGGACACTTATAAAGAGGCTGAACATGGACTAACTGTACTTCAAAATTGGCTTCGGATGAACTCTCTTACGCTCAATGTAATTAAAACTAATTATCTAGCCTTTTCAATAAACTCAAGAGGTCAACCGGGTAAAGAATACACTCTCAAATTGCACGAGTGTCAAAACAATAAGTCACATTGCTCTTGCCCTATTATAACAAAGGCAAAAAGTATTAAATATCTAGGAGTGGAAATAGACGAAAACCTTAGATGGGACATACACATAAATGGAATCACTAAAAAGCTCACGAGACTTGTGTATTTCTTCAAAAACCTAAGAAACATACTACCTAGGAAAGACATAAAAAAAGTTTTTTATGCCTTATGTCATTCCCGTCTTGAGTACGGAATTCTAGTATGGGGATCTGCTACAGCCAATCCTATTAACCACTTAGATATTGCTCAGAAGAGCATTATAAAAACCATACTAAAATTACCCATCAGAACCCCCTCAAAAGATATTTTTAAGTGTTTTGACGTTCTTAATTTAAAACAAATATATGCCAAGAATATTCTTATACATCATTTTAAAAACAGAAAATCTCCTAATGAAACTCGGATACATGACACAAGAGCCTCAAAAAAGGATATACGAGATGTTCCAAAATTCAAGACAAGTTTTGGCCAAAGAAACCACATATATCTTGCAACTAAACTATACAACATCCTTCCTCCAAGTCTGAAAAAGATAGAAAAGATAAATAAGTTTAAGGAAAAAATCAAAACATGGGTGAAAGAAATTAATGCAGACATACTAGAGAATGTATTAAAAACATCATAGAAACTAAATAACGGAAAATCAAAGAAATCTACCAGTCCGCCTCAGCACAGGACCACCTAGTGAGGAGGACTAAGAACAAACGGATTAAATATTTATATATATCATCATATCTTGTAATTGTCATCAAACCTGTAACTAAATAGTCACTAATAAAAAAAATATAAAAAAAACGCGGGCGGCGCGGCGCGGCGTTTTGTCTATACAAACGCTATTTCCTCTCTGGATTTTGAAACTAATGCAAATATTTTTTATTATAAGTATAGATTTCAATCACTGGCATATATCCCTACGTTTTGCTTTAGGACCCTACGCTACGTTTAGGACCCGCCAAAATTTCTTAATTTTGCCTGTGTTGACAATTGACAATATATTTTAATACGTAGCATTACATCTGCAATACATGTCAATCATAATACCTACCCATACCTTCTACATTTTTAGCACTTAAACAACCTTCAAACATGTCTCACATTCCATATTTTATTTACTTGTTTTAATTTTGATAAAATATTTACACAACGAACAGAATTGTCCAATTATTAAACTTCTTTAGCACTGTTGTGATTTGAAACTCAATGAAGCTAAAATAGAGATACTAAAAAGAGACAAACATATACATCTATAGGATTTAGCCTGTGAGAGCATGAGATACTATAATTCGTCTCCTCTTTGTGCGGTGCTTCTTAGCCTTCCCACTCTTATCTACTTTAGTTCTCTGAAGGTTTCACTTTTACCGCGTGTGACTTGCACAATCTTGATTTTTTATGTATTATTAATCATATCATCATAAATTCAACGTATAAACTTCAACCATAATAAAAAAATGTATTGACTGTACAAAATCTATGCATGAAAGAAAAAAAAATTATTCGTGTAGGACACCATTTCAAATCATTCACACGAAGAAGATAGCACGAACAGAGTTTGTTTACTACGCAAAACATCACTATTATAGTAGATACCTAATGGAAACCTCATAGAACCGGTGAGGAGCTAGATAACTTCGGCATCTTTAAGAGCAGTTATCTTAGATTTGACCTAAATAATACCATGCTTACTTTTCATCTCGAGTTTGTGTTTATTTTCACATGTATCACACGATATTTACTTTCTCTATCTCATACACGAAGAGACGCGATTTCCTCTACGTGTAATGACCGACACAAACTAACAACTTCATTTGTTTATAACAGAAATTGAAAAATATAACTAATTTTGAGGAACATAAATTGAACAATCTAATTTCCGTTTTTTGTATTTGTTGGACATTAACTATATATGTAACAATTTATGGACATTTTGTTTTCAAGAGTTTTACTTTCTTTGAAAATTTGTTGCTTAACCGATTCCCCTCCCGTTCTCCCCCTCCCCCAAAATCACCCCTCCAACTATTTACCAGTTCTGTACTTGTATAAAAATAAAAGTAAGTTTTAAGTTTGCTAGTTAAATGATACGAATATGTCAAAACAGATAGCAGAAAATTTTAAATTTAATTAACAAAATTAACATCGAAAGTAAAACTCTTCGTAATTAAAATTAATTTTCTTGTAAAATATATCACATCTAAAAATAATCATATGAATAAAATAACCCCTTTAAATCCAGAAGAGCGATAAATATAATATATTGTGTTTACATGATACCTGTACTGTAATATATTATTTAACAAAATGATTTACTCTTGATTTATACTCGAAATGATTGACTTATTTATGAATTGATTTATTTATAATATGACTGATTTATACCTTACAAAACAGAAAAGCTATAAATATAATCTATTGTTTTAACATGATACCTGAAATGTAATATTAAACAAAACGATTACTATTGATTTACACTTGAAATGTGCATACTGGTTTATAATCACGTAACAAAATTTTCAACTTGGCAAAACGAATCAAGTTTTTTGCAATTTTTCATAACTTTTAACAAGCCTTAAACAAGGAAGGAGAAATAAGGTAAATCTTGAGTTTATCTGGATATTGTTAAGTAGTCACCTATGAATGGTGTGTTTATCGAGCCATTAATATATATTTTTTACAATGTTTTTGTATAAATTTAAAAATTCTAATATATTCAAAGTTTTTTGTTGTTGTGTCAGGTATGAATGTATTAACGCAATATTATTTGTGCTTCCTAGGATATGGAATAAATTACACGGAAGAGTTTGTCAAGACCACCACTTCTCGTTCCATACCCAAAATTTTCACATTTTTGCGCGCTAACTTCCCAAGACAACAAGTATGCCTTGAATTAGATTGTAGTAAAATGTAAGAATTATTAAGCCACCTCCATGACTTACCGTTCATTGCTCCATTAGAAACATTCTCCTTGACTCACCTTGACATTGACTCTTCCGCTAGGCAAGTAGTAAGCAGCTGACATTAAACGTCTACCATTAAAATTGACATTGAATATTAACGTTTTCTTCTTTTTTTTCAACACGCTATGCATTCACGTGATTTATCAATTATTTTTAAGTTCCTGATTTTTTTTAAATATTCACCGATATTTTTTAAACATTACATAAATATTAAACTAGGAAAGTGAGAGGCAAAACAAGTAAGGATACCAATTACGATTTTAAAGTGCCATTTTTACCTTCCTAATTATAAATTTCCGGCAGGTTTTTTTTCATTTATAAAAATCATAATGTATCTATTTATTTTCATTGTTTCAAGACATTTAATTGCATACAAATGAGTAAAAATTTTAAAATTTTTAAGTAACCCCCGACACAAAAAAGAGCTGATGACCTTGAAACGCCTGTGTATTGTAGCTAAGAACTCTCTCGATCACGTCAGCTTTAAAAAAAACGTATCATAATCGGTCCATTCGTTTAGGAGCTACGATGCCACATACAGAAATACAGATAGACAGACATCGTCAGACAGACACACAGATAGACAGACAGACACTTGCGTCGGGGGTTAAAAAGGTAAAGCGCACGAGAAATATTTTTCGAATTTATATTTAAATAAAAATGCAGCAAAGCATTCAAACGTTTAATTTTTTTTTGTAGCATAATATAACATAGAATTCAGATACCAAGGGAAAAAAATTAATTGTGTTAAAAAAAATTAAACCACGAATTTGATTTTACACATTCCATGTACTTTTCAAGGTAAAAATTCCCATTGTCAAATACATGTAATTTATTTGTAGATATTCATTATTTTTAATATTCCCCGATAAGATAAAATAATGATAAAATGTGCATTTACACCTGGTCGTCCTTGGAAGAAAAAAATGTTACATTTCCTTGACTCTACGGGAGAGAGAGCAAATAAGCGTAATTGTGACACGAAAATAATTTGTTAAAAAAATAATTATTATTAGTCGATAGAAACTGTGTAGCTACGGGGAACAAAGGTTAATAGTGTATTCCACAGCAGATGGAGGACCGGCGTGGTCGAGGGGTAAGGATCTTGACTCGCATTCCGAAGGTCGCGGGATCCAATCCCGGCCTGGGCAAATAAATTTCATTTGATGAATTTGTGTTATTTAAAAATTAATTCATTTTAAATAATATATAGTACATTTGCGGCACGTTCAGAGTGGGAGATACTCTCAGTATCGCCCTGGTGTAAGACCACAATTAAGAATTGAAACGTTGCTTGAAATGGCTTTACCCGTGTTTGGTGACCAGATCTGAATAGCCAGGTACTTTCCCACCTTCCTCTCACCCATCTACTTCTCCTCCCCCACTACCTTCAGCCTCACAACATACCGCAATTGGGGATGCCATAGTCTCACTTGCTCCAGACGGGAGCAGATGAGACTCTTGTGAGTTATTAAAAAAAACGGTTTTCTTAAATTTTCAAGTTGTATGCACCAGCAACTGCAGACATACTATTATGATCGTAATACATGTAATTTTTACTGTAGGTAATGAGTACGCATTTAGATAAGTATATTCCTAATCCATCTATTTATAGCAAAACCCTATCGCGTTTTCATTGTGAGACGTGCGTTATTTAAGGAAACTTACAATACATACAGAAATGATTAAAGGCCTGATAAATTATGGGTCTGGTTGTAAAGACAGTGTAACATTTTATAATGCCAATAATGCCAACAAAATTTCGTGTTAACCACACTCAGATCATCTAATGATAAACTTTAAGTACATTTTATAATATTTTGTATACCCACATACTTAGGTATATCACGTCCACCCATCTGATTTTTGACTCGACATGAAATATTAGGCTTCATTAATTATTTCGAATTTGGGTACAAATCCTGGCACGCGGAAGTAAATTTTATTTGATTTAATCTTGTAACATTAGGTTTATTTGCAGGGTGGAAGGTTATGACATATTGCAGGATGGAAGATATTCTCACCATCGCTCTGGTGTAAGGCCACCATTCAGAATTGAAACATTGCTTGAAATGGCCTTAGTGGCCGTGTTTGGTGACTAGATCTGAATAGTGAAGTACTTCCCCACCTTCTTCTTCCCCACCTTTTCCCCGTGCCCACTTATCTTCAGCCTCACGGCATACCCCATTAGGGGATGTCATGATCTCACTGGGGGGGACCTTTGGGCGGTAATCTCATTAAAAAAATATATTATTTTTGTTCGTAAGACGTTTTTTTTCCGTTACAAGCTTTATAAGTTATATCTCAGGTTTCCACTGATTTAAATAAACATATACCTAAAAATACAGATAGTAAATTATTTTCCCAATCTTTTGATCTAACTATGTATCGGAGAAGCTCTTTCAACAAGAGCTAAATATAATTAAATAATAGCACGTTATGTAGCAGGTCTTCGTGTTTGATGTGAAGGATAAAATAGCATTCTAAGAATAGTATTCTTTAACTATATGCCTAAGGTTAATAATAAGTTAGTAAGATCATATGTTTTGTAAAGAAAACATATTACACGTGTTTTCTTTCCAATGACTGTCATTGTTAAATCTTACTCCTAATATAAAACATTATAATATAAAACTTTACATTATATCTATTTATAAATAAGTAAGATTAGTAAGAGAGATTGTTAGCAGGTTAAAATAAACTTATATAAAGATTTACTGACATTTTCAACCTTTTTAAAATTTCATTTAATGAATTTAAATAAATGACTTTAAATTTAAATTAACAAATTCAATTAAATGAAACTGTCCTTGTTTTGTCCATGTTTTGACTGTCCTAAAACGGGAAATGTCCTAGTTGGATAGTTAAAATTTTCTCATAATGTATACGAGTAGGTATGTATTTTTGTTCAAATAAATACATAAATAAAAAATAAAGAAGTCAAATTTAATTAATTGAAATAATACAAATTTATTTGAATGAAATTAAACAAATTTAATTAAATGACAAAAAACAAATTTTATTGGAAAATGGTGCCACGAAGTAATTTTATAATTCATAATTGAAGAAGTTTTTGTATATACGCAAATTAGTTACTTATTTGTATTTTTATATAATTGTAATTTCATTAATTTTTGTTAATTTTATTTTTATCCTGACGAAGGAACCACTGGTTTCAAACACATGATAATTTTTATCAGACATGTATTCATTTTTTTATTTTGAATTGTTTTTGTTACCTACTTAAAATATTGCTTTTAATTCTTATGTTAGAACCTATATAATATTATTTAGATAATCTTCAGTTTGTAGATAATACAAAGAATACCGGAAATACGCCGCTTGTGGTTACTTTGTTCCATTCTCAAAATTTCATTCGTGGCTCGCTAGCGCTTATGTTTGCAAGGACAGGGGAATCTATCAAAAGGACCGTCCGTTTCCTCGCAGACTTAAGATTTTTAAAAAGTATTGTAGAGCTCCAGACCAGGGGTGGTGGATGTAATAACATTTGCGTTCTCTCATCATATTATTAATAATTAATTAAAATCATATTGAAATTGTATTCTCGGATAACTTAAATCAAGGACAGCCGAGTGCTCTTTACAGTTGTTTGACAGTATATTCATTTATTAATTTATTACGGTCGGACTGTGGTGGTCAATTTACCCAGATTTTTCGTATTTTTTTACGAGAGAGTCGATAAGAGAAAAAAGGATTGAATCCAAATATATTTTCGAGATGACCCAAATACTTCCGACTGGTGCTCCACATAGATAAACATGCTGTAATTATAAAAATCAATGAAAGTGACATCATTATCTCTCGCTGGGTTCTTAATAAAACGTTAAAATGGGCAGACAATAAGGAACTGAAGAATCTTATAATAAAAAAATCTGAAATATTATATTAATTACCAAATAAATGTCATTGCCTAGACTTTGTAGGTGTACCTACATGATTAATTTTAATGTTTTACAAAAATTTTAACAATTTTCACTCCGAGTCACTAAAGGATATAAAACCAAAGTATTTAGACGGCAGAGAGCGTGTTTAATATCCACAATTTCGAGACCGAAATCCCAGAGAAGACAAAAATGGTGCATTTGGATATCATGTGATCACATTTGTGATTCCAGCAATCACATCAGCTGTGGTGTTGACCCGACAGTTTGCCCCCTGAAATGATATTATTATCTTTACATACTAAGAATGAAGTCGCTCACGCTGTATGTGCGCTTAGATCTTTTAAACTACGCAACGGATTTTCATGCGGTTTTCGCCAATAGATATAGTGATTCACGAGGAAGGTTTTTAGGTATACAATTTGTCAAGGTTTTGTGTAAATTGGTTGAAAAACATAATATATCTGGCCAAGCGGCAGCGGGCAGCGGGCAGCGGGCAGCGTGGATTTGATTTAACAGATGGCGTTGGTTATTAAGGTTTCGTTAGCCACAGCAACGTGTGGCTGGGTGTGCTAGTAAAATTATTATATATTTTGTGCATTAGTTACCAATTTCAAATGTAAAATCGACTTCAAAAATACCCTTAATAATAAGAAGGTATGAATATCAAACGAATTTATGCATAGTGTCGATTTTTTTGTACTTCTGCTCTGGTATACACAGTATTTAGAGAATCAGATTTTTCTTTGATGCATTTGAATGAAAATATGTTTTATACTTTCGTTATTCGGCGGTATATCCTCTCTGCACATCCCTTCGAATTATATTTTCTTAGTTATATTTTGTGTGATTAGATATACCGTATTTTTCCTAAACCGACTGCACATTGTATTGCTTAGGGCCAATTGTCGACGGATCAACTGTCACGGAACCATCAGCCGTGGGTACAATCTAATTGTAACTTCCCAACTCCACCCGAAGAACTATAATATAGCAACGGTTTATTTAAATTATTTATATACGTATACTTAACAAATTTAAATACATTCTATTCTATGTAAAATGGACATTTCAAAGGTCATTCATAGATAGAAATTAGGTTACGTACTGAGAATAGTTTTAGCGATAACCAAAAAATTAAAATAGGCAGAAAAATCGGAGCAAACTTCATACATTACGGGACTTTATGAGACAAAAGCTTTATAGTTCATATTTTAGGAATAGATTTTATACACGGCGCGACGTGCGATGGAGGTAAAGGAAGCAAACAAAGCAGAACAATTTAATGTAATTCATAGGTATATTGCTGTCCAATAATGCATTTTTGGAGAATATGTACACGGTGAATTCAAGACTCAAGTTCAATTATGAAATAGTATAAAAATGTTTACTAAAATTTCCCACCATTGTAGGAATGAATAGCAATGAATTGACGCGTTTCCAAACCGATAATGACATTTGACATCATTCAGATTCTTTCGAAAGTATTCAAATAAAATTAACGAATGTCTAAATATTACACAACGCAAGGTTTTATTTCGTAATTTATTATTATTAGGCACTTATTAATATTACATATCATATGGCGTTATTATTAAGAAACAAACATAAAAGCCGCACCATCTGATGGGTGGGAACTTAAATAAGAGCAAATTTCGAAAACCCATTACGAAAAAAAAATCTTGAAGTTGGCTATTCGGTGGAATTCAATTGTGTTCATGTTATATTGAAATAATTTAAAACTTTCATCTATTTATTTTTATTTTTGAACGTTACCGGTTCCAGTCTATCACGGCCATCAATATCCACAATAAAATCAGAGTGTGCAATTCACACGTGGTAAAAGTGAAACCTTCAGAAAATTAAAGTCAACAAAAGTGGGGAAGCTACGAAATACAACACAAAGAGAATACCGATTGGTTATAAAGCACGGTACAAAGAGGACACCGATTATACTATCTCATTCTCTCGCAGGCCAAATCCCAGAGATGTATGTATTTGTATCTTTTTAGTTTTATCGAGTTTAAAATCACAATGGTGCTAAAGAAGTTTCACTTCAATAAAACAATTCATGTTTTCAAACATTATTCCAGATAAAAAAACGCTTTGTTGTATTAGCTCCAATAATCATTTCCAGTGGTGTATTGCACCCTCGAAATTCTGTGTATCTACATATTCCTACAGTATTACATAGGTACAAACAAATGTATATTTGATCAAAAAATATTAATAATTCGTGAGGTTGTGTGGATTGACCGCAGTGATTAATTTATATATCCAATGTTGAGATTTTCTGGAAATAATTAACAGTTTTAAATATTTATAAGCCTTCGATGTTCACGGCTGGCATAGGTAATCTTTGACTCGAAAGTTCGTCGCGTGGAGTTAAAAGTCTTTTCTCGGCAATAATATTTTTTTCTCGTGTGATTTTAGAATTTGCATACTTAAAAGATCAGTAGATATTCTAAACATTATTGAAAATATGAAAGGAGGGTCGTCACCGGGTTTTGACAACATAACTGCAAATATGTTAAAATCTATTAAAAGCCACGTGATAAAACCATTAACTCACCTAATTAATTTAAGTTTAAAAAATGGAATATTTCCGTCTAATTATAAGAGGACAATTATCTCACCTATATTCAAAAGTGGAAACGCACAAAATGTAACTAACTATCGACCAATTTCCCTCATTTCAAATATTGGAAAAATATTTGAAAAAATCGTAAAATCTCAACTAATGGAATTTGTTGAAAATAACAAAATACTTCATGACAATCAATACGGATTCCGAAAAGCACGCAGCACACAAGACGCGATTGCAAATGTCACATCACGCATATATAAAAACCTTGATATGAGCAATAAGTGTATAGGTATTTTTATAGATCTGAGAAAAGCGTTTGACAGCATATCCCATAAAAAACTTATGAAAAAATTAGATAATTTGAACATTAATGAAAACGTAGCAAATTGGATAAAAAGCTACCTAAAAAATCGCCCTCAATGTGTCAAAATAAATAACATTTATAGCGACGAAGAGACATCTGAATATGGAATTCCACAAGGTACTGTGCTAGGTCCTATATTATTCATCTTATATGTAAACGGTATATTCTCACAGTCACTTCATGGTAGTATAACCTCTTATGCCGACGATACAGTACTTATTGAAAGTGGAATCACATGGCAAGTTGTAAAACAAAAAGCAACAGAAGACATAAACATACTTAAACACTGGTTTGATATAAATCTACTATCTCTTAATAGTGAAAAAACTCACGTTATACCATTTGCAATAAAATCAAAGGACGTTCCGGTAAATTTTGATATAATTATACATGACAATTCTAAAGATCACAAAAAAAATAACTGTAAAATAAACTGTTCCACATTAAAAATTTCGAATAAAATCAAATACTTAGGAATAACAATAGACAAAAACCTGAACTGGAAAGATCAAATCAACCTTACCGTTAACAAAATAAGGAAATTAATTTACATATTTTTAAAAATCCGAAACTTTCTCTCATTAGAAAATCTAACATCAGTCTACCATGCTATAGTACAGTCAAATCTCCAATACTCTGTAGTAAGCTGGGGAGCTGCATACAAAACAAATCTACTTCCTGTTGAAATTGTGCAACGTCTAATTATAAAAATTATATTGAAAAAACGAAGAGATTATCCAACTCACCTTATTTTTGAAGAATTTAAAGTATTAAAATTTAATGATCTAGTTCGAAAAAATATAATAATCCAAATAATAAAAGAAAAACAAATTCATAGCTTTTTAACTGAAAGTCGTACTCGTCAAAAGCATATATTTCCAACACAAAAATGTAACACCTCATTTGCACAACATCATTACACATATCTAGGAAAAAAATACTTCAATAGCCTACCTGAAAAAATAAGAACAATCGAAGACGATAAATGCCTACTAAAAGCAATTAAAGAGCAATTTAAAGTAAAAATAACAAATTGATAAAATTTATCATCATAACTTATATAACTTGTAAATTTGTTTTAAGTATCTACCACAATTAAATCAAAAGATTCAAAATATATTTTGTTAATATATTTTAAATATTTTTTCATCCCGATACTCGTCCCTCTTCTAATCACAAGCGTCTGCTTCTATAGAAGAGAAATATCATACAAAAAAAAAAAATCAGTGAAAATTTATTATGTAGTTAATTTGTATCAAAAAAAGATTATTTTGAACTATAAATATTATATTTTATATGTTATTTTTGCTGTATAAATAATGTATCTTCTGTAATAAATAAATGAAAAAAAAAAAAAAAAAAAAAAAAAAAAAATTAATCGTTTATATAAGATTATACCAATCTTGATGACAACATGTTTTGATATGCGAAAATAATAAGTTCATTTACAGGCCAAAGTACAAGACAAAATTATTTTTCTGTTGATGACTTGACATCTACCTACTGAATATTATTATGTGACTGACTTAAATTTGCACAAAGGTCGTTGGAGGGTAACATTTTGGTGAAAACTTTCTATACTATTGTTTTTATTGTTTTATTTGGCGTTCAGGAATAGTTTTATATCTACGGCGAATACTTAAAAATATCGTACGTACTTGATTATAATATAGTTGACATAAAAAATGTATATCTTCAAATCAAGTGGATTTAGAGAGTCCGAAAGAGAAAGATTGTTGAGTTGAAAGATCTGAAGTGGAATGACTAATAAGGACTCTTCAACCAAAAGTTGTTACTACTTGTAGAAGGATTCATCATCGGTATTATGCAGTCGATTATGATGGTGAATGATGCAATTTTTACAAAATATTCACAAAACATTGTGTAGTCGCAGATACATTGATTGCGAATCGTTAGACTGCAAGAAAAAATATGATTTTTCAAAGTGACAACTATGGGAATAGCTTGGTGAATAGTGGATATCGGGAAGGAATCTGACTTACCTTAATTTTTACGATACAGTAATATGGAGAATCGATATTATGGCACCGAGGGAACACTGGGTTGATCAATGCACAAGTATTTCATTCCGTAATTGATTCGAATAAAGCCCCCTGCAGCATCAACTCAATGTCCACTCTACCGGTTTCTTATTTTGACTCATTAGACACACTGAGAAATCACTATGGAGTTGATCATTGCTCAGAGGCTTCTTTAAAAAAGTCAATATAAAAAAAAAAAATAAACTGAGAGATCAATATAGTAGTATGCAATAAAGGCACTGCTGAAAAACAGCTACATTCTTGGAGAATTTCTGAATGTATATCTGAGCATTGACCTTTTTGTCAATAGAATTGATATGATAAATGAATGATAATGATAAATGAACAAAATGTGTAAGATTGTTAAAGTCTATTGATGAATAAATGTTTTTTTTAATTATTATTATTATAGTTAATCGTTGCACGGGTTACTTCAAAAGACGCTAGTTCCTTGAGTTATTGTTCCAAATTTCACATGTAGGCAATATTGGACACACACCTGAATTGGTACCTACATGGGTAGTTGTTAGTTGGTTGGGTGGAGGAAGGGAGATGTACATTGTTGCATCGACAATATGGGTACTATTTGAATGTTTCAGAAGTACTTGCTTCATTGACAGAAAACAGAATCGTAGTGAGAATTGGCAGCTTATTTTTCCTTTAGTTTCTCATGGTTTCGTGTATTTCTAGCCATATAACCGAATCCTCCAATAAAACTGATTATTATTCCAATTGAACGTAAATGTAAAATTTACTCTTGTTAGGAAAATGAGGTAACTAATAACAGAAGAACCTACATAATTACAATAATTAGTAAATCTCCAGCGTTATATTGAAACTATTAGTTGCTTGCATTGCACAATTAATATTTATAACAATTCTTAATAGTTAACCAGCGCAAAGCACTCTTTTTAGGGTAAATTTCAGATTTAAAAAAAAAAAAGAAGTTAATTAGTGGAACCCGCTCAAAAATAGTTAAGCAATGTGCATTGTTTATAGCTGAGTCATTTAAATGATAATATAGTATATACATAATATAATGCCAGCTCACGAATCTATCAACAAATGTAATATATTTCTATCTAACCCAGTTAGTCACTTCGTGAGGTCTTTTACAGTAATGTATTAGTTATTTATTAGAATATCATCTCCGTAACGTTTTGTTCGTGCAGTGTTGTTGATTTTTCTCCAATAAAACCGTTTACCTTCCCATGCGTAGTTTTACGATTTAAAGAAACAATAATTCAATAAATAATAAAAATGCTATTTTATGGAGACAATGTCACTGAATAGATAAAACAAGTTAGAAACTGATTTCATGTCATTTTGAAAAAAAACGACTGCAGTCAAGAATTAGATACCTTTTGGATTTGATCTGTTCCTCTGGCTGGGCGCACACATCAGGTTTTTCCATCCGATTGTCTGATCAGACAACCTGAAGGCCTTCGCGCCATACATTTCTTATGAAAATCGGATAAACACCACACACATCCGATTCGAAAATCTGATCGGTAATAAAAATAGGCCATGCCCTTCCGCGCCGGCCGTCCAATCCCGTACGCGTGCGGTGTAACAATAATAATTGTCTGATCAGATAATCGAAAAGCAAAACCTGATGTTTGCGCCCGGCCATACACTGCCTGACATCATATGATTGAAATTAAACTGTTGCAAAGATGTTAAAACGAATTTCTGCATTTGAAATTTAAGCAAAGAATAGTCAGAGTTTTGTATCACGAAACACGCCCACATTACATTTCTTGTATTATTTTCTTTTCTCCGCACAGCGTAGTGCCAGTAAGTGGTAGAATGTATGTGTCAACTACTTGTGTAATAGATTAACAAACACATATTGCTTGTAAGTTGGGTGGTTAGGCGCAAAGTGAGCATTGTTGACAATATTGCCAGTTATTCTACGTTTTCGATTTGTTATCACTAAAAAACAATGACCGCTTTTTTGGAAATTTTGTGAAAGAAATAATTAACAATTTGTTTCAAATATAGTATATACAACGTTAGTAAAGGATTTATTAAAAGTTTTTAATCAATGATGTCCTGAAAAATCTATTTTACTGTAAGCGCAGTTCAGTTCAGAGCAGTCGCTATAAAATCGTATTTTCTGCATAGTAATAATAATAGTCGTAATAATTATGAGAGTCGATATAATGAGTAATACAATGAATAATACAAGAATGACTTCTATGACCCATTAATTGTCCTTTTAACACATCGAGCATGTCTATTTCTACGTCAAATAAAATAAAGCGTTTGAAATATCTTTGAAACCACCTTGGGTTTACCTCGAGATTTTATTGAAAATAACCATATATTTTAACATTAAAGTAGCACGCTAACAATAAGGTTTAAATAAAACAGATTATTTCGTTTCCCTGACCTAATCACAATGACATTTGTTACCCTTGTAATTGTTGTCACCGACATAATACGACAACCACAAAATACATCAGGTTGGGTGACTAGTCCGCTTTCCAGGATGGAAAAAGGGTAAAATGTTATGTTTTTAGTTAAAAAATTCATGTGTTTTGGACTATTGGGTTACAAAAATTCTTGATTATACAACATGAATATAATTCTTTCATGTGGTCTACTCGATGACCGGACAACTCAACAATGTGCAACTGCATCACTTCTTTGAAAAGTCACTTAAAGTTAGATAGGTTTTAATGAATTTTCAAAGGGGTGTTGAAATGTCACTTTGTTGAGTTGTCATGGAACCGGTCTACTCACCTCACTTTAAAATCCACTCAAATTCTATTAAAAAAGTACTACATAAATATTTAAAATACATTAACTAAGAACTCGAATCTATTGAAACCATAAATTAAAATTTCTTGATGAAATTATTAAAATTATTAAAACTTTCAGAAAGAAGAGGTTTTGGAAATGTCTTTTACATTTTAAATATTTTGAGATTGGTGATTTTTGAGAATTTTTTGTGTTTACAGTGAAGCTTTTCTTTTCTTATTATACATTAATAGACTTTGAATATGGAATATGATTTTTAATACTTTATAAAAATATGTGAAATCATAAAAGATGCTGTGAATCTCTAATGATTGTTAGATCATCAATAATGTTCTTGGAAGAAATACTAGGATTTCTAGAATGTAATCTTCCTACGCATGCACCTTGCACTGTATTAGATTTAGTGGCAATAAAATCAAGCCTGTTTATTTACTCTAAGTTTGCACATGGTCTACATTCTACATGTGTAATATTTGTAGCAGATAATATTATATTCAGTAACTATTTAAAGCGTCGATTAAATTCTAAACCACATTGAATGTCACGGTTATTAGATCAGCAAGAGTGCTATTTTATGTCTACTTATGAAATAAATGTTTACGTCAATAATTCTATAGTTCTCAGCGAGAGTCATAAATAATATTTGCTACCGATATAATTGCACCTTTCTTTTTATTATTACTCTTTGTGCTACTTTCTAAGTCATTACCGCAATATCTACCACTAACGTACTTTGTTACCGCGTTTACACTGCTGTTTTCAGATAAAAACGGTACCTAAAAGTATCTAAATTACTGTCGGTTTACATTTTGTCTCTTCTCTGTTTAGAATTTTTTGTGGTAAGTAATAGAAAAGTAGGACAATAATATAAAAAGTCAAATTTTAATACAAAAACACTTTGTATTAGTCAGTTAATAATGAGATGTAAGTATATAATATCAGGTTTCGGAAATGGAACAAAGATGCATTTTAATTGTTTTTAATTAAAACTAAAATCGATTGCTCACTTGGCGGCCATTATTATTGATCTGAAAACTTGAGGGTGAGTTTTTGAAGTGAAAACTTCTTTAACACCGTTGTGATTTGAAAATTGATGAAACTAAAAACACATACATCTATAGGATTTAGCCTGCGAGAGAATGCGATAGAATAATCGGTTTCCTATTTGTGCGGTGCTTCGTAGCCTCCCCACTCCTGTCTACTTTAGTTTTCTGAAGGTTTCACTTCTACCACGTTTGAACTGTGCACTTGTATTTTTTTTCTTTATTTAATGTTTTTGTAGAGTTATTTATAAAAAAAAGTGTAGCTGTGTAATTGTTATTAAGCGTGATTCGCCATCTGAATTGTATAATATCAAATTGAATAATAATATTATTGTATCCTACATAAAAAAAAATCTTCTCATATTTTAACCCAAAATATAAACCAATGAACAGGTTAGTTTGGGTTTAGCATAGAAATATACTTATCAATGGGGTTTAGGTACTTAATAAAAAAATACAAAAAAACTATTGTATTATTCTGCCAGAACATGGCGTGAGGAACAGACGTCAAATTATCGATTTTTTTAAACGAAATAGCTACGAAAATGGATAATTTTCCATTTTCTGTAACTGATATAGTTGTTTCTTTATGTTTTCTAACTGATATAAAGAGTTTTAAAAATGAAGTGTGCCTATTAAGAATGTCGAAATTGAAAATTAATTCACTTACACGATGCGTGAACTGCACTACATATTCATATTTATATTAAATTTCATCAATGCTGACAACCATAGAAAAACATTATTTCCGTAATATAAAACAATATAAAAAGTCAATTTGTCAATTTATCAACATTCATATTATCAAGTGAATGCATTATTGAACCTGTATTTATATCAGGAGAACATGGAAAGAAAGAAAAATTACACCTATCCGTTAGACAAACCCTGCTTGTCACACAAACCATTAAAACCAGGGATGTATATCTAAATGATGATGACACGCAGCTTAATGCACAGAGTCCACCTCACGGATAATACGGAACGTTCGTGTTGTCAAAGATTGATGCACAGATAAACAGAATATTCCCTTTTTAACTAATAGACAATCAAATATGACATTCGTCGGAGGTACCAATCTTATAGAATAAATTTTCGTCAAAATAAAAACAAAAAAGTACCTACTTGGAATTATTGGGTTGAGATTCAAACTACGAAAGCTGCATGTCATCATAATTTAGATACATATCCCAGGTTTTGAATGGTTTGTTTGGCAAAGCAGGGTTTATCTAGTGGGTATGTGTAATTATTCTAATACATTTCTTTCCATGTTCTGCTGTTATAAATACAGGTACAAACTTGTCCATTGTGCATTCACTTAATAACGTGAATAAATTAAAACAAAAAATGGTAATAATATTTTTTCTTTGGTTGGCAGCATTGGTTGATTGTCTATTATATGTTAAAGAAAAACGATAAATATAAAAATGGCGTATCTGCGTAAGTGAATTAATTTCAACAAAATTGAAATGTTCATATTTTTTGCATGTTTTTTGTCTCCCCCGACATAAATACTTACTTTTCATAATAATAAAACTAAATCTAACTGTTTAAATAAAATACCAGTAAGCGGTTCAATGCATAAATAATGTACATTTTTACTTTAATCTTTTATCTACAATGAGGAAGCAATAAAATATATTTTCTATGAAAGCATCCTTTCATTAATTTAACGCGTAGGTAGGTTATTGTCGCTAATAACTTTTGACATGAAATCATTCAGAGATATCAGAGCGATTGTAATAACGCCAATATACAAAAATAAATATAAACATTTATTAACTAATAAAACTTGATGTTGTCTTACCTTTTTTGACGCTTACTCTGTACTTGATGTCACTGAACTCGATGTCGATCGGCTGAGCTTTGGGAAGCTGCAGCATTATAGATCTGCATGCTCTCCCACCATCTCCGCAATCATTTCCACTTACCACCCCATTAAGGCCACCCCCTTTCAACTTGTGTCCAATCTCCCTTATAAAATCCAGAGTGCCAAACATCGTAAAACCTTTATTGCAACAACAGTTTAAATTAAACTTCTAATAACGCCGTGATCGTTGGTAAAGAAAAAAGTTTTATTACGAAAGTCCTGCAAACAGGTTTACGGTTTCAAAACGGGCGTCACTCATCGAATTTCAATACCTCATTATTAACATATTATTATCATTCACAAACATAATATTGCAATGATTATTTTTTTATCAATTACAAAATCTTGATAAGGATGGTATCAAACCATTCAAACCAGTGGAATGCCAAACATCAGATAACACAATACTGGTTCAAAATTTTATTTTCATTGCGAAATAAAAACAACGCGACAAAAACATTTAATTAAAAAATATAATATATACATATATCACAATCACTTATTTCAGAAAAAAAATCACTTCGGAATTTTCATAGTCTTTCACAAGACAAAAGCGGATAAAACAACAGAAATATTGACCTTATTAGATTTTGTTATAAATAAATCAAACAAAGTTTATTGCTCGTCACGCTTCGTAAAGTGTATCAACACTGTATTATTGTACAAACGCGATCTCTGTACAGAGAAACGGTTGTCGGTTGAACGCCCGTGCGTATCGCTCGGCATACAAGACTGAACTGAACTGACCGAAATATTGATAGTATCTGATACCCACGTGGCGGTGTATCAATAATGACCCAGTATAGAAGTCCTATCAGCTGATTCACACTTGTTGTGCTTACACTAGGATAGGAGTTGGAGGGAAGTGCAGAAGCTGCTTGAGAAACACTTATCGTTTCCAATTACTTGTAGTAGGAGGGATGAAGCTCCGTGAACTTTGACACTACGCATCCATAATATATTAAACAGCTTATTAAAGCTGACTAATTGAGGATGTCTTAGAGATTCAATATCATATTTTTCCTCTATCTATTATTTAACCTTTTATAGAATCGCAATGATTCGCAAACAAATGACCTCCGGTTATAATAAATTGTCGATATTTATAAATCAACTAGCTGACCCGGCAACGCGTTGCTGTGGCCAAAGAAACACAACGCCATCTACTGGATGGTTACTCAACCTTTTAAGACGCCGCTACCAGAATTTCTGCCGATTTCTTACATATCTCCCTTAAACCCGTTAAGTTTTAAAACTCTTAAAAATATATATGTTATTCTTGAAGATAATATCTAGACATTCCCCGCGCCGAAAGGCAAATTATTATATAAAATCGCAAAGTATGCTCCAAAAATTATTATAATCATGTTTGTTTTAGTTATTTTATGTATGAAAACATTCACAGTGTTCCTTGAAATGCTGTTTAAGACAACCCCCGCGAGATTTGTTCTATTTTAATCGAGCGGTATTTTATTAAACAGTTTCACAATTTTCGAATCGATTTTGTTGCTTTAAATATTAGCGCGCTTCTCTAACATTCGTGATTTCATATCTCTCTATCTTCTTCTTTTTGAGCCCGGTGGCGGCGCCTTAACTCACACCGCCAACCGTTAATTTGCATACAAATCAAATCGATCGGCCGCTCCATTTATATTATTATGGCAAGTTCCCGGTATGTGTTGCTATTATACCACTAAATAAAGAAGTTGTTTCTCCCTGCATGTCTTTTCTCATTCTTCCCGTTCCCGTTCCCCTTCCGCCTCCCCTTCCTCTCTCGCGTTCCCACTCCGCTTTCCCTCTCCCCACTCCCCTCGCTCGCTTCCCCTGTCCCGCGAACCCCCCTCCCGAGTTCCTCTCCCCCTCTCCCGCAAACCCCTCCTCCCAAGTTCCCCTCCCCCCTCCCGAGTTCCCCTTCCCCTTCCGCATTCTATTAATTTAGTCCCGGTACATTCAGTTTCGGAAGTTTTTAATTTTCTATTTTTCTTTTGATTTTTTCGATCTTTCGATTCATTTTTATTTTTGTGGATTAGTTGAGTTTTTTCTGGGAGGTTTCTGATTTAATAGTAGGGTAGGCTGAAAAGTAATGCACACATGCTTGTAAAACACGGACAAAAATAAATAGCAAGATCGGGCAAATGTAAATTAAAGTACGATTCTTAAGCTTCAAAATCATTCATTTATTTTTCAACATAGTCACCGTTAAGACTAACGCATTTTTCTAAACATGTAACAAGTTTTTTCATTACGTAAATGAAAAATTCTTCCGACATTTCTCGAATCCAGGAATTGACAGCTGCATTCACCTCATTGTCCGATGTATAATGATTACCCTTGAGGTGTTTCTTGAGTAGAGGAAAAAAATTTAAATCGCAGGGCGAAAAATTGGGGGAGTGAGAAGGGTGTGGAATCGGTTCAAACTTCAGGTTTTGCAGAGGATCTAATCGACGATGTTTGTTCTCCTCTGTGAAACGGCGTGGTACCCATCGTCCACAGATTTTACGGTATCCTAATTGTTCAAAAAATGAAGCCGACACCTTCCTTGGATATTCCAAAATGCTTTGTGATACGCTTTTGAGTGATTCGTCCGTCATTTTGAATCAAATCGTGGAAGAGTTTGGATTGTTTATCGTCTGTATCAATGGTCGGACGTCCGCTGCGTATTTCTTCAATAATTTTTGCTTTTCCAGGCTCACCACCATGACATTTTATTACCCACCGATTAACAGTGGACCTATCAACAACATCATCACCATAAATATCCTTTAAACGATGATGAATCTCGGTAGGAGTCACTTTTTCAGCAGTTCGATATGAGCATGCTGTTTACTTTGCGTTGACATAACCTTTAAAATACATCTCCATACTTCCGCTTCTCAGAATACACTGGATGAATTCAACAATATTAAACTTGCGCGTACATGTAGAGAAGGAATGTCACTTCCATATTCCACCTGGCGCTCTTCAGAAGGACATTTTGTTCGCGCTGTACAATCATGTGTGCATTACTTTTCAGCCTACCCTCGTATAAATAATATATTACATTCACCACTAATAATACTCATCAAATGAAATGTAATAATTTATTTAATAAGTCCCAACTGCTCGGAACCGCGTGGAGCCAGTGAGCCTATGGCATCCTCAATTGGGATATGACGTGAAGCTGAAGGTAGTCGTGAGGGGAGGGAGGCGGGGGAAGAGGAAAGTGGGGTACTTTCTGGAAAGTCAGATCTGGTCAAAAAGCCATTTCAAGCATTGTTCCAATTCTGAATGGTGGTCTAACACCAGGACGATTCCCAATGTATCTTCCACTCTGGAACATGCCGTAAATATACCTTTTATTATATAAAATAAATGAATTATTGAAATAACACAAATCAATCAACAATTCTTACAAAAAAACTCACGTCCTCAAATTTATTAAGTGCTAAAAGATCTGACACATTTTTCATTCCTTCCTTTCTTCGCTGGGAAATGAATATAAATATAACTCACACATTCACATACTCACGCGATGTTTACTCAGATATGATAATAAAAATACGTAATGATACTGTTTACTCCGTTATTCGTATGTCTCATAGCAAATGTTTTTTATTTGCATCGCTTGTGCGTTAGCAGGCATCGTAAGATCGAAGCTTCAAGAGCGAAGTTCAATCATTTCCCGTCACATAATAAAATAAGTAATTAGCACTAATATGTTTTAAGTGTGCAACTTTCTCGAGAAGCCCTCGGGTACGGGAGACCCTGGCGGTACCTTCAGTGATCGGTAACCTTCAAATATCAAGTATTATTGCGTTCACGAAGAGTTTATGCCCAGAAGTGTTTATGAATATTTCGTACAATAATTAATTCAGCATTTACGTCGCGCGTCGTTTTCAAACATCATGGTGTCATGGTGTTTGAAAGAGAGAGTACGAAAACAGTGACCAATATAGTTGTGAATGATAAAGACTTGGATCAGATGGATGAGTTTCTGTGTATCTGGGTAGTGTGTTTACGAGAGATGGGAAGGCTGGTAGAGGTATTAAAAGAAGGGTAATTGCAGGTAACTCCATTAATGGAGGACTAAAGGCAGTTGGCGCTAATAAGAAAATGTCAAAAGAAGCGAAACTAGCAGTCCACGATGGAATCCTTGTACCTACCCTATTGTATGGCAGTGAGGCATGGAACTGGCAGAGGAAGGATGAAAGTAGACTGAATGCTGTTGAAATGAGATCCCTGAGGCATATGTGTGGTAAAATCATGTATGATCGTGTGAAAAATGTGGAGATCCGCAAAGAATGCAAGGCTGATGTAAGCGTAATGAGTAAAATTGAGAAAGCGGCCCTCGGATGGTTTGGGCATGTAGAGCTAATAAATAAAGAAAGTAATAATAATAATAATAATTTTGTATTAATTCCTTACACCATTACAAATTTTAATTGATTACATGTAATGTAATCAATTAAAATTATATTTAAACAAAATTGTTAATTTATTATATTTAAACAAAATTGTTTACTAATATTCATACACAAAATAAATTTAAAGATACATAGCAATTTCTAAAAAAATCTCAAGCAGTGGTGAAGATTTCGTCAGTGTGGAGAGACTCTTTTAAGAATCAAAACAATTTCCGTTTTGAATCTCTCCTCACCGACGCCAAATATATCAATCTCGGAGATTTGGTTCAAGAGCAATATACTCTCCCACCGGGAGATCCTTTGGCAAGTTAGTCATATAGGCAGGAAGATAAAATAATCTATGATGACGCTGTCTAATTTGGTCATCTGGAACATAGAGACTCATGGAACGTGGTAGTGTAAGAAGAACATATGACGCGAATATGAACGGTCGAAGAAGTCGGTAGAGTCAGCCCGAGGAAGACATGGCACGATCAAGTGAATCCGATATTTGAGTCGGGCCACGTCAAGAGTCAGAATAATAGAAGACTGTGTATGAGACGATGTATGAATGTGAATGAGGCAAGAGTGTGTGCCAATACCGAGTTGTTTGGCGGTCCGTCATCTCTGCCTACCCCTGCGGGGAAGCGGTGTGATGGTTAGTTAGTTAGTTAAGTAATTTGAAGGAGAGTGTTCAGTGTTCAGCCATTGTTGACGTGGCACTATTTCTGATGTACAAAATGCAAAATGATATATATTTATCCCTTATTACAAATGAATGAATATGACTTATCATATTTTCAGTAATTTTCCATATCTACTTAATAAAATATATTTATTTGATTCTTGTTGAAGTGAACACAACGTTACTTGGGGTAAGGTGGAAATAATAATTTGTTAAGATTAGTTGAAAAAGATTATTTTTAATTTATTCGATTCGCTTCATCGTGCCATTTCTTCCGCGGGCGTCCCCGACTTCTTCTACCGTCCACGTTCACGTCATATAATCTCATTACACTCCTTTCTCCATTCATTTGCTCTTTATATCCAAACTATCAATAATATTTTCTTAACATTATCCTTTTTGATTACATATGTCTCATTTTGCCAGAGTTAAGTATAGTTTTACATGATCGTGCAATATCTTCCTCGATAATGTACACTTCCACATGTAGAAACCTACTGCTTATTGTTCATCACGTACAAGTATTCTCGTAACTCAAAAGGTTCAGCAATTGAGTTTTAAAGACATTTAATAAACTTTTATCATGGTCTGGACACCCAAATAAAACCAACTAACAGACTACAAAATGTTTGAAATCCCTAAACCTTTATAATATATTTACGGCCTTCGTGGGTTAGTGGCATAAAATGCATGCAAGTGAATATTTTATTTTACATAATACGAGTATGTAGGTATATGTACCTATTGCCTGACCTTGCCCCTGCACTGACCTTATAATTGATCGTATATTATTATTATTTTTATTTTTTTAAGTGTGTTTATTCAGTCTTAATTTTACAATATTTTATCTTACGAATCTTACAAAACTGATCAATCAGTTTGATTGTAAGAAATATCGCATCTTTTCTAATTAATTAATATGAATAATTCTAATTAATTAATATGAATTCTCTATGATATATGTTAAAGCTGGGAGTCCTGTGCCATTTTTAGCAAATGAAGTAAACTCGATCAATATGGACCCCATATTTTGGAAGGGCGGAAACAGACAAACGGTAAAGCGTTTGTTTTACAGTTGAGAATGAGAATAAGTTGTATAATTATTATTAACCGAAACCAGTGGGACTATAAATTATAACTCCTATAATAAGAGATGGAGTTAGAAGTACCGGGCTATTTAGGTCTTGTACCGCACGTCAATTACATTTTTGGCAAAGATTTCAAATCTGAATGGTGGCTTTTCACCAGAGCGACACTGAGAGTATCTTCCCCTCTAAAATACCGATAAACAACAAAAGCTTGAGCAACATAAACTACCTCAGATACGCATCATCGCTATGAAGGAACTTAACTAAAGATAATACTAAACAATTTTTTTAAATCCTTATACACTACGGCAAGTGTCTCCGTAGTAAGCTAGGTATAAGGTAGGTGTAAGGTAAGGTATCATTATGGCAGCAAATGTAACCGAGTGATCTTCAGTGGACTTGAAACAACTTTCTGAACACTGTAGGCTAGTTTATGTACCTGCAGTGACTGTGCTCAGTCGTTGCGCTCATATTGAACTTAGATCGTAAGTAAACTTCACAGGGCATTCGAAAGTTTGTGAATACTGCGATTTATGGTTCAAACGATGAAAATGGAAAGTTTACTAATGGGAAGGTTAACATTACTTCCACTAGTTTACATTCTTATTTTATATCAAAATAACAAAAACAATCAGTAATTTTTTACCCGTGGCACTTAAAAATGGCTTAAATAAATTTCTTTGGAGTACCTGCAGGAGAATTGTTTTACCAAAGGTCAAATAAATGTTTTAATTTTTTACGTTATGGGCAAAGTTTTCTTACAGTTGGAAATTTAAGATTTCAGTTATCGATTTTGCAAGGCGCGTATGGGTACCGCCGCTCCGGGAATCATTTATTGGATAACCAACACCCTGTCATTGGTCACTCCAAGTGGTTTAGTGATTTAGCCTGGTGCCCGCTTATATGGGCTGAGATTTGGCTAGGTCTTGGCGGCGAATATTGCCCACCTACTGTGTGGCAGACCGGATCGGGACCAGTTGAGGGAGACCTATCTTAGACCTCTCCAGCTTGACTCTCGACCCATCGGCTTGAACCGCAGTGGGAGGGATGGATTCTTACGTCTTTCACTTCGGGATACTTTGACTCCCAGATTCGTACCTACCCGTGTACCTTTTTCCTTTCCATATATTCCTCTCCTTCCTTTCCCTAAAAAGACTCTCCACCCAGCATCCCAGCGTCAGAGCCTCCTGTGCAGAACTAACGTAAAAAAGAGTTAACGGATTTTCAGCATTCAGAACATCACCTATTGCAATTTCTGCTTTTGAGGTTTTGAATCTCGGGTGCATGGCTAATTTTTTGAACGACGATCTCAGCGATGCTTGTTATCTTTTAAGTTATTCTGATAGTTTATGCATAGTATAAATCACACATGTTGCATAAATCGAGTTATAACAATGTACCTTTCATAAGTAGGTATTGCCCTTCGGTTTTTAGTGGTAGTAAATTAATAGTGTATTAATTGTTAGATATGTAAGTTATGACATTAAAAACAGGTGCAGACATTATGTAATATGATATTGAAATATTAATTCATGTTATTTTGAAGAGATTGCCCTCAGAAAGGCACAAGGCAAAGTGGGAATATTTTCTAACCGTTCTGTGCAGAAAGGAATCTAAAGGAAGGTGTTCATACTCTCAAAGGGCCCCACTGTGCAAATATAATATATAACGTATTACATTATACTGGGTTGGCGATAGAAGCCTGTACCTGGAAAACCTGTATTTCTTCTGATCAAGGATCAGGTTTTGCTTATTATATATTTGTTGCTTTTATAGTCGTGCTTAGTGCGGTATAACAGTGATCATTACTCCCTACTCCTTCAGTATTATGCAGTATGTTATACAGAAACTTGCCGGTTGTTAAAGTGTTTATACCCTTTTGTATAAGTTTCCTTCGAGGTTGATGAACGTTTTATGTAAAGGTGAATTCTTGTCATAATTACCTATACTGCTTCAGTTTTCTTTCCAGTTGATCAGACATCTTCCGAACTGATTGTACAAATACACACGGTACACGGTTCAACAAGCTCAATTTATAGGAAAGAATTCTCCTTTAACCCGTCTGCTTGGTTCAATAAATTCGCACCTCACAATCCGGAAGCCTCGGTTTCGTCAAACCGTCACTTTGGATCGAGATTGTTAAATATCTATGCAAGATAGCTTTCATATTTCAAAGACAATAAGAAGCAATATTTTGTTTTCTTTCTGGTTAAAAGAATAATACGTATGAGAGGAAGATAGATGCGAGAGAGCGAAATGCGAGGTGGCTCTGGGACGTTTTTGGTCTTAAGGGGTCTCCACACTGCCGCAGTACGTACTGCCGCAGAACTGTAGTCAAAAGCGCCAGCCTTATTATTATTATTATAACAATACGGCTGGCGCTTTTGACTACAGACTATACGATTTTTAGTCAGTTCCCCCTTTAGAGACCAGAGACCCCTTTATGAAAGTATAACGCGATTACGTGTTTAGGGAATGTTTATTCCTAAACAAGCAGACGGGTTACGAGAAACGGATGCACGGCCTTTTTCACACAAAACGTAATTTTGAATTTGAGGCCTAAATTGAATAATATTTTTTATAATTATTTCAGTACGTTTTTTAGTTAGTTTTAAGAAAGTTGGTGAATGACACGCATGTGTCGAAACCGGTAACAAATGAACATTGCGAATAAAACTCTTCAAAACAAAATGTCTAGAAATTGACAGTTGGTTCCCAAGAAATACAAAAAATGGTTACGTTCAAGATTAAGAAACTTCGACGTAACCTACAATCAAAACTTATTATCTCATTACACCTAAAGCCATACAGAAATTAGGTAGGAAATATTTACTTCTTATTTCGATGGAGAGATTTATTTTATAATTAGGTTCATATTCAGCAGAGTTTTTAGATTAGTTTTTAAATTGGTACCTAATATATGCTTAATTCTTTATATCTTCCTGTTAAATATAATAATGTTTATTTGCTGGTAAATGCTAATGACAAAAAATGTTACATGTCATAAGAGTATTTCAATGCCTCGAAACACATGGAGAGCTTATGATATTTATAGTGAATTAACTATAGGGCTTATATATTTAATCAGGGCCGTGAAAATTCAGTGTTATTTCAAACATAATCTAACTAAGTTGCAAATGGTTTTCTTTTGTAATAAATGTTATAATGGTTTATCTATTCACACGACTTTATAAATAAAAGTACTTAGTTCGTTGCAACATAGTTCATAAGTACATAAAATAATTATCACACGTCTATTGGTAAGATTAAATCCTTCGTTGGTATATTTTACGATTTTTTTCCATCCGTCACTCCTGGACACCTGGATTCCTACCCACCCTATCCAATATATATTCATACCCAATCCTTTTCCTTGCAAGATCTTCCTCTTCTTCATTTCCTGAAAATACTCTCTACACAGCATCCCCAAAGATAATACAGGCCCTGAGGGGCGTTATTCTTAGGATATATAATGCAAAAAATAAAGAAAAAGTTCCATGAGAAAGTCCACAAATAAGTTTCCATAAACATTTTGTTTTATCGGACTATTTAATGCTCCTGAAATCTGTTATAATCATAAGTATAGTCTAACATGAAAAAAATCTATTTTAATAGCGATATAAATGTAAATAAGTACTACTTAATTAAAAAAACGAGATATTCTTACTTTTCAATGTGCTATTACTCATACTTAATGTGACCAGAAGTCCCGTTTTCACCGGGACAGTACCGTTTTCAGGCAGGGTGTCCCGGTGTCCCTGAACACAGCTTCGGGCCACCAAAATGTCCCGTTTTCGAAAAGAAAGAAACTCGCAGTAGAATTTTAATAAATATTAAAAAAGCTCAAATAAGAATCCTGGCGGTAGAATCTGGTGACTAAGATACAGAAATATTTATTTATTATTCAAGATACAGAGCATTCACTCATTTACACAAGCACATCTCACCTATAACTATGTATGTATGTAGTACCAAACCTACCTTGGCTGACACCGACTCCAAAAATAACAATCGTACCTACATATTGATGAGTAGAAAAATTAAGTTGATTATTAAGTTGTAGAAGAATACGAAATTATTTTTTTACTTTTTAGTGCATTTTTTTAAGTCGTTTTTTGTTTTATTAAAATTTTTGCTTAATTTTTTGATTTTTAGTGAATCTGAAGTACACTTACTATTTTATCTGAATATGAGTAGACCTACTCAACTCACTCCTCATATGAGGCAGACAAATACACACGGTACACGGTACTAGGTACACGGTTTATATTATCACTTGACCATAACGGCGTTACAGTAGGTGACTCAAAGATCCGGAAAGCCTATAAAAGATTCGCCGAGTATCGTTAAGTTGCTCCTAATAATTAAAGAGTTCCGTTACTTTGTCATGGATCCCATAATCAGAACCTAACAAAACTCTCATCAGTGAAGTACATCCTTTCAAATAAAAAAAACGAGTGTGCTTTAGACCACACGACTGAAATAAAACTTCTCTAACTTATACCGGGTTCCGCTGTATAGGTATAATGTTATATAGTGCAGGTGCTTGCATTATAATGTAGTTTCCTGGGACTTGCGATGGAACCATTACAGTTTAATTGACCCGAGGTTAAAGTATGCCGGGTACCCGCATAATGTTATACAGTGCAGGCGCTTGCATTATAATATAGTTTCCCGGGACTTGGGATGGAACCATAACAGTTTAGTTGACCCCGAGGTTAAAGTGGCCTTGCAACGCATGCCGGGTACCCGCTGTATATAATGTTATATAGTGTAGGCACTCGCATTATAATGCAGTTTCCTGGGACTTGGGATGGAACCAAAACAGTTTAGTGGACCGCGAGGCTACAGTAGCCTTGCAACGCATGCCGGGTACCCGCTGTTTATAATGTTATATAGTGCAGGCGCTTGAATTTCAATGTAGTTTCTCGGGACTTGGGATGGAACCATATTATAATTTATTTATTTATTTACGGACAAAAAATAGTCTATTAACAATATAACAATAACACGAATAACAAGCGAGCGTAAAGGCCCGACCCGCCTAGCAATCGATCACCGTTCGCATCGATTACCGTTCGCATCGATTACCGTTTGCAAGACATTTTTCGTAACAATCACCACTTTTCGTAACGCATTTACCAGCTTACCCCCCAAGTGTCGAGCGTGCGTATAGAAGTTTTACTTAAAAAAAAAGAATCATCGAAATCGGTTGGCGTAATATTGAGTTATTCGTCCATTTGTCACTCACATACTTATTGCAAATTTAAGACTTATATGGTTTTCTCATGGATGCAATTGTCAGAACTGGACCAAATTAAAATGCGACCACACAGGAAGCTCCAACTTTCAAATCAAAAAAGAATCATCAATATCGGTTCACCCAATCGAAAGTTCTGAGGTAACAAACATAAAAAAAAACGGTCGAATTGATAACCTTCCTTCTTTTTGAAGTCGTTTAAAAAGTGTCCGAATGGAACACTGAGAATGTTTTAACCGAGTGGAATTCTTCAAACACTTTCGTGATAATAATTTGAATCACAAGAATATTGGTATAATTATTGAATATATTTTATGTTTGCCCGGCACTGATGCATCAGTAGAAAGAGTCTTCTCTCTTACGAATAAATTGTGGACGAGTGAAAAAACAAGGTTGAAAGTAGATGTCCTTAAAGCAATGTTAATTATAAATAAATAAAAAACATAACAAAAGTACATATATTCGAAGCAATTCTGAAAATAATCTTATTCGTTTTTAAAATCAACATCAGATTACTACTTAAGAAAATTTGTTCTTCGAAAAATATAACACCAAATAAATTTTTATTTATTCATTTCTGTATGTTTTTATTTATTATTTATTCATTTCTGTTCATTCATATTTTTCATAAATAAATAAAATATTATCTAGATACTATGAAAACATATTTGAGAGGGTTATTCTCGCCTGCACAAACAAACCGATAATCTTGAAATACATAAATATTTAAGATATTTAATTTAATTTATTAAGGGGCTAGAAATCCAATATACCATGCGCTTGTTTAGCTGTAAGACGAGTTGTGATCTAGTCTCCTACTCCTATACAGTAAAATCCATGCTAATTTTAGTCGAACACATTTTTATTATAACATATTGCCTTAATCCGTTTATTAGTAAAAAAAGTATCTTTAAATTTTGAACAAGGGTCTAGAACTTCAATCGTCCATGCGGATTGGTAGCTGCAAGATGAATTGTATTCTAGCCTCTTTTATACAGCGCTCTTGATTTTGCGCTCGCGAGTTTTCGCGAAAACAGCGCTATTTAAGTTGACAAAAATTATTATTATTATTGTATACCTACATTTTTTTAGGTGTCCCGGTTTAGGGTAAAAATAAATGATCACCTTAGTCATACTTCTCAATAGCATTACCGCGAAAGATGCCTTGCCTTTAATGTGTCTAAGTAAAAAGGTTGATCGTTAGATTTTTTCTATGTTATTTTTATGCTCAGGTATAATAAAAATAAAGAGAAAAAAAATTGTCTTCATCGCTAGAGTTACTTGACATGTCCAAGGTTACAGCGCCCTTGATGTGATTTTTCACAAAAACGACGCTATACCAGTCATCCAAATATTATTATTATTATCGTGAAAATAAATCTAAGGCTGCACTTAAAAAAATGATATAATTCGGGTAGCACCGTGGCGTATACGGTAACCAGCTTTAAAGAGTAGCAGCAGGCGACTTGTGATTGTGTCACCTAGCTTGTAAGTATCTAATCTAATCTACCATTTACTTCCTATTCTCTTCCGCAAGGATTAAATAATCTCTCTCTCTCTGGTTACAATCCTGGGATTGGTTTGCAGCAATTTCCACTAATCTTCTCTTCCATTCTTCCCTGTCTTGTGCAGCTCTTTTGAATTCTGCATATGATGAGCAGCGCACGTCTAACAGCAGGTCCTCCAGGTACTCTTGGTGTGGGCGTCCCCTGGAGTTTGTCCCCTCGGTCATACCCTCCATTATGCCATGCAAGAGGCCTTCTTGTCGTATAACATGGCCGATCCATCTTGCACGCCTTTCGGACAAGGTCCTGAGCAGGTGCCTTCCTCTTTCGATTCGTTGGAGAACCTCCTCATTTGTAATGTGGTCTCTCCAGGAAATTCCCAATAGTCTTCTATAGGACCACATCTCAAAAGCCTCTAGTCTCCGTTTATCTCTTTCGGATAGGCACCATGTTTCGCAGCCGTACATCAAGATACTCCATACATAGTTCTTGATGAGGAGTAGATATTCTCAGTTTTAGGTCTATATTATTCGATTCTATTATTTTCGACCTTTTATTGAATGCAAGCCTAGCCTGGTGTATACGGCTGTCGACCTGGTTCTTAGACCGACCGTCCCATGTTATTTTGCTCCCGAGGTAGACAAACTCCTTGGTGTTCTTTAGTGGAACTCCTGCCATCTCAACGCTCATCTGATGTTACGTTTGGCCTACAGTCAGCAGCTTTGTTTTGTCTTTATTTATCTTCATGTTGTAGTTGTTTTTTGTTTTGAAGAATGCTTTGCATTGTGATTAAGGCCTTAACAACCATGCAAATATTAGCTTTGGAATATTCATAACTAGAATCGAGGAAGAATATTCTTAGTATTTAATTGTACTTTATTAGATTAAGGATAATAAAATATATTGTCGGATACATTTTTCCGGAGAAGGGTGCAGTAATTAATTACTTAGTTTCACAATAACAAATTAACGGCACTTATTATTGTAAGCAAATGCGTTACCTCCGGCTTATAGTGTAATAACACTAATTAATACTACCTACCCATTGATTATCTATAACTCACTTAGGTACATACTAGATACATTGGTAGGGTAAACCACTATTTATTAACCAACAGTGGCGGCTCGGTATGTTTTCTTCAGTCAATGGTTTTTGCCCACACGGAAACTTATTCTTGCTTGAAAATATCGCTCGAAGTTTTTTAGGTATCAAATAATAGCTCATTTTTAATACATTTGGATCTTAAGAAGTTAATGATTTTTTTTTTTAAATCTTTTAGCTATTGCTGATATATTATTACCATAAATATATTCAAAACTCGTGATATTTAAAAATAATAATACGAATCGGTGTAAAAATTTTAATATTTTTTTGTAGGTTCATGGATACGACATGACAAGTTTTCTTAT
This sequence comes from Limnephilus lunatus, assembly GCA_917563855.2. Classification (NCBI taxonomy): domain Eukaryota; kingdom Metazoa; phylum Arthropoda; class Insecta; order Trichoptera; family Limnephilidae; genus Limnephilus; species Limnephilus lunatus. The sequence continues at coordinate 42,479,240 of OU830594.1, forward strand.
GTTTGAAAGGGCAACCTAAATACCTAACAAAAATCTGTGACAACAACATCTGCCCATAAAATTGACGAGCTTTACAGCCAAAGAAAGACTGCGATTTTTATGACACATCTGTCGGATCTGCCGAATCTGCCAATATGATGAACACTGCAACGCTGTCCGAAACGTCGACTAAAGAAGAAGGTAGCGCAACACGACATAACACCCCAAAAACAAATAACGAAAATACTTTTGGCCGTGAAAATCTAATAGCGTGTCTAATGGGTTCTGCTTTGTATTAATGTGTCAGCTAATCGATTTAATAGAGAAATTAAGTAATTTCAGATTTGCAACAATTGTGGACATAGCTTACGACTTATAATAAGCAGATACTAGGTAAGCATTTCCAAACATGGTGTCATTTCCTTAGATAAGTACGCAGGTACTTCATACATAATAATTGGAAAGCGTTTTTAAGACTGTCGCCACTTTACCCCCGATGGGTGTCATGTTTAAAGTTGTTTTTTCACTTTCACACTTGCCTTTTATGTTATCGATCTATGGTGGGTTTCCTATTTCAATAATATTTAGTGCCTACCTGGTATAACTATTTACGCTAGTTTTAGTCATTTAAGGTAACGGAAGTTTTCATTGGATAGATAAGGTGTTTAGCGTACAGTGTTCTAGCATTCTTTCCACGTGGCCCGCAAAATGCCATATCTAAAACTAGCAGATTTATCAAGTTTAATTCCGGTTGGAGGTAAAAAGAAATATCATTTCTTTTTATATTAATGTTATGCTACGAGTAGTTAAGATACTGGAAAAAAACTCAAAAGTAGGTACGTCTTTGGATTTTCTTGTACCTACCATAATAAATCTTTTAATAAGTATCAAATCGTTAATGCAGGGTTTCCCAAACTGTGTTCCGCGGAACACCAGGGTTCCGCTGAACCTGAACAGGGGTTCCGCGACAGTTTGTCGAAAGAACATATTTTAATATGATGTACACATATTCACATTTCAACACTACTGATAATATTTACAAGAATTTATTATTTGTATAAATATTTCACAATAGTTCTTTAGTTAGGTACTAGACCCTTCCAGGTACAGAGACTAAGTTTTATGGAAGTTGAAAGAGCCGTTTATGCTGTTATTGCATCAAATCTTCATTTTACACACAAAAAAATCTCTGAAATGTATTACTGTGCTTTATAATGATAAGAGTCTACAATGTGAACATCTGAACGATATGCATGTGTTTCACAAAGTTTCTATTCCCAAGGAACCCAATCATATTTTTTTAAAATCGACTTTAGCCGAAATTGAAATAATATAAAAATCAATCAGTCTTACCTTGTTATCAATTAGTAGAATTATAAACGCGCATGGCGCCGTAAATGTTGGTGAAATAGTAAATAAAAATACAATATTGGATTTCATCAGGTCAATCTAATAATGATTATTTTCCTGCCTTACACGAATGTTTGAATGAATTAAATTTTAAAATGCATAGGTGGTTTTCAAAGAATTTTAAAAACAAGTATAGAACTTGAAAATACTTCTTTTGCAATATTTTCCGAAAACTAGTAAGGACGATTCCTTAGTTCGGAATCCATTTTTCGTGACAGCTAAAGCAGTAGGCTTAAGCGCAAGCGATTTTGAAAATCTAATTGATTTAATTAGTGACTCTGTCTTTCGATTAATTAATTAATTCACTCAAAATCGTCAAAGTCATTAGGTGCTTTATTTATTAAATTTTTTGTTGTTGTTTATATACTAAATAAATAATGTGTTTAACAACATATTTTTGTAATTTTAACCATTAGGAATTACCCAACCTAAAAAATAAGCCAGGTGTTAAAATTTACGGATTTGCAAAGTGTTCCATTGCAGAAAAAGTTTGGGAAACCCTGCGTTAATGTTATGTAATTATTATAAACTGAAGTGTACAATATTGGCAATGAGGGATATTAATAGTAGTTTTGTGAACAGAAGATCATATTTTTTTTTTTTTTTTACATTAACTCCACACAGGAGGCCCTGAGGAAAATAATTTCCCTCAGGGCCTATGTCATCTTTGAGGATGCTGTGTGGAGGGTCTTTTTGAGGAAAGGAAGGAATTAACATGGGTCTTGAAGAGACTCATGTTGTAGGAGGGAGGAAACACAGAGGCCGGTAAATCGTTCCACAGCCGAGCTGTTGAACTCAAGAACGAATCGTAAAAACGACCCGTTCTCATGTGACTAATATCAACTGTGTACAAATGTTAGGCGCGTGTTTGGCGTGTTTCCCGACTATGCAACGGTGCCGAGGGGATCAATGACGCTAGTTCCTCGGAGCATCTTCCATTGTAATACCGGTAGAACAAGGACAGCATTTCCACCTGACGCCTATGCTCTAAAGATTGCAATCCGTCTGTTAAGATGGGAGAATCTATCAAACGGACCGCCCGTTTCTGCACAGAGTCAAGGGTTTTTTTTTAGGTATTTCGGAGCTCCAGACCAGAGGTGGCTACCAAATTCAACCGTGGGGCGCACTTGCGATTTGTACCGGGTTAGCTGTTGAGTACTATTAAAGTATCTGCGGGCCCTGTACAGTACGCCCAGTTTCTGAGAGGCTAACTTAACTCTGGTTTCGATGGAGCCCCTATACCTGAGCTGGTCACTTAGAGTTACACCAAGCATATCAATGGAGGTCCTATTCGGAAGAATGCTTCCGTTGAAGGAGACTAGATTATCATTTCGATCCCTTTTAGACGTTATCAAACATGATATGTCCAATAAAGTATGTTTCTAATTTTATTTTATTTTAATAAATAAAAACCAAAATTTCCTCTGAAATCACATGATTTCACCTACTTAAATATTAATTATAAATCATGTGACATTTAAAAAAAAAATTACCGAATTTGTCTAAAGAAACGTCACGTTTTCAAACTTTCTTCAGACAGGTAGGTATAGCACTATAGGCCAGCTATAATTCGCCACCTAGTCAAAGCAAGGCATCAAAGTAAGGCTTGCTTGAATAAGAAAGTGGATGCAGCAGATTTTCGAAAACAGTCAAAGTTGGCCGCCTAGTAAATGTTAGCCATCTGGTCAAAGTTGGCCAGCCAGTAAATATTAGCAATTTAGTAAAGTTGTCCACCTAGTAAATTTTAGTCATCTAGTCGAAGTTGGACACCTAGTAAATGTTAGCCATCTAGTCAAAGTTGGCCGCCTAGTAAATGTTAGACATCTAGTCAAAGTTGGCCGCCTAGTAAATGTTAGCCATCTGGTCAAAGTTGGCCAGCCAGTAAATATTAGCAATTTAGTAAAGTTGTCCACCTAGTAAATTTTAGCCATCTAGTCGAAGTTGGACACCTAGTAAATGTTAGCCATCTAGTTAAAGTTGGCCGCCTAGTAAATGTTAGCCATCTAGTTAAAGTTGGCCGCCTAGTAAATGTTAGACATCTAGTCAAAGTTGGCCGCCTAGTAAATGTTAGACATCTAGTCAAAGTTGTCCGCCTAGTAAATGTTAGACATCTAGTCAATTTAAAGCTTGCTTTAATAATATAACCGCTTTAACAGATTTTCTAAACCCGAAACAGAACGTGAAACAACTGGATCATAACGGAATAATAACGTAACTCGAATATTAACTTTGATGAACTGCTCAAGATCTGTGAAACAACAGGCCCTAAGAAACATCTTTAAATACGATTCTTGAGCAACCTTCACGAATGAGAGCGTCTTAACTGTCAGGTTGTGATTATTTCTGCATTAGGCACATCATTAGCACGGGTTTATGGGGTGAGGTTTGTCCAGGTCTTGGGGGCGGATGCGTTTCTCCGCTTTCAGCGTGGCGGGCCAGTTCGAGAGAGATTGGTTAAGGGAAACACTTCCTCTCCAGTCGGACTCTCTCGAGCCATCCCCTTGCACCGCAGTTGGAAGGATGGATTCATACGTTCATCATTCTAATACACATTGACCCTCAGATTACTACCCAATCATCATCCTCTTTTCCTTTCCAGAACTTCCTTTACTCTCTTTCCTTGAAAATACCCTTCATTCAGGATCCTCTAAGATAACGTAGGCCCTGAGAGAAATTGTTTTCCTTGGGGCCTCCTGTATGCAATTAATGTAAAAAAATCAATACAATATAGTCTTTACCTAAGAACCCATAGGTTCTTGCCACTCCAGGCAGTGATTTTTCCCGATTTTAATAAAAAAATATCTTGGTTGGAATTTTTCTTTACATTAATATATTTGAAACACCTTTATGCCGCCTTTTAATACAATTTTGTTTCATGACGTCTTAAAGGTAGAAATAAAATTACCAACTTTATGATATTCCTACATTTTAAATTATATGTTTTACACTTTATAGGGTATAATAGAAGGAAAAAAGATTTTTACATTCCTCTATAGTCGTAACGCAGTTGAAAAACAAGTTAGTGATTTTTATTTTCAAGAAAGTGTTTTAATATTATATTACAGATAATAAAATAAAATTTCACAAATAAAATTCCCTCAACAAAGAAGTATTTGTTATTCATTTATGAAATAACACTGCCATGTAACGTCACCCATCTCAGTCCAAATGCATATATTGCATACGTATCGTGATCAGTGTTGAAGTGGCGTAACATACACTCATGTCGAACTAAATATATATTTTTTTAGCGATTCGCGTTTTGAACCCCTGACCTCAGGACCTTGAGACAAGGATATTAGGTGTTGCCCCTCTGCCATCAAGATGAAGAAATGCTGGACCTCGTTAGACGTTATCATGTTCTTTTATTCATTTTGCCGATAACCTTAAGCGTAAAATTTGACCTCTGATTTAAAAAAAAAGTGTCCGGATTAAGATTTTCTTCGCGGTATTTAATCGAGTGAAAAAGTCTGATTGTCTGGAAAACATGTCTGCGGTGTTAATGATCGAAGCGACTGCGCAGTGTCTGTGTGGAGAATGTAGACTTGTTCAGAGGAAGGTAATAACTTCGAGGAAAACTGTATGTGACAGTCATGAATGAGTTGATTCACAATATAATTCTCAATTTAAATGCCCTTGATTATATTAAGTACCTGGCGTCGGGTAAAAAGTTCACAATATCTCTTGTTATACCTGGATGAAAATCACATCTTATCCATGTTTTCGGATGTAGGTATACAAGCATCCATACTAACACTTTCAGGTTGCGTTTGAATTATCGACCGAATTTTTAGATCGTATTAAAAGGTAAAAGGGACCCTCATATGGTTTGGGCATGTAGAGCGAATGCGCGAAGAAAGTAGTGTAAGAAGAATATATGACGCAAATGTTAATGGAAGAAGAAGTCTGGGACGCCCGAGGAAGACATGGCACGTTTAAGTGAACCAAATACGTATCAAAAGTCAGAATAATAGAAGAGAAAGTGTGTGAGATGATGTATGAATGTGAGTGAGGCAAAGAGTGTGTGCCAAAACCGAGCTGTTTAGCGGTCCGTCCTCTCGGCCTACCCCTTCGGGAAACGGTTTGATGGTTAGTTAGTTAGATTTAAAAGATGTTCTTTCAACATTTTTTCAACCGATTCTCATGCTCATCACTCATTACGTTACAAATATTGTAGACATTTTATATATTTGTTTGAAGAGGACGTAAAAATAAAATATTAGATTGAAGATTAAATTCGTCTTTGTTTCTTTACTCGTATTTTGTTTACGGTGCAAAAAAATCTTTTACATTCATTCACATTATATATCTACACCCCACGAAAGACCTTTTTAAAGACTTCAAAGTTCTTAATATAAAATCCATATATGTAAAAAATATTACCTCTTATTTTAAATTCAAATTTACAAAAAAAATATTATTAATTCAAAATACAACACAAGATATTCAAACCAATCGAATTATATTATTCCAAAAACAAAAACTTCATTGGCACAATCACAGTTTAACTTTCTTGCACCTAAAATTTTTAATAACTTATCAATTGAAATAAAGTCTAAAGCCAAATATCTCACTTTCAGAAAGGCGCTTAATGACCTTCTGATGAGTGACTACGATAGTGTTTACAGGTTGTTTCATATACTCAGATAAAGATATACATTTTCAACATCATTACATACTAGTACCATATGTTTACAGGTTTATTTTATTTACATGTTTGTTTTACGCACTTCTTGTTCTCTTTTCTATTTTTTATTATAACCTTACCAATTTAACCATTTGTTTACACTAGACTACACTCAAAGTTACTATCCTTAATTAATCATCATGAAACAGGCATTCGCCTAGTATGGTGATTTAAAAAATCTTATCTACAGAAATGTCAAATATATGTAACATGTTATAAATAAAATAAATAAATAAAGAAATAAAAATTCATACGTCATAAATACACGACTTATTTCTTTTGTTTAACTTATTTTAACACCATGTAAAATAAAAAAAGTAAAACCAGGCAGAGGTCGTATCCATGTCATATTGATGGTCGATGGGAGACAATGACCATTCTTCTGTATTTGACGGGACTTTTACGATAGTAGATAGTATCTTTATATTAACAACGTAGTATCAACAAGTAACTAAATCGAAGATCCAGATGTATTATATTTTATTTGTATGCATACATTAATAAAGAGTACACAAGGGAGTTAGTAAAATAATTTTATTGATTTTTAAGCACATAATGATTACTTGTTCAGTCGAAAATATGTGTATAAATAAATAAATATTTAAATGCGTAAACATAAAATTGTATCGAAAGAAAATTTAATTAATTACATTTTCGAATAATAAACAAAAAAATCGTTAAATAAAATAATATACGAGGGTAGGCTGAAAAGTAATACACACATGCCTGTAAAGCGCGAACGAAATGACCATCAGAAGTGCGCCAGGTTGAATATGGAAGTGACATTCCCCCTCTATACGTTCGCGCAAGTTTGAGATCGTTGAATTCATCCAGTGTATTTTGAGAAACGGAAGTATGGAGACGTGATTTAGTGTTGTCAACGCAAAGTAAAACAGCATGCTGTCATTGAATTTTTAACTGCTGAAAAAGTGACTCCTACTGAGATTAATCGTCATTTAAAGGATGTTTATGGTGACTATGCTGTTGATAGGTCTACTGTAAATCGATGGGTAGTAAAATTTTATGATTGTGAGCCTAGAAAAGCAATAATTGTTAATGAAACACGCAGCGGAAGTCCGATCATTGATACAGACGATAAACAATCCAAACTCATTGATCCAACTGATTCAAAATGACCGGCGAATCACTCAAAAGCGTATCACTAATCATTTTGGAATATTCAAGGAACATGTCGGCTTCATTGTTAAACGATTAGGATAACGTAAAATCTGTGGAGGATGGGTACTACGCCGTTTCACAGACGAGAACAAACAGCGTCGATTAGAGCCTCTGCAAAACCTGAAATTTGAACCGATTCCACACCCTTCTCACTATCCTGATCTTTTGCTTTGCGATTTTTATTTATTTCCTCTACTCAAGAGACACCTCAGCGGTAATCATTATACCTTGGATGATAAGGTGAAGGCAGTTGTCAAGTCCTGGATTTGAGAAATGTCGGAAGAATTTTTCAGTTACGTAATGAAAAAACGTGTTACACGTTGGCAGAAACGCGTTAGCCTTAACGATGACTATATTGAAAAATAAATATATGGTATTGAAGCTTAAGAATCGTACTTTATTGTACTTTTTACCTGATTTTGCTATTTGTTTTTGTTCGTATTTTACAAGCATGTGTGCATTACTTTTCGCCTACTCTAGTACATATACAGTATACTCGTATGCAAATAACAAGTCCGCGACAGGAACTTCTATGTTTTATAACGATAATATAAATATACCTATTATTATTTTTACGGCAACATTATTAACGAATAAGTTTGTAATTATTGATAAATGTCTACCTCATCCTGTGTGAATTTTAGTATCATAGAGTGCGTTTTAAGAAATGAAGCTTTTAATATTTTGGCAATTTTTTTTTGATAATTTAGATTCTTCTTACTTTTTAGTTTTCAAACAAGAAGTGTGAGAAGAAAGATTTTTTTATGAAGGGCATTTAGAACGATCGTCGATGACGTGAAAATGATCTCTTCTTGGGACTAGTCCATAATAAAGATAAATATTTTATTATTTCTCTAATTGAAGCTTAATTAACAATAATTTATATTGCACAACATCTGATCATTGATCCAAATTTTAAATACGAATGACCTATAATGCATTATATTATAAATGTTGCATTTATCCCATAAAGTTTTTTTGTTCACGTCTCGTACCGTTCATCACTTCTGAGTAAAACATGAAAAACGTGTAGGTACTTAATTAATCATATTTAATTAATTATTATAAATGATCTGCACATTTCTACGAGTGTCTAATAACAATGGCCTCTCCTTGCATTTACTTGAACGCCTAATAGAGAGCATTATCATCTGGACTCTACTTCCGGGATATTATCATAGTAGCACAATAACCTCGTGTAGATTCTAGCCAGCCATTGCAGCCGTCTCGGAGCGTATGGTGTATTGGAGGAAGCTGCATTTGCTGATAAATAAATTAACATATGAAGAACAAGGGACCATGTAAAGTATATAAATTAGCATATAAATACATACGATTATATCTTTTGGCCTTGAGGAAAATAATTCCCCTCAGGGCCTATGTCGTCTTCGGGATGCTGTGTGCAGGGTCTTTTTAGAATTATAAGGAGAGGAAGTTCTGGGAAGGAAAGGATATTAGGGGTGGGTAGAAATCTGTGGGTCAGTGTGTCCAGGAGTGACGGGCGTATGAATCCATCCCTCCCACTGAGGTGCAAGGTGATGTTCTGAGAGAGTACGGCTGGATGGGAATCCCTCAACCATTATCTCCCGATCCAGACTGCCATGAGGATGGTGGGCAGACGCATCCGTCACCAAGACCCGGACAAATCTAACCCCATGAACCCGGGCATCCCTGCTAAGTCACCAAACATAGCGAACCACTTAGGGCGACCTATAGCAGAGGTGTAGGTTATTCAGTAAATGGTTCCCGGGGCGGTGGTACCCATACCCGTCTCCCAAATTGACATCTGTCTACTGTTTTTGACGTTTTTAATGTGAAAGTGAACAAGTAGAAAATCGATTTATTTGTCGCAAGTGAAGCCAAACTCACTTCGGACAAATAAATCTGCACAGATTTTAAGGAGTAGGTGTATATTTTATTGATTAATGCATTTTTTTATTAATGCAACGCTATTTTTGTAATGCGCATATGTTGTGTAGATTTGCGAAATTTTGTTAATTGTAAAAAAAATAAGTTTTATGCTTATGTAAATTTTTTGAGGCCAGTAAAATTATTTTTCTTAAAATATGCGTTCTTGTATTATCCTTCGTCTATTAGTCCAGTTCATTTTAATTTCAGAAAGATTGACCCGGTTTTGCCAGAAATTATTTCCCGAGAGATGGAAGAAAAAAATCACAGTTCATAATTTTTTTTCATTCTCTGATAATGTCAATGTCATCAAATGTTAATCATCTTTTCTGTTCGTAATGTTTAGTTGTTTATTTATTCTGAGATCCTGCAGATGTTCTCACTAATGTGAGATCAATAAAATTGAAAATTGACGGCCTCCTTGGTTGAGGGGTAAGTCTCTAGACTCGCGATCCGAAGGACGCGGGTTGGAACCCGGTGTACGCAATAAATTTTATTTGATTAATTGGTGTTATTTTAAAAGAAATTAATTAAAAATATCTAATATTTATAAAGTGTATTTGCGGCACGTTCTATAGAGGAGGTTACTCTCAGTATCTTCCAGGTGTAAGACCTCCATTCAGAATTGAAACGTTGCTTGAAAATAATTTAGCCGTATTAGGTGATCAGATCTGAATAGCCAGGTAAATCTTGACTTTCATCTTACCCATCCCCTTCCCTTCCCCATTACCTTTAGCCTTACAAGATATTCCAATTGCGGATATCATAGTTTCACTGGCTCCAAAGGGGAGCAGTTGAGACTCTTGTTTGATATTCACATAAAAAATCCAGTTACGCAAACACAGTTATTACACAAATATACATGAAACTACAAAAATTACTCAAATGTATATATCTCTATCTCTTCTCTTTATTATTATTATCTATTACCTATCGATCAATCTTATATCTTTTTATTACTATATAAATAAAAATGAATCGCCGAAATGTATGAACCTACGCGCATAACTTCCGAATGACCGCACCAAATTGAATAATTCTTTTTTTTCTGTGTTCGTTTTTGTCACGACAAGGTTTGTATAAAACTACTATGAAATTTGTATTAAAAAAATTGAAATAGGTGGCACGCGAGCTGTTTGAAAAATGAATGTACAGGAACTGAATTTATGGAATGCGGGAGGGGGGAGGGAAACTCGGGAGAGGGTTCGCGGGACGGGGGGAAGGGGGGAGTGGAGTGGGGAGAAGGAAGGTGGAGTGGGAACGCGAGAGGGGAAGGGGACGTGGGAGAGGAAGAGAGGAGGCGGAAGGGGAACGGGACGAATGGGAAAGGACACGCGGGGAGAAACTTTTTCTATTAAATGGCATAGAAACGCATGCCGGGAACCAGCTAGTGATAAATAATACAAACATACCTAAACAAGAAACACAAAAAGAGACACAAGTGATACAAAATACATTTAGATCAACAGTTTATTATTAGGTACTTATTTTTCATATTTATTGACAACATAAAACATAAATGTTTTCCTTTAATAAAATATCTACTACATAAGAACTTATCCGTTAAATACCGAGAAAATAATAATTACCTACTTTTTCTTTCATCTTCATACTTTAACCAAAAAAATATTTAAAAAAATAGTCAAGTATTTATCCACACGACTATAGCATACTTGAAGACATCTCTATTGTTTTTCCGGTCTGATATAATTTAAAGCATAAAGTCATCCATTTGTGTTCATGTCCTTGCGGCCTGTTCAACTTCAACATATTTATACCTATTTCACATTTCAAATTCCGCTGATAAACGACTAACTTTTTGTTTTTTAAGGTCATAGGCCAATTGACTTTGCGAAATTTATTAAAAAATCGATCATTGTCGTAAATCATTCAGAGTGGAGGCTTTATACTAGTTCACCTAAATTGCTGTTTATTATTTATTAATTCAATTTCATCGTTTGTCTATCCATTCTAGAAGAGCTAGATGTTTAAAATGGGCTCTCAACTATCTGCCTACAATGTGTCAGATGGCAACGTATACTACAGAATATTTTATAAACACTCATAACGAAAAAAAACGAAACAGTAGAAAAAATTCCATTATATCACACCATATTGTTTGCTTTTTGCTTTATTGCAAATAAAACTGGACTCTGGGTAAATAAACAAAAAAGCATAGCTCCAACCGCTTGGTAGTTAATAGGTAGGTACCAGCGCAGTGCGTAAAGGTGCACGTGTCTAAAGGTTTATGTAAATAAATACAACAAACAATACCTAAACTTGAAGAGTTGCCCATATCGATTAAATTGTTTTTCCAGCACCCAGGTTCCTTTGCGTATTTATTATTATGCGAAATATTTGATTAAATTATATCATCGCAAAAAGTGGTAATGAACTTAGAACGGTGGTGGGGCGAAGCCATTCTGTTTTTACGGTAAACCATCGTTCTCTCTTTCCGCTTTGCCGAGCGATTCTATATCTTTTGTGTGATCGAGATCTCCTGACGGACGAAATCTCCTGTCAGATTTGTGTGATTTTCTAAGGCTGTTATTTGCTTTTTCTATGGGCCGTTGTCAGATTTCAACTGTGAGCTGTCACATTTCATTTCAGTTTATATCGTTTAAAATCAGTGAAACTGGCCCGATACCCATAGAAAAAGCAAATAACGGCCATAGACAATCACACAAATCTAACAGGAGATCTAGTCCGTCAGGAGATCTCGATTTCACAAAATATATGGTATCGTTCAGCTGTTCCTTTGAAGGCTGTATTCGCTCTTCTGGATTATACAACATCAAAATATTAATCTCTTGTATACACTTTTTTAAAGTGCGAAACCAGTTGACTTAATCAACTGATTCCCCACACAACCGAGTCTTTGCCAGAGCATTATGGATAGTAAATTTATATTAAACATATCGATAATAACACTTCAAACAACTGAAGAAAAACATCGGGTGATACGCTAGTGGATATGAAAGATAAAAAAACTTATTAACAAAGTAATTTATTTATTTATTTTGTTAATAAGTTATTGTCCATGTCTTTATCAAAAATGAGTTCAGAAGAGTATTATGATTATAAACTGGATTAATATTTTTCTCAGGATGCTTCATAAAGATATATTATTTCCTTGTTTTTGTCGGAATATTCAATCAGCTATTTCACAGAGACCTGGTAGACTAGACAATGAACACGTTAACGCAAAATACAAATATTATTTTCTGTGGTTGACAATTGTCCACTTTCGTACGATGCACAGGCAAACATTTTGAACACAATAGATCTATGCTACTGACAATGTATCGTGCAGTGGCCTGAATTGAAATGAAAAAAATGTAGGTACGTTTATATCTTGTTACCTAAGTAAGCATGAATTTCGATTTTGGACTTTACATCGATGTCTTATACTTGCTTAGTCATTAAAATGCGAAGAAAGCATTCTGATATAGAGTTTAAATGTTCTGTTATGTGATAATACAAAAAAAACTTATTATTTATAGCCATTAATAAATCAAATTTTAGATTATATTTTAAGCGCTGGACAAGGATTACGCAACAATCGCAACTAAATAATAAAGCAACAATCGCAACTAGCAATCGCACCCAGGATCTCTCGTCTTGCCGGGACATAGCGCCTTAACAATAACATACCATTACCTTCAATTAATTAAAAAAGTAATTAAAAAAAGTTATTACAATAATATTCTATATTTTTGAAGTGAAACTTTTTTAGCACCGTTGTGATTTGAATCTCGGACGAAACGGAAATGGCACTAAAAAGAGACAAACTGTAGGCCGCTATAATTATGACATCACTTTTCAAGGCTCCTTATAGGTTGAGATTGTTTTTGTGAAGTTTCGTTTCTACCGCGCGTGAACTGCACTTGTTTTTTTTAATTAAGAAAATGTCACTGAACAGTAAAATAATATCAACATTTTTATTCCAAATAGCTCACCGCTGACTTATTTCAACCGGTACCTACGTCTTGTTACATTATCAATATGATGCCGTTTTGTTAAAAATCTTTAAACTCGAGTACAGAAAAAAAAATATATCACCAAAAGTAAAAGAAATGTACCTACCTCCATTTTGTTATTCTGTCGATAATATTTGCTGTATTTTCTGACCCTGAACTTTGATCAGCATTGTACCTACGGTCTTAGAAGATTATTTGTGGTTCGGTTTAAAATGTCACCTCTTACACTGTAAATAGCTAACGGTTTCTAACAGGGTAATGAAACATCTCTGTGATGAATGTAGATTAATGTATTTTTTTACACTAATATGCATCGCATTCCCAGCGACAAACGTGATGGTATTCGGCGAAAGATAATAATATACTACCAGGTCATAATTGCATTCCATTATTAGACTCTACAATGTAGATCTATACAATGCTATGAAACAATCCACTTATTGTGCTGATAACATATTTTTTTAGATTAATTTATGTGGCTCAGCAATGGGCGTTATTGTGGTTATATTTCAAAATAATCGTTTTATTTAATAATCCGAAAGATATTCAAATATTTCAAAGACGTCTAAGTGACTCTCATAAACGTCTCCGAAAAAAAATCGCATTCACCAAACTCAGTGACACATAGGTGGAAATTTGTGTCTTCATCCCTAAACGGTGAAGTATGAAGGTGTATGAAGTATGAAGAGTATGAGGTAAGAAGGTGAAGTATACTTCACCCTCAGTTGAAATCATGCAGGGTTATACACATCTCTGCACGATTTTACAATTAACATGCAGTTACAGTCGGATCGTTAAAGTGACTTGTCCGTTGTATTTTTTTTAAAGTTGGAGTCACGTTTTGCGATAAAAATTAAACGGTATGGGTTTATGCATTCCAAAATGTAACGAAAACGAATTTTTACAGTAAAATATTAATGTTTTTGTTTGTTTTACCCAGGCAAAGTTTCGGCGTCGTAATAATTTGTTTTTAATCAATGTGCATTTTTTTCTCAAGTAACGGCCAGTTGTTTCACAAAAATTGAACAATTCGAAATTATTATTGTAGTTCTATTCACGGTCTGTTATTTCAGTTCAGTAAAGATATATTAATAGTAACTGAACTTAAAGAGAACTTTCACGGAACCTAAAAATTAACGACGATATTTCATGAATAGTTCAAATTCTGTGAAAGAACTGGCCCAGTAATCGGTCTGGGAAAACCACCACATCCTTAAAATAACGTTGCCTTTTTACATAACTTAAATGAGGAGATGTACCGATTATGGAAAATTTCCCCAATATAAGATGGTGGTATTGGTGGTGTTTCTCAAAGTATAAGTAACAACAGCCTCTATAAACCCAGCGTCCCCGATTCCCGACCACCGATCGACCTTGAAAATGTCAGTGACGCGCGCCTGCCACACCACACTCATCAGAGAGGGTGATTAAGTTTTTGTGCCTCACCGATTTGATATTTACGTAAGTTCACTTTATTTTTTCTCATAAAATTCTCAATCATTCAATTTTAAAAATATATTTCAATATTATGATTTAAATTTTATGTTTTCATAATGATTTAAAAGTTAATTCAAGTAGATTTTATTCTAGGAATATATTTTATTATATTGATCTTGTTGATTGATATTGATTATTGGGATTTCTTGATGAACCTAATATTGAATACTATCTCATATAAGGAAGAGTGCTTTAGGTTTTATTTTGGCCTACACGAACGTCAAAATGTTGTAGATGAAACAGCGGAAGACGTGGGACAAAAAATATTATAAAAGTCATGGAAGCTTTAAAATCGAAGACCGTGGGATATCAGAGGCGAAGAGCGGATCCAATGTTTAGCCTGCCGCCATTAGTGCCATTTTGAGTGTTCGGGAGCTTATAATATTGATTTTTTATGTTATTATTGCATGCAAAATTTAAAAATCAGTGTATCCCATAATAGGAGCACTTTTTTGAATATTGTTTTTTCTATTGTTTTACGTTTCGTTTTTTTTCGTTTTTTTTTGGCAGAAAATACGTCTTGGCAAAGCAAAGCATGACGGGAATGGTACTGTACAATGAACTTGCAAACCATTTGGATGTAAGTGACTGTTCTCTATATGCCTTAAAACTATTATTGAAGAGTCACCTGCCTTGCTGATATGGTAACTAAATTGTATTGTAATTGGAGTTATTCTGTTGCACAATAATATTAAAAATAAAATAAAATGAAAAGACCTTTGTATGTTTCTTTTAATATTTTGAGTTTTGGAATTATATCTCCAACGATTTAAATATAGAACGACGCACTTATAATTAATCAGATTTTTTTTTACCGAAGCTATTCCATATTCGGTACATTTCGTCTAGTAATTAGGGAAACCATTCTTTGTCAGTCAAAATAATTTGAAAGGTTTTTCTTCGGATTATTAACCTTTAACTGATGACGCGTGGCCTTGGCGGCCCGTTATTTTAAATGTTTTTTTTTTTATATTAGAGATCCATAAAAATTTTGAAGTCAAAATTATTTTTTATCGGACAATTTAAATATATTTAAATAAAATAAAATACTTTTTTTATTGTTAAGTAACTTATATTTGATAATTTGGATATTAGCCAATAATTTTTGGCAAAGATCACTTGAGATCAGAAATCAGTCTGCATTATCTTTAAACTAAATAAAAAAATGAACTCACTTTTATTATAATATTTCAATAGTGTCTCGAATAAACTATAGGTATATATATCAACTTAGTAAGGTGGTTTATGTTAATTTTTATACAAGAAAAATCAACTTTTAAAAAGTCACGTAAGTACTGACGATGGTTCAGAGAGGCCCGCAAAAAAATTGAAATGAATTTACTTACAGAAATTTAACTTTAAAAATTAAAAACTTTGATCGGATTAGACTAAGATAATGAATAATGACTTTTTTGCAGGTTTTGACTTCGAGGAATGCAAAACATTATCGAATATCAAATTACTATCTTTGTACCAAGATGATTATGCTAGGTACTTACCCACTGTTAAATTGCTAGCAGGTCCCACAGAAATTGCATGTGGATTCAAGTTAGTCAAGTCAGCAGAAAGCCAAAAGCTAACGTAATCAATGTAAACTAACACTAACACCAATAAGACCTTAGTAGGCGTTTTAGAGCCTTCACTAACAGGAGGCTTACGATGTTATGGAGTTGGACAGTTTGAACAATATAAAGCCAACACCGCGAGGATTTTGTTACATATAAAACGTAGTACGCTTATGAGCTATTTTTTGGTTGCTGTTTTAACCCTTTGAATGGCAGGAGACCATATTTGTCCCAACGCACATAGGTCTCGTATAAAACGCTGTAACTCCCTTACTATCATAGTGATAAATATGTTCTAAACGGTGTTAGAAAGGGAAACTACCACGCTTTATATTCCAATCTAAAAAATAGGGACCAAAAAAGTAAAATGTACACTTTTATGTATACAAAGTTTTTATCGCAAATTGAAAAAAAAATTTGAAACTTCGGGAATTTTTTATAAATTATTTTTACATAGAGAGACAAAAAAGTGAAAATTCATTATATGTTTGTTATACGCTTGTCTAATAAAATATGTATGTGTTTTTATTATTTTTTTATTATCAGTAACTTTAGTTAGAAAAAATGTAAGGTGAGCACGGACGTACAAAATAAATGGACATGCCCTTACGTGCTAAAAGGCGTGTTATTTCCCCCTCCCATTGGAACCATTTTTCGGAACCGGCTGGGCTTGCGAGAGCCCCGCGTTAAACTAAAAAATGTGACGTCATCATTCTTGTCTGGACCAGTGTCGAGCTCTTATCGTACATTTTACGCACGGACGTTGTATGTCTATGGAACACATACTATGACATCGAGATACATAGCGACGCGAAACACAAAGCCGCTGTTTACTGGGGTAAGTAAATCATGAAACATTTGTAAAAGTGTCTACGGAAACAAAATATTCGACTATGAAAATACTCAGAACATTACTTTGCGAATTTGGACTTGACACATCTGTTCATAACGTGGCATGCAATTCGCGCTCCCATATAAAAATGTCTATTCATTCAAAAGCAGATTTTACTTTCAAGAACTAAATGGTGATATTATAGTGCGAGGTGCCTATATACTGTTAGATTGATTTATTGGCGAATCACAGTCATCGTCCTTCTCTTAGCCCCGCCATAGTTAGTTTTTACCCCTCATCTGTATGTTCTGGTCTATCTATTTGTATGTCTATGCTTAAACCAGATTCGGGTTCAGAATGTAAAATTCCAGTTGGATTCGTCTACTGAGATATATTTTGAAGGAAAATGTTTTCTTATTGCTGCCAGAATTAAAGAAAATCCATATTCATGTTCTGAGCGTAGTTTTAATTCGCAGCATACAGATTTAATTTATACCAGTTTTGTGTTGAGAATGTAAAATTCCTATTGTGGATTCATCTAACGGTACATTTCGAAGGAAAAAAAAATCTTATTCGAAGTGCGGTTATAAAATTCTACTTGCAGACTATGTATGTGCTGCCAGAATAAAGAAAAACCATTTTAGTCGGCGTGATGTTTTAATTTGCCGTATACAAATTTAAATTAAATCAGTTTCTGGTTCAGAAAGTTCAATTCCAGTTCTGGATTAATCTGCTGATACATTTCGAAGGAAAAAATTCTCTTATTCGAAGCACAGTTATAAAATTCTAGTTGAAGACTTTGTATGTGTTACCAGAATCAAAGAAAATCCATTTTCATGTTCTGGGCGTAGTTTTAATTCAGATTTAATTTAAACCAGTTTTGTGTTGAGAATTATAAATCCTTGTATTCTACACACAGTGTAAAACTTCTAGATGCGAAATCCTATGTATTACATGGATACCATTTTCGATTTCCGAGGCCAGTTATAAATTTGTAGTAGAATTAATATCATGACTTTTATTGGAAGAATATTCGTCTCATGCGATATAAAAATCGGCATAAAATGAGGTCGTAATAAAAAAAAGGATTTCTACCTCCTACCCCCCGCGCTTGAAAATTTGCTGTTGAAGAACCTAAATAGGGGGGTGGCGAAATTTTCCTCCGCCCCGGGCGGCTGACACCCACGCTCCGCCACTGCATATCATGTGGTCCATTTGAAATGCACCTGCAAATTCATTAGCCATTTCATAAATATCACTATGAACAATGGAATTATTAAACGGATAACTGATATATTCCGCCAACTTCTCAAGTCTGATACCACTGCCTTAATTTCTGCTGTGTAGTGTGATAAACCCCCCCCCCCCCCTCTACGAAGTAGAACCTTCCTCTTGGTTTCCAAATGCTGCTACATTGCTACAGCTACAGGCGCAACCCCGGCCGGCCTTTAAAAGCTCGTAGCTCGCCCGTTCTCGCGTCTCTCCCCTGCATTTCTTTTCAGCGCCTTTTCAACCCCATCACGTAATACTTTTATGCAAACGTGACGAGATGCTCTCAATTAATCAATTGTAATTAACCCCACAACGTTGTGTATTTTTTGTTTTAGTGGTTTGGTATAGTTAATCCAATTTAATTAATAATTTATTTGTGGTAAACCCTTGTTCTTTTAGGTATGGCGTGTTACAATTTGCAAGGCTTCGAATAACAATGACTGGGTCTAACTAACTTGAAAAATAACTAATTATCTATCTATATTCAACCAGCTTCCTCCCCTAGCACCTGTTATACACCTACGCTCATCGACGACTATTTTTATTGAAGTAATCTGCATTTTCCCTCCTAGCATCTGGTATATAAATTTACATTCAAACGGCGAATTGAGAAGATCCTACCTTTCGATGCGATGTCGCGTACTCTCTGCGGCTGTATAAAATGCTATCATGAAAATAATTTGACATTTATTTATATTCTAACAAAAGATTTACACTCAAAGCAGTACGGAGTGCAATAATTCTACACTTACAGTGCTAGATGCAGTTTGTTAGTTAGCTAGCTTGTTTTATTTTGTTAATTTGATTCTACGGGTAGGTATTTTGGATTAACATGAGACAGAACATGTGCTGTTTAAATAATTGGACTCCTCCATAGCCCAACTGATAAGGTGATGGTCATAGACCGCCGAATCAGCTTCCAATTCCAACGCCTCCGGAGAATGTTAAGGTCGCAAGCGACGAATGAAAATCGACATGTTTTGCCTTCTGTCGGGAAAGGGTTTGATGTGTGTTTCTGGATCATAGAGTGGTAATGGGAATAATATCGACCACTACGCCGCCAAATTATAAATGTGTTGATGATGATGATGAAAGGTCATCTCATACCGTTTGATATGAGGGTCTGCTCCGATTAATGGCGTGATAGCCGGTGTCAGGAACTGTTCAGGAAATGTGTGGGTGGCACGAGGTTTTGGAACGTGACATCCTACTCTGGATTGATGATGATGTTGAAGTTCTTCAGCATGCCGATGACTTGAGTTCCATTAACTCCTAAAGCATCGGCATAAACATTAAACCGAAGTTGATTAGACAACCGGCAATGTCAGGAGATCGGTGGGGCCGCTCTCTCCTCTGATCTGGCGATGTATGAATTTAATTAAGGAAGATTTTGATGTCACCGATCCTCGCCTTGGCAGTCACTCATGTCCTCAATAGTCCCGTTCTCCGTCCAGCACGCCGCCTCGAACCAGTAGAAATAATGATTACGTTTTTCCTAGGCACGCTACAGAACATGCGCCAGCCTGCAATCGCGATGGTCATCGGTATTTGATTTGAATGAAAAATACATCCTCTCGCATAACATACACAAGCGTAACTTGGGACCTTCCCCTATATGTGTTACGGGCATATGCTCTACGATAGGCGTACCCCAAGCTCAAACTCAAACATCAGCTCAAAGAAGGAATGTCAAGCTCGGTTTTCAGGGTGCCGGGTCCAAGAATGAAAGGCACCAGGTCGTGAATCTGGCTTCCTTTCCTTCTATTTCCCCCGCTGCTCTTTCGTCCAGAGTACAATCCCACCCTGATGCTGGATGATCCCTATTCCTAGTGTGAGGGAGTTAAGAAAACTTATCTGGATTCCAACAAAGAAACGTCGAACCAGTAGAAATATTGATTACGTTTTTTCTAAGCACGTTACAGAAACATGCGCCAGCCTGCAATCGCGATGATCATCGGTATTTGATTTGAATGAAAAATACGTCCTCTCGCATAACATACACAAGCGTAACTTGGGACCTTCCCCTATATGTGTTACGGGCATATGCTCTACGATAGGCGTACCCCAACCTCAAGCTCAAAAATCAGCTCAAAGAAGGAATGTCAAACTCGGCGTCCAGGGTGCTGGGTCCAAGAATGAAAGGCACCAGGTCGTGAATCTGGCTTCCCTCCCTTCTATTTCCCCGGCTGCGCTTTCGTCCAGAGTACAATCCCACCCTGATGCTGGATGATCCCTATTCCTAGTGTGAGGGAGTTAAGAGAACTTTTGCTACTTATGTAGGTGGATATAACGCATTACGCTTAAAATATGAATACCTACCGACGGCTTCATTCAACCGACAATGTGAAAGTTTTTGCTAAATCGAATATCGAATGAAATATACCTACCTAAGCGTAAACCAAAAAGTAGTTAAGAAAACTTTTGCTACTTATGTAGGTGGATATAACGCATTACGCTTAAAATATGAATACCTACCGACGGCTTCATTCAACCGACAAGGTGAAAGTTTTTTGCTAAATCGAATATCGAATGAAATATACCTACCTAAGCGTAAACCAAAAGTAGTTAAGAAAACTTTTGCTACTTATGTAGGTGGATATAACGCATTACGCTTAAAATATGAATACCTACCGACGGCTTCATTCAACCGACAATGTGAAAGTTTTTTGCTAAATCGAATATCGAATGAAATATACCTACCTAAGCGTAAACCAAAAGTAGTTAAGAAAACTTTTGCTACTTATGTAGGTGGATATAACGCATTACGCTTAAAATATGAATACCTACCGACGGCTTCATTCAACCGACAATGTGAAAGTTTTTGCTAAATCGAATATCGAATGAAATATACCTACCTAAGCGTAAACCAAAAAGTAGTTAAGAAAACTTTTGCTACTTATGTAGGTGGATATAACGCATTACGCTTAAAATATGAATACCTACCGACGGCTTCATTCAACCGACAATGTGAAAGTTTTTGCTAAATCGAATATCGAATGAAATATACCTACCTAAGCGTAAACCAAAAGGTGAGGATTATACGATAATTTTATGTATAATTCTATGTAATAGACTTGTTGTGATACCTAAAGTTTGGAATAAGGTGTGGGAAATTTTTGGAATGGGAATTCAAATATGTCAGATTTTGTTAGTAATCAAAAATGCCCATGCTACGCACCCTTCATAAACCGTTATATTACCCAATGCCTTTTCAAAAAAAACCTTCCTGAATATAGTCCCCTAGCTACGTTTAAAAATATTATTACGAAACTCGTAAATAATAATTAACACCTCAAAGGCGATTTACACATTCATTTATACCTACATTCTATACCTATGTATTTTGGTACCCGTTATGTATTGGAGAATACCCAGTAACCTAGTTTTCTAGATCACCAACAAAGCACTTTTAAAGGATTTTATTATTGTTTTGTGGTTTCAAAATCCCGTCTTTTAAATGAAGTCTCTCGTCTAAGATTTATTGCCCGAAAGTGTCTTTTGTGCATCAAATAGTACTTTAGTTCATTGAACCCCAAATTACTATTTTACAACGGTATTGTCTCAAGAATCGTCGCCGGTCAACATCAGGCAGCTCCGGATCGACTTACGGAGGGAACGCTCCTTTTTTTACGATTACCGATAATTACCCGATAGTTTTTTTTTAATGTAACCGTTATAATTTTCCGATTAAATCATCCGACTTAGATGACATGGTTCCTTATTAAAAGCCCCATTAAAGTAGCCATAATAATAATACTAATATTTGAACGATCCACATGGCACCGATTTTATGGAAAACACCTCAAGGCGCTATATAACTATAATACATGTTTAAAATCTAGAAAAATACAAGCTAGACGAACAATTATAGACAATTAGAATACTCGGGAGTAATGATGATTCTATTGTTTTAACCCTAGTTTGTACGAAATCCAAACATTAATGTTGTTAATAATTAATTCAATTTATCAAACTTACCCCTCTCATGCACACAAAACCTTTGACATGCACGAATCACAATTCAAAACCAGCATCCCTCGTGCACTAATTGATTAATCACTAATTAAAGCACTTATTATTTCGGTCTAACTTTCGCGTCGGTTTGTATTAAATTTTATCTTATCCCTGATAAATGCCCCGAAAGTGCATTTTGTATTGATATTAAATTAACATTGACCGCCTCAATTTACAAATTATATTATTTAACTTCACAGATATGAACTCGCAAGCCGCAATCTCTGACTTCCTTATTCGCGTGGACTCTTTTTGTTTAATAAAGACGAACTATTCTTAGTTTAATTAAAATGAAATATCCCCGATTTAGAAGCACCGAGCTGGTCTCCTCGCGACTCTCAGAACTTGACGATCTTAATTCTCTCCCTGACTGTCCTCTAACACTTCCCTGCCCCGACTATCCTGTTCCAACTCTCTGCCCCCTGACTCCCCCCCATCTACTTGTGTGGTTTCAATAATATATTACCCACTTCTTCAAATCTTAAGTGATAAACACATCTCCCAATATGCATATTTCAATCGTTTTAATAGTGTTCTGTCACATTAGGTCCCAAATTCCAAGAAATCAGTGCAACTTTCATGTTTGCTATTTTTTTTGTGTGTAACCTTTAGATAACAGAATACAAACTAAATTTGCCTGCGCCGGAGTCATAAATTATCCCAATAGCGCTTAAAAGAAGAGCTCAGTGGCGTACTTCAATCTAATACTCTTTCTCAATACTTGCGTTGACTATTGGTTATATAATAACATTATATATTCATTGTCCGAACACGCTTTTGTCCTTTCTACGTGTGTCACTATTTAACGAATTCTGCAATCCTATTTCGACAAATATGTCAAATATTTCAACCCGTAAT
The DNA here is from genome assembly GCA_917563855.2 of Limnephilus lunatus. Taxonomy (NCBI): domain Eukaryota; kingdom Metazoa; phylum Arthropoda; class Insecta; order Trichoptera; family Limnephilidae; genus Limnephilus; species Limnephilus lunatus. Next base: position 42,502,421 of record OU830594.1, read on the forward strand.
CGGCGCGTCGCGCTAGTATATTTAAATGCACCAACGAGCAATCCTTATTGACTAATTTTCAATTTCCTACTGCCATAGAAAATTCACCAGATAATTGTTTCGTAAATCCAATCTGCTCGCGTTAAAGTCAGTCACCACTCGGGCAAATATCCATCGGCCGCCCCTGACTTGATAATGAACCTGAAAAAATCCCTCTAAATGTTATTCTGGGTCCCTTCTTAGTTTTGTGAAGAATGACCTTTGCCGGGGCTCGCAGGCACTTGAGCTACGCAAACACATGTGGTTATTTAGTGGTAAGGACCCATAAATCACCCCCATGAATTGAAACAGAGAATCGTATGCTGAAACCATTCCATGTTACAAAAATTAAATATAATTCTAAATTGATCTCTCAATTTTAAAAGAATTATTTCGTAGGCCCAAAGGCGAGATCATCACAGTAGGTACTTGTCAGGAATGAAATTTTGAATTTTTTTCTCTTCGATGTCGACTATCATAGATGCTGTTTGATTTTAGAATGCTGCAACAGTATTCATAATTTCTGTTAATTATTTATTCTTACCTTGTAATTCCAGGTTAAATGTGCTCAGTTTTCCAGCAAAATCTGCTAAAAAATGTTAAATCACATTGCCAGTCTAAATCACAAAGTTGCTGATAATCATCACCCCTCTATTCAAGAAAATTTTGTATTTCGTCCAATAACATGATGGATCGGTATTTGAAAATGACACAAGATGAAACGCGCAGCTCTTATGCGGGTTCTTGTCCGGCTACGGCTCCGAGTTCTTGTGCGGGTGCGGGTTCTATTGGGTACGAGTCCTTGGCCGGACCCGTGCCTCCGATTGACTGGGATAACTGGAATAACGCGAACGACCGGTTGGCCATCCCTGATGTATAGCATATTTGCGGCATCTTACCAAGAAGACACTTTCAGTATTATCCTGGTGTAAGAACACAATTCAGAATTGAAACGTTGCTTGAAATATCCTTAGCCGTGTTTGGTGACAGATCTGAATAGACAAGTACCTGCCTTCGCCTTTCCCATCTTTTCCTCCATTACCTTTAGCCTCACAACATACCCCAATTGGTGATGCCATAATCTCACTAGCTCCAGACACTTGTGCATTATTCATTTATAAAATAAATAAAAATGAATAAAAATGCGCTGTGCAAGCGGGTTACCCACAGAGCATCGGACCATCATAATATAATGCAAAATTAAATTTTAAAAAAGATTTTTTTTTTGCCTATTTCGTCGCGTCGCATTTTTTTGTGTTGCCTAAGACAGGGACTTCCAAATAACGTCATATATATTGTGAAGAATTATTAAACCAGTTCCGACGAGAACTCGTACGGACGTCATCGACGTTCATCATCTTCCTTGATAGTCTTCATAATCTTGTTTTAAAAGGAAAGATACTAGAATGATGACGTCTCGTTAGATCTCTCACTGGGACTAGCAGATTAACTTATTACGCACGAATTCTAATTGGTTTCTAGTAATGTTCTTCTTTTCACGTTTATTGTTCTTATTTACAACTGTTTAATTCCCAAAAAAGTGTAATCAGAGAAGGTACTCATTGGTGGAGAAGGCTTGACATGATTTATACCAAGTTGACAAAATTTAATGCAATACATAGGATTAATAGTGCCTACTGTTTCATTTCTACTGCACATACGGGTCTTAGAAATAATTGTAGCCTATGTGTGGTGGGTGATTACTTGCACATTTTTGCAGCAATTCACATCGCGCGGAAAATTTTAATAATTGTTGTTTCATAATGTGTGGGTTATTATCGAAGCAAAACGCATTTATTTGCACTTTGCTTGTTATAAAACAGACATTTGCGATGCAAAATTATTCCACAATGTTTTAAAAATACCTATATCAATTTGTCGGAATTAAAAATAAAATTTCTTTGACCTTGGATAAGTAAAATCTAAATTGTCTTATTCTGAACAAGTCTAAATTATAGATCTACACGACTCCACCATCTTTTAAACAACTTGCATTATTTATTAAATTAATCCTGGACTAGTCACGTGGATCACATATGTAATCCACTCATTCAAAATTAAAGATTCCTCAAAAACGGGTGGCGCTAATAATTTTATCTTCCGTGTACTTTAACTGGGACTCACGGACGCGTTCAGGGGGCCTAGTCTCTATCTTTTTTTTACCTCAGTTAGCGCGTTAATTACGTCACAAACACGTATTTTGACATAACCAAAATTAGCGTAACTGTCAAAATACGTGTTTATGACGTAATTAACGCGCTAACTGAGGTTAATAAAAGATAGAGACTAGGCCCCCTTTCGGGAACGCATTAGTTGTGTTCCAGGAGCTCCGCAAAGTCCATGATCTACACCTGTAATTAGCGCGACCAATTACGTAACACATTTTACATAGGTACACGAAAAGTGTATGCAAAATGCAAACAAATATCATTTTCCTGATCATTCTATAATTTTATGTTTGTCCTGCTCAGAAATCAGCAATTAAATTAGGATATGTTTTTGAAGTAAAACTTCTTTACTCACGCTTCACTTGGGGAGTAAGCTGATGGATGCGTGACGAGAGCGTTACGAAAAGTGTGATTGGGCGAGGCGAACGGAAGTTAATAGGGAGTGAAGATAGAAAGAGAGAGAGAGAGTTACGTTTCGTATTTACCCTAGGGACAAGAGAGAGAGGTGCAAGCTCACATTTTCTTTCTCTCTTTCTCTCATAGCCAGTTACGTTTCGTATATCTAAGACACAGTGGAGGCCTATTATCTGTATCACACTGTAGGAGCAAGAGAGTAGTGCACGCGCACATTTTCTTTCTCTCTTCTTTTATAAGTTAGTGAAATTTTACTTCAGTCATGTGGTCTATAGCACACTCGTTTTTTTTGTTTTTTTTTTGTTCAATAAAGTGAAAGATGTAATTTATTGTTTTAAAAAAAAAAGGTCGTATATTTTTTGGTTAATTGTGAAAAACAGTTATGTTAAATATATGTGGATTATTTCTAATATCCAATGCTTAGATTATAAGATTAAAACATAAATACACAATAATTCTAAATGATTTCACTTATTTTTTTTAGTTTAAAAATGGACTATCTATGTAATCCACGCGACCACTGGCGTTACTTTTAGAGCGCGACCATTGGAGGGTGTCCAACCACTTTCCCACGGCGTTCTAAGGAAACATATGGTTTCCTCCTTCACCGTACACCTCAGGACTCTATTTTATTGAACGAAGCTACATTTATTTGAACGACTCTAGACCCTCCAATGTCCATGCATACGGGGTTAGAAAGCAGTATGCAAGTACTTACATTAACATAATACAAAATAATAATAAATGTTGCAGCCCGTGGAATGATTCTTCTGAAATCTATAGGATAAATAATATATACAGATAAAAGTGTTAGTAAGTAAAAAAAAAAAAAATAAGAGCTGCGCCCGGTTGAGGAAGCCTGGAATAAGAGAAATAAAATAAAATAAAAAAATAACAGTAATAATATAATGCAAGTATTTACAATAATAACAGAAAGAAAATAAAATGCATAAAAAGAAAATATTCAGAGAAGGTATTCCACAAACCACCAGGCAGTCCCAATGACAATGTGCATGGCTATCGGCCGCAGACGAAACCCGGAGTCCGCGCCCTTTAGCCGGCTCCCCGATTTTGCCTCGAAGAAATATATGTGGCGCGACCACAGTAGGGTTAAAGCAGGGGTTGGCAAACTTATCAGCCAAAGAGCCAAATATGTACATTTCAACGATTCAAAAAAACTTTGGGAGCCAAATCTATTAATTCATTTAGAAAACATTTATTATACAAGGGATGTTCAGAAACTAAGTGTACGGTGACTGTATTTGTATTTTGGGGGTTGGTATCACTGAGTGATAGAAGGGGGTCTCCCGACCAGAGCGAGCATCGCAGGAATATTGTAGTACGTAAATTCACGTTACTCACGGAAGGAATAACACCTACAAGAAAAAGAGGTGTGGATTTCTGAGCTCTATTGTGAATGGAGATGATAGTGGGTGACTCGCCTGGGAAATTAACTGAACTTGATTACACGCCTGGGAAAAAAAAACAGTTGTCAAAGTGGCGTCACACCAACTCCCGTCCGCCAAAAAATTCAAAACTACAATTTCAGGCAAAAAAATTATGGCCTCACTGTTTTGGGACCGACAAGACATCATTTTTGTCGAATTTGTGCCTCAGGTGGGGACCATCAATGCACAACGATATTGTAATACCCTAAAAATCTCAAAAGGAGCATTCAAAACAAAATGAGGCGAATCTGACCAGAGAAGTGTGTTTGTTTCACAAAAATACACAGCCTTAGCCACCAATCCGCTCTAGGAATCATTTGGTTGGGATGTTTTGAACAACCTTCCGTATGCCCCTGGCTTGGTGTCTTCAGATTATAATCTTTTCACCTCCATGAATGCACATGAGCAGGTGCAGAAAGAGTTTCTGAAGTGGGGGAAGGAGTTGGCGTTAGAGTTCTTCGAGAAGGATATAAATATTATATGGCTGACAGAGTATTGCACCCACCGCTCTGTTCGGCTGAAATAAACAACTTATTATTATTATTATTAAGAAATTTGTGCCACGGCTCATTACGTGCATTGAACGGGATGGCGATTATGTGGAAAAATAGTCAACAAGTGTATTTACAATATCCTTTTTTTTTTTTCAAATACACTTTTTCTAAAAATATATAAAAATCTAGTACACTTACTTTGCGAACAACCCTTAAATTTAGCACTTTATTAAATTACAGATACACTGAATATAACTTGATTTCTCACTTACTAAAGATTTTATTCATTGATAAAAAATAATATGTAATTTTGGAATCCATAAATTTAAATCATGACAATTACTGACAAACACTTAATATGAACAATGTCCTTGCATCTCCTCGGAAAGTTTTTAGTAAGTCAGGTTTGTATGTTGTTATATTAATTTTAAGCACGATTCCAGGTTCTCACCAATAAGACGATTTCTCAGCTTATTCTTGATAAAGTTCATGCTTGAAAAAGGTTGTTCGCATAATATGGAGAACCGAAAAGGGAAAGACCAGCAAATGCGATTTTTTTCAGCTGATATAAGAGTCAGAAATACCTACTATTCCAGGCGTTGAAGATGATCATGTCTTCCTTCTCCAGGTCTTTCAAAGCAGACCACTTGTGTTGTGAACTAAGCTCACATTTGTTCTTCTCCAATATTTCCAAATCAACACAAAGATGTTGAAATTTAGAGCTACATATTTCCTTGTTTTTTTTTTTAAAAACCAGCAATTGTATCTCAAAGTTACCAATGTTAAAGCCAAAAAGAGAACATTTCAAATCACATTCAAAATGGTGGTTTTGAAATAGTGTTTGTAAATGGAGGAATTATTTTCTTGGCGGTCGCGGTGCTTCAGCAAACGGAAAGTTAAACAATGTTTCCCTTTCAAAATCTTGAGCAAAAAGGATACCATCGGCGCGTTTTGCGCGCCTGTCCTTGGACATTTGTGCCAGAGCCGCACTTCATGGGCCAAAGAGCCGCATGTGGCATGGGTTAAAGCATCCTGTAATCATTTCAAAGCGATCAAATATTAAAGTAAAATATACAACATGCAACACGCAAAGTAACGCAATATGTGTTGCGTTACTTTGCACGCGTGTTTTATTCATTTGTGATTTGCGAATGAATTAAATAAATAATATTTGCGCACTTCGAGTTTCGAACTCGCGATCTCTGGACGTGAAAACCACAGCACGAGCTACTCATATATCTCACCACCATCAACAAAGTGTCTTCACCGAATAGCTAATACCGATCAGAACTTTTTGGTATAATAATCAAAATCTGTTCGTCATGCGTTACACACACACACATTGAATGTAGTTTTTTTTTCAGAAGTTTCAGATAATTTTTCAATTATTTTTTGGATTCATGGGTATTTTCTATATTTTTAAGGTTCAACGGAAGGTTGAAAGTATGTTGTTCAAAGTTAGAGAATTTTTAAAAAGCTTAGGATTTAATATCGGGATATCTTGCAGATATATTAACAATATAGTAAGTTATTTATCTATTTTCTTTAAAAGTTTTGATGTTGAAGTTTTATTTATTTTGATTTAATAATTTTAATTAAATCGTGTTTCAACATGGCTTCAAAATAAAGAAAACAGTTTATTAACCTAGATAATATGACAATATATACAAAATACACAATTTTTTTGGTATATACCACCTCACTAGGCTGAGCCTGTTCCGAGGTGGCAGGACAGTTACCCCATGAATATAAACAGATTTAATATTTTAACTTAATGCTAAATCAATGAGAATCCTGAGCTTGCTCATTGAAACGAGATGGTGGATGGGGGTAATAGGAGATATTGACACCCGAAGTCTCTTGTTTATGTCCAGTTTATTTCTTTGTTTGGTTTTGGTTGCTGTGACTTCGTGAGAACATTGGTGGGGACCCCACCACTTTCCCAACGGCGTTATAAGGAAACATATGGTTTCCTCCTTCACCGCACACGTTAAGACTCTATTTTATTGAACGAAGCTACATTTTTTTGAAGGACTCTAGACCATCCAATGTCCATGCATACGGGGTTAGAAAGCAATATGCAAGTACTCACATTAACATAATACAAAAGAATAATAAATGTGGCAGTCGGTGGAATAATCCTTCTGAAATCTATAGAGAAATTTATTTATTTTATTTATTTATTTATTTATTGTTTGAAAATATTACATAATACAATATAGTGAACTTAAAATGTCCAACTAGGCAATTGCCCGTTTTAGGACATTCCAGTATGATAATGTTTTTACATGTAAATTATAGTAAATAATAGTGAATTATAGTGTTGACTATTCTGTTGGTAAAATAATACATATGTATATTCATATTCTAGAATACTTTCAGTTATACCACGACATTTTTTACTGTTGTTTAGCTGACATAATAAACTAAAGAAATATTAATAGATAAAACAAGAAAAATGAATTTGAAAATGAAAATGAATGAAGAAATTCTGTTGGTAAAATAATACATATATGTATATATTCATAATCTAGTATACTTTCAGTTATATCACGACATTTTTTTGCTATTGTTTAGCTGACATAATAAACTAAAGAGAAGTTAATAGATAAAACAAGAAAATGAAAAATAAAAATGAAAGTAAAGAAGGAACTTTTCCTTTAAGGAAAAATATCACGAAGAATTGAGCAATTTTCGAAGTTATTTTATGTAAAAATACAGTTACTGTAATGCTAATATAATACCAATATAAATTAAAATGTAAAGAAAAACAAAAATTACAATTCAATTACTGTTGTTTAGCATATTCTCGCATTCAGCTCTCCCCAAGACCAGAAGCCAATTAGTAACCTGCATACGCAGAATATTAGTACTCATTGCCTTCCATGCATCAGGTATGAGATTGAGCAATTTAGGGCCTAGGTATGAGAATTGTCTCTGTGCTAAAGATGAGGAGGTGGTGGGCGGAACTATTGGGTTTTTTTTTGCATGTCTTGTATTATGACAGTGGTTTACGGAAGCGTAGTGGTGCCTCTGTTTTTGAGTGTGTAATATGATTTTCCTTATGTATAATTGTCTTACATCAAGAACACGAAACTCTGCGAACAATGAATCGCTGGGGTACCTGAAAGGTTTTTTCAGTATGACTCTTATAAGCGATTTCTGGGATTTAGCTAAGGGATCGAGTATAGTTTTAGCACAACCGCCCCAACCTAAGGAAGCATAGTCTAATATGGAATTACACATTGCAAAGTAAATTCGTTTCAAATCATTTACGCATAGAATATTTCTTATTGCTATGAACAGATGTGTAAGTTTCCTGACCTTTGTGGAAGTTAAGGCTATATATTTGTCCCATCTCAGAAATTTATCAATGATAATTCCTAGGTATCTTATATTGTCCACACATTCTAAGGTATTGCATTTACATGTAATAATGTCGTTGCAATGGTGTATTCTAATGTTAAGGATTTCTTGTGGTTGACCCGCTTGAGTTGAACTGAAGCAGATGAATTTCGTTTTATCCGAGTTTAGAGTGAGGAGATTACTATCTAGCCACTGTTTAACTTTGTTTATGCCGAATTCAGCTTTACTGCAAGACTCATTCCAGGTTTTGCCTTCAAATAAAAGTACTGTATCGTCAGCAAATGTAATTATGTGGTCTGCAAAGGAAGTATTACATAAGTCATTTATATAAACATTAAACAGTATGGGACCTAGAGTACTTCCTTGCGGTACGCCATATTTAATATTGGCTGGATCACTTAGAGTACCGTTAATATCCACTCTTTGGCTCCTGTTTTCTAGGTAACTAACCAACCACTTGAAAATTTGACCCTGTATCCCAATTCGCTGTAGTTTATTCAGCAGAATTTTGTGCGAGATAGTGTCAAATGCTTTAGCTAGTTCTAAAAAAAGTGCAATGCATTTACTACCTTTATCTAGGTTATTGGAGATGATTTTTGTCAAATTAGCGATGGCGTTTTCAGTGCTTAAACCTTTGCGAAAGCCGAATTGTCTACTAGAAAGGATGTTGTTATTTTCTAGATAATGGGTGAGACGGTTCTTTACAATTTTCTCCAAAATTTTTGAGACCGAGTTGAGCAGAGAAACCGGCCGGTAGTTATGTATCAGTGATTTGTCCCCACTTTTATGCAGTAAAATGACGATTGACTGCTTTAAATGGTTAGGGAATTTCCCTGATTTAAAGCTTAGATTCGCAATGAACGCAATCGGTAATGCTATGTATACTTTAATGATTTTTAGAAGATTCGATGAAATCTTATCGGGACCACATGCTTTTGATGACTTAAGGTCGTCAATTATCTTCATGACTTCGTTAGATGACGTTGTGATTGAGTCTATTTTGTGACCGATATTAGGGATAGTTAAATTGGCGAGAGCGGTTTCTGATTTCTTACACTTATCGAGAATTTTTTTCGCAAGTGTGTCTCCCACAGATGAAAAGTAACAGTTTGCAAAGTTTGCCATATCTTTGGGAACTTCAGAGTTTGATGTGTTAATGTATAGCGATTTAATTTCTGAAGATTTATTGATTTTGGATTTGGTTATGTTGCGAAAGGTATCCCAAAAACGTTTTGGATTGCAGTTGTTTTCGTAAATGAGTTTCTTATAATAATTTTCTTTCGCCGATGTAATTAATTTCTTACACAAATTCCTATACTTTTTATAATAACATTGTAATACCAAATTCCCAGGATATGTTTTAGCCTTTTCATGAAGATGATTTCTTCTGTGAATCGATTTAACTAGACCCAGGGTGATCCATGGTGTGAATTTAGTTTGTTTATTAGATATGGTTATATTACTTGTGTGTTTTAATATGTACTCGTGTAGTTTGGTAATAAATTCTTTCATTGCTAAGTCAGTTTCTGATTGATCTAGAACATTTAGCCAGTTTTCTGCGCTCAAGTCCTCAATTAAATTATTGAAATTAGTTTTAGCAACGTATTTAATTTTCGAAGAAATGGGAGGCTTGTTTTTAAGACAAAGAGATGTTGTATAGTGGTCTGAAATAGTTGAGTATATGTACACATAAAAGTGTTAGTAAATAAAAAGAAAAAAATAAGAGCTGCGCCCGGTTGACGAAGCCTGGAATAAGAGAAATAAAGAAAAAATAACAGTTATAATATAATGCAAGTATTGACAGTAATAACAGAGAGAAAATAAAATGCCTAAAAAGAAAATATTCAGAGAAGGTATTTCACAAACCACCATGCAGTCCCAATGACAATGTGCATGGCAATCGGCCTAATCGCAGACGAAAACCGGAGTGCGCGCCCTTTAGCCGGCTCCCCGATTTTGCCTCGAAGAAATATATGTGGGAAAGAAGATAAAGTTTTAGAAGACTCTGGGGAAAAGATCTACGCATACGCATGTCATCAGGGGAGGTGCGGGAGGATCGCGGGAAAACCGCTCCGGTGGGTGTTCGTCTGGCTGTATGCACGAACAGGGTATATCCCTCTCCCTTTTATGGGGTGTGGACGATACATTATATTTACAGTTTAGTTGCGCCACCAACATATGGAAGCCAAAGCTAATATAAAGTAAGAAAATAATAAGAGCAATTACATATTAGAAATATAATTATAGTATGAGTTCAGAAGTTATAATATAATATATTGGGCGATGGTGTCATCACTACCATCGCCCTCCAAGATGCTTGTAAGCGGTGTGAAACTAAAGCTAAAAGAAAATAAGTTCAACTAGAAAAGAAAATGTGTCAGTACATAAGTCAAACGTAACTCGTAATTTACGGGTCACAAGTAACAAAAGTAATATTATAAACAGTTAAAAGGGTATACACTAGTGAAGAGTAATGGAGGATATACCGAGGGAGACAGGCACAATACGTGTAGCACCTGAAACAAATATGAATTTAGTCTAGATCGGCGACTCTAAGTACAGACCATCTCTCCACCCAGGACTTGACAAACTTTTTCAGGCCCTCGAAATTCTCTTTGTTCGTTACAAGGTCAGCGTTCCACGCTGGTCTTGTTGTTCCGCGCAAGTCATCCAACATTTCCTTTCGTGCTTCCTTCATCAACACGCAATGCCACAGAATGTGCCTGGCATCCTGGTTAGTATCACCACATGCACAGTTTAGATGGGGAAAAAAGGGTCAAACTATAAAGGCGACCCCTTAATTCCCCATGTCCGGAGAGCATCTGTGTCATGTAGTGATCCAGTTTAGTGCTTGCCCCTTCCATTCTGGTTGCTGTCACTGCAGAAAACCCCGCTTCATACAGATAGGATGTCAGAAATGGCAATAGGGATTTAGTGCTGTGGTGGCAATCTCAGAGTATTCCGCCATGACTCTAATCCAGAACACCGTCAAATTTGTTGTCTCGAACATAGTTTTAAGGCTACCGTCTTTTGCAATATCCAGCAGGCATGCTAGATTTGCTTGGTTTATTGACAAATCGGTCCCAGATTCATTCCTTGCAAGTTCGTGGTTCTTTTGTGATTGGGAAGTAGCGTTCAAACTATCAGAATGAATGCTCTGGCCCAGTCTCGCCTAAAATCCCCCCCAATGTCTGAAACATGTCCAAAATGCCTCCGTTCACGCGCTGTTCCCACAACTCTAGTTTGGTTTTAAATGCAGCTACTCTGCCAACTTGAAAACAGTTGTTATTTTAACCTGAATGGACAGATTAAGTTCATTGAGCAGGCTGAATATATTATAGGTAGGCCAGTTTTGCAACCCATACCTTGTCACTGAAATGTGCTGCCAGCGGTGACTTCTTTTCTGAGAGAAATATTTGCAATGGCTCTCATAATTCAAATACTCTGGTTAGCGATTTCCATCTTATTTCTTTGATGTTGAAGACGCTTTTTTAGACTCTACACTAGGCCTTTTTCTTTTCCCAAGGAATCTTTCTAACGACGTCTGTTTCATATTCATTTTGGAGAGGTTGCCAGTCCAACAAATCAGCGGCGGTAAATGTGATTTGCTCTGATTGCTACGAGGGGGTAGATATCTTGGCCGGGTGTCTTCGAAAGATTTCCTTCAAGTTCATCTCGTTTCTTCCGGTATCCGAGGAGCTAGTGGCGAGGCCCAGGGAAAGGGCGAGGTCGAGAAATGAAGCACGGGAATCAATTGTAATCAAGGCGAGGTCCTGACAGAGAGAAGAGGCAGTGGCGGTCGGTGACATCTGTAGTCTTAGGAGCTTCGATAAGTTTTGACTAACACCGGGCTCGGGGCTGATGTTTATATTATTTAGATTCCCTTGACGTTGTAAATCTTTTTCCTAGCATACCCACTAATGAGTCTAAACATCTAATTTTAAACATATTAAATAATTCCCATTTGGATAAACCAATTATAGAGTCGTCCACGCTTCCTGGAAACCCAAAATTACTTATCATTTAACAATACTTGATGAGATTTTATGGGTAATCGCGCTTTTCTTTTGTTTGCTGAAATACTGAAAACAAACTTTTCGGCTGTGGACATTCCTTATTATCTAATGTTTTTATTTGGATTAGATAGTTGAAAATATCTTCGTTATTAGGTCAGGTAGCAACAGACAATTAAATAATTTTATTACATTCATTAATAACCTTCATCTGAATTTTAAATTTACATAAGAACAACGGTAATTGGCTTAAACTTAAACAGCTTAAACTTTTTTTTTCAAAAGTGTTTTGATTTTTAAGCAAGCTCTTGCGCGGCTTTGTATCATTTGGTCCATGGCCCGGTACCGGGCCCCGGCTCGTGGGTTTGGGACCACTGCCTTAAGTGACTCACTATATAAAATAATTTCAATTTTTTTTGTTATTAATTACTAACTACAGTATTTTTGAATGCGTTATAACTAACTAATAGTAGTATAAAACTTACAATTATATCACATTTACCATCTTAATACATATTATTATCTACTTTCTCACTGCAATTTACTTAATATAGCATATATAATGCATATAATCAATTACTCTTAAATATGAACACTAAAAAAAATGTTCACTCCTTTTCCAACCACAAGCTAATAATGCTTTCACGGAAGAGTAGTTTTAAAAATTTTGAACGTAAAGAAATACAATGTAATTCTTTTATTTTATATACGATTTATAATAAGACTTACACGCCATACAAAACTATTGCACACGATTAATTACAAGAAAAATGCAGAAACTTATTCGCCAATCAATCGTGCTCTTCACATGTTCAATAATATTGGTCTAAATTCTAACATCGATATTTTTTCCGATTCACTGCCCAAATTTAAAAAGAGCATCATGTCAATAATATAAATTATTCAATGCGCATACGTACATAAATTCATACACACATACTCACCCTTGTTTGTCCAATCCCGATTTCGAGGACTTCAACTGGCTACCCGAATTCGAGGTCCTGTTATATTATATAAAGTAGACATGTATTCTACACTTATACGTATACTCAAGTAATTCGTGATCGTTGCTGTCTATTCGGTTTCATCATATACCCGGTAAGCACCTAAAAAACGGTCCTCAAAAAACCGGAATACACACCCGGTAACTGAGGACTTCCCATATCCGAGGCCTGTCCACGTATTCAGGATTAAACTTACGTAAAATACACGGATCTCGGAAGGTCCTCGTTTTAGTGGTCTGTAGTTTTTGGAGGTCTTGGGTCCTCGAAATAGTGTGGAACGAACTTCTTACACGTATCTTGGAAGCAGGCGCGGCTAGTCCTAACGTTCACTCGTGCGGTGAACAGGCAACAAAATTATACGCCTCATCGTATTCCTAAATATTTTATTTAAAATATAAATTTGCACAAAACTTAAAAAATGGTTCAAAATAAAATTGAATTGCCTATCTAAATATATGGGTTTGGTAAGAGATCATTACGGCTGACACCCGACAAGCAGTACACCCCATATAGAATCTGCGTGGAAACCACCATGCATCACCGTAAAACCACCGTATAAATCACCAAAAAAACTGAAATGTAACTCAGGCACCCTAATATTAATTAAGGAATTTAAAAAAAAAAAACTTATCCCAATTTAGTTGTAGCTAGAAGATTCGTTATATGAGAATTAAAAAGTAATCAGAAATCACTCAAGCGTGTGCAGAAGAAAAAAATAAAGAGGCTTATATTTCATTTCAGTGATTTATAAAGTTCCGAAGTTTTCTAGAGTAAGTTGTAAGATAAGTTGCATAACGTAAGTTTATTTATTGGCAGAGGACATCATTGAAAGAGGTGGCTACTGTAAATTTCTTGCTCCGTTTATTTTATTTTTTATTTTTTAATTGTTCGTTTATCTTTATTATTATTTTTAATTTCATTATAGTTTTAAAAACTTAGATTGCCATATTTTAAAAAAATAAGCGACAACGATAAAAAAATATATAATTTGAGAGTTCCGAGTGTACCCATCCGTCGGGCGAGCCGTTCAACGCCAAATCACTTACGAAACGTGCTGCGGTGCCCCTCACCGCTGTCGCGTTTCCATATTGTTATACAAATTTATAATAATAATTAAAAGTCCTTTTAAGATTGCCGAATAGTCCATAGTAGGTTGAAAGTTCGAAAAACCGTTAAACGAACGGTTCAATAATTTTAATTATAAACGACTTTGTTGTCTTAATTTTTGTGTCAGACTACCTAAAAAATCATAATTTTTTAAAACGATTTTGTATGTTTTATTTGATGATAATGTTACTCTGCGTTTAGTAATTTTTTCAGTAATTTTTTCCGACTCTTTAAGATCCGCATTAATAAAACCCTTCCTACAGCTCCTCCTTAACCCGCTTGACAACATCACCCATCCAGGTGGCGATATTCTTCCCTTGTCCTTAATTCAGAAAGAGGCGTTTTTGTGAGGTGTAGGCAGGGCTGGGCAGTATTTGAAATACAAATACGTATTTTGTATTTGTATTTCAATTACTTCCTAAAAATGTATTTTGTAATTGATATTTCCTGATTTACCTGATGCTGGGGTATTTTGTAATTTATATTTCAAATACTTATGGCTTCAAAATACATTTTAAAATGCATTTAGGGATCTTAATAATGATAATAAAAAAAATAAATTGACATAGATAATACATAGACTAAAAACGCTAGAAACCAGAGCAAGATATGTTAATATTTATTTGTCGTTTTCATCGTTCGCGGTATTTATTCATGAATACGTGAGTTTATTGATAACGGATGAAAAAGATTTTTTTTAATATTTAACCCTTTATAGGTCATAAGCTAAAAACGGATAGTTTTGAGACCTGCAACAATAAGGTCTATATTTCTTTATGTTTACAAGTTATAATCACTCTTATGGGTTGTAATCATTCTAAAATAATGGACAGAGGTCTTGAATCGAACCAACCGCCCCGAAGTTCGCATATGTTGAGTAAATTTATGAAAATCGCGTCCTGGTCAGTTTCAAGACCTGCGTCCATTTAGCAACACGACGGCTGTCAGTTTTACAAGAACACTTATTTTTATGTTATTGTTTCTCGAACATTGAGAGTTATTTATGAAAACAAAGTAACCACATTTGTAATATACACAATACTTTATATTTTTTGTATTTTGATTAAAAAATGTATGTGGAATAATCAAGTTAAGTCAAATTATTTAGCGTCATGTCTAAAATCTAAGCTCAAAAGCTAAAATGTGGGCCCTTTTTGATTACTATATTACAGATACTGCAAATAATTTCTTAACCACATAACATGTAATTTTGTATGGTAATATTGTGTTATTTTACAACTAATAATTATTTTTGTGGATATTTTCCCGCCATCGAGTTTTTTGATGATATGTGTCATCCTTCATAAAACGATTTTCGTAAAAATTTCAGATCAAAATTATTTTTTTTGTTTTCATTCAAACTGTAATAATTATTTGAAATACATATATAAAACTGAAGTAGAATGGTTATGGAATGTTATATAAGTAAAAAAAATATATTGCAGCACAAAAGAAAGTTTTTAGTTGATTTTAGGATGGAAAATAAGAGTGGCGGAGGTTTTAGTGTGAAAGACCAGAAGACGGATGCATTCCTATAACTAATTAAGGGAATAAAGGAGGACCATACAGAGAATTCGGAGGATGGAAGAGACTCCAATCCCGAAGATGAGATTTTCCAGGTTTTATCAAGTCCTCGGGATTCAGTTCCTAGGAGCGCTGATAAGAATAATTTAGATTCTAATCCTGTCAATGCGGTTTCGGACCCTACTTATATTGAAAGGATTATGGAAGCTGATTGTTCTTCAGATGAAGAATCACCAGAAGTTACTCCTTCTCCCAGTGCGACCTTTTTTATATGAATACCGCACAAGAGTCCCAACTGCTCCCGTCTGGAGCCAGTGAGACTATGGCATCCCCAATTGGGGTATGTTGTGAGGCTGAAAGTAGTGGGGTTGGGAAGGAGATAGGAAAAAGGAAGGTAGGGAAGTACCTGGCTATTCAGATCTGATCACCAAACATAGCTAAGGCCATTTCAAGCAATGACTTACTATAAATGGCGGAAACGAAGGCATCATCATAGGGAAACATTGAAGACGTTGGATAAAGAAAAAAAACCTATTACACATCTTCACTTCCGAAACCAATTGGCTGATCAGTTGATAGGATTCCTACCCACCCATTTAACCCTTTTCTTTCTCAGAACTCTCCTCTCCTTCCTTTCCTTAAAAAACCCTCCACACAAAATCCCCAAAGATGACATAGGCCCTGATTGAAATTATTTTCCTCAGGGCCTCCTGTATGGAGCTCATGTAAAAAAAAAAATATTGCAAGATTCAACCCGAACTAAATGCTATCTAGATTTTTAATACGCGACATCGACATTTCATACATACAATTTGGGAGGCGTAATTAGGGTACCACCGACCCAGGAACCTTTATTGGATAACCAACACCTCTGCCATAGGTCACCCCAAGTGGTTCGCTACGTTTGGTGATTTAGCAGGGGTTCCCGGGTTCATGGGGTGAGGTTTGTCTAGGTCTTAGAGGCGGATGATCAGGACACACCGAACTCCAGATTCCTACCCACCCCTTAAACCCTTTTCCTTCCAAGAACTCTCCTCTCATTCCTTTCCTTAAAAAAAACCTCCACACAGCATCCCCAAAGAGGACATAGGCCCTGAGGGAAATTATTTTCCTCATAGCCTCCTGTGCGGAACTCATATAAAGAAAAAAAATCTATGGACCTTTTCTGCAAGTCTAGGATGAATATTTTTATTTTTATTCACAAAGTAAAAAAAAAAAAAAAATTAAGTTAATCACAGTAGAGCGCACTTGAAGTGAAATTATACAAAACTGCGCACAAATGTCATATTATTATTATTATCTAACACCTGGGTCCTATGTATACCTTTACAAGTGGAGCGGAGGTGAGATGCATCTTCTGAGCAATATGATTGGTCAATTTTTGCAAGTCTTTGTTTCACTCTGCTCAGCTTTGCTTCTATGAAAACGCACTCTTATACCTATAATACACGACACCTTTTTTCATCGCGATTCCCGCATAGAGACTAGACCATAGACAAAAATTTTCGCTTTTCACGATCGCTATTTTCATCTCTATTTTCATATCTATGATTTCAATTGGCATCACGGCAAACAGCACATGAACCATATTGTTGCTGTGATGCCAACTAAAATCGCTGATATGAAAATAGCGATCGCGTAAAGCGAAAAATTTTGTCGTAGGTCTCTATACGGGAATCGGGCTTAAAAAAGTTGTCGTGTATTGTAGGCTTTAGATAAGGGCACTATGTCAATTTATTGCAGCCAAAGGTTCTACCAAAACCAAGTGTATTTTGTATTTGAAATTAAAAAAAATGGTTAGAATACTGTATTTTGTATTTCAAATACACGACTCGAAAGTATTTTGTATTTCGTATTTTAAATGCATGCGAAAACGTATTTTGTAATTTGTATTTCAATTACAGCAAAGCATGTATTTTGACCAGCCCTGGGTGTAGGTAATAGGGTCATAGAGCGGATTAACGAAGAATGGAGTGAAAGAATATATGACGCAGATTTATCAAATACTTAAGCAGGTGTCCTATTTTTTTTTATTGTAATATTTAACAACTTTCAATTATTAAATATTAGAATACCGTACAGCGAATTAAACAGTATTACAGAACATAGTTCACAATACGAACTAAACGCAATATTGAATTTTGTTTCAACTGTCAAAAACTGAATTCCTTGTCCGCACGATCTTAATAGTGCAATAATTAATTATATTCACATGCACGTATGAATTTCGAACCGCGACGGGTCCTCGGTTTAGGGCGTAGGTGAGATTTCTTGACACTCGAGCTTGCAGCGCCTCCTGGTGTTCACATTCCGGTGATCGGCACCTTTTAACACGAAACCGAGGACTTTGAGAGAGTCCTCGGTTTAGGGTCTGTGTGTGATTTCCAGCATTAGCGGCGCCGCCCTGGTGGTCACACACCCGTACTAATGAAACACTAGCCAAATTAAACACGATATTTTTCACCACGAAAATGAGGACTCTCTCCGATTGGCCCAAAATTTCGACAGTTGACCAATCAGAACGCATAGATTATAGGTACATATTCAGTTTTTCGCATTTCGAA
Organism: Limnephilus lunatus; assembly: GCA_917563855.2. Lineage (NCBI taxonomy): Eukaryota > Metazoa > Arthropoda > Insecta > Trichoptera > Limnephilidae > Limnephilus > Limnephilus lunatus. The sequence continues at coordinate 42,520,541 of OU830594.1, forward strand.
TCCGAGGACGTCCTCGGATTCGCGTGAGTCCTCAGATTCTGGGTCTAAAGGCCTGTGAAGGTCCTCGAATAAAGGTGCATACCAACTCACACACACCCTCACACACACACACACACACACACACACCTTCCCACTACACACATCACCCAGTAATTACATACAAATGCATACCATAAATAAAACACCACAATGAAACACTTAATAGATACCTACCCATTATGAAATACCTATACTTATAAATTGTAAATTGTTTTTACCAATGTTACTAATGTACTGTTTGTTTATTTTTATAAATAAATAAAAAAAACATACTTACCTTATTTTTTAATAAAATAATAAAAATATATATCTGATGAATACGCACTTCCAATGTGTTTAATCGGTAGGTATCATTTCTGCTACATTTCACTAATGTACTTACTTCTATTTAACATGTTAATGCATGACAATACATTTATTAGCGTATCATACATATGAATTAACATTAATTATGACATGTATTATATATGTTTGTAAAAGTCAGTAATAAAATAAATTTCAAAAAGACCGACCATTATTTAATTTTATTTTTGGAGAAGACGACATAAGCGATTCTCAAACGATAATTTGAAACTGAAAATTCAGAAAATGTTACGATCGCAACTAGGAGTGCATGGAATAAATCTAGGGTAGGGTTGTTTAAAAAAAATTGAACAATTCATCAAAAATTTTAAAGTAGGTAACTTTCACGTTCTGGTGTAAGTTCTATTCAATTTCTGTTGTTAAATCATTATAGGCCAGTTGATTTATAAAACTAAAATAATCACAGAACTTGAATAGAACTTACACAGAACGTAAAAATTAACTTTAAATATTTTATGAATTGTTCAAATTTTTTGAAACCACCCATCCTAAGAATAAATTCATGGAGCGACCGTAGATTTTTCTGTTTCAAATTTTCGTTTAAGGGTTGTCAGTATTATCTTAATTGATTAAATATATTAGTAAGTTTTATTATTTTTTTATCGTTTTTATTTTTGCCAAGGATGCGATTCTATCTCCTGCCTAGCGGGCCAGATGGTGAGAGACTGGTTGAGGGAGACCTTTTAACGCTCCAGTCGGGCTCTCTCCACCCATCGCCTTTCAACGCAGTGGGAGGGATGGATTCATATGTCCGTCACTCCTGGACATATTGATCCCAAATTCATCGCCACCCCTCATATATTTTCCTTCCCAGAACTTTCTCTTCTTCCTTTCCGTAAAAATACTGTCCAAAGAGTATCCCCAAAGATGACACAGGCCCCGGGGAAATAGTTTTTCTCCGAGTTTTCTGTGTGCTACTAATGTAAAAAAAATCTTCTCTTAAACTAAACTAACCACAAAAAAGGTTTTAATTTTTCTCCCTGTATCAATAATAACACAGGTAGGCGGTACCCACTGTATGAAATACAGTGGATATATACCTGTGTAATACTGAAGTGATTAATATTGAACGTCTAGGGTAGCACTCCGTCATGGATCAAGACCCATCAATATGGACCATGATAAATATTGAACGTCTAAGGTAGCACTCCGTCATGGATCACGACCCATAAATATGGACCATGATAAATATTGAAAGTCTAATGTAAATGTAGCACTCCGTCATAGATCACGACCCATAAATATGGACCATGATAAATATTGAACGTCTAATGTAGCACTCCGTCATAGATCACGACCCATAAATATGGACCATGATAAATATTGAACGTCTAATGTAGCACTCCGTCATAGATCACGACCCATAAATATGGACCATGATAAATATTGAACGTCTAATGTAGCACTCCGTCATAGATCACGACCCATAAATATGGACCGTGATAAATATTGAACATCTAGGTTAGCACTCCGTCATGGATTACGATTCATCTATATGTAGCGTAATAAATAGTGAACATGTAGCCTACGCTTACGACACTTATGGTTCATGATAATTCAGGAATCTAAACATCATGTGATCCGTCTTATTGTTGTTTTTCAATTGTTTCAAATGTGAAATAATCAGTAAAAATTGAAAATATATAAATGAAATTAATCACACAAATGAGACAACTTATTTTCATTTTAAGATGATGGTAAATGAAATTCATTTTTTTATTGGGAAGTTTTTATTTACTCTATTCTGAAAACATTGATTTTTGATTTACATGAATCTCAACTTCGAAGCATCACAAAAATATTTCACGAATTCCATCATATATCTTGTAATATTGATTTCCGTCATTTTTACGGGTATTTATTATATTCACGTACACCTAGCCCCGGCTACGTGTAAAATTAAACGTCGTAGATCAGCTTATTGGAGTTTCGACGTCAATTTAGACAGGACATAAAAATATTATCATATTATGACGATTTCAAAACCATAAACATTAATTTTTTTAAATTTACATGTCACACGGATACCACCGCACTCTACTGTTTCGTTCTAATTACATCAGTTTACGCATAAATATACCAAACCACCCACAGCTTACGTTTCATTTATCCAAAGTGACGGTAGTCATAAATATATAACCGTTTTTTTCAGGTTGCTCGCAGTTGTCTATGAAAAATATTGCATAGTACCTAACCCCGAACTTTAGAATGATTCCTAACATTTTACATTATTCCCAGGTCTACGGTGGTGAACATTAAGATTAGTATAATACAATATTATTATGTGTATTGAAATGTTAAACACTCTCAATTTCATAAGTTTTAAAATTCATTCATAAGCATATAAACAATGTCGCTATAATAATATTGGCAAATAATTATTAGAATAAAGAACTGCCTCGTAGGCGTAATTCGTGATCCAATTAAAAGCCTAATTTAGTAAAATCAAATGGGATGGCGATATACAATTTCTGGCAAGTTTGAGAGGGACTGATCACGTGCTACATAGTCTAGAACCAAAATTTCAAGTCAGTGGCACATTAATTTGTCGGAAAATACTTCTAGTGTTTTATGTCAATTTCGATCAAAGTACGATGCATGACAGATTATATATTTCATCACCGTAAAGTAAGACAGTCTGGACAAAACAATGAATACAAAAAACACATATTATACATATACTAGCAGACCCGGCCACACGTTGCTGTGGCTAACGAAACAAAACGCCATTACCCAACCTTTATAAAATCCACACCACCCGCTTGCCAGCTGCCCGCTGCCCGCTGCCCGCTGCCTGAATTGAATATTTGAATTTCTCGGCTTTTCTCTACTAGAATAAGCATGTATTTTACATATAAATCTTCCTCTTGAATCACTCTATCTATTGGTGAAACCGCATGAAAATCCGTTGCGTAATTTAAAAGATCTAAGCGCACAAACATTTTGAATTCTATTGATTTTTTGTGTTTCTTTTCAAGAGAATATTTTCTTTTCGCTTTTCGAAGGCATCTTCAAAAAATAGAGCAGAAATATTTAAAACAAATAAAACTAGGAATATATAAAATAAGTAAATACAAAAACAAAGAACTATGTTTTTCACGACATCTTTGTTCAAGTATACCAACTCGTATTTAATTCAAGTATCTTCTCCATGGAGAACATTTCGTACACAATATTATATACCTAGTACTCACGGATGTTAGATACGCCCACTAAAGCTTCAAAAGGCTTTCGATAGATGGCAGCAAAACGAGGAAAGACATTATTAGTAAGGTTCTTGGAAAATCTAAATAATATCGTTGGCTGGGTTTGGAACCTTACTATGTTATCTAAGAATGAACATCTATACTCTTTCTCTGAAGTTCTATAGATGTCACTACCATGAAAAATAGTGATATAGATTTGTGCACGCACATTATGTATTTATATTTCCTGCAAAAAAATATTTTTGTCTTTCGTAGAGAGGGGGAATGACAGAATAATTGGATTTTCATTTTTTTTAATTAAAAAAAAAACTTATTTTATATTTTCTCAATAATATTATTATTCAATTAATAAAAACAGTTTATTTATAAACAAGCTTTGTTATGTAATTATTATTACGCATTACAGCTGTTTGGCCTTATGAAGGCATTATCAATAATATACTTCAATGCTTTATAAGGCGAAACAGCGGTCACGCGTATTAATAATTACGTGGCAGAACTTGTTTATAAATAAATTGTTTTTATTAATTGGATAATAATTATATTTTTGAATATACAAAACAAATAAAAATGAACGGAGTTCTACGAATGAAGCTTGATGACAAAAAAAAAGAATAATTGGATTTTATCAGAAGATTAAAAATCGATATAAATGTTGTTTTCCTTAGTGCAAATTTAATCACTGCTGGTTCGTAAAAAATAGACTATTTACTTAATATTATATTATTACGAGGCCAACATTTATTTTAACCTTTATTTCAAGGGTTTGATCGAACATAATTATTTAAGCTTAAAAAACAATGAGACATGGGCAGGAAAAACACCATAATTATAGATTTACAAACATACATTTTCTAAATGAAATGTGCCTTAAAAGCTAAAAAACCTACCTCATTTATAATTTTATTTTTAATTATCATAATTTAAACTGTTAGGTCCTTTATTCAAGTTTCTTGCAGACAGTTTAAATTCAATTCAAATACGCCGTCTATTTTCAGAGGTGTCTATTCGTTAATTTAAGGCTAATTAATTCCTCAGGCGTGCCACAGAATATTTCTAAATATGCCTATTTGCAAAAATTCTAGTTCATCGCCTTTTTACTTTTTCAAAACCGTTTTAGACGATAATTCTGAAATGGGCCGTGTCGGTACCTACCAACTGCCCCGCCAATGAATTCCTAACTTATTCGAAATGAGACAAAGATAATTACTGTCGTATAAAATGGGGAAGAGGGAACTAGCCCTGGGGGGGAAAAGATACGGCGGAACTTATTTTTGAAGAAAGTCTAGTTGATTGCACTTCGCCTGGTAATTAGGATTTTCCGAAAAAACCTCCGACTTTTCCGGAGAAAATCGTAAGAGATTTTTCCATGGGTTTGTAAACAACTTCAGACCACCCGCTTGGCTAGGCGATGAAGTTACCAGATTTAATGATATTAATTATTATGATGTTTTTTTTCAATGTTGGGAGAAATATTGTAAGAGACGCTATACTTTATGACATCGAAATTTAATTGACTGGTAAGAGTGGAGTTAAATAGCCCTTTTCATAACTTTTGATGTTTATTACTGAAGATTATTTTGAAGGTTATTTTCATAACTTTTGAAGAAGAAGATATCACTAATAATCTAAATCAAAATAAGATAAATCAGATAATCAGTAAAAATTAAGAACAAGACACAGAAAAATAACGGTCGCTACTGGGGCCCAAACCTGAACCTCTCGTCTTACAGGGAAAAAGTTAAAACATCTCAGTTATGAATGTTATCTTTTTATTTTTTTTGTGTCTTGTTCTTTTTCATATTTACGTTTAGATTATTAGCATTATCTTATTCTACAATGATACATTACAAAAAGTTATTTGCGGCTGCAATTAGCAGTGTGATTTACAAATTATTATAGTCAACCTCCGACGGGAGATGGCACCAGCAATATTATAAGAAAGATTATTAAATCCATGAACTCAATGTCGTTGGTTGTTCACATTTCAAATGTATTATTAACAAACTTGAAGCGCAGAACAATTCAGCTAATTCCCAGAAATAATGCCAAATTAATAGCATACACATATAATATGTATTTATTGTTTTCATCTTAGTCCTTTTAAAATAAGCACATTCATCTGAACACTATGGTCCCTCTACATGTTTACATTATAATTTATCAGCCGCCTTCATATTGGTAATATTGTTCTTTCAATGCTAATATTATTTTGTTACTTTGTAGAATAGTTAACCTCAACACAGGTTTGTACTAGTAATTTTATAAATTGTATTGTAAACATTATATCTACCATGTAAAGAAACTTAATTATTATTTTCATGAATGATTCTTTGACGATTAATACTAATGTATAAAAATACACAATCGAGGAGTGAACGCCGTTGGCGTCAACAAAAAATGTCCAAAGAAGTGAAGCTAGCCGTCCACAATGGAGTGCTGGTACCTACCCTGATGAATGGCAGTCAGGCATGGAACTGACAGAAGAAGGATGAAAATATACTGAATGCTGTAGAAATGAGATCCCGTATGTGTGGTAGAACCAACTATGATCGTGTGAGAAACGTGAAGATCCGCAAAGAGTACAAAGCTGATGTAAGCGTAGTGAGTAAGATTAAGAAAAAGACGCTCAGATGGTTTGGGCATGTAGAGCGAATGAACGAGGAAAGGAGTGTGAGGAGAATATGTGATGCAAATGTGAATGGCAAAAGAAGTTGGGGTCGCCCGAGGATGACATGGCAAGACTAAGTGAATCAGACACTTAAAAGTCAGAATATTGGAAGAGCATGAATGATACGATGTATGAATTTGAACGAGGCAAGGAGTATGTGCCAAGACATGTGAAGTTTTTTGGCAGTCCGTTGGTTGGTTAGTTAGTTAGTATCCCTTTAGGAAAATTATGATGAACCAAAAAATTTCCAAATTTTTCGGGTATCGTAAAAAATTCATTATTTCTGATTGTACTTCTTGGAACCGATTATTTTCGAAGAACTTTTAGGACGGGTAACTTTTATATTATTTCAATTTAGCAAATAGGTAGTTACCGAAAAAGATGAACCTAAAGATTAGTTTAAGCCTTTATAATAAAATCACAACATTAGAAACGTTTTGCAACTTTATTTTATGTGAGCTATTATTCTTGTCCATATTGTTTGGAAGTTAAACTACAGATAAAGTTCGTCCACAAATCGTCAGAGTAAAATCTGAAAAACAAACAGCGGTAACCCTTACAATGGTATAAATATTGTCAAAATGTCCATCCATTTTAAGTTATGATAATTACTCCGATATCATCAATTTAGTTTTTCCAATAAAACCAAGACATATAGCAACGAAATAACGTACAATGGAAGAGTGAAGAGGACGTAAAAATATTTTTTGATTCGTTGATATTATTAAGGTTTTAATTTATATTCATCAAGTAAAAAATTTACACAGATTTTACCGTAAAAAGTCTCTACTGACAATGAAAAAATCTTGGTGTAATTTTCGTACTCTACTTACAATGTATGTGGGTGCTTTGGTATATTTATGCACTGTATAACACTTCGTTTTACAATAGGTACAAGGAACAACATCGGGCATATGGGAAACTTAAACGAAATATTTTTAATTTAAATAATCTGTGAGTATTTTGATTGAAGTAGAATCTTCCAGCCAACGTCACATCACATAAACAAGTTAAATTATGGCCCGAATATACAGGAAATTTTTAACTTTAATTTGAAAAAATGGAAACATTTATTCTTATTTTAGGTCCCTCACGACATAAATAGATGTTTCTTGGAGCAATGAAGCCAACCCGAAGTGTTATTACAATAATTAGTTAAGCGAAGTATGACATTTTATCCAATCTGTTGCTAAACTACAAATATCGTATCCCTATTTACGGTCCAGGTAGTGTACCGAATTATTTTCGCTATTATTTTTAAATACTAAAGTAAAATTAGCATCAGATGGTAACTTTCGTAATGTTGTTTCTCATTTGGGCTTATAGGTCGTGTCCGGCGTAATGTCGTGAATAGTCCTCCGTTAGTTACGACGGTCTTACATCAGACTGTCTCCCGAATCGGGCTGCTTCCGGCCGTCGCCGTCGGGGCGCTCCTTTCCTGGAATAATAGCCTCCTGCGGGACACACCTGCTCATACTCCCGCCTGGACCCGGGAGCCTCGCCTCGGTTACTGGAGCTATTCCACTGTACTTTTTTCAAGTCGTAAAGATGAATGGTGAATTTTAAAATTTTGTCAACCACACCTGGAAGTTTTAAACTTCTTGGTATGGTGCTTACTTTACAATGATAAATAAGGATGTATAATAAAACTTATTTCCGACACCGGATCTCTTGGACTTTCCACAGACTGAGATAAGTACATATTCGTATATTGTTATTGCGTTTTTTATAATATTCAGCTTTATTTCTTACATTTTACAACATAAAAGGTATATATTATGAATAATTACTTTTGAAATACTTCAACTTATGAACCACTCAACAATACGTAGCTACCTATTCCCTTATTCATAAAACATAATATCCACGACTGACAGGATCACGTGTTCACTTTTCAGATTTTACTAACAAATAATGCAAACCATAATATAGTGCAGATACAATTATTGATGTACGTATTTGGTAATGTTATAATATTTCATGTGTTACGTTGTTAGTTATCGTAGTTTCTATTTTATTTTATGCTGCTGTTACATGTTTGAATATTTTTTTGGTTTTGTATTACCATATGCTTTGAAAACCTTTTGAATAATTTTAAATAGCGCATTTTCTTCTGCTTTTAAAATCAATGTTAGAATAAGCTTAAGTTCAGTTGGGCGTATAACCAAAATAACAAAATTATTCACTTTTTTAAAAGGAAAAACCAGCTTATCTAACACAAAGATCTGTGAATATTATAAGGATATTTAAAGTAAAGTTAAACAAGTTTCAGATGATTGTTTCTTTGACGTCGAAATGTTATTGTAGTGTATTTATCTTAAAACTAATTGGAGTCACGTGGGGTAACCGTACGCGGAGTGAAAGTGTTCGCAGTGATGTTTCCGACAATATCGTACCTATTTCGCGCCCGTGCGTTCCTTAATTAGGTAGCATTTTGGGTCGCATTGAAGTAGGATATGAGTATAGTGAATCCTAATTTTAAAATAAAATTGGTAGGTAAATTACTTTTTTACGTGCTTTTTTTAATATTTTCAACTCCGTTATCGATGTGTGTTATTTTGTAACCAACTGTATCAGAGCGATGTGGTCTATGATGATTTTTGGTGTAATATTGTCAGTTACACGGGTGCAAGGCGGTAATTCTAATAAAGATAACCACTAATCTGATTTTTTAAATTTATTGAATTTTGGTGTGATGGGGTAAGTGTGCTGGGGTAAGCGTACGCAGCTGGATGAGTGCGAACACTTACTACTCAATTCAATACTCAATTCCGTACTTCAATTCGGATATAAATTTAAACTTATCGCAAATACACATCGATATTGAAAACATTATAGTCTGTATTAATTCACTTGAACCCAAAACAAGCTCGGGACCTGATAAGATTCCTTACATCTTACTTAAGAATTGCGTCCAAAGTTTATCTGTTCCCCTTAATATACTGTTTAACAAGTCTCTCTCTACAGGACACTTTCCACAAATATGGAAACTTAGCTACCTAACTCCTGTATATAAAAGTGGTGATAAATCCTTTGTTGAAAATTATCGGCCTATCTGTATTCAATCGTCTATACCTACACTTTTTGAAAAATTGATTCTTAAGAAAATCAGCTTCTTTGTAAACCCTTGTACCGCAACTTGTCAACACGGCTTTATTTCCGGCAGATCAACTTTGACCAACCTAAAATTATATGAAAATTTCATTTCTAATGCACTTGCCAACAAACAACAAGTCGATTCTATATACACCGACTTCAGTAAGGCGTTTGATAAGGTCTGTCTTAAAATCCTCATTAATAAACTTTTGAAACTCGGCATTAATGGAAACCTTTTATCTTGGTTTAAGAGTTATTTACTAAGGCGTCTGTTAACTGTCTGTATTAATGGTCACTTATCCTACACGTTCGAAGCTATCAGTGGCGTACCCCAGGGTTCTCATCTTGGTCCTTTACTTTTTAATTTATTCATTAATGATGTATCAAACATATTCACCCGTGTTCTCATTCTAATGTTCGCTAATGAAATGAAGATATATAGAATTATTGATAATATCGAGGACTGTCTGACACTTCAATCTAATATTAATAGCTTTTATGATTGGTGTCTTATAAACAAATTAACTCTTAATGTTAAAAATTGTCAACTTATGAGATTCCACAGAAAAAAAACCCTTTGTTGTTTACCTACTTTCTCAATAATCACATATTATTATCTGTTGATGAAATAAGAGACCTTGGTATAACCTTTGACACTAAATTAACATTCATTAAACATATTAATAATATAACCAGTAAAGCAATGCAAATGTTAGGATTTGTCTTACGGATTTCAAAGGATTTTAAAAATTTAAAAACTGTCAAATTACTTTACACTTCACTTGTTAGAAGCCAACTAGAATTTAACTCCACCATTTGGAATCCTTACTACAGTGTGCATGAGAATTCCCTTGAGCGAGTTCAACATAAATTTTTACGTTATATTAATTTTAAATTGGGAATATTCATCGAAAACATTAATTATCCCTCTCTGTTACAATTATTGGGACTCGATACATTAAAAGAAAGAAGAATTTGTTCAGACCTATTTTATTTATTTAAAATCGTTACCAACCTGTTGAACTCCCCTGAACTTCTTTCGTTAATATGTTTCCATGTACCTAGTCGATCAGTTCGTTTCAAATTAACTTATCATTGCAACAATACAGGATCTAACGCTGAACTCAATTCTATAATGAATCGCCTGCATGTACTTGGAAATAAATATGTTTTGGATGAATCTATAAACATTGCTAGTTTAACCTCATACAAACACTACTTAATTAAAACTGTCTGTCAGCGCTTCTCAGCTTGATTATAATCAAATACAGTTTTAAAGTATTAATTTCTTAATACATATTGTCTGGGATTTATAATATGTTGTATTGTATTTATAATAACCTACTCGTTGTTGTTTTTATGTTGATACTACAATTTATATTGTTCTTTTTTATGTATTTTATATTTATATTTTTTTATCTATGTATATTCTGTATTCGTATGTAAAATAATTGTAATATTTTTGTAAAAGCCGCTTTAATCGGCGTTAATAATAATAATAAATAAATAATATTTCAACTCTCGTTATCAATAATTTGCACGAATATTTTGAACAATCAGATATCTTGATATGCCGAAATACATGCGGCACTGAGGAGCCCAAAAAGGTCTGTCAGTCCTAATAATAATATTATTCGTCTGGTCCTTACTGCTCTGATTGAAGATGTAATTGAAGTTCAGGCCAGCTACCTATTACAACCTCAGTCATTAACGTCCCAATATTTGATATAAGTCCTCGGCCAAAGCAACACATGCACAAAAAAGTCGAAAAAATACTTGCAAGTCTGAAATAATTATCTCAAGTACCTATAAAAAGAAATTTCAACAGAAACGGAGAGAGGCAGATGCAAAAACCGATAAATAAAACCAGGGATATCCGACGACCTCCTATTTTCAAGAAAGCCACACCACAAAGAATCACCCAAAGCCGTAATGTGGCAGATTCCTTTGTGCATACTGTTTCAAGAGCACAAAATTAGGCTTGTAAGGACTATTTTTGCCCACAATGCAAGGAGAAATATCGAGATCCACCAAAAAAAGATTGGATAGAATGTATTCTGTGCAAAACATGGTGGCATGAGAAGATGAGAACTGCACAGACTACGATAAGGGGCAATTTAAGTGTGATAATTGTAATGGGGGTAACTGTTCACGGTGCGAACACTTACCCTACGGTATGCGAATACTTACCCCGCACATGGGGCAAGTGAACGCAATCGATATGCACGTACATTTTTTTATATAACTTTTTGATTTATGAACCGTATGAGGTTTTTATGTTTATTTGAGTTGCCTTAATAATAAATCATGTTAATAAACAAAATAATTGAGTAAAATACCTAAAGACTTTTAATACAAAAATCCCAATGTAAAAATTGCGCATGGTTACCCCACGTGACTCTAGTAGGTAAAGGGAAGAGATTATAGGATGTGGCCAGGAGATACATTCCATACATATTTATTATCGTACACATTGCTTCTGTTCGATATTTCTGTTATATTATTATAATAACGAGTTTGACTAAGTATATACATACACAGATTGTGATAAAAATTAAGACTCCGAGAATTATTAAAAGTATTTTCATGAATTAAAAATTTAGTTTCACAAAAAAATAAACAAAAAGCATTGAAAAATACTAAAAAAGGATACTAAAACACATATTAGTATATATATTTTTTTAAATCTATTCTTATTATTGGAAAAAAAATATCTTAAAGAAAACCATTTCCAATACTCGAAAGGCCTTTCCCTGACACATCCCGGGTCCCCAACCCTCCAACATTATCCCAAACAAATCGCCATGCTTAGAGAGGGACGTTGCTCTGAATTAGACGAAGATAAACAAGGGTATTCTCCGATGTTATTCGGTGTTCGGTCGATTCGCAATTTTCAAAGGTTATATGTTTTGCCCGTTTTTTGCGTATCTTTTTTGTAATAGGATAATAATTCTTCACACCTAGATTCACACATTTAAGGATAATTTGAGTAATGTAGGAAATTTAGCAACATAGCATAAAATTAAATGACTGAAATAAAAAAATACTTTGTTTGTAACCACGATTTGTTTATTTAATTGTTTAACACCGACCGGTTTCGCTTAACACAAGCACCTTCAGGATATAAAATTGAACTGTTCAAATTTCAGTTTAATATTATACCCTGAAGATGCTTGTGTTAAGCGAAACCGGTCGGTATTAAAAAACTAAATAAATAAATCGTGGTTACAAACAAAGTCACTGTTTTATTTCAGTGCTATGGTCTTTCTTTTCTTGTAAAAACTTATTATTCCTTTCAAATTTTCAATGGTTTTTATACCCAAAAAATAGTTTATCTTTAATACTTTCCAAAAAAAAAAAAAGCTTTTCAAAGAGCAAGATTTACCCTTTCCAAGAACCCACAAAGGTGATATTATCCTTTTTGGATCCATTTGTATTTGGACCATTCATTTGTGAAATTGATATTTTTTTATTGGTACCTACCTATTTTCGAAAAGATGTTAGTAATTTAAATGACTGACTCTAAATTCTAGCTAAATTAACTCCTCAAAGTGGGGTTTTAATAATAAACCCGAGGATAAGAAGTCGTAATCGTCATTATAATAATCTAATTAAATATATTATAGAATTCATAAGGTGATTGATTGAGATTGTGTGTGTAGAGTGGATTTGATATGTGTGAAGATTGACTGACGAAGGACCTTGATTTTTGTGTTACTGTTACTGCTTGAAATGAGAAAAAAACATATGCTGCATAGAAAGGAAAGGACTCACCGAACAGGATAAAGAACTTGTATGCTGGCAATTTTGTCTGCTTTCTCCCCATCTAATAGGCACAGAAACAGCAATAGGCGTGCGTTTCGTTTATTTATAGATATAACACGGCGGAATTATGTTAATGTCGATTCACAGGTAGCGGGAGCACAGTGGCTATAGGGTATGTTGCGGCGCGGGCGGTTAATTGCAGACTGGTGCACGTGGTGAAGGTAGTTATAGGTGCGGAATTTGGGAGCAAGGTAGGATAGGATTTGCAACATTATTAATATCAATCCAAGCAGCAACAGTATGTATGCGTGCTATTTAGGTATGTGTATGTGTAGGTATGTGTATTGGCGTAACCAGTGATACTTTTATTTGATCCAATATTCAAAAAATTCTCATAAAAAATCATAAAATTCAAACTTTTTGTTGATATCTAAAATTATATTTCCAAGAAAGTACCTTATTGAGAAAAACAGAAATCATTTTTTTCCAATAATAAGAATAGGACTCAAATTCAACTTCAAGTTGAAGTCAAACATATTTCAATTAAATTACATAATATTTTGGTGATCTGCTCGTTTAGAGATGACGCTGATTACCAATAAATTTATGTGATGGGAAGAATATAATAATTAGTAGGTGTCGGTAGAATATTGATACATATTATTGACACACGGTGATACAAGTTACTTTCAGGAATGCAATGATAAGAAGACGAGATACAAAGCGGAAACGCCTTCTGTGTATCTTGTTTAGAATGATGCTATCTCTTTCATACATTTCGACATATGTTTATCGGATCCCTCCACACTAAAATCACTAGACATCATCACAAATATGACTACACTTAATAGTAAATTACATTTAAATTTAATTATATTTCGTTATCCAATTTCATCTTTTACTAATATAGCCATAGAGTTGAGTCTTACTTTTGATGCTTCATCTGGCTGTAGTCTGTGGTATCAGCCATTCATTCCAAGAAGCTGAAGTTTGAGGCCTCTGGTTTGGATCTGGAATAAGAGATATTGCTTAGGCGCCATTCAGACAAACCTAGAAACGCTGTCTGTCAGCGGATAATTTTTGAAGTCTCAGACACGGGAAAAACTGTCGGCGGACTACTACCTAATGGGAATAGTTTGCAATTTGCATACGGAAAGAATATTTTAGTTGATTTTTTTAAGGTGGGTAGTATTATTGGGGCAAGAATTCGTTCATTAAGTTAAACGTTTATTTAGCGTATTCGTTAATTGGTTAACAATATCGGCGAAGCACAGTCCCACCCAGTAAAAACTGCGGATAGCACGTCTCTTGCATATCAATATCTTTGAAATAATTGATCAAAATATCTTCTCTCTTCCCTCACTCGTAACGAAATAATTCCTTGTATTGCAAAATTAATCTATCTTCAGATTATTTATATTGTCAACCCTTCTTGACAATATTAAAATTTCGGTTTAATTCGAAACCGGTTCAAACCCCGGTTTCGAAATCTAAACCTACTTTTTTTATAAAATCTCTACCCAATACCGTCATCAAACCATCCCTTACTAAGAAAAATTCTAATTCCATTTAGTTACTTTTTCCATTGAAATTAACCGTTAAATATATACCAATTAATAAATTTAGTCAACGTTTATCATAACCATTCAAGGTTAAATCTGGCTTTTTTGACTTTTAAATTTACAAAATCACACTAAGCTGGAATTGACTAACCCAGCCCGATGTCAAATAACGGTATTTTTTAATTTCTGTGTTATTAGTAATATCACACAAAATGATATCTGTATTCATTATTCGAATATACTTTTCATTTAGATATTTATATATTTTATTTTATATATTTATATAATTTTATTTTCTTTAAACACAGACGACATTTTTTATTGCACTTTTTAACGATTTTTTAATTCTTACTCATGTAACTTTTAGTTTTACATTGTTTAAAAACACGAAATATCCTTATATCAGCAATGAATTACACGGTAATTAGTAAATCCACAATGTTTACATTTGCTGTGAACATTATTTTAGCGTTTTAAACATTTTTATAAAGTACCAATATTATTATACACAATATTTCGATCACCCGGTGAGCAAAAAAAATTCTCATCCGCGAACATGTTATGCTTTCGTGGCATTGACATAATATATCTGTTACGTGGGAATAATTATATTATTTTCTTTTTGATTTTGTAACAAAATTCATATTTTCGGATTCAATTAAATTACCTGATTGTTTTCAAATGAATCTTTTGGAAAAGTGAATTATAAAGTGGCTTAAAGATATTTTCCCCTTTTAAAATTAATTTCGCCTTTGACTATTATTTACACCCGTTATCTTTAAGATTGTCTTCTATTGTATTATAGAATTTACCCAAAATTTTAATTTTTTTTAATCTTAAGTTTCTTTCATACCTTTAGATATATACATTACACATACTGTAATCATAATCGCCACCACGACTTGTTCTATATCCCACATGGCGGAACAGACGTTCTGGCCCAACACAGCATGACAAGAGGTATGGTACTGCTAAATGATATTTCTAGGTCTCTTGACATTTTCAACATTAGTCTTGAAGGTTTCAAGAATAAATTTAGGCAGGGACTCTAAAATATGTATTATTGAAAAAATTATGTATATATGTTACCTACGTGTATTGTAATAGGATTATATTAATCTGTAATGCACAAAAAAAAATCATAAATACATCTTTTTAATTTTTGAAGTGAAACTTCTTTAGCACCCCTGTGATTTGAAACTCAATGAAATGGAAATGACAACAAAAAGAGACAAACACATACATCTATAGGATTTAGCCTGCGAGAAAATGAGATAGATTGAAACCTTACCTTCTTACAGTACCTACGAAGCGTCAAGCTGCGCTCATTAGCCACTTTGATTATGAGCACACTTTTCAAGTTTTGGTTGAGAGTGTGTGGGTGAGAAGTTTCACTTATTTCCAGGGTTGCCAGGTTTTTTCCAAAAATTTACCGAACAATGAACAAAAAAAATTTCGAGGTGAATTTCCCTAGGGATGCTAGGCAAAATTGGTTACCGGTTGCGTCAAATCTGACAGTTGAATCGTTTATTAGGGAGAAAAATCAGAAAAAACATACCAAACCGCCCATACTTCGGTAGATTTAAAACGAATGGCTTAATAGCCATCCCTATGCTTAGAACTACCACGGTTCAGCACCACTATCTATATCTAGGTGTAAGATTGTACAATATATAATTATCTAAAAACAAAATTAGTGTAACTGAAACATTGAAATATAAACAATTCAAAAAACAAATTAAGTCCCTGAAATTGGATAATGATATATTGAACCCTTTATTTAATTTAATTTACCCTTACTTTAACTGAAATATTAAAAAAAAAAAGTATTGACCTTGTATAACTATTTTTTTCCTAAATTACAAACCTATATCAATTAATATTTGTATTTATCTCATAAGTTCTTTGAATATTGTTTAAACATTTAATTAGAACATTATTATTATTTTATTTTTTGCATGTGAATAAATACTTCTCCCATAAACACGAGCTCCTAGAGCTCAACTGATGGAGTAGTAGAATAAAAAAAAAGTTTTTTAACCTTGCATATGTTATCATTTTTTAATGTAAAAACAAAAGTCTTGAAATAAATAAATTAAAAAAATAAATTAAAAAATTGTCGAACACCGAACACGGTGCTAAAATATTGAACGGTTTGGTAAAATACCGAAAACCTGGCAACCCTGCTTATACCACGTGTGAACTGGACTCGATATTTTTTAATGAATTTTAGATGAAGTTAACTGTCTCGAAAAAATCAGATACGTACATAATTTTGAATCCCCATCGAAAACTTGTTATTCCCAATCCAAGAAAACAATTAAATAAGAGACCTTGGAGTTATATTTCTTTCAAAACTAGAATTTTTAGACCACGTACCTACATCATATTACAAATAATAATATTAAAACATTAGGATTTTAATTGCGAAACATTATAAACTTTAATCCACTTCCTGTCATGAAACTATACACTTGTCTCATTAGTTCTAAGCCAATTAGAGTATAATTTCGTTATTTGGTAATATAAGCCTAAAATTCGTATTAAAAATGCCGAGAGAAATCAGTGAAAGTTTTTACGATTCATTATTTTAAGTTAAATATTAACTTAGAACAAAGTAACCATTTTTTTAAAATAAATACCTTAAAATACGTACACTTGGGGATCGACGAAGGACAACCGACCAACGTTTATTTGTAAAATTGTAATTCGGAGCTCGACTGTTGCGTATTCTTGGTTTTAAGTTTTAATTGGTTTTAATCAATGAAAGAGTACCTACCTACTCGACTCCCTAGGCATAAGAATCTATTTTAATGTCACCATTCACAAACAAATTATGTAACAAACTCACCATTTCCTTGCTTTCATAATTAATCAAACGAATATACAAATGATATCGACCTTTTTTGTGTAAAAAATACAAGTGTACAGTTCACACGCGGTAGAAGTGAAACCTTCAGAAAACTAAAGTAGTTTTCTGAAGGAAGGTTCGCTACGTTCGGCCACTAAGCAGGGTTGCCCGGGTTCATAGGGTGAGATCTTGGAGGTGGATAACCAGGACACACTGAATCCCAGATTCCTACCCACCCCTTAAACCCTATTCCTTCCCAGAACTCTCCTCTCCTTCATTTCCTTAAAAAAACCTCCACAGAGCATCCCCAAAGAAGACATAGGCCCCAGTGGTGGGGACTGTCCCCATTGTCCCCTGTGAATAACCGCCACTGCCCTTGTGTAAAAAAATGTAAACATTATGTAACCAATGTAAAAGCCTAACGGGCGTATAAAATAGTAAATAAACGTATATTGAACAGTTTTATACTCTTTTCCAATTTTTTTTTATTGCTTTTTCAAAGTGCTACCTAAATCTGTGATCGTTGATAAACAATAACAAGGATCGTCCATCACAAAAATCGTTCCTCTGAACGGTTATTTTCGCTGTGCTAAACCCTCAGCAATCAAACATTTATATATCAGCTGATTTGGGAATAGGTATTCACAGTAATTAATTTTGTCCAAACAGTCCAAACGATGCGTGTAACTGTTCCCAGCTAGGGAAATACTAGTTTTGTGAAACCCCCACCATTCACATATTCGTTAAAAATGTAAAGAGCTTTTAAAAAAACCGGTGCATAATTTTTTACGACTTTATGTCCGGGTTAAATCTTCCCCACAGGAAATACTAAACCCTTTCACACACTTTTCCACAATTGATCATCTAGTCCATAGATTCTCAACCTTTTTTTGCCCACCGCCCCCTTTGACAATATTTTTTTTTCTGGCGCCCCCCAACTGTTTTTACATACCATCTTAAGGGGGGGGTGGAGGGCGATGGGTTATGGCTCCTATCCTATTTCTGAGAAGAAGATTGTTAATTAAAGCGCGTACTTAATTATATCGAGAAGTATTTTTATTAACATTGAAAAAGTACTCAATTTAAAACTTATTTAATGAGATGGTTGAATTTGATGCGTTTTAAGAAGTTTGTTTATATTAGGCTCGATTTTACTTAAAAACAAAAGTAAGTCGCCGCGTTCAGTAATATGGAGCCTATTTCTCTTTTTGGTTACCAACGTTGCTACAGCACTGAATCCACGTTCATCTAAATAGGACGATGGGAATGCTATTAAAAATCGTTGAACTATCGACCATAATCCTGGGTACAGTTGCGAAATCGGCTTCTGCAGCCAAAACTCTTGGTAGCCATTCTTAAAATTAATTTTTAATTCCTCATTTGTCGTCAGTTCTTCTTCTAAAAAGGATCCAAAACCCAATCTGGTATGTCCATGTTTAAAATATCCTGGAATCGTTCCTTGAAATCACTCTGGAGGTTTTCTAAGTGTTGACTGTAAACAAGCAAGTCGTCGTTCTTAAATGATACTGCTGATAAATTTGGAAAGTTATTAAATTCCCGTCTGCCGATAATTCTTTTGTATAATAGCAGTTTGGATACAAAAGCTGCAACACAATTTTTTGTCTTAATCAAATTTAAGTCGTCGCCTTGAAGTTGGAGATTGACATCATTAAACCATTTATACAGGTCTGTCAAGTACGCAATATCGTTCTTCGATGAGGTGAGGTTGTCGCGCAATTCTGTGTCTTGGTTTCCCAGGAACTCTATCACAGACTCAAACAGATTGTAAAATCGAGTTAAACATGAACCTTTTGACAGCCAGCGCACCTCTGTGTGAAGCAGCAATCGGTTGAAATCTTCATCATTGGCAATGCAAAGCTGACCAAATAATCTGTCATTCAATGAGTTACTTCCGATTTTATTAATTGCTCTGATAACATATTGCAGTGATGTATGGAGGCGTTCATTCAGATTTTTCGCAACCAAATGCTAACGATGAATTACGCAATGCACAGCAAGCAAGTCAGGAACTTTATTTTTTTAAGCATGCTATGAAGCCTTTGTGACGCCCTATCTTAGCTGGGGCGCCATCCATAGCAGGTGACAAAATATTATTTAAAGGAATTTTCTTTTCGTCACAAAACTTTTCCAGTGTATTAAATATGGTTTCTCCTTTTGTATCTGTTTCCAAATTTGAAACAAACAATAATTCTTGACATATTTTCTCATCTTTGACGAATCTCACTGAATTGAAAATCGACAAGACTGCAGATGATTGCACAATGATTCTTCAATGTTTTCAGCCATTTCATCAATTCGTCTTTGCACAGAACTATTGCTCAAAGGAATTTTTCGGATAATATCTGCAGCTGGTTTATGGAGCACAGTGGTTATTACTTATTTTACTGCTGGTAAAATTAAATCTTCCCCAATAGTATGTGGTTGGTTTTGATATAGTTGGCTGAATTTCGTAATTCTTTTTCATGTCTTGAAAATAGGTCACATCTTTGTCTTTCTTATCCGGGTGGATTTTATTAAAATGATCTTGAAGCCTAGAAGGCTTCATCGCTTAATGACAAAATATGTATTGCTAGTTTTAATTATGTGTCAAAATGTACTGCAACTGCACTTATGATCCATCATAGTTTGAGTTCACCCATGAGTTTCATACCTTTTCAGAATATAATGCGAGCTATGAATTGTACACGTTTTTATAAATTTACAAAATAAATATAATATAACCATGGAAATGCACCAGCACCAACACCAACAGAAGCTACTCTATAACAGTCTCTGAAACAGATAGATAGAGCAACGAAGCGCGTTGGCGACTGAAATGGCATTAGGTTTGTCGATTGTTTGTTTGTTTTGCACAACAAAACCTATCCCATTTCAGTCGCCGCCGTGACTGAACCGGTATAGGTTTTGTAAATACGCCACCCGGTGCAGAAATAAAACGCGGACTTGTCGCGGAGACAAAGGCGACGCAGGAACAGAATGGATCGGGGGCTAAGGGGCTGTCTTGTCGACGCATGTAAGCTCACTCGTTGACTCCCGAATGCATTGACGACACTGAGCAAGTTAGATCAATACACAGATAATACTGTGAATTCTTGCAGGATTGCAAAAATCCCGTTATTTAACAAAAATCATCATAATTTAAGAGCTACAAACTTTTTTTTTGTTAACTTCGCCACATAGCACTCTTTTTAGGGTGAATTTCGGAGAAAGTCGGAAGATTTAAATTTAAAAAAAAAATTATTCAATCAACAAATTAAAATTTTCATTCATAAAATTTAATGTAGATCTGAATGTAACGGAATCTATCAGTTCAATTTTCATTCACTTCCCGAACTCTCGAATGAATTTTCGCAAACGTGATAAAAATGATTAAAATACACACAATAACAAAAATTACCCATTAAAGTTTACTTTGCTTTATTAGTATGTGATAAGCGTGTTTTGTTTGTCTTTTTTAGACCATATTTTTTTACTTGCCAACGCCCCCCTGTGCCATCTCAACGCCCCCCAATTGTCTCTGGATCTTCTACCGCCCCCCTGAAGGTCTCAAACGCCCCCAAGGGGGCGTTATCGCCCACGTTGAGAACCTATGATCTAGTCAATCAACGCTACGTAAGTGCACTATATAAGTATAATAAATACAAAACAATACAAGAACAACATGTCAATCTACCAGAGACCAAATGTGAAAATAATTCACCGACTCCAGATATTCTCATATCAGACTCTAACTGGACCGATAAATCCTACTGATCCCTCAATATAAATATTTAAAAGACTTATTTTTGCAGTTTTAAAAATAAATTCTTTGACAAATTTATTAAGTCTAAATTTTTAATGACAGAGCTAGGTATAATGCCAGTAGCCGAAATAACAAATTAATGGTAATATTGTTATATTCTGAGAATGCCAAATTCTTTTAATCTCCTTTCCTAAATCTGTATAATTATTATTATTACTATTAAGATTTGAAAATTATGCAAAAAAAAATCTAATCAACAATTAATTTATTGTTTTTATGAGACCTTTGCCTTTTCTTTACACGAATATTACTAATCGATAAGTGATAAATTGGTTTTCTTTTCTACATTTTCTCCAAGCAAGGTGTGAAAAAAATATTGGGAAAATTGTTGGTGTTAAATAATTATTATTTCGTCAGAATCTCGCAGAATTATTATTTCAATTTGGTTTTAACCGCAGCAAACAAACAAGTTTCAATCACAGTAAGTATCATCACAAGTGGCAGTCCCACCGGAACGGTCCAACGAAATTTGATTGGAGTCGAGATAAGACGACTGCCGCTGGGAGAATATAGAGAGGGAGATCCAAAACAAAGATCCATTTGTAATCAAGGGCTGTGTTTACCCCAAATCCCATCCCGCTGTAACATTATACTAAGAAGTCTTACGCGGGATGATCTTCAAAATGTCAATTTCCAGTACGTATACATTTTGAAATAGCTATGGGTACTTTGGTTACCGTCGTTCCATGGTTAGTTTTGGGCCGGATTTTATTTCCGGTAATTTGTTCATTGTTTAATACTTTTAGATTTTTATGTATTTCGGTAACCTTTGAGGGAAGGTCGGATTGAATTTCACGATTTTTTTAAAAATAATTTTTGAAGTAAAACTTCTTTACGCACGCTAGACTTGGGGGTAAGCTGGCGAATGCGTGACGAGAGCGTTACGAAAAGCGAGGCGAACGCTTCGTATATTACTGTACGAGCGAGAGAGCAGTGCGCGCGCACATTTTCTTTCTCTCTTAGATGGAACAGAAGTTTTACTTCAGTTGTGTGGTCTAAAGCAGTGTTCCGCAAAGTGTGTGCCGCGGCACAGTAGTGTACCGTGGACATTAGTTGGTGTGCCTCAGCGCAAGCGAACTAAAAAATGAGACCCAGACGTTTTTAGAGATCCTGGATTCAAATTTGGCTTCTCTGTTTAAAAAAGAAGAAAGAGTAGCAAAACTTCCGTATCAGGCGGACATATACGCAGGGGCGTGCACAGAGTTTTTGATCAGGGTAGGCAGTAAGAAAATACAGCAAGTTTCACAGATTAAAATTTCCATATTCTATCAGATAATTTCAGAATTAAAGTACGACAAAAGTTTTTGAACCGACAATTAGCATTTATGAAAGACAACTATTTGATAGAAGTACATAACAACAGATGTTTTTATCGTCACTAATTGCCATTTGCTAATTTTGTTCTAGAAAGCACTGCTTAATACTAACAAAAAACCTCATAGAAGCAAATTCAAAACGACAGTTCTACTCTATGCTTTGTGCATTTCGTAAACATTGAATCATGTCTTGTATGAAGTTAGCTCTAGTCAGAAATAATTCCTGCTTAGACCGCATTTTAGACCGAGGGCGCGCGTGTAGTTTCTAGTTACAGTTTATGCCGCGTTTGTAGTATGCCGTTTGATGTGTCGCTCGCGTAGTTTCGGTTGCTCAGCTTTTTCGCGCTTATTTTTGAAGGTGTTTATTTATTTTTAGCAATAATTTTATAAATTATAATATTATTTACATGCTTATATTTTACAAAAACGGCAGGGTAGGCAGTGCTTATGTGCCTATATGGAGTGCACGCCCCTGCATATACGCACATTTAAATGAACCCAACAAAAAAATTCATTCAGGAATTCTAATATTTTAACGTTGTTGGATAAGATTGAAAGCTTTCGCACGAAGTTTGTGTCATGGATCAGCCACGCTGCCAATGGTAGGTACCAACGAAATGTTACCAAATGTCATGGCTGCCGATTCAGAAAAAATGTACAGGAAAGTGAAACTCTTGGAGCTATTAGAGGAAAAAATGGACTCATATATTCATAAATAAAAGAAACTCGTATTTTTCTAAGTGTGACCTACAACCTATGGACTGGGTACGAAACCCATTCTCAGAATTTCCCTTGAACACTTACCGATAAACGAACAGGAAGCATTCTCGGAGTTAAAAACTGATCGGACATTAAAATTAAAATTTTCATACATATAAAAAATGAGTATTCACTACAAAGCGTGCAGTTGCAAATCTCTTACCATTTGCCACGACCTAATTTTATTTAATTAATACTAAGACTACGATTAAATTTAAAAAACTGAATGCCTGAGGACGATCGACGAAGAGATGAGAGCAGCTTTATCAACGATTGCTACAAATTTTGATCTCCTCTATTCAGTTAAGCAGGCTCACATTTCTCATTAAACATGTTTTCATATTATATTGATCTTTATAATAAATATTTAATAAAAAATCGTTTTTTCTTTGGTGTATTGGTGTAGGTAGTAGGTACCTCCAAAATTTCTTGATTTGGTTGGTGTACCTTGAACACAAAAAGTTTACGGAACACTGGTCTAAAGCACACTCGTTTTTTTTTGTACGAGTATTTAATTTTTTTTTAATCCCAGGAAGATGTTAATTTATATATTTAATTTGTTCCAATTTTTATTTATTTTTTACATTGGCTTCACACAGGAGGCCCTGAGGAAAAAAAACCTTTGGGGATGTTGTATGGAGAGCCTTTTTATAGAAATAAAGGAGAGGACGCTCTGGGAAGGAAAAAGGTATGTGGGTAGGAATCACGTTTGACGGTGGGCAAACGTGAAACATCACTTCTCGTCACTCCTTACACATTCAGTCTGTTCTGGGAAATCCGCTCTAATCTACATACAAGCAATATAGCTAAGTGTTCCTGAATGGGTATGCATAGAGGATATACCTACGGCGGTAGGTATAACAAAAGTCGATGTACTTATATCTGCAGGCGTGTTGGAAATCCGCTATTTTTATATTTTAGATAGTATTTCCACTTTTGTTATACCTACGGTCGTATGTCCTCTTTGCTTACCCCTTCGAGAACATTTAGTTATATAATATGCAAGTAGGTACCTATAGCAAAATTTCTTGAAACCGACTGAAATAATATTAATTATTGGATGATTTTTATAGCGCCATTTTCGTGAGAAAATCACCTCAAGGGCGCTTTATAAATTTATTTTTACATTTAATCTATACCTAACACTACAAGTGGCTTATATTATAACTAAGATTGATAACTAATGACTTACAACTAAAACTTCTATGACTAGTGATTTAGAACTATACTTATTTTTATAACGGAGTTTGTACATGTAATTACAAGCCATAATACAATACGAAACGAACCAATACTGCTCTATTCTGAATATATAAGTATATCGTACTTGGCCTTAATTGCGATAATTTGCGTACGTTGCATAGGTGTGTCGTACTTTACGCATCCGCCGCGACTTTTTCACCACAAATTTCACCTTTTGAATCCCTTATGTTTAGAATATTAATTTATTTGGGGATGCTGTGTGGAGGGTCTTTTAAAGGAAGGAAGGATAGGAAGTTTTGGGAAGGAAAAAGTATGAGGTATGGATAGGAATCTGAGGGTCAGTGTGTCCAGGCAGTTGGGCAGACGCATCCGCCGCCAAGACCTGGACAAACCTCACCCCATGATCCCGCTCACCCCTGCTAAGTCACCAAACGGTGCGAACCACTTGGGGTGACCTGTGGCAGAGGTATTGGTTATCCAATAAATTTTTCATGGGGTGGCGGTACCCATACCCGCCTCCCAATTTGAATATTGAAAAGGTTAGAGCTCAACTGGGGAAGAATTCCGTTAAACACACATTTTAAAGGGTTATCCAACAGTTATGCTACAGTGTTATTAAGTTAAACAGTGCTATAAACCGCAAAAATGTATTTGAATATCACAACTTGGGATTCGTTACATCATTAAGGACGATTATAATAGATGAAATAATCTTTTTTCTCCATGGACGAATCATTTAAGGCATTCTTTGCGAAGGAAAAACGAATCGGGTTAGGCTTTTTAGATCAGCTCAAAAAAAGAGAACCAGTGGAAAATATTTTTCCTCACGCCGAAATCATCTTTGGTGATACAGATTTCTGTGTGGAGGGTCTTTTAAGGAAATGAAGGAGAGGAGGCTCTGGGAAGGAAATAGATATGAGGGGTGGGTAAGAATCTGGCGGTCAGTGCGTCCAGGAGTGATGACCATAACAACCTATCCCTCCCACTGCAGCGGTGCAGGGCGATGAGAGGATATTATCGAGGAAAAAAGATTTCTTACATAAAGGTGACTGAACGACAGTATTGCTTTCAAAAATTCTTTGCAGGTTAAAATATTTGGTTTTTTTAGGTAAATTAAATAAATTGTTTGTTTTAGGGCCCTGTCAGTAACTTTGTAAACATAAAAGGAGCATACTAGCGTATTTTGAACCCTTAAACATTAATAGGGATTATAATTAAAAATGTTTGTTACCTGCAAAGTATCGATAAAAAAAATCGAAGAGAAACCTGCCTGCTTACAAAATAAATAAGGGAACCCAACAAAATATGCTAAAAACAAATTGTGTAAAATTTAATCTCGTTCAAGTGTGTTTACTAAAAAGAGATCCTCATTTAAAATTTAAATATTTTTTCTGCATTATAATTATGGCGTTTTGTACAAAAAAGCATCGGGTCACAGAAAAAATATTAAACCCAAAAAATTCGCTGACTTGATAGAAAATTTTATAAGTTGACTCAACGAAAAAGGTTTTACCAAAGATAAGGTTATTAATTATTATGATTACAAGGGCGAAATATGAACTGTTTCACCAATATGATAATGTAATCAGTCCCCCGGACACACAAGGTCGTTATAACTCAGGCCTAAGTCTCTCCCTCTACTCCCTCTACTCCCCCACTCCTCGAGTCTTATCTCTCCAACCCTAAGCCGTAAAAATATGAAACCCTTGAAAAATTGCTCGGGAAAATAAAGGCGGGGAAATAGGAAATGTCTGACGCTGTTTTCATCATAGCTTTTCATAATAACATCCATTGCGTGTCAAGAAAAAGTAATTCTTTCAAACAAGGCTCAAGGATGTGTATATCGCATCGATTGCTGTTACTCTACACAGGTTTTGTTATTTTTCTCTCTATGATTAAACATTCAGATTGGACGCTTTTATATTTACCGCAATGATTCACGTTAACAGTGTCGTGACGGCATAAAAAAGGCAATAAACACACGTTCATTATCACAATATTGTTGCAACTCTTTCAAAATATGAGATGCACAATGTTCTTAGGTCTGTTCTCTCCAAAGGAAAAAAGTCATAATTTTTTTTATATCTCTCTCACACATCGCTCCGTGACGTCTTGTGACAAATCAAATTTCGCAACAAAAAAAATTGAATTAATTACCTTATATTATGAAAGAGTCTCGCTTTGTGCATCGAAGACAAATAGAGTGTTAACATAGTGCGGGATAGGGCCACGGGTCCTAGAAGTTCATAGGGCACGCCGAGTCAAGAAGTCGAGACCAAGAAGGAGGACGGAGGAGTCACGAGTGGTGGTGCAACACCAAGCACGAGTTCCCCGCCCAGCGACGTAATGCTGGACAGTGGAAGAAGAAGTTATAGTTGGGTTCAAGAAAGTGGTTTCCTCCGCCTTGCGCCGCATAGTTGGTTATTTGAGGTCGACTTTGCCGCTTTGACGTTTGCTCGACTTTATCATAAAACTCTAAGTTTCTTTCTAGATTTAATTTTGATTTAATTGGGTACCTAAATGTCTAATCTTTTTATAAATTGAAAAAAAAAAACATTTTAGCAACCTCGCAAAAACTTAGTACTTCAAAACGCGAACGAATAATTTTATATTTAATTAAATGAAGACAATATTCGCGAAACTTATCTTGCAATCATATATAAAGATACCAGCCAATAATATGTGCGTTAAGAAAATGAAGATAATGTTGGTAATCGCTAGAGTACTTGCCATGTAGCTAAGTGACTTAGTTTCGAGTCCCAGTGGAACCAATATCTTTTTCTGATTTTTCTGTCTCCAGATTTTGATTGAGTTTCTTCCGACGAAAATCGTGTTTATAAATTCTACTGCAAAGTTTATAACTGCTGTCGGAAATCAAGAAAATACACGGAACAATCAATTTCTCGGAATTTTGCAGCATTTAACTCAAATGTAAAAAGCTTCACTTGGTACACGATGAATCTGTAACTCGTAATTTAATTTATCGTCGTATTCTGAACACAAAACCAGTTTGGATGTGGTTAATTAAAATTACAATCAGAACTTAATTTTTTTTTCTTTGATTCTGGCATTAAATAAACAGTCTATATTTTATAACTGCACATCGAATAAGAGAATGTTTTGCTCAGATGAAATGTGTCAGCAGATGAATCTTCCATTCTGAACACAAAACTAGATTAAATTAAATCTGTACCTGTCGAATTAAAAGTACACTCAGAACATGTAAATGATTTTTCTTTGATTCTGGCAGCACATACAGAGTCTGCAAATAGATTTTAATTACTGCACTTCGAATAAAATAATGATCTCCTTCGAAATGTATCAGCAGATGAATACGCAACTGAAATTAAATCGTTACATTCTGAACACAATCCTGGTTTTATTTAATAGTGAATTTGTTTGCGAGTTCCCAGCTTCAATTAGTATTGCTCTCATAATATGAGTACGGTTTTCCTACGAATTACGAAATTTGCTGCTTAAACAATATTATTACTGCATTTATGACAAATAATAAAGTAAAGAGTTGAATTGGTAAACAAAGTATCGTAGAATATTTTTAAATAATTAATAAACATTTTAAAAAATAACTTTCCTGACTGAAATTTACACCACTGTGTGTAGGTACTAACTTAGCCAAACCTAATATTGTGACGAAACAAATTTCGTCACAAAGAAATTCGAATAAATAACTTAATATTATGAAAGAGTCTCGCTTTGTGCATCGAAGACAAAAAATGTGTTGACAGATGTGGGACAAATGCAAGGACATGAACGGAAGAAGGAAGAAGTGCGGGGTAGGGCCACGGGTCCTACGAGTTCACATGGCACGAACAGTCAAGACCGAGACGGGGGACGGAGGAGGCACGAGTGGTGGTGCAACACCAGGCACGGGTTCCCCGCCCAGCGACGTGGTGTTGGGCGGTGGATGAAGAAGTTATATTTAACGACGACTACCATAATACGGGCATGTGTCTAGCGTGGTAGTCGAATCACCCGTAAAAAACTCTATAAAAAGTTATATGATAAATAGAGAAAAAAGAAAAGAAAATAAAATTGAGTTGAAGGAAATGATTCGCAAGCCAGGTGGCCAACGTACGAAGACAATGGCGCAGGCTGGAGGAGAATCGACTCGGCTAGGAGGGCCTGAGCTGCTGAACTGCAGGAGCTGTCATCGAGGACCTCGGCCTTACCTAAGGACTCGCAGAGAACCCAGTGACACAAAATTGTATGATAATTTTAAAAGTATAGTATATTAATAATTATAATTTTAATAATTTTTAATAATTTTATAATTTTTATAATTTTTATAATATTAAAAGTATAGTATATAAGACAACGATAATATTAAAGTGTGAGTGAATTCCAAAAATTCAAAAAATCAAATGTCAATGTGCTGATGGTTTTACTTTTGTTCTTAAACATTTGGAGGCATAGGATGAATCCTGAATTGGAGCTGAGTAGTGACCTTTTCGTCAATAGAATCAATTAAAAAAGAACAAAATATGTAATATTGCAAAAAAATCTTTTGATAAATAAACGTTTTATTATTATTATTATGTAATGCTGCCGCTCTATCTTAGGCACTAAATGACAACAGCCGAAAATGAGACAAACGGTGAACGTATGTCCTGCACCGCCCCCAAAGGAAACATACAATTTTTTCATACATCTTTTTATTGCCCTTTTTGCTGTCACGGTACCGTTACCGTGAATCGTCATGGTAAATATAAAAGCATCCATTGGTATATTTGCAAGGTAAATTTCTTATATTTTCTGCCCCTTATTTATTTTCAGGAAAAACCACGTGAATATTATGATTTAACCCATATGTTGAGGATTATTTTCATCCATTGTATTAAAAAAAACCAATAAAAATTATAAATGTTTCTAAAAATGTTATTTTGCAGGTACCTAATTATATATTATTATTTAGCAGTAAAATTACACTGACGAAAAATAATAATCTATACAAACAAAAGTTTAAATAATAATAATAGTTCATTCAAGAATATATGCAGGGGTAGTGCAAGGGATACAATTAAAGACAATTGTATATACGTGGTGCAATAATATGTCCAGAGGCGTAATATAATATAATAAGATTATTATTATTTTTTTTTTTTAAATATATTTTTTAAAATTTATTCATGCACAATTTTAATAAAGCTTATAAACGGCGATGACAGAACGAACAAATATTATAAAGATACAACATAACTGTAGGTTGAATAAGATAAAACATGATCCAGTGAACCAATTTAAAAAAATGTGTTGTGAAAATTTATTGTTTAAATTTAATATAAATCGCGCACCAATAATGTGTACATGGTTGACACACGACACATGAGAACGGGGCGTTTCTACGGCTCATTCTCGAGTTCAACAGCTCAACCATGGAACGGTTTGCCAGCCTCTGTGTTTCCTCCATCCTGCAACATTTACTCCCCCACTGTTGTCTCCCTCCTCGAGATCCATGTTCCTGTTTCCTCCCCCTTAAAAATACCCTCCATACAGCATCCACAAAGATGACATAGACCCTGAGGGAAATTATTTTTCTCAAAAGTTAATGTTTAAAACTAAAAAAAAATATATTATGTGTAGGTACATATATATTTTTTAATATTATTTAAAAATACATACATATAACAGATTTAAAGGAAAACACAAGGTTCTTAAAACTAATTACAATACATTAATTTCTTGTACCAAACAACCCAAGTCAATAGAGAAAACATTTCTCATGTTTGAATTTTGGAGTAGGGCCATTGTAAAATAGGTACAGAAATTGTGTTATTAGAAGTAGATTATATTAGAAAATAGATAAATTTATATTCATGAAAACAAGTCGACATAATGAACTTGAATAAAATAAGATTCAAATATATACATCATTTTTATTTTAAATAATATAATAATAATAATTGATATAATATTTTACATTTCAAATATAATTCAGCAATGTCGGCCTCACTGCGTAGCTCACCTGTGCTGAGGCCTCAATTTTATAAAACAATAAAAACTAAAAATTAAAATTTATAATTAAGGTAAAATAATAATTTGATTATTTGTATAGCGCCGTTTTTGTGAAAAATCACCTCAAAGACGCTGTAAAATTTATTAAGAATTCTTAGATTCTATCTAATTTTACTATTGTATACAATTAGATACAGAAACATACTTACCTGGCAGGTCACTTCCGATAAACACAGTTTAATTAGAAGATACGGCTTTGCATGCGGAGGACATTATATTTAAAAACACTGGACATTGTA
Organism: Limnephilus lunatus; assembly: GCA_917563855.2. Taxonomy (NCBI): domain Eukaryota; kingdom Metazoa; phylum Arthropoda; class Insecta; order Trichoptera; family Limnephilidae; genus Limnephilus; species Limnephilus lunatus. Next base: position 42,551,467 of record OU830594.1, read on the forward strand.
CGATTTTACATTTGCTACCCCCACCACTATTAGTATTGCATTTATTAAAAAATTTGTGACAAAAGCAGAGTTGATTTTTGAAAGATTGGAGAATTTAGGACTCTTTAGGGTTGGAGAATGTTCATGAAATGACCTTTACGAACACTGATAATTAAGATCTTTAATATCTTCTTTTTTTTTTACAAAATTATGTAGTTATTTACAATGTCGCGGGCATTTTTGAGTTTATGGATATGACCGTCTGAAAAAGTGAGTCTTAAGTTTAATATTATATTGAAAGACGCTACTTATCATCAATATAGACCATAGAGCTAGTGAATTATTCAAGCGGCAGAATTCAGAGTGAAAGTTACTCTGATGACAGCCAACTTCCTATAAGAGAGTTGTACAGTGGTAGATGAATAACAACTGTTTTATAGTGTATAAAACTTAACTGGACAAAACTGCATTTGTTTCAAAACCAATTAGAAGATTGGACTCTTAACTTTCTTCGCAATGCATAGTAGGTAGGTACTAGGTGTATACTCAAGTTATTGTGTTTTTCGGATACTTTTGGTATCATGACATACAGAATGGGGCTTTCATTTCACTAATGTGGTAATTCATGAATGCGCAAATGCCAGCCGCAATTCTGACATGACTTGGTAGTTAATAGATTACAGCCGGCAATGGGCAATGACGGAACCATTTCAAGCCGACAAACGAGTGTCAGAATGTATCAAGATAAAATAAAATTGGCGAAGTTCTGGATATAAAATTATTTAAAACACGCACGCATGAAATCCATAATCGTTTGGATTGGCTATTAACACGATGAATACAGCTTTTGAAGTTACTGTCCACTATTTAGGTATCGATGTCACGATTTTACGAGCCAGTAGCTTATAGGTGCCCCATATAATAGATATTTATGGGTATGAAAATAGAAATGTTGTAAAACCAGTGTTTCATAACGCTGATGGGTTTGATTCGTATTTGTGTTCCGATCAGCCTATAGGATCGGAAGGAATCCAGATTTTGGTATTCGCACATTAAGGGTACCTTACTACACGTGAGCAACAGGAGTCAAGTACCGCATTATCGCCAGCATAAATTAACCAAACCACCCATTAGATCGATAACTTCAGGCTTTAGTAGGAGAAAAATTTGGTCACTCTCACCACCAATCACCATACCATCAAAATGCAATAATTTTTCGACTTTTTTTACGGTGACTTGTGACGTCACACACCATAGATGAAGATAGAGTAAGCAACAACAAAAAAAGGTGAGACCATAGACAATATAATTTTCTATCGGAACCTACCCAAACCCACCCAAATCATTAGCCTAAAATATTAATTTAAAAATAAAACTCGCATTTACATGATAAGAATTTTATTATAAACATGTAAAAACAGGAAATACAAGAATATTTATTTATTTATTTTTTTATTGAAAAAAATAAGAAATACATGAAAACATAAGCTGCACATCTCACTAGGGGATTCCTGTATCGAGATATGCAGTTTTACAATAAAGTAATTTAAAAAAAAAAGAAACATTCATATACCTAAACTTAAAAGAAATATAATAATAAACCTACAAAAGAAGCACTGAGTACAGTTATTTAAACATTACTAATTAATAATTATTACAGCTGGGCAGTATGCTCATTGTTGACAAAAATAACATTATACTGTAAACTAAATATTAAAATATGTAAATACAAGGTACCTGTTGTGGCTTACCAGATGCAATAATAGGGTGATCATACCACAGTAGCATTAAATTATTAACAAAAAATAAATAATAATAAACAATTATGTAATAAATTTATATAGTTTATGAAATAAATATAATATATTAAGTAAATATGTAGATATAAATAAATTAAACAAATAATATAATATAATATAATTATGAGTAAACAATAATAAACAATTTAATAATAATAAGTAAATAAACATAAGTAAATAAAGTACATAATAATTATGAGTAAATACTAATAAACAATTATAATATTGTATAGTAAGTAAATTATGGTACGAAAAAAGTAGATAATAGTAAGTAAATACTTATAACAATAAGCAAATTAAAAAGTACATAACAATAAATAAGTTAAGTACATACAAAGTAATTAAATATGGATTGTATCAAATATTATTTTGGACGACTAGATCACTCTGGATCAATGATTCAGTTAAATGGTTGTAATGTCGAAAAGGTGGAGAGATTTAGATACCTCGGCAGTATCCTCACGGAGAATCTTGACCCAGATATAGAGATTAGGTGCAGAATTGAAGCAGCAAGAACTGCATTCATAAAAATGAAATCCCTCTTCTGCAATGACAATATAAGCTTAAAATTAAGGCAGAGAATGCTAAAATGTTATGTGTGGTCGGTCTTGCTGTATGGTTGTGAAACATGGACCTTGAAAATAAATACCATGAACAGGTTAGAGGCTTTCGAAATGTGGCTTCACCGGAGAATGCTCAAGGTCCCATGGACCGACATGATCACCAACATAGAAATTCTCAGGCGGGCTAGAGCAGATAGGGAACTGCTTACATTAATTAAAATCAAGAAAATTTCATATCTGGGTCATATACTTCGAGGGGAGAAGTATCACTTGCTCCATTTAATATTGAAAGGCAAGATAGAGGGTCGCCGAGGGCCTGGTAGGAGACAAATGTCTTGGCTGCGAAACATACGAGAGTGGACCGGCATTAGAAGTGTGGAGGAGCTATTCCGGGCAGCGCAAGACAGAGAGACCTTTTCAAGAGTGATCGCCAACGTCGGGGGGACCTGATAAGGCACATAAAGAAGATGAAGAAGTATCAAATATAGCTTAATTCCATAGTGATTTATGATATAAGCGACAACATGGGTAATCCAAAACCATCACTCTCAGTTAGTATACATATTTTGACCATTTTCTTGAATAAATGTGATGTACCAATAGTTTTTATTTTTTCATTGAGCATATTATAAAGCAACGGAGATTTATATGAAAAACTTCTTTGTCCAAAGGATGTTTTGGTATATACTGGCTGATACATTAAAGAAGAGCCCAATCTAGTGTTGCGTACTTGTTGAGATCTTTTAGCAGTGATAATGTTGTTGAAAAATTTACAGAGAGCATGTATTATGTACAATTGCCTTATTGTCATAATTTTGCTTTCGCTATATAATAACTGTGATGAATACATAAAACTTTTCTTGAAAATTATTTTTAAAATTAATTTTTGTGCAATATTTAAAGGCTCTAGAGTAGTCTTGTGACAAGAACCCCAACAAATAACATTATATGAAAGTATTGATTGAACAAGAGCATAATAAACAGTTTTAAGTGTAACTTTGTCCAATATATTTCTTAGAGTCTTGAAGATATAGGCTAGCTTTCTTATTTTGTTTGTTAATATAGCAATATGATTGTTCCATTTTAAATGTTTATCAATAACTAAACCAAGATATTTGATATTGTCTACTCTTTCCAAAGATTGACAATTACACTTCTGCATACAACAATGTATTTTTAAAGAGCGGTCCAAAGATGGTTGATTTACAGAAGAAATACTAAAGGTAATATATTTAGTTTTGTTCATGTTTAAGGTTAACAAGTTTTGATCAAGCCAATTTTTGACTGCCCTTAATCCTGTCTCGCACTTAGCATACGTTTCATCCCAAGTATCACCAGAAAACACTAAAACAGTGTCATCTGCAAATACAATTGAAGAACCAGAAAATTGCAGTTTACAAAGGTCATTAATATATAACAAAAATAAAATTGCACCCAGAACACTGCCCTGAGGAACACCATATACAATTGATTTGTTTGAACTAATATGATCATTAATCATGACTCTTTGTGTTCTATTTTCAAGATAAGTTCTGAACCAATCTAAAGCTTTATTAACAATACCCATTGAACTGAGTTTTTTCAATAGTAAACCGTGGGATACGGTATCAAATGCCTTAGACAAGTCCAAGAAGACAGCCATAGCTTTATTGCCAGTATCGAGAGCTTCTATGGCTGTGGTGATCATTTTTAATGCAGCATCACTAGTTTCCATGTTCTCTCGGAAGCCAAACTGATTATCTGAGAGAATTTCATATCTTTTTACATAAGACATCAACCTAATTTTAGCTAACTTCTCTATAATTTTTGATAAGGTGTTTAGCAGGGATATAGGTCGATAGTTATTGACATCTATGTTATCTCCTCCTTTAAATAAAGGAATAATTTTAACTACTGAATAAGAATAATAATTAAAACTACTGAATTAATTTTTTTTTATATTATAACAGAAAAATGAAAAATTCAATACAAACATATTTTAAACAAGAAAAAAATATAAGCAGGTTATATTTCTGTAGCAAATTGCCACATGAAGACATTAAAGATAAATTTTTCATTTGAACATATTATATCTTTCGTCAGGTCTAAAATAAATTTATCTTATTGCCAAGTTAAGTTTGCATAAGATGTTTGATGCTTCATGCGGGGCTGAAAAAAATATTATATTTGTTTATTTGGAGTTTAGTTTAGCTCAGCTCACCATACTTTCCCTGAAGTAGGCCTTAAGAAGTTATATTTTCTAAAAACCATATTGGTTCTGTTATATAAAATTGTAAAATTAAGCTATTTTTATTGTATTTGTGTATATGTAATATAGTACATACCTATGTATGTATGTAGTTACATTTCCTCCCATGACTTTTAATTTATGATGACCCTCATATTAAACCAAGTTCTAAGATACCTACTTACTTATATACAGAAACCTACTCAAATGCATTAAATTTGTCTGACGTTATTGTAAAATGAAAGTAATAAAAATAATAATTACCTCTGTATCATGCACCATGACTGATAGTATTTCTCTTAACCTGATGTAACCATATTCAGAAACAGAAGCTAATTGTATTGGAGTGTGGATAGAGAATATTATATTGTAAACAAGTAAAGTTCCACTGAAAAATAGGAATAAATTTATTAATATACTGATAAAAATTTAAAAAATGTTGAAAATAAGAACAGAAAGTGCAAGTGTTGTTCCTATCATCAAGGTAGATGTGTAATGTTGGCTAAAGGAGTTGGCGCAACACGGCACAATACCCCAAAAATAAATCTCTATAATACTTTTGGCCGTGAAAATCTAGTATCATACTTGAATAATAGGTATTTTAGCAAACCTAACTCCAACAAGAAGTAACTTATGAAAAAAGCAAATGAAACGCTAATTGTTAAAATCTATTTCATATTAAAAACAACATTAGCACTAATGTCAAAATCCAGAGAGGAAATTGGGGAATACGTTTTTTTGGAAAAACGACGCCCGGCTTTCTCTTAATGTTTCATCGAAATAATTAAATTAATGAGATATGTCGATGCAACATACAAAACATGTATACCTTTTTAAGATGTAATCGTGATTTTGGACAGCGTCAATTATTACATCCCGGGCGGAACATAAATCATTTGATTCAGTTTCCCATGAATAAAGCATTTGATTCAGTTTCCCATGAAATTCTCATTTGGAAATTAGAAAAACTTGGTATACGTGGCAATTTATTAACCTGGATTGAAAGCTATCTTACTAAAAGACAACAAATTGTTAGAATAAAATCCTCTTTGTCCGAAAAAATTTATGCAACAAGTGGAGTTCCACAGGGTTCACACCTTGGCCCAGTCTTATTTATCTTGTTTATAAATGATCTAACAAAAGTATTTCATGATGTATTTTTCTTACTTTTTGCTGATGATCTCAAAATGTTTAGAATTATTAAAAATATTTACCATTGCAACATTCTTCAAGATAATATCAACAAATTGTTGATTTGGTGTAATGAAAATAGACTCTACTTAAATATCTCAAAATGTCAAGTAGTTAGATTTTCTCGAATAAAAAATCCAGTGATCTTTAATTACAACATTGATAACAATACTCTTGAGACATTAACACAAATTAAAGACTTAGGCATCACTTTTCAATCAAATCTTTCATTTGTTAACCACATAACAGAAATTTATAATAAGGGCTTAAAAATGTTGGGATTTATAACTAGGCTAACTAGAAATTTTAAAAATATAAAATGTATTAAACTGTTATATTTTGCATTTGTTAGAAGTCAACTTGAGTACAATTCTCCCGTCTGGAACCCATATTATAATACACATGTACAAGCTGTTGAAAGAATACAAAATAAATTCTTACGTTTTCTAAATTTTAAAATGGGTATTCCAGCAATTATGTTGAACTATAACACTATTTTAAATGATATGAATATGCTCAAATTATCAGACAGAAGAATTTTCACAGACTTGGTATTTCTTTATAAAATTCTAAATGATTTAGTTGATAGTCCATTATTACTTGAATTAATAAGCTTCCGGATTCCTCTACGTAATACTAGAAGTCAGGATTTATTTCAGTGCAGAAATTCTGGAACTAACTACCATATGTATTCCTCTTTGCCCAGAATACTAATGGAGGGAAATAATTTTACCAAGTCTGTGGACATCTTCAATTTATCTTTAGACAAATACAAAATGTTGTTACTGAGGCAGTTCAGTTATGTAAAATAAATACTGTATATTTCTTAATAAAAGAAATTTATACCTTTTATATTTATTGGTAAAAGAAATATACAGTATTTATATTTTAATTATTCAAGTGTAATTTTTAAATTGTATATGTAAAAGCCCCGAAAAAGGGCGTAAATAAATAAATAAATAAAAAAGTTCTGAAAACTGAAACATGTACAACACAGTTTAAAATACAATTTAAACAATACTCAAAAACTACTTTAGGAACACTGAAATAACAACGAAAGGAAGACTCCCACCTGTAATTTTGTTCCAATTACGGATCCTGTTTTTTTTAATTCGATCGCGAATTCCCAAAATTCATTTTCGTACATAGTGCGTCGGAAATGTCAAACGAAAATAAAGCAGAAAATTGCAACAAAAATAAAAGATTCCTTTTGGTTGATTTAGTAGCCGGGGACCATAAACAAATCGAAGGGAACTTATGATATCACCTTAGATTCGGTTGACTTTTTGGATCGGAGTTATATCCGCCTGATCGCCAGTCTGTCAACAACCATCGCTCGTATCATAACCTAACATTTCGCTCTTATCGTATCGTAACGTTGAAGTATTATTTATCTTATTGTGACAAAGTATAAATCCGATCGTTTTTTTATCGTATGCTTTGTGTAAAATTCTTATGTTAATCTGACTCAAATCGTGGTTAAATAACTAACTAGAGCAAACAATATCGCACGCTTATGGATAATCTGTGACTGTCACCGAATGTGAACTAGCCAGAAGACACAAAAGCAGTGAGAACTACTTATTGTGAATACCGTATCTTATTTGGTAGTCGGGAATAACTCGTATCGAAGTCCATAAGCGTTTATAGCCAAGAGTTTCTGCAAGGTTACTCTGACCCCTGAATGGTCATGAATCAACCAGCGATGATCATTTTAAATCTTTTCTCTCCGCAGTCAGTGTAATTAAATAATTACGATATGCGATTCTTTTTCTTTGGCTTTTTTCATTTTCATACAGAATGTTTGCAGATCATTCTGAATAAGAAAAATGACAAGATATGCAATACAATCACAAGTCCACACCATAAGATAAATCATAAACCGGAGGTTTTATTTCCGACGAACACTGTTTTAATTGAAAACTTAGATAATGTTTTTCAATAACAGTTCAACAATAGTTCAAACATTGTACCTAACAATAAAAGGCACTTAAAGAGTCTGATTAGATACCTATATGTAAATATTTGTAGGTACCTATTTGTGTACTTATTAAATGAGTTTTTAAAACTGGAATATTCTCACGTCAGTAAAAACCAAAACTAACATCGTAAATAAATAAATAAAAGAAGATAATGGTAACAAAAAAATCCCTTATCATAGTTAGGGCTGTGGCTACTGGTCGCCATCAGTTTTATTTTATTTTATTGTAAGTGTTTATAATTTCCCATCTAATATACAGGGTATATATTAAGGGACGTACACTAGATATTCGTGCGATTCATGATATTTTCCGAAGTAAAAAATGAAAATGAAATTTTGATCTTCGGTGACATTTTTGATGTTTTTTTTCTACAAAAAAAAAAGTTGGTGTTAGTCAGTTGAGGAAGAGAGAGGAGGTTGCGTGGTTACTCGGTTGAGTGACCAGTGGCGACATGTGAAAGATTTTATTTTTTTTGATTTTGAGGAAAAAAAAATATAACCGAAAAATTACCGGAGACCCAAATTTCATTTACATTTTTTACTCCACATAATATCAGAAATCACTAGTTAAAGTAAGTCAAGTACGTCCTTAAACAACCTGTATAAGTGTATAATGTCATATTTAATTAAGAACGCACTTTATTTTCATTATCTGATTAAACGCATTTTGAAATGTGAGTGGGTATGTACATTTCGTGTGAAACCGGAAATTCTAAAACGACTTATTAAATCACTCGCGCCCTTTACACGATTAAGCCCTCATTCGAGTCAGCCATTACGTCTTTAGTAAGGGTAGTTATATTAACATTAAACTCCGATACCTAGTATAATACCCCAGTAAAACAAGATGATAAGATTACAATGTTTAATGAGAAAATCTTAAAGATTTAAGTAGATAACCTCCTCCACCATTTTCTCAACTAATTACTAATTATATTATTGTAACCCTGTACAGAAAGTAGAGGAAAAATTCTCAGTTAATTCGGCTTTTATCTTTGTTCTTTATTTGCTTTACTTCGGTTAATGGAATTTTATTTATACAACATACCATTCTGTTTTGATTTGTTCGTTCTCTTTAGTCCAATATATTCCTTATAAAAAGGCATTAAAATTGCTTTTGTATAACGACGAGAATAAGATGTGTGTACCATTGCATGTCATCGTTAGGCATTGCCTGAATTTCGCAAATATCTCACCCCACCCGTTTCATAATATTTCCCAGTAATTCATTTGGCTTGGAAAGCAAACATTCAATTGTCAAATCGAAAAGGTACTTGGCTACGAATGGTCTTAGATATTAGACGACTAGTAAGATGAGTAGCGTAGTGTGACTGGAAGCAGAACTCACTTAGGAATGGTGGAATACAATATTAAGCATCTCCGGGGATGTTAGCATTTTAAAATTCCCTTAACGTGCAAATGGCATGTGCTTACCTAAATGCTTGACTTATTGAATAATTTTGGTACCAACCATAGGTTAAAGAAGGAGTTAGCGCAACACCGCATAATACCACAAAAATAAATCACGTTAATGAAACAGTAATCATGAAGTGAAACTTGCAATTTCAATTTTAATACAATTATACCCGATATTTTAATATTAAATCCAAACAAAAAATGAGGGAAACAAACAAATATTACAGACACAAAATCAAAAGATCGATTAAAAAACACACGTTATTACAAAAAAAATTGAAATGCAACAGAATAAAACATTTATAAGTAATTCACAATATAATTAAAATTCATTATATTCAACCGTACCTCAAAATATTTCTATTTTTGAAACTGATAATTCGTGGTGGAAGTCCATTATAATAGATTATAATAAAACAAATTAACAACTTTATTCCACTTAATTTTATTTGACCGTAACCGGTTTCAGCTCGTCAGAGCCATCTTCAGACTGGTACAAATAATTCTTATCCTACGGTTTATATACATAACATATGAGGGAGGGGGAGAGGGGTAGTCTACAAGGATTTTAATGAATTATTTTTTTTTGTTACTAAGTCGTTTTAGACTGTCGAATTTCTAAGTATTTTGGTAATTCCAGTGGGCTAATTACTTTGGGTTTGTAGCTCACTTCAATATCTATTGATTAGGGAAAAACCTTACAAGTAATGTGAATTATTAATGGACTAATTTTATTGTCAAATCGTTATTATACATATCTATGATCACTGGGATTTTTTAATTGCTTTTTGAAGGGATGCATGTTTACATTGGAGTGGGAATGGTCAAAACTAACTACATATTTTAATTTTTTAAAATAAAACAATAACTTTGTAAACACCACTTTTATTTTTATACTTTATGCCGACCGGGTTTCGCTACAACCGTAGCTTCTTCAGGGCAGTACAATCTCTACTAAAATTAATTTACATGTGTGTTTATAACTAATACATAATTAAACCAAATGGGCCGGACTCCTCAAGTAACGGAGGAAGTAGGTATAGGTGTAGATGGAGAATTGGGAAGGGAACGGGCGTGTTCTTTGTCAATAGGGAACAATCTTAGTATGGGACTTTTATTTAAATTTAGTTGGTTATTAACTACCTTACTGTTAGTGTTTATGGCTTTCCTTAGTTCAAGTGCTTCCAGATTGTCTAGCCTAATACCGATGTTGTTTTTATGAATTAGTGTGGCGCCTGTATTTTTGTCAAATTTATGGTCTTTTTCGATCAAGTGGTTTGCAAATTCCGAAAATCCAGAGCTGTGTAAACATCTAAGGTGTTCTTTGACACGGGTATTTATATTGCGTGCTGTTTTGCCTATATAGAAAAAAGGACAGTCGCTGCATTGAAGTGAATAAATTCCCGAGTGAGATAGACTATTATCTTTGTCCTTGCCGTTCATTAAATGCTTACCTATACTATTATTAGTGTAAAATGCTGGTTTGATATCTGATGGGAGGTTTTTAACGCTGTTTTTAGAGAAATTATTTATGTACAAGATTCTACGCCATTGATAAGGTTGATTATTATTACTTGGTATATTATTATTATGAGGTGGACTGTTGTATAGGAATTTACTTGTGGATAATTTTTTATTTTTTTTATTTAGAATGTTGTTGACTATATTTGGACTGTAACCGTTATTTATTGCGATTTGTTTGATCGTAGATAATTCTAATGCAAAGTTGGTATTTGATAAAGGGACTGTAACCAATCTGTGTACCATGGAATGGAAAGCTGAATGTTTATGGGATTCGGGGTGGTTAGAGGAATTGTGAATAGTTATATCGGTGAACGTCGGTTTGCGGTAGATTTTAAATTCAATTTTATTATTTATTATTGATAATGAAAGATCTAAAAAGTTTAATGTAGAATTGGTACCTATTTCTATTGTGAAGTTAATTTGTTTATGGAAAGAATTAATTAATAGCAGGAAGGAATTGAGTATATATTTTAATTTCAAAATTATTATGAAAATTATACCAGATAAAAACCTGGTGTTTCAGGAAATGATTCTATTAGCTTATTAATTACAAAGTTACTTTTTGAAGGGATGCATGTTTACATTAGATTAGGAATGGTTTAAACTAAATACATATTTTAAATTTCGAAATTATTGTGAAAATTACAATGGATACAAAAGCGGAGACTTAGCAAATGATTCTAATTGTTTATTCATTACAAAGTTAGGGTCTATTTTTTTAGTTAGGCGAGTAATTTCTAAAGATTCTAGCCCATCTAGTTTATGACCTTTATTGCAAGTATGAAGAACTTTAACATCTCTGTCTTTATCAAACGAGTGTTTATTCAATATCAACAAAAATATCCAGATTAACTAATAATGATAAATGCAAAACAGCTTTTTATAATGTGAATTCTCTAGGGAGAATTTTAATCAATAATAAAGATAAGAGAGAAAAACTTGAAAACTCAGGCGTTTACCAAGTGAACTGCGCTGACTGCCCATCGTATTACGTTGGTCAAACAGGGAGATCATTCAAAACCCGAATTAAAGAACACTTCAAACTGGGTGAATGACAAAGGAGAATTGTCGAATGTAGCATCACATTTATTAGAAAATAAGTTTTTCTAATTCTTTCATTTCGTCGGTCTAGTGGCAAAGTCCATTAAGTCACGTTTTTTCATGAAATAAATTAAGTATGAGGTCTTATGTAAAAATCGTGCTCTTGCCACTGGCATACTCCATTAAGTCGTACATTTAATCGTTTTCGATTTAAACGTGTTTTTAAATTCACCGTAAGTCATAAATCCGATATTATTGTCAAGCAAAACACATTAAGTCAAACATTATACGAGGGTGGGTTTTAAGACCGCAGAATGGGGGGTAAGGAGTAGAAATAAAAATCCAAATTTATTTTTCCTTTTCAATTTCACCTGCTACCCTAATACATTTTTCGGATCTATCAATTATCTTATGTTTACCCTCAAAAAAAAAATTTGTCTTTATCTACGAAGTTCTTTTTTCAAGTGTGGAAATAAGTAATAACCACTGGGAGCCAGGTCAGTACTGCAGGGTGGGTGTAGCAAAATTTCGAAGCACACCTTCTGCAAGACAGCCATCGCAACACAGCTCTCGTGAACAGGCGCGCTGTCGCGCAGAAGGACACCTTTGGTCAATTTTCCCCTTCTATTCTCCTTGATGGCTTCCTTTAATTGCTCTAGTATTGAAGCGTAGTAATCTCCGGTTATGGAGACATCTTTATCTTTGTAATCGATCAACAGGATTCCTTCTGAGTCCCAAAAGACTGTCGCCATGATTTTCCCAGTCGATTGTGACACTTTAAACTTCTTGGGCAGTGGTGTGCCTTTCCGTGCCACTGCATTGCGTCCTTTTTAGACTCAGATTCATAATGATGAGCCCAAGTTTTATCACCAGTAAAAATTTGAGCAAACACTCCATCTTTGTCTTCTCTACCAAAAATGCACGAGAACACTCCACGCGCTGTTGTTTTTGAGGCAGCGTCAGCATTCCCAACACCCATCTTGCGCTGACTTTAGTCATGCCAAGATGGTCGTGAAGAATTTTGAAACTGGACGTACTATACAGGGCCCGCAGATACTTTAATAGTACACAACTGCTAACCCTGTACAAATCGCAAGTGAGCCCCATAGTTGAATTTGGCAGTCATCTCTGGTCTGGAGCTCCGAAATACCTTAAAAATACTCAGGGAGCGGTTGCAGGATAATTTTACTGTGGTAAAGGAGGTGATTCTTTCAATAGGGTTAAAAAAAACTGATTTAGACCGTTAAAACACAAGCAAAATCCACAAATTCAGCTTTAAAATAATCTTAAACCATTGTGGTGTTCATAGTAATAATGCGACATTTGTTAAATTGTTTAAATTATTTACTCTGGCAATATGCGACATTAGCGCCACGCGCGGCGGGTTTACGAACCGACCGCCTGTCATCAGCGATCGAAGGTTCTAGGCTTATCACTTGGCTTGTGAATCTCGATCGGATCAGTTCGTCATTTTATCATAAATTCTTTGTCGCATTAATATTACGAACTAAATTACAAACTAAACTAATCTAAAAACCTTCTGATATTGTATTTATCATTTTAATAAACGGAGTGTTAAAATCGCGAGTATTATTCCCGTACAAATCCCCATGGTAAAGACCCACGCGCCGGATGCATCATTCCGCGTGGATCTAATATATCCATATTGGTGACTTTCCGAACGAATACGTAAATTATTAAACTGTACTGTACGAGGTAATCCGACCGGAGTTCACAAGTCAACGTCCTGGGCAAGTTTCCGTAAGTTTTTCCAATTTAAGTATATTTTTTCCATAATTTAGCATCAGTAGTTTAAATGTCCCAGTTAATTTTAAGAATAAATATTATTTCATATACCATCCAACTAATCTGTACTAAAATGATCATTATAACACCAATTCTAACGACTTTGTAACAATCTATTTAAGTGAGAATGGATTCTGGAACCAGCTGCCGACATCAGAGTGCAGCGTGAAGCCTGAAGCTGACACGGCTCACTGTACGATCGCAGAGAACGCAGGCGGCAGGAATTTGGTGCTCACCATCGTTCCCTGGATAATCCACGTAAATTTTTTCAAAAAGTGCAAATAATTATGTTACAAGTTACTTATTTGTGTGCGCGTGTTCTTATTTTGTTGTAGCAATAAAACATTGCTAGCAGATGAAGATCACTATTGATCATTACAATATGAGTTGCTGTCTTTTCTGATAATCCGTACTTTCAATAATTTTATTGATACATTGCTGCGAAATTAAAATTTAATTTGCAAATTTTCAACAGATGAATTGTCACATTTCAAATTTTAACCACATATTATGTCTGCGAGACAAATTTTAACAATTAAATAAGCGATTTTTAAAGTTTTAAATGTGACACACTTTAAACATAATCAATATATGGCGAATTTTGTTGCAAAAATACTTTTCATACATTGTTATTTCCAGAGATTACAATTCTTATTTGATTTAAATGTTTTTCCACTGAGATAAGGTTTTAAATATTTTTATTTTTTCCGATGTTTTTTAAATACAATTTGTCTTGCGTATTAAATCTCAAAAAATGCTGAAATGATCTCCGACGAAAACATCATATCGGTCGAAGAAGACAATAAACCCAAAACAATGGAACAGCCAAACACTGATGTTCAGCACGTATCGGTGAGATTACCACCCGTGTGGAAAAGACACATCGCACTTTGGTTTGCCCAAAGTGAGGCACAATTTGCAAATTCTCGGATAAAAGATGATTTCACCAAATATAATATAATCATAGCGGCATTGGATTCCGAAGCGCTTCAGTGCGTCAGCGACATTGTAATCAAACCCCCAGCCAATGAAAAATATCAACGGATAAAATCAGCACTCATCGAGCGTCTACAAGATTCTGAAGAGAAAAAATTAACACGACTCCTTACGGGTATACAACTTGAGGATAGAAAGCCGACGGGTTTATTACGCCACATGCTGGAACTTGCCGGTCCAGCCCTTGCAGAAAGCAACATAGTAAAAACGCTCTGGCTACAGAGGCTACCTCAACATGTACAGGCAATTTTATCAGCTCTCCCGGATAACATTCTCGAGCAGTTGGCATCAGCGGCTGACAAAATTATCGATGTGTACCAGACAACAGAGTGTACTGCAGTTGACAACAAAAACCAACCGGGACCTTCAAGGATAGAATGCGAAAACACAATCCTTCTTCAACTACAGAATCAGATGACAGCGTTGACTGAAGAAATGAAGCAATTAAAAATGAATAACAACACTCATCAAACAAATTTCCGCGGGCGAAGACATCAAAGTCCAAGACGCTATAATAACCATCAGTCACCTTCAACATCAAGCAATTCATGGAGACCTAGGTCGGTGTCCCGAGGAAGATCTCCTCATAAATCGTCCAATGGATATTGTAGTGCGCACGCAAGATATGGAGAGAAGGCATATAAGTGCTATCAACCATGCACATTTCACAGAAACCAATCGGGAAATGAAAAAAGGAAGCCCACTGTAGAGACGTGTGAGTTTCCACCTACTTATCGTCTCTTCCTTTATGAGCGGGAAACGCATATTTTAAATTATAGCCAAAAACAACTTGTTTAGTATCTTTTATACCACACGCTTGTATTGTATAGCTAATCTAAATTTTTCTTTTTTCATACTTGTAATTCGTAATTTAAATATGTTATGTTTTAGAACCCCATTATTATTTCCATTATATCGTTAACACTGGGGGGAAGGCTGTGGTGTTCATAGTAATAATGCGACATTTGTTAAATTGTTTAAATTATTTACTCTGGCAATATGCGACATTAACGCCACGCGCGGCGGGTTTACGAACCGACCGCCTGTCATCAGCGATCGAAGGTTCTAGGCTTATCACTTGGCTTATGAATCTCGATCGGATCAGTTCGTCATTTTATCATAAATTCTTTGTCGCATTAATTTTACGAACTAAATTACAAACTAAACTAATCTAAAAACCTTCTGATATTGTATTTATCATTTTAATAAACGGAGTGTTAAAATCGCGAGTATTATTCCCGTACAAATCCCCATGGTAAAGACCCACGCGCCGGATGCATCATTCCGCGTGGATCTAATATATCCATACCATTTTGCGGCATTAATGTCAACAATTTAACAGTAAACTTAACAAGCAAAGAGCACTAAGTCATTATTGAGTGGTAAAACCCACTAAGTCAGGCTCATTTTATTTTGTAAATCTTTGATTAAAGGTTGCTGTTAATGATTTCAACTAATATTGCATATTGATAAGGTACTTAAGGGTTTATTCTAAATTATAAAATATTTAAAAAAATATATTTTGGAGATATTCATCCACTTGTAGCCTTTCCAAAATTGCTAAATATTGAAATGCGATTATCTCAGGATTGTATTTTAGTGACTTAGTGGACTTTGCCAGTAGACCGACGATTTGCAAGTGCATGAATGGGACGCAACGAACAAAATTCGCAATTCCAGCCAGAAATAGACAAGAGTTTCACTCATGTTCTTTCTTTTATTTTATTTATATATTTTAACAACTCTGATAATTTGATTTGCTGCTAAGTATGTACTGTGATGGACTCTCCACAGTACACAAAAATACCATCCTGGGGGGGGCACGTGCCCCCGTGCCCCCCCCTAAATCCGCCCTTGGCTGTGATATAAATCATCTATAAAAAGTGCTATAATATACTACGGACCTTTTTATACTCGTAGTCTTTTTATACTTGTAATGTCTGTCAAATAAATGAAAACTCCTTCACTTAAAGTTAATCTATATCTTGCATGAGTTTATTTAACTTAACTTAAATTTGTCGTTTTTCTTAATTAATCGTCGTCGACCTATTGATAAAATCTAATAAAGTCTTTAAAAAGGGATAAATTCTATATTACGTTCGAATTAGTTTTCATTGACCGACTGCTATTATTCAGAACATTTAAAAAATGTTTATTGTGAAGTGAACATCTATTGTAAAGATATATTGCATAATATTGTGTATGTAAGTGTTGTGTATGTAAGTGTAGACATTAGACTTTATAAAAAAAACTAGCGATTTCCCGGAAATGCCATTTAAATGAAGAAATAGTTTTTCCCTGCGTATCCTTTCGCATTCGTTCCCGTTCTCCGTGCACCTGCCCTTCACTTTCCACATACTTTCACGTATTTTCCCTCCATCTTCCCCGCCTTCCCCTCTCCGCTCACCGGTCGTGCGTACACCACTCACTAAAATTTCATCGCAATAGGATGAATAGTATAGGAAATAATTTCATAATGCCAGAGCTTACTATTATGTATAGAAACCATTGCGGGTACGCGCACATTAAATCAATAAAGTTTCATTGCAATCGGATGATTAGTTTAGGAACGCATAAAGGACAAACAAAGAAACCTTGATCTATATATTTATTAAAAATCTTGTATCACGGTGTTTATGATCGCACTCCTCCGAAACGTCTTGACCGATTTTTATGAAATTTTTAATGTATATTTGCTAGGAATGAGAATAGGTCGTAAAGTATATTTCATACAGCTAGGTTATTAGGGTTTTCCTATCCCGAAAACATTTTAAATTTTGTTTTTTTTTTTTGCATCAAATATACATATGTAACCCCAAATATATGTAACCCCAAAATTTCACCCTCCCACCCCGACCTTCTCTTTTTTTAATAGCGATTTTGGCATTTTTGTTGAACAAATTTAACCGTCGCGCGTCGTACGTATTTCAAACAGAACTAAATGATTTATTTGTTGAATGACAGATGGCGCTACGTCCGCCTCATCAAGCTTTTATCCACACATGCGCAAGTCATTCACAAGTTATGAATCAAAACGCAGTGCGTGCAAAATTTTGTACGATTTATTTTATTTTATCTATTTGTGTGCGTGTTTTACAGTGAACAATGCCCCCAGTTATGTCATCATTCAGGGCTCCATTCCTTTTTCTGATTTTTCGTTATTTTTCGTTATTTTTTTATTTAACAGCCAAATATTCTCTAGAAAAACTTATATGACAGAACAACGCCGGGGTAGCTAGTTTTAATATATTATTAACAATCAATCAAATTTGGTACCTAACATAGGCACATAAGTACTTAAAATATCTAGATTTTTTTATTAGATTCTATGTATTCCATTTGGGTGAGTACTTGAAATAAATTTATTAATTTAAAGAGTTTATTCGAATATTGAATTTTGATTAAAAACAATCGCTGGTTTGCAAAATGTTACTCTCAAAGTGTGACATGGTTGACAGTTTCGTAAGAGTTTTTGTAATGGCTAAACAACTTTTCAGATGTATTGTCATGTGGTTGTAATAATCTAGAAACCTTATCTAGGGTGGAAAGAAGATATGTTGAAAGTTTCGAATATTTCCTATGCTTAATCTAGCAATACATAAACAACAAACAAACAAGCAAGCAAACATATTCATTATAATATGTATATAGATGTAGCACTTAGCTCCAAGTCCCCTCATAGAAGGTAATAATAAAAGCGGTAGAAACCATCCGTTTGGTTCGTGGATTAGCGATATTGGACAATGCGAGGGAACGCAATAAACTGGTAGCGTTTTTTCAAAATGAAAATACATTATTAAATCTGACGTGACTTTTTCACCGTGCAAAAATTTGTTCCAAGTAATAAGTGTCAGTGATATTGAAGCCGTGCTTATCCCGATTGAATGTTTCCAAGTTTAATACTTTCTCGCAGGTTTGAGTATCGCTACACAAACAATTATTTCGATGGCTGAAGTTAAATAAGCACTAAAAATACACTATCAAAATTGAATAACTTATAATTATCTAACTTTGCATTCAATGGTACCGACAATGCCCAAGTATTTGGGAATACCAACATTACACATTCGTATTAAAAATAATTGTTTGTTAAAAAAAATAGCCCCTGTTTTGACCGTATGCGAAGTTAGGGGTGACCCGACAGTTGATCCCCCGAGAGAAGGCTCATGAAATCAATCATCAATCATCAATCATCAATCATCAATCATCAATCATCAATCATCAATCATCAATCATCAATCATCAATCATCAATCATCAATCATCAATCATCAATCATCAATCATCAATCATCAATCATCAATCATCAATCATCAATCATCAATCATCAATCATCAATCATCAATCATCAATCATCAATCATCAATCATCAATCATCAATCATCAATCATCAATCATCAATCATCAATCATCAATCTTCAATCATCAATCATCAATCATCAATCATCAATCATCAATCATCAATCATCAATCATCAATCATCAATCATCAATCATCAATCATCAATCATCAATCATCAATCATCAATCATCAATCATCAATCATCAATCATCAATCATCAATCATCAATCATCAATCATCAATCATCAATCATCAATCATCAATCATCAATCATCAATCATCAATCATCAATCATCAATCATCAATCATCAATCATCAATCATCAATCATCAATCATCAATCATCAATCATCAATCATCAATCATCAATCATCAATCATCAATCATCAATCATCAATCATCAATCATCAATCATCAATCATCAATCATCAATCATCAATCATCAATCATCAATCATCAATCATCAATCATCAATCATCAATCATCAACCATCAATCATCAATCATCAATCATCAATCATCAATCATCAATCATCAATCATCAATCATCAATCATCAATCATCAATCATCAATCATCAATCATCAATCATCAATCATCAATCATCAAACATCAATCATCAATCATCAATCATCAATCATCAATCATCAATCATCAATCATCAATCATCAATCATCAATCATCAATCATCAATCAACAATCATCAATCAACAATCATTAATCCTCAATCACCAATCATCAATCATAAATCATCAATCATCAATCATCAATCATCAATCAGCAATCATCAATCATCAATCATCAATCATCAATCATCAATCATCAATCAGCAATCATCAATCATCAATCATCATCATCAAACAGTATTAAGACCCTTGCATCTGCGTGGCTGAATTCCAGAACCCGACTTACATTGCTTGTCCGACGCCACGCCCTTTCCCCCCGCCACAAATAACATTTGTGTTCGTGAAATTACAAGAAAGCTACCGTTGTAATTCGGTTTTTAATTCAAGAATCTGCCAAAAGATGTCGCTACTTTCGTCAGCAGCTTGAACATGGACGTTTATTCCCAAGGTATAATTACTAGGATTTATAGGCGGCTATATGCATATGCAATGTATATTACTTATGGCGTTATTGTGTGTCTCGCTTACTTTGTCTCGGTGACTAGCTGTTGATGGATCACACTGATCACAGTGGATCCGAGGAACTGGCTATTTTTGGAATCAGTTTCTATAAAATGGTCACCAACACTCAAACTGGGCGAAGCTGAACTAAAGGCCGCCCGCAGGGTCTAGCAGCAAAAACCTGCGGAGCGGGTTTTTAACTGCTGGTTATAATTATTATAGAATTATAATTTAGGAGGCCAATTGTCGGGGGATCAACAGTCGGTTATTATAAGTATTATAGATTTATAATATGTTTTGCATTATTTACTAATTTCAAAACTTAAATTGATTCAAAAAAAAATCTTTATAAAATAAGTTTTATTTTTATTTTTTATTATTCACAAAAAGATATATAAATTACAATAAAATTTATATAATAACAAATATATACATATATAATCAGTTTGCCCCCATAAATACGCAGAGCTTGTGTGTATAGGGGGTGTTATTATATTGGTTTAATTTAATTTTTTTTATTCAGTTTTTGGTATAATTTTTAAGCTGAGTTTTAAACTGTTGTTACGGATATCAAACGAATTTATCATTTATATATGCTCTATGTCACAGTGTCGATTTTTTGTACCAATACGCTGGTAGGTAGTACACAGTATAATATGGAAAAGTAGTTTTGTCCATGATACACATGAATTACTTTTGTTATTCGGCTGTACATCCTCTCTGCACAACATTTCGGGGACACTTAGCTTTATTTTGCGTATGTAGGAACACCGCATTTTCCCTAAGCTGATTGTATATTGAACACCTTGTGTACGTACCAAATACGCCGGGGAACCAAACTGTCATGGAATCGAAGTTCAGTGCTTAAAGTTGTAAGATTACTTATCGCAAAATACCGTTTTGGTGTTTAAACCGTTCGGCATTGGTAATATAATATGACCCAAATATAACATATATTTTACATTAGCTGCACACAGGAGACCCTGAGGAAAGTAAATCTCCTCAGGGCCTATGACATCTTTGAGAATGGCGTGTGGAGGATCTTTTTACGAAAGGAAAGAGAGGAAGTACTGGGAAGGAAAAGGGTATTAGGAATGGGTAGGAATCTGAGGGTCAATGTGTCCAGGAGTGACGGACGTACGAATTCTTCCCTCCCACTGTGGTGCAAGGCGATGTTCCGAGAAAGTACGGCTGGAGAAGTCAAATGGACTCCCTCAACCATTCTCTCCCGATCCGGCCTGCCGTGCAGCTAGTGGGCAGACTCATCCGCCACCAAGACCCGAAAAAACCTCACCTTATGATCCCGGGTACCCCTCCTAAGTCACCAAACATAGCGAACCACTTGGGGTGACCTATGGCAGAGGTGTTGGTTTTCCGATAAATGGTTCCCGAGGCGGCGGTACCCATAAACGTCTCCCAAATCGAAATATAATAACGATTAGATACAAAATTAAATATTTTATGTAATAAAATTAATATTTATCTTTACGGTTTAGTTAGGTAAGGTTATAAAAAACCGTTTGATCATGCATTAAAAATACCCTTTTATGAAACAATTGTTTTATTTCATGCTATCCGTACTTATCTACCACACTATATAAAGAGGAAAGATTTGTTTGTTTGTTTGTTTGCATTGAATAGGCTCCGAAACTACTGAACCGATTAGAAAAATTCTTTTACTGTTGGGAAGCGGGTGACATAGGCTATATTATATTTTCAAAAAAATAGGGATCCTTACTAAAACTCCAATAATGTAACCCAAGGTGTAAAAAAATTACCTAAAATATTCTTTACATCGCGTGCGCTACGAAAACTATTGATGATAGAATAAAATAATGTAGTACGACTTTGCAGAGCACATCATTATTTACAAAAAGTGTCGCCAAAGCATATGTCTAACTATTATAGTTATGCCACAATAAGTGTTATTTTATTTAAAAAAATTAAATAAAATGTCGCCGCTTGAAAAGGCACTTTATTTGTATCTTGGGTTTAGTACTTATCAAAATAATTTACTTCATATTCAAGAATGCTTCAATACCTTTATTTAACTTTTTGAATTATTCAATTCGAACGTACCATTCGAAAGATATCACGAGTTTAAAAATGTAAGTATTAGAAACGTAAGAAAGTATTAGACGCGGGAGAGGAACGGGGACACACGGGAAGGTGATTCCGGGAGAAAAATGTATTTATTTGAATATGGCATTGCAACGCATGCCGGGAACCAGCTAGTTCGTTAATTATGTCATAAAGTTACAAATAAAGATGATAGTATTTTCTTTGCAATCTATTTCCAAATTCCACGAAATGTTGAAAGGACGCTGATAAATAAAAATTATTTAATTATTTCGTTATTTCTGTGAGTTTGTCAAAGGCAGCAATAAAACTATTTAAAGCATTGCATAATAATTACGTGAGATTTTATTGTTAAAATCCAATTGCGACTGAGTTAGGACGTGAAATATATTATTCTTTTGTATAATGTAATATTTTTACTACCATTGTTTCATACCGTTTTTGGTTATTTGGCGAACCGTGAAAACGGTCATTTATGTTGAAAATACATTTTTAAGAAATTAATTTAACAGTAATATCTATTTTTTTCGTATTGTAATTAAAAATCCCTCAACCCCTATGTCATATTTTAGGGTGCTGTATCGAAGATATTTTTCGAGAAAGGAAGGGGAGGAAGCTCTGGGAAGGATAAATGTGTGAGAGGTGAGTTGGAATCTGGGGGTCAATGTGTTCAGGAGTGACGGACGTATGAATCCATCCCTCCCACTGCGGTGCAGGACAATGAGATAGTCCGGCTGGAGAGTTCTATGTTAGGTCTCCCTTAACCAGCCTCTACCGATCCCGCCTTCCACGCATTAAAAGTCACCAAATGTAGCGAACCACTTGGGGTGACCTATGGCAGGGGTGTTGGTTATCCAATAAATGGTTACTGGGGTAGCGGACCCATACCTGTCTCCCAAATCGTAATATTTTAACAAATTTGAGGGCTGGTATTGGTAACCGGGAATCATTTATTGGTTAACCAACAAACCTGCCGTAGGTCACCCCATCAGTATCAATATACAGCAACCTATTTATCAGACTAAAAGCAATAGCGGAAACTTTTCTGCCTTCAAACCTACAACTATCGACAAAGTAAGGAAGTTAATACTTACCTCACCGAACAAGCAGTGTTCACTCGATCCTATTCCAACGTGGTTACTACAAAAGTGTTGCAAGGAAATATCTCCCTTTTTAGTTCACATTTTTGATAATTCACTCAGCATGAGTGATTTCCCAAAACCCCTTAAAGCAGCTGTTGTAACTCCACTAATAAAAAAAACCGCAATTGGACGCTGAAGATCTCTCAAACTACCGACCCGTTTCAAATCTTCCATTAATTTCCAAAATCTTAGGAAAAGTCACTGCTTAACAGATAATGTCACTTAAACTCAAACAACTTGCTGACTAAATACCAATCTGCATGTAGAAGGTTTCACTCAACGGAAACTGGATTACTACGTCTTTTGTCAGATATAACTGGCACTCCTTTCAGTCTTGTACATGAGTGCCGCTTTTGACACGATCGTCCATGATTTTTTTATTAAATGATTCGAAGAATCTTTTGGTTTAAATGGCGGCGTTAAAAGCTGGCTAACATCGTACTTGGGCAACCGTCTACAAGCCGTAAAGGTAGGGAAAAACCAATCAAAATATGCAACCCTTTCATCTGAAGTACCCCCGGGGTCTGTTCTGGGCCCACTTCTTTTCATTCTCTTCACAAATGATGTCGTTAAAATAATCGAATCATTTGGCCTTCTATCTCACTGCCACGCTGATGACCAACAAGTTTACTTTTACTGCTTACCAGAAGAAGTAGACAGTCTAAAAACTCGCATAATTGAGTGTTTAAAAGCAATTATCCGCTGGATGACCTCAAATAGATTGAAACTAAATCCATCAAAGACTAAGTTTCTCTGGACCGCCACAAGCAGACGTCAGCATAACATTGATAACTCCCCAATAAACATTTCAAGAAGCGACATCACTCCAAAGACATGTATATAACTACTGGGTGTCAATTTGGTTTCAAGTGAACAGAACCGTAAGCACGGGGTTCTTTCAATTAAGGCAAATTAAAGCAGTAAGGAGAAACCTGCCAACAGAGGCGACTAAATTACTAGTCAATTCGTATGTTGTTTCGCGTTTAGATTATTGCAACGGAATATATGCAAGTCTTCAAAATATCAAATCAACAAATTACAATCCGTTTTCAACGCTACGGCAAGACTTATCACCGGCGTATCTACATAAATATTCCCATATTTCGGAGCATCTCAAAAATCTTCACTGGCTTAAATGTCCTGAAGGGATCCAGTTCAAGCTCTGCTGGATGGTATTTAAGTCCCTTAACGGAATGGCTCCGGCTTACTTATCGGAATTGTGTATTCCAGAAAATTCCAATTCTCGACAGTCAACCCTGAGGTCAGCAGCGTCATCAGCTATAGGCAGGTTAAAGGAACCAAAGCGCACACCAGATACTAAGTTCGGTGATCGCGCTTTCAGAGTGTCAGGACCTAAAGCCTGGAATGGACTGCCACATGACTTAAGAATGATTACAGACTCTTTTTTTTATTTTTATTTTAACTTTATGAGTAAAAACCTCAAATTGTGCAGAAAAGTCAAAAGATGTCGCATATTAAATAAAATGGATAAAGATTTATCCAGACACTATCTAGAGAGCATTTAGTTCGGGTTTGAATCTTGCAATCATACATAAAGATAGCAGCCAATAGTATATGCGTTAAGAAAAATGAAGATAGTGTGGGTGGTTCTTAGTCGAAGTATGATACAGTTAAAAGTGACCGAATTGGATATCGACACGGTGGCGCAGTGGTTAGCGCGTTCGCCCGGTAAGCGAGAGGTCCTGGGTTCGAGTCCCAGATGTGTCAATATCTTTTTCTGATTTTTCTGTTTTCAGATTTTCGATTGAGTTTCGCTTATATTGTCTTCATTTAATTAAAGATTACAGACTCAGTGGAATTTAGATCAAGACTTAAAACTCACCTTTTCAGACAGTCTTACAATAAACTTAAAATCTTTCACCTTAACATTCAATGTTCAAATTAATTAATCTTTAAAAAAATTAAAAAAACCTATTTGTAAGCGCTTGTAAAGGTCATTTCATGAATATTCTCCAGCCCTAAAGAGTCCTAAATTATCCAGTCTTTTAAAATAAATATAGTTGAAAGATTACTTTTCATCAAAGTAGTACTAACAGTGATGAGGGTAGCAAATAATGTAAGAACATACAATGTCCAGTGTGTTAAATGTAATGTCCTCCGCGTGCAAATTCGTACCGTCTTTAACATTCTAATTAAAGTGTGTTTATCAGAAGTCAACAACAACAACAACTGTCAAAAGCAGACGTCAAGTTTATTTTTGCTCCGTGTTAAATAGTGTAATAAAGTGAAAAAAGTAAATTTTAATCCATACAAATATGTGTAAGAGTGGCATCATAACCCTGCTGTACTCTGGAGCAAAAAATATGTATGTACTGAACTATTTTAAACAAGAAACTCATTTTAAAAAAAGACAAACAACGAAGATTTTAGCAAAATTGAAGTTACTACCTACATTTAGTTTACTTATGCTACTTCTTTATAGATGGCAGTGAATATTAAACTATATTGATTAAGGTTAAACGTCACGTACGTTGTAATCTACGCATTCACAGATGGCGCCAATCAAATTATTTTAGGTTTTTAATGCTTTTTGCACGTTCCGCTTTAAAATATGAAGGTAAATTAATTGTTCGCGATCGTACATATTTAATTAGAATATAAATAAATATTTTTGTCCATAAAAAACATAAATCTTTCAAGAAAGGCCTGAAAAATACAATATTGGATTGAGTCACCGATACAAAATTGAATTTTTCAGCCTTTCTTGAAAAATTTGGCTTTGATTACGGACAAAACTATTATTTATATTCTAATTAAATATGTACGATCGCGAACAATTAATTTACCTTAACATTTTAAGGCAGAACGTGGAAAAAGCATTAAAAACCTAAAATAATTTGATTGGCGCCATCTGTGAATGCGTAGGTTATAAAGTACGTGACGTTTAACCTTAAAAAAAATTATAAGGAATACTTATCGCTACCTGTCCATAGATGGCGATAAATACCTGCAGTCATTAAATGAAAAATTAATAACGAGTTACGCTACTAGACAATAGATGGTGGTAGTGAATACATAATCTGTAAAAGAAAATTCCATATATTCTAAAAATCTCTTATTATCTGGAAATAGTTTTCATAAAAAAACAAAATAATTATTTTTCAATGTAAACAATTAAAAAAAAAAAATTAAAATGGCTTCAATATTACCAGAAGAAAGGCTGAAGATCGCAAAAGATCTGGTAAAAAATTTCAACAAAATACTCACCTCAAATATTTTATCCAAAGAACAAAAGACCTCCCTTACTGAGGCAATGGGCGAAATGTTAAAACATCTTGAGGCCATGGTCCAAGAATTTAAGAAGGGCGATGGGCTAGAAAAGGTTTATCAATCGTTATCCAAAATTGATCAAAACATTGAAGATTTTAAAACTAAAATGGAATCAAAATCGTACACTGAAGTACTAAACCAACCGAAGCAGCCATCACCTGAAAATATGAACTTACTCCAACAAACAGTGGATCCTGGAAATAAATCACTTCCAATAAACAATGAAAATATTCTGAATAATACAACATCACCGGAAAAAAAACCTAAAGTGCTCATATTTGGAGACGGGGAGGAAGGAGCGAAGCAAATGCGAAGAACCATTGAAAGAAGCACCAACAATGTAGAATGCCACAGCTACATATATCCGGGTGCCACAATAGACAAATAAACTTCAACCATAGTACAATCTTGTAAAAACTTTACTAAAAGAGATGTAGTTATTATTTTTACCGGCAGTAATGAAAAATCACCAAACACCATAATTAGCCATCTGTACTACCTTCTACATAATCTCCAAAATACAAATGTTATTGTACACTCTGTACCAAAAAATAATCTCTTGAATGTTTATAAACTTAACATTGAAATACAATCAAATACTGTTCTATTTAAAACTAACTGTGAATTAATTGGGCCAATATTTTATGACCGAATGAATAATTATAACATTTCAAAATCTATGAGATTAGTAAGATTAAATATAATCGATATGATGAAATGAAAAAACTGGGAAAATGGTCCTAATCTCAATCAGATCAAAGACAGGAACCCACTATATCTGGAAAATCAAAGATTTTTTTATGAATAATGCAATAAGTAAACATCCTTCCATCGAGACCTTTTCTGTTCATAAAAATATTACACATCAGAATAAAAAAAATATCATGCCACAAACATCCAACTACATCAAAAGGACGAACCTCACTTTCTTTTATGTACCTAAATGTGAGAAGCTTGAAAGGGAAACTCGATGATATTAAATGCCTACTGAAATCTACAATCTCAAACTTCAACATCATCCTCTTGAGTGAGACCTGGCTCAAAGAAGCGGACCTGAAGTACATCAACTTAGAATGTTACAAACATGAAGCGTCCTGCCGGCCGCAGGGAGCTGGTGGCGGAGTCTCCATTTTCATAAAAGATTCCTTAGAATACGATGTAATTAATAACTTAGTGTATAAAAGACCAAACACGGTTTTCAAAGACTTCCTGGAGAAACTATCCTCTCATCTAGAATCATACAAAAGAGGTATTGTATTTGGAGACTTCAACGTATATCTGCTCGACCCAACCAATACACAAACTTGTAAAAACACAAATACAATTAGATTGAACAATTACACTATTTTGAACAAAATAAACAAAAAACACGCCACACGCATCACAGAAAATACGAACGCAATAATAGATCATATACTTACCGATACAAAACTATCTTACTCACTTACGAACTGTGATAATTCTATATCAGATCACAATATACTACTCCTTGATGTAATTCACACATATGTTAAGAGTACATCCTTAAAATCGTCCCAAAAATATACACATATTAATCTTGATAATCTAAAGAATGATGTCATCCAAAATCCTTTTAATCTTAATATGAATAATGACTCAGTGTTAAATTATGATAATCTTGTAAACTACCTCACAAATAAAATTAATTCTAATAGCACCAATAAAATTTAAACAAAAAATATAAATAACCCAGACTGGATAACCAAAGACCTTATAAAATTGATCAACAAAAGAAATAAATTGCAACTGAAATTAAAAAGACAACCCAATAACACATTATTGAAAGCAGAATTCCTAAAAGTAAGAAATTACATCACTACAGAAAAACGAAACTTAAAACAAAGACACTACAATGATCTTTTTAAAAAATGCGAAAATAACAGTAAAAAAACTTGGAAGTTAATGAATAGTATTCTTAAAAATCAGTCTAATACTTCGAATAATTTTTGTACCAAATTAATAATTAATGATGAAATAGTCACTAACAATGTAGAGACATGCGGCCACTTTAACAATTTCTTTTGCAACATTGGCTCCTCCTTAGATAATAATATACGTAACAATGTCGTACACAAACCGGCCAATGAAATAACATTAGTAGGTACATGATAGTATAGAATCCTTATATCTTCAACCAACAACAGAATTAGAAATAAGAAAATATTAAAATCATTGAAATCAAATGCGAGTGCCGGTAACGATAAATTCAAATACAAGACAGTGCTAAGTCTCTCAACGGAATTGGTTCCTATATTATCAAAATTGATTAACCAATGTTTTAAAGAGGGAACCTTTCCAGACAGCTGTAAAATTGCCAAGGTGATACCAATTCACAAAGGTGGGTAACTATTCACAAACGACTTATCAGTAAACTTAGGAGTGGTATTGATGGTGGAAAATATATTTTATCTATACTAGTTGTCCTTTAAAAAGCCTTTGATACAGTAAGCCATGATATACTTCTCAAGAAACTTGGTGTAGTTGGTCCTGCTCTTAATCTATTCAAATCATATCTTAGCAATAGAAAGCAATTCGTAAGTATTAACAATCAAAATAGTAAGCACCTTCCAATAAACTATGGAGTTCCGCAAGGATCCATACTAGGGCCACTACTGTTCCAAATTTATATCAATGATATTTCGCAATTAGAATTAAACGGTGAAATTTTCTTATACGCAGATGAAACTGCAATATTCTACTGGGGAAAAGATATACTACTAGAAAATGCACAAAGTGACCTAGAAAAAATTTGCAGTTGGCTCCAATCAAATATCCTAACAATGAATATTAAAAAAACAGGATACATGATTTTAAGCTCAAACCGTAAAATAATTCCTCCTCATGTACCTTTAAAAATTGAAAATAACGATTTGCAAATCCTGATACAGGAAAAATATCTTGGGCTATGCATCAACAAGCATTTAACTTTTAAACAACACATACAAGATGTAAAAGATAAAATCACAACCCTAATTAGCGTTTTTAGCCGGTTATCATATCTATTACCAATTAAATTTAAAAAAAAGTTTATATTATAGTCTCGTACACTCACACCTAAATTACCTGATTGAAATCTGGGGAAATGCGTATGAAACATACATCAATGAATTACAGGTAATTCGAAATAAGTTAATCAAAAAACTATTTCACTACGAATCCAAAACATCCACAAAAAAATTATATTTGGAAACAAAACTGCTAACATTAAGAAAACTATACGAGTACAATATATGTCTCCTTATATACAAAATAAATAATAAACTCATACATACAAACACAGAATTCATTAAAACGTCCCAAGTACACAAACATTTTACACAACAACACGATAACATACGTTTAAACACCATTCATACTAATTACGGTAAGCAATCAATTAGTCACGAGGGGGGCAATTTATATAATTGCCTTCCAGATGATATCAAAAACGAAAAAAGTATGTGCAAATTCAAAAAAAAATTATTCATGTTTATTCACAAAAAACAAAGTAGTGAAAGTGAATAATATCGTATGGTAATATAATGTTATGTATATGTTAGTTCTGCAATCTAATGTAATTTAAGGTTATGAAATGTAAAAACTATGTATGAATTCAATATTCTAGTTAAGTAAGTGAAAATGTTATTTTCTTTTTTACTGGAATAAAAACTTATAAAAAATAAAAATAAAGTGACCTGCCAGGTAAGCATGTTTATGATCCATTTGTAAATAGTAGAATTAGATAGAACTTAAGCATTCTTAATAAATTGTACAGCGCCCTTGAGGTGATTTTTCACATAAACGGCGCTCCATAAATTATCCAATTATTATTATTATCATAACAAAGCTTATTTGAGAGTTACTATTTCTAGTAATTGCCCCACGATAAATAATTCGTAAAATTAAATACCAATATTCCCATATACTTACTAATTATCTAATTTAAATTAATTTTATTTTAACAAAAAAAATCAAATGTGCAATCCACACGCGGTTAAAGTGAAACTAGAAAGTCGTTAGATGTCGCTTTCTTTTTATTGCCTCTTTATTTTGAAGTGGTTTGAAGATATTGATTTAAAAAAAATAAAAAATGTTTATTTTTTTTGGATTTGTTAGGATTTAAACTTCCGTTCGTTGGATGTCTCTCTGGGCGCTGAGAGTTGGGCGCTGCGCGCCGCTGCACCAACGTAGGGTTGCGCGGAGTCGTTAATTTACCGCATTATATTAGAACCGAGGACCGGTCAAATAATAAATTTTAGTGACGCACTTCCGTTTCATCCAAATTTTAAATCACAACAAGGCTAAAGAATTTTCACTTCAAACATTGCATTGAATGTAAATTAGTTGGAATTTATACCACTTTCCAAAAAAATGTCGAACGGCATTTCTAAGCCAAGATAATATGCGGTTATCTGTAAGCCTTCGAGCAAGGAGGAAAGTTTTCTCCTGGTTCTAATAAGGCTGATGAATTATTTATAATTTGTTTAATCTGGACCCACCTCACAAAGACATAGTATAATATTTATGGGGACATTAATGAAAATGAATTATGACGGAAAATATTATTATCCCATAATTTAAGCGTCTAATTACGTTGAAAAACTGCTCACATCACACGGGAAATCTCCCGCTTTCAAAGTCTCGAAGGCAGTTTACAGAAAATTGATATTTGACAGCGTGTAGCATAGCATGTTCCTTGGGAACCATCGGGAACCTTTTTTATTTTTTACGGTAGAGAAGAAGAATCTTTGTCAGGATTGTGGGAAGAGAAATATAGGTTTCTTACTTGTGAGGTTTTTTTTTATTTATTAATTATAATGTATTACAAAAATATGATAAGTAACACATTATTCCCAATGAGTTGAGAAGAAAACTCATTAGGTTAGATTGAATTTGTAAATAAAAGAGTTCATTTCAAAATAACAAATCCTAGTACATTTTATAAAACATACTAACAATGTTGTCCTTTGAGGGACCGGGTTACACATCCCCAAAAAAATAACCTATTAACTTAACAGAAAGATAATTAAGCAGAAAGAAATAGCATACCTGCGGACCATGGAACTAAATAAAATTAATTCTACACTCACGCGAACGTTTTATTTGACTTCAACGTAGCGCGTTGTGGAACCGCGAACCGTAATCTCGCACAATCTCCAGGTCGGGAACCGGGAAAGACTCCAAGGAAGTCTCCAGAGAATGAGGACCCCTCACCAGGGAGCAGGATCCAAGTTCAGGACCAGTGCTCTGGTTGAGCCCACCTGAGAACACCGGGTAGAACAAGATTTCCGTCAGCACGCTTCATCCGGAGATGAGCGGCGGGTATCCATCCGTCACAAATATGAGCAGCCACGACCGTACCAGGTCATAAAGACTATCCCTCGCGATGGCTCTTCAATACGCGAGTCGTGATTTTCTAGGTAATTTAAAGTACCATTACAACGCGGCCGTGTGAAGGTCCCAATAATGGCGACCGATCACGCCCGAAACAATTCGAAAAGAAGCGTTCGCACAATGAACAACCTCCGGCTCGCGGTTGCAATTATTGATATAATTCATAATAAAGGGATTATCCCGTAATAAAGTTAGACTATCACATAATAACAACACAAACTATAATCTTAGGTGACAGGTCGAATCCTTGTCGGGTGCCGATCGGCATTAATTCAAAAAGTGACGAGCCGGAAATCTGTTAATAGTGTTGCCAATCGAAGAAGCGAAAAGGCACGGCGATTCAACAATTAAATATGCAGCCAGGCGGAGGTTTATCAAGTCAGGATAATAATTATTACTGTGTAATAAAAATTATCGTGACAAGCGGCCAACTTGACGTTTAATCATCTTTGTTAACATTATGTATTACCTGTTATAGTTGAGGTGATACACCACGTCGTGTTAAGTACTGGATCAAGCAGCTTACAATAATATTTCTCATGTCGCTTGAAGTGTGTTTTATTTTATTGTGCGAGGCTCAGGCACACATATTTATATGTTTGACGATCGTTTTATAAAGAAATCAATTTTCCACATTATACAATAAGACAAAAACCGAAAACGGATTCGTAAGAAGTAGATTTTGAATTTTGAAGCAGTTTTTATAGGCCTGATACTTAATATTTTTCTGGGCTTACAAAACGACTGATAAAAAATACTCGATAAAATCACGGGCAGATTTAATCAAAGCACCTTAAATATAACTAAGAGATCTAATTTTCAAACCCAAATCACATGATTTTGTATGGCATAGTAGTGCATTACCTTAATAGGAATGCAAAGTGAAAGAATGGGAACGATATATATTTATATATTTTTTTTATCAGTCACGTCAATCTCAATGCCAAAGGGAGTAGGATATGGGGACCGCCGCCCCCGGAACCATTAATTGGATAACCAACTATGTTTATTACTTGACTAGCAGGGTTCGTATCTTGGTGGCGGATACGTTTGCTCACCTACTCCTCATACATTTTTCCTTCCCGGAAATTTCTCTTCTTCCTTTTCACAAAAAGAAAGTATTCCCAAAGATAATATAGGCCCTGAGGGATTTTTTCCTCACGGCCTTCTGTGTGGAGCTAATGTAAAAAAAAGTAACTCACCATCACAGCTTTAAGCGGATAGGATGAAACGACAAAAAACTTTCTCCTTTTCGTTGTTTGTTTTTGGGGTGTTATGCCTTGTTCCGCTACCTC
This sequence comes from Limnephilus lunatus, assembly GCA_917563855.2. NCBI lineage: Eukaryota > Metazoa > Arthropoda > Insecta > Trichoptera > Limnephilidae > Limnephilus > Limnephilus lunatus. The sequence continues at coordinate 42,584,655 of OU830594.1, forward strand.
CTTTTTTAGCCGACGTTTCGGACAGCGTTGCAGTGTCCATCATCAGGGCAGATCTGGCAGATCCGACAGATTGCTTTTGGCCGTGAAAATCTAAAAAACGTCTCTAACTTTCACTTTCTACAAATCATTTAATACATCTTCCCAAAAACATACGTTCTTGCGTAATTACAATTACTGATTGATTTGTTTGACTTATGACTTCCTTGAGCGTCTCCGACGTGTCAATCCATCCACTTGCATATCATAACACTTCTTCTACTTCGTTCCACCTGCTCTGTGTATATCTTAGCGTTACAGGAAAACGACACAAGTAGCTAATTGGTTCAATACGTTTACATCTACATTCATTATAATCGGTCTACTTTCATAAACCCCATCCCAGTTTCATCAGAGTTGGGTTACCATCAATGTCACACTTGAAGAAAAAAAATCAAAATAAAATTACAGCTGACAATAAATTCAACTTTGCAACTATATATTAAAGTATTCATAAGTCATTAATAGTAAGCAACTTGGGAGGCAAGTATGGGTACCGCCGCTCCGGGAACCATTTATTGGATAACCAATACCTCTTCCATAGGTCACCCCAAGTGGTTCGCTACGTTTTGTGACTTAGTAGGGGTCCCCGGGTTCATCGGGTGAGGTTCAGCTGTGTGGACGGAAGAGGCCGGTTTGCGGAAACTTTATGAGAGTCTGTAGCTAGTCTTAGACCGCAGCGGGAGGAATAGATTCGTACATCCGTTACTCCTGAACACACTGATCCCTAGATTCCTACCCGCCGCTCATTCCCTTTTCCTTCGCAGAACTTCCTCTCCTTCCTTCCGTTTTAAAGACTCTCCATACAGCACCCCCAAATATGACATAGGCCCTGAGGGAAAATATTTTCCTCAGGGCTCCTGTGTGGGGTTAATGTAAAAAAAAATTAAAATACCGGAAATAATTTTCAAATACATTATTTTTAAGGTTTTCACGAACAGACCAAAAGGTTCTCACATACAATTACGCAGTTTAAATTATCATAAAACACTTAATAACGAAAATCATTTAAATGGCATTCCATCCATTAATATCCATCGTTGAGCCCTGCAAGATAACGTGAACCGTATTATTTCTTCGGAAGTTCCCCCTCGTCATTAATCACCGAAGTTTGAAGGAAGGCGTACTCGCCTGCAGGGATTATATACTATGCCGAGATGCAATTAAATGTAACATCATTAATATCACAAAATGACATTCACAGATTACAAAGTTTAAAAGTTACTACTACTGCAGATATTTTTTCTCAGAGTGGAAGTCACGAGATTATTTCACTGTGATTTTCCGCATCATTGTCTTTTACGGAAATATCTCAAATGAGAAAATATATTTTAATAATTATCGTTTCTCTGGAAAATATTATAAAATAACCAGCACACCAATCAACTGTTTTAAATTTGTAGTTTATTTGAAATCCGGAAAACGTGTCGGTTACTTTTTTAACTTTCGTATACTCGCACCTAAAGGCATAATACGATGACTCGCTCAGACCGAGATTTCATCTCGTTTCCATTATTTTAATTATTTTACACTATTGGTATCTATTTATTATATAGAAGGGGGTATAACTGAATTTAAGATACAGAATTCAATCAGGAGATGCCTTCCCTCTGATGGAGCAAAGTCCCTCATAAATTCGTTCGTTGTCTCACGTATGGACTATTGTAATAGTGCATATGCTGGCTTACCTAAGACACAATTAAATAGAATACAGTCCGTCTTCAATGCTGCGGCGAGAATGATTTTTGGTGAATCTTAGTACTATCATATAACCCCGCTTCTAAGGGATCGTCTTCATTGGCTTCGATGTCCTGAAAGAATAGAGTTCAAGATCTGCTTAATGACCTTCAAAGCATTGCAAGGAATGGCGCCAGCCTATATATCGGAACTATGTGTCCGACAAAACTTAAGCGAGAAATAGCTTACTCTAAGGTCAGCAGATCTGGATGTTACTAATCATTTAATCGAACTTTCTCGGTCAAATCGAGCCGTTTACTATGATCGCTCTTTTCGTGTAACTGGCCCTCTCATTTGGAATAAACTTCCCTCAGCTCTTACTAATATCCAGAATTTGGCAGAATTTAAACGGGCTTTAAAAACAAAATTATTTAAAAAATCGTATCATTAATGAATCCTAACATCTTTTCAACACAAGTAATAAATAAGTCATGTTCTCAAGTATCCGGTAATCGTTTGGTTTCGGTTTCCTCCTAATTGTACTTTTATGTTTAATATCTGAATTTATTGTAAGAAGTTGGTGTATATTATTATTTTCCTCTGTGCTATAACACCACTGTTTTGTTAATCTTTGTTCTCTTGTCATTGTTTTGTAAATAATGTATATTATTTATTTCATAGGTATTTTTTATTATTTCATAGGTATTTTTTTTATTATTTCAAAGGTATTATTTATTAGGTATTATTCTTTATTTCATAGGTATTATTTTATCAATATTTTGTAATGAACTTGTAAGGAACACTGTAGGATTATTTTTAAATTTATTATAGTTAAGCGCACTTGAAGTGAAATGACACAAAACTGCGCTATACAAATATTACGTTATTATTATATAGAAGAATTTAAAAACATTTACTTTATTTGTTAGAAACAAACTTTCAACTCAGCCTCTTAAAAAGATGATAATTTTTTGTACTCTAACTTTAATAAAAAAAAAAATTCATTTGTTAATTTAAAAAAAAAAACCTGAAATCTAATAAATGAAAATATCAAGAATAATAAAATGTTTGACAAGATGTTTGGGTTGTAATTGTAATTTACCTAAAAGATCGATAACAGTAAATAAGTGTCACACGTCCACTCGCACCAGTGCGCGCGCCGCACTAAACAATGCCTAACAACAAATTAAGCCCGGCCGCACACGTCAGGTTTTTCCATCCGATTGTCTGATCCGATTCGAAACCCGATTGGATGGCCAGCGCAGAAGGGCGTGGCCTATTTTTATTCCGCGCTGGCCGCCCAATCCTGTACGCGTGCGTGAAACAATAATAATTGTCGGATCAGACAATCGGAAAGCAAAACCTGACGTTTGCGCCCGGCCTAATAAGAAGCTACTAAAAACCTCAAAGTCCCTGTGTTGTTAATTTTTAAGAAAACAACGAATTATTGATTTGTCGGTCTGAGAGACCAATGCGCGGGTATGGGAAGGTTAAAGGTTGTTAGATAATCAGAAATTGTTCATCTATTTCCGGATTGACCTAATATATTTTCGGATATATAGAGTAACCTTTTCATTGTTAGTCTTCTAACATTTTGATCGGTGATCTTAATTCATGAAGAATGTTAGCCGGAAACTTAACGTATATATTTTTTATTTTTTTTTTTTACATTAAATACACACAGGAGGCCCTGAGGAAAATAATTTCCCTCAGGGCTTGTGTCATCTTTGAGGATGCTGTGTCTTTTTGAGGAAAGGAAGGAGTGAACATGGGTCTTGAAGAGACCCATATTGTAGGAGGGAGGAAACACAAAGGCCGGTAAATCGTTCCACAGCCGAGCTGTTGAACTCAAGAACGAATCGTAAAAACGATCCGTTCTCATGTGACTAATGTCAACCGTGTACAAATGTTGGGCGCTTGTTTGGCGTCTTTCCCGACTATGTACCGGTGCCGAGGGGATCAATGACGCTAGTTCCTCGGAGCATCTTCCATTGTAATACCGGTAGAACAAGGACAGCATTCCCACCTGACGCCTATGCTCTAAAGATTGCAATCCGACTGTTAAGATAGGAGAATCTATCAAACGGACCGCCCGTTTCTGCCCAGAGTCAAGGGTTTTTTTTTAGATTTTTTGGAGCTCCATACCAGAAGTGGCTACCAAATTCAACCGTGGGGCGCACTTGCGATTTGTACAGGGTTAGCAGTTGTGTACTATTAAAGTATCTGTGGGCCCAGTACAGTACGCCAAATTTCTGAGAGGCTAACTTAACTCTGGTTTCGAGTTACACCAAGCATATCAATGGAGATCCTGTTCGGAAGAATGCTTCCGTTGAAGGAGACTAGATTATCATTTCGATCCCTTTTAGACATTATCAAACATGATTGGGTCTTTGAAACATTAAATTCGACGAGGTTATTCTTACCCCAACAGAAAACACTCTCGAGGTAACCGTCCATTCTTTGCTTCAAAGCCCTCCGAGCTATTGGGGTTTGTGTGCTCTTTGGAGGCTTGTCAAACAAAAAGCTATCATGAACTGTACTGTCGTCCGCGTAACAATGAATCGGTGCACATGACAAGAGGTCGTTGATGTGCAACAGAAACAAAGTCGGAGACAGAACCGATCCCTGTCGGACGCCAGCATTTATCGAATGCGAGGAAGAGGTGAAACCGTCAGCAACCGCCTGAATCGACCTCTCCCTCAAAAAGTCGGCAATCCACGCACACAAGGATGCGGGAAGTTCGTAAGAACGCAGTTTGTTGACAAACGCTCGATGCCAAACCCGGTCAAAGGCCTTTGAAATGTCCATTGAAGCTTTCACCCACCTATTCCCACCCCGGTATAGGCGACTTATGGTCGCCCCTTCGGAGTTCTCGCAAGACTCTAATTTTTTTGAAAAAAATGACTCTACATTTAAAATATGGAACGATTCTAGAACTTCAATGTCCCCGCATACGTTGTTAGTGGGCGGTATGCAGGCGCGCCTACAGAAATGCACTGTTATGGTCAGTTCTACAATTCTAAAGCCCATGAGTAACTCACCGCAAAGCGGTAAGCCTCATGGACAGTCAAACAGGGTGTTAGTGACTAGGCTAGGGCTGTAAAAAATACATAAGAAAACAAGAAAACAAAGTAAGTAAAACCGTCATGAGTGGGAAGTTCATGACGGCGACGGACCACACAACAGTCCTGCAGGCAACACCGTGCTCTGTCCATGTAAAAGAAAAACAAAAAAGTAAAGAAGTATATACAATGAGGAGCTGGTGAAACCAAAATTCAGCCACCGGCAGTCCCCTTAACAGTGAAGGGGGCTGATTGTTAGGCCTCCCGACAACCGGCAGCGTCGTCCGTAAGCCAGCTACCCGGTGGTGCCTAGACGATAAGTAAATGGAAATCCAAAGAAGACCCTAGGAAGAGAAGCGTCGGGTCGCTGGAGGCGGGACGGACAGCTTTCGGATGGCGTTTAGCCCTCTCCTCAGCCACTTTATGTCATGGGGGGTGGCACGGGGCCAAAAGCAGCCCCACCGGAACCATAAGAACGACAAGTCACGTACACAGGGACATGTTCTAGTCCAACCCCTTAAATGGGGAGAAGGACGATACAACACAAGCAACGGAGTTCAGTACTCGCACGTTGTCACAGACTGAAAAGAAAAATATATAAAAAAAACACAGAAGTTGAACGAATATATATAAAAAAAGAAGAAAACCAAAGGCGTGAAAAAAAATAGAACTAAATATTGTACAGTCGACATAAGCGCTTATGTACGCCTATGTAACTGGACCCAAAGTCTAAATTGGAAAAGAATATACAAACAAAGAAATACATATATACAGTAGTAGATGATAATACAAAAGATGTAAAAAGAGAAGTAATCAATGTAAAATATAAAAAGTACAACATAAAATTTAGTTGCATAGGAAATAAAAAAAAAAATAAAAAAAAAGAGAACCAACTTATTAGCCATAAGACATAAAAATGTATAAATAAAAACAAGAAAACAAGATAAAATAAAACTGTACATTCTGGGCAAATAATAGAGTAAAAATCATAGAGTAAACCGTGGTAATCAGTGAATCAAAATGTAAATGATAATGAATTTTCGAAGTGTAAGGAGAAAATACGAGATAATAATGCAGAAATTAATGGTAGATGCCCGTGAAGTGAATAAAATTCTTATGAGTTGAGCTTTGTCAAGAGTCAGAATAACAGAAGACAGTGTATTAGACGATATGTGTACATTAATAAAGCCAGGGGAGAGTGGCAAGATAGAATTGTATAACACTAGAAAGACCGGGTACTTCTCCATACCTGTAAAGACCACGACCGTCATTTTGACGGCTGATCACTTTTTGCCAATTGGTAGGCGAATATGGGTACCGCCGCCCGGAAACCATTTATCGGATAACCAACACCTCTGCCATAGGACACTCCAAGTGGTTCGCACTATTTTTGGTGACTTAGCAGGGTTTCACTGGACATTTCGTCTCACCAAAACATTCCAGGCACCGTCCCCAAACATGCATCACATACGCGAGAAGATCACCGCACGAGCGGTTCCGCCGGAATCCGTATTGACGGTCGTTAATAATTTTGTTCTTCTCGAGGTATGTGAGCATGAGCATGTCATTGATCACACGTTCCATCACTTTTGTCAGAACCTATGTGATCGCTATGGGGTGGTAGTTGGCTGGGTTGGAGCGGTCACCCTTCTTTGGAATGGGGTGAATGATCGCTTTTTTCCAACCAGAGGGCACAAAGCCAGACTTCGGGGATATTTTGAAAAGCTTCGTCAAAATTGGAGCTATTTCTACAGCGCACCTCTGCAATACCAGGGCAGGTATTCCGTCAGGCCCGCTAGATTTATTAACATCAAGCCCTCGTAAGACTTGGAATACATCCCGATGCCGGATCCTCAGCTTTTTCATACGAAAACTGCATTGAGGCACCGACGGCGGGGTAGCACCTTAATCATCGAGGGTCGAGTTTTCCGCGAAAATTTTGCCTAATAAGTTAGCCTTTTCGGCGGCGGTATTTGCTAGAGAGCCATCAGGTCTGGTAAGAGGTGGCAGACTGGATTTGCAGAAATTGCGATCTATTGAGCCCGCAAGCGACAAGAACGCTCTGCTGCCGTGCGGGCAGGCAGCCAGCTTACTGCTGATCTGCAGGTCGTGCTCGAATTTAGACCTGTTAATGATCCTCTTGCATTCCTTTGCCATTTTGTTATATACTATTCAGTTTTCAGACATTCGAGATGTGTTGTAGGCTCGGTAAGCCGCGTTTTTTCGTCGCACTGCTTTGGAGCATTGTCGACTGAACTACGGCTTTGAGCCCACACCAGTTTCTTTAACAGTGGATTGGATGAAGCCATCCATCGCGGATGTGATGACTTCACCAATTTCCTGGGCACATCTTGAGGGATCCGAAGTCTGAAAACAGACAGCTGACCACGGAAAGGCATTGAAATGAGCCCGCAGACAAAACCAATCAGCTAATCTATAGTGCCACACTTTTCTCTTCAGACGCTCGTTTGGCGGTCTGAAGGTTACGGGGATTGATGTTGTCACCAGGCAGTGGTCGGCCGATCCTCGAGGCGCTGTGACTTCAATCTTATAACCGTGTGACACAGTGGTTAAAAACAGATTTAACAGATTGGAACAGTGAGTATGGACATCAGGAACCCTTATAGGCTCCTGAACCATTTGATCCAGTCCGTAGCAGAGGGCAAAGGATTCCGCCTCTCGTCCAGCCGAGTCCGTTGGTCCGGAGAACCTTAACCAAGGTTCGTTATGAACATTAGTTAGGTGCATTCAATATAATATAATAGATTAAGAAATAAAAATTGTTCTTAAGATGAACGGTCAAAATACTGAACGTTTTTTTACAAAAATGGTTTAGTAAATTATCTAGCACGCTTGAGAGATATGCATTTTTTGTGTAATAACTTTGTCTAAAAATTTTTAATATAAATAAGAGCTAGAATGTATTAGGTATACTTCTTTCGTAATAACTGTAATTTATTTTTGTAAACCTCAAGTTTATTTCATAGGAATGAGGTAATTTTCGAGTTTCCTCAATTTTGCATGTAGACAGAGAGATGTTTTCGAATATTATGTAATTCAATGTTTTATCTTAAGTGATTTTAAGGTAAATTCTTACAATTTATTTTATTTCGTTTTTAGTTTATTTATTTACGCTTTTATACGCAAATAGGGTTTTTACATTTGGTACATGAAATAGCTGCAATTTTTTTTACACGAGATTTAGTTATAAACAATGGTTACATGTGGTTTGCAACTAATAAAATTTAAAACAAAATAATCTAAAATTATCAGAAATAATATTATCATGTGAAAAAAATATTTTTGGTTTATATCTTAAGGTTATTAGTTAATCTGTGTTGGCGGGGAATTGGCGAGTTTGCTGCATCATTTTTTTAATGAACATTTTAAATGAAACAGGTCTAATGCCTACTGCTTATCTCGTCATTTTAAAATATTTTTCATCGCTTTGCAATATTTTTTTCAGGCATTTTGGATTTTGGCACAGTTTTCCTAGGTCTTAGGTAACCAAGGCTACCAACATTTATGTTAATTGGAATTTATCTATTTCACTTTAATCTAAGAACATGTCTAATTTTTTTTTCCGCAAACAATTAAAAATAATCTGAATATTCTACACGATTAATGGTCTTTAGTAGAAACGTGGAATTTCTAAAATTTAAACCAACTTGAGACTCTTCATAATATTATGTAAACAGTTTATATTTTAATATTGCGCACGATGGCAAATATCCGAGAATGTGCCGTGAAATTTATATTAGAAGAGGAGTCTAGAGTTTAGAGTTTGATGAGCTCCTATAAACTTATGGAAGTTCATCTCGGTGAGAAATTGGACGGTCAGAGGAGGCAGGGAATTTAAACGCTAAGCAGGAGTGTTATTTCAGAAAACTGAAACTATTGAAAGCACTTTTGGCCCGCATATGAAATTGTAACGAATCCGAATCGTTGCGAGGATATTTTGAGAATGTATCAACGGTTTAATACCGTTAAACTTAAAAATTCATAGAATTTAGCACCGTGGAATTTGTTATTATAAGTCGTGTTAACCTATAACTAACTATCACGCCGTTTTTCTGGAAGAGGAGGTAGATAGGATAGACCATTATACAATTCTATCTTGCCACTCTCCCCTGGCTTTATTAATGTACACATATCGTCTAATACACTGTCTTCTGTTATTCTGACTCTTGACAAAGCTCAACTCATAAGAATTTTATTCACTTCACGGGCATCTACCATTAATTTCTGCATTATTATCTCGTATTTTCTCCTTACACTTTTGTCTTCATTCATTGAAAAGGGTCTTTTAAGCAGAAAAAGTTGTCGCAAAATTAAAACTATAATACTCGCCAAAGTTATTAATAACATTATTAAATTTGATTTAAATTAAATTTTATTTTAATTCAAATTAAATTTAAAAAAAAAAATTAAATGGAGTTTCTGCGAATTAAGCTCAAAAACAATTAATACTATTATAATATATGGTTTAGTAATATTTACGCCTCAGGGATGTCATTTCTTCAGCAATCAGTCCGCTTTCATCCCTCCTCTCCAGTTCCATACCTCAATGCCGTTCATCAAGGTTAATACGTATCATCATTACTTTATGTACTGCCATCTTAGCTTCTTTGGACAACTATACATCATGTCTTTAGCGTTATTATTGTGTTTATTGAGTAGTCAGAATAATAATGTTTTGAACGCCTTTACGTGTAGCACTTACTGTAATTAATCAGAAAAACATTTTAGTTTACAAACATATTATGTTTATTGGTCTAGCTAGAGTGGTGATTACCAATTTTTTGTATTTCCATTCTAAGTTAGGCATTGTTACATAACAGTTATCCTAGTATTTTCATTCCAGTAAAAAAAAACATATTACCATAACATTTCAAATTTCAAAAAAGAACAATATTTTAGTTTGTTTTGTTAGTGCGTGCAGATTTGAATTTTATCGGAAGCTGACATCGAAAGACATAACTTTAATTATTTCTCCGATTTATAAAAAAAAGGTTTTCAATTTCAAAGAAAAAAAAAAACAATACGATTTGGTATCTCATGAATTATTTCTTTGAGTTTATAAATATATACGGTATCCGCAAACTCGTAGCAAACGCGGTATACTGATGAATCTACGTAATACACAGAACCCGAAAAACTTTTTTTCTATCAGCATTTGGAATTATTTGTTTTTTTTTTTACTTTTTCAATTTTTTCGGCAAATAAATAAAACAAAAAACCTTTTGAACCGGGTACATGCTTTGACGAATTAAATACATTAAACAGCTAATTTTAACCCCCTAGAGACCGATTTTTTTCCAACATGGGATTCGATTTACACCAAAACTAAAACCGAGATAAAAATAAGTACCTATACTACAAAATCGACTCCAAACCTGATGTACATTCACCAGTTTCCCTCTTGCACTCCAGGTTTCTGGACACCGTGTACCTGTTCATGTATTTTCCCCAAAATCGGTTGCGCTGATAGGCATTTAATTTCCGTTAAGGTGTTATATGTACCTACTACTGTAGTACTCTATACTTGTACTTTATATTATGTACTCTTTAGCAGTCATCATTACTGTTTGTATTAGCTAATCATTTTCTTGTGTAGGTATCACCATAATATGTTTCCAATTTATATAGGGTTCTTTAAAAGCCCGTTTGGGTGTAATACATTGCATTAATATTTAAATAAATAAAAACAAAAGAATGTGCATGTTCAAACTGTGGGTAAAATTTTGGATATAATCATATTAAGTTATAAAAATACAGAATGTAGGTACCATCATCAACTTTATTTCGCCTTGAAAATTCCAACTTAATTTCACTGCATATTAAATCCACTCTATGTGATTGAGTAATCTAATAAACCAACGAATTTTACTCGAGGGTGCTTTCCACGCCGTGTAAAAGAAACTGTCGCTTTCAAGTATGTATGCAAATAACTTAATAAATCAAAATAAAGTGATAAAGTTTTTTCGTTGTAGACAAAACATAAGGTCAGATTTTACTATATTATGAGAATTACAACAATTATTACAAAAAAATATGAATAATATATGAATTTTTTAATTTTACAGATTTTACATGATATATTTAATAATCGGTAAAACCACAGTCGAATAAATTAGTTGTAAAATGGGTAATCGATTAATATTCGACAAAACAATACAATTTTATAATCAAATACACTTATTTCTGTGATCGGTGCATCGGCGCACGTGAGAAGTTCCGTTCATTCGAATTTCATTCCGTGTGGTGAGTAAAATTATTCACGTTCAAGTAACTTTTAATTTTTTTAAATAGGAACTGACCAAAAATATTTTTGGAACTGGTGATAATGAATCATATCAGACGAATGAACCAAAATATTTTAACTGAAAAATAATTCTATTTTCGAAATATGCATTTGAAAGTCTAAAATTTTTGAACAAAATGTGTTTTATTTTTAATTTATTTTATTTGGAACATTTACAGGTTAATAACATTACGAGTACATGCATTCATACTGTCCAATATAAAAGATGTAGACGAGATAAGATAGAAAAAAAATAAGGAAAAGTAGAAAAAATAAATATATGCATATATAATAATAATATTGAAAACTGAAAAATACGGGACGTAATGTTGAGAAATAATAATTACATATTTAAAAAAATACAAGATAAAGCAAAATAAAAGTGAAATGAAAGTAAAATAAAAGTAAGATAAAGTGTGCTAGTTTTATGGCTAGAATATAAAAAAGAAAAGTTTTTTTGACAAAAAAAAAAACATTATATAAAAAAATTAAAAATCACCAGACGTATAATATAAAAATAATATATATACACACATACGAATACATATATTCTTTTAAAATTTCAAATACAAAAAAAATACATATTATAAGTATTGTTATAAAGAATTATTTTATTTAGTAATGAATTGATTATCATAAGGCTCCATTTATTATTTATGTAAGAGAGCATAAAGTACATGACAGGATATCAGCATCGATACATTTTTTTGCTGTAGGTAATGATTGCAAGTTCTGAATAAGAATATTTAGGTAATAAATATTTATATCACTTCTTCTAAAACAGCAAACTTATTTTGTGGCACCATTTTAATTCAAAATAATAAATTACTTTGTTTTTACTACTACAATTGATTATAAAAAACCGACATGTTTCGTAAGCCAAGCTTACTTCATCAATTATAGTGGTAAAAACAAAGTAATTCATTAATTTGAAATATTTATATTTTTTTAAAGGCAATCGTTCAGAGGCAAATGTTTCATAAATATTTAAATGCATTCAACTTCACATACCATACAATTAAAAAAAAAAACTCGCATGGAAAGCATATTTTAAATATATTTTTAAATAAAGGAAAATAAAAACGAGAGATCCGGCAGAAAAAAAGAGGTAGGTATATAATCGCCTCTCGATTCGATCTGGAAAAAACTCTCGATAAAATAAATAAACTATTGATCTCCAAAACTACACACACTAAAATAAATAAAATTCTGGAAAAATCAGGCGAGTTTGCCACTTTTAAAATTGTATCAAATAGCAGAAAATTCTCTGAAATCATTAAAGAGGAAATCAGGCCACTAAGTATCATTGTCCGAAACATCATTTAAAAAAACCGATCTCCGCGCTGAACAGAGAAGATAAAACTTCTAGAGATGGATCCACGTAAAAAAAATATATATTTACGGATATTATCTCCTAATTTTACATCGATATGACGTACGAGAGCATTTTATAAAAGATTTATGATAAACCAATGACATAATGCTGCTCCTGGATACATGGGTTTTACCATCGCAAAAAAAAAATATTTTCAAAAAATCATCCTCTATTTTCAGGAAATGGAATTTCAGCTATCAACTTGATGACCTTATGGTGGAGTTGCTATCCTATGGCGGGATTTACTTTCTGTCGACATAGTGTAATGCTCTGAGCCAAGACTGGCGGCGATATAAGTAACAATTAACAGCGGCGAAAGATAATTTTTTAAATTTATATGCCAACAAATAAATCGGAAAATTTTGAAAAATTCACAAACTGCATGACCACGGTAAATTCTGAGATCGACAGAAGCAATTCGTCGTGCGAGATTATTAGGTTATTTCAATGCAGATCCCAAAAGTCTGTTCAGCCGAAAACTAGAAAAAAAAATCACTTTGAGTTTAGCTAGCGTGAACACCGATACGAAAATCATGAACTGTGATACATTTACGTATGTAAGTGATGCCCATAGCCCAAAGCATAATAAGGTGGTTAGCTCACTGTTGTGATAAGCCCCCCCCCCTACGAAGTAAACCCTCTCTTTTAAATCCAAACGCTGCTACATTGCTACAGCTACAGGCGCAACCCCGGTCGGCCTTTAAAAGCTCGTAGCTCGCCCGTTCTCGCGTCTCTCCCCTGCATTTCTTTTGCAGCGCCTTTTCAACCCCATCACGTAATACTTTTATGCAAACGTGACGAGATGCTCTCAATTAATCAATCGTAATTAACCCCACAACGTTGTGTACTTTTTTTTTTTTAGTGGTTTGATATAGTTAATCCAATTTAATTAATAATTTATTTGTGGTAAACCCTTGTTCTTTTAGATATGGCGTGTTACAATTTGCAAGGCTTCGAATAACAATGACTGAGTCTGACTAGCTTGAAAATTAACTAATTATCTATCTATATTCGTTCAGCTTCCTCCCCTAGCACCTGTTATACACCTACGCTCATCGACGACTATTTTTATTGAAGTAATCTGCATTTTCCCTCCAGCATCTAATATATAAATTTACATTCAAACGGCGAATTGAGAAGATCCTACCTTTCGATGCGATGTCACGTACTCTCTGCAGCTCTATAAAATGCTATCATGAAAATAATTTGACATTTATGTACATTCTAACAAAAGATTTACACTCAAGCAGTACGGAGTGCAATAATTTTACACTTACAGTGCTAGATGCAGTTTGTTAGTTAGCTAGCTTGTTTTATTTTGTTAATTTGATTCTACGGGTAGGTATTTTGGATTAACATGAGACAGAACATGTTGTAACAGACGTGTGCTACAAGACTGTAGAAAAAGGGCACCGGTGGCTGTGCACGTGGATGTCGATTATTGTAATATGGTTTGAAATGCAGTACTGGCTGGCCTTCCTTGAAGGTGGCAGCCCTGCTGTACTGGAGGGTGGTAACCCTTGATCTGCCTCCCTGCACCCAGAGCTGGTGAGTGGTAGCCCTGGATGTCCTTGTTCTCTGCCTGAGCCTGGCGCCTTGCGGTGTCCAGAAGTTGGGCCGGCTAGTCTTGAGGAGGTAGGCACCAGACTTGTTGTTCAGGCAGAGCTTCAGCAGGAGGCAGGTCGGAGAGAGGTTTCTTCCAGAGGAAGGAGTAAAACACGAAGATTTAAAGAAAACGTTGAACTGATTTATTATTGAAAAATTTGTCGTATTTATACCAATCGGTAGGTGGCTCACGGAAAGTGGAGGGGGAAACGGAACCCAGGCACTTTTCCTTTATAAAGGGCAAGAAACTGCTTAGTATCTATTTTGCCGGCTTAATCCGTAAAAGTGCTCGTCTAAATTTGGCAACTTTTACGGATTTTGTAGCCTTTATTAACAATCAAAATACATATTAAATAGAAAAAACATATAAATAAAGCCAAGATTTATAACAAGAATTTTAGTTTGGTGAATTTACTGTGATTTTAAGAATTTTTGATTTTTAAGGAAATGTTTTATGATTTATCAAGTTATAATTATTTTTCCTAGGTTCCCTGTGAGATAAGTTAACGAAATCTGTTTATTTCACCATCTCACAGGGACCCTAGAATTTTGTAGAGGTAAAAATGTAAAAATGTCATGACCGAAAAGTCTTTTTGACAAGGCAAATTGAGCTCTAATTTCAGCTCTAAGTATTTTGAGAGCAAAGTCTCAGTTTGACTGGAGGCCTTGTAGGATCAAGAATGAAAACTGATTATTTCATTGTCCTACAAGGCCCGCAGGTTTTGTTATTTGGAAAAACATAAAATTTACACCTTCGAAATTTTCTAAGTGTTTTTTGGTAGGCAAAAATGACTTTATTTTTGCCTCCCAATATGTTGTGTGATAAATCTTGGCTTTACTCGAGACCTTGTAGGATTTCAAATGAAAACTGATTATTTCATTTGTCCTACAAGGCCCGTGTGTATAAAAATTAAGACATAAACATTTAAAAATAAGTACAAAAATAAAACATATTTAAAATGAGTTTACAACCTCCCCAGTAGCGATTTTTCAAAGTATTATTTATTAATCGCACCGGGGAGATGTACATAAGAAATAAAAAACTTAAATATTTGAAATCTAATAAGAAAATAATAAGTAATTGATAAAAATGACATTTTCTAACTAGAACAAATATTTTCCATCAAAGCGTCGCCGGCGGCACGGTACCTCAGTATTGTGAGGGCAGGCCATTTTTTCCTGATTCCCAAAAATGATCATAAAACTGTAGAGGACCGAGCCAAGCGATGAGCTTTGATGAAAAATATTTCGAGGGTGTGAACACGTCGGCTACACATGTGCTGTTTAAATAATTGGACTCCTCCATAGCCCAACTGATAAGGTGATGGTCATAGACCGCCAAATCAGCTTCCAATTCCAACTCCTCCGGAGAATGTTAAGGTCGCAAGCGACGAATGAAAATCGACATGTTTTGCCTTCTGTCGGGAAAGGGTTTGATGTGTGTTTCTGGATCATAGAGTGGTAATGGGAATAATATCGACCAATAAGCCGCCAAATTAAAAATATGTTGATGATGATGATGAGAGGTCATCTCATACCGTTTGATATGAGGGTCTGCTCCGATTAATGGCGTGATAGCCGATGTCAGGAACTGTTCAGGAAGTCTTTTTGACAAGGCAAATTGAGCTCTAATTTCAGCTCTAAGTATTTTGAGAGCAAAGTCTCAGTTTGACTGGAGGCCTTGTAGGATCAAGAATGAAAACTGATTATTTCATTGTCCTACAAGGCCCGCAGGTTTTGTTATTTGGAAAAACATAAAATTTACACCTTCGAAATTTTCTAAGTGTTTTTTGGTAGGCAAAAATGACTTTATTTTTGCCTCCCAATATGTTGTGTGATAAATCTTGGCTTTACTCGAGACCTTGTAGGATTTCAAATGAAAACTGATTATTTCATTTGTCCTACAAGGCCCGTGTGTATAAAAATTAAGACATAAACATTTAAAAATAAGTACAAAAATAAAACATATTTAAAATGAGTTTACAACCTCCCCAGTAGCGATTTTTCAAAGTATTATTTATTGATCGCACCGGGGAGATGTACATAAGAAATAAAAAACTTAAATATTTGAAATCCAATAAGAAAATAATAAGTAATTGATAAAAATGACATTTTCTAACTAGAACAAATATTTTCCATCAAAGCGTCGCCGGCGGCACGGTACCTCAGTATTGTGAGGGCAGGCCATTTTTTCCTGATTCCCAAAAATGATCATAAAACTGTAGAGGACCGTGCCAAGCGATGAGCTTTGATGAAAAAT
Source organism: Limnephilus lunatus (assembly GCA_917563855.2). Taxonomy (NCBI): domain Eukaryota; kingdom Metazoa; phylum Arthropoda; class Insecta; order Trichoptera; family Limnephilidae; genus Limnephilus; species Limnephilus lunatus. The sequence goes on from OU830594.1 coordinate 42,600,974, forward strand.
ATTTCGAGGGTGTGAACACGTCGGCTACACTCCCCCCGTGTGGCGATGTCACACTAATCATCTCGACGTGTTTTCGAAGGACGAGTAGGTGAAGCTGCATCCGTAGGCGGGGCTGGCAGGATCACAGCGAGCTTCACGGCAGGTCTCACGTAGACTCTGGTTCTCGGCAGGTCGAACGTAGACTCTGGTTCTCGTCTGGGTCCTGGCGGTCCACACTTGGCCGTCTTCAGCAGGAGTGGCGTCAAAGACTCGGTCGCGTGTCCGGCTGATGTGGGACATCACGGGGTCCATGACAACCAGCAGATTGTCATTTTTAATGGGGTTCACTGACTCCCCCCGTGTGAGAAGCGCCACTTCTTTGACAGTGGCACTGCTGGGGCAGGGCGGGCTCGTCTGCACTGCGGGATGTGGATGGTCATCCCTCTGGGCCGGCGTTTTGTACCTCTGTTCGCGCAGTGGTACGGATCCAGCAGGTGCTCTCGGTTGATCGGCTAGCTGTGCAGAGCTGGCTGTCAGGTGGAGCAGGGGTGAGGGCGGCCCGGGCCCAGAAGGTCCAGGCGGCAGTGAGGACCACTGCTCTGGCAGCGGAGCGGATCCGGCAGCTGTTCTCTGCTGGTCGGCTGGCTGCCTTTGATGAAGCAGAGGTGAGGGCGGCCCGGGACCAGAAGGTCCAGGCGGCATCCATCCGGGGCCCCCATCAGAGTGAGGGGGCTGCGGCGCGGGGCCTCCAGGCCCTGGCTGCGCCAGTGAGGGGTGCCTTTGGTTTATCGGAGGCACAGGTCCAGCGGGCATCTCACGTACGGCTTCTCGTTGCCTTGTAATATACAGAGGCAAGGGCGGTACGGGGCCGGAAGGTCCAGGTTGCAGCCATCCAAAGCTCCCATTGTAATGAGGGGGCTGCGGCGCGGGGCCTCCAGGCCCTGGCTGCGCCGGTGATGCGTACCTCTGGTTTACCAGAGGCACAGGTCCAGCGGGCATCTCTCGTACGGCTTCTCGTTGCCTTGTAATATACAGAGGCAAGGGTGGTACGGGGCCGGAAGGTCCAGGCTGCATCCATCCGGGGCCCCCATCAGAGTGAGGGGGCTGCGGCGCGGGGCCTCCAGGCCCTGGTTGCGCCGGTGAGGGGTGCCTTTGGTTTATCAGAGGCACAGGTCCAGCGGGCATCTCTCGTACGGCTTCTCGTTGCCTTGTAATATACAGAGATAGGGGCGGTACGGGGCCGGAAGGACCACCTTGTGTCCGTTCTGGAAATCCTTGGAGTCGCCAAGCTGCTTCTTGGCCCGGATCCGAGGTGCCGGTAGACTTCAGGAGTGCACAAGGTTGGGCAGGAGCTGCTGCTTTTGGTGATCCCTGGTGAAGAGCATTCACTTTGAGTCCGAATGCGTCTTCTTGGGCTGCTTTGACCCACTGGGTCTCCGCTTGACGGGTCTCTTCGAGCCGTAGGTTTTTGCCTGGTAGTGTGTGGAGTCCCTCCCGGCCTCGGTTTGTGAAGCGGTGGACCCAGGCGGTGGTGCTGATTGGGCGGCGCCAAGAAGAGCATCGGCTGATCTCAGGTAGTGCGTCCGCCATGGTTGACGTGAGCCCGATATATTGGGCCCTCACTTCTAGGGAGTTGTCATCGTTGTGGCTCTCGGCGTGCAGGGCGAGAGTGTTGACGGGGTCTTTACAGGCGGCAGTCCCTCCTCCATGGGTGGTCCACCCCAGGGCGGTCCGTGATTGTATTCGCGTACAGTCACGGGACTCATGCATTTCTCTCGAGACAATGAGGTTTGCATTGTCCTGCCCGATGAGAAGTGTAGGGGTGACATATCTGCCATGAACCCTTTGTTCTGGGAGACGGAGGTCCTTCACCGTGTTTGCCTTGATTTTGTAACTGGTACTTATCCCGGCGCCACGCAGTGGGATTTGCACGCGGCGAGATAAGTTGTTTGAGGAGCACATGCCTTTGGCTCCATGCAGCTGTAGTCCATGGACGGGTCCGGTAGCGCCAATTTTTTTCTGCTGCAGCGGTGTCAATGAGTGTGATGGTCGATCCCTCGTCCAGCAGCGCGAATGCGGATATCTGCTGCGTGGGGCCCGTCAAAATTACTGGCACTACTTTCAGCATGGCGCCGTCGGCTTGGCGTCACATGTGGTGGATCTCAGCTGTGGTGGTGGTCCTCCCGAACGTTGGATCGTGGAGCAACTTATGGTGCGGGGAGCGACACTCACTGATACCGCACCAGTTCCGGAATTGGCATACTTTTATTGAGTGTTTGCTTTCCAAACACACACGGCACAATCCGGCACTTTTTACCGTTTCGAAACGTAGTTTTACGTCTTTCGCGGCAAAATCACGACAGTCACGGAGCAAGTGACCCTTTTCCCCGCACTCTATACACCCGTCACGATTGTCAAAGTCACTGGGGTGGGGTGTCACATTGTCACTGCGGTTTCGAGCACTGTCATTTTGTGGTGACTTTCGCGGATTTTCGAGCGGTACTTTTCGCGAACTTTCGTTGTTTCGCACTTTTTTCGAGTCATATTGTGGTGACTTTCGCGGATTTTCGAGCGGTACTTTTCGCGAACTTTCGTTGTTTTGTGGCCCGAACTGTTCACTGGTAGCAAACGAATGCTCGCGACGGGGTCTAGACCTCGCGGGGTCGACCATACCCGACTTGGCGATGGCGTTCGCGACGGTCTTCAGGAAGGCGGCAAACTGGCAGATAGTGGCAGGCGCTTCGTAGAACCGCACTTCCATCAGCCACGCCAGCCGCATCGTGCACGGCATCTTCCCCGCGATGTCGCTGAGGAGCGCCGGGTTGGTGAGGTAGCCATCATTGTTCAATGATCGGAGTGAAGCCACCAGGTTCTGAACAGTTCCAGAAAAGTCCGCAATGTCTTCCAGCGATGCCTCTGCCGTCAAATGGGGGAGCCTCTTGACCTTGTCCAGCATCAGGGCAGCCAGCGAAGTTGTCCCTCCGTAGCGCTGCTCCAGCACGGCCAGTATCTCCGACACCTGAGTGGGGTCCATAAGTAGGGGACCCACGGCTTCCCGGGCCTTCCCTTTGAGGGCCCGCTGCAGTCGGATGAGGTTCTCGCTTGGGGTCATCCGGCAGGTTGAGGTCGACTGGGTAAACTGGGCCTTCCAGGCAGGCCACTCCAGTGGGTCACCCGAGAAAGGGGGCAGGTCCTTGGCCATTGACTGCCTGGCAATGAGTGCAGCCATCCGGGGATCGTCCTCGATTGTGGGACGGGGGCTGTCCTGAGCCCTTGAAGCTCTGATTGCCTCGGTGAGAGCAGAGGTAAGCTGGGCCATCGGGTTGTCCGCCTGTTGAATCCAAGCTCTTGTATGTTGGGCTGTCTCGTCCGCACTTGGTTGTGGCGGAAACATCGGCAGGCCGGAGCTCGGACTGGCAGCGGGTGGCAACTGGTCATCTGGCTGCCTCTGATGGAGCAGCGGTAAGGGCAGCACAGGTTCAGAAGGTCCGGGCTGCATCCAAGCTGGGTCCCCATTGTGTTGAGAGGGCAGTGGCACCCCTTGACCCCTTGGTCCAGGTTGCGCCGATGATGCTTGCTGAGGCTCGGGTCCCGCAGAAGGACCAGGCTGCATCCAGGTTTGGCCCCCATGGTAGTGAGAGGGCAGTGGCACCCCTTGACCCCTTGGTCCAGGTTGCGCCGATGATGCTTGCTGAGGCTCGGGTCCCGCAGAAGGACCAGGCTGCATCCAGGTTTGGCCCCCATGGTAGTGAGAGGGCAGTGGCACCCCTTGACCCCTTGGTCCAGGTTGCGCCGATGATGCTTGCTGAGGCTCGGGTCCCGCAGAAGGACCAGGCTGCATCCAGGTTTGGCCCCCATGGTAGTGAGAGGGCAGTGGCACCCCTTGACCCCTTGGTCCAGGTTGCGCCGATGAGGCATGCTGAGGCTCGGGTCCCGCAGAAGGACCAGGCTGCATCCAGGTTTGGCCCCCATGGTAGTGAGAGGGCAGTGGCACTCCTTGACCCCTTGGTCCAGGTTGCGCCGATGAGGCATGCTGAGGCTCGGGTCCCGCAGAAGGACCAGGCTGCATCCAGGTTTGGCCCCCATGGTAGTGAGAGGGCAGTGGCACCCCTTGACCCCTTGGTCCAGGTTGCGCCGCTGATGCATGCCACTGTGCAGGCCCTGCCCCGCTGGGTTGTGCAGGCCCTGTTGCGTTGTGTGGTGCAGGCCCTGTCCCATCGGGTTGTGCCGGCCCTGTTCCATTGAGGTGTGCAGGCCCTGTCGCACTGGTAGTTGGTGCCAGCCCTGCTCCGTCGAGGTGTGCAGGCCCTGTCGCACCGGGTTGCACTTCACGGACTGCCATCAGCTGTTCAATTTGTTTCTTCTGACTGCGCAGTTGTCGGCGCAGCAGGCGCACCGTGTCCTCAGTAGATGTAGAGGCCGGTGATTCTTCGCTTTCGTCTGCAGAGCCTGCCGGTGTGGAGCTGGGCGTTGGTAGGGGCGTGACGTCATGTGTGGCCACGGCCCTAGGCTCGGCTTCCTGGGCAGTTGGTAGCTCAGCAGGCGGGGGTGGAGGCGACTCATCGTCCTGAGCCGTCCTCTTCGATCTTAGAGTTGGTGGTGACATCCTGGTGCAGCTGATCCGGCTCGAAGGACCACTTGTAACAGACGTGTGCTACAAGACTGTAGAAAAAGGGCACCGGTGGCTGTGCACGTGGATGTCGATTATTGTAATATGGTTTGAAATGCAGTACTGGCTGGCCTTCCTTGAAGGTGGCAGCCCTGCTGTACTGGAGGGTGGTAACCCTTGATCTGCCTCCCTGCACCCAGAGCTGGTGAGTAGTAGCCCTGGATGTCCTTGTTCTCTGCCTGAGCCTGGCGCCTTGCGGTGTCCAGAAGTTGGGCCGGCTAGTCTTGAGGAGGTAGGCACCAGACTTGTTGTTCAGGCAGAGCTTCAGCAGGAGGCAGGTCGGAGAGAGGTTTCTTCCAGAGGAAGGAGTAAAACACGAAGATTTAAAGAAAACGTTGAACTGATTTATTATTGAAAAATTTGTCGTATTTATACCAATCGGTAGGTGGCTCACGGAAAGTGGAGGGGGAAACGGAACCCAGGCACTTTTCCTTTATAAAGGGCAAGAAACTGCTTAGTATCTATTTTGCCGGCTTAATCCGTAAAAGTGCTCGTCTAAATTTGGCAACTTTTACGGATTTTGTAGCCTTTATTAACAATCAAAATACATATTAAATAGAAAAAACATATAAATAAAGCCAAGATTTATAACAAGAATTTTAGTTTGGTGAATTTACTGTGATTTTAAGAATTTTTGATTTTTAAGGAAATGTTTTATGATTTATCAAGTTATAATTATTTTTCCTAGGTTCCCTGTGAGATAAGTTAACGAAATCTGTTTATTTCACCATCTCACAGGGACCCTAGAATTTTGTAGAGGTAAAAATGTAAAAATGTCATGACCGAAAAGTCTTTTTGACAAGGCAAATTGAGCTCTAATTTCAGCTCTAAGTATTTTGAGAGCAAAGTCTCAGTTTGACTGGAGGCCTTGTAGGATCAAGAATGAAAACTGATTATTTCATTGTCCTACAAGGCCCGCAGGTTTTGTTATTTGGAAAAACATAAAATTTACACCTTCGAAATTTTCTAAGTGTTTTTTGGTAGGCAAAAATGACTTTATTTTTGCCTCCCAATATGTTGTGTGATAAATCTTGGCTTTACTCGAGACCTTGTAGGATTTCAAATGAAAACTGATTATTTCATTTGTCCTACAAGGCCCGTGTGTATAAAAATTAAGACATAAACATTTAAAAATAAGTACAAAAATAAAACATATTTAAAATGAGTTTACAACCTCCCCAGTAGCGATTTTTCAAAGTATTATTTATTAATCGCACCGGGGAGATGTACATAAGAAATAAAAAACTTAAATATTTGAAATCTAATAAGAAAATAATAAGTAATTGATAAAAATGACATTTTCTAACTAGAACAAATATTTTCCATCAAAGCGTCGCCGGCGGCACGGTACCTCAGTATTGTGAGGGCAGGCCATTTTTTCCTGATTCCCAAAAATGATCATAAAACTGTAGAGGACCGAGCCAAGCGATGAGCTTTGATGAAAAATATTTCGAGGGTGTGAACACGTCGGCTACACATGTGCTGTTTAAATAATTGGACTCCTCCATAGCCCAACTGATAAGGTGATGGTCATAGACCGCCAAATCAGCTTCCAATTCCAACTCCTCCGGAGAATGTTAAGGTCGCAAGCGACGAATGAAAATCGACATGTTTTGCCTTCTGTCGGGAAAGGGTTTGATGTGTGTTTCTGGATCATAGAGTGGTAATGGGAATAATATCGACCAATAAGCCGCCAAATTAAAAATATGTTGATGATGATGATGAGAGGTCATCTCATACCGTTTGATATGAGGGTCTGCTCCGATTAATGGCGTGATAGCCGATGTCAGGAACTGTTCAGGAAATGTGTGGGTGGCACGAGGTTTTGGAACGTGACATCCTACTCTGGATTGATGATGATGTTGAAGTTCTTCAGCATGCCGATGACTTGAGTTCCATTAACTCCTAAAGCACCGGCATAAACATTAAACCGAAGTTGATTAGACAATCGGCAATGTCAGGAGATCGGTGGGGCCGCTCTCTCCTCTGATCTGGCGATGTATGAATTTAATTAAGGAAGATTTTGATGTCACCGACCCTCGCCTTGGCAGTCACTCATGCCCTCAATAGTCCCGTTCTCCGTCCAGCACGCCGCCTCGGACCAGTAGAAATAATGATTACGTTTTTCCTAGGCACGCTACAGAAACATGCGCCAGCCTGCAATCGCGATGGTCATCGGTATTTGATTTGAATGAAAAATACGTCCTCTCGCATAACATACACAAGCGTAACTTGGGACCTTCCCCTATATGTGTTACGGGCATATGCTCTACGATAGGCGTACCCCAAGCTCAAACTCAAAAATTAGCTCAAAGAAGGAATGTCAAGCTCGGTTTCCAGGGTGCCGGGTCCGAGAATGAAAGGCACCAGGTCGTGAATCTGGCTTCCCTCCCTTCTATTTCCCCCGCTGCGCTTTCGTCCAGAGTACATTCCCACCCTGATGCTGGATGATCCCTATTCCTAGTGTGAGAGAGTTAAGAAAACTTTTGCTACTTATGTAGGTGGATATAACGCATTACGCTTAAAATATGAATACCTACCGACGGCTTCATTCAACCGACAATGTGAAAGTTTTTGCTAAATCGAATATATCGAATGAAATATACCTACCTAAGCGTAGACCAAAAGGTAGTTAAGAAAACTTATCCGGATTCCAACAAAGAACCGCCGATCGGTTGCCAAACGATTCCATATGTCATGTTCCCTTCGTTCCGCCGACAAGGCAGACCCCACACGAGCGTAACCTAAAAGGTAGTGAAGCCCACGCAAATTTCGTCACTTCGTTTCCCCCATGACGAAGGTAGTCCGGCCAGATCGTAATCTTCGTCCTGCATCAAACTGGCCTCCCGCGACGACAACTTTTATCCGCTGGTACCTCGGAGCGGCGGTAGAGGGAGGGCGAAATGGGTGCACGTCCTTTGTTCTCCTGAAGTCCCCCAATGCCTTAGTGACGTACATACGTCGACATCAACTAAACATTGGTAAATGTCAGATTATTAGTTTTTACAAAGGTAAAAATCCTCTTAAGTTTTCCTATGATATGAATGGTGTTAATCTTCTTCGTGTATCACAGATTCGTGATCTTGGTATCATATTCCATGAGAGTCTACAGTTCAATGTTCACATCGATGAAATAACAAGTGATGCAATGAGAATTCTTGGTTTTATTTTGAGAATGGGTGCAAATTTTAAAAATGTATCAACATTAAAAAATCTGTATTGCTCGTTAGTACGAAGCAAATTAGAGTACAATTCCACCATTTGGTCACCATTTTACAAAATCCATTCTCAATTATTGGAAAAGGTACAAAACAAATTCCTTCGGTATATTAATTTTAAAATGAAAATTCCAATTGAACTTATAAATTATAATAACTTACGCGCAGAAACCAGACTCCTTAAATTATCAGATAGAAGAGTGTTAATTGATTTGTTATTTTTATTCAAAATTATCAAATCTTTAGTTGACTGCCCTAATTTATTAGAATTAATCTGTATTAATGTACCTGCTAGACTAACTCGCAATAAAGATATTTTCAATTTTAACAATACCCTCAATACTAACTATTCTATTAATTCACCAATCCCTAGAATGCATAGCCTTGCAAATAAACATTGTGAATCTATAGATATATTTGGTGTTGACAGTTTTGCAATTTTCAAGAGACAACTCATCTCTATTTTATCTGTTAATAATTAACTTTTCTTATTTTTGTTCTTTTCATAATATATCCTCTCATTTAAAATCTTACCAGTAATTTATAACCTTATTTTATTTTATTTTATTTTGCTGTTCTATTTAGTTCTGTTTTATCATCATACATTATTATACACATATAATTGTTTGTTTATACCTACTAACTAGCTTTTACACATTGCACTTTATTGTATTTTTGGTCTTATTACTGATTTTTTCTTATTACTCATAGTATTTCATTTCTTTTATGATGTTTAATTTTTTTATGTTTTTAATTTCTGTTGTAAAAGCCCACTAGGGCGTAAATAAATAAATAAATAAATAAATAAATAAATCATGAAATGGCTCCGGCCACGCTTCCAATCCAGTCTAGAGCGGGTACGAGATCCACGTTACCGAGATGTGATCACAAGGGATTCCAATTTGCTCGGACCAGACACGACCATCGCTTACTTCGCCTCCACATTAGAAAAATAGTGTAAGCCCACCTGCATTTCGATCACATCGCCCCCGATAAAGTCGCGTGAGATACTTCCTCATGGTGGAATAGGAAAGCCGGACCCGTTAATCCATTCGACAACCGCCGTCCATTCTCGAGTCGTCACCCGCTCAATTAAGTTTGAAGAAAAAGAGTTTGTTAATTAAGTAGGTGGATATAGCGCATCACGCTAAAATGTGAATACCTACCGACGGCTTCATTCAACCGACAATATGAAAGTTTTTTTTTTTTGCTAAGTCGAAAGAAATATACCTAACCGTGAACCAAAGGCGATTATATGATAAAATATCGAACCAAGTTTATGCAAAGTCCTATGTAGTAGACTTGTTGTGATACCTAAAATTTGGAATAAGGTGTGGGAAACTTTTGGAATGGGAATTTAATTATGTCAGATTTTGTTAGTAAGCAAAGATGCTTATGCTACGCACCATTCTATAAACTGTTAAATTACCCAATGCCTTTTCAAAAAAACCCTTCCTGAATATAGTCCCCTAGCTACGTTTAAAATATTATTGCGAGACTCGAAAATAATGATTATCACCTCAAAGGCGCTTTACACATTAATTTATACCTACATTCTATACCTATGTATTTTGGTACCCGTTATGTATTGGAGAATACCCAGTAACCTAGTTTTCTAGATCACCAACAAAGCACTTTTAAAGGATTTTATTATTGTTTTGTGGTTTCAAAATCCCGTCTTTTAAATGAAGTCTCTCGTCTAAGATTTATTGCCCGAAAGCGCACTTTGTGTTTCAAATGCTATTTAGTTAACTAAATTATTATTTTACAACGGTCTTGTCTCAAGAATAACTTCACCCAACAAAGGTACTTGCTAGCCGGTCAACCCGGAAACGCGCGAAGCTCCGCTCGACAAAAAAAGGTCCTAGATTCCTAAGGCTTGTATATAAACCCTAATTGACTCTTTCCTGCAAGGCCCGTACTAAATATGTTAATAATTTTATACAAACTTACCAAATTCGCCTTGTTGCACAAAATAATTTCACAAATCAATTCACTACAATAATATTTAATTCAAACAAGCACTTCTAAAACACAACCCGTCATGCAGTTATTTATTCCAAGATGCAGCCGTCGAACACAATTCTCGCGTTGATTTGTTTTATCCTGACTCTGCTAAGTGCCCCGTAAGTACGTCCCGACCGCCTCAATTTACAAATTATATTATCTAACTTCACAGATATGAACTCGCTAGCCTCAATCTCTGACTTCCTTATTCGCGTGGACTCTTTTTTGTTTAATAAAACGGAATTTCCTTTGTTTAATTAAAATGAAATATCCCCGATTTAGGCGCACCAAACTGGTCTCCTCGCGACTATCGGACCTCGATCCCTTAATTTAAACCTTGCTTCCCAACGACCAAATCTTGACTCCCCTCAATCGCGTGAACTATTATCCTTTAATTAAATGACTTATTCCTGGTTTAGAAGCACCAAACTATTATTCTACCGTTTATCAAAACTCGATGACTTTTAATCCCGACCGTGCGTCTCCAGGTTCTTTCCCCGACTGTCCCCTAACACTTCCCTGCCCCGACTGTCCTGTTCCAACTCTCTGCCCCCTGACTCCCCCCCATCTACTTGTGTGGTTTCAATAATATATTAGCCACTTCTTCAAATCTTAAGTGATAAACACATCTCCCAATATGCATATTTCAATCGTTTTAATAGTGTTCTGTCACATTAGGTCCCAAATTCCAAGAAATCAGTGCAACTTTCATGTTTGCTATTTTTTTTGTGTGTAACCTTTAGATAACAGAATACAAACTAATTTTGTCTGCGCCGGAGTCATAAATTATCCCAATAGCGCTTAAAAGAAGAGCTCAGTGGCGTACTTCAATCTAATACTCTTTCTCATTACTTGCGTCGACTTTATTGGTTATATAATAACATTATATAAGCATTGTCTGTACACGTTTTCGTTCTTTCTGCGTGCGTCACTATTTAACGAATTCTGCAATCTTATTTTGACAAATATGTTAAATATTTTAACCCCTACTCGGCGCGTCGCTCTAGTATATTTAAATGCACCAAGATAATCTTTATTGCCTAGTTTTCAATTTCCTACTGCCATAGAAAATTCACAAGACAATTGTTTCGCAAATCAATTTGCTCGCGTTAAAGCTAGTCACCACTCGGGCAAATATCCATCGGCCGCCCCTGACTTGATAATGAACCTGAAAAAATCCCTCTAAATGTTATTCTGGGTCCCTTCTTAGTTTTGTGAAGAATGGCCTTTGCCGGGGCTCGCATGCACTTGAGCTACGCAAACACATGTGGTTATTTAGTGGTAAGGACCCATAAATCACCCCCATGAATTGAAACAGAGAATCGTATGCTGAAACCATTCCATGTTACAAAAATTAAATATAATTCTAAATTGATCTCTCAATTTTAAAAGAATTATTTCGTAGGCCCAAAGGCGAGATCATCACACTGTGTCACCACAAAAACACTGAATAACACTGTAACCATTGTAGACGTCCAATATAATGTAGTGTGGTCGCATATCGTTGATGATAAATACCAAACTTCAGTTTTTCTCAGCCTTTGTGGAATCGTTTATTGATAATATGATTGATCCTTCTGGGTGGAATCTTAAGACTACTGTTGAAATTAAAAAAAAAAACGTACTAAAACTACCAACAAAAACCTTCACCGCATTTAATAACACGAATCCAAAAATTAGAAATATTACGGTTTGGAATCATATGGTATATGGTTGCACCCAAATATGCTAAATCGAGTCGCGCCTTACATGCCTTCGTGATTCGAGGCCAGAAAACTACATGGTCGGTTGCTGAAGACGTGAAGAAATACCAAACGATTGTCAAAGTAGCTAGAAAAAGTGTCAAAATACAGAAATTCAACAGCGATGGAAATGCCACCTCACTAAAAAACCTCTTAAGGATTGAAAACAACTACGAAAATTCCTCTCTGTAAAAATGGGTTAAGAAGAAAATAATATATCGCCAAAGAATTTTGTAACTCCCTCTCTATGGCGAGTGAAGAATCAGCAGAAAAACTCTGAATATAAATTTTAGTTTGAAAACCGGAGGAAATTCTACCACAATCAGAATTAATACGCATAAGTTAGAAAGAGGTGTTAAATGTGCTGAACCTGCGGTTCATATTATTCTTGCAAAATTATTTTCCAAAATTGTGTGTGGCAGGCACATCCCGAATGAAATGACGAAGATGGTATTTATTCACATAATCAAACCAAAAAAACTTGATCCATCCCTGATCTATAATATCCGACCAATTTTACTTTCGATAGCCGTGGTATTATATATTATTTGAAAAAAATTTTGGGGGGAAACAGATTTTTTTTGCGACATCTGTTTATGCCGATTTTTATATCACATGTGAAGAATATTCTTCCAATAACAATCATGTTTAAATTTATGAATCATTAATGGTATCCATGTAATCTTCATTACACAAGGCAGGTTTTAACTTAAGATTTATTCTGCGTAAGAGTCTTGAAATAATAGTTGCACACGGAACAGTTAATTTCTCAGAATTTTGCAGCATATGACATGCAACTCAAATGAAAAGCTTCACGAATCATAAATCGGTAACTTTTTTTTTCGTTCAATTTAATAATCCATTTAGCATTAAATGCAATTACTACTGGAATTTTACATTTTAACACAAAACTGGTTTAAATTAAATTGTGTGCGGCGGGAACCTGAAATTGGTTTCACTATGATTCTGGCAGCACATAAATGGTCTGCACCTTGAATTTAATGACTGCACTTCGAATATGAGAATCGTTCTCTTCGAAATATTACAAAATAAATGTTACATTATGAACTGGTTTAAATTAAATCTGTGTGCGACGAATTATAACTACACTGAGATGAAAACGGGTTTTCTTTATTCTGGCAACACATACATAGTTTGCAACCAGATTTTTTTAACTGCACGTCGAATAAGATAATGTTTTCCTTCAAAATGTGCCAGCAGATGAATCCACAACTGGAATTTTACATTCTGATAAAAAAACTGGTTTAAAATTAAGAGTGAATCTTCTTGCAAATTCCCCAGCTTTAATTAGTATTACTCTCATAAAATGCGTATGGTTTTCCTACGAATTACGAATTTTGAAGAATTATTTGAAATAAAATTTAACTCTATTAACTCTGAACTATTATAACGATTTTATTATAAGCGCGTCAGCTAATTCGCTAGTGGAATTGTGGTAGATCATTCGGAACATAAAACTTGTTTTAAAGTAAGACCCAATCTGCACGCGAGTCCTCAGCTTTAATTTATACTACACTCAATTAAATTGCTATTTAATTGATACTACACTTTAAACACGAAAATGGTTTTCCTGGCATTTTTGTACTTAAAACACATGGACGGTTGGATGATCCATCGGAACATATGATGATCCATGAAACTTTCTTAGAATTGTCAAAGCATCGCCGAAGGACCTCCCTCAACCATTCTCACTGAATATTAGTCATAAGTCATAAGCAATCCAAACACTGAAAAAATACGGGGAATTTTCGCAATTTCCTACATACGGTGTTGCCAGTCGCTACAGTGGGCAAGATGACATTATTATACATTCGTATAAAGAAAGGCGATTCCACGGTTTTGTCTCAGAATAAGTAATGAAAAATTCCGTGCTCATTACAATCGGTCCAAAACTTAGGTGCGATAAAGATATAAAATGAACGGGTTAAAATTTTTTAAGGAAAGGAAGGAGGGGAGAGTTCTGGGAAGGAAAAGGGTTTATGGGGTGGGTAGGAATATGGAGTTCAGTGTGTCATGGTCATTCGCCTCCAAGTCCTAGACAAACCTCACCCCATGAACCCTTACACCCCTGCTAAATCACCAAACGTAGCAAACCACTTGGGGTGACCTGTTGCAGAGGTGTTGGTTATCCAATAAAGGTTCCAGGGGCGGCGGTACCCATTCCCGCCTCCCAAATTTTAAATAGTTTTATAATTCCTTTCTAAGTTCCCACGCTTCGATATTGCAACTGACGCACGGCAAATGAGACAAATGCACTTATCCTTCACCACACAAAATAAGAATTCTTCCTCCCAATTGTTATTAAAATAATTTTGCATTTTCACTTTTAAACTTAGTATCGCCTACAAGTTATAACCCGAACTGACTCATAAATAAACCAAACCACATACTAGAAACTAGATCGATAACTTCGGGCTTTTGAAAGGGGCAATTTTTGACAATATTTCACCATGAATATGCAATATTTTGACGATTTTTTTTTCTATGGGGACTTGTGACTGAAGTAGGAGTCCTGGCGTAGTCTCGGGAGGTCTCCGGTCAGGTTGTAAGGCTGACGCTGCTTTTTTTGGCCTCTTTCGTTTCGACGCCAAGATGGGCGTACTGGGAGGATGAGATTGTTTGAGGTTATCCGTAAAACATTTATGTTCTGGATTAATTGTAACTTTATTTATACTTTACAATCGAGGTTGACTGGCAATTAGTTAGCATAATTGAGTCGGTAAAAGATTAGAGAGAGAGTTCAGAGAATTGATGCGAGAATTTCTAGAATGAGTTTGCAAAACAATGCACCCGTATTTATAAACAAAGCAAGATTTGACGTGACCACAGAGAAAAGACAATATAGATGAGAAATTAATGACAATATTACACTATGAAATAGCATAGACAAAAAGATTTGAAGTAAGAGGTGGCATAAATAAAAAGATTTGAAGTAAGAGGTGGCATAGACATAAAACGTTAAAAGTAAAGGACTGTACACATCGAGATAAATACTGAGAATGAAAAGTGTTATGAAAAGAATGAATTTTAATATGAAATAGGACAATCACAACACAGAGGACACGACATACTCCCGGCTTTGACAAACCAATAATTGTTCGATGAAAGTCACTTGTATCAGAATGTCATGGCGTTTGTTGTCACTAGGGAAAGTCACTGTAGGGAATGCCACTGGAGAAGTTATTGTAAAATGTCACTGGAGAAGGTTATTGTAATGATTAAGATGATGATGATGAAGTCTGCTCAATGGGTAGCAGACTGAGACGGTTGACAGCACTTGTCACCGTCGATTTAGCGGTAGCGACAGTAGCTGCTCGTGCTATGCCATCTGCGCCAGGGTGTAACTTCAGGATACGACCAAGCACCCACTTGGTAGGAGGTAGGTTGTCTTCAGACAGCAGCTCCAAGGAGCCTGGTTGCAGCATGTCTGGGGTCTTCGTCCTCCATTTAGCTCGATCCTGCAAGAGAGAGAGGTACCCCTTAGACCACCTTTGCCAAAAATGTTGAACGAGCTGAGTGGTACGTTCATATCTGGACAGCCTTATAGGATTCATAGCGGTCAAGTCCACTTGTGGTGCAGCAACAAAAGATTCGCCAATAAGGAAATGACCAGGGGTGAGAGGAGAGAGGTCAGATGGATCAGTTGAGAGGGGGGTGAGAGGACGAGAATTGAGGCATGCCTCGACCTGTGTTAAAACAGTATACATTTCCTCAAAGGTCAATAACAAGTTACGGAGAACTCTGGTCAAATTATGCTTGACTGACTTAACTGCGCTTTCCCATAACCCGCCAAAATGAGGAGACCTAGCGGGAATGAAATGCCATTGAATGGAGTGAGAACCAAAAAAATCCGAAAATTCATTCTGAGTTGAAGAATTCTGTAAGAAAGTGGTTAAAGATTTGAGGTCATTTGAAGCTCCTGCAAAATTCTCAGCATTATCTGAGAAGATATGAGCACATTTTCCACGTCGGGCGATAAAGTGATTGAAACATTTGAGGAAACCAGTAGTAGATAAATCCGTAGTGAGTTCAAGATGAACTGCCTTGGTAGAGAAGCACACAAAGATACATAAATTTATAAGATAGTGTTTTTATTAGGAATGTTTCGTGATTAGATATGATAAGGTTCGGCGTAATCAACACCACATGTAAGAAACAGGCGTGTTGGTTGAAGTTGAGAATGCGGTTAATTTCCGATGGTCGCGGTCTCCCGACAATCCGCCGTCAGGTTAAAGTGAGCAGCTTTGAGGATGTCTTCGTTTTCCACGCCAAGTGAAACGTAGAGCGAGTATGTACGTATCATATATGTAGAGTCTCAGGGTGTGGTCTCCCGACCGTCCGCCGTCAGGTTGAAGTGAGCAGCTTTAGTGAACGTCTTCGTTTCCACACTGAGGGAAACGTACATCTGATACAGTGAGTGAGAGAGATTGTACGTGTACACGTACAGAGAGATTGTTTTCAGAGGCACTACTCTTGAGCGTGTACATGCAGTGTGTAGATCCAGATGCCATTCTCAAGAGTTCACATGTATATACATGCGATATGGGCGCGTGAAGATGAATCGCAGAATCCGTGGACTTCTGAATATTCAATGATTGTAGGTAAGATAGTAGATTTTAGATATAGAGAGTAGATTGGTTAGGTACATGTCTAAGTACATGTCTAGGTACATGTCTAGGTACATGTCTAGGTGTAGATAGTAGATTGATATCTTTCAACTGATGTTGAAAGTTGAGCCATGAATGTCGAATATGAATCGGAATGTCTGAGTTCTAGTCAATTTTAATAGCCATAGATCCTGAATAAATAAAATTGCGGTGATATGTATAGGAGCACGTAGAGCGAAGAGGTTGAATAGTTTTGCAATGTGTGACAAGAGATTTCTTTTAGTAATAATAGATGAATTAGAGATGATGTAGCATGTTGATATTTAATCTTAAATTTATCCAGAGTAGAATTCGAACTCAGACCAAGTGTTTTGGAGGTTTCGGATTTTCCCAGTAATGTCGATTTGACAGACTGATTGAGGAATTTTTTATCCGAGATGAGATTGATTTTTTTTTTTTTTTACATTAACTCCACACAGGAGGCCCTGAGGAAAATAATTTCCTTCAGGGCCTATGTCATCTTTGAGGATGCTGTGTGGAGGGTCTTTTTGAGGAAAGGAAGGAGTGAACATGGGTCTTGAAGAGACCCATGTTGTAGGAGGGAGGAAACACAGAGGCTGGTAAATCGTTCCACATCCGAGCTGTTGAACTCAAGAACGAGTCGTAAAAACGACCCGTTCTCATGTGAGTAATGTCAACCGTATACATATGTTGGACGCGTGTTTGGCGTGTTTCCCGACTATGCACCGGTGCCGAGGGGATCAACGACGCTAGTTCCTCGGAGCATTTTCCATTGTAATACCGGTAGAACAAGGACAGCATTCCCACCTGACGCCTGTGCTCTAAAGATTGCAATCCGTCTGTTAAGATGGGAGAATTTATCAAACGGACCGCCCGTTTCTGCACAGAGTCAAGGTTTTTTTTAAAGTTATTTTGGAGCTCCAGACCAGAGGTGGCTGCCAAATTCAACCGTGGGGCGCACTTGCGATTTGTACAGTAGGCCAGAACGAAAAAAAAAATTTTCGAATTTTTATTTGGAATAGTTGTTGTTAGAAAGTTGCCAATTTCCACCAATCCCCTTAATTAAAAATATAAAAAATATCAGACAACGGTAAGAGCCCCCGCCAAGACATCGAACATTTACATAAACGAGAGTTTAGGGGCTATTTTCACGGCCTTCAAAATAGTACAGAATTTATTAAAATAGGTTTATTTTATTTTATAACATATTGAAATATAGTTAGCTAGCTGTTGCAATCAAATATTTCATTTTTTTAAATATACTTTGGCGCTGTGACAAAGGAGCAAAGTGCGGGGCAAAGCGGGAGGCGGCACGTGACAATCTACGAAATGCAGTGTTTTGTTTAAACTAGTGTCCACTATTGTCTCAAGGCAGAAGGTCGCACGTCAATTATATTCACGAGTACTTGTTGATAAACGTTTTTTTAGTAATTTAACATGATATTTACAAGACAAAAGTTAAAATGTCCGATATTTAGTAAAAGTGCAGAGTTGATAGAGAATATCCTACCCACGTATGAAAATGTGATGAAATTCTATGAATGGGTTCGACAAGACTTAAAAGTAAGGAATAACACAACAAAAGAACCTACGTTTTTGGAAATTGCCGAAATAGTTGGAACTAAAATTGAAAAATTGTGGATAATATCTTGTATTCCAATTGTCACACACAAACGAGTCTTACAGTTACTAAAAAGTTATCACTAAAAGTGTTATAATTTGAAAAAGTCTTTGAAGAAACTTAAGGAAGAAAGGTTAGAAGAGGTCAGAGTACAAAATCGATAGCTTTTTGACATAGCTACATGTAATTGTAAAGAATTTGTAAGCTGTACTTGTTTGAGTGAAAAAAAAAGTTCCAAAAGAGGAACACTTGTTTTTAGAAGCATTAACTTCCTATGGCTTTAGGAATAACGGATCTTACGCAGAGTAAATAATTGCTGAATAGAAGATTTTGCGCTCTAAAACAAGAAATCAGGCATAATTCAAAGACACGAATTGAAGAAATTCCCTATACTTCATATCGGCTAAATAGATCTGAAGTTTTTTCTAATGCCGACCTTCCTTTTTGTTCGTCGTGTTTTAAAAAGGAAGGAAAGGTGTTAGAAAAGATATCACTAGAGGGTTTAATGTATGTTGGCTGTGATGGAACAAATACAAATACACGGAAAGTAGGAGGCGTGATTCGTCTTTTGGAAAACAGACTATCTCGACCATTACAATGGATAATTTGCCTCTTATACGCCGATGAGCTACCATTGAGGCATTTGTTTACCTATTTGGATGGCCTTACTGCAGGACTTAAATCATTTGCAGGTCAAATTGGTAAAGCATTAGAGATATGCGAGACGCTGCCGTTGGCCAACTTTGAGAAGATAGAAGGTGAACTACCTCCAAAAATATCCACAGATCTCAGTACAGACCAGAAATATTTACAAAAAATTACTACTGCTGTCATAAATGGATCCTGATCTCCTAATTTACATATTACAGAGAAGCCCAGGAAACTATCCCATACTGCTTACTGAGTTTGTATATTTTCTACGGAAAATCAACAACAAAATCTTATGACTTAAGCAACATTTGTCGTAAAATTATACGCTCCTGTCTGGTTTGCTATCAAAACACATTCATCCTGCAAAGATGGTTCAAATCATTTATGGAAGCTCATAAACAGCACTTGATATTTGTCCTAACGAGTTGTTAGCGATAGTGGACCCTGTTATAATTCGAAACAGTGACTTTGTCCTTCCAGAAAACTTGTTGTTGAGTATGATAATAGATTCACGTAAGTACATTAGAGAACTCGCTGCAAGACGCATTTTAAAGGCTCGTCATGTTAATAAAAATTCTGTTTCGCGCATGTTTGAGGTGCCAAAAGTGGACTTAAATGCACATTATTACATACACATGATTGACTGACAACAAAATATATACGAACCCCCAATATTGATAAATATTTCCGATGAGCAGTTACAAGATCTCACTGAAAATGGAGAAGATACAGTATTGGAGTTTATGAGACTGCCTTTTCACACACAGGCTGTGGAAAGATCTGTAAAAGTTGTGACAGAAGCAGTTCTAAGTGTATGCGACAAGAAAAGACGAGAGGGATTCATAAAATCTAAATAAGCATCGCGAAAGCTCATGCTAAAGTTTAAGACGAAAATGGATTTTTGTTATAAAAAATGATGTTATTCATACCAACATAACTTTATGGACTTGTGTTTAATTTTAAAATAAATGATTTTATTAATTAAAAACTACTTTTACTTTATCATTTAATGCATAACATATTATATTTACTTATTATTTTGATAATAGGGTGTATAATACAAAACGTCTATAAAAACTTAAAAAATAAAATTTAAAGTCTATGGCGGGGGCTCAAGCAGTCGAGCTAGAACTTCCAAATTGAGAAATCTTATTTAAAATTACATAAAGCAACTTTTTCCTGGTATTCCAATTCGAATTTCGAAAAAAAAAAATTTTTATACAAAAGTGTTCCACCCTATTGTACAGGGTTAGCAGTTGTGTACTATTAATTAAAGTATCTGCGGGCCCTATACAGTACTCCCAGTTAAATGCGGTTTGTTGAAGTTGCGTTCCTAGGATGTTTGTGCGCTTGCGTTCTAGGCAACTCCAGAACATGTCGCAGCCAAGAAGGATGTCGACTGATGCAGACTGATGATAGGTTGGGTCTGCTAGCTTCATGTATGATGGGAGCGGAGCTGCGGCCTTGCTGGTGATCTTGTGTACTGGAATGTTTGGAGTGATTTCATTTAAACAGATGCAAGATAATTGTTTTATAAAATGTTTATTAAATCTTGAAGCAATGGTAATATTGGTTTTGAAATTACTGTTAAATGAAGCACCGGTTATTCCAGTAATTGGACTATTAGACTTTATTAGCTCAACGCCTAGCTGCGTAGCTAATTTTGTAGTAATGAAGTTGGTTTGACTCCCAGAATCGAGTAAAGCGCGAGCTTGGATGAAATTTCCTTGCGCATTCTTCACATTAAGGACGACAGTAGATAGTAATGCATGAGATTCGTTTGCCATGGATGTAGCGGAGATGATTGGACTTTGTTCAGATTCACTGTAAATTTCTTTGTGAAGCAGAGTGTGGTGTTTTTTGTTGCAAGTTTTGCAACGTATTTTGCTTTGACATTGTTCGTAAGAATGACCCTTTCCTAGACAGTTGTAACATAATTTTAAATCCTTAGATGAGTTTATTCTGTCTTGAAGAGTCATTTTCAGAAACTTAGGGCATTGATAGATTGTATGATTTTCAGAACAAACCTTACAACAATAATTTTGAGATGTTAGAAATGTGAGATTTGGTTTTTTGCTATTATTGTTATCATATTTATGAGATGTTACAGATGACTTTGGAATTAATTGAAGCATATTAGATTTATCAGTTAAAAACTTTATGAATGTTTCCATGGAATGTACGTACATATTTGGTTCTGGAATAGGAATGCTTTCCCACTCTCAAGATGTTATCGGATAAAGTTTTTTCGATAAATAATGAATTAGTAAGGCATCCCAATGTTCTGTAGGTAGGTTTAAGTTTTTAAGAGCACGTAAATTAATTAAAAATTTATCTAAAAAAGATTGAATTTCTTTAGCAGATTCAAATTTAATTGTTGTAATATCAAATAAAGATTGAATGTGATTTTGAATGATTACACGTTTATTTGCGTATCGATCTGTTTATAATTCCCATGCAATATGATAATTATTTGATGAGATTTCCAGAGATGTTAGTAATTTGGATGCATCTCCAGTTAAGCACTTGAGATAGTGAAATTTTTGGATTGCAGACAATTCATGGTTTGTTTCAATTAACGATTTAAATGATTCTTCAAAACAAGTCCACTCAGACAAAGTCCCGGAGAATGTAGGTAGCTTTAAAATTGGTAACTGGATTTTAGAAATAATATTTGATTGAGATTGTTGTGAATGAAATTTGGAGTCGATCGTCAGACGCGATTTTGCTTCGGTGACTGCCCGAAAATACATTGTTTCAAAGCGGTCGTTTTCATCATCCGAAGCGAGATCCAAACTTTCATCACACACACTGATTCCGAGTTGAACTTCCATGAATAAGTCATGCAGCGGTTCGATTTTGGCTAATCGGGCTTGGATGATTGTCGGATCTGTTTGATTCTCATCCAACAATGACTGAAATTTAGTAATCAGCCCTTTGATTTGGCCACTTCTAGCTACGAGAGCCTTCAGGTTATCCGCCATTGTCAGATGATCAGAGATCCGCGCTTGCAAATATTAAGAGAAAAGCAACAGTTTTACACAGTAAGGAGGGAAAGTTGAAGGAATGACTTAACTCTGGTTGCTGTGGTGAAATGCTGTTTTCTCCGGTAGACTGGGTAGCCTGGGTAAAGATTGCTGATGTGCAATCCGGCTCGAAGGACCATAAAGTAGGCGTCCTGGCGTAGTCTCGGGAGGTCTCCGGTCAGGTTGTAAGGCTGACGCTGCTTTTTTGGTCTCTTTCGTTTCAACGCCAAGATGGGCGTACTGGGAGGATGAGATTGTTTGAGGTTTTCCGTAAAACACTTATGTTCTGGATTAATTGTAACTTTATTTTTACTTTACAATCGAGGTTGACTGGCAATTAGTTAGCTTAATTGAGTCGGTAAAAGATTGGAGAGAGAGTTCAGAGAATTGATGCGAGAATTTCTAGAATGAGTTAAAAAGTTAAAAGTAAAGGACTGTACACATCGAGATAAATACTGAGAATGAAAAGTGTTATAAAAAGAATGAATTTAAATATGTAATAGGACAATCACAACACAGAGGACACGACAGTGACATCACACACCATAGATAAGGATACAGTAAATAACAAAAAAGGCGCAACCGTTAACAATATAAGCTACAAATAAATAATAAACAAAAAGGCATTGAAAATGGGCGATCTTATTGAGATATAATTGAGAACTAACTAAAACAAAAACCAAAAAACGAATAGATCTATTTACATCGGCAAATTTTTCTCGAGATCGACTCAAAAAGCTTTCGCGATCGACCGTTTGAGCACCCCTGGGTTAATGGATTAAAAAAAAAACTGGCCTTACACGAATAAAATACCAACATTTAGCTATCAAGTAACAAACACGAAAAAGTATTAATTTATTTCAAGCAAGATTAATATTTTTGATCATAAATATTAATAATATATATTTTTTGTTACAAACGTGAATTAAAAAAAAACATTTACAAGTAATATAAAATGTTAATTAAATAATGGAAAAAGAGAAGAAAATAATTTCAACCAAAAAATTACGAATATCAAGGTAAGAGTTTAATTCGCCAATTTTCTAATTTGTGGTAAATGATAGTCTAAACCAGAGGTCTCCTAACATTCTAGCAATAAGGCCATACTGATTACTCCAGTAAGTTTCAAGGGCCAAAACCGTTTTAATTTTCCCACCATTATCTATAATTTCTAGACTAGGCGCCGAGTACGCGCCCTGAGCGAGCGTACTAAATTCACTAGTTCAATTACTATTGTGTTGTACTGTATTGTCGCGACTGCGACACTTGACGACATTTGATGGTTACACGCGGAAAAAGATACTGGTAGTACCCTCTATCCATCGCTAAAAGATAGCGCTAGTAATACTTTTTCGCGAATATCCTCGTTGGTTCGATATTATACTTGTCAGCTTTATCTAGTAAGTAAATAAAACCGAGTTATTATCATTTTTTATTTTTTAAGTGAAACTTCTACAGCCCCGCAGTAATTTGGATTTCGGATGAAACGGAAATGACGATTACTGCACCTGCGAGGCATCAACTGCGCTCATTGGCCGCTTTGATTATGATGTCACTTTTAAATGCTTCTATTGGTTGAGATATGAAACGGAAATTACGCTAGGTCTGCGCTCATTGGTCGCTTTGATTATGACATTATGACCTTACTTTTCAAGTATTGTTTGAGATTGCTTTGGTAAAGTTTCATTTCTACCGCGTGTAAACTGCACTCAATTTTTTTTATCACAACAACAATAACAATAATAAACCATTAAATGTCACAGGCCTGATTGATGACCCTGGTCGTTAGCGGACACTGGCGGCCCGGATTTGGCCCGCGGGTCGTAGTTTGGAGATCCCTGGTTTAAAATTTGTGCAAATGGTGTAGAAAATGTAAGCAGTCAACGGTTGCCTTCAGTTGGGCCGCACAAAGTACGTGAACCGCTCCCAACCAGCGTGGACATAATTCAGTAATCAAAAAGCCAAAATAAAGTGCATGAAATAAATTGTGACTTATGGTGTATTCGGGCCTTCCCATCAATGTTGAAGAATTTATTAACTTGCTGGTTGGGAGCGGCTTTGGCGAATTCAACACTTCATTAAAACTTTTATATTACTGGTACGTTGGAATGTTATAACTGTTTTCATCATAAATCAATTATTTTTTAAAGCCAGAGATCGGCTTGCAAACTTTTTCAATCTTTATAATTTTTTTAAGCTTTTAGACATTTTATAATTATTCAGCATAAGTCATACATCTCGTGCGATGGCGAGTATAAAAAAAATAACGTATTATAGGTAAGATTATAGCAAATTTAAAGATTATAAAAATTAAAAGTAAATTTTTTCTCCACTTTTAAAATATCTAAAACTAATTTGTTTATTCCAAGTCCTCTGGGCGAAGACTTAATATGATGATGATAAAATTAATACCGGTATGATTAAAAGTCTATTCATAGACAGTTCCTTGTTGCCAGCCTCTATACATGATGCCGGTATGCATAATGTAGGTATATGTAAGGAAACCAGTGATTGGGACTTTGTTTCCTGGTGTCGCCGATATTGTTAACCAATACTATTGTACACCTTCAAAAAATCAACTAAATTAACGAATTCTTTCTGTATTCAAACTAAATTGTCAACCAATACTACTGCATACCATAAAAAAATCAACAAAATGAACGAATTATTTCCGTATTCAAACTATATTGCTAACCAATACCACCGCACACCTTAAAAAAATCAACTAATTTCCGTATTCAAACTATTCCCATTAGGAAGTAATCCGCCGACAGTTGGGCGGACATCACAGCTTATAATATTATGTATTTGAATATCTTTGGTTTTTACCCACCGAAATTAAAAAAAACTGGTAAATTATATAAGTAAGCAATAATGAATTTCAGTAGCAACTTTTCCGCATAGATATCCACTTGAATTTTAGATAGACTAGAAAATTCTGTAATATCCACGTAAATCCAACACCGTTACTAATTTGAGTCGACTGTGAGAAAGATAGGCTACGGGGGTGGGATAAAAGGGTTGAATAGGGTCAACCCCGCACTTAATCAGTATTTTCGCCCACATGCCAACAGTAAAATTATCGTATAATTCACTGTAGTAAGTATTATTGTGTTGGGCGTCCGATAACTCTTTGACCTTACGATTTTGAATTAGTTACAGCTTTGTTTATTCGATTTATTTGCGGTTGAAGCCAATCTGATATACCCTGAGGAGCAAATGAGTGCGATTTAGGGAGGGAGTAATGGGACAAAAAGAGAGGTGAAGGTGTGGTTGTCAACGAACGATATCGTAACACGAGAGGGGGTGGACTATAAATCTATATTTAAGTGATGTAAGACAATGGGGTATTTCCGCAAACGAGGGATTCTGTTGAAAATGTACGGAATATTTAAAGATCATTTTTCTGATTTTAATCATCCTACTAAAAATGTTTATTTTTTATGTTTTCATTCAATATTATTGATTTAAATAACGCCCTTAAACTTACAAAATCAAAACGGCACGTTTTGCTATTGTTTTTTGACGTCACAAGCGTAGCTCAGCTGAACCAGCATAAATAAACACTGTCAGGGAGCGTCCGCACTCATGACGTCACACGACAGCCATGCCGCAAAACATCGTTTTAGCGGTAATTCAAAAATGGGAAACTTTAACTCGATGTAGAAAATTTATTCGTCAACATAAAAACCCTATTTTTTAATTTTTTATTTAAGTTTTTATTCCAGCAGGGCTCGGAGGGTAGTGCAATCCCAGTCTACCATATTACATACAGAATAAATAAAAATCATATTATTAGGTAGGTACCTAATGAAAATAAAATTTGAACAAAAATAACGAAAAAATAACCATAAAATTAAATATTATAATCAATAATTATCAGCCTGAAACACTCATCTATATTGAAAAAATCTTCCGAGAAAAGATACTGGCCGCCGAGAAAAGATTCTCGGAAGATTTTTTCAATATAGATGAGTGTTTCAGGCTGATAATTATTGATTATAATTGTGGTGGTACCTACATTCGACATGAATTGAACAGCCCAAAAGGTATTTTCTGAGAAGGCAACACCGTTGATGACAGATACGGGTGACTTGCGATTTACGGCAAGCTCCGAGCTCCGAGTTTATTCCCGCTGGAGACTCGCCTTCCGTTGGTCGTTCTGTGTAGCTTTCAATTATTGTAATTTACTAATTAAATATTGTCGCAAGTAAACTTAAATATATAATGCAATTTTATACAGCCTGATACTAAGTGCTTTTATTTCCCTCCTGTGATAGAGAGTTAAATATCGTAATGGTAGTAGCACACATACGGTATATTGGTGACCCGACATTTTACACAATTTTTAATCCATCATCGAGTTTAAATCGTGATGTTATTCTTTTTTGCATTAATAAATATCGAACACCACGGGAGGGGGTCGCCAGCGGGTTTCCTGAGACTTATGTAAGTACAAATTCAATTTTAAAAATTCTTTCAAACAATCAGTAACTTAGAAATTTTAGTAGCTTTATTAAATGACGTCTCAGTAATTTTAAAATAGTATGCACGTAGTGCATCCCGTTGCGATTTCGATCGTATCGGAAATACAGAAATCTGTGAATTTTACATACATTATATGATTATATGATATGATTATTGTCCCAACTAATGATTTTTAAAAATTATCGTGTTTGCAATGACCATTAACTGCGTAAAAACATCAATTTCAGAAACAACGGCCACCAGAGAGAAAGCAGCTCGCAGCCTGTTCCGGAGCACACCACCAGCTTCCTCCACAGCAGCTGACTTTCAACAGAACAGCTGACTTCTACCAGGGCAGAGTCTACGCATCAGCAGAGAAGCAGAGCCGATGTCCAAGCATCAATCGAGCAGCTGCTGGACAGCAAGATTCATCCGGACGTAACGTTCAATCTAATCCATAATATAATTACCAATGTAGAAAACTGCAGATCACAGTCAAATAAATTTAACAAAACGCAATAAAATTATGGTTTGAGTCTTGGATTACGCAAATAATATAACGTTTTAAAACACAGAGGTCAATCATAGTATCACTTTCGGGATTTAAAAATATATTGTTTTTAAAATTAGAAATCTCAACAATAATATGATGCAAGGTTGCAATATTTTTTATATAGCATGTTGTGAAATCTTTTGGTTTGAATATTGTTTTTTGTGTACAATTGAATAGCACGATCTTATCTTTAATATTTTTAATTTACGTCTGAATATTATTAAATTTCCGCCTATTATGCGTAAGCTCTCCTACATGTGAAAAAGTTTATAATGTCAACCGAAGGGGAAAATCCCAGATCAACGCAAATACCTGAAGCTATTCAATTAAACAAGAAAACAGACAATATGGAATCAACAAGTCAGAGCAGCAGTGAGCCTGCTATCCACCACGTCTCGGTGAGACTATCAACATGCTGGAAAGAGAACATTTCGCTCTGGTTCATTCAGGCCGAATCACAGTTTGTAAACTCACGAATCAAGGAAGACTTTACAAAATATAATATTATAGTCGCAGCGTTGGATGCACAAACATTGCAGTGCGTCAGTGATATAGTCACAAAGCCGCCCACGACGGACAAATATTCAACCTTAAAAGCCGCACTGATCGACAGACTACAAGATTCAGCAGAAAAACGACTAACCAGACTTCTAACTGGAATTCAGCTTGAGGATCGCAAGCCGACAGGTCTTCTACGTCACATGATGGAATTGGCGGGACCAGCGTTAGCAAATAGCGCTATAGTTCGTACACTTTGGCTTCAGCGCTTGCCTCAACATGTTCAAGCAATCCTATCCGCCCTCACGGATAATGATATTAATCAACTAGCGACGGCTGCAGACAAAATTACAGATGTCTACCAATCAACGGAATGTAGCGCAATGGAACATGTAAGCAAACCTGCAACATCAAAACCTGAAAACATAGAAACTAACCTATTGTTACAACTACAAAAACAAATTTCAGCGCTCACACAGGAAGTGACTCAGCTTAAAATTTCGCAAAACAACAGTTCCCCTACCTTCCGAGGACAAAGAAACCAGAGCCCCCAGAGAAATTTTTCGTACCAGAAATCTTATCAGCAGAATCCCGCTAGAAGACCGAGGTCCGGGTCTCGCGGTCGATTACCCAAAGGAAACCAAGACGGATATTGCAAACTTCACATGAAATATGGAGAAAAGGCGTATAGATGCTACCAACCATGCTCTTACAACAAAGATAAATCGAAAAACAACGGCGACGCCACACAGTAGTGTGATTTCGCAAACAGTAGCAGTCCATTCCTTACGCTCAAGTAACCAAAAACACTTGTAGCAAATAAATAGGCACAGGCAACAGGAAACTGACCATTAGAGTCAGACAACAGGTAACAGGCAACAGACACAAGACACAGGCAACAGGAAACTGGCCATTAGAGCCAGACAACAGGCAACAGGCAACGGACAACAGACACAGGCAACTGGACGCAGCTCCAGCCAACAGGCAACAGATATCACCAGCTAACAGGCAACAGGCAACTGGACAGAGCTCCAGCAAACAGGCAACAGGCAACTGGAAAAATGAAAAAGGAATACTACAGGACAACTCAATAGCTACTATCTCTAATTTAAAAGAGACAAATCGATTTTACCGCCATCTTCTCTACTTCAATATTTTCTATAATTCATATATCAAAGCACTATCACACATATTCCAGAATACAGTAGCTGACACAATATCTCAATCTGAAGAGACTAACTGTCCTACTTCAAGCAACTGAGGATTGAAGGGAAAGCGCAGAGTCAACCTGACGATTATATTAAGGCAAAAGATGACTCCGCCCTCGTCCTATGTTGAATTAATGTTTCCTGATACTTCAATATGACCAACAAAATGTTCCCAGCTGAACTCACATTGGGTAGCACACCAAAATCACCATGAGATTTCTTCAATGAAACTCTTAAGGAAGAACCTGACATCTACGTCGGACGACTGCAGAGAATTTGAAAACATCAAATCAACACCTGCCAGTACAAAGGATCAAGAAAATGTAGAGGATAATACGCCAGCTTCTACAACGGTTCCAAACTCTTTTGCCACAATACCAACAAGATCTGGGCGAAAAGTTCATTTCCCAGACAGATAAGGGCAAGCTTAGAGCATAAAAAGGCATTTCATTTTCATCAGAAATATATAAGAACCTTCAATAATTAATACTAAAAATCATAAAATTGCTCTAGCAAGATATCAAAAGTAAAATTATTTTTAAATTGCTAAGAATAAAAAATAACAAAGTCTACAATATTTCATACAAATGTTGAGCTTTTTGTTTATTATCATCATTCATAATTGAATATTTTTTACAAACAACATAATTAGAATACAATACTAATATATGCAATTCATTGTCATAGAAATGATGCATTATCAATTGATGAAAAATTTCATCCTTCAAAATCATGTACCTGCATGTAATTAATTTAAGCATATTTAAAACACTGTATATCAATCAATGAAAACTGCGTGTCTAGCTATAATCGCTTTTCACAAGACTTGTAATCATTATGCTAAAAATAACCTTTCATAAGTGTATAACTCTGACAGCGTGGAATCTTAATGTATACTATATGGGATAGGTATCCAATATAGCATATATTGACATTCATATACTTAAAATAGTATCTAGCATTATGCGAATAACTTTTAACTAACAAAGGTATTAGATATAAAGAGCATTTAAACTAAAATAATACATTACAAAATTATCAAGCTATGTAGAGTAAAGTTTTGTTTTTAATAATCCCAACCATGATTACTCAGATGTACTTACAAAATACATACATCTGAGTGGGCATGTTGATGAAAATGTCACATAATATTATGTTATGATTATTTTCAAATGTTTACAAAAATCGAGTATATTTTATTACTCATTAATAATTAATTGCAATAATCTAATAAAAACAATAATATATCTAATCTGGACGCTAAATCTTAACCAGTCTAGTTACCTTAAAAAACTCCTTAGTATGTTGAGTAAAAATAAACCAGATTCAGTAAACATTTGAAAATAATTTTATTAGTTAAGAATTTATAATTGTAAAAATAAGAACGGTTGTCTGCGCAGTAAAGTATAGTATAACTCAAATAACAATTTTCATTTGATAACATTTCATTACATCTAATGTGTTATAAGGAATTATTTTCCATTCAACTCGCTCTACGCGAGATATCTTATACAGCGTTTATATTATAAAAATAATTCAGGTAAAAATGATTATGTAAATAAATATATCTGCTCAATATTGCTGCATCGACTTTGACATCACTTGATGTAGCAAGTATTGAGTTTGTATAACTATATAGTGTATACTGAAACACATCTGTTTTCATATCTCGTTAAATCAATTAAATATTTACAATATGAAAACATACCATACCAACATAAACATAACAGATGATTACCATGTGTGCTTCAGTAAACATAGATTAATATATTTTTAAATTTTTGGTATAATCATTCTTGTATACAACTAGACACTTTAGTTATTATTTTCATATTTTTATGACACAGAGTCATGAGTAAGTTGAATAATAAAAACATTATTTCAACGTTTAGTGTCAAACTAACCTTCGCAATCAATGCAAAATATTATATCTAGTATAAGTTAAGTTAATCAAGTATGTATTTAAAATAATAATCTAATATAGGATAATTTACTATAGCGTACTGTGATACTTATTAATTACATACATCCATATTTTTTTGTAGATACAGTTTATATTTCAAACAAATAATTACTTATATCAATATTTCCTAAACATTTTAAACATTGAAAACAAGTAGGTTTAAAATAAATTAAACACTCAGTTATTTTTTATTATTATTATTTATATAACAGAATACAGGTGTGTATCACAAAATAAGGTGATTCAATTATCTTTTGTTTAAAAACAAGTTATATATCATGCTATTTCTATAGAACTTGGCAACTTTTAACACAGCCAATGTTTGGTTATTGATTAATATAAGGATGTATATACAAGTAAAATTATGTTTAAAAACTTCCAATGCGTTCACAAATTTATGGAGATATTATTCATAAAAATACCTTCACACATATACTATATATTTCTGAACGCATAGGAACAAAATATTTTACAATGATGTCAAGTATAGAATATATTATATTTTAGTAACTCATTATATTTTCACATGATCTCACATCGTATCAGGAAGCCTATTGCAATTCAAGACGCTTTTAACAGCGACTACCATCATTTATTAAAAAACCCAGGCACTGACACAATGTGACGTCATAAGTTAAATTTTCCTTTGTCTTGTCCGACACGCTACACTCAAAAAATATCTTTTGGAATCCCTACCAAATATTTTTCATATCGTTTAGCAACTGGGGGGAAGGTATGTGGTGGTACCTACATTCGACATGAATTGAACAGCCCAAAAGGTATTTTCTGAGAAGGCAACACCGTTGATGACAGATACGGGTGACTTGCGATTTACGGCAAGCTCCGAGCTCCGAGTTTATTCCCGCTGGAGACTCGCCTTCCGTTGGTCGTTCTGTGTAGCTTTCAATTATTGTAATTTACTAATTAAATATTGTCGCAAGTAAACTTAAATATATAATGCAATTTTATACAGCCTGATACTAAGTGCTTTTATTTCCCTCCTGTGATAGAGAGTTAAATATCGTAATGGTAGTAGGTGTTATCTACCCTTTGTGCTATGCATAAAAATCTTGTTTAAACGTTAGTTTATCAATTAAAAATAAAAAATAAAATTAAAAATAAAATAAAATTAAACAGAAATTAAAATAAAAAATATATATATTAATTTGTTTTTTTTTTATCATCCATCAGGGAGGTCGCCTCATCATCTGCATCTGCAGGGGAACTGAGCCAATCCGATGCAGCCACGACAATGATGTTGGTTGATTTCCGTGTCCTGCTCCAGAAGCTGGCTAGTAGGTGGCAAAGTAAGGCTGGGAATGAGTGCACCCTCCCTTCGGTGAACATCGTGGAGGCGCTGCAGAACCTCGGTAGTTGCATAAGTTGCCTGTATGCATTGTTGTACACAACAAACAAACAAACCCTCTGTTTGTCCCATTGCGCTGCTGGGTATTGCGTCCACAGTTCAGACGTGTACAGGGCAGTGCAGTATGTCTTGAAGAGTAATTTTCTGACGTCGTCGCTACAGTGGTAGAACCGCCTTGAGAGCCTTCCGGCCCGTATGTTAATTGCTCTTCTTTGTCGTCCCATATCTTCTACATCCTTCATGTCTTCGGTTAGGATATGTCCTAGATACTTAATCTGTGCGGCCACAAGCAGTTCGTTTCCTTCTAGATTATATTGGAGGAATATTTAATGGCTCCTTATTGTGTTTGAAAGCGACGATGACTGACTTTTTAGAATTGTACAACAAGTTATGAGAGTTTGCGTACTCTTCGCATATTTGCACAAGTCGCCTCATCGCTTTAATCGAAGGTGCAAGCAGCACCATGTCATCCGCGTAATTAATGTTATTACTGCCTTGTCCGCAGATATGACAACCGATTTGTGTATCGTTCAACTCGTGTAAGAGGTCGTTAATGTACACATTAAATAGAGTTGGAGACATATTTCCCCCTTGCCTGACTCCGTTTTTAAGGAATAAAGGTCTTGAAGAAGCTCCTACCCATTGAATGTGATTTTCCTGTTGTCCGTACCAAATAGCCAGAATATTGACCACTGCTGCTGGAACATCTCGTTTTATGATTTTTTCCCACAATAATTTATGGAAAACACGATCAAAGGCCTTGCTTAGGTGCAGAAAACACCCATAAACGGTGGTTTTTCTTTTTTGTAGTAGGCTCTTGTTTGTTTTACCCCATAAATGGCCATATCGATTGATAAGGCGCTCTTGTTGTCCAGGTAAATAGTTTTTCTTTGACTAGCGCGAATAAGATTTTTTCAAATAGTCTCGAAAGCATTTTCGCCAAGGAAATCGGTCGGTAATTTCCTAATATCGAAGCATCCAGCTGATTGGATTTCAGGATTGGTACGATAATAGTTTGGCTCATGTCCATCGGCATATGTGTGTGTCTTAAGAGGCTTGAGTACAGGGCGGCTAGAATAGTATGAAGTTGATCTTCTGCGTATCTTATGTGCTCAATACCAATGGCGTCGTTCCCTGGACTTTTACCGTGGGCGGTTTGCTTAATTGCGCTTTTCAGGAGTAACATTCATGACCAGGTCCTCATTGGCCGCTATAATCATCGTAATTTTTTTAAGCAATAAAAAACGTGGAAATACCCCATTGGTGGCGTTTATAAAATTTGTTGTTGACAACAACCTCTTGAAGACCAAATTAAAGGAGGAATCCTGGGATATAGTTCTGTCAACAAATGACGTCAATCTGGCAACTGATAATTTCATTAAATGTTTGAAAACTCATGTGCAAAGTTGTACGTCAGTACAAAAAGAGAGAAATATCATGAAACAGCTAAAACCATGGATAAATTCTGGATTAATCAAATGCCTCAGAACACGTGATAAATTGCACAGCAGGTGCAGAAGAGAAATCTTTAACTTGGAACTGCTTGAATATTATAAGCGATATCGAAACTGGTGTTCTAGGATAATACGATCAACAAAACAAGCATATTTCAGAAGAAAATTAGATGACGTCAATGGCAACATTAAACAACAGTGGAACATTATAAAGGAGGCTATAAACCTTAAAAAAGAGCAAACTACCATAAAAAAAATGAGAATTAACAATATTATTACTTCAATGGAAGAGAGTCCAAATAAAATTATTAATCAT
Source organism: Limnephilus lunatus (assembly GCA_917563855.2). Taxonomy (NCBI): domain Eukaryota; kingdom Metazoa; phylum Arthropoda; class Insecta; order Trichoptera; family Limnephilidae; genus Limnephilus; species Limnephilus lunatus. Next base: position 42,634,361 of record OU830594.1, read on the forward strand.
ATGAATGACTTCTTTAGAGACATTGGTCCAAGTTTCGCTAACAATTTGTGCAGTGATAATAAAACAAGTGAGACGCTTCTTGTAAATGATTTTAAATCTGAACTTCACTTTACCGGGGACAATTTTGTTTTTAAGCCAACTAACATTCATGAAGTGACAAATGTGATAAATGATTTAAAAATGTCTTTCTCATGCGGTATTGATTCTTTAAGTGTTATGATATATAAACTCCATGTATCCGAATTAGCTAGTCCCATATCTCATATCATTAATATTAGCTTCAAGAGTGGAATGTTCCCTTCTCACTGTAAGAAAGCTAAAGTGATTCCTCTTTTTAAAGGTGGAGATCAACTAGATGTCAATAATTATAGACCTATATCCTTACTCAACACGCTTTCAAAAGTAATAGAGAGATTGGCTAAGTCGAGATTGGTATCATTCTTAGAAATAAATAAATTACTCTCTAGCAATCAGCTTGGTTTCAGAGAAAATAAAGGAACGAGTGATGCAGTATTGATGGTATTGTCGAAAGTTACTAGTGCCCTGGATCATGGAAACAAAGCCTTAGCTGTGTTCTTAGATCTATCAAAGGCATTTGACACGGTTTCCCATGGATTACTCCTCAAAAAATTATTTTCTCTTGGAATTCAATGTACAGCATTAAGTTGGTTCAAATCATATCTTAGCAATAGAACACAACAAGTAGAGATAAATAATAATTTAAGCAAAAGCAAACAAATCTCTTTTGGGGTTCCACAAGGTAGTGTACTTGGACCAATATTGTTTTTAATCTACATTAATGATTTGTCTAATTTAGATATTCCAGGTCACATTGTCAGTTTCGCAGACGACACTGCTTTAATATTTGAGGGTAAAACCTGGAAAGATGCTTTTGAAAAATGTGATTCAGGATTAAGAATAGTAAAGAGTTGGCTAAATAATAACATCTTAACTTTGAATACATCAAAAACAAAATATGTAACTTTTAGCATATCATCAAAAAGTCAGCCATCCTACATTCATAATATAACTATACACAATTGTCTGCAAAATTGTAATTGCCACCCTTTAGAAAGAGTAGACTGTATTAGGTACCTAGGTGTAATTATTGATAAATATTTGAGATGGAACGACCATATTGATATGTTAACAAAAAATATCAGGAGACTTACCTATATTTTTAAAGAACTTCGTCATATATTGGATAAAGAGAAATTAAAATCTGTCTATTATGCCTTAGTCCAATCTCGACTTTCTTACAATATAGTATGCTGGGGATCCTGTCTAAAGTCCAATGTAGAACCACTAAATATTGCTCACAAATTAATTCTTAAGGTCATGTACAAAAAAAAATTTTGTTATCCATCGAAACTACTTTACAAGGAATCTAATGTTATGTGTATAAAACAGCTGTACATCATTAAAATAATTTGTAGATTTTTTATCAATACTAAATCTGCAGAAAGAACCCAACAAACCCATACCACTAGAATTGGCTCAACAATGAACTTTGTGGCAATACATACTAAAACATCTTTTGGCCAAAGAAACTATTTATATCAGGCTCCACTTATGTTTAATATTCTGCCAGATTACATCAAGTCTTCCAATTCATTAACTAAATTTAAAAATAATGTTAAGAAATTTATGTTGACTGAGGATTGGCATACTATATTTTCATCCTTGTCCTTTTTTAAATAATAAGATTTTTTTTAAAATAATAAGATATTTGAGTTCCATTTGCACAAATCGAAGTGTCACCCTAGTTCTTTTGAACTTACTTTGCTTTTAGCAGGTATAAAATATTGTTACAAATCATTCTCAAATTACCCATCTGGTCTTCATATTATTATATTATATGATCATATTACAGTACGTCAATAAAACTATTTAAATGGTAATTATAGATGGGTAATTAGTATGTAATATTAGTGTTTTAAAAGTTTAGTAGTGTATTTATATTGTGTTTACATGTAAAATGCATCCTCAAATTATAATTATTAACCTCAATACAGGCATTAGTCCTAGTGAGGTTAATTTATGTAAAAAAAAACAACAACAAAATGTATGGTGAGAATATAAATAAATAAATAAAAATAAAATCAATCACAGGATTTGGCAATTTAAAAGGAGAAAGCCCTAACTTTGCTGTGGTCATATGCTCCAATATTGGTGGTGGCTGGTCTTCCACGATGATAGCGCAAAGGGTGGTTACACTTTACCGTCGCTCTAGAGGCTTTTAGTATTTTCTACGACTTTTAAGCGAGATTTCCAGAGAGAGCTGTGCTTAATTTCACGACAATTTTAGAATGAATTGTGGGTAATTTTCAATTTTGTGCAACAAAACAGGGTATGTGTGCCAAATAGGTAGACATCATATTTCTCTTAATCTAGTAAAAGTAAGTAGGTCCTTCCAAGGAAGGAGAAAGACAAATGGAGAAAATAACAATGCAAGGAATTTGGAAAAAAGGACTTCAGTTCATAAGCTTTTCCCGAATTGGTTCACTGGCGAGCTAATTAACCTAGTTATCTGTAAAAAAATTGCACACAAAAACTTAAAAGAATCAAACTCCCCTAATGACTATAAGATATTTCACAATTATAGAAATCAATGTAAAAAACTGTCAAAAAAATCGTACTATAATTATATAAATGGAATTGAAAAATCTATACCCTCTAATATAAAAAACTTTTTCACACATGTTAACTCCCTTAGAAAAAATATGCAAGGTTTACCCATCTCAATGCACTTTAAAGATAAGAGTAGTACTGATATGAAAGTAAAAGTTAACTATTTTGCTGATTACTTCAAAAGTGTCTACGACGAAGATATCCCAGTCAATTATGTACCACCTCCTTCCCTTCATGGGGGCATACATATCCCTGCTGTACACATCAATATAAACGACGTTAAAACAAAAATTAAATCTTTAGACAAAAACAAGAAGGCCGGACCTGACAATGTACATCCCAATATCCTTATTAATTGCATTGCTTCACTGGCGGAGCCGATTTGTATATTGTTTAACCAGTCCCTCGACACAGGTTGCTTCCCTGACATTTGGAAACGTTCTTATCTAACACCTGTATTCAAAAAGGGTAATAAAAGTGATATCACCAACTATAGACCAATATGTAAGCTATCTGTAATCCCGAAACTCTTTGAAAAACTATTACTTGATCAAATTTCCCCATGTATTAACCATCTCATTGTTCCGAATCAACATGGATTTTTTTCAGGCAGATCAACTCTAACTAATCTTTCGTTATATGAAGATTATATATCAAACGCATTAGCTAACAGAACTCAAGTCGATTCCATATATACAGATTTTATCAAGGCCTTCGACAAAGTATGCCATAAAATTCTACTGGCTAAGCTACGTAATCTAGGTATTGATGGAAAACTTTTAGACTGGTTTGCAAGCTATCTATCTGATAGGGTACTACTTGTAAAAATTAATTTGTTCCTTTCCAATCAATTTGTAGCTACCAGTGGTGTACCACAAGGGTCTCATTTAGGCCCAATTTTATTTTTACTGTTTATAAACGATATTATTGATATATTCGATAAAGATGTAAATGTGTTGCTTTTTGCAGATGATTTGAAAATATTTAAAATAATTAAAACTGCCGAAGATTGTATCTGTCTACAAAATAATTTAAACAAGTTAATAAATTGGTGTTCTTTTAACAAACTTTTTCTGAACATAAATAAGTGTCATTCGATAAGATTTTACAGAATAAGTCAACCAATAATTCATCCGTATGTACTTGATAACTCTACCCTTACCCCTGTCGAAGAAATTAATGACCTGGGCATAATTTTTGACTCTAAATTAAATTTTATATCCCATATAAACACAATCAGTAACAAAGGAATGAAAATGCTTGGCTTCATTCTTCGAAATTCTAGAGGTTTTAGGAATATTTCTACTTTAAAACTTTTGTATACATCCTTAGTACGTAGTCAAGTCGAATATAACTCCTCGATCTGGTCCCCCCATTTTAAAATACATTCAGATACAATCGAAAAAATTCAACACAAATTCCTAAGACACATAAATTTTAAACTCGGTATTCCCATTGAAAACATAAATTATAATTACTTGATGAAAGAATTAAATTTAATAAAACTCTCAGATCGAAGAATTATATCTGACTTAATATTTATGTTCAAAATTGTAAATGGTAGAATAGACTGTCCTGATTTAACTAAGCTCGTCGACTTTCATGTGCCTACTAGAGCAACTCGCTCCAAAATGCTATTTAAATGTAACAACACCAGAACTGAGTACATGAAAAACTCACTTGTACCTAGGTTACATGAAGTTAGTAATAGATACGCAGATGTGGCGGATCTGTTTAACTGCACGGAAGCTAGTTACAAGAAGGCTATTCTATCAAATATTTTCAATCAATAAGTATAAATTTTATTTTACACTAGTATTATATGTTATTGTAGCTCCTTGTGTCACTTCTCAACCAAATGCCACATCTAACTTATTCTCTCTCTTTTATTACATCTTATGTACAACTATGATATTGTGACATGTAATCTGTATTTATGGTATATTTATACCGTTAATGTTAATAAATAAATAAATAAATAAATAAGCTGTTTCAGAACTAAACAGTGGTACTAGACAATGATTGGTATAAAAATTATTTCCATATACCTGGAAATAAGATATGCATTACCTGGAGAATCACTTGTATTCAAAGAGTAGTTTTTGTTTAACAATTCTGCTGTGCAAAATTTTTTGGATTTTATTTTCTTCACTGAAACCCACACAACAATTTTTTCCACATTCAATGTTGAATTATCCACATAATATAATACCCACGCTCAGGCTTCGCCTTTATGGGATCTTTTTTTTATTACTCTATTATATTTTATGTATGTACCTATCTCCATGTATCAAAAAAATTATGTTAATAAAAAAAAAATGAAGCTTTAAGAAGTGTTTAAGAATTGTTGTTTAAATACCTCTGGTCTACGTGGTCAAGGTGTAGCGGTTTCGACTAGTAATCCAAAGGTTGCGGGTTCAAATACCGGCATGCGCAAATAAATTTTATTTGATCAATCTACATTATTTCTCGATTCAAGAATTAAAAAGCTTTTTATTTTATATTTATTTATAGGATTAAAAATAATATATTGGCGGCGTATTCCAGAGTGGACGATGCTTTCATTATCGCCCTGGTGTAAGACGTTGTTTGGTGACCAGATCTGAATAGCCAGGTACTTCCCCACCTTCCTTTTCTCCTCTCCATTCCCTCACCTCTACCTTCAGCCACACAACGTACCCCTAATGAGAATGTCTTAATCTCACTGGATTCAGACGGGAGCAGTAAGGGTTCTTATGCGATTTTCACAATTTAATTTTCTAATTCATAATTTTTCGAGTAAAAATAGTTGGTGTATAATAGGTAATAATATATTAATATAAGTTAGTGTATAATAGGTATGACGATATTATAATATGTAAACATTTTTTTCATGCGATTCAAAACATTTGGATATTAATATTTTCAAATAAATAAATTACTTTGTTTTTACCACTATAATTGACTAGCTGGGTTACCCGGCTTCGCTCAGGACAACATTCGAGAGTGTTCTGGAATGTTTCACACTGATGTTCCCTATTCCCTATTCCCGAAAATTCCACGACATACTCTGCCACTCCTACCAGAATTTTCTAGAGCTCTATGGAACCTTCTAGAACTTTCCGGAAGATTGTTCTCGAAATTTCAAGATTTCGAAACTTCCACCCCTTATATCTTTAAAAGCAAGCCCTTAAGTTAAAAACGGTTACCCTTATTCCCTGTCCCGCCAACCCCCCTGGCACTTCATTTCTTGACTCTTCTCCCGGCCGGCCCGTAGCCGAAACTTTTTTCTAATACTAACATCTTTCTTCTAATTATATATCTGAATTGAAAAATTCAAAAATTTAAATAAAGGTATTGAAGTTGTCTTGAACATGAAGTAATTTAATTTGATAAGGATTAAAACCAAGATACAAATAAAGAGCCTTTTCAAGCGGCGACATTTTAATTAAATTTTTAAAATAAAAGAATACTTATTGTGGCATAACCATAATAGTTAGACATATGCTTTCACTACTTTTTTTGTAAATAATGATGTGTTCTACAAAGTCGTAGTACATTATTTTATTCTATCATCAATATTTTTCGCATCGCACGCGATGTAAATAATATTTTAGGTAATTTTTTTACACCCTGGGTTACATTATTGAAGTTTTAGTAAGGATGCCTATTTTTTTTTGAAAATATAATATAGCCTGTGTTACCCAGGGATAGTGTAGCTTCCCAACAGCAAAATAACTTTTCAAATCGGTTCAGTAGTTTCGGAGCCTATTCAATGCAAACAAACAAACAAATCTCACCTCATTATATAGTGTAGTAGATTTACCGGATACAATAAAAAGTTAGAAAAACTATTCTAAATTAAAAAAAAAAACTTTCGTTGTATTTTTACAGAGAAGATTGACTTACTTTTATTGATGATTTTACCCCCGGCTTCGCACGCGCCACTGCCCCCCCCCAATCCCTCCCCCTCACAACCCCCCCCCCTTCCCTCATACACGCCCCCACTACCCCCCCCCCCTCACCCACCCCCAACAACCTGGACAATAAACGTATAATTTTATACAAATTTCATAATGCCAGAGCTCTAAGTTATAGCCTGTAACCTATTATGATGTATTAGCTATAGTACTGCAAAGTTTCATTAAAATCCATTCAGTATTTATTGCGTCAAAGAGTAACATACATCCATACATCTATCCATACATCCATCCATACAAAATTTCGCCTTTATAATATTAGTAGGATTATAAAAAACCGACATGTTTCGTAAGCCAAGCTTACTTCATCAGGGTTTTAATAATACTAATTTTTAAATATAGACATAGAACGTAGCGTCAAAGAAAAATGGTGCCACAAAATAAGTTTGCTGTTTTAGAAGAAGTATTTATATTTTGTTTTTACATTTAGTTATTTAAGTTATCATGTATAGCAAAGACCCGCACAATAAGATCTACGTATTATTTTTCAAAAGGTGTCGCAACATTGTTGACCCACGTTAATAAAGTTTGTTTAAAACTGTATTGCTTGGTGAGTCTGTTTGCTTCAATTTTATTTTCAAACATTATTTGATAACGAGGGGCTCACAGGCCCCCAATTTACAATTCGATAAAATTGAATAAATATGATATAAAATAAAACAAAACTTATATGAAATAAATTAAAATTCAATGATTAAGACGGTATTAAAAAAAATCGGCAAAATTTGGCAACCTATCGATGGTTGTATATTGAAATGTGTATTCTGTATTATACGTTATACATTTTTTGAAATAATACCTTTTTGGTTTTTAATCCATCTTTTAATTTAGTGTCTGAAATGTTGTGTTGCAAATGATTGTTGAATGATTGTATTTGTGATGTCTTTGTCCAAAGCTCGTGTTTACCGTCGGAGTTTTAAGTATTTTGTACGCTTGTCTACCTGGGCAATGTAACTTAGACATGGCTGCAAGCATTAAAAAGGCAGTAAAACAAAGGGAGCTTGTCGAATAAAGAGGCTGGTAGAAGGGTTTCCTTTTTGTTAACCGGCCTTATAAGAAATTTTAATCCATTAACTGAGTTTTGCATTAGACATCAGTATTAATCTGACTGTAATATAAATAATAATATGCTTATGTAGCTAATTGCAAGTAAGTAGTTAGTAATTAAATTCGTTTAAGTAGATTAAACATCATAACCTGTTGGCCTCAAGAAGTAGACTTACACATCCCTGGGATACAGCGGGGAACAAAGTCTCTCAAAGCTGTCGGCAAACTTTCTAAGTTTAAGGTAATTTTCCAAGCACCTATTACTGTTAAGACTGCCATGCTAGTCGTTCGAGAGAATCCCCTATGAAATGAAGATCCCATCCAGGAAATGGCCTGGATTCTAAATTCTAACCCGCGCCGCGTGGGCGTGGTGACCACACCTCGCCGGCAATCACTTACCCATTCTAAGCTCCTGTTCTTTCTTTAAATTACTCCCATGTACAAAGAACCATAAATTCAGTATTTTAATTAAAATGAATAATTTCATGCAACTGGTATAATCTCCTATTAAAGACTTAAGGCGATCCACTAGTACAGGAAAAAATCGAAATCGGAAGTCACGCCCTTTTATGGGAGGAGTTTAAAAATACTTGAGAAAAAGCTTTTGGAAAGGTTGGAAAAGATATTTGAGATTTTTTTTTACATGTTGATTTCGTAAAGGCCTGTAAAAAACATTAATTCCTTTTTTATGCATTGTTTATTGTAATAAAACGGAATTTTTTAATTGATTTCACAAAAATAAGCGGCGCGGAGCATAACACGTCTTCTCTCCGCTCCGTTCGGAGGAGTAATGACAGAAAATCGGGGCGCCTGCCAGTCGTTCTTCGGTGGACGGTATAAGGTTCACTTTGATATAACAAATTCGTCGACTGCCGTATTGTCGCAGTGATGTCAAAAATACCAACGCGAAAATGCATATTATATTTTATTTTGTGAGGTTTGGGCGTAAATATCATTTTTTTTCGCGATAATTATATAAGAAAGTGAATTTGCCACATTATGCAATACAACCATACCCGAAAAAGTGTTTATAAGTAGGAGAGTTTTCAGTTAAAAATGTTTTTTGTAGACCTAATACTTTATTTTTTTCTAAGCTTATTAAAAGACTTATTAAAAAAATGACCAATGTTTTTAAGGGCCAAGGTATGTTCTACACGCAGTATTTAATTGAAGCATCTATAATACTTCTAAGCGGTCAAATTTTCAAAACTAAAACATACGATTTTGTATGATTTTGCATTATTTAGTATGGCTTCATCTTAAGTTGACTTCGTAGGGTCTGAATAAAATAATTAAATAACGAATCTTATATTGGGAGGCGGTTATTGGTCACCGCCCCGGGAACCAATAAATTAATTGTATAACGAACACCTCTGCCATAGATCACCTCAAGTGGTTCGCTACGTTTGGCGACTATGTAGGGGTGCCCGCGTTGATGGGGTGAGTTGTGTCCGGGTTTTGGCGGCGGATATTTCTGCCCACCAACCGCGCGATAGACCAGAAGGAGATAGACTGGATGAGGGAGGCTTTTTGATCTCCCGAAACATCGCCTTGCACCGCAGTGGGAGGGATGTATTCATATGTCCGTCACTCTTGGTTACACTGACCCTCAGATTCTTACCCACCCTTCATACCTTTTCTTTCCAAAAAACAGACATCATCCCCAATAAGGAAGTTGAGTGAAAAATATATTGACTTATAAAAAATATGTTCATGTAGATCAAAAAATATCGATTATAAATATATTACTATATTATTATTATTATATCAATAAACCTTCTTAAATATATAACAAAAAGTTATGAACTACAAACGCTTGAACTACAAAATGGTCTGAAGAATTCTGACGTTATCGGAACCTCGGTTTGTATGAAGAACGGATCACCGAAATGTCTATGGTACATCTTCATCTTTCTATTACATGAGAGATGGTTCGTGTATGATGAGAGAGGTGTATAGGCCAAACGTCGTTTATTTATGGGCCAAACGGTTTTGCTTTCTTTCTCGTAAGTCTTTTTACGTTTAGTAATGGGTGGTTTGGTATATTTAAAGGTTTTGTAAACAAAGTTTATGAAATACAAAATCTGTTAAAAAAACTACATACCATGTCAGAAATCGGATATATTCAAGGCCAGTCCGACAACCTACCAATCGTTGATTCTGACATGTTGATTTTATATTTAAGAGATAATACTGATTAAATTAGTGCTGAAATTCGTGGAGTTAAAATTTTCAAGTAAATACATCAAATTATTAATTGTGTTCATTTGTACGTTACAATAAATATAGGTAGTACATTTTTACAGTATTAAATAATAATCATAACCATAGACATATGAATTTTAGTAGACCTGCCCTAAGTGATAAAAGCGTATTATTTCCCCCTCCCATTGGAACCATTTCATTGGAACCGGCTAGGATCGAGTATGGCTTCGCATTAACCTAAAAAAATAACCTAAAATAATTTAAACTCTGATAGACGGTTAACATTGATAAAAAAAATACTGGAATTCCTTATTGAAGAATTAAAAAAATCTCCATACAAAATGCCCGAGTGACGTGGTTTTCACAGTTTAAATGACGTCACACCCACACCCCGCCTCTTACCGCTCGGATTCCGCTCGTTTTGGCAGGCTTAATTTATTTTTTATTTTTATTTGAATTTTATTTTAGTAATTTGTACATTTAAGGTTACAAATGTCTAATTAATTATAATATTTCATATTGCAGCTAATTAATTATAATATTTCAAACTCACTATTTAAAACTTTGAGAAATAATTTTATTATGAAAACGAACTATAAAAAAACAAAAGTAAAAATTCCAGTATTTAAGTTTGAATGCGAACATTGATAAAAAAAAAGTGAACTTAACTTCCTTATTGTGTCATAATCCCTGAGGGGAATTACTTTTCTCAGGGCCTTCTATGTAAAGCTAATGTAAGAAAAAACAAAAAAAAGGGAAGTCGGTACAAACCAACATAAGTTTAACTAGATTAAATAGAAAGAAACTTGAAAGTATTATTAGAAAATAAATTCTGTCGATAAGCATGTTCTCATAAAAGTACAAAAAAATACAGAGAGGAAAAAGATATATAAACCTTTTTAGTGGAAAGATTGTTTTGACAATAAAAGAGCATCATCATTAGATAATAAATATTAGGATTTTTTTAAAGTGAATACCGCACAAGAAATCAAACTGCTCCCGTATGAAGCCAGTGAGACTATGACATCCGCAATTGGGGTATGTTGTGAGAGAGGTGAAAAGGAAGGTGGGGAAGTGCCTTGCTAATCAGATGTAGTCACCAAACACGGCTAAAGACATTTCAGGTAACGTTTCAATTCTGAATGGTGGTCCAGGTCCACTCTGTAACGTGCCGCACTAATACCATTTTAAATGAATTAGTTGTGAAATAACGCAAATTACTCAAATAAAATTTACTTGCGGTCGCCGGATTTGAACCCGCGACCTTGGTATTGCCATAGAGGCCATCAGAAACGCATTCTCAAAACATAATTATTTAGGGCAGGAGCGTAAAACGTTAATTTTCATTCAAAATTCTTCCGGATGAACCTCGCACCTAGCGATCGCCTCTGGGGGTGAGCTGGGAGGTTTAATAGTATGATAAAAGGTTTGGTGCAAAAGACTAATAAGGATTAGAGTTACCTGGTAGGTACTTGTGTATGTTTCGTAACATTACACAGGATAACATAAGGTTTTTTAATTTGATACCACAGTCAGTTGTTGTAAGCCAGTGGCTGAGTGGGCATTGCGTTTGGGTCCCACCCTGGCGTCGCGTGTTCGATTCCTCAGCTGGCTAAGTCCTCCATCACGACACAAGCAAAATTTTCCGCTAACTGTGGTGGTAGTAGGAGATTTACAAAAATTGTTGGGTTAGTCGTAACCTGGGAATGTTAAGGATTATTTTTTTAATATGTTTTTCGTCGAATTCCAATGGAACTTTTCTCATTAATATTATTAGTATTTCTGTTTTCTTCTTCCGAGTCGCTAGATGTCGCTTTCTTTTGTGTTTTATTTTGCCTGTTCATTTTGGAGTGGTTTGAAGATTGAATAATAAGTGCCTGTAGATTTTCGTCAGACCCTTTATACTACTTCACCAAAGGAGACTGGGATTTATCGTATAATATTGGGACCGAGTACCCGTGAATTAAATAAATATTTTATTGCTATCTCATTCTCTCGCAGGCTAAATCCTGTAGATGTATGTGACGTATGTGAATGTCTCTTTTTAGTGTCGCTCGTTTCCCTTTCATCGAGTTACAAATCACAACGGTGCTACAGAAGTTTTCACTTCAAAAATTTTTAAAGTTTTTATCATGATTTCACTTTTGCTGAACATTTTAAATAATACTTACTAAGGGGTGTTAAACCAAATGTGTTGGGTTAATATTTAAAAATAATTTTCGTTTAAATTTTCTCTCGCTGTATTTCACAACATTATCAAAGGTCGAAGTTTACAGTTCACGTTTGCTGCGTCGCGTGGTTAGGGCGGCACCGCCTCGGGTTGGGCGGCAAGGGACGCCATGATTCGAATTTTTATTCAATTTTCGAATGCCCCGACTGGCAAATTGCGTCCTCGTAAATTGAAAAATCCCGATCAATATAAGTTGCTGATATATCAGGCTTGTTGAATAAGTGAATCAAGGATATGATATGTACATAATGAGGAAAATTTGTCAGGGCGGGATTTCGTCGGCAGACATTTTGATCGGATGTGCTATTTGCTTATAATTATTTGGTGCCAAGATACTGATTTAAAAAGGGTGTAAATACATTTTTTCTGAAAATTTGCACGTCAAGAGCGATTGTTAAACTGATAATCTAGAGGTTGATTGATGTAAGACATAAAACTTACATGATTGGTGTGATTGCAGTTCCGCTGAGTTGTTCCGAGTAGTCTGGCAGGTGAATATTACCCTGATAGTAGTTAACCTCCGAAAGGGAGCTAGAAGAGGTATAGTGATTTTTAAGGGTACAACAATAACCTTAGCAAACTATTGAGATATTGTTCATTGATGAAAAGATATCGGTGTCGCCTAGTACATTTCTATCTGAATACATAATGTATTCGATATGTCCGTATGTTATGTGACGGCCCCCGTAATCTAAGGGTAAGGCTGTTGTCTCGCAATCCGAAGGTCGCGGGATCGAATCCCGGAATGCGCAAATAAAATTTATCTGATTAAATGTGTTATTTCACAATAAATTCACTTAAAATAATATTAAGTATATTTGCGGCACGTTCCCGAGTGGAAGATGTGCCCTGGTGTAAGACCAGCATTCAGAATTGAAATGTTGCTTGAAATGGCTTTAGCCGTCTTTGTTGACCAGATCTGAAAAGCCAGGTACTTCACCAGCTTCCTCTTTCCCATCTCCTTCTCTTTCCCACTACTTTCAGCCTCGCAACATACCACAATTGGTAATGCCATAGTCTCCAGACGAGAGCAGCTGGAACCTGGAACTCTTGTGAGGTGTTCACATTAAAAAAAGTACTAAAGACACATTTTAAAATGAAATTTAGTTGAACAATCACAATCATAATTTGTTTTTAAAATGAAATGATATAAAACTACGACCGCATCTTCACTTCGAACAAGTATGATTCATTATCCCAAAGGGCGCAAAGGGCTTCCGTAATTTTCACAACGTTCTGATATTCTGTTATTATGCGGACTGCGCTAACTTTCTCTCTGGATAAAGTGCTTACGGCTTACAGCTTACATCCCATTGCAGCGTTTTACAAATTCGTCACTGTACCTGTCCACACCGCAGAACCTATTCCTTCTAAGACAGGAAAATTAGTGTAACTAGTGGAAAATTTAATGGAGGTGAATAAAACATGAAATTATTTTGTTTGTTTAAATTTGATAAAACGGAATAGATCCTCCATGTAGATTAAATGTTTATAAAAATTAAAAGAAATGAGTACAAAAGGTTTCTAGGTTTCACTGTACTTCTATTCAGAAAGTCGATCATCTCTTAATGGGAGATTATATGGAAATAATCCTTGAAGAGAATCTTTATTGGAATTAGAATCCCAATCTTTTGCATTTTGATCCAGAACTGCGCTGTTAGAAAAGATTGACACATGAATGGGATTGTAGAATATGGGAAAGAGCTTGACCCTGAACCCAGTGGTATGATTTGTCAAAATGGGTTCCATGCCAACTCAGAATCAAGTCAACTGAATACCTCTTCGAAAAGCCATAGAAACAAAAACATAGCCCTTAACCCTAACATAAAGTAACCTATTTACCATTTTTTTTTATCATCACTTTAAATGATTTTTCCGAAGAGGTTCTGAGTTGATTTCCTTCTTAGTTATCCGGTCACCGTCAAAATGTCATCAAAAAATATAATTTTCGCTATAAAAAGGATTTTAATATGTTTTTTGAATTTAGTAAATGGATTATACTGGAAAAGAACCACCAATAATAATCTAAATGGTGCTTCGAATGATGTGTATCATCACTTAACCACTATGATTTTTTTTAACATTAACGCCACACAGGAGACCATGAGGAAAATAATTTACATATAGGAGGCATACCCGCCTCCCAAATATAAAATGAGAATATATAGAATTTCTTGTGACAATTTTGTACTGGTCTCGATGCCAAAGGGACTTCACCTACATAAGTATGTAACATTTTCTCAAAATGTATGAGAACTTTTATTACTTTCATTGTTAGAAATATGACATGAAGATTTTGTACTATTATTGTACCAAAACAGTGGAATATCAACAATCGGAAACACCTTTATTACACTTTGGCAATTGACCTCCGGTTATATAAAATCCCTGGCATGCTATTGGATCAGCAGAGTATCAAATTCGCACAGCCAACCATGTGTGGCAGAAATAGCATCAAACTAGATAAATTGTACACATATTTTAAAATTCATATGTGTCATAATACATATTAACCAGTGCATACAGTAAACATGATACATTGACTTTATTTGCGAAATTCCCTATAAACTTTTCACCCGATTATTTGGCTATTCAAAATTTCATGTAATATTTGTATTATCGAATTATCGACTAATGAGATTTAACGGAATTTTAGCTACATACATGATAATTATCGAAAAAAAAGAAGTAAAACGATATTACCGATGCAGCCAATAAAGAAATGAAGGTTAAAAAAAAATGGTCCGATAACAATTTAACTCAGCACAGAAATAACTTATTATATTCCATTCTCTCTACAAGAAGCTGTGCCAAATAATTTAATTAATATAACAATTCATTCCAAAAATTGTGCAAATGACGGTACTTGAAATATGGACTGCGCTAAGCTAAATCATAATTATAATGTAAAATATCTTGGAATCTTTATAGATAAAAATGTTAAATGGAAAGATCATATCAATCTCACAGTGGAAAGAATAAGAAAACTTATATATGTTTTCTATGACATACGAAGTGTTTTACACAAGAAAACGATCAAAATGGTCTATTATGCATTAATTCAGTCCTTATTACAGTTCAGCATTATTTGTGGGGAGAGGCCTTTAAAGCTTCCTTACAGCCCATAATTATAATTCAAAGAATAATTATAAAAGTCATCCTTAGGAAACCATACGACTTCCCTACTCTAGAGATATTTCGGGAATTTAATGTTCCATCTATCACAGAATTGTATAAGAGAAACGCTTTATATCAAATTTATAAATAATATTTTATAAAAAAAATTCACCCCTTAGATAGCATAAGCAATAGATTCAAAACTAATAGTCCAGTCAGTGGGGAGTTTTACCTTGCAAAAGGCCAGGTAGTAGCGATTTTGATATATGTTGTTAAGATTGGGACTCTAAAGAAAAAAAAAAGTTTTCGACCTTGGGGGGTCGAGCTCGACCCGCCATCTTGGATTGAAGGTGCCGAAATTTAGTGCTTTCAAAATAATTGTAAAATGGTTGATTTTACAACCAAATCAATAAAAGCAAACTTGAAGATAACTAAATTACCTACATTTTTTGCTCTACAACTTTTTTTGTAAGTCTAATAGGTAACAAGTAGCAAGTTGCAGTCCCGGAAATAGGAATACTTTTCTAAAAAAATGTGAAAATCCATAGACATATGAATATTAGTAGATCTGCCCTAAGTGATAAAAGCGTATTTTTCCCCCTCCCATTGGAACCGGCTGGGATCGAGAATGGCTTCGCGTTAATCTAAAAAATGTGACGTCATCATTCTTCTGCGAGCCAGCGTCGAGCACTCATCGAAGCAATTTACGAAATAACACGGTAAAAATATTGGCTTGTGTTTTGAAAAAGTGTAAAAATAGAAGTAAAAAAGAGAAAAAACCCAATTGTCGTATTACATTCCATAGGCAAGCATTATTTTACACTATTTTAAGCCAATTCAGATCACATAATATGATCGTTTTTGTAAGATACACTATCACTCGAGATACATGGCGTGTGCCCGTCCCTGTTTACTGGGGTAAGTAAATTATGAAACATTTATAAAAGCGTCTTCACTAAATACGGCAACGAAATATTGAACTCGACCTTATAGGCGACCTTACTTTGCATATTTGGACTTTGCAAATGTGTTCATTACGCGGCGAGCAATTCGCGCTCCCATGTAAAAAGGTCTATTCATTCAAAAGCAGAGTTTACTTTTAAGAACGAAAGTGTGATATTATAATGCGAGATGCCTATATACTGTCAGATTGAGTTTTGACGAATCACATATCACGAAAGCCGTCTTCCCACTCTTCGTCCCGCTGTAGTTGGTTTCTTCCCCTCACCTTTCTGTTCTGGTCTATTAATATTCATATGTCTATGTGAAAATCCCATTTTTTGTTATTTTTTCGGGCTATGCATTACAAAACTAGCTGATTAAAATGCGCCCCGCAGGTTTTTACTGCCAGGCCCTGCGGGCGGCTTTTAGTTTGGCTTCACCCAGTTAGTGTTGGTGACCATCTTATAGATTCAATAAGAACTCCAAGAAGATTCCAAAAACAGCCCGTTCCTCGGATCCACTGTAGGTACTCACAGGGACAAAGTAACCGAGACAGAGCAATGACATCATATGTAATATATATCCACTTGATACAACATGTATTACCGTAAATCTTTTCACATCCGGAGAGCTACCACATATTCACAAATTCGTAGCAGTTATACCTAGGGGGGAGACGTCCCCGTCCGACTTGCCGACGGAAGTAGCGACATCTTGTATTGATCTTGTATCTCCAGTAGGTCTTCTTCCTCTTTATTGGCACCACAACCCATTTCGAGCCTTGGCCTCCTTCAAGATAAGCATTCGCCGCCCTCTGTCCTCGGCCGTCGTCTTCCAATCTGTGACATGGAGTAGTCCTCTTGCATCTTTCCTGACATCATCCTCCCATCTCAGCCTAGGTCTGCCCGCCTTACGTTTACCTCCCGGGTGTCCTGTTAGAACCTTCTTCGGTACTCGTGTACTTGGCATTTGATGCACGTCATGTCCGGCCCATCTTAGTCTTTGGAACCTTAGATGGATAGAGAGTCTGGGAGCTTAGTAAATATCATAGAGCTTTATAGTGGCGGATTCTCCATGACTCTCCCTCTCGCACCGCTCCTAAGATTCTTCAAAGTACCTTTCTTTCGAAGGTGTCCAGCTGTTTCGCAGACTTTGCTGTTAGTGTTCCCGCCTCACATCCATAGACTATGACCGTTCTAATAATTGTTTTTATATAAGGTTTTCCTATGGACGTTGCGGGATTTGAACACTGGCAATAATGCGAAGTATCGAAGTGTTTTTAGCGGCTGTGATGCACTTCTTACTTCTACTGGGTTTTCGTTGTCCTGCGTTATGATGGAGGGTTCTGGTTTGCATCATTATTTTAGTTTTATTCTCATTGTTTTTCAAACATCTCTCTTACAGCCTGTAGGGATCTTCTGACAATGTTTAGGTCAGTAGGTCTATTCCACAGATATTCCAGCGATAGTATATTTCAAAATGGCGCTTGAGCCGTACAGAGTTCGACTAGTATTAGTAGTCATGATCTAACTCATTGCCTGTGGTACTGAGATTCTTGGCTTCCATTAACAAAATATCTTCATATTCAATTGCATGAAATAAATTTTAATGAAGTCTCGGGTGCTTCTTTGTCATTCTTTCTTAAACAAGCCCATTGGTGCCACGTTTCCAGTCCCAGTTTTCTGGATTTTTTTGGATTCCATACCATTTTTGGACTTGATGGTATGTCCTAAGTGCATGGTACCGTGCAGCGCCATTCATTGGTGGCAAAGGGGAAGATTGAATTTGCTCTTTGTTGTCGACTTTGCGATACGTTGGTAGCGGACTTCTTCCAAGGTTTGCTCATCCATGTCACCCCCGTACAAAGCAACAAGAAAGCGTGTTCCTGCATCTGCTATGTCTTCTGGTTTTGCATCATGTTGTTTTCATTCATGTACTCGATGAAGATGCACTGGCAGACCAGCTTTTTTAAGGCTTTCTAAACGTTCATTATCACTACAAAGTAGTTTCATTTGTGCACTCGATGATGTAGGGTTTATTCTAGCCTGTAGCAATATAGGCGCTGAGCTGGCAACGCTGCAGTTAGGAATGCAGGCACGCGGTATGTTGCCGTCTCTTTCTCTCCTCTATGTAACACGAAAAATTACTGTTATTTGAAATAGATTTTGACATATAATTATATTGTGTTGTGGAAATACGTTAAAATGATATTGTGTAATACAATCTTACAAAATTTATCAAGAAAACTTGAGTTTTACGATTTTTTGTCAAAATTTTCTTCTTTCAACCGCTGTAACTCGTAACCTATTACATACACTTAAAAAAACGTGTAGTCTTCAAGTTTGCTTTCAACGACTTGGTTGTAAGATCAACCACTTCACAATAATTATGAAAAAACCAAATTTCGGCACCTTCAATCCAAGATGACCCCCCCCCCCAAGGTCGAAAACTTTTTTTTTTCATTAGATTCCCAATCTTAACAACATATATCGAAATCGCTACTACTTGACCTTTTGCAAGGTGAAGCCCTTTTTTATCACCCACTGACTGGACTATAATGGCTCAATAGCAATTCCTATGCTTAGAACGACCACGGCTCAGTACCACTATTTGTATTTAGGTATAAGTTACAATATATTATTATCCAAAAACAAAATTAATATAACTGACACATTGAAATATGAACAATTCAAAAAGCAAATTAAGTCCCTGAAATTGGATAATGATATATTGTACCCTTTAATTAATTTATCCTTATGTTAACTGTAATTTTTAATAATAAAATAAAATACTTTTTATTTTATTATAATATGTCAAACTACAAAGTGATTGATTTCTACAATAATATGTAATATTTTATATTAAAAAAAAATGTTCTCGTCCTTCTGTGTATAACTATTTTTTCTAAATTATCAACCTATGTCAAATAATGTTTGTGTTTATTTCATAAGTTCTTTGAACATTGTTTACACATTTCATTGGAACATTATTTCTTTTTGCATGTAAATACTCCTCCCATAAACACGAGCTAAGAGCTCAACTTATGGAGCAGTGAAATAAAAAATGAATTATTGTTTAACCTTGCATATGTAATCATTTGTAATGTAAAAACAAAATTATTGAAAAGAAAAATAAAATTCACATACTTTCCAAGATATTCTAGAACTCTTTGAAATGAAGCTTTGAATCTATGAAAAGAACACGTATTCCACATATTGTCTCTGTTATAGGTCAATAATTTTGTTGTACAAATAAACAGAAAAAAAATATATACTTGAGTATTTATAGGACCAATACAACGAACCTACGCCTATGGGATAAATAATATTAATAAATTATCCTTTTTGCATGTTTACGTTAGTTTTACGTATATGTATAGTACAAAAATCAATATATATTATAAAAGGAAGTTAAAAAAAAGTGTGGACCGCAAAAACTCAGAAACGAGTCCCGGTACGATCAAGGGAGTTAGTTATATGGTGTGGTAGATCTCTATCCCCCCTAGGGAATAAGGGTACCAGTTTTTACCTAAAGGTCGTGCTTTTGAAGATATAAGGGCTGATAAAAACTAAGAAGACTCTAGAAATTTAAAGAAGACTCTATAAATTTCCGGAAACTTCTAAAAGTTCGATAAAACTCTGGAAAGTTCTGGAATTAGTGGAGGATTATGTCAGCGAGTGTAGAAGGTTCCGGAAAGTTCTATATGGTTTGATAAAGCTGCAAAAAGTTCTGGAAGGAGTGGCGGAGTATGTCGGTGAGTCTAGAAGGTTCCGGAAAGTTCTATAAAGTTCGATAAAGCTGTATAAAGTTTGGAAAGGAGTGGCGGAGTACGTCGGCGAGTCTAGAAAGATCCGGAGTGTTCTATAAGGTTCGATCAAGCTGTGAAATGTTCTGGAAAGAGTGGCGGAGTTCTTCGGTGAGTCTAGATGGTTCCGAAGTGTTCTACAAGGTTCGATAAAGAAGTAGAATGTTCTGGAAAGAGTGGCGGAGTTCGTCGGTGAGTCTAGAAGGTACCGAAAAGTTCTAAAAGCTGTAGAAAATTCTAGAAGGAGTGGCAATGTATGTCGGTGAGTCTAGAAGATTCCGGAAAATTCTAGAAGATTCGATAAAGCTGTAGATAGTTCTGGAAGAAGTGCCGGAGTGCCCAATGTTGGTGAGTCTAAAAGGTTCCGGAAAGCTTCATAAGGTGTGGTAAAGCTATACAAAGTCTAGAAGGTTCACAAAAGTTCTAGAAGGTTCGATAAAGCTTTATAAAATTTAGGCAGGAGTGGCGGAGTATATCGGTGAGTCTAGAAGATTCCGGAATATAAGGTCGATAAAGCTATAAAAAGTTCTAGAAGAAGTGGAAGATTATGTCAGTGAGTCTAGAAGGTTTGGAAAAGTTCTATAAGGTTCAATAAAGCTGTAGAAAGTTCTGGCAGGAGTACGTTGATTAGTCTAGAAGGTTGTGGAAAGATCAATAAGGTTAGATAAATCTGTAAAAGCTTCTGGAGGAAGAAGTGGCGGATTACGTCAGTGTGTATAGAAGCTTCCGTAAAGTTCTATAAGGTTTGATAAAGCTGTAGAAAGTTCTGAAAGGAGTGGAGGAGTATGTCACTGAGTCTAGAAGGTTCTGAAAAGTTCTAGAAGGTTCGATAAAGCTCTAGAAATTTCCGGAAGGAGCAATGGAGTGTGCAGATGCATGCCGCTTAAACTCAAATAGTCCCGGTACGATAACGGGAGTTGTACTGTGTGGTAGCCTTCTAGCCCCATCCATGAAGAAAGTTCCCATTTTAACCTGAAGGGCGTGTTTTTTAAGATATACGGGCTGAAAGTTTCGCCTCTTTGAAATTTTTAGAAGAGTTCAAAACATTCCAGAGTTTCCCGGAACATTCTGGAATGTTCGGGAATGGGATGGAACGTTCAGGAACATACCGAAATATTCCATATCATTGTGGAACATTCCAGAACACTCCCGAATGTTTTGGATTGATCTGGAACATTATTCTGGAACATTTGAAGTCTTTTTTGTATGAAGCTACATATATGTATATAAAGCAAGATTCGCCGTGGATTCGAACATCAATTTACCCACTATGGATTAAATTCGACACTACTTACTCACTATGGATTAAATTCGACAATCAACTCACCAACAAGAATTACGTCAAACTCTGAATCCTGTATTGGCCATATATTTGTTAAAACTAGGAAAAAAACATCATCATCAATAATTCGAACAACGGTCACAGATCATTTCACTACTACACTAAGCATACATCTTAACAAGAAACAAAAAGATGAAAAAAACAACCCCGTACAAGACAAAATCAATTTTAAATCCCTAATAGAGGACATACATAATGAATCTTGGTCAAATGTACTAAATGAACCCGATCCAAACAACGCGCTGGACACATTTATGACCACAGTTGGAACCTATATTGCTAAATATACAACAAAAAATACCCCGATAAACTACTCACATAAAGAAAAAAATATAACACCCTGGATCACGAAAGGATTAGTAAACAGCATTCATAAAAGAGACACAATGCACATGCAAGTACGCAAAAACCCATATGATGACAAACTAAAAAATAATTACCTGCTATACAGAAACCTTTGTAATAAATTAATCAAACAAGCCAAATACAAGTACTACAAAAAAGAAATATAATCCGCCAAAAATGGTCCCAAAAAAATCTGGAAAATCGTCAAAGATATTACTTTCTCCAATACGAAAAAAGACTCGAAGATCAAAGCACTGTTAATAAATGGAAACAAAACCCTTACAAAAAATGAACCTGGTAAAATAGCTAATTTTATTAACTCCCAATTTGCAAAAGTTGGATCTAACTTGGCTGAAAAAATTCTTTTAAAAAACGGCACAACAGAAGACTCTTTAACCAAACTATCCTCTACCATGCAACCAAATCATTCGTTTTATGCTCACAAAATAAGTACAAAGGAAATATCGGATTTAATTATTTCTCTCAAACCAAATTGCGCTGTGGGCCCAGATAACCTCTCCAATCATATACTGATTAGTCTCCGAGAACATATACTTATACCACTTCAACATATTTTCAACCAAAGTTTCAACCTCGGCTTTGTCCCCGATCATCTAAAAATAGGTTGTATTACTCCAATACATAAATCGGGAGACAAAACGCTGATCTTAAATTACAGACCAATCACTCTCCTAAATTCGCTATCGAAACTACTAGAAAAAACTATGAAAAAAAGACTGCTCGCATACCTTGACAAACACAAATTGATCTCCACCCGTCAATTCGGGTTTCGAGCGAAAATGGGAACAGAAGACGCCTTATCGGAACTAACCACCTACATAGTGAAAAACCTAGATGGCGGTTCAAAGGTGTTAGGAGTGTTCTTAGACCTAGCAAAAGCTTTCGACACCATCTCACACAAATTACTCCAACAAAAACTCAAAAACATTGGCATAACAGGTCCACCACTAAAATGGTTCATCAGCTACATTGAAAATAGACAACAAATTGTAAAAATCAATAATCAAGAAAGTGACAAAGTAGGCACCAGGTATGGAGTACCCCAAGGCAGCGTCTTAGGTCCCATACTGTTTCTCATCTACATTAACAGTCTAACGGAGATAAGCCTAGGGAACATAGAGTACAAAGTAATCAGTTATGCAGATGACACTGTAATCTTATTCAAAGCCCAATCATGGGAAAACGTCTTCAAAAACACGGAAGCAGGGATGACTGAAGTAAATAACTGGCTAATAAATAATCTACTGACACTAAATATTTCTAAAACAAAATACTTAACTTTCAGTAAAACATTAGCTGGTCAGCCAGATAGTCGCCCACAACTACATCTTCACCCCTGCACAGTTACCTCGTTAACTAACTCACGCTGTGTTTGTCACAAAATTAATTATGCGCAAAATATTAAATATCTCGGTTTAACTGTTGACAATAACTTAAAATGGGATCTCCAAATTAACCTAATTACAAAAAAAATACGGAAACTCTCTTACATCTTCAAAACAATTCGAAATATTATGTCACTACCTCAGCTAAAAAATATATATTATGCACTCTGTCAAAGTATTCTAATGTATGGTATTTCAGTATGGGGAGCAGCAGCAGAGACTCACCTCAAATCACTTAAAATTAATCATAAAACAATAATCAGAATTATGTTTAGAAAGCCTTATCAACATCCGACAGAACAGCTAATGATCAACAATAACCTATTAGACATAAATAAACTATACATAAAGAAGATCATCTACAAAAACTGCATAAAAATATCACCACACTTCATAACTCACTCGCAAAACACAAGAGCAAACACACACAATCAATTACAAGTACCACATATCAAATTAAATTTTGCAAAAAAACATGAATCTTACTTGGCACCATATATATTCAATAAGTTTGTAGCCCAAACAAAGACCTACGTCGCATCTAATAACTTGAATTGGGTTTTCAAAAGATTTTTAAACTGGTTGAATGTCAAAGAAAGAAGAGAGATAAGTAATATTCTTAATATCTAATATTATATATTTTCTTTTATTCTACTCTGTTTTTAAATTCTGATATCCTCCTATTTTATTATTATTATTTTTACTATAATATATATGTTTATTTTTTTTATTTTTTTACCACTTACTTGTTTTTATGTAATTAAAAATTGTTAGTTACCAGCCTCAGAACAGACTCTGTCTAGTGAGGAGGGTAAGGAAAAAAAACTGTTGTACATAACTAATTATAAATAAACGCCCGGGTTGCCGGCACTGAAAATGAATTGAATTGAAATTGAATTGAATTCAATCCCACATCAACTTCCCGAGCGAAGCCGGACACCCCAGTCTTTAAGAGCATTTCACAACGTCCCGGACATCCAAAAAATCCCGGAATATTCTGGAAAATTGTGGAATGTTCGGGAATACGGAATCGGGAACATAAATGTGAAACATTTCAGACACTCTCGAATGTTGTACCGAGCGAAGCCGGGTAACTCAGCTAGTATAAAATAAAAATCCACAATGTAAAATTGTTTGATACCAGTAATTATTTATTTTAAATAGCTCTGTAGAAGTTCGGAAAGCTGCAGTTCAATAAATTTTAACAGGAATCACAAAGCGGAATAGCTGTAGGTATTATTAAATATTAACTGCCTTGATAAGGCAAGTTGGTCTATAGAGTGAATAAGAATTAACATTGCTTCGTAAGTATTAACATTGAACGCGGCCATATTATCTGAACGAATCTTAAAATTAATCTCCTTTAATCTTCGATTAAATACTTAAGTGAATAAACGCAAAAGTAAGTTCAATTTACCGCCTTGGGAAACATTTTTGGGACAATCTACACCCATTTATGGGTCATCCCAAGTAGTTCACCACGTTTGGTTACTTAGAAGGGGTTCCCGGGTTCATGGGGTGAAGTTTGTCTAGGTCTATACTTTTGCCCACCTTCTGTGGTGGGCCAGATTCAGAGAGACTGGTTGAGGGAGACCTTTGACCTCTCCAGCCGGACAGTACCGCAGTGGAAGGGTTGGATTCATACGTTTGTCACTCCTGAACAGATTTGCCCCCAGATTTCTACCCACCCCTCATACCAGCTTTTACGTTGTTACGCAATTTTTTCCACTATTTTACAATTTATTATGCGTAAACTTTTTTATTTATTTTTTGTAATATTTTTAATGGCCTACACTGGCAGCACGATGCTTATAAATGTGTTTATAAATGTAAATAAGTATGTTAGTCGTAAATAACTAATTTTAAGACAGTTGCAAATCATAATGCGAATAGACCAGTAACATTATTGCTCTATTCGTATTATGACTTCGTATTATGGCAGTAATCATGCACAAATAAGTAAATAAGTATGTTAGTCGGATATAACTAATTTTATAATACGAATAGAGCAGTAAAAATACTGCTCTGTTCGTTTCGTATTATGACTTGCAAGTACAAGTACAAACTCGGTTATAAAAATAAGTATAGTTCTAAGTCACTAGTCATATAAATCTTATTTGTAAGTCATTAGTTATCAATATTAGTTATAATATAAGCCACTTTTAGAGAATAGGTATAGATTAAATCTGTAAATGAATTTGTAAAGCGCCCCTGAGGTGATTTTCTCACGAAAATGGCGCTATAAAAATCATCCAATAATTATTATCATTATTATTACACCTTTTTCCTTCTCAGAACTTCATTTCCTTAAAAAGACCCCCATACAGCATCCCCAAAGATGTCACAGGCCCTGAGAGATTTTTTTCCTCGGGGCCTTCCTTTGTGGAACGTTAAAACAAAAGAGTGAGATATTAATTTTGTTAATGATCAAACATAATTTTCTAGGAAGGGTCTTTCATAATTAAAATAAATCTAATTATTTATCGGATCAGGCACCTAAATTTCTTTCTACTCGTACTAATAAATATCGAATGTTCGTAGGCCATAGTTTTTGTATCGTTGTTTGAGAATTTTATATTTTTTCTTCATCACATTCGGAGATCCTCCGTTGTCTCCATGACAACCAATATCAAAACAAGCGGACTAGATATTACATATAATTGCTTTAAAAAAATTGGGTTAGAAGGAGGACCCTGTTTAGAAATAGATTAATGGGAAGTCAGAATTATAACCTCCCACGAGGGTCCGTATGACATCTTCCATTACGCAGCTTAACTATACCTACATTATGTACTCTATGACACGATCTGAAATCACTTATGTTTTCATTATTTTTTGGTTATTTCAAAATAATAACATTATCAGGTTTTGAGGAGAAGGACGAAAGGATAACTTATTGAAGCCCCAGCTTCCCGCATTTCTACCGATTTATTACATATTTTCCTTAAACACTTGAAGTTTTAAAGCTCTTAAAAATGTATGTTATTGTTGAAGATAATATCTGTACATTCTCCATACCGAAACGGCAATTATATGAAATTACCCTGATAGAAAAAAATCGCAAAGTATGCTCCGAAAACTATTACTATCACGATTTTTTCAGTTATTTTACATGTTATGTGTATGAAAAAAATCTCATCGTTTCATTAAATGCTATTTTAGACATTCTCCACGACCTTTTTGATCTATTATAAAAGAGTAATGTTTTATTAAACATTTTCACAATTTTTGCAGATATAGAGTAGGTATTGTTTTTAATATTAGCGCGCTCTATCTAACATTCGTATTTACATATCTCTCCTTCTTCTTTTTGAGCGGTTACTACCGGGCCCTAATAAGTACACCTTGTATTCGTTATATTTCCTGCTCTGATGACAGTCTTCCGAAATCCATCAAATTCATAGATGCGTTAAAAAAAGTGTACCACGAAATGCTATCAATACTAAAAAAACAAATCTTTTTTGAACCATTACGCTTTATACCACTTCCATGTGATGTGATTGAAAAAAAAATTATGTAAAATATCTGTAAAATAGTAATTACGAAATTGGTTAAATAAATCATATATTGGAAAAACCTCTTTGCGTCATATTGACAGTGCCTTATGAAGGCGAAATGTCATCAAATTTCATTTTTGTATATTTTTCACGTCATAATAATAAATATTATGTAGGAAGACAGGTATATATTTTAAAATTACACTAATTAACTGATAACAAATATGGTGACAGTCGCAGAAACACATGAAAAAAAGTTTTTCTTAAGTGATAAAGAAATTTTAACAAAAGTTTAGAACAATGTAACAATTAAAGTTACGAGTAGGTACAATTATTTATCCCCAAAAAGCATTTGAAATATCTTTTAAAAAGAAGTGGCCATATCCTATATCGTTCATCCTTGAAATCTATTAAAGGTCAAGTATTTTATTGATAATAATGGAAAGCCGTTTAATTTATATAACCAACACGTCTGGTTCGCTACCCCAAGTGGTTCGCTACGTTTGGTGACTTAGCAGGGGTGCCCGGGTTCATGGGGTGAGGTTTGTCCGGGTCTTGGCAGCGGATGCGTCTGCCCATCAGCTTCATGGCAGTCCGGATCGGAAGATAGTGGTTGAGGGAGTCCCTTTGACTTCTCTAGCTATACTCTCTCGGAAAATCGACTTGCAGCGCAATGGGAGGGATGGATACATACGTCCGTCACTCCTGGACACACTGACCGTCGGATTTCTACCGACCCGTAATACCCTTTTCCTTCCCAGAACTTCGTATTCTTCCTTTCCTAAAAGGATAACATAGGCCCGAGGGGAATTATTTTCTTCAGGGCCTTCTGTGTGGAGCCTAATGTAAAAAAATAGTTACAATTAAATTGCCTAAAATATTAGAAGTCTTTTCTTTTTTGAAAACATCTGTTCTTGCTAAATAAATTATCGTAAGTAAATAATGTGGCCCAAGTTACCCAATGCCTTAAAACATTAACAATCAATCATAGAATAAAGTCGGTAACACTATATTTATGAAGAAAGCCAAAAAAAAATAAATTATACCATGAAAGTTAGTAACCATTTTCTCCGCTATAAGTTTTTCACACAAAATAAAGTTGAATTTTAAACACTGAGAAACACCAGACCTATGCACAAAAACTTTCAATTTGTTATCGTTGATAAATTGGAATTATGAAAAATTCTTGTCAAATTAAAAAAAAGTTTCAATGTGAAAAATACTCCCAAAATTTGAACTCTAAGCTGCCAAACGCCTATTATGTAATTAAATAATAGGCCCTGAACTTTTACTTTGTTGATTTTGCAAAGTTAAATAATTTGAGAGAAGAATTTTGGAAAAAAAGTGATGCCGATGTTAAAGCAATCTGCGTGAGGAAATTGGGCGTCCAGTCATTCAGGAAAACTTTTATTTTAGGTGTTTTAAAATTATTTTACTTGTTGGGATAAGTTTAATTACTTTAAAACTCATTTTTAATTGTTCAACACGGCGTGAAATACTGCTTAATAAAAAAATAATAATTATATCTGTGATTAGATATATTTTAGAAGAACATAAATACTTAAGGTTTTTATTATATGAATTTAACATGGCGTGAAGTGCTGCATAATTTGTTTTTTTTATTAATTTGAAGATTTTTTTTTAACACTAAAAATGATTACATTATGCAAAGTTATACAATAATGCATTATTATTCTACTACTCCATAAGTTAAGGGGCCGCAACTCTACCGATTTCTTACATGTCTCCCTTAAACATTTGAAGTTTTTAAGGTCTTAAAAAAATATTTGTTATTTTTTAAGATAATGTCTAGATGCTGCATAAGCCGAAACGCAAATTATATGAAATTCCCTAGATAGAAAAAAATCACAAAGTATGCTCCAAAAATTATTAAAAACAAGTCTGTTTCTATTATCTTATAAATTATATTTCTTTAAATAATTCTTAAGATGCTCCCCAAGAGATTTTTTTGCTCTATTTTAAACGAGTTGTGTTTTATTAAACATTTTCACAATTTTCGCATCGATTTTGGCGCTGTAAATGTTAGCGCTCTCCTCTAACATTCGTAATTTCGTATCTCTCCATCTTCTTCTTTTCGAGCCCGGTTGCGGAGCCTTAAGCTCTAGGAGCTCGTGTTTATGGGAGGAGTATTTACATGCAAAAAATGTTTTAATGAAATATGTAAACATTAATCAAAGAACTTATGAAATAAATACAAACATTATTTGACATAGGTATACAATTTAGAAAAAAATAGTAATTATTAGTAAGTAAGTAATAATAAAAAAACCAATAAAAATATATATTTTTTAATATTAAATATTACAGATTAAGTAAGGGTAAATTAAGGGTACATTAAATCATTATCCAATTACAGGGACTTAATTTGTTTTTTGAATTGTTCATATTTCAATGTTTCTGTTATACTAATTTTGTTTTTGAATAATAGTATATTGTACCATATCACACCCAAATACAAATAGTGGTGCAAAGCCGTGGTAATTCTAAGCATAGGGGTGGCTATTATGTCATTGGTTTTGAATATAGTGCTAATGCTATCTGGGGGGTAAATTTTTTGGATAAAATATTCTTTATAAATTTGATATAAGGCGTTTCTCTTATACAATTCTGTGATAGATGATACATTAAATTCTCGAAATATACATTTTAAAGATATAGCTTTTCTTTATTTTTTATTTATTTATAAAATGAATACTAGTTTTTCTTCCTGATCCCCCCTGGGGTTTTAACGATCCTTTAAAAAAAATATTACAGTAGGTAGGTATGTTATGTTCGGACAGATTTTGCAAGCTGAATAAAGTTTGTAATTTTTTTTATTTGAATACCGCTCAATTGTCCCAACCGCCACCCACCCTCCAACAACATGACTGCGGCATTCCCAATAGGGGTATGCTGTGAAGCCGAAGATAAGTGGGGAGGGGAAGGAGATAGGGAAGAAGAAGGTAGGGAAGTACCTGCAAAACACGGCTAAAGCCATTTCAAACAAGGTTTCAATTCTGAATGATGGACCTACACCAGGGTGATTCTTTAACTCTGGAACGTGCCGCAAATATACCTTTTATTATTTTAACTTTTTCAATTGTGAAAACCCAAATTAATTTTACTTGCTTTTTGCGGAGATCTGGAATTTCAATCCCAGATCTCCGGATCGCAAGTCGAGAGCCTTTCCCTTCGTCCAGGAAGGCCGTTTTTATTGAAATTTTTGATAAAATTTGCCACCCAAATTTCTAAACACCGGAGCTCACCGTGTTTTGTTAACTCTCAAGTGTTTTTTAATGCTAAGAAGCAGACAGAATGTTAAAATAATATGAAATTTTAAAAAAAGACCTAAAATATCACGTTTAAAAGCCGTGAATTTATTTTAAAAACTCCCTGAAAAATGAGCTAAAATATATTTTATTATCAATTTCTGAAAACTCAAAGAAAACATTGGAAATGCATGATTGACGAACGTTGAGACGTACAATAAGTTTTAGTTCAATTTCACTCACGCTTTAAACACAGCCATATGGAAGCATACGAGTATACTATTACCGCGTCACAATCTGCAAATTGTATTGAGATTTCTATATTACTCCCTGACAATGCGATTTCAACAGCAGTTACAATAGAATTAATTGCGGCCTAAACCATCCTCAATAATACGTTGATCACTTTGTAATCATAGTGCAGTAGGTAATACATACCATCGAGAAGGTAGACTGGCTCTTATAGTAATAGTAATATTTGGCTGGTTTATACAGCGCCATTTCGTGAAAAATCTCGTAACACAAATAAATATATAATAGATACTTTTGAAAGTAGCTATAACTATGTGGTAATCCATTATAGATAAATGAAACAATGTTATTTAATGAATAACAGATCACTTTGTATAATAATATATTAACATATCCTGATGAAGATAACATTGTTATCGAAACCTGTAGATATTGTTTATAATATAGTGGTTTATACAAAGTGATCTGTTATTCATTATATAATTAATGATTCCACAAAGTAATTTTGCGAAGTTTGAAGAAGAAACAATGTTACTTTGTTTGAACCACTTGTATATTTGTTTGAAGCCGCCCGGTTTCGGAACGACCGTGGTTGTCAAGTCAGTATACGTTTCCCATGAGGAAGGAACGGTCGTTCCGAAACCGGTCGGATTCAAACAAATATACAAGTGGTTCAAACAAAGTAACATTTTTTCATTTATTTTAATATATAATAGAATTAATTTAATTGGCTTTCAACTACTATTTACAATTCTAACTAGTGACTTACACCTACAACTTATAGCTAGTGACTTAACTAATGTCTAAGACTTATAATAGCTGACTAGTGACTACAAATTTCAAACTATTGACTTAATGACTTCGACCAAGTATACCCAATGACATAAATATTTACAACTGTGACTAAGTTAGAGATTTACAATTAAACACATACGTGTCTACATATAAAAAATATTTGATTAAGATTTAGCCAGGGTTGTAAGTGATAAAATTAATAACCTAACGATAAACAAGCTCTGTAGGTATTTGTACAAACATTTATAGGTCAATTATTGCTGCGATTCGAAGCAGTTCGATGATTTTATACATGAATATTATATTCTACAGATTTTATACATTAATATTATATTCTACAGATTTTATTCATTATATTCTATTTTTTAGTGTTATACGCGCTAGAAAAAGGACGAAGTTCTTATATTATATTATAATAACACGGGTGCAACAATGATCTTATTGGGTTAGCTGGATTTATAGGAAAGTATAAAATTTAATATAACGTATCCAATTAACATGTCTTAGTAACTACATAAATATGTTAGTTATAAATCCCTAATTTAAAGTTACAGCTGTAAATATTTATGTAATTAAGTCACTAATATTAAGTCAGCTGTTATAAGAAAAATAAAGCTATCTTAAAAAAATGAATGAAAAAGAATCGTCGATCTTTGCCGCATTGAGATGATTCATCGTTCAACATTAAACAGATTGAGGAGTAAGGTTGGATCTTGCTTGATAACTAGAGTATATTTATAATCGGATCAACATCGATAGTATCAACCCGAAAATATTCGGGATCGTTCGTGGTAAACGGTGGTACTTTAAAGACCAATAAAATTGACAAATGTCAAACTCACATTAATTTACAATGCCTTCATATATAGATACCTAACACAAAAAATAAAATTAACTATTTTAGGCAAGCTTTTTTGTTGTTTTAAATCCAATATCTCATAATTTATAGTAAAAAATAAATAAAGTAGCTCACATCTTACTATTTGATATACCTTTTGATTACAAAAATAATTTTTCAGTTTGGTTCTGTATTTTGATCTCAAATCCAAAATTAAGATATGTATGAAACGAGTCGAAACAGCCCGCACGAACGTCCAATTTAGTTGCTATTTTACGCGTTGTTATTTTTGACATCACGGCGACAATACGGCAGTCGACGAATTTGGAATATCAAAGTGAACCTTATACCGTCCACCGACGAACGACTGGCAGCAACCCCTATTTCCTGTCGCTACTCCTCCGGACGGAGCGGAGAATAGACGTGTTAGGCTCCGCGTCGCTTATTTTCGTGAAATCAATTTAAAAATTCCGTTTTATTACAATTAACAATGCGTTAAAAAGGAATTAATATTTTTTACAGGCCTTTACGACATCAACATGTAAAAAAAATCTCA
The DNA here is from genome assembly GCA_917563855.2 of Limnephilus lunatus. Classification (NCBI taxonomy): domain Eukaryota; kingdom Metazoa; phylum Arthropoda; class Insecta; order Trichoptera; family Limnephilidae; genus Limnephilus; species Limnephilus lunatus. The sequence goes on from OU830594.1 coordinate 42,666,597, forward strand.
AATATCTTTTCCAACCTTTCCAAAACTCCTCCCACAAAGGGGCGTGAATTCCGATTTCGATTTTTTCCTGTACTATTGGATCGCCTAAATGCCGAATACTTGCATCGTAGTATTTAATTATGATATACCTTTAGATATTTTTATATCTTTATTTATTTTTCAAAATGACTACTTTTGTAAATTCATTAAAAAAATAAAGGTTTTAACCAATGAAATGTAATGCAGGTTTAGAAACTTAATCAAAAGACCTATTGTACTAGGTGGATATAATTATGTTAAAATTATATTATATTCCCATCTATTAGTAGAAAAAAGGCATACGTGGAAGTGGTAACGTTTGTTTGCCCCATACCAACCAGCCGTTTAGTCTACCGTCCAAACGTTTTATGTTTTAACTCTTGAGGAGGGTCATCGCAGAAAGTTAATGATTAAATAAAGAAAACCTTTATCTGTTCTCTAAATAATTGAATTTCAATCGTGTTAATAATCTTATTCGAATTTGGGGTTCTGATTTCATCCAGCGATTCTTGAATAAAATTATTAGTACACCTCCATTACATAAGTATAGCGATTCTTGAATAAAATTATTAGTACACCTCCATTACATAAGTATAATTTTCAAAATTTTTGAGCAACCTCCGACAAAAAAGAGCTGATGACCTTGAAACGCCCGAACAGATTTTCACGAATTGTAGCTAAGAATTATCTCGATCACGTCAGCTTTCAAACAAACAAAAAACGCATCATAATCGGTCCATTCGTTTAGGAGCTACGATGCCACAGACAGATACACAGAAAGTCAAACTTTTAACCTCGCTCCTTGCGTCGGGGGTTAAAAGTACGTTATTAATTTTTACCATTTTTTTAAGAATAGCCACTGAAATATGATCTTCGATTTCACGGCAAAAAGTTCTATAGTGATTTATTTTTGGGTATTATGCCGAACAGCGTTACACACATTATCTCACCCGACGAAAAAGCGTTCCATGGCATATAACCCAAAAACATGATAAGAGTCACAAAAGTAACTAAAAAATCTCTAAAATTTAATTCAGCAGTGAAAAATGTGTTACCAATAACTATTTTTATGTCAATTTATTGTCGAAAAAACAGTACAATATGAACATGAATATTCTTTTACATTAGCTCCACACAGGAGGCCCTGAGGAAAATAATTTCCCTCAGTTCTTATTTCATCGTAGGGGATGCTATGTGGAGGGTCTTTTTAAGGAAAGGAAAGGTAGAAAGTTCTTGGAAGGAAAAAGGTTAGAGGGGTGGGTAGGAATCTGGGGGGTAAATGTATCCAGGAGTGACGAATGTATCAATCCATCCCTCCAACTGCGGTGCAAGACGATGGGTCGAGAGTCCAGCTGGAAAGGTCAAAAGGCCTCCCTCAACCAATCTCTGTTGATTCAGCCCGCCATGCCGCAGGAGGGCAGAAGCATTCGCCACTAGGACCTGGACAAACTTCACCCCATGAACCCGGGCACCCCTGCTAAGTCACAAAACTTAGCAAACCACTTAGGGTGACCTATGGCAGAGGTGTTGGTTCTCCAACAAATGGTTCCTGGGGCGGCGGTACCCATACCCGCCTCTAAAGTTGATAAAAAACGCAAGTGCAGTCGGTTGCATAAACCAGTAAAGTTTCCACATTAGATACATATTATATATACAAAAAAACATAAATGTAAGTCTAAGTATTTATCCGTAGGAATATTGATAACCACATTTTTTTTGGACAAAAGTTTACGATTTTATAATATATTTTTTAAAAATCCTACGAATATGTGATAATCGAAATAAGGCTATGTGGCTATGTGGTGAATTCAGTGGCTATGCAGAATTATAATTAGTTTGTATGCCTCCATATTACAATTCAGAGATATGATTTTTTTTAATGTTGGCGGAAAATATTCAAAAAATTAAGAGCAATTGGAGGAAAAAGTTTTAAATCGCGCTGTTGTTCGAGTGGTTAGAGGTAACCAGATGTGACATTATGTTAGTGAGCGTGTACGTAGATTGTTGAAATGTTTATTGTAGGGAACACGCATTTATATATTAATATGTATATCTGCAAGCAATCTCCCTTGCTTGAACGCTATTCTTTTTCAAATGCACATGAGAAGAAAAATATCTGAGATTCAAAAAAATGATCAATTGGTGTAGGTATATCTAAATAATCTAGATATTAGTAGAAATTTTAACTTCTCAGGGAATATAATTTTCCACGGATACCGAAATTAACCGAATTGTACCGAACTTTGATTTTCGAGAAATAATCTGAAGAGCAAAATGAGCTCTCTCCAAGGACTCTACTTTATCCCTTATTTAGTAAACAAAGGAAAAATGTCCGGCAGTAAAGTGCTTAAACAAAAGTTAGTTGAACTTGAGTACATACTTATCTTCTGCCAACTTGTCATTATGGTTGTCATGTATATTTAAGCATTCCCCTGAGAGTTCCCTCATTATAGCGCCCCCTAGCGCATGCCACAGAAGATATAAGCCGTTTGAAGGGTGTTTTTCGCATATCTGTGTGCTCAAAGTAAGCTCAATTTTTCATTACGTCTGGATAAATTGATCAAACATTAAAATTCTTTCATGGAGACACAATCAATTTTATTCGCTTGTCTGAATTTTAGGAGTTTTAACGTCGGAAAACTATTTCTGCCAATAGTTTTCTTTCACATTGGTATTAATCACACTACTTACTAGTATAGGAATTTCCTGTTAAGTGCTCTCAGCCAACTTTGAATATTTAGAGTTAATATTCCAGCGAATACCTTGGTAGGCTAAAACAACCATTGACTATTCAGTGGTCTTTTGTCGGAATTTCATTACGATTCTCGTTAATTGGCGACCACGAATGCAGACACACGTATTAGAACACATTCATTACACTGGTCAACAATGGTTTTGTTGCCCATGATATGAAAGTGGTTCTGAATCATTTTATGCCTACAATTTATGAAACTATGAATGATTTTGGAATATTGGCTCTAGTTTTCATTTAAATCTTCATTTTCTTATAACACTACAAAAAAAACAATGTGAAATTACCGGTATATTCTTTAATTTCAATTTTTTATTGAAAATAATGACTAATTTTTCTTTTGTAGTGTTGAATTAATATAAGTAAAAATAAAAAGAAAGAAAACTTATGTTTTACTTCAAAGAACCATTTTTTGTAAGCTTTTCTTCCATATTTTTTTAGGAGAAATAACTTTTTAAACACCAGCAGTAATTTTTCATCATGCGATGGTCCTATCTACCCTGATACCTTTCCTCCATCACTTTTAAGTCCTGGTGGAAGCGCTCTCCCTGTTCCTCAAAAAAAATTCCACCACCAACACAAAACTCCTCCAAGGTTTACCTTCAAAATCAGTCACAACTTTTATAAAATTTGAATTTTTCATTAATGTTCGAATTTGAGGATTATGGAATATTCCGGTTCTTAAGAGCGTATAACCAGAGAACACCAGAAATATGTCATTTTTAAATCAGTGTTTAGACGTATTGACTCTCTTCCACAAAAAATATAAATTGGTTTCGAAAGATTGTTATTTTATCTAGTAAACGTATGTTTTAAAATTTCAGAAAAAATGATAATTTTTAGTATAATAAAGTTATACCATAGGTCATTAGCGGATTTGTTAAAGTTTCAAAAAAGTAAATTTATTATACAACACCCATTTCAAATCATTTAATCATGCAGTAAAATAAATCAATACATCATCTGGTAAACGTATGTAACAGAATTTTAATTTCAGTTTAAATAAAATCATTAAAAAAATATACAAGTACTTGAGGAAAATTGGTCCGTTTGCGTATTTATTTGAGCACTTACAGACTAATTTTTTTTTTTACATTCTTATTTTGCTGAGACATTATTCAAAAATGATAAATACTTATGATCAAAAAATAATTACAAAAAGTACATAATTTTAATAGTTTTATCAACACGCCTTCCAGCATTTTTGGATGTAGGTATAAATTAAAGCGAATTTGGAATGAAATAAAATCGATATTGAGTTATAATTTTAAGAACCTGGTACAGAGAGAAATTAATCTTTCTCATTGGAACCGCCCTGTACGATCGTAAGAACCTCTTTCGACGAAATGTGGATTTTCGGCCGCTGGCTGGTTATACGCTCTTAACCTTTCCATACTCAGCTTAGGAAATGTTTAAAAAATGTATTATTGGCATTCTCCTTCCTTGTCCACCGCTTTAACGAACTGTTTCATCATACCTAACTTGATATATAGTTGCGGAAGTATGATTTTTTCTCTACTAATTTATTACATTGGCTTTACCAACAGTTAAGAATTCTCCACGTGCGGGGGTGAGGGGGGTCACGTGGTGTCTGTATGCGTGAAGTAAAGTCGAAGAAAGCGAATTTCACCAAAAAATTAAACATTTATTAATAACTCTAGTTCTGAAGAGCCAACTTACACTGTTAATTATTTTAAACTAGCATACTTACTCGTAGCCATACGTTGCTGTGGCTAACGAAACACAACGCAATCGACTGACAACACCATTACCCAACCTTTATAACCAACACCATCTTTTAATTTGCATACATATCAAATCCACGTCGCCCGCTTGCCAGCCCGCTGCCCACTGCCCGCATATCGCTGCCGCTGCCCGCATATATTAGATATATATTTCAACCAATTCACACAAAACCTTGACAAATTATATGCCTAAAAACCTTTCTCATGAATCACTCTATTGGTGAAAACGCCATGAAAATCCGTTGCGTAGTTTAAAAGATCTAAGCGTACAGACAGCTGGAGCGCCTTTACTTTATACTTTGTAATGATGATATAAGATACGCCAAAATCATAAAAACCAGAGCCAATTCAGTACTTTCATGAATATATCCGTAAACTGGGTAGTTACTTGAAAATATAAAAATCCGCAGAGATATCCAGGGCAACAAAAAAAAATCATTTTTGTTGAGCTGTGTTATTGATTGAATTTTTGTGTTTAATTCGTTTAATTTTTTAAAATTTAATTAAAATTAAATTAAAAAACGTTATTATCAAGCTGTTTCGGTTTACAAGGCCATTTTCAAACTGTTATTAATCCACTTTGAGACTACTTATTTATACTATTTTAAATGTCAATTTTTAAAAGTGTCGAAATTGATTTATTACTGGTTGAACCAATTTTCTGAGAAACTAATTGAGAAAGTAGACACTCTATTATGTGGGGTACTTCGGAATCTTGAATATCCATTTAGACTTTCGTAAAAGTCAATTGTTCCATATAAATAAATTCGGATATATCTATCCGAGACGCTATCCAGGTTACAAATCAATTCTTAGAATGATTGTTTCCAATAAAAAGGTTAGTTGCCCGTAATGTGGAGAAAAATAATTAGTTGATAATAATGTAATTCTGAAATTTAAAAATATGAGATTGACAAATATGACGGCTTTGACAGAAGGTGGCAATAGCGAAATTGGTTAACGCGCTCGTCCCGGTTAGACGGAGAGGTCTGGGTTCAAGTCCCAGTTGCGACCATTGTCTTTTTCTGTTTTTCTGTGTCTTGTTCTCTTTCATATTTTCGTTTAGATTATTATTGTTAACTTATTCAAATATCATATATTTCACTGATGGGAATAACCTTCAAAAAAGTATAAAAAGTAAGTTTTTCTTATAAAAATTGAATAATAATTTTTGTTCATTTTGCAAATTTTCAAACATTGTTTGCATTTTTTGGTAAATCATTAAAAATATTATCTCTTAGTGGTTTCAATAGAGTACCAAATTTACAAATTAAAAAAAAAAAAAAAAAAAACACAAGCAAGCTAGAAATTTTAGGGAACATCTTTATTTTATTTTATTTCTTAAGGAAAATCAACAGATATTTTACATTTACAATAATAATTAGATTCACAAACAGCAGGAAAAACGATAGGCTACGAAATGTTATTCTGATCGTCAAAAAAGAAGTACATTCGGCTATGTTAAAACAAGAAAGAATAAATATAGGTTTCCAGCGAGTCCGAGTCGAAGACAGCTGCCCAATCATGCAGTGCTATAAATGCATGGGATACGGTCACTTCGCCGCGAGATGTACTGAATCAAAAGATCGTTGTCTACACTGTGCTGGCGAACACAAATCATCTGACTGCACAAAGAAGGAACAAAAAGAAGAATTCCGTTGCTGGAACTGCTTTAAAATGGCCAAAGGCAAAATTGAGGCACCAAAACATATATCAAACGATAGGGACTGCCCCTACCGAACCATAATGATGTTACGCACAATGGAGAGAGTTGACTATGGCTAACTCAACTGTAACTACAGCATCCGGGTCCCAGGCCAGAATAAATTAATACAAATATGAGAAAATTGAAGATTATAAGCCAAAAAAAAATAGCCTTCGAATAATGTATCTTAACGCGAGAAGTATCAGAAATAAAATTGACGAGATTGAAGAAACTTTAAAGAGCATCACACCGACTGTACACGTACTTGCAATATCCGAAACCTGGTTGGAAGATGGTGAGGAGTGCTTCTTCAACATCGACGGCTACCAAAGTGCATTTGCGTCTCGCACCAATGAAAGAGGAGGAGGGGTGATTCTCTACACACACCATTCACTAAATGCTACAACTATTGAAAAACATTGTAGTGAAAATTCCTTCTTAGGAATTAATATCCGCAATAGAAATTTCAAACCGTTAAATATCTATGTTATCTACAGAAAGCATACCTCAAACATTAACGAATTCTTAATGTATCATGAATCTATTTTAAATAACTGTAGAAATGATACCCTTATCTTTGGTGATTTCAACATTGACATTCTTCAAAAAAATAATACATCTCTTAAGTACATCAACACGCTAGACTCTTACAACTGCTTCATATGTAACACATCCTATCCTACACGAGTAACAGATACCTCTACTTCTCTAATAGACCATATCATCTCAAACAGACAAAATATTTCCTCAACTACTGCAAATATAAATACCTGCCTAAGTGACCATAACATTTTGATATTAGATTACCAAAACAGCTTGAAACATCACACTAATAATAGAATACATTCTTCTTCAAACAACACCAAAACCGATAAAACCATGTTAAAAGCATATTTCGAATCCCACAACTTTCCACACGAAACCACCAGTAATGCCAATGAAAACTTTAATAATTTTAATGAATACATCAAAACAGCAATAAAATCATCCCAACATAAATCTGAGTTACGTATAGGAGACCAACGGAGGGGTAATACTCCATGGTTTGATGCAAAATTAAATGCACTTATCAAACAGCGCAACAATGCGTTTAAACTCTGGAACAAAAATCAGCAAAGTGATATATTCACAGCACTGAGAAATAAAACAAGAAATCAAGTTACCAACTATAGAAGATACGCTAAAACTAAATACTACACGAATATATTTAAAGAAAACCTGCGTAATCCGCGACAGACATGGAAAACAATAAATGCAATTCTTACAAATAGTTCGACACCCCAGAAAGATGAAATTAAATATCTTTTAATTAAGAATGAAGAAATAACATGCCCAACACAGATAGCTTCAACTTTTAACAACTTCTTTATATCAGTTGGGGAAAACTTAGCAGCTACAATTGCATCATATCCAGATGATTCTATCACTATAAACACGGATCAAAAAGCAATCCAGTCCCTATATATGGCCAAAACAAATAAAACAGAAGTTCTCAGTATCATCTCTCAACTAAAGTCTAATGCATCTCCAGGTTTAGATGGAATTAAACCCGTGCACCTGAACTTTTGCAAAGATATATTAGCTGACCACCTTGTTTTTCTTATTAATCAATCCCTGGATAGTGGAATCTTCCCAGATCAACTAAAGATAGCAAAAATAATTCCGATTTACAAAGATGGTTGCAAAAAAAATCCTTCTAATTATCGTCCTATATCCATCCTCTCTGTTTTCTCTAAAGTTTTTGAAAAGGTTATTAAGCTTAGGCTCACTAAATATCTCTTATCAAACAATTTACTCGCATCCCAACAGTATGGATTCAGAAACCAATCTAACACAAAATGTGCTGCTTTCAATTTTGTATATGCCCTCCAAAAACATATAGACCAGGGTAAGCATACTGCAGGCTTATTTATAGATTTAAAAAAGGCTTTCGATACGGTTGACCATGAGATACAACTAAAGAAGTTAGAACACCTAGGCATAGTAGGCACTCCCCTGAAGTTACTGTGTAGTTACCTCTCTAACCGACACTGTCAGACCTTTGTTGGAAAAGGGACAAGCAGTATGGGAACGATAAAATGTGGTGTGCCTCAGGGCTCCGTACTTGGACCATTACTATTTTTAATATATATAAATGATATTGCTAAATGGGGACTTAAGGGTACAATACAACTTTATGCAGATGATACAGTGATTCTTTATCACAATAACGATTTAAACGAACTAGAAAAGGAAATGGAAAGGGATATATCTTGCCTGGCAAACTGGCTGCGATTAAACAAACTTAGCCTAAACATAAAAAAAAACACATTACATATTGTTTGCAAATAAAAAAAATGTAAGTCTTAATATAAGTCTTGATAATAACCGCCTTGAAAGGGCTGATGTTACAAAATATCTTGGCCTTTTCATTGATTCACAACTCACATGGAATCACCAATTTAAACATGTTCTATCCAAAATTACTCCTATAACTGGTGTTTTATATAGACTTCGCGGGTTACTTCCTCCCTCTCTATTAAGATCGATTTACCATGCTATGATTCACTCACATCTAATATATCTCGCCGGAATCTGGGGATTTGCTACAAAAAAATGATTTCAGAAGTCCAAGTCGTCCAAAATAGAGCCCTGCGAAATATATTCAGTTTACCTTGGGATACACACGTCAAAGACATTTACAGAAACACCCAAATACTTCCTTTTAACACCATTCCCACTTTTGAAATAACAAAAACTATATTACAAGTAATTCAACACTCGGCACATTCCAACACTACACTCAATTACAATTGCGACGTACACCAACACAACACAAGAAATCACAACAAACTTCATATACCAAAAATCAAATCAACAAAATATGGACTAAGATCCCTAGAATACATAGCTTACACAAAATATAATCAACTACCCAACGAGATCAAATGTGCAAGTAATGTAAAAATACCCAAACTAAAATGCTCAAACTTCATTTTATGAATGACTATCTGAAATAATAATGTTGTGTATGTCCTATGATATGTCCATTTAATACATACAGCTATATGTTTCATGTAATGCGTATCATTCCCGAAATGAGTTTATTAACTCTTGGGAGTACAATGCTTTATATAATATACTATATTCTGTATTGTATACTTTTAATAAATAAAAAAAAAATAAAATAATAATAACTTTAATAACACACATAATATCCAATGAAAGGTTTTCACATAATTAAAATTCCGATTAAAAAGTAAGGGTCCTGTACCCGTAGATAAGAATTTAACAAAAATATAACCTTGAAAAAAGTGTAAAAAAAGAAGATATAAAAACACAATATAAACTAATAATCTGCTTCCTAAATTTAAAAACAAAGTAGTCAGAATCTGAAATCTATTATCGCTACACAGCAGCAATAATAATATGAACATACCATCAACTCTAAGAACTCGAGTGAACACAATAGTAAGTCGAATGGCAAGTAACTGGAAAGGATCCACAGCAATAATATGATAACTTGCAAAATGGTCATATAATTATTTAATGTTATCTATAACATATTTTTTTAAGGTACTTAAATTACATGAGAATATGTCTATATTATTACAATTCTTATTAAATACATTACAAGCTCTGAATATAAAAGCATTTTGTCTGAGATTAGTAGAACATTTTGTCACGATAATAATTATTACATACTAATAATTATTCTCCTGACCTAATAAACCTCCACCTGTCCGCTTACGTTAATTGTTGATTCGCCGTTTATTTTATTTTTTGCAGTGTGTTGTATTTCCGCCGACCGGGGAAGCGACGTGAATACGATGAGTCACTTTAGTAATAGTGCCTTTTGATTTCATTATGGGATAATTCCTTTATGTTTTGACAAACCGCGAGCCGGATCTTTAAGAATGATTATTTAAAAGTTTAATTACGACCCATCGAACGTTTTGGCGTTTTCGATCGCCGGTTTTTTGTGACCTCCGCTTGGCTTCGCCATGATTGAATTGAAGTTTACCTAGGTAGAAATCCGTTCGTCGCGAGACAAAACCTTTACGGCCTTGCTCGTCCGTGGCTATCTGTATTTCGAATGAATGAATTCCCGTTGACCATCTTTGGATGAAGAACCCTGTCCGTACTTGGTATGGTCCTGGTTCTCTGGTACGCTCAACCGGAGCCCTGGTACTATTCGTGATGACCTGCTTCTCTGGTACACCCAACCAGAGCCCTGGTGCTGTTCGTGAGCGTGGTCCCGGTCCCTGGCGAAGTGAAGGGACTTGGTCTCTGGAGCCCTTTAGAATCTCTCCGGTTCCTGAACTGGAGTTCACCCGAGGCTACGACGCGTGATTCCTCAGCGCATTATGTGAAGCTTATAAAAGCGTGTCCGTATTATTAGAAGTAATGATATAAGATCCATGGTCCACAGGTACGTTATTATTTATTGTTTATTAGTTAATTGACAATCTACCACAGTATAGGTCATGTATTTGGGTTATTGGTACTCGTACCCTCCAAAGGTTATTTTTTAATAATGTTTTACTCAATAAATATATTAGTATTTGGTGTCCGTGAGACAACCTCTTTTATTCATCTATTATAAGTATCCTTACAGTACAAGAAACTGAATTTTCACTCCCCGCTATCCTGAAAAAGATTATCATGCTCTATACATAAAAGGTAATGAGAAACCTCTACGTTACAATTTTTGAAGATGAAAAAGTGATTATTTCTCTGGTTCTAACGCCTGGGACTCTAAAATTAATCTCAGCCAAAAGGGGCAAACAATTAAAAAAAACCATTAATAATTTTATGAAGATATATTAGATCTGCAGAGTCTCTTCTAATTTTTAATGTTTGGAGTCCATAAAAGTCCATCGAGCGGTTTGTGTCATGATAACCAACATTAAACTTGAAATTTAAATGATGAACAAATTTTCTTTGGATGGTTTCAATGCGTTTAGTATAAATATTATATTGAGGATTCCATATTTGCGAATCGAATTCAAGATGACTGCGAACATATGAAAAATACAATTTTTTAAATGTTCTTGAATTCTTTTCCAATACGGAATAAGAATCCTAACATTCTAGGGGCTTTCTTCGCAATCATGTTAATATGTGCCTCTAATGAAAGTTTACTGTCAAGTAGAACACTGTTACGATACACATTTTAGTATTCAAATTTGCCACCTCAATTGAAATTAGTACCGAAAGAGGGCGCTTACAGCGCGCGTTCCCGCGCACGCCGGCCGCGCATCAGGCGACTGGTTCAAAACCCCGCGGCACACCTCGGCCTCCGCGTCGCAAGCCAAGCGCGGCCATTCTCTCCCGCAAGGGCTCGAAGTGTAGACATCCCACGCATGTCGTGTCTGTGTTTGTACCGACGCGAGCCGCGTCTAACAAACGTTCTGGAAACCACCATTTTGGCGGGCTCTAAGAATGCGTCGAAGCAGGACCCCGACATGGGACTCCAAGAGAGACTCTCCTGACACAGTAAGCCTACCCAATCCCCCATTATTTGTGCTGATTTAACTGTTTGCCTCACCGCGAAAACCCGGGATGAAATCCGAGAGAGAGAATTGAGTTTTATTGTATAGAGATACTCATGTGTTTAAGTGTTCTAACCTTGTAATTTGTGATGTTTTGCCGCTTTGTTCTGGAGATTAAATGAAGTAAAGGAAATGAATCTGCCGATATGAGCTAGCCGCAGGTAGGTTGGGCCCATCATCAACACTGGCGACCAGCTATGGGACTCTTTTGCAATGCCTAACACTGGCGTTCCACCGTGGGGCCGAATATTTGCTACGAAGCTAACACGGACGCCCAACATCGCCAAACCAACACTGACGCCCAACAGCGCCAACTAACAACACCTAAATCACGAATTTGAGTAACCATTTTGAGTGATTGGCTAGCTATAAGGTAGTTATGGTCAAATTTAATTTTATTTCAAGTGAAGGTAATCACATAACATTTAGAGGTGTTCATGTTGAGATGATTAATTATACAATAATAATAATTATTGGACAATTTGTAGAGCGCCGTTTTTGTGAAAAATCACCCTCAAGGGCGCTTTACAATTCATTTTAAATTCCTAGGTTCTATTTAATTTTATTATTTACAGATAGATACAATAACATACTACCTGCTGGTCACTTCCGAAAAACACACTTTATTAGAAAGTTTATGCTTGGGAAAGATACAACTTTGTACGTGGAGGGCATTATAGTGTAGTGGCGCTTTCAAAGCGGCCGGCGGGTTTTTGCATGCGCTCCGAGTTTATGTTGAATATCTTTGGAACTTCTCAGTTTCTCGGGAGTGAACGTAACACAAAACAACCGCGACAATTTTTAGAATAAGTGTATACAGTAGTCATTAAGCCTATAAAGATTTTCTTATAATTTATAGCAGTCAATGATAGAGTTAATCGGAAGAAATATTAACATATCATCAGCGAAGTGTAGAACATTTGCATAATTAAAGCATTTTATAATGTCGTTGATGAAAATTGTGAATAGTCACGATCCGCGGTGAGATCCTTGGGGTACACCGGAAGGTATATTTATGAACTCAGAGATGAAACCATTAATTGTTACTCCTTGAAAGCGCCTATTAAGATAAGAGACTAACCATCAGTACAAATCCCCGTGAATTCCTAAAGCCAGTAATTTGGATAAAACAAGACTGTGATCAATTTTATTAAAAGCTTTCGAAAAGTCTGTATAGATTACATCAACTTGGATTTGATCATCCATTTATTTCGTAATATTTTCAATGAATACGGCAAAATTAGAGACAACGGATCTTTTTTTCATAAAGCCATGTTGGTTCACGAGTTGGTTCATCAAGTACAGACTGGATGCAGTTATAAAGTTGTTTGTGAATAATTTTTTTACTGAAAATTGGTAACTTGGATATCGGACGATAGTTCTGGATATCATTTTTAGCCCCAGACTTAAATACTGGTGTGATGAGAGCACACTTCCAACGATCCAGAAAGATATATTCTTTCAATGAGGATTGAAAGAGCAACAATAGGGGCTTTGAAATTACCTTGCTATACATTTTGATAAAGAATGTTGGAATTTTATCACTACCTGCGCCCAATGAGCTAGATATAGAATCAATTATTTTTTCTTTTGAAACAAATACCGAAGAGATGTTAATTTGATTGTTTATATTGTTGTTGGTTTGATGGTTGGTAGAGTGTATATGGGAGGAAGTGTTATAATTAAAAGTGGAGACGAAGTGCTATGAGAACAGGTTGCATATTGCAAAAGGATTTACAGCAAATACACACAGCGAAGCACACCAGCGAAAACCAAATCAAGTGGGAGTTGCCGGAATACAGAAGAAATGAAGATCATTAATTTCGTAACGTTATTTTTAAGTATTATTCCTTGTATTTTAGATTTTGGTTAATCCATCACATAACTTAAATTCTTTTCTTATTTCATATGCAAATAAGATGGCAGCTTGGGTAATTACGCGTTTGCTTGACCTCTTTAGAATCAGTAGTTTTAAATATAGGTGACATTAATATTTACGCAAGTATAATTAGCAACTGGTATCGCAGAGCAGTTGCACCCCTGAGATTAAGAAGATATTTTATTTTCAGAGTCAATAATTAATATTTCAATTCTGCATGTTCTTATTTTTTATAATAAATTAACATATAAACGCAAGCCTTTCATTAATGATGGAATTGAAATATTTACTCATGCTTGGTTTTTCAGATTACATGCATACACACATTAACTAGTTAAAATAGAACATAAATATAACTATTATATTTGGCTATCTTCACGAAGGTTCGGCGCAATCAACACAAGAGTTAGAATAATATTTAAACTTGCATAAAATCCCACTGCAGCTTCAAAGAAAGGACTGTTTTGAATCATTCTGCGAGTTGTTCAGTAATTAATGTTGTTTTATACGTATTCAAATGAGCAAGTGGTTTTGGTGCCCTTTGTAAATGGCACGTATAATCATGATAGAATTTGAGGAAGCTGTCTACTAGCAGGAATTTCAAATACAATCCGTATTTTACAATTTGAAACATTCTGAATTTCCTAAAATGTGTATATCCTACCTACTTACCGAATTGTCCTATATATAAAACAAAAGGTTTACGTTGAGACTGATACTGAGAATGAGATACTTACAATTTTCGCAAAGGTTATGGTGTTCTGTATTGTTACCGAATTGTATGTAACTAAATCTGAAATAATATTATTTTCTTAATTTTTGATTAATTTAAGAGTCAAATTAAGCACATTGGGTCGAGTTTTACATATTTGGACAAAATTTGTAATTAATTAATGTATAAATTTCTGTAAAGTTTCAACCTCATGGGATTTTCTTTGGACAGTTTAATGTAGTTAAGTAGGTAATTCAAAAGGGCTTTAAAAACAAACTTATTTAAAAAATCATACCTTTCATGAATTTTTAACTTCTTTTCAAAAAACTATAATAAACCATGTTCCTCAATTTTCCAGTAATTGTTTGGTTTCGATTACCTCCTTACTATAGTTTTATGTGCACTCCGAATTTGTATTATTTCTAAACGTAAACTATTTCCTGTTCTGTAGTATATTTTAGTTTTTAATGATTCCTGTTGAATGGCAACGTTATGGTTTCAATGGGATCAATATCTATTGTCATGTGCACTCACTATTGTTGTTAATATTGTTGTTAATATTGTTCTTTAGGAATTGTTTTGTATATACTGTATATTCTTTGTTTCACACTATTTAATCAATTTTGTAAGGACTCGTAAGGAACACCATATAATTAATCTTAAGCTTATTATAATTGAGCGCATTTGAAGTGAAATATCACAAAACTGCGCTATATAAAATTATGTTATTATTATTATTAATTTATCTAATTTTTTAACATAATCTTATTTATTTATTGTTATTAAGTTTATTTTGTAGAACTCTATTTTAATTTTTATTTATTTTATATATTCAATAATATTATTATTTAATATATAAAAACAGTTTATTATAAACGAGTTCTGCTTCGTAATTATTATTATGTGTTACAGCTGTTTCGCCCTCTAAAGGCATTATCAAATTGTGGTTGTTACCACCTACAGACGATGTATTTATAACATTTCTAGACAGGTACTGTCACGTAAATAATTATCAATTTGTGATATAATTATTTACCTGACCACTAACCTGGTAATTTGAACAGCCTGTATTGGACTGGCAACACTTTTTTCTCTAATTTTTGAACCGGGTCTTTTTCCATGGACTTTCTTAAAAGCTTACCGTGAGGGAACCGGTGAATTTTTGACGAGGTCACTCAACAAGATGTTTTGAGTTTATTATTTAACTTTTTCGGGCTGGATTTTCGGTTAATAATGTTTGTGCCGCTTGTGAATTGGTGAATTTGCATTCTCCGCATGCGTAACCTTTTTGGGTTTTTCTTAAATTTGAAGTACGCCGTGTGTGGCCGTGTGGCTCGGGGAATCTTGCTGAGATTCCGGAAAAATCGCAAATCATCTGCTTTGGAGATGATAAATTCCGCGCAAAACCACTACGTGGATATGCTCCGGTTATAAAACTGTGACGCTAACGATTTATGTGTGGCCCACCGTCGGAGGAAACAGCCTCGCTAAAATCACCACGCTCTGGCACCAAGATGGCGTCCCTCGCGCCTGTAGGAAATAACCTCGCATTTGGCCTTTAGCGCCCTCATACCGGTACGTGCTCGTCGGATCCATCTGGCCCGGACTCCTGGCCGTCTGGAGATTCTTCACGAGATGTTTGCCCCCTTCATCCGGAGTCCTCCGTTGGCGATCGCAAGATTGCGTGCCGTCACCTTCTGTTCGCCGTTTTCCGTACTAGATTTAGAATAGCACCGTTTGCGTTGGTCCACAGGTATGAGGGTTTCTGTTATTAATTTTGTTAAGGCATTTGCCTCTTAACTTGATTTGTTGTTAAATACACATTTATGGAACCTTCCCAAACAATCTTGTTTTTATTATTTGGAACAAAAAAGCAGAACCTTACATTTTCCCACATTACAGATCGCTAGGTCCCACATCAACCTGAGAGAGAGAGACATGGTGATCTACATGCATAAAAATAACCTTATAGTACTTACGACGAAAAAATGAAATGCTTTTATTTTTATTACCTGTCTCCCTTTTAACTTCCCAGTAAACTGATTGAAAATATGAATGGTTAAGTTTCCCAATTACTGCATTGTTTAATTTTGACTGAAGGTCTGGTCGATAATTATGCCATTAAATAAACCCGTGATGATTCATCGGCTTACTTTATAACATAACACAATTAATATTTGAAATTTGAACTGATTCTCTAGAATGAATCCACGATTTAATTCGTGGTACAATTAGGTATTTGAACTTGATTAGAATATATCTAAAAGTGGCGATCGAATTATATTTGTTTGTTCGTTTATTAAAATAGATTTATGATTATTATAGTTTTTAGTAATTTCTAACTGCTCTAGCAGATTGAGTTTACATCCTTTATTTTGTAAATGTAACGGATATGGTTTATTATTATCACTCAGTGAATGATTGTTTTCTCAGCTGCTTTACCATTTCAATTGATATTTGAAAATGCCCTAATACATAATTATATCCTGTCAAGCTGAAAATAGTTTTATTGACCTTGGAATAGTTATATTGATCTTTTACCATTCAATGGATGTTTGAAAATGCTGTAATAGAAAAATTATAGTTTAACAAGCTGAATATAGTTAGGTATATTAACAAATTTCATGATTTAGTATAGCCGTTTCTAAAATACAGATATTCTGCTCTTTAAATTAATATTGACTTGTGTTGAATCGGTTAAAACCGGAAATATCAGGAATACCTATAATGTAAAAACAGTGAAAATTTCTTCTAAACTCTCTAGAAACCTATGTACATAATGAAGAAATGTGCAGTTACAACAGAAGGTCATTTGTTCAGATTATGTCGGCTTTATCTAAAACATCTTTCTCATTACAGACACAGGAATAGTTATGTTTATTATTAGTGTTTGACGTAATGTCATCGGTATTAAATCCATATCTCTGCATTTAATAATACTTTTCCGTGACAGTAGAGGTACCCCACCATTTTCCCAGTGGCGTTTCAAAGAAACAGATTGTTCTCCTAATACCTCTACATGCGTCAGGACCTTTTATGTAAAAATGACGCAAATTCATAAAATAACTCTGGACCCTCGACTGCCCCTGCACAGCAATAGATTAGAAGGGGTTTAATAAAAAAATATTTTATTCCAGTTAGGTTGTTAGTACAGACATGATCAGAAATGACACATTAAATAATACGCTGCTCTTCTCAGAACCTCTTCTTCGTCTTCTTCTATCTAAGGTCTTGAGGCCTCTGCCATCTCAGGACCATCTAGATGAAATCGACCTCGATATGCAGGAGAGTTTTCTATGACACAATTGTTTTTATACTTTTTTTATAAGTTAACGCATGCTGAATAAGCTCATTGTATTGTCATATTGAACACCGCCGTATTTCTTTGGTTGTGTTCATTGGAGGAGCCATAATATATCTCTCCGGTAACCCAACATGCCATTAACAAGCGCGGCACAAATCGGATTTAATGCTGTTAACCCAAGCGAATTATGACCATTGTCCAAATATCATACTTGATTACGGTTAACGCGGAGTTCGAACGTGTTCACAATTTGGAATCGACTAGCCAACACTATTTCTGGTTGTTTCGCCAAAATATTTAGCTTGTTTGGCTTTGACGACAATGCCCGGGATAATAATTTAAGCACCACTAACAACCATATTGTGTTATACAATGCTGTCATCGAAAATCGCGCCAGACGGAGAGGGAGTGAATTGGACAGTTGGAAATTAGTACTGCACCATAGGGGGAGTGATAAAACTCTTGCCTAGTGCTCGCATACATTATCCAGAGGATGGATTCAACAATATTCAGAAACTCCGAGCAAGTGACAATAAACAAGTGTTGTTTCGTGTTTGTGGGGATTAATTTGATTTTCTCTCAGCATATCTGCAAAAACATTTTTTTTAATTCTGGATTTTATTTTGACCGACTTTGCTGATGTAAACTGTGATATCGAAAATAAATGAGAGAAGTGGGAACTTTTGTAGAAACTGCAAATGTGCTTAATAATAATTGGGTGATTTTGGTATTTCTCCAAGTCATTTAAAAAAATATTTTCTCACATCAGTTGGATCATCACAACTTTAAATTTGGCTTTACGTTTATTGTTCCAAGTTTTGTCCGTAGAAGGTATTCCCGGTTTTCGAATAACCCGACAATATTTGAAAATCTCCTACTACCACTACAGTAGGTAAATGGAAAATGTTGCTCGAGTAGTGATGG
This sequence comes from Limnephilus lunatus, assembly GCA_917563855.2. Classification (NCBI taxonomy): domain Eukaryota; kingdom Metazoa; phylum Arthropoda; class Insecta; order Trichoptera; family Limnephilidae; genus Limnephilus; species Limnephilus lunatus. The sequence goes on from OU830594.1 coordinate 42,685,170, forward strand.
AGGACTTAGCCAACTGAGGAATCGAACACAGGACGCCTGGGTGGGACTCAAACGCGATGCCAACTCAACCACTGACCAGAAGATTAGTAAATTATATTTATAATTTTTTTTATCATAACTGTACACACTTTATTGGAAAGGGCAAGATCATTTTACTGTAGGTACCTACATATCAAAAGCATCTTCTTTTGAAAAGTTATAAAACATAGTTTGGTAGTTGAAAATAGCAAAGCAAGTTGTTTTTAAAAACTACACTCGAACACAGCCAAAAAGTCCGTTATGGCTTTTATTAGTCTAAAATATTATTCATTTCACTAACAAACGTCTTTAAATATCTTTGTTTCAAGATTAAAGCCATCTACAAACTTTTGTATATGAAATCTAATGAATAATTACAGAATCAAAAATTCATTTACGGCCAGGCAAAAATGTTAATAAGAATTTTGTATAATAGTCGTAAGTCTACGTTAATTAAGCGGATGGGGGATGTTTATTATTATGCCTGTATTATACGACAAAATGCCGAAAAGAAAAAATAAAACGACGATGAAAATCATAAATTATCCCGAGCCTGTTAAAAGTTTTCACCCCCCTAGAATGAAAAAAAACTTCCAATCTCATATTGCAACATAACACTTTGGTAAATAGCAATCAAACATCATACATATACCGACACCCAAAATTTTCCTGCAGAAAATATTGATTTTAATGTTTCTGCTTTTGATTTTTTTGGTTTTACTGTCCATTTTTAGTTTTTATTGTGTTAGGCGTTTGTTTATGTTGGTGATTTTAAAGTTTATTACAGTATTGATAGCCTAGCCTAGGAATTTAAGAACCTGGCTTCAAGTAAATCTCTGATTCCGTGCATTACACAAAACCGTTTTCGTACGTGGAGATTGTTAGAAATCGACTTATCATAATAGTACCGAATAAAAGCAATGCCAAAATATGGCACCACTTACGTTAACAGCTAGCGTGAGGAGCGTCGGCTGGCATGCGTACCTAAGTAGGTACTATCGAATTCGTAATTTCAAGGATCTCTCCGGGTATGGACGGATTGATGGTATGATTATTATTGTAACTGGCAGTTGTGAATAATAATACCAATTTGTGATTTTTACTACGCATCCATATATATTATATATGACGTCATTGTCTGTCGCGGTTACTTTGTCCCGATAACTAACTGTCACTGGATCCGAGTAACCGACTATTTTTGGAACCAGCTCCTATCGGATTTATAAAATGGTAACCAACACTTAAACTGTGCAAAGCCGAACCAAAAGCTATCCGCTGGCCTAGCAGCAAAAACCCGCGGAGCGGTTTTTTAACTACTAGTCCATATAATTGTTTGCTTTTCAATCAAGCCATAAAATTAACGTATTCGATTATAAAAAAAAAACATTGTTCGCGTATATAATTATAACATAAAATAATAACATAAAAGAGATTCACATATAACTACGCTGGAACAAAGGCCGTATTTTATATTATTTTATTCCTTTATTTAAAAGTTTTAAGGGCGGTATTTCATTTCAGAGCAAATCGAAGAGTTTGGTAAAATTTTATAAACGGCATCTTTTTTAAACTATTTAATTACTACAAGACAAAAATATTTTGTAATCATATAATTTTGTGTGTTGCTGTTTTTCTATAAAGTCGGTATATTACAAATATATATTATTGTTATCACATCATCACTAAGGGGTAAATAAAAAAGGCGTGATAAAATTATAAAAAAAATTCAACGAAATGTATCTGTTTATATCAATCTGTGTATATGCCAGTTAAAACTAAACCTTCAGGAACTCTATCTCGTTTAGTCCTAGCCAACAAGCTTCGACTATTTGCGGATTTTTTTTCCGAATGATTCCTTTTATGTGTTAAAGTAGGATCTGTCTGAAAAGTCCGGATAATAAGTCTAGCTTTTACGTGGGGAATAAGGCGAAGGAAAATATATATTCAACCACAACACAACTATCATTATTTATCTTAACAAATTTCCCGAAGAAAAGGGAATCTCACGTTATGAAGGCAGTGGTTTTATTCTGATGGGTGGGAATAAACATTCATTTGGGTCTTCTCAGAAATCAAATTTATTTTACTCTGCGCTCGTTGTTATGGAAAATATTATTTCGATTGTGTGAAATTACGGCCTTGAGGAATAATTGAAATAATGTATATTTATTTGATTTTTTTACACTTTCTGTCAACCACAGTAAATCAAAGAAAGAAACCAAACGGGACAACCGTCACAGTAAGCAGTAAATGTTGCTTGTGTTGTGATGGTGGAATTAGCCAGCTGAGGGATTGGACTCACGGGGCCTAAGTGGGTAGTAGATGCGAAGTCACCTCAGCCATTGACCAGTCAAGGTATTAAACGGTACCCATGCACAATTGCACAGGTTTGTTAAACTTCACGTACCGTCGTTATAATCATCTCTATCAGGTACCGGTACTACACTATGAAACCTTTCGAGAACTGGAATAGACATGTCTAATCACTAAAAAATCATTGTAAAAGTAAAACAGTTATCAAAGTTGATAAGGAGATTACAAGGCCCTACATACCGTAGGTATTGAAGTAATTTCAAAAGCATGAAAGCGGGTTGTTACAGATGCAAAAATTTTGACTACCTCGGATGCGGGTGCAGATTATTAAAGGTTCACAACCGCGGATGCGGATTTCAGGATTTTTTAAAAGATATTTCATTTTAAGCGTACAAATAAATGAAAATCGATTTAATGTTAATATGTTTTATTCAATCATATTTTTATTTACTTTTTCACTTAATATTTACATCTATCTCTTAATATTTATATCATTTAACCACGCAAAAAACTTGGATAAATACTGTGAACAAACTAACAAGCACTGTACATAATTGATTTACAATGAAAACCACGTCGATAACTAAAACATAACAAAAGAACTCGGAGGATCTTGTCACCAATGTGTGTCTTCCTATTGGTCGGTTAGTGAACGAACTTCGTGCTAGTTGCTATCTTCGTTCAAAGAAAATAGCAACTAGCTAACACGCGCCACTCTGGCCCTGTCCAATTTCTTTACATGTCGTTTTGTTGCAGATATGAATCCGCATCCGTAAAAGCTCAGTATTCATTGATGCGTTTGCGAATGCGGATGAAGATGTCTCAATTAATGCGAATATCCTGCATTTGCGGATGCGGATGCGAATATCCGTAACATCCCTGATTAGTACTACGGGATAAACTCGTACTGAATCAATGCATGAACGTCATAAAACGTGCTAAAGGAAGAAAAATGATGGTATGCTGTGTGGACGGTCTTTTTAGGGAAATGAAAGAGGTGAAGTTCTAAAAAGGAAAAAGGTATGAGGTCTAGGTTAGGTCTCCCTCAACCAGTCTCCCCCAATCTGGCCCAACATGCAGTAGGTGGGCAAACTCGTTCTCCGCCAACATCAAGACAAATTTAACTCCATGAACCTGGGCACCCCTGCTAAGTCACCAAACGTGGTGAATCACTTGGCGTGATCTATTGCAGGGGTGTTGGTTATGCAATAAATATAATTTAATAATAATGTTAAATGAATGGTGCCGAAAGTGCAGGTATTAGACCATACTAGAAGTATATTAGGGAAGTAGATGATAAAGAAGATGTACAATCAACCAATAAAATATTGAATTAATTGAAGACAATATTAGCGAAACTCAATCGTAAGCCTGGAATCAGAAAAATCAGAAAAGGATATTTGTACTTCTGGGACTCGAACCCAGGACCTTTCGCTTTCCGGGAAATTGCGCTGACCACTGCGCCAAGGTGTTGATATCCGATTCGGTCATTTTTTACACTAACATACTTCTACTAAGAACCACCCACATTAGCGCAATGGTCAGCGCATTGCCGGGAAAGCCAAAGGTCCTGGGTTTGAGTCCCAGATGTGCAAATATATTTTTCTGATTTTTGTTGTTTCCAAGTTTTCGGTTGAGTTTCGCTAATATTGTCTTCAATTAATTAAATATTACAATTTGAGATTTTACTCATAAAATTAAAAACATTATTTATTTCTTATTAAAATAAGAAACACAACCGATAAGTTGTTATTGTTAAAAGCTGTTGTACTTTTATAAAGGGGATTTGAATCAATTATTGGGGTTGGATGACTCATCAAATATGGAACCAGCTTCTCTGAGACCGAATTGGAACTTCGTTTTGATTAAAGGGAGAAAAATGTTTTATTTAATGTAAAACTGTATTAAAAAAATAATACACTTAAACATTTTGGTATTGTGGTCCAGGCTTTGTTGAAATAATACCTAGTAGTAGAGTGAGAATATATATATTAGGTCCTTACAAATGAAATTGGCGTTTTGTATGGGAGGAACTTTGTATGGGAGCTTATGGGAGTTTTGTATGGGAGCTTTTTCACCTTCCCAATTTGCTTCAAGTGGATTAAAACAGTTTTATCACTAACACCGCAGCCTGCAGCTAACTCGGACGTGGTTTGCGATGGATACGTTTCCACAATAGCCTTCAATTTTTCATTATCAGCTTTGGTCTCCGGCCGTCCACGGGGCTTGTTCTGCAGGTCGAAATTTCCAGAACTAAAACGTTGGAACCAAATACGCACTGTGTTTTCTTTTGCGGCACCGTCGCGATACACATCATTAATACTTCGAGCCGTTTCTGCAGCACTGGTGTCACGGTGGAACTCGTACTCGCAAATAACGCGATATTTCAAGTTTTCCATTTTGTAAACTAAGTGACGCAAACGAAAAAAAAACAATTAAGGAAAAAACAAATAAATTATAATTTTCGAAACACAAATACATGAGTAAATAGCTGTAAATTTGAATTTGGAATTCCTAACCAAAGGGAAGATATTTAAGATCAATGTTGCCAGTACGGCAAAATGCCAATTTTATATGTAAGGATCCAATATCATTAAAAAAATAGACATGTATTTTTTACTTTCATTTTTATATAGCCTAGTTACATAAAGGAAAAAAATAAAAAATCTTATTAGTAAGTTGGTATGACGTGACGGCCTAATAAAATTTGTGAAAAAATATTTAGAATTTCTCAAGAAAGAAGGAAAATCATCCATCTTTTCAAATTCATCCCGAAATATTTACTTTTGGTGTCTTATGAAAACAAAATAATTTAATTTGGCGGCGCGACAACATTTTGTAATTTAATTTGCCTCGTGCTGAAAATGTAATTTAATACATTATCAAGGGTCTAAAAAATCTTCATAAAGACTTAAATTATAATATTAAGATGACGCATATGGCACAAATGATTTTTATTAATAGCCTATTGTAAGTTGGTGCAATCCAAGGAATTAATAGAAACATAATGAAGCCTAATATACCTATATTATTCGAATCTAAAAGGTCAACTGACACTGCACTCTTGTTTGATCTAAGTCTAATTTAAAAATTACGTTCAAAGATTGCGTGTGACACAACTTTGCTAAATTGTAACATGTTATCGCTCAACATTTGTAAACGTGGTGGAGTGGATGTAAAAAAGGTCGTCACTTGTGAGCGGGTCGTTTTTACGAATCGCTATTGTGTTCGATAAATCGCATGTGGAATGATTTTTCCGGCCACTCTATTTCTTCCCTCATACAGCACGGTTTTCTTCAAGACTCATTCTCCTTTATTCACTCTCCACACAGAATCCCCAATTATATCATAGGACCCGAGGGAAATTATTTACCTCAGGGCCTGATAATAAATTTTTAAAAACTTAAAAACAGTTTTTTATGTGTAGGTATACCGCACCAGAGTCCCAACTGCTTCTGTCTGAAGCCAGTGGGACTATGGCATCCACAATTGGTGTATGTTTTAAGGCTGAAGGTAGTGGGGAGGGGAAGGAGGTGAGAAAGAGGAAGGTGGGGAAGTACCTGGCTCTTCAGATCTGGTTACCAAACACGGCTAAATTCATTTCAAGCAACGTTTCAATTCTTAATGGTGGCCTTACACCAGGACGATACAGAGTATCTTCCACTCTGCAAGGTGCCGCAAATATACCATATATTATTATTTAATTAATTAATTGTGAAATGCAAATTAATCAAATAAAACTATTTGCTGATGATACGTTGTTATACAAAGCTAGTAAAAATTTACAGGACGCCATTGAAAAAATACAAACAGATTTAAATTATGTAGCGCTTTGGCTTCACCAAAACAAATTTAAATTGAATTTTACAAAAACAAAGTTTTTAATTATGGATAGCCTAGGTGAAAACGAGCAGGCAATACTAAAAATTGATAACGAAAACATAGAAAGGGTTAGCAGTATTAAATTTAATATTTTAACTTGAAGAAAATTGCTAAAAAGTTGGATTCTTAAAAAAGGATTAGAAATAACTTGAATCTCAAAACAACGCGTCTTATTTACAATTCTATTGTAACTCCGCATTTAAATTATTGTTCCAGAGTTTTATTCCTATGTAACGAATCACAAAATAATAAACTACAGGATATACAAAATAGGGGGATGAGGATGATTTTAAAATGCAATATTTTTACTAGAATTAAAATTATGTTACAAAATTTAAATATGATGACGACAAAACAAATTATAATATATTAATAATGATAAACAAAATTAAAAATAAAATGCTACCAAATTTTCTGAAGAGCCACATTATGTTTCAAGAAAATGTTCACAACTATCCTACGAGAAGACGCGGAGACTTTAGGCTTCCCAAAACTAAACTTTCGTGCACACGAAATAGCGCGTTTTATAAAGGACAAAAACTTTTTAACAGCCTGCCGAATGCCGTAAAGGAAGCCTCAAGTTTTAGCACTTTTCGTAGGATATATGCATTATATTATTATGTGAAGAACGTTTTTTGATTTGTAACAATCTTACCAATATTACAGTCACATAGTTATCTGTTTTCCTTAAAATATATTTTTGTCTAGTAATCTTTTTTTCTTTCCTCTTAAAATGTATTTGTAAAAGTTGTGATGAACCTGTTTCACTCCGGTATAGGTGGGTAAAATTTTTTTTTTTTAATATAGAATATGATCACACTATCGACATCTTTCGGGTGGTTTTAAAATCAATATTAAAGGAATCTTTTTTAAACTTTTGGGGTTTCCTTGCCACGAAGGGGTGTAAGCAGTTAGGAAAAAAACCGACTATCCAATCAGAATAGAGATGAGGACAGTAGGTGCGTCTTAAACCAATCACAGGCTGGGGGCGTGGGATGAGGGATTTGAAAAATTAAGATTCCAAGATTATCTCACGGTTTGGCCAGACAGCAATTTTAACCACTTCTAACTTGGTCATAAATCGCATTTTTATGGGAGCGGAAGGGAATCGACAACAGTTGATTTCACGTCTGAAATCGGGAAGTTTTGCGGGGATCTCGGTGGAGGAAAATTCAAAAGGACAAATATCATGCACTGATAACTAAAGTAGCAAGCGATCTCGATTACTTAGTAATCGTGAAACGGGAGTGGACATTGACGGTCTTAACCGCTTTTTACAGACAAATATCTAGCGGATTCTGCAGGTAGACGTTGGGGGAAAGTGTTAGACGTGGAAAACCCACAGGAGCCGATCTCTTCGAGGTAGTCGAGGGAAATCAATTCATGTTAGTGACCATATGAAATCTAAGATTTTGTATTGGATTTTTGTCCGTTAGTTTAGAGGGGAGGGAAGGTTTACGATATCTTGTTCTTTAAGTGGGTCTCGAGTGCGAAACATCTGACATGATTTTGGGTCTCTAAGGTACGCATTAAGCTGAAATCACCACTTGATTTTACATACAGATGATAGGAGAAAGAAATTAGTGAAAAAGCATAAAATTTAACGACCTGTCAGGATTTTAAATTATTTGAAAACTCAAGTATTTTCTTGATCACTAGGCGAGAAACTACGGGAGATTTATCGGTTTTGGTGCCAGAGAGGGATGAAAAATGTAGGAGGAACTAGGAAAAAGGAAAAAAAAACGTTCGAAGGCAGGATTGGAATGGGATCTTGGCAGTGGTTATAGCCCATAGAAATGAAGAATCGAGGTTATAACAGTTTAGATTGTTATAAAATAAGGTCATTACGAGCATCACGACTTTGCTGGTAAGTGGGTCAAGGGATTATAGGGTTTGCACATGAGCATTAGCAAACGCGAGAAATAAAAAATTGTATACGAACACAAGAAACGCGACATATAGCCAGAAACGGACACAGCTGAGTGTGCACTCTAGCGGTACGTTCGATAAAGGATATTCAGTCACAAATTTATTAGAAAATCCATAGCCAAATGTTAAAACGACGGAATATCTAGGCAGTGACGTGTTGGGAGAATTTTATAATAATGAATGCTTAATAGATAACTGTCGGGATATGTTGTAGGTTAAACAGTTGATATTGGATTTGGGTTAAGCCAAGAAAGTAGGGCAGTTATATCGAATATTCAGGATACACCGTATTTGAAAGCAAATTAAAAAGGAGTAGAACGGACACTATAGATTTTAGAGAAAAGTTGAATTAATTAGTCACATGATAAAAGGTAGATTATATCCACTAATCATGCGGAAACTCGAGTGGGAATTAGATGTTTAGACCCAAATACGCCCCTGATCGATTGCAACAGAAGAGTATCATCGTAAAAAGGCGGTTTGGTTGGAACAGGACGTGAGGAGAAAAGGGGAGTAACTGGCGGGATAGGAGAATGGTATTGAACAAAGACGATATTACGCGTTGGTAAGGTTGTAAATTGCAAAATTTAAATTTGATTGATGGGAGAAACGTGGTATTAAAAGGGGTAGTTTGGGCGGGGAGAGGGGTTCGGTGCTAGATTTCGGGAAAGGAAGGACTGTGGAAGATCGTGCGTGTATCGGAAAGTGACTAAGGTTTATAGCTGGACTTAGAAAAAACCGAGACTGTGCTGAATTAACTTCGTTAATTTTTCTTTGCAAGTGTTAGTGAATTAGATTCAGTGAAAAATACATGACTTAGTTCACGAGACAGTGGTGAAAAGTGTTAATTGATTAAAGAGGATAATACTTAAATCAATAAATTCTAAAAATAATATTTAACCTATCGATTGGACGAAATAAAAGTCAGTAAATACGTATTATGAGAATGACGGTCTTATATCTTATCCGGTGTTGTGTTGATTATTCACAAAAATAATCGTCGGTAAAAGTTCGCGATTGTTATCGTTTATTATGTAGAGAGATAAAAGATATCTATAAAAATTTACCCTAAAAGAAAAATATCGGACTTGAATTTTAATAATAATAATAAATGGTGCAAATTCGGATGGGGAGGAGGACTTAACTAACTTAATTCAAAGTAATAACGGATCAACGAATAAACAGTCGTTCTAGGTTTACAATAATGGCCCCAGTTTTGCGATAATAAATTTCATTCCTTTTATAAAATGTCTAGATAGTCCGCGAAAGAAAGAAATTAAAAATAAACTTAACTAGATTTAAATAATCTCAGCAAGGGTTCGGGAGTCAGGAATGATGTCGAATTTGGTATATTTTAATTCCAATAGTTAGAACATAGTAATCTACGAAAACGTTCAATTTGCGAAAGCTCACATAAACGGCGTCGGGCGGTTATTTACCATATTTAGTTTACAAATAAAAGTTTAGAAGTTCGTAGGAAGTTTTGTTTTCTCCACAGGTCTACGGCATACGTAATTAAGAATTGGTCGTGTATATCTCCGACCGGGATTTTTAGCAATTACGTATTCGGTAAGTGGTTATACCTAATTTAAATTCCCAGGCCATCCCGGAACGCGACGCAGAGATGCCAGAACCGAAGCTGCTTCGTGAAACTGAAGATTTAAATAAATGACTAAATTTCATAATATATTTCAGGATATGTTCAACGGTGTTATCACCAAGGGCAGTGACCTTTTCTTTCAGACAGCTGATGGCACGGGCGGAGGACCAGAAAATGAACGAGTGTTGTACGCTCAACCAGATGGGGAGTTCATCGGGGAATACGACATACCCAATAGAAAGCGACTGTCTGCAACCTAAAGAAACGTAAATTTAAAACTAACAGGTACTCCTTTGAATTCCTATTTGTTAAATTGCGCCTTTTAAACTTTATGGTTGAACAATGTGACGATGACACCGAGGCTATACATACCACAAATGTCTGGTCCATCGGTAAGGGTCTTCCCACATTGTCCTGTTAGGAGGGGATGCTCACCATAGACTGATCGGGTCACGCGAGATGCTGGAAGCAATTCCCTTTCGCGGAACCGTGTCGAGAGAATGGGCGTGACGAGACGGATGAAATGAAATGCCAAACGATATGTAAGGACGCGGTTCGCTGACGGAGGCGTCTTGGCCAAAAGCATCTCGGGTTGCCGGCAAGGTAGTGTGGGAGGAGCATAAGCAGTTCATTTTGTGGAAGCAACCCTGCAGCGTCTGCACATTTTTTAATTCTATCGACCTAGAAGCAATCATAACGCCTAGACAATACTTAGGTTGTATTTTCGCTACTAGAGGTGGTTTATTCGTTGGACCGGTCACGCAGGAGGAAGGATCTGTCTATCACAAGCGGTAGCCACATGTTCGCGAGTAGAGCCGTGACAAGGGACGAATTGGATTACCCCTTCTAGAGCCAGTAACGTAGTCCCGGAGGTGTTCGATACTGGGGTTGATCGGGAAAGGTTTGAAGGCATGCCGTCCTTCCTTGGTTATGGAAGGGTCCGGGAATCTGGTTGGTCGTCAAGAGATCTTCTGGGTGCCATGGGTATAGCCTTGACATGCTTTGGTCGGGAGGTCGTGTCCGGAGAGCTGACCACCTGGTCAACTTGGTCAAGTGGAGGAGCCAGTACTAGATTGCAAAAAATGCATGATCCATTCTATCCATCCCTCCCCTATCCTCTCCATCGTAGGTACGAATTTTGCGTTTACTAACAATATAATGTTATCATAATTATGTATAGGGTTCAGCCATGGAGAGATGCGGAGGAGCCGCCAAATAACTAAATGAAACATTCTAGGTATGTATTTTAAAATCTATTAAGACGTATAGGATCATAGATCAACTTTATAGGCTTCCCAGAATTACAGGGGGTACTGCGAGAGTATTAAAACAACGTACAACATTAGAGACGTAATGGGGATATATTTAGGATAGATTTAGACAATAAGTATCCTTCATACGTTCAAAAGATACAGAGAAATTCTTCCACACCTTACCTAAAAGAACCAAAAGTTACCACATATAGACATTAAATACCTATTCTAGATTTTCTAGAACCTTTGAAACAAAAATAAAACACAACGTAAAGGAAAGGGTTTATTGTAAAGTTTTCCCGGAAGGAGAAAGCCTTTTGCTGTGTTCAGTCACAGGGGTGGGAAAAGCGAGTCATGATTCAAGACATTATTGGTGAATCATACAGTACGAGAGAAGGATCTACCGTCCGGAGATAGAAACGCGAGAGAGGAGAGGTATTAAAACCCAAGTAAGGGACTTGACCCATCACAAAGTGTAACTGTATCTTGTGATGAATCGCAGTGGATACGAAAATATCGTAGCTTCCACCTGACGAATGAATAAATAATATTTTAGAATTATAACGAAATCAACACACTAGCGACACCTAGCGGATTAAGTTTGATTGGGCCATGGAGACATTAGAGATCTATAATTATTAAATTCATGTCAAGTTTTGATAAATAGAACACAGAGGGATCCAATTATAAACACTTAGATTGATCAACCAATCAGAGAAGGAAGGCGTTACCATTTTTGAGAACAAAGAGATGGACTTTGGACCAGGACATTAGATGATAATTAATGTGTTTTTTCGATCTCACGGGAACGGCGGATCAACGTTCGATTTTATAAACTGTCTCGAGGCCGAGGGCATTTGGTACAATGACCCTAGATGTAAGGTAAACATTCGGTACAATGGAGGAATCGACAACCGCAGTAAACGAACAAATAAATCCATTTTATGTTAAAAAAATGATGCAATAAAATAACGAGAAAATATAATGAATGAAAAATTGAAGAAAAGACCTGGAAAACGTGGGAAAAGCTACTGTAGGGATATTCAATTGTATAACGAGTACGTGAAAAAACAATAGGAGGCCAGATTCAGAGGAAAACGTACGTTTGATATTTAAAAGAAAGAAAAACGATGGAAATTAGGAATGTCACTTTTAGATGAAGCAATAAAGTCAGGGAAAACGATTTGAAAAGAAAATCTAATGAAAAAAATGGACATTTAAACGGAAGTGTTAATTGAACAATATAAGATTTCGGCTTAATTTTGCGTTTTCAGACGAGTTTAAATAGATATCGTTATATATTTGAAATAGGATGGTTATTCTAGTTATATTACGTTAGATTAATTCAAAGGAAGGGATCGTTTTTACGTCATTTGCTATGAGAAAATACTATAGACGATAGAACAAATTGGTGAGACAATTGATGTTAAAAAAGGTTGTCGAGCTCACACATGATTTTGTTGTTTAAACAATGAGATTTTCAACATGGGTTTTGGTGATTAAGACAGTTTTAATGGCTTTTGGGGCAAAACAAATTAACATGGGGCTTATGCAATATTTGGATAAGATAAAAGAGATAAAATTTAACGAGTTAATATTAATTTCTTATTTACGATCAAGTACGTAGAAATCGAAGCATCAACATATGTCAACGAGGATACTTTATGGGATTTTAAGAAGAAACGAGACGCAATTTTAGACGGTTTTATACAAAGCCATTAACCGGACAGATATCCCAGAGTGAAATTGGAATTTTCTTCGATGAAAATTATGAAAAAATAGCAGATTGAATATTTATGACTAGAAGGTGAAGTTTTCTAAGAGAAGATAAACATTGGAAATTATACAAATGATGGTAAAGAATGAAGTAAAGACAATTAAACGTGATTCCGTAAGGAAAACTCATGAAAATTCAGAAGTATCGATGAAAACAATAAATTTGGCTTGGAATGTAACTAATCATATAGTTATGGACAATGACATAAGAATGAAGGAGGAAATTCATAAAAAGAGCATCGTAAGTAAAAGGAAAATAAGAGAAAATAAGAAAATTCAAGTCTACGACATAAGTAGAGACAATACAGCTTAAAATTGAATTGATTCATATAGGAAACATGGAAATATGGAGAAATTTAAGAAAATGAAAATTGGGAAATGCATAATAAAGATTTCGACATGAGTTTGTTCGTGTTCTGGTAGCGATAAACCAAATTGAGAATTATATACAGTTTATTGAAGACGTACCTACTATATATTGAGAGAAAAAAAGGACACAAAAATCATGATATTTTAGTTAAATTCGTAAGACCAGAAGACAAAGGAACGACAGGGCAATTTGACATAACATGGTAGGTTCGACACTGGAACAATTACGGCAGAGACAGAAGACTAGGGCTGAACTTCGAAAATCAAGGGGGCCGGACTTAAGACGTTGATACGAAAATAACAGAATTGATATATGAAATCTCGAGTTGTTAGAGTTTAAATTAGAAAATCAATGAACGCGTAATTAAGATGTTCTAGTCCTGGAGGTACATATAAAACTAAGGACTTAGAAGAATCAGGATCAGTTTTCGGGATCAGTTGTCGGGAATCAGTCGTCGGGGACCAATCGTCGGATTAAAATCGTGGAAGTTACGTGACGTAGCGTCTAATACGGTTATTAGTTGAAAATTTCTTAAGTGTTGTAAAATTTTGGGACTTGGGAAAAATTCGGAGTGGGAATTCTGAGACTTTATGAGAAAAATTACAGTCAGTGTTAGTGATTAAATCTGTGGAGTGTTGAAAATTAAATAGAGTGTTTTATATAGTTTTACAATAAATTCAACTTGTCATTAAAATAAAAAGTTTATATAGTGTAGCGAATTTTAAGAAAATCAACAGTGTTCAAAAAATTTTATAACAGCAGTGAATAATAATAATAATAACTTTAAATCATAATTATTTAAATTCCGTTTTCATCATTTATAAAAATTATATTCAGTGGAGTGATTAATTATAATAAAAAGTTAACAGTGTAGAGAAGTTTATAAAAAAGGGAGTTTATAATATAGTGTAACGATTTAAAAAATAATAGTGTTTAGAGAATTTAATAATAGATAATAATAATTGTCGAACTCCATTAATCTAGAAAAAAATTAACGTCGAGTTAATTCGGCTAGATAACGTACGATTGAACGGAACATTTCTATCACAAAGTATTAATCTATTGTTAGATTAAATAATAATGAATCTATTATTACGTAAATATAATCGTGAAGTGGTTATTGCTAAAAAAAATTATAATTTAAGCAGAATGTTATTTTAATAATGGAATAACTATAATAATAAATCTGGAAGTTAAGATAAATAATAAATACATAAGCATGATAAAAATCTATTCGGTATTTAATTATATAATACTTTGTTGCTAGATAAAAGTTCGGTGAAAAAAGAACACGAAATAAATAATGATAATATTACTCCGGATAATAATTATGAATTAATTTGTTAAACTTAATTTAACAAAGTGTTAGGTTAATCAACGAGTTTTGAAAATAAAATACATTTCGATTAATAAAGATTAGTTGTCAATTAATTCAGTTTAGTTTCAACAAAAGAGCGGAATAATAAATCGAAAGGATTAATTTAGATTTAGTTAGACAATAGCTGAATTAGTTAGAAAAAAATATATTAACAAAAGGGTTGGTCGTGTAGCACCCGACTGGAATCGACATGTTGGGGTAAGTTTTTCATAAGTATAAATATTTTCAGAGTCATGGACGAGGAGAGAACAGCTGATCTTCGGTATAAAAATTTATATTATTACGACAAAATATTACTTGATCCAAATCTGTGCTATATATGTATATTAAAAATAATGTATATAAATATGTATTTCGAATTATACTTGTATGTATGTATATCTAATTATATATATAAATTCCGAAATAAAATATCTCAGAGAGATATTGCACAATTATGATTAAATGTTTAGGGCATATATATGTCTTACATCTGTTTTTATTGATATGTTATCCATATATGGGTAAATATATATATGTTTTAAATATATATATATACTTACATTCTCAGAAAAAAAGAGGTTAATTAAAAAAAACATCTTTTATATTGAATTTGAGTGATATCTATCAGATACCTACCTATAAATATATCTACACTTGATTAATTTTCAAGTTCCTATAGAGTCATATATCTTATATTTAATTTATTAAAAATATGTAGGTTATGTAATCTTATTCTATGCTAAATTATCTCTATATAAGTTATATATATATGTGTATTTAGAATATAAACCACATTTATTAACGTATAAAGCCTATATAAATATAGTTATATATATACTGAATAATAAATTAGCAGCCGGGCTTCGATCAGAGATAAAGTGGAACAAAGACAATGAAATGCAGGGAACTAATTAGGGCAAATTGTTTTGAAATGCATAGTGTAAACAAAAAAACACGTGTCATTCCATGTACTTATTCGAAAGTATGTTATTTGGTTAGTGGGTCACGAAGTCAGTGACGGTTTTGTTTAAAAATTCAAAGGTAAAATAAACAATTGACATTTTTTAATAGCTTCGGGCTAACATTACTACGATATTAAAATACAAAAGGATTAAAAAAACAATTTATATAAAATGAAGTTAGTATTTATTTTACAAAACAAAAAAATATAAATCATCTATCGGAAACATTTGGAAAATTCACGGGATAGCAGCGAAATATGATTTGAAAAATTAACAAGAAGATTAAATTAAAGTTTATAATTACATTTGACTTTTGAGAAATCACGGGATAGTAGTATAAAAATGAATTGAGGAATTACATGAAAACATTTGAAGTTATGGGAATAAAAAACCTCACACGTATCAATCATTTACATGAGACTTTTGAAAAATCACGGGATAGAAAAAATTTATATCAAAGAGTTGAACCTAGGGGGGGGGGGGGGGGGGGGGAATTTAGAAAAACAGTTCAACAATAGAAGGCAGTGGTCGCTCCTAAAACAAGGACCATTAACCAAACACATAATAGAGATGGCAATCTCTTAAATAAAATTGTCAACCAAACAAACAAAAACCGGAGTTATTAGTCTTCATTAATAAAACTAATAAATATTCTTAGCTTATCCTTATATATTGATATTTCCTACTTTTAATATGTATATGTTCGGTCATCGGCTAAGGTTTTGTGCAGAATTCCTTTTCACGAAATCCGAGCTTGGAATGCGAGGCTTGCTAGCTTCACATTGCGAGTTATAATCCTTCCCAAACGTATGTATACATATATATCTTCTTATGTACTGTACATTGGAAAATGCGGACCCGCATACAGTTTGCGTTTAAGGTCTGTCGGATCGTCGTCGCATTTTCTCTTGTGCGTGGGAACGAAGACTCACGCCCCGAGTTTTCACAAAAACCGTGAGTATATGATTATGTATAGAACGAAACCGGTTCGCTCTAAGTAAATAGTAGACTTCAGAGGAGTTGGAATTTGGAGATTTCGGGGCTTTGGGAAAGACCTGAGTGACGTGCACGACGACATGGAAGATTGACAGAACAAGGTACTGAGACCCTCTGGCAAATCGCGTCGGCTGACTGTGCGGAGTTCTAGTTGATCCTTGACCACCCTGTTTATCTGCAAGAGGATTGGAGCCAAATTATGCAAGCAAAAGAGCATTTCTGAGTTCGTTCTAAAAGACAATCAATTAATAACAATAATCTACTAAAACAATGTCATATGTACGTTATAGCATCAGGACCAAAATAGGGGAGAGCCAAGCAGTAAATAAATCTTGAGTAACAAAAGACTTCACTAACAATTAACCATTTGAGTCATTCTTAATTATACAAACAATTGAACAGGTAAATGTCATTAATTACAGGTACATTACGAATTCATTAGAGGTAGGAAGTCGAAATAGTGTTTAGGGAAAGTTTAGTGCATAAAGAAAATAAAATAAAATTTAGAATTGCAAGAAATAGACCAACCAAATTCGATGCTCAACGCTCCCTTCAGAATCAAAGGGTACCACAAAACAAAAGTAATTAAGTTCCCACACCATAAATCAAAAAATAACACAACGTTTGGTGGAATTTATTTACAACATAAATACGAAAATTTTACTTTCAAGGTCGTAGATAACGTATTAATTAATTAAGTACTTATATCTATAAAGATATGTAGTACAAGGGAGTTTTAAATAGCTTCCTGTAGTAATCAAAGAAAATAAGGGTCACATTTTCATGAAGGTATGTGTGTCATTCAGAAAATTAAATATCGATCAGAGCCAAAAGAAAAGTTTAAGAAAACTTGAAAGGATGAAAGAATTCAAAAATAGTAAAAATTGAAAAGAATTAAAAAGAAGAGACCAGAAAGAAGGGGTTTATCACAATCTTTAAATTGTATTTGTATATATTTTCTTACTAGATGTATGAAAAAAAATTTGCATACATCTTAATAAATATTCGAAAACAAACAAAAACAAAAATTAATAAATTTATTTATCAACGCCGGGATTCGATCCCGCGACTTTCGGAGCCTCATCCTACGACCAAGGAGACCGACATTATTGTGTAGATATGCACCTATATATACCTAAGTCGTAATAACCCTAAATATGTTTTGTGCTCACGTATGAATGTGAATGGTAGAAGAAGTAGGGAACGCTCAGGGAAGACGTGGCATGATCAAGTGAACCAGATACTCTAGGCTGGCCTTGCGAAGAGTCAGAATAGCAGTAGAATATTATGTGATCATGTATGAATTTGAATGAGTATGTCCGTTCTCTCTGTCTACCTTTGCGAGGAAATGGCGCGATGATTAATCAAATAGTTAAAATCAATTTCATTCATTTTAAAAAGGAAATTAATGTCTCAATCCTATAATAAGTACAACTCAATATTATATAGATAGGTATGTGCCCTTATTCAGTAAAAAAAAATTTTTAAATTCCATTAATCCTACGTCTAAAATAGTAATTTGGTTATTATTTATTAGACCACATCATCTTTACTGCTCATCGTACTTGCAGAACAAAACTCGAGCTGAAATATGTGATCTGTTCCTAGAACCATTCCCTTAAAAGGGCGATGTCAGTCTAGTAAATAATTCAGCTGTCATTATCCGTTCTGCCGTTTTGTGCAGGAAACTTGCTCCAGACGTATTCTAAAGGGTTTGTTTTCACCTCCGCGTCTCTCCCATGGCTTGTTGATTCTGCCTTAGTTCCAGGAAATAACACTCTTTGTGGGGCTGCACTTAAGTTTTCCATGGCCCCTTTCTTTGAGATAAATAATAACACCGCCGCGTAACAACTTGCCCTGGCGAATAATTGTTATTTTAAAACAGCCCCAGATGGGATGGAATGGAATTAAAGCCGCTGTTTACGGAGATTATAATTTTTAAGGCATTTTTTTGGGAAAGAAGAGAAAATTAAACCTTTCTTTAATTTGCGGTACTAAGTACTGGTTAGAACGTTTTAAACTGTGATGTTTCCATGTCTACGTGGAAGGCGCTTCAATTTTTTTTTAAAAGAAAGTAGATATGTTTATTCAGTTTTTTTAATTTTACAATATTTTATCTCACAAATCTTACAAAACTGAACAATCGGTTTGACGGTAAAAAATCTCTCATTTTACCTATTTTAATTAATACTATATACTTTTAAGTTTTACATAGTAATTACTAAGTATAATACTTAATATTAAAATACTAATTATTCTAAAATACTAATTATTATAGTGTTTGTGAATATAATGTATGATAGTAATTTCTAGGTACTTGTACACAATATTATTCTAGGTATTTGATCAATATTCGATCTAGGTATTTGTAAACAATATAATTTGCTATCTCGTTCTACGGAGGTAGCATGATTTAACTATTGTTTTGATTTTTGAATAAAATGTCTGATTTTTTATATTTTCAGGAAAAGCGTTAAATATTTCCGGAATTTTATGTCTTTTTGTTTTATCGCCGTATACATTTTGAGATTCATTAATAATAAACATTTTTGCTTCTCTATGCCTAGTAGGGTAGTTGTGGTTTACAGGTTTTTTGAATTCTGTATTCCAAAATTCATCTAGCGTTAATTGGTATCTACATTA
The DNA here is from genome assembly GCA_917563855.2 of Limnephilus lunatus. Lineage (NCBI taxonomy): Eukaryota > Metazoa > Arthropoda > Insecta > Trichoptera > Limnephilidae > Limnephilus > Limnephilus lunatus. Next base: position 42,704,272 of record OU830594.1, read on the forward strand.
CTGTGTATTGAGAGGACATTACACAAGGAGAAAATTTGTTTATAATCGCCTTCACATCATTGAACTTTTTTTTGCCTGATATCAATTTTTGGAAACGGATTTGTAATTGTTCTATTTTATTTAAGTACGTTTTGTACGTTAATCCGTAACTATTTATTCCGTATCCTATAATTGATTCTGCTAATGCGTTGTACTATAAAGTGCAATATATTTTTATTAACAAAGTTTTTTAGGTGGTAAAATTTCCCTAATATGGATCTTAATCTATTGCAAACATTTTCAATATGATTTGACCAGTTGACATCTATTGTAAGATAGAGGTATGTATATTGGTACACTATTTCTATATTTGGGCAATTACACTGCTGGGATTGGTTTTTTGTGTGCAAACAATCATATGAATGACTTTTTATATGCAATTTCTTATCCTGACAACTTGCATATTATAGTGAGTGAATATGCATGTAATTGTTTTTTTTTGCGTTAATAATAATGCCATTGTCGTGGGGCCATTTGATTATGTTATTTAGGTCTATTTTTAAAATTTCCTCAATTTTTTGTGGATTTTTGTCAGCACATTTAGTGCAAGTTGCGTATTATCCATTCAGCGTATTGTGAAAGTTAAGGCTAGTTAATGCCTATTATTTAGTGAACTATTAGTGCATGCTTATTTCGCCATACTTTATTTCAAGGTACTGTTTCTTTTACAAAAAAAACAAACTTCTTGCTTAGATGTTGGAAACAAAATATCCATAAATATCTATAAATAACCAAACACATCATAAATATCCGTAAAAATTCGTGATTAAATTTATACTGCCACGCCGCCCCGGGACCCATTTATTGGATAACCAACACCTCTATCATATGTCACTTCAAGTGGTTCGATACCTTTGGTGACTTAGCACGGGTACCCGGGTTCATGGGTGAGGTTTGTCCGGATCTTGACGGCGGATGCGTCTGACCGGATTGAGAGAGACTAAAGAAGGGAGACCAAATGACCTCTCTAGCAGCACTCTCTTGGAACATCGCATTGCAGTGGGAGGAATAGATTCAAACGTCCATCGCTCCTAGACTCTTCCTCTCATTTCTTTCCTTAAAAGACCCTCCCCAAAGATGACATAGGCTCTGAGGGATAAATTGTATCATGAATATCCATAAATATAATATATAAACAGCCATGAATATCCAAAACGAAATCCATCGTAATATAATTAATATGTTTGCAATCAACAAATTCTTGGTTTTGGGAAACTGTCCCCGATCCCTGGCAACCACTTCGCGGAACCCTAATGTATCCCGGAACCCACTTCGTAAACCACTGTGTTATGGTGTCGGAGTTTCGTAATATGAGCAAAATATATATAAACATGTAACATGTAATTCATAAACATAATTCTAAAAGTTATTAGTTACATATTTATAAAGAACTTAATTTTACAGGGTATATCTATTATTTATTTTGTAGTTCAAAAAAGATTAACTCATCACTCGAATGTTAAATACCTTTAATTTTGTTCAACAAACTAAGCATATATAGCATACAAAATGACACAAAAAAATGTTGAAATATTTTAACCACTGGAGCGATTTCGGTCGAAAAATGGACCCCATTTATTTTTCTGCGATTGATTTCGGTCCAAAAATGGACCACATTTTCCTACCTTTCGTAAAACATTTATTGTAATTATTTGAAACATTTTCTTGGCCAGCCGTTTATTTTAACACAAAGCTATTGAAATACTTTATCTATTATGACCATAGATGTCGCAAATATGTACTTCGTAGACTATTTTAGAACAATGTTAAAAATAAATTTAAAAAATATTTTTTTCCCGCCGAATTTTTAACAGTTGTTTATGGATAAAATTAAGTTATTTTTCCATGGATATGCACCTTTTATTATAAAGTATACCACAGACAACATACAGAAACCGAAATTATTCTATGTTGACCCGAATAAGTATCCCTCACAGCAGTTTCAAGTAAAAACACTTAAAATTCGCGCGATTATAAACTTTACGATTTTTTAATATTTTTTTTATAAATCCTACAAATATGAAATAAACCGTAAAATACAAGGTAATTCATTGGCTATATAGTACTATAATAAGTTTTTATGTCTCCATGTTGAAATTCGAAGATATGATTTTTTTAATGTTGGCGAAAAAATTTAAAAATGACCTTCTGGGAAATCTCAAGCAATCGAGGCAAATTTATTTCTCCCTATGCAATCGCTCCAGTGGTTAAATAACTATTTTAAAAACGTTGGAAAAAACCACTAATTACTTGTGCAACAAACTAAGCATATATGACGTACAAAATGACACAAAAAATTTTGTAATATTTTAAATAACTATTTTAATAACGTTGGAAAAAACCTTGTAAAATCCATAAATACGACTAATATATCAAATCCACAACAAATAACACAATGTCAAATAAATAAATTTTACCCAGTCACAGAAGCCGATATTGACAGAACTATTTCGGAACTATAAGGTTCTGCCCCCGGCTTTGATATCATAGATGCTAAGACAATAAAAGCGATGAAAACATACTTAGTTCTCCCCATAACACATATAATAAACCTAAGTCTAGCAAATGGTGAATTTCCCAATATTTACAAAATAATAATTATAACTCTTATTTATAAAACAGACTGTGGTAAAGATCCAAAAAATTACCGCCCGTTTTTCCTTCTGTCATCAAATATATCAAAAATATATGAGAAAATTGTAAAAAAACGAATTTGGACATTTAAAAAAAATCATTTTTTTTGCAATATTGAAAAATACATATAAAGTTACATCGGTTACATAGTTACATAAGTTTTTGATAAGGAAACAAAAAATTGCCTTTCCTCACCATAAAGAGACAATGCCCTTGTGTTTGTTGAGGGAATTCTAGCTCAATTAGTAAATAAAAAAAAATATATATATATATAAATAAGTAATAAGTTAGGTTAGAAAATCATACATAAATTTAAAAATAAAAATCATGATAAGTTTAAAAAATATTGATAAGTTTAAAAAATCATAATATAAATTAAAGAATCATTATAAATTAATGAATCATGTAAGTTAGTATCAAAAAATATTGTAATTAGTGAGTAAATGATATGTAAAATAGGATGCAAGATTTATATAGTAGACTTAAAGATAAAGAAACTAAGAAATGAGAGAGAATGAAGGAATTAACGATTTTAATAATAGACTTTAAGATATAAAAAAGTAAAATAATTAGGACTCTTTTAATTTGGGCTTAAATTCCTGCGTATTTTCGATTCTTTTTAATATGATGGGAGGTTGTTATAATAGATTATGCCTTGATAAAGATAGGAATTTTGAATGTGCTTAGATTCTCAGAAGAAAATAAAATAATTAATGATAACCAATTCGGCTTCAAAAAAATACAAGTACTCATGACGCGATGGCAAAAATTACCAACTAATTATATACGGCTCTAGATTCCGATAAAAAATGTATCGATTCCGAAAAAAATGTATGAATAAATTTATTTTGGCCAATCAGTGGCTGAGTGGGCATCACGTTTGGGTCCCTTCTGTGCGTCGCGTGTTCGATTCCTCGGCTAGCTCCTCACAACACAAGCAACATTTTCGGCTTTCTGTGGTGGTAGTAGGAGATTTTCAAACATTGTTGGGTTATTCGTAACCCGGGATATTTGTCATTCTTCAAAAAAATATATAAACCTGAAAAAAGCTTTCGACGGCGTATCAAATAAAAAATTAACAAATAAATTAAAATCGATAGGAATTAATGGGAAAGTCTTAGCATGGATGACTAGTTATTTACATAAAAGACCTCAACAAGTAAAATTACTCAAGCAGGTCAGCGAATCAAAATATAGCGACTTTTCAATACCCCAAGCTACAGTTTTTGGACCATTGTTATTTATTACTAGCTTTTGCCCCCGGCTTCGCTCGCATGGTATTAGGGGGGTTGCCACTCCGCCTCCTCCACCTTCCTTCTCGTCACTCCACTCTCCCCATACCCTCCCCCTACCCCCACCCCCCTCCCCTTTCCATACCCCTTCCCACCACCCCCGCCCTTTCTTCCCTCTCCCCTCTACCTCCACCCTCCTCCCCCTCCCCCCACCCTCCTCCACCATCCGACGTTTCTTCCCTCCCCTTTCTTCCTCCCCCAAACTCCTACACCCTCCTTTCCCTCCACCCCAGGCAACATTTTTTTGCTTTTCATCTGACGTTTGCAACAACTCAATTTTGTTACGGACAGAAAACGTATGATAAATAATTTCATAACGTTAGAGCTTATTCATTACACTAGAACTTACCAATATATATAGCCTATATTACTCGCAAATAATGTAGCTTTCTATTAGTGAAAGAATTTTTAATATCCATTCAGTATTTATTGCGTGAAAGAGTAACAAACATCCATCCATCCGTCCATACAAAATTCGTATTTATAATATTAGTAAGATAAATGCAATGATATATTCCATATTTTTGAATATGGAGACAGTGTCTCCTACGCTGACGATACAGTCTTACTACTTAAAGCAAACACCTGGTCTAAATTAAATAAAATGGCAAATATGTACAGATATCAATGCACTAAAATTATGGTTTGATAAATACCTGTTGACTTTAAATTCTAAAAAAACCTATTATTTACTATTTTTCAATAGAAAACAAGAAAAATCTAAACAAATAAATATAATAATCCACTCTGTGACAAAAACAGAAAACCACAAATGCAATATACGAGTTTTATGTACAAACACAGAAAGCAAGACCGATATTAAGTACCTGGGAATAACAATAGACAAGCGTTTAAAATGGTCCCCACACATAAATATTCTGAACAGCAGAATAGGGAAACTAACATATATATTTAGTTGTTTAAGAGATATTTTAAACGAAAAATTACTTAGAACGACATACTTCGCTTTCTGTCAATCAATTATACAATACGGCATTATAGGATGGGGCGGTACATACACAAATCAAACACAAACAATTCACATATCACAAAAACTAAAAATTAAAACAATTTAATAAAACCCTTCTTATATTCGGCAGAACTTTTATTCAAATAATTTAATGTCAGAAAATTAAGTGCATTATACTTTTATCAAGCAACATTTTCAAATTTATAAAGATAATATTCAAAATAAAGTTGCAACGTTTAAAAATAATAGAAATCTTAGACAAATATCAATATTTCCTTTTTTTTATTTATTAAATAACAAAAGACATTTTGTACAAAAAAATTGAGTAGACCCACAAAGCTGTCATATGGCAGCTTGTCTGCAGATTCTAACAATTTAAACATTCTTATTATAATATCTAATAAAATATTTGTAAATATATTTATAGTTTTAAGGAACATTAGAATAGATCACATAGTAACCTTACATAATTTAACTTACATCTATAAATATATAAGATATTTCAATATACCTGCCTAATAACAAGATATGTAGGCAGCTATATTAAGATATTTAAAGATACATGGAGTTTTCGTTCATTAACCATAGTTTTATCATTTTAGGACATAGTCTCTAATTTTTTTCAAATTTTATGTTTTTATTGATTTTATTGAAAATCACTGGTATTAGATATTCAAGAGTACGGCTTCCATAATACTTCCTACTCCAAAATGTTAAGAAACAACAGGACAGTTAAATCATAAATATTTCGGAGTTAATTTTTTTAATTGACTACCTAAAAAAATCAGAAACATGAACAGTATACCAAAAAAAAAATTAAAACTAGGCTTCAAAATTATACCGAACATTTTAACTGAATAAAAAAAAATTAAACCAATATAATAACACCCCCCATACACTGCTTATTTATGGGGGTAAATCAAATATGTACCTATATTATGTAATGAATTATTGTATCAAATTTTTTGTAATTTATGTATCTTTTTGTGAAAAAAAAAATTTTTGAAAAAGAACTGGGATCTCTTGGAAAGAATATAATTCAAATAAAAAGACTAAAGAAAGATGTTTTACCTTTATTTAAACAAACAATCGTCTTGTTAATATAAAAAAAAATAGATGTCTATATCTACATCTACAGATCAATAATCTTAACTTCACGATTATCAAGAATCTTTGCGATTTTTTTTTGGAATAACTTAATGAGTATAACCTTAAAATGTAATATTTAATCTTTTTTTATTTTTTTTAACTTTACGAGTAAAACCGCAAATTACATTATTTAATTAAATGAAGAAAATATTAGCGAAACTCAATCGAAAATGTGGAGACAGAAAAATTAGACAAAGATATTGGTACCTCTAGGACTCGAACCCAGGATTTTTTTATTATTTATTCAATGATACAATATTAGCGACTCTCAAATGAGTATTTGAAAAATCAGACGGTTTCCATGATCGAGGGGTAAGACTATGTTCTAGTAATCCGAGGATCGCGGGTTTGGGAAAATTAACATTTATGTACATAATTGAATTACTTTAATTCGCAATTTACTCATTTAAAATAATATAAGGTAATTTGCGGCACGTTCCAGAGTGGTAGATAGTCTCAGTTTTGCCCTAGTGTAATACCACTATTCAGAATTGAAAGGTTGCTTGAAATGGCATTAGCCGTCTTTGATGACCAGATCTGAATAGCCAGGTTTTTTCCTACCTTCCGCTTTCCATTTCCTTCCCTTCCCCACAAGCTTCAGCCTCACAACATAACCCAATTGGGGGTGTCTAGTCTCCAGGCAGCCAGGCAGGTTAGGAGCAGTTGGGACTCTTGTGCAGGTTTTCACATTGAAAAACGAAGATAAAAAGATTCGGTCGCATGCGACCGAATCTTTTTATGTTTCAAAGTTTCGTTTTAGAGATTAAATATTACAACTACCTTTCGAAAAATGTAGTGGAACATGATGGAAATTTATAAAATTTGACGTTTATTACATATTTTCCTTTAATTTTTATCGCTCTTAAAAATATATATCTTATTCTTGAAGTATCTATACATTCCCCACGAAGAAACGGCAATTACATGAAATTCCCTCGATTGAAAAAAATCGCTAAGGATGCTCCGAAAATTATTATAAACACTTTTTTCAGTTATTTTACAAGTTATTATTTTTATTATTTAAAAAAATTCACAGTGTTCCTTTAAATTCTATTTTACACATTCCCTGCGAGATTTTAAACGAGTCAATTTTCGCTATTAATACAAGCGCGCTCCCTCTAACATTCGTATTTACTTATCTCTCCTTCTTCTTCTTTTTAAGAAGTGCTACCGGGCCTTAAAGTCGGAGGTAAAAAATTATGAATACTTCAACTGATCACACTTTTGTTCAAATGTCGGTAACTCTTATTTTTATCTTATAGCCTAAACTTCTTGCCGGAATGACAACAATAATAATGAAGAACAGAAAATATAAAAAAAAGAAATTACCACAAATGGGAATGTTCTTGGAAAATATACGACGCAATAACATTCAGTTATTCTCCATTCCATCGCTGAAATAAACCTTTAGGGGAAAGTCAAGCGCTTTACTGAAAAAGTAAACAACGGAATATTATTAAAAAATCGGTCATTCCTCAAACATAACTGAGTTACTAATACTGAAGTAAGTAAATAGATATGGTGGTTGCCTTCTTTCCAAGGTTTGAGGACACTCGAAAGCCTATTTAAATTTGTTTGTTTATTCAATTTCACAGAGGGAAAATACGTATTTTTCGCTGAAAACGCTTACTTAAGGTAGATGTAATTGTTTTATACTTAAGGAAATCTGGTACTATCGCAGAAAGAAACAAAGTGCTTAAGCGGTGTCCGCACCTTATTTTTTTCTTGAAGATTACGTAAAAACTCTCTTGTAGCAAAAAGCATTTGCTCTCCTACATTCACAGAAGTGAATGAGAAAAACATGTCGAGTTATTAAATTGTACCTTCTTATCTAAAATAACGAAAATTGACAGTTTTTTTTAATAGTAACACTGAGAAGTTAGTTTTTACTAGTTTTTCATGTACCAATCAAACTATAAGGAAGCGATGCTATTGGTCCATAATGGATTTTAATACCAATCCTGATACGCAATAGTGAAACGTGAAACTAAATTAGTACACCTGTTTGGGAATATTTCTATCCTGTTGCCTTTCCTACATACACACCTACCTACCTACATCCTTCCTACCTACGAATTACATTGCAACTCAGTGCAGTGATAACTTCCAACACGAAAACAGTGTATTACCAGTGTCTATGTATTATTTGTGTCAAATTCTAAATCACAAGTTTAATAAAAGCCTTAAAATTCTAACTGTTGGTTACCAAACCATATGGGCACAGTTTAGAACATTTATTGGAATGTGAATTCTTATGTGGACACCATCGAACCAGCCTGCTACATTATACTACAGTGAATTACGCTTCTCTAATTTCCCACCTTCTAAGAAAGTTTCTAACAACACCACTGTAATAAATATAATATTTATGTTCAACAGGAAAAGATTTCATTAAAAAAACATAAACACATAAATTAACAGAAGCAACACGCTTAGGGCGCGTTGTTTCACAGAATTTGAATAATTCATTAAATTGAAAAGTTGAGATATAGGTTCTGTGAGAGTACTATTAGCGTTCTGTTATTTATCTAATTACAGTGTCTTATCTAAGTAAAGTGATACAACTGACCCATGTTGAAATAGTGATAGAACTTGATTAGAACTTTAAAAAAACTTGGATTTTATCTTAAACAACCGATCTAAGTTTTCCCATCGTTGACGAATACTGTAAAATGTGTAAAACTAATTGTGTAGACCTCAGAACAGGTTTTTATTTTATTTATTTATTTAAACGTTCATATGGCTTTTACATAGAATGCAGTGCATGTTTTTTTTAATTACAGTGAAAATAATGAGTTTACAAAATACAGGTAGCATAATTTATGTTAAAAACAAAATATGAGCTTTAACAAAATACAATAATAAAGATTTAACAAATAAAATCCGTAACATAAAATATGAGAAACACAATATGGTCTATAAAATATAGGAATTGACATAAAGTAGGTAACTAATGTTTAAAATTGTTGTTCACATTAATTTATGGGATAGGTAGAAATACATAGTTGGCACATAATATGGCGTTTGAAATTTGCTAAGTTCAAATTATTGTCTAAGTATTTGAGTAAACGTTGTATTGGAGAATGCAAATCATAAATGGAATGAGATGTACGTATATAAAATGTTAATGTTTGTCTATATGTTCGTGTAGGTAGATGTAGATTAATTAATTGCAGGAGTTTACATCAGTCGAATTCAGAGTTTAATAATTTTAATAAAAAGGTAAGGTCGTTTTTCTTTCTTTTGTTTTCTAAATTTAGAATTTTTAAAATATTCATTAACGATGGGTAATTTATATGCTCTAAAGAGATGTTAAGTTTAAAATTTACGAAACGTAGAATTTTTTTTTGAATTCTTTCAATAGTATGAATATGAATTTTATAGAAGGGCGACCAGACTATGGAGTTATGTTCTATAAGGCTTTTAACAAGGGATGTGCACAATAGTTTAATGATTTGTAACAATTCAAAGTTTTTAATTGTTCTTAATACAAATCCTAATGTTTTCATACCCTTATTTGCAGTTTGTTGAATGTGGACCGTGAAGTCTAGTTTCTGGTCCATTATTATACCAAGATCCCGCATTTCCGTTACTCTTTCTAAATTTATTTCATTTATTGAATAGTCGAAAAAGAGTGATGTTTTTTTTCTGGAAAAGGTCAAAGTTTTACATTTCTCTACATTTAAATGTAGATTATTTTGTGAGCACCAATTTTTTAGCATGTCTATATTGAATTGAAGAATTTTACAGTGATTAAGGAGGGTTATTTCTTTACATAATTTAATGTCATCAGCGAAAAGCAACACAACGTCTTTAAAGCAGTTGACTATGTCGTTTATAAAAAGAAGAAATAAAATTGGGCCAAGATTACTACCTTGCGGTACGCCACTAGTAGCGGAAAATGGTTTGGATATATAAGATTTTAGTTAAACAAATAAAGTTCTACCTGATATGCAACTACTTAGCCAGCTTAACATATTTGCCCTGATTCCCAGAGCATGAAGTTTTCAGATCAGTATTTTGTGGGACACTTAGCCTTCGAGACATCAGTATATATATACAGTCAACTTCTTTATTTTTAGAAAAATACTCCAATATATAGTTTTGAAAGAGTAATAAATTTGTTGCAGTTGATCTACCTCTAATGAAGCCATGTTGTTTGTCATTTATTATCTCTGTTAACGTGGGATATATTTCATAGAGAACTAGATATTCAAAGATTTTTGGTAAAACAGATTGTTTGCATATCGGTCGATAGTTTGAAATGTCAGTCTCATTGCCTTTTTTAAATATTTGGATAATAAAGCTAAATTTCCAGTAGACAAGAAAAATCAACAGAAGATAGTAATGATAGGTATGGTACCTAACGAGGTCTTTACAACTAAAATAAATAATTAATTGTAACTCTTTTTTCTTAAGATAAATAAAATAATGACAATATTACCTACAAGTGAGGTCAGTTGAGAATATATGACCGATTTAAGCTATTACACCAGATTAAAAGAGGGAAGCTGGTTTGGACTTTGTTGGTTAGATGGAGGAAGGAAAAAGTGTAAGGAGAATCAAATAATTTAGTGGGGACGACCCAAGGGAGGAATTAATAGCACGAATAGTACACGATCAAGATAATTTATGGGTATGAATCAAGCAAGGAGTGTGTACTCAATCAGATGGTATTGTGCGGCTTTACATCCTTTTTGGCCACTCGAACCGGGAAATGCTGAGATGTTCCCTGAGTTAACTCGCAGTTAAAATATTTTCCGCCAAGAAAACTTCGGTAAATAATATTATACAAGCCTGAAAAGGGGTTTTATGTTGGGAGACATCCCTTTGAGAAATGTGCAAGAATACGGGAAGACCGACCTTTACATTTTTTGTGACTTAAGGACTAACAAGCCTGGAGATATATAAGTCTGCTAGATATGGCCATACAGTAAGTTTATTCGATATTAGGTTTTTTCTCCTGAGTCTACCTTCGGGGTCTTCGGGGAAGCCTGACCCTAATATCAAAATACGATTCACACATTGTTATATAAAAACACGAATGGGGTTTGTATTTTACCAAGGCAAATGGAAATCAGGGATGTATCCGCGATGGAAATCCTGGATTTAGGAGCCGTTAGCTGTTTGCTCGGGAAAATATAAAAAACGGCAAAGTCGTTTGCGAACGTGAATAATTGGGTGAAATCCTCCTCTAATTGCACCCTTTTTGTATACGAAAACTTGAAAAAGGGGATTATTTTTTAATACATTTCATAATAACTGAAATTTTGATAAATGACTGACAATCACTTACCATTTTTTGTTTATGTATTTATTGTTCTTAAAAACCTTCGGGGAGGGTTTTTGTTCTTGATTTACAGTCTTAATTATTATCCATTAATTCACAAAGATTTGCTGCAGAAGCTTGTTGTTATCAGAAAGGATTAAATTGTCAGCTTTATCAAAGAAAAAATGAGAGCTATATTATATCGGTTATCATGATCCGTAAATCATTTTTCATCAAACAAGTTCAGAAAAGTCGAAGCCCTCCAATATTGAATGTAAAATCAAAATTACAAATCATCATTTTAAAATCTAAACTTCAGTTCATGACTGACGTTTTCAAAACTATATATATATTTTTTTTTACATTAACTCCACACAGGAGGCCCTGAGGAAAATAATTTCCCTCGGGGCCTATGTCATCTTTGAGGATGCTGTGTGGAGGGTCTTTTTGAGGAAAGGAAGGAGTGAACATGGGTCTTGAAGAGACCCATGTTGTAAGAGGAGAGAAAAATATTAAAAAATAATAAATAAAAGATTAAAAGCTTTTAATCTGTGTAAAGAAGTTATTAAACTCTTTTTCAGATGAACTCATAAAAATAATTTAAAAAAATGTCCGGGTCATATTATTTGAAATCACTTTTTTATAAAAACATATTTTAAACGCCATTTTGGTGCCGTTGCTGCAATACACCGTGCGGAAAAATCGCATTTACATTATCGCTCTGCACATATTTAATTAGTTCATACGCCATAAAAAGCACTTATTGTTTTTATTACCCTCTAATAAAATTTGTTGGTATTTCACGGCTGACAAGACGTGATAAATACACCGATATGGGTTACAAATTTCACTTGTTAATCACGGTTTTTGATGTCATTATTCATACTGCGAAATTGTAGTCTTGTAGTTCCTTTATTGACTGGTTCTGCTTAGGTTTCTATAGTGCATGTAATTAATTAGTGCGTTATAATTGAGATATTGTTATTATTGTTAGGGGGGGGGGGGGGGGGGGGGCGCTACATTTATATTGTTAATTAAATTATTAAAACACTTTGTTTTTACCACAATAATCTATATTTAAAAAGTCGACATGTTTCGAGAACGATGTTCTCTTCATCAGGACATCGTTCTCGAAACATGTCGACTTTTTAAATAAAGATTATTGTGGTAAAAACAAAGTGTTTTAATAATTTAATTAATAAAATGGTGCCACAAAGTGAATTTGCAAAATTTGAAAAAAAATTTATATTGTTTGTAATTTATGTAGGTATGTGGTATGTGCAATCGCTGTTTTACATGGAAGTCTCGTAATCTAATTTATATTGCAATCAGTCTCCTGTTTAAGTCGTTCCTTTGCTAAAATACGGTTCACCCTATATTCATATCAAAATTCCGCTGTAGACTGGTGTGAATTTATATAAACATAAATTGAATTATTATTTCACTAAAAACCTACATTTTTGTATCATTATTTTTTTGTGCAATAAAGATTGATGTAATCCTATTATAATACACATGAAATATAGATAACTTTAAAAGAAAAAAATTACATTAAGTAATATATATTTTAGAGTTTTTGCCTAAAATGACTGTTGAAACCTTCAACGCCAATGTTGAAAATATCAAGAGACCTAGAGATATCATTTAGCAGCACCTTACCTCTTTTCATGCCATGCTGACCCAGAACCGTTTCGAACACATCCGTTATTCGGTACGAACAATTTACAGCATTTTAAGAGGTAAGGGCTGTCGATGTAATTGTTGTTAATTTTAAAAGCTGTTACTGCAAGGGTCCCATTCCTCCTAGATTGGAGACTAATTAAACTAATAATTAAAATCACATTTAAAGATTTGACAATCCACAATCAATCGCTCTGAATTCGGCGGTGTTTTCGGACAAGCAGAGATTAACCGCTCGAGAGTCAATTCTGTCGGCCGGGCACGCGTACCTGTTCCCTGGGCCCCTTGTCCCGTCCCGTGCCCGAAGGTACGCCCTGACTGATTTATGGGCGGACCATTCTATCTGCGCCAGGGCGGGCCAGAATCGATTAGCTGCCCACGAATCAGTTACGAAAATATATCTTTGAAGTGATATTGAACAAGACAGTCGCAATAATCTCTTTTCCCCAGAACATCAGACAAACAGGCATACTACAATATTAGCGTTATATTAGATTTATGATTTAAGTTCATATTAGAAGTTAAGCGACATTTCTTGTATTAGAATAATCTCTTAGCCGTAGAATCTGACCTAATCATTCAACAACATTATTAGATATGTTTGTGTGCTCTTCGGTTAATGCAAGCCATTCAAACATCTCGGAATACGTTTTAAGATAAAAAGGAAAGCAAAATTCGAATGTTCATATAATATTATTTACACGTGTCTGTGTTTAACATATTTAAGTAGGTATTCTATCAAATATCTAACTCCGGGAGGCGTAACGTTCCGACACTTTGAAATATTCTACTAATTCACTACATGTTTTTTCTGCATAATAATTGATTTGGTGGTGTATTGTACTAGATTTATAAAATCTATTTAGAGGGGTTTTACATAATATAACTGCATACTCAACTCAAATTTTGATCTTTCGTAGTTGTCTGACTAATCAACTGGACACTTCTGAGGAGTTAAGTAGGCGGGTAATTGAATACCGCACAAGAGTTTCAACTGCTCCCGTCTGGAGCCAGTGAGACTATGGCATCCCCAATTGGGGTAAATTGTGAGGTTGAAGGTAGTGGAGACAGGAAAGAGATGTGAAAGAGGAAGATAGGGAGGTACCAGGCTATTCAGATCTGGTCACCAAACACGGCTTAAGCCATTTCAAGCAACGTTTCAATTCTGAATGATGGTCTTACACCAGGGCGATACTGAGAGTATCTTCCACTGTGGAACGTGCCGCATATATATTACTTTTAATTTATTAATAATTGTGAATACCACAAATTAATCAAATAAAATTTATTTTCGCACGCCGGGTTCGAACTCGCGACCTTCGGATTGTGAGTCAAGAGTCTTATTTCTGGACCACGGAGATACTTACATATATTTACTGAAAAAATAACGAAATGACTTGAATGGATTTCTGTGAGAAGAGAAGTATGTAGGTACCTAGCTATCGTATTTCTGGTCCGACTACTACATTATTGCGCCCGCAGTGGTGGATCACGACTTTTGGGTGTGCTAGAGTGCTAATATTAAAAAAAAAATGGCTTTATTAAAGTTGTCGTAAGTCCGTGCGGCACACGGATATACTGAAACTTCCCGAAATTTTTAATACAAAAAATAGATTTTCAAATTTTCGGCTACAACAACATCAACAATGAAAATTTTTAAATATTACACACTGGCACACTCAAAAGTCACGAGCCGCCTCTTACAGTCTATCCTCCCGACCGGTAAGTATACCAATAATTTATTGGTTTAAATTTTTTTACTTTTTAGAAGAGATTAGTAATATATAATTTTTTTTTTAAATTAACTCCATACTGAAGAAAATAATTTCAGCATCTACTTTATTAGAAGAGTGTGTGAAATATTATTGTTCCCGCTTAAAGGATTATTATATTTGGCAAGTCACACACCAAAACACCAAAATACACCAAAACTGATACTATTGTTGCCTGTCGCGCTCTGTCAAGCTGTCTTTAAATACGGATAAACAACGTTTTAAGGAATTCGCCGGAAGACAAAAGATAATCGTCGGGATAAGCATTGAAAGTTATGCAAGTGACAGTGATATCCAGTGATTTTTTTAGCATTTTGACATTGTTTTTGAGTATTAAAAACTATTCATTTCGCTCTTCGTGTACAATAGTTAACCGAAGTGTTGTGTACAGCGAGCTAGCGCGCTGATTGGCCGTTTTAATAATGAGCTCACTTCTCTAGGCTCCTATTGGCTGATATTGTGTTGTGAACTTGTGATATCTCTGTTTACATATTAAAAATATTATTTTTTTGTTAAAACTCTACGTATTTTGTAATATTTAATCATTAACCATGGGTAAAAATAAGAAATGTCGCCCTAATGAAGCCTCCCCGTATACCTCCCACTCTGATGAATCCGATTCCGACGCCGAGGATATTGAGGCTGAAATTGACCCTGGCCCCATTAGTAGTATAGCAGGACGTACGATTCTCTCCGGGACACAAGATGCATTAAAAGCATTGCAGGATGCGTTGGCCGAAAAGCCATCAAAAGTGTCAAAAGAGCAACAGCTCAAAGTATCCATGAATGTGACAAATGTTCTCGGATCCGTTGCCCAGCTTTTACTGGAAAAAGAAGAAATCAGAGGCAAACTCAACTCGGCCCTTGCTGACATCAAGGTCTTGAAGGCCGAGAAAACCATGGCGGATAACTACACAAAACAGTTGCTGGACAAAATTCAGCAACTTCAGTTAGACTTGGGACCAGTGATGCGTCGAGTAGCCGATGCGACTGAAGCCAGCCTCTCTTTTGCTGAAGTTACAAAGAAAAAACTTCCTCTGCCTCCACCACTCACTCATACCACCATCCAGATAGGATAACCAAGACCATCGGTCTGCTTTTTCCCCAAACTACCGGAGGTTGATGATAGCGATGGCACGAAAAAGATCTTACGCGACATCGTGAAGCCTTCGCAATTGGGAGTTCGAGTAACGGGAGTGAAAAATATAAAAAATAAAGGAGTAATCATCCACACTGCCAACAGCCAGGAACAAGAGCGGCTCTTAAATGCTTCCATTGTAACCAGCTCCGACTTGTTGAGTGCCCGACTTCCAGGAAAGAGGCACCCAAGAATTATATTCTTTAACGTACCCCGGGAGCTATCAGATGTGAACTTTCTTGAGAAGGCATTTTCCGGAATCTCTGGAGATAATGATTTCAAAGAGTATATTTTCAAGTGCAAACTCAGTCATATGGCTGGAGCTCGAACCGGACCGTCTTGCCACAGAGTATACCTGGTACCCGCTAACATTCGTCATGCACTGATACAACAAGGACGAGTATTCGTGGACTGGACTGTTTGCGGTGTACGAGACTTTGTGGGACTTACCGTTTGTCTGAATTGCCAAATGGTAGGTCATTCACACAAGTTCTGCAAAGAAAAAGTAAGATGTTCCCACTGCGGTGTAGAAGGTCACGCGCACGACGCCTGCCCTACTGCTGCTGCAGCACCCAGTTGTGCCACATGCGCACGTTTTGGAAAACCTGCAGCTTTCCGCGCCCATCCCACCGGTGACAAGGATTGCCCGGCCTACAAGGCTGCGTTATTAAAGGACCTCTCCACCATCGATTATGGCGTCTGATCATACCGCAACAGATTGTGAGGTACCTTCTATTAATAGTGTTGAAACATTGCGCATATTTTATCAGAATGTAAGGGGTATTCGTACAAAGACCACAAGTGTACGCAATGAGATTCTAATCAATAATTATGACATTATTTGTTTTTCTGAAACATGGCTGAACTCAACAGTGTTTAGTGAAGAACTGTTTGATGACAGATACGTAATATTTGGAGAGATCGTGAGTCCACCAAATCTGTATCTAAGGAAGGCGGCGGTGTTTTAATCGCCGTATCTAAAAAACTCCGTGTGTCTAGAAAAACTGAGTGGGAGAGCGAAAATGAAGATTTGTGGATTATGATCAAGTCCAATTCTCATTCCAACTCGCTCATTTATATTTGCGTTCTTTATATTCCTCCTTGTGTAACTGTTGAAAAGTATTGCAATCAGATTGAAAAATTACAGGACCTGTATTTAAAGAATTCAAAATCAAATTCACAGTTTATTTTTATCGGCGATTTCAATTTACCTGAAATTAAATGGATACCTGACACTTCATTTAAAAAAATGTACTTTTACCTTCAGATTATAAAAGTCAGAAGGCGCACAGTCTTGTCAACCTTTCTTCAATTTGTAATTTGAGTCAATTCAATTATTTATTAAATAAAAACAAAAATGTATTAGACCTTGTCTTATCTGATAAAATTAACATAGATCTACATGTAGCCCCAGGCTTAACAAAATTAGATAATTATCACCCCTCATTTGAAATTATCGTAAAACAAAATAAAAATCATTTCTTAGAAACTAATAAAAATGACTCAAAGTACAACTTCAGAAAGGGAAACTACGATGAATGTCGTCAAGATCTATTAGCCGTTAATTGGATAACTCTTTTTAAAAATAAAAATGTGAATAGTATGGTTGTATTGTTTTATGAGAAAATTTGGGAAATAATTGACAAAAATTTTAAAAAATATGTTTCTAAATCAAAAAACCAATACCCTGTTTGGTTTAATCAACAATTGATTGTTCTTCTTAAGCAAAAAAATAAATTTTGACTTAAGGCAAAAAAAACATGGCAAAGTTTCAGATTATAGAGAATTCTCAAATTTGAGGAAACGGGCCAAAAAAGTACAAATTGAATGTTATCAATCATACATCAACTCTGTTGAAAATGGTCTGCAAGATAATATAAGGGTATTCTGGTCATACTCAAAATCATTACGAAAAACCAACTGTATTCCCAAAGTAATGCATCTTGATGATATTTCCGCAAACGATGGAGAACACATAGCAAACATATTCTCCAAATATTTTTCATCTGTTTATACTAAGTCGAAATCACCTGATAATGATTCAATGTCAAATATTTCTGAACACAACCAAAGCAATCTCGGTAAAATTCATATTAGTGCAGTTGAAATAAAATATTTTTTGAGTAAAATAGATTCCAGTAAGGGTTCCGGACCCGATGGTATTCCACCCTTCTTTGTCAGATGCTGTGCTGATTCATTATGTTTACCACTATTCATTATTTTCAACGAATCTTTAACCTCTGGAACTTTTTCTAACTTGTGGAAAGAAGCCCATGTGGTACCAGTTTTCAAATCGGGTGACCAATATTTAATAAAAAATTATAGACCAATTAGTATACTATCATGTTTTGCTAAGGTTTTTGAATCTCTGATATATAAAAATATGTTTTCACACTTTAAGCCTCTTCTCTGCACTAGGCAACATGGGTTTGTTCCTCACAGATTTATTTATTACCTCAAATCTTTTGGAATTTTGTAATTATGTGTGTAACTCTTTTAATGAAAGATTACAAGTAGATGCTATTTATACCGATTTCCAAAAAGCTTTTGATAAAGTTAACCACTCCATATTACTTAAAAAGCTCTATCAAATAGGAATACATGGAGACCTATTTCGCTGGGTGAAATCATATTTATGTAACAGAACGCAACTAGTATTTATTAATGGATACAAATCATCCCCTATAGATGTAACTTCTGGTGTACCACAGGGGTCAAATCTGGGCCCTCTTCTTTTTCTAATATTCATAAATGACCTTGGTTCAAAATTAAACTGTGATTATGCTTTTTTCGCCGATGATCTAAAAATTTTTCGTAAAATTAAGTCTGTTTCTGATCATCAACTTCTTCAAAATGACCTCGACACACATAATAACTGGTGTATTGTCAATGATATGCACTTAAATGTTGAAAAATGTTACACTTTAAACTTCACTCGGAATAGAATTATAAAGGATTTTACCTATGTTATTAACAATATCATTCTTAAAAAAGTGTCCTCCATAAGAGACCTAGGAATTACTCTTGATTCTAAATTCATATTTGATGTTCACATTAACGACATTAAGTGTAAATCATTTAAAATGATGGGATTTATTCATAGAATATGTAAAGCTTTCAAAAATCCTCTATCAATTCTAACCCTTTACAATGCCTTAATTAGAAGTAAACTTGATTATGGAAGTACTCTTTGGAATCCACATTACTGCAAGTATGAAAACATTGTAGAATCAGTTCAAAAAAAATGCTAAGACTGTTATCTTTTAAATGTCAATTACATGAACATCTTAGAACATACGAGAAGCGACTTGAATACTTCAAAATTAATACACTTAAAATCAGAAGGCAATTGACTGATCTAACATGTTTACATAAAATAATTCACGGCTATCTTGATACTTCATTGTGTCTTAGCAATATTGATATAAATGTTCCCTATTCCCACTGTTTAAGACGCCATAATATGTTTCACCTGAATATATTTAAAAACAATATCGCCTATTTTAGCCCTCTGACCCAAATGTGTCGACTATATAATAAGATAGAGTGTGCTGAAATAGATATTTTTGTCGATAATAATTTATATGGATTCAAAAAAAATGCCCTGAGATTGCTGAAAAATATGTGCTAATTTATTATGTACCTATCATTTGTGTCTCTAATTGTGTCTCTTATTTTGCCTCTCTTTAATTATTATTTGAGTAAACTTAGTATTTTAACAATTTTCCATTTCCAACTGTTTATGTTTTATTTTATCTAAAATTTTATTTAAACGGTTACAAAATTTATGATTGTATTATTTGTATTATCTAGTTGATTGTATATAAATTCTTACTTTATTATATAATTCTTATTTGTATAATTAACTGAGTTTTTATAACTGGGTTGTTCTCACATGTGTGTGAACAATCTGTTAAAGCCCAGTATAAATAAATAAAACAATAAAAAAAAAATAAAAAAATAAATACAATGACAATAATATGGATAGGTAGGAAACACTTACGGAAATTGACAGGAAGCAGGTTCATCTGTGATGGTTTTGCGCGATGCGATCACCATATGATCTGCAGTTCACTTTTGACACTGAATTGTTATGTTTTACATAAAGGCGATGCGAACAATATTGCGATAGTTTTAATTAGGATCCGTCCCGCCGCGCGCCGCGACGACTGTCAAACCTTCTCGCAAGTTGATAGGAGTTGGGGACAGGGCGGAATCAATGCGAGGCGCGGGGAACTGGAGATTCAATTTTTTTTTTTTAAATGAATACCGCACAAGAGTCCCAACTGCTCCCGTCTGAAGCCAGTGATACAAACGGCATCCCCAATTGGGGTATGTTGTGAGGCTGAGGGTAATGAGGAGGGGAAGGAGATAGGGAAGACGAAGGTGGGGAAGTACCTGGCTATTCTGATCTGGTCACCAAACACGGCTAATGCCATTTCAAGCAACGTTTCAATTCTGAATGGTGGTCTTACACCAGGGCGATACTAAGAGTATCTTCCACTCTGGAGAGTGCCGCAAATATCCTTTATATTATTTTAAATTAATAACTTGTGAAATAACACAAAATAATCAAATAAAATTTATTTGCCACGCCGGGATTCGATCCCGCGACCTTCGGAGTGCTAGTCAAGCGCCTTACCGCTGCACTATGCCGGCCGTCAATATCATTGCCATAGGAAATAAATAGTATTTAAATCCAAATAAACACAAAAATAACTCGCCAAGTTACTACCTATAAGCGGCGCGAACAATGAAGTCATCTTAAGGGAGGGTATTTTTAAGGGGCGGAAGTCCTGGTAAGGAAAAGTGTTTGAGGTATGGGCAGAAATCTAGGGGTCACCGTATCCAGGAGTGACGGCAATATTAATCCATTTATCCCACTGTGGTGCAAGACGATGGATCGATGGTCCGAATGGGGAGGTCAAAGTCTCCCGATCTGGTCTGCCACGATATTGGTGGGCAGACGCCAGACGCATCCTCTATGAACCCGGGCGACACTGCTACGTTACCTAACATAGCGAATCACTTGAGGTGACCTACAGCAGAGGTGTTGGTTATCCAAGTAATGGTTCCCGGGGCGGCGATACCCATACCTGCCTCCCAAATTGAGTTATGCACAGTGAGAAGGTCTGTACTATGAATTGTAGGGTTCGGAGATTCTTATTTTTCATGAAAAGTGGGTCTACATTTCGTGCTTATTTTCACGTAAATAATGCAAAAAAAACAGTTTATTTTGAGTTTATCAGTTTTTCTATGAAAGTTCAATAAAAATTTGCAATATTGTTATTTATTTTTGATTGATTTTAAAATAATACCTATGTGCGTCAAGAATTTAATTTCTTTCAAAACGGAATTCACTTTACGAACAAATAAAAACCGAACTTCAAAAGTTTTAAGTCGCGAATCTTAAACATATTATCTTAGGTACAGCTTATGACGTCTTTAAGGAGTTTTCTATATTTTTGGCACATCGAAATATCGTTTGAGACGCTTTTAACTTCTTTTAAACTAACCGTGAAAATCGTTTTATTTATTTTTGTTCAAAACTGATCAGTCATGAGTCGTTTACGAGCTTCGTAAAAAGATTTTGAGAAATTCCCTTCAAAATGAATGATTAAATTAATAAAACGCGGATTTCCACTAATTTGCAGATTTTTTTTTTATTTTGCAGAGTTTTTTTATAAAGAAAAAAAGCTCGAGGGGAATCTTTTTGAAATGCTTTGTTGATATTTTACAATTTTTTTTATTATTCTGCCTACAGTATTGCAGAATTTGAACATTCACACGACTTTGGCCCACATACCATATCCAACATGGAAATTTGAAATGCCGTAAACGACAATAAATCCAAAAATTTGTGAAATCTATGAAGTTTTTTTTCTCTTTCGATCTATGTCGTTGAAATATTTCTAGAAAATTAAGTGCATCATTTAATATAAACAAGATACTTCAAAGAAACATATCATAAGTACCTAACTTGAAATATACTTATTAACTGTAAACTTTTTTCACCAATGTAAATAATGTACTGTTTGTTTCTGTTAATAAATAAAATAAAAAATAATAAATAAATAAAATTTCAAATTTCCTTGATCGATTCGCATAAAACTTGTTATTCCTCGAATATGCGTGTATATATAAATACATATAAATAGATTATATTTAAATATAATTTTATATATGTATACATATTTATATAAAAGTATATTTTATCATTTTTTTTTTTATTTATTTGAGACACAAACAGGATATTATTTATAAAACATTTTTCATTTTATATAAATATCCCGAGAATAATTTGTCTGCAGTAATCACATTTGCATATTAACAGAAGCAAACACATAAAAATATAAGTTTTATTTATACATAACTTGAAAACTAAAATACAAATTTTGAAATACATAATAAATATAAAATATTTATGAATTAATTATTGAAAAGTAATGAAACAACGGAATTTTTTTTTTTAGTTGCACAAATCGTGGAGATATTTTTTGAAGCTAGTTATATTATTTACAAAAATATCTATGATAGTTTGTATTTCAACAAGATCGTTATATGATCGAGATAGTCTAGATATAGGATTAAAATATCCAGTATTATTGGTAAAAATTTCTGTCCAAAGTATGTTAAGGTTTCTGGTAGATTTGGGCCTGGGTATAACTTGATTTGATTGACTAAGTTACTATCTACACGATGATTCACAATTTAATAAAGCATTAAGAGGTCATTTATGTTTTGTCTTTTAACTAGACTCTCTAATTTGAAATGTGTAAGTCTTTTTTCATACCCGTCTAAACATGGTAGACACCAGATCGGTAAGACAAAATCCGTGTAAATTTTCTTTGGACTGATTCGAGTCTAGGATACCTGCGTAATATAATGTAGATTCCAGACTGTCGACCCGTATTCAAGACCACTACGGATTAAGGAATTGAATAAAATTATCAGGCTTTTCGAATTCTTGAACAGTTTTGTTGGTCTTACAATAAAACCGAGTAATTTATTTGATTTACTCACAATGTATTCAACGTGTTGGTTAAATGTTAGTTAGTTGTCGAATATAATTCCTAAATTTTTTATCGATTCAACTGTTTCCAGATTGTGATCACATATTCTATATGAATATAGAGTTTTGTTGGCATTCTTGATGAAATTTATAACTTTGCACTCAGCTATATTCTGTTCCATTTCATTGTTAACACACCAGATATATATTGTATTAAGGTCTTGTTTTATGAGTTCACAATATTCAATAGATTTAATTGCTTAATATAATTTAAGGTCGACAGCATATAGAGAAAAATCAGAATTTATTTGTAAGGTCATTAATAAAGATTAAGAAAAGCAAAGGTTCAAGGTGAGATCCTTGTGGTACGCCCGATGTAACTAATATTGGGGAATCGTTAACAGTAACTAATTGATTTATATGTGATACTTATGATTCTAACCAATGAAGCAGATTTCCGTGAATGCCAATTTTATCCAGTTTATTTATTAAGATACGGTGAATAACTATGTCGAAGGCCTTGCTGAAATGGGTGTACACGGCATCTACTTGTGTTTTTTTATTCATCGATTTACACAGAGAGTCAATATACTCAAGTAAATTAGTTTTTGTGGAACTTTTAGCTACAAAGCCATGTTGGAAAGGACTAAGCATATGTGTTACATGGTTAAAATGGTTTTGATTATTATTATATTATATCATAGATATATAAGAATATTTGGGTTGCAATTACTTTAAATGCCTAAATATTTTGGCGTGTGTGCTGATAAAATACGCTTTAATCTTCCAGCACTTACGCCAAGGCTGGAAACGTTACTTGAAAACTTCGACACTAAACTTAATTTTGTGATAAACACCCAGTAATGTATTTCCCAATTACAAATTCATTTGTTATTTATATACAAATTTGTTCAACTTTACGTATTTTCCCTTTTCTCGCTACACATATAAGAGTTCTTCGGTTTTCTAAGGGGTAAAATAACATTGCAAAAATAAAAAAAAAAATTAAAAAATCTAATTTCTTAGGATAATTAGCGACTGCGATCACTGGGCCCGGACTAGCACTCTTATCATACTTCCACGGAGACCTGCATAAAAATATAATTTCTTACGAGGATTACGGCTGTGATCACTGGATACAGGATTAGCACTACTTCACACTGCCACGGAGACCTGTATAAAAATATTATTTTTTACGAGGATTACGGCTGTGATCACTGTATCCAGGACTAACACTACATAACACTGTCACGGAGTTCTGTAGAAAAATATATTTTTTTACGATGATTACGGCTGCGATCACTGGATCTAGGACAAGCACTACATAACACTGCCACGGAGACCTGTATAAAAATATAATTTCTTACGAGGATTACGGCTGCGAACACTTTTTTTTTTTTTTTTTTTTTTTTTGCCGGTAACCCGGGCGTTTATTAACATCAATAGTATGTACAAATCATGTGCGCTACCCGACTCACTAGACAATATCTGTTCTGAGCCGGGTAGCAGTATCTATCATTACATTAAATTTAAATAACAATAAAAGTAACTAAAAATACAAAAGACAATAAATAAAGATACAAAATACAATAAAAAGAAATAATAAAACTTAAGTAGAAATACAAAAGATTATCTACATAATATAATTTAAATATTACGTATGTATAAAAACGTTTTTTTTTTTAGTGTGAATGAATTAATCAAATATTTTTTTTTTAGTATGAATGTTTTTTTTTTTTTTTTTTTTTTTTATATACATGTATTTAAATATCAATATACAGCGTATACATATAGAAAAAAAAAAATTAACACGAACGGTTTGCAAGTAAGTTGTTAATGAAATTTCTTTTTTTGTTAATTAACCACGTATTAAAGTTTTTATATGTACGTTTTCTGTTGGTTTGCGTTATATGTTGTGTTTCTTTTAAGAAAGTGTTGAATATGGAAGGTGCGAGGTAAGATTCATGTTTTTTGGCAAGAGTGGATTTAATTTTTGGCACTTGTAAAAATGATTGTTAGATTTAGCTCTAGTGTTCTGGGAGTGAGATATGTGTGAAGGTGACGATTTTATGCAATTTATATGGATAATTTTTTTTATGAATAGCTTCCTGATGTCATGTATTTTATTTTGAATTAAAAGATTTTCAGTGGGATGAAGATATGGTTTTTTGAACATAGTTCTAATAAGTGATTTATGAGCTGTATTAAGTAGCCTAATGTATGTGTCTGCAGCTCCACCCCATGCCGATATACCATAAATTAAAATGCTTTGACAAAGGGAAAAGTATACATCTTTTAGCAGTTTAAATGACATAATGTTTCTAATCGTTTTAAATATATATATTTGTTTCCGGATTCTCATTACAAGTGAATTTATGTGAAGTTCCCATTTTAGTTTGCAATCCACTGTTAAACCAAGATACTTAATATTATTAGAATGCTCGATTTTTTCGCAGTCGCAGTTTGTGGTTTGTGATGTAGTACACGGATACAGATGTAAAAGCGGGACGGATTTTGGTTGCCCAATATTGGTTTTACTGAATGTTAAAAATTTGGTTTTCGAGGTGTTTAGGGTAAGAAGATTTTTATCAAGCCATTTTTTTTATCTCCTTCATACCAAACGGATCCAGGAATAGCACTGGATCCAGGAATAGCACTACATCACACTGCCGTATAAAAATATAACTTTTTTACGAGGGTTACGGCTGCGATCACTGGATCCAGGATTAGCACTACATTACACTGCCATGGAAACTTGTATAAAAATTTTTTTTTTTACGAGGGTTAACGGCTGCGATCACTGGATCTAGGACTAGCACTACATCACACTACCACGGAGACCTGTATAAAAATAAAATTTCGAGCGATGGTTGTCCAATGTCCACCCAACAGTTATTTTCTGCTTCATTAGCGTTAATACAACTGAACAGCGTGCAGCTTGTAGTTTTTGTGAAACAACTGACTGTTTAGAATTCACAATTAATTTGGGAGGTGGTTAGGGGTACCGCCGCCCCAGGAACCATTTATTGGAAAACCAACATCTCTGCCATAGTTCACCCCAAGTGGTTCGCTTTGATTGGTGACTTAGCAGGGGTGCCAGGGTTTGTGGGGTCTGGGTCTTGGCGGCGGATGCTTCTGCCCAACTGTTGGGTGGCGGGCAGATCTAGAGAGACTCGGTAAGGGAGGCCTTTCAGCCAGACACTCTTGACCTATCACCTTGTACCGCAGTAGCAGGGTTGGATTCATATGCCCGTCACTCCTGGACACACTGGCGCCCAGATCCCTACTCATCCCTTTCACCTTTTTTCCTTCCCAGATATTCCTCTCTTTCCCTTTAAGAGACCCTCTTCATAGATTCCTTGATGGCCTATGTCATCTTAGGGCTTGGGGAGGGAGCTAAAAGAGGGTTATTTCCTCAGGGCCTCCTGTGTGGAACTGAGTTAAAAAAGTTGGTAAAAATTAAAGTTTATAGAAAAGACATAGTTTTTTATAAGTTATATTTTAAACTTTTGGAATTGGGAAAATTAAATTAACACAGAACGACAAAATTTAAATTGATATTTTTGGTCAGTTTTCATCGTTAGCAATCGGGGATCTGAAATTGAATGTTTCTGTTGATTGAAACTTCAAAAAGTTAAAATTGTGCAAGGATTACATACTTATAAAATAAACCCTCAGACAAAAGTTATTTTGCAAATATTCATTTTTCTATCAGTTGTAAAGTCAGATAAGCCAGAGTTTTTAATTTGTTTGGGAATTTTCTTAACAACCGAGTGTTGTATTCAAGTCTTTGACCAAGTTGGATCCAAGATTCAAGTAGAATATTTAATCATCTTTATTTACGGACTTCACGCCTGGTCCAATAATTTTATTTATGTATATTAAAATAATAGTAATGAACTTATCTGATGCACCTCACAAATTCAAAGTTAAAGGGGAAAAAATATTGAAAACTTTCTCTTTGAGATAAAATGTCAATAAAATCACAACCAATACGAACGTCGTAATAATAATAATATTTTATTTCAGTATGTGGGGAGGATAGTGCAATCCCACACTTCCCATTAGTTATTTTCTCAACAGTTATTTATACATATTTTCTCAACAGATTTCAAGGTAAAAAAAACAAGTAGGTAAATAGAATAGGAAAAAAAACATAAACGGTAATAAAAATAAAATAAATTATCAATAATAATGTAGGACGTGGTCTGGGGTGAGCTCGGGCCCAGCGCTCACTCAAGAGTGGCGCTTGATGCTGGAAGGCTGCGGTCACCACTATATTATCGGAGGCCATTAGCCGCATCCTGGCTCCATTGCCCCGGTTTCTCATCCAACCGGCGAATCCGTGCAGTCCTAGCTCCGTAAACATCATCGTAACGAAATATAATTCTGCAGGCATTATTATATTAGATCCGGAGTCATTCCATCGATTTGGTTCGGTAGTGACACCAAGTTTCACACATATATAGTAGGGTGGAGTACGGATGTATGAAAAAAAATAATTTTTAAGATTCAGAGTTCTAAGAGGGGGGGAATTGTGCCTTATGTTAAAGTAAAACTATGTGGGATTTTTCATTTCATTTGATTAAGATCTTCTGTCTCCGCAGTGACTCCAAAAATGGAATATTAGGCTAAAAAAGTTTAAGGTTTATAAGGCGATACATTGTGATTAATTTAGTGGTAAGAAGGTGTTAAATGATAAACAATATATAATTAAGATATTTATTAAGGCATCGCCGTAAAAAAAGAAGAAATTTGGAACAAACTTGAAAAAATAATACATTTATTACTTAGGTTTAAAATCCTTTTTAGTTTCAAATTTAGGCATTTGCTTTCGCGATTCCAGCTTGACATTTATTGCACCTAATCGTGACTCTCTTGTGCACTGAGAAGTGGAAGCCTCTGTTGTATTCTTTACAGCTCTTTCAACAGCTTGAGTATGGCAGGGAAGCCTTATAAACAATAGTTCGCTTTCACCACCAGATTCCACAACATTCTGAATTTCCTGGTCCGATAAGTTTTTCAAAATCGGTGGTTCGGTTAAGTTTTCCTGCCAATTTATTAAATCAATATATGTAGAAGCATTAAAATCTATCAATGGCACTTGAAACAGTCTAGGTGTTGGAGGTTGAGTAGTACTGCGTGCCTTTAGTATGCGGCGGGCTGCCAGCTCTCTAACATGTTTTTTTTCATCTGTTATCATCGCAAGAAGAATCCCTTCAGGATGCGCAAAGTAGCCGTTTCTTTGGATAACAGGATCTATAATTTTTTTTAGAGTTTCTGGCAGGTATCTGGAGGCCTTAATAATATTGAACAGATGACGCGTGCCATCTTTGCATGATGGTTTATTTTTAATTGAGAACCAAGACGGTGCGTAAACTTTTACCACAAAAGTAGCCAGAGTTTTCAAATTTTCAGATGGTTCTTCAGTTGATACATACAAACGTAGTATTCGATTAGCACGCGTGATCCAACGGGCATGTGACAATTTTCCTGGAGATTTATTGCCTAGGTCTTCTGGAAATTCACCTGAAACTACCGCTGAGACAATTTTATACAAGTAATGTTGATCTGAACTCAGATCTTTGGCCATTTTTGGTAGCATTTGACCTTCGATGCGTTCAAATTTTTTAACAGGCAGCTTTTCGCAGGTTTCCAGTGATTTTCCCAGTGGACCAATATAAGATTTAGGTCCCGAAGTACACCCATCGAGATGAAGAAACAGATGTCTCAATGGCAGTTCGTTCATGTGGAAGTATCACCTCCCGCGCTTCCCCTCTCCCCTTATTTAAATTATAAAACACAAATTCGAACTTCTTTTTATTTTGTGTCAAATCTATATTGTACCAAGTAAACTTTCTTGATAAAAATTAGTATGTTTATTAAAAAATATCGTACATAAACATGACTTCCAATTAGAGTGTAAAACCTACTATTTTCATAAATTCAATGCCATTGCGGAGGCAGTTACCCTAAGCAAAATCGAATAATATTTTACATGGCTTAAATTAAACCCAAAAGGCACCAAATTTTAACTCTTACATTACCGGCCAGTGAAAAAAAAAATTCACTCCGGCCTAATATATAGGCTAGTGCAAAATGCATAAAATGTTTTTTTACGTTGTTACTGTATTGGAAGAATCTTCGGGCAATCATATTAGACAGTATACTCATACTTCTCCGCTGTCCAATATCACTATCATCCGAGAGGTCTTCAGTAATGATGTGGCCCAAGTAGTTTACATTCTTAGATGCGTTTATGTTTTCCTCATTAAGTTGTACGGAGAGCATTTTCTTGGGATTTTTTCCATAGTAGAATGCGATTAACTCCATCTTCTTGGGGTGTACATCATGTTGCGGTCATTTGCGTATTCTTCACGTCGTGCGTCGCTGTAATACGAATCGTCGAACAACCCTTCTCTGCTCATACAGAGGCCACTAACGCATTTGTTTATACTGCAAGTGCGTCACGTAGTGTTTTAGATGTTGTTGCGTAAAGTGAGGTATTTTTTTGGATAATAAATATAACCCGCCAGGCTAAAATAGATCAGTTCATGATTAAGTGAATATGTTTTGTTATTTAGAAATTATTGAACTATAATTTTCCTCAGCAAACGGCTGTTTTACTTAATTTGTCTATCAAAAATTCTATAATCAGAATGCTTCGCTAGTCGGAACAGGTGTTGTTTTTCATTAGTTTAGATTATCAAGGCTCTGCTGAAAATTCTCCCACACTTGGTGCGCAATGCGCCGGCGCCCCTTGATCTTATGATAATAGTATAGAGTGTGTAAGTAAGTAGGTAGTAGGTACAGTTGGTAGTGTATAGAGTGTAGAGCAGTATCACTAAATTGCCGAGGAATGTTGGTAATTACCACTAAAGCGGTCGGCAGCCTTGCCAAGGCTCAAGCGCTAGATACTACATAAGGGTTGCTAAACATTATGAGGTTAGAACAACCTCAAGAGCACCAACCACTGTTTCATTTCAATTCAAAAAGCTAACATACCTACATTAATTTTAACTAAATACTGGAGGCTGACCGTATTCTGTTCAGGAAAATATTTTCGAAACATTATAAAATATTCAACCAGTTTTTAATAAATTAAATGATGGAGCCAGCCAAATAAGATTTAGTGCATTTATTAGGGTGGCGGTGTGGCGTTGGTAATGTAGATCTATGTAAATATATTTATACAATTAAATTCGTAAAATAGTTTTGCTCGTTCGATAGTTTCACCTTTGGCAGTTTGCAAAGTTAATTGTGTTATGCTGTATAATAATGCTGCATATGTAGGAATAAGCGATGTGAATTTTTTCCTCGGGGAGCGGTCTATCCTCTATTATCAAGAGGTGATCTTTGATCAAGTAGTGGTATGATATTTATATCGAAATAAAATCTTAAATATATTTTTTGTGACCTACAGTTTTCTTTGAATTTCTTATGTTTTTGATAAAAGTGGGAACAATTTATAATAAATATTATTTTGTTTCTATGAATAAACAGTCGTCCAATATTTTTTTATTTATGTTTGTCCCAACTAGCTTTGGCTCCCCCTACTAGTTATTTGTTTACATGTCCGAAAATGATTTCATTTAAAAAATTTATACTAACTCACATACATAATGTTGAATTGAAAATAACTCATTTGCTTATTTGTTTCAATAGAAAAATACACATTGCATGCTTGATAAAGTAAACGTCGAACAATAATGAATTAAAAAGTGGTGGTTATATTAGTAATTCAAGGAGTGCTCAAGTTAAAAAATATTTAAAATACAAGAAGAATACATTTTTAGTACGTTTTATTCTTAAAAGAAGCAAGAAGATAGTTTAAAACAAACTTTTTATTGCGGAGATACCTAGTCTAACGCCAAGGAAGCATGTTTATATCTGAAGCACGTTTTGGCACTTAACTTAAAACGACCAAAAACGGACTTGAACTCAAACAAGCTCAAAAGTCCCCCCATCATAGAATTATTGTCGGCCACGATCGCAGAGCTCGCGAAGTCCAATTTGGAAAACCCTGAAGTTTTACGTTCCGCCGAGTTAGTGCTGCGCCTGTTTATGTAGCCTGGGTAGTAATTGCGACATATCCCCTCAGCCCCACATTAAGGTACTGTTCAGGTTATATGGCCGCAGTTAGAAGGCCTAGGATATGTCTAATCCTTGGATGAAGCATTACTTCCTTCGTGCTCGTTATGCCCGGATGTGCCCGATGCATCGTGAACAATTATTTAGCTTTTGAAATGTTTTTATGTATACCCTCACAACTACCTTCCCCTTATACCTATACCCCAATTTGGGGATGCCATAGTCCCACTGGCTCTAGACGGGAGCAGTTTATATATTTTCACATATACGGCACAAAATGTGCAATTAACATAATTAACTTAGGTATAAATAGTACAACAAATAATATCATAATTAACAAATTAGTAGCCTACAACAACGTGAAAAATAACAGATTAAATGTAAGTTAAATCTAAAAAGGTAAAAAGTAAGGAGTAAGTAAGGTGCAAAATATAAAGTACAAAGTATATTTTTAAGTATAAGTATTAACTAAAAAGAAAAAATTAAAAATTAAAGGAAGACTGGGACACGAACCCAGAACCTCTCGTTTAACCGGTACGTGCGACTATTATCTTTTTCTGTTTTTCTATGCTCTGTTCTCTTTCATATTTTCGTTTGGATTATTGTTGTTATCTTCTTCTTCAATGATATAATACAAATTTGTCCAGTTCTTAGCGGTGGATGCATCTGCCCACCAACTGCGTGGCAAGCCGGATCGAGAGAGACTTGTTGAGGGAGACCTTTTGACCTCTCAGCAGGACTCTCTCGGAACATCGCCTTGCACCGCAGTAAGAGGGATAGATAGATTCATACGCCCGTCACTCCTGGACATATCGTCAATTCTGAATCCCAGATTCCTGCCAACCTATCATACCCTTTTACTTCCCAGAACTTCCTCTCCTTCCTTTCCTTTACAGACACTCTGTGTTTTCGTCCATCCTGCAACATTTCCTCCCTCAGTGCTTCCACCCTCCTCGAGATCCATGTTCACTCCTTTCTCCCCCTCAAAAAGACCCTCCACACAGCATCTCCAAAGATGACATAGATCCTGAAAGAAATTATTTTCCTCAAAGCCTCCCGTGTGAAGCAAATGTAAAAAAATGTGGGTAATTCGGATACATGACAACTCAGTATCAACTCAACTCAACATCTCTTTGAAAAATCGTTAAGAGCTATGAAAAAAATTGAAAAATTGCCCATAACTTAACTGAACTGAGTTGTCCAATCACCTGTAATTCATAGCCGAGAAGAGTATCTCTTAGAATTTCCCTCACTAGACTATACTAGGAATAAAGGGAAAAAATATAGATAAAATAGTAAAACCGATAATAATATAATTTGCTGCATTTTATACATTGTAAAACATAACAACAAGCCCCCAGAGCTCGCCTTAGAGCTTTATCGGGGTGGTATTTATTGCAATTTATATAATATGAAAAACGGAAAAAACCTGTTTACAAAATGACGCCCTGAGGGACTGAGATAGCGATCCCTGTTTATTTTCCACATTTTCCCTTCCAGCTAAATCGAATTCCCACATCAACCCTTCATCCCCAACGTACGCGATTGCAGGGTAGTCAAAATATTGAAAAGCCTCGACGTTTTTATCCCTTATTGAGGTACATTACTAGGGAGAAATATAATACAAAAATAAATGTTTTTTTCGGTTACGCAAATATTCTGTCTCTTTTATTTTAATGTAATCTGTCATTGCGCATTGTCAGGGAATTTCAATAAATTTGCAGATGAATTTACGAAATGTTCTAGACGTAATTCACAATATTGTTTATCAATTCGTTGAAGCCGAATTAAAATACAAGTACATTTTTTTTTTTATTTATTTATTGGCGTCATAAACAGTCTTTATAAATTCATATATGACATTAATAAAGATATTTATGTCATTGACCAACAAAATAACAACATTTAAATTTAGCACCATAATAGAAAAATACCCAACAATATAGGTACCTAATATAAACAATTATGATAAAGTGCATCTTCTTACTTAAATCTACGAAAAGCGTTTTATGAAATATTTCAAAGGCTGATATTTAAAATTTTATCTTTTAAAAAAATTAAACACGTATATCAAACATAGATAGAGACATTAAGAGCCCCTACTTAAGATTAAAAAAAATTGTCAATAAAATTAATGCCATATTGTTATTATATCTAATACCCGTAACTCGAACCAAGAATAATGAAGCAATTATAACACCTGTAACATGTTCCTAGAATTATGAAATAATTGCGTATTAAAAACACAATATACAAAATTATTCATAAAAATATTGATGTTCAGTTTTTTTATAATACTCGTAACTTGCATCTGGAATTAAGAAGCGATTATACGCTAAAAGTACATCTTGAGAAGATTAAAAAAACAATTAAAAATAATATAATAGTGTTATTGTAAAATCCATAACTTGTGCCTAGGATCATGAAGCATTTACATATTAAAAGTACATACATAAAAAGAAAAAAAATTAAACAGTAAAAATTGTAACATTTTGGTGGCCATAAAAATACATATATATTTATTTATTCGCATCTTAAAGGCTTTTATTTGCATGCATTATCATGGGTAAGTTAATCTGAGAATAAGATATAGAAGTTGGTAAAATACAAGTAGGTAGTTTCATTTATCATCATCAGAAAGTTGTACAAAGAAGAGTTTTACCAAACTTCACGCATTAAAAACTTTCTATATAATTTTCAAAAGTTCGCTAGGTATATTCTGTCTTCATAATCTGTGTAAAGCCTGACTGGGCGTAAAACCAAATATAATAAGATGAAACAAAAATTAAAGGTGCACATGAAAAAATAATGAATGATATACCTAGGTACAATACAAATATGATGTATAGCAGTGAGGCATGGAACTGGCAGAGGAAGTATGAAAGTATTCTGAATGCTGTAGGAATGAGATCCCTGAGGCGGATGTGCGTAGAACCATGTGTGATAAATGTTGGAAATCCGCAAATAATGCAAGGCGTTATGGTAAGAATAAAAAAAATGACCGTGAGACCGTGAAAAAAAATCCTCAGGGCCTATGTCATCTTTGGGGATACTGTGTAGAGGTTCTTCTAAGAGAAATGAAAAAAAAAAAGTTCTGGGAAGGAAAAAAAGGTACAAGGGATGGGTAGGAATCTGGGTAATCCAATAAATGGTTCCCGGAGCGGCGGTACCCATACCCTCCTTCCAAATTATGTATGTTAGTGAACAATCGCATACAACAAAGTAGATTATACACAGATTGTCAGATTTTTATTTAAATAAATAGCAAAAATAATTAGTCGCCGTATACAAAGCAAACCTAATAAGCCACCTGTCATTTTGTATGCTTATAACGCAAAGGTAAACACAGGCTTATACAATAATATAATATTAAAAACATGTCAAGAGTAAAAACATTATCCGAACCTACCTTAATCTAAATTGAATAGTTCCACTTATATCTCAATTTTGTTGAGAGTAGGAAAAGAAAACTAACAATAAATATTACTAAAAATGAAAATATCTCATCGGTTACTTAGAGAAACCATAAAATTTCCAATAAACACATATAAGATAATTAATTTGTCTTTTAGAACATAAAAATAAAGGTTTTATGAAAACATATGTTTTAAACAAAGCTCTTACATTAGTTTCTTACATGAAAAATGATTTTGTAAAACGCTTTGTACGTGTAACCTAAAATATTAAGAAAAAGTTTATTTTTATTCTCAATAATGAATTTCTCACTCGATCGCAGAGAGCTAACTCAGCCAATAAAAGTTACCTACGAGTAGCTTCCAACAACGCTTAGGGTAGGAATTTATTGATAATGTTATTTTCATGTAAGGAATAAAACAATGTTTAGTGTTTCCGCCGGAAGCCTATTGGGCGATATTACAACTGAGCTAGAAAACATCAGGATGTCCTTCTTGTTATAGATAGAGACCATATTTCGAAAATCCACAACAAAAATTTAAGTTGAGTTGAGTGAGGTTGCTCTGGTTTGAGATAATGCAACTTAATGTAACTAGTCGAAAACCTGTTCTTAACAGTTTTTAAAATGCTTGTGAATGCGTATTTTTTAAGTGAAAACTTGTTTATCACCGTTGTGATCTGAAACTTGATGAAACGAAAAAATAGCGAAACTAAAAAGAGACAAACACATACATCTATAGGATTTAGCCTGCGAGAGAATGAGATAGTATAATCGGTCTCCCGTTTGTGCGGTGCTTCGTAAACTATCGGTTTTCTCTTTATATCTATTTTCTATCGGCCTCTGATTTTTTTTTTCAATTTGGAAGGCGGGTATGGGTACCGCCGCCCCGGGAACCATTTATTAGATATACCTCTGAGATAGGACACCCCAAATGGTTCGCTACGTTTATCGACTTCGGAGAGATGCCCAGTTGCGCCTGGTTACCTACTGCGTGGCAGGCCAGATCGGGAGAGACTGGTTGAGGGAGACCTTCTGATCTCTCCAGCAGGACTGTCCCGGAACAACGCCGGACATTTGTTGCATAATACTGTGGCTCTGACGCGACAACACTGATGCCAGTGTCACAGTGCTCCGAATGCTAAGTTTTTTTTATACTAACTCCATACAGGGGGCCCTGGAGAAAATAATTTCCCCCAGGGTCATTGTTATCTTTGGAGATGCTGTATGGAGGATATTTTTGGAGAACGGAAGGAGTGAACATGAGTCTTGAAAGACCCATGTTGTAGGAGGGAGGAAACACAGAGGCCTTGAGAGTTGAACATCAATATTCTAACATTTGACGGCTTTCGTGACGACCGGTAAGATGTTCCGCATGGGTTCAAATCACAGCATGCGCGTAAATAAAAGTAAATTTTATTTGATTATTTTGTGTTATTTCACAATTTGCGATACTTTCTATGATGGTAGATGTTCCCGGTATCTTTCTGGTGAAAGAACACTATTCAGAATCGAAATGTTGCTTGAAATGGCTATAGCCGTGTTTGTTGACAACATATGAATAGCTTGGTACTTCCCCATCAGTCTCTCTCCACTTTTCTTCCCCTCCCGACTACTTTTAGTGGGTTCAGCCTCAAAAAATACCCCAATTGGGGATGCCATAGTTTGGTCTTGGGAAAGTTGTAGTGTCAATGCCTCCTAAAAACTTGAAAACAGTTGGAATTCTTGTGCAGCACCTATTCATATTTAACTCATTATATTTCACTTTCTAAATACGTATGTAGCTCAGAGAAATTACTCCACAATAAAATTGTTGGATTTTGAAAACAATTTTACAAATTTATGTCACGAAAATATATTATTTTGTTGTATGCACATTGTACATTTAAAATATTTACTTCAATTCATTTTTCAATTAATCAGTAGTAATCATTACATAGTACAAAATGAAGTCGCTCAAAATGTTTGTGCGCTTAGATCTTTTAAACTACGCAACGAATTTTCATGCGGTTTTCACCAATAGATAGAGTGATTGAAGAGGAAGTTGTATATGTATAAAACATGCTTATTATACCTAGTAGATAAAATCCGAGAAATTAAAATATTCAATTCAGGCAGCGAGCAGCGGGCAGCTCGCATTGGTGCGGGTGGTGTGGATTTTATAAAGGTTGGGTAATGGCGTTGTGTTTCGTTAGCCATAGACACGTGTGGCCGGGTCTGCTAGTGATCAATAAAACACTTGTATTGCTCTGTAATAACAAAGAAACGACATTTTTTTTATAAATTTTAAATTAAATATCCCTCTAGAAGACTTAAAATATAATCTATTACTAAATATTCTAAAAATACACACACTAGAAGACAGACGTAAAATAAACGACTTGACATTTTTATTCAAAGTACTTAACTCTAAATTCGACTGTTGCGAACTTCTACAACTCATAAACTTACGAACACCGACAGTAACCACACGACAAAACTCACTATTCTACTGCAGCATTCATAAGCGGAACTACATTGCCCACTCTCCGATACAAAGATTTCACACTATGGGAAATCAGTACTTAAGTGATGTTGACATATTCAACATCAACTTGGCGAATTTTGTGGATCTTGTAAAAAACTTGTTCCAAAACTATTCCTGAACATATATGTGTGTATTTTTGTAAACTTATCAAATCGCTGTATTTTTGTATTTTTTTGACTTGTGTGCATTTTTATCTAATTTTATTCTTATCATTTCTCTATCTGTTTAAAAATCATCTGTTATATCTGTATTACTGTAAAAGCCCTCTGGGCGTTGAATAAATAAATAAATAAATAAATTTAAGTTAACGTCAATTTTTTGAAATAATTTATTCCAACAATCTATATTATTTAATTTAATGAAGACAACATTAGCGAAACTTAATCGAATCGGATAGGGACACCTCAGCTCAGTTGGTAGAGCCGCGGCCCGGAAAGCCGAAGGTCCTGAGTTCGAGTTCCAGAGATGGCAATAATTTTTTCTAATTTTTCTGTTTCCAGATTTTCGGTTGAGTTTCGCTAATATTGTCTTCATTTAATTAAATATTACAATTTGAGGTTTTACTCATAAAGTTTTAAAAAAAATCAGAGTGTGCAATTCTCACGCGGTAGAAGTGAAACTAGAAAGTCCCTAGATGTCGCTTTCTTTTCTTTTGCCTGTTGGTTTTAAAGTGGTTTTAAGATTGGATATTGATTTCAATTTATTTTTTTTGGATTTGGTAGCATTCGAAGCTCCGTTCGCTGGATGTCTCTCTGGGCGGTGAAAGTCAGGCGCCTTATACCGCTGTGGAGGCTCGCGCCTAGTCGTGAATTTACCGCATTATATAAGAACCGAGGACCGTCAAATAATAATTTTTAGTGACGCACTTCCGTTTCATCCGAATTTCAAATCACAATGAGGCTAAAGAAGTTTCACTTCAAAAATCTATATTCTTTTGGTTATGTAAAAATCTGACTAAATATCGCGATATTGGTTTTTCTGTTATGCCTTCCACATCGTACATTATCTGTCAGTTTTGACGTTTACGTTTTAACCGTGGAGCACAGCTTTTCCAACAAAAAAATTCAAAATTTAAGGCAAAACGCTTTCTTTACATATTTACGTACAGGAAATACTAAATAACGGACCTATTCTGATGTCTGCTGTATCAACGTAACAGTATTTTTCTTGTGGCTTACAAAAGGAGTATTCCAAATCAGCGATAAACAAGATAATTTCTCGGGAAAATAATATTTCATGTTTTATTTTGTTTTGCAACGCAAGTAGAAAAGTCAAAGATATATATTGTTTCCGTTTGTCTAATTCAGCGGGATGTACACAAAACAATGTGCGTCGAGAGTTGGGATTTAACCGAATCGACCTCCCAAAACCAATTGTGTACGAATGCAAATGCTTATTAAAATAGGCAATACTTAACGATGTCGTCCATCGTGGTTGAGTGGTATGATCATTGGCTACAAATCATGACGCGGGTTCATTTCCCGGCGCGCGCAAGAAAATTTTATGAATTTATGCTCATATTTCTCAATTATTAAATAATGACAATAATACATTGTAATATATTTGCGGCATGTTCCAGAATGGTAGATACTTTCAGTATCGCCGTAGTGAAAGATCTCCATTCAGAATTGAAACGTTGCTTGTAATGGCTTTAACCGTATTTGGTGACCAGACGTAGCCAAATACTTCTCCACCTTCCTCTTCCCCGACTTCGACTCTGGATGCCATTAATCCAGATGGTCGGGAGCAGTTGGGATTCTTGTTCAGTATTTACACAAAAAATGATATTAAAAAATGTTATTATCATTCTCAAAGGTATAAAATGATCAATTTAATCGACGATCCATTTATAAAACGGTCGGCTCAAGTGGTTCGTTAAGTTTGGTGACTTAGCAATGGTGCCCGGTTCACGAGCAATCTTGCTATGTCTACCAAGTACAAATAAACCAAAACGTTTATGGTACGTCTGGCGAGTTTTAGATAACTTACGTAAGTTACGTAAGTTCGTATACACGTGTTGTTCTTATAATGCCGATCATCGGCTTAATAATTACCTTGTTGAATATAATATTTTTGTATGATTTAAAACATACCAACACAGGAGATGCACGCTGTCGTCAACTCATTTGACTTGGACACTCTCAATCGTTTAAAGATGAAAAGAAATTGGGCGTACTGTGGAGGGCCCGCTATAACCGCGATAACCCTGTACAAATCGCGAGTACGAACCCCACGGTTTAATTTGGCAGCCACCTTAGGTCTGTAACCCAAAAATACCTGAAAAGATTCTCCCGTCTTAACAATCGGATTGCAATCTTTAGAGCACAGGCGTCGGGAACGCTGCCCTTGTTCTGCCCGAAATGCAATGAATAGCTCCTAGGAACTAGCGCCATTGATTCCTTCGGCACAGGTGCACAGTCAGGAAACACGCCAAACGCGCGACCAAAATTTGTGTTCAGGTGGCATTTGTCACATGAGAACGCGTCATATCTACGAATCTTTTCACAGTTCGAGTGAAAATGGATCTCTTCAAAACCCATGTTCACTTCTTCGTCTCCTCAAAAATACCCTCCACACAGCAACTTAAAAGATGACATAGTCCTTGAGGAAAATTATTTTCTTCGGGGACTCCTGTGTGGAGTTAATTTAAAAAAAAACTCGTTAATAAGTCAACAGTTAAAATTCAATTTCGGAGGCGGGGATGGGTACCGCCGCCCCGGGAACCTTTATTGGATAACCAACACCTCTGCCGTAGGTCACCCCAAGTGGTTCGCTATGATTGGTGATTTAGCAGGGGTGCCCGGGTTCATGGGGTGAGGTTTGTCTAGGTCTTGGAGGCGGATGACCGGGACACACTGAACCCCAGATGCCTACCCACCCCTTAAACCCTTTTCCTTCCCAGAACTCTCCTTTCCATCATTTCCTTAAAAAAACCTTCACACAGCATCCCCAAAGATGACATAGGCCCTGAGGGAAATTATTTTTCTCGATGTCTCCTGTGTGGAGCTCATGTGAGCTCATGATGACCTCTTGCCCCGCTTCCCTACAGCAGAGTTTGTGGTCCTGGGGGACTTTAATGTTCATAACGAACCTTGGTTAAAGTTCTCAGGACCAACGGACTCGGCTGGACGAGAGGCGGAATCCTTTGCCCTCTGCTACGGACTGGAGCAAATGGTTCAGGAGCCTACAAGGGTTCCTGATGTCCAGACTCACCGCTCCAATCTGCTAGATCTGTTTCTAACCACTGTGTCACACGGCTACAAGATTGAAGTCACAGCGCCTCTAGGATCGTCCGACCACTGCCTGGTGACAACATCAATCCCCGTAACCTTCAGACCGCCAAACGAGCGGCTGAAGAGAAAAGTGTGGCACTATAGATCAGCAGATTGGTTTGGTCTGCGGGCTCATTTCAATGCCTTCCCGTGGTCAGCTGTCTGTTTTCAGACTTCGGATCCCTCAAGATGTGCCCAGGAAATTGGTGAAGTCATCACATCCGCGATGGATGGCTTCATCCAATCCACTGTTAAAGAAACTGGTGTGGGCTCAAAGCCGTAGTTCAGTCGACAATGCTCCAAAGCAGTGCGACGAAAAAACGCGGCTTACCGAGCCTACAACACATCTCGAACGTCTGAAAACAGAACAGTATATAACAAAATGGCAAAGGAATGCAGGAGGATCATTAACAGGTCAAAATTCGAGCACGACCTGCAGATCAGCAGTAAGCTGGCTGCCTGCCCGCACGGCAGCAGAGCGTTCTGGTCGCTTGCGGGCTCAATAGGTCGCAATTTCTGCAAATCCAGTCTGCCACCTCTTACCAGACCTGATGGCTCTCTAGCAAATACCGCCGCCGAAAAGGCTAACTTATTAGGCAAAATGTTCGCGGAAAACTCGACCCTCGATGATCAAGGTGCTACCCCGCCGTCGGTTCCTCATTGCAGTTTTCGTATGAAAAAGCTGAGGATCCGGCATCGGGATGTACACCAAGTCTTACGAGGGCTTGATGTAAATAAAGCTAGCGGGCCTGACGGAATACCTGCCCTGGTATTGCAGAGGTGCGCTGTAGAAATAGCTCCAATTTTGACGAAGCTTTTCAAAATGTCCCTGAAGACTGGCTCTGTGCCCTATGGTTGGAAAAAAGCGATCATTCACGCCATTCCAAAGAAGGGTGACCGCTCCAACCCAGCCAACTACCGCCCCATAGCGATCACATCTGTTCTGTCAAAAGTGATGGAACGTGTGATCAATGACAAACTGCTCACATACCTCGAGAATAACAAAATTATTAACGACCGTCAATACGGATTCCGGCGGAACCGCTCGTGCGGTGATCTTCTCGCGTATGTGACGCATGTTTGGGGACGGTGCCTGGAATGTTTTGGTGAGATCCAAACGGTTTCACTGGACATTTCCAAGGCCTTTGACCGGGTTTGGCATCGAGCGCTTGTCAACAAACTGCGTTCTTACGGACTTCCCGCATCCTTGTGTGCGTGGATTGCCGACTTTTTGAGGGGGAGGTCGATTCAGGCGGTTGCTGACGGTTTTACCTCTTCCTCGCATTCGATAAATGCTGGCGTCCCACAGGGATCGGTTCTGTCTCCGACTTTGTTTCTGTTGCACATCAACGACCTCTTGTCATGTGCACCGATTCATTGTTACGCGGATGACAGTACAGTCCATGATAGCTTTTTGTTTGACAAGCCTTCAAAGAGCACACAAACCCCAATTGCTCGGAGGGCTCTGAAGCAGAAAATGGACGGTTACCTCGAGAGTGTTTTCTCTTGGGGTAAGAATAACCTCGTCGAATTTAATGTTTCAAAGACCCAATCATGTTTGATAACGTCTAAAAGGGATCGAAATGATAATCTAGTCTCCTTCAACGGAAGCATTCTCCCGAACAGGACCTCCATTGATATGCTTGGTGTAACTCTAAGTGACCAGCTCAGGTATGGGGGCTCCATCGAAACCAGAGTTAAGTTAGCCTCTCAAAAACTGGGCGTACTGTACAGGGCCCGCAGATACTTTAATAGTACTCAACTGCTAACCCTGTACAAATCGCAAGTGCGCCCCACGGTTGAATTTGGCAGCCACCTCTGGTCTGGAGCTCCCAAATACCTTAAAAAAACCCTTGACTCTGTGCAGAAACGGGCGGTCCGTTTGATAGATTCTCCCATCTTAACAGACGGATTGCAATCTTTAGAGCATAGGCGTCAGGTGGGAATGCTGTCCTTGTTCTACCGGTATTACAATGGTAGATGCTCCGAGGAACTAGCGTCATTGATCCCCTCGGCACCGGTGCATAGTCGGGAAACACGCCAAACACGCGCCCAACATTTATACATAGTTGATATTAGTCACATGAGAACGGGTCGTTTTTACGATTCGTTCTTGAGTTCAACAGCTCGGCTGTGGAACGGTTTACCGGCCTCTGTGTTTCCTCCCTCCTACAACATGAGTCTCTTCAAGACCCATGTTAACTCCTTCCTTTCCTCAAAAAGACCCTCCACACAGCATCCTCAAAGATGGCCTCCTGTGTGGAGTTAATGTAAAAAAAAAAAAAAACAAATGTAAAAAAAAAAACAGCTCGACTGTGGAACGATTTGTCGGCCTCTGTGTTTCTTCTCTCCTTCAACATGGGTCTCTTCAGGGTTTATTCCCTCCTTTCCAAGAAAATCTCTCCACCCACCATCCCCAAAGATGACATATGATGACTCGAAGCGAAATTATTTTCCTCGAGCCTCCGGTGAGGAGCTAACTTAAAAAAAGAAGAATTCGTAGACATTTCGAAGATTTCTGAGGAACATCCAATTAAAAATATATTTTAACAACTGACTTGAGCGCGACTCTACAATAGGGAATGCAATCCCGATCTCGCGGGATCTCGATCTCGCGAGATCTCGTGACATTTTTCGGGATCAATCCCGAAGCATAATATGACGAGATCCCGTTCGAGATCGACGGGATTGGGTGGCAGTAGTCAGCGACGCTACACACGTCCACTCGGGGCGCGAGTGCACTTGAGTGGTACGCTGACTGACTGACGGTCGGGCGGGAGTGTCGATCGAAGAAAGAAAACTATCCCGACTATGTACGAATATAAGCGACGGTTTACAATGCGTTTCATGATTCGAAAACTAAAAGACCTAAAAACTCCTCTCTCAGAAAAACTTGTTTCTTCGATGATCAATCGTATCTCCGAGCTTCGCATAAATGCAACTGCAGCGCTGTTATATTTGAAAAATCCGAATAATTATCAAAAAGACTTGAAGCTATGGGAAAGCAACGAAACTTTCCAATTGCCTAGCAAATATCTCGTACGGAAATAAATTAAAAATATAATCAAACGATTACATCGTAAACAATCAGACTCAACTTCCGGTACCGCGATTAATACCACAGTAGCAAACACAGAAAACGAAGATGACTTGCCTCTTTCTATGACTACGTCATAAACTAATATGTCACTTCAAGAGGAATTAGAAGAGACTCTGAGAGTATCTAAAAGTCATGTTTCGCCTGTATCCACGAGCTGAGATAAATTTAGAGTCAGTCATAAAAAAAGAAATGGATCTATTTGAGTGTGGAGGAACAAGGGAAAGATTTATAATTGCTAGTCACACTGCTGCCAACCAGTGTTGAGTCGGAGAGGGCATTTTCAGCAGCTGGGTACATTGCAACGGACATTAGATGCCGTTTAGAAGATATCACCCTTAATACACTTTGTTTTTTTAGAAGTTACTTTCAAAATCACCCGTAATTATTGGAATATAATTCTACGATTTGGGCTCCTCATTACAATATCCATATTCAAGCGATTGAAAAAGTCCAGCATAGATTCCTTAGGTATATTAATTTTAAATTAGGTATTCCAAGAGAATCCGTGGACTATAATTTGTTATTAAACTGGACTAATCTCGTAAATTAATTAGATCGCAGAAAAATCTGTGATCTATTAATATTATATAAAATAATTCACTCGGTCCTGGATACCCCTGATTTAATAGAACTAACACGATTTCATTGCCCTGGTCGCGCTAACAATAGACTCACTCTACCGTTCTACTATAATAACACACATACATTATCACATTATTACTCACCAATCAGTCGATTACACATTTTGGGAAATGAACATGCTAACATCGGCGACATTTATTTCTTAAAATTAGCGCAATATAAACATGCACTCAAAAATTATTTTTCCAAAATGTAACTTTATATACGCAATATGGACATGTTGAAATGAAATGATGATATTTATCATTGTTTTTTGTTGTTGTTATTTTTTGTTGTGATGCACAAAATGATTGTATTTTATTTTTAAGTTTAAAACTACTATTATGTAATCATATTATTTTTATTACTTTTGTACTCTATTATATGTTTATTTATAAATGGCAGTATAGCCGTTTATGTATTTAAAATAAAAAAATAAAAAATAAAAATAAAAGTAATTACTTTCTTATTTCCTTAAGCTATATTTTTTCTTCTGATTATTTTAATTTAAAAAAAAAACTGTTAATTATTTACTGTTAAACTGTTAACTAATATTAAAGAACATAGGTTTTTGTTATCTTTCAAAAAATATTTTCTTTTATTAACGAGATCCCGAAAATTCCGAGATCTCGCGAGATTGTAATTTCTAATCTAGCGAGATCTCGAATTTGCGATCTCAAGTCGAGATTGCATTCCCTACTCTTCAGTCAATATCCTAATAGGTAGGTAATAGAGCTCGCCACTTGAATTCACAATGCCGACTACACGCTGCAACTAAAATAACAAGAAAACGCGGAAAATATCTAAAGAAATGATCAATAAGAGACTGTAGAACTTCCAAATGAAAAGTAAATTCTTCTCTGGTAGGCTTCTTCGCCACGCCTTAATCCATAGGACAGCCATCTTCGCACAGAAACTACGGAAATTTTATCATTTTGACGAGGTACTAGTTTTTTTTTAAAAATTTTT
The DNA here is from genome assembly GCA_917563855.2 of Limnephilus lunatus. Classification (NCBI taxonomy): domain Eukaryota; kingdom Metazoa; phylum Arthropoda; class Insecta; order Trichoptera; family Limnephilidae; genus Limnephilus; species Limnephilus lunatus. Next base: position 42,749,219 of record OU830594.1, read on the forward strand.
TTTTATCTAATCGACTACATAAAATAATTTCTTAAGTATACAAAACATAGTGGTTAAGTATGGTAAAGATATTGTATTTCTTAGTCCTCCTCACTAGGGGTTCCTGTGCCGAGGCGGACTAAAATTGTTTAATTAGAGTTTATTTGTCTTCTATGTCGTTTTTAGTCTCTTTATTAGGGTGTTTTCGTTGACCTCTTTCAGACATACTTTTATTCTTGATTTGTACTCATTAAATTTTTTTATTAGTTTTATGTCTTGGGGAAAAATGTTATGGAGTTTAGTTGCAAAATAAGTGTAGTTTCTTTGTCCGAATGTGGTTTTATAACTTGGAATGTTTTTTTATGTCATTTTTATTTGATCTAGTGTGATGAATACGCTGTCTAGTAGAGGATTCAGTTTTTTTGAATAGCTTTAATAATATCTAATTGGTACTTTCATTATGGTCTTTATGATTCCTTTTTTAACTGTATTCAGGTTTTTTTAAATGTATTTATGTGTAGTAGATCCCCATCCTATAATTCCATATTCAATTCGAGAATGACATAACGCGTAGTAAACCTTTTTCAAATCCTTTATATTTACTACTTTTCTTAGATTTTTGAAGAAATATATAAGGCTTGTGAGTTTTTCAGTAATACCTTTGATGTATAGGTCCCATCTAAGAATTTCATCAATTATTACTCCGAGATATTTTATGTTTTGAGTTTTTTCTATGACTGGGCAGTGACATTGAACATTATTTCTATAGCATTCGTGTAATTTTAACTCTAGTGATTTTGCTGGTTGGCTACTGGAATTCATTGAAAAAGTTAAATACCCGAAAGTCAATTTTTTTTTCCATTGAACAGATTGAAAAAATATGTAATAAATATTAAAAAAATATAAAAAATACCGGTCTGTGGTTGAGTGGGCATAGCGCTTGGGTCCCACCCGGGCGTCGCATGTTCGATTCCTCTGCTGGCTAAGTCCTCCATCACAACACAAGCAACATTTTCGGCTTTCTGTGGTGGTAGTAGGAGATTTTCAAACATTGTTGGGTTATTCGTAACCCGGGAATGTTTGTCTTTCTTTATAAAAAAAAAAATATACATATTTTCGGCTTATCGACTCATTTCAATGATCCCCGACTTGGATTTTTTTTCTGAAATATATTGAAACGACGTACTGATAAAATGAAACTGGAGAACAAAATCTTATGATATATTTTGAAGCATACACAGATGATTCACAGATCCAAGGCCTTTTGTGGAAATGACCTTTTGACGTTCAAAAAATTCAACTACACATATATTATTCCAGCAACAAAAACCTCAACGGCCCAGTCACAGTTTAACTTTCTCATATAACACTTTCGGGAAGGCTATTGGGGACTTTTTTATGAGTGAATGTGACAGTGCTATTGGCCCGTTTCTCGTTCTCAGACAGAACAACTATCTCTATACTTTCTATTATAATTTTTTAATTCTCCATATAAAATATCTACCATAATTTTTACCAATTTTCAAAATGTTTATATATTTAATTCATTTGTTTACACTAGATACCACAAAGTAACTAAATTACATTGATCACCATGAAACAGGCAGCCGCCTAGTACGTACGGTGATGAATGTAATGAGTATATATTATGAAAATGTTTTAATGTTTTATCACGTATTTTATAAATAATAAAAAATAATAATAATAGTTTAAGCACTACCAAATTAAAATACTCGAAAAATTTAAACAAACTTCTGCATTTTTATTCATCCAGATTACCAATTTAACATTACAATGAAAATTTTATTCGGGTGTTCGCGTCAAAACAATGCTTAATTCGCCAGAGCAATGATAATCTGAGAAAACGAAAGCAAGTTCAGCAGAATGAATTGGGAGGTAAATTCAATTTAAGAAATAAATATTTATCAAGTTAATTCCATTGTTCCGGGAAATCTTGAATCCGGGAACCCTTCAATTCATTCTAACACCTCAAACAGTTTTCTCCGAAAACATTTCTCTCGCCCGCACAACTTTTAATGTGCAATTTTACATTCAGTTGGACACCCGGTGGTATTTTGAGCCTTGGAAGAATAATTTTAAAGGGATTTTGGGAGGTTTATTTCAGATATTCATTTAAATGCGTAGAGAAGTTCAGTATATCAACCACTTGATTTACCTATTTATTAGGTTTAGGTAGTAATCGGCGCACCCAGGCCTTTCTTATTGAACTAATTATGGCCCGTTTGGTCTTCAAATAAAAATATGCTTGGTTCACATCGGAATGTCATTTATCCAGTACTTACCACCCACCTACTACCAACCTTCCCCGAACCATAATTACTAGCTGAAATTTATTTAAATATGCCAGAAAATGGGCAAGTTGAAGTGTTTTTGTTAAGGACCAAGGAGAAGATCATGGGAGCAGGTTGTTAATGATGTTCATGCACATAATGTTATTTTTCGTTTTCATTCATTTGGATTACCTCAAGTAATCACTGTGTAATTATGTAACATTATGTTGTGTGCTCCTCTACAGAGATGGTAAAATGGTGTGTGATTGGTCATTCTTTTCCATCCCATACCTTGTGATCCCACGCATAACTTATATTACCCAAAGCCATCAAACACTATTTCGCCCAAAGTATTAAGTGTCCATTATTTAGCTAATCTGAAGCTGTATAATTCGAATGTAGTTTCGAATGCAACAAGGATTTTTTTGTTTTGTTTTTTTTTTGTGCATATTTTTTAGCACCATAGCAAATGAGTTATATTTATATTTATTGTAAAAAACAAACAGCAATTTTTATACAAGATGAGTTATACAAGAGGTTAAACATGAGGTAAGCCAAAACAGTTTCTTATGCTAATTAATGTTGGTTATTATGATATAATATAAAATTTTGTAATTGGTTGTAACCATTAAATGAAAATGAAAATAACAAAGAAAAAACATATATATAAGTATATTGGAAGGAAGAAGGAAAAGGAAAGGGCAAGAGGCAGAGGAAGATGGGATGGGGATAGGAGATGCTCATGCTGTACCTTTTCTATAGTTGTGCATTAATCTAATTAACATTTGTGGTCGTACGCTTGACTTCGTTTCGGTATTTCACAAGAGTATTATTAAGAAAATCGATATTGTTAAATTGCGTGTTATATTGCGCGCATATACGGGGGATTGGAGAATTTTTTCTAAGGTTGGTTCTGCACGCGGGCAGATGAAAAAAATGGTTTAGTCTGGTTGGCCTTGTAGGTATGTGAATTCTTAAATAATTTACAAGTTCAGGAGAGTCCAGGCCGTTATTAAGAATTTTGTATAAATTATTTTATCAGATCTTCGTGTTTGAAGTGGAGTAAAGTTGTGAATTTTTAAGGGTTCGATGTTATTTGCAAAGAGTAATTTGAATTTATAATTTATGTGTTTAAAAAAATTGTTTTGCACACTTTCGATTCTGTCTATATGGCATTGATAGAACGGTACCCAAATTAGTGTGCAGTATTCTAAGTGGGGGCGGATATACGTGGTGTAAAGGGAATACAGAGTTTTAATATTGCGAAACGGTTTAGATATGCGAATTATAAATCCCAACATTTTATTGGCTTTGTTGATTACTTTGTGAATGTGTTTGATAAAATTTAGTTTTAAATCCAGTACTACCCCAAGATCACGGATTAATTCTATTTCTTTGATATGTGTATCATGAAAGTTATAATTAAAAGAAATTAAATTTTTGTTCCGCATATAAGATAATGTGTTGCACTTAAAAATGTTTAGAATTAATTTGTTTAATTTACAGAATGCAAAAAGACGATTTAGGTCTTCTTGAAGTTTTATGCAGTCATTGATAGATTTGATTACTAAGTATATTTTTTTGTCGTCTGCATATAATATATATATATTAAACAATAATGGCCCCAAGTGAGAACCTTGCAGTACGTCAGAGGGCACAGTAAAAAAGCTAGACTTAGTTATAAAATGCCAGCTTTAAATATTGTAGATAACCCAAACAAAGTGCAAATTTCACAACGCCAAAACGAAGCTTTTACTGCATCCAAACGGGATATTTAGTTTTTGTTGATTCTGGCTATCCCTCAAATACTATGTTCCTTCCACTGGCTGAAAATTCTGTTGAAATAACATTTAATTTTTATTACGTAAAGTCTGTTATGTAAAAAACTAAGACTAAAATGAAACATCCAGCGGTTTGACAAATATTACAGTTAGATTGGAAAAGAGTTAATACCTCCTCTAAAATTTGGTTTTTGAAATCTCAAAAACTGACGAAATTACGAGCTTTCAAAATAAACGTTGGTAAAATTTATGGGGTTGTGGCTCATGGAATTACATGCTACAAATCGTAAGTGCTGCAGTACTGCTGCATTTAATATGTCTGTGATGGCCGCTATTCGGTCGGTCACAGTATCGAAGTTTTGTCGGCTTATATCTGAGGTTCTATTCGGTATGCTCCAAAAATTCACGAAGTTCTTTCCCCAATAAGTTATAATTATATGATTCTTTTATAAGAAACGTGAAGTATCGACGTTGGGGATCACCTCAATGAGTTTTTTAGCAATGTTCACTTCGCAAGATCATATTTAAGTCATTTTTGAGATACCGAAAAACTATTTTTACTGTCGTTTTCACTCTTTATACAGGGTGTAACAGTTAGGACCCGAAGGAATGACAATTGAAATGACATCTAAAGTTTGTACTCCAAATATGCTCAGGAATCCCTGGTTAAAATCCTTAGGGTACGTGCTGTTACATCATGTCTAACACGCTTTCATTGAAAAAAGTAGCAACCTCAACGAGGTAATAAAACGTTATAATACGTACACAAAATACCACCACCTATGCAGAAATGCAGTCCATTATAACAAAAAAAAATTCAACCAAAAATTAAATCAAAACATTTTAAACATATTCAATTAATTATTTAAAACAAAGATTATTTTTGAAGGGTTAAACGATAGTAGATATAAGGTACGGATGCAATACCTACACGAATGATGAAAGACAATTTCTCGCAGCTCGTTCAATACAAGATCCGTTTTACAAAAGAAGGAGTCGGAAAAACGAATCGCTTTCAAGCTGTGAACGGGTGTTCCGCTCCTGTGAACTTGGGCGCCGGAATTTGCCGCCTACCTTTGTTTGACGGGTAAGTTTTTGTACCGAACAATGTTTGCCTTACAACATCTGAAATTCATAGGTCTTTCCGAGGCAGCTGACGATTAAAATGGGTATAGAAAGCAAAACAAAATTCTACTAAGAACCTGTTAGACTTTTTATAGCAGATCAAATAACTAAATATACCGACATCCTTGAACTACCGCACTATTTATGTTAAACAAAACTTGTTTCGTAGGTTTCACCCCATCTGGACATCTTCAGACCAACGATTTGAGTACATATCAATATATACGGAGGTACAAAAAAGCCCGTTCGGATATCTTCATACCAGCGATTAGACTAAATACCAATATATAAGGAGGTATACAAAAGCCCGTTAGGACATCTTTCGACCAGAGATTTATGTACCTAAGTACTAATATATATATATGGAGATATGCAAAATTCTGTTCGGACAACTTCAAACCAGCTAAAACCAGAAAAAAACTAACATTTAAGTAGGTACACAAAAGCCTCACGTTCGGAGCCAGCACCATTGGAAAGATGAAATGAAGTGGAGAGGGTAAGGACAAGGTTGAAAAGTATGCCAATTGTTTTGTAAAATTATATGAAACATTTTTAGAATAACATACAGATATGAACGGTGAAGATTATATAGATTATTAAGATTAAAGCTTTTTTTATTTATTTATTTTTTTATTTAATATTTGTTTGCTTTTACAATAATCATACATTTTTTTTTACATATTAAACAGATTTGTAATATTAATATAATAAAAGCCTTTCCTCACCATAAAAAGACAAGGCTCTTGTGTTTGGTGAGTGAATTCATACTCAATTATGTTATCAATGTTATCATTTTAATAGGTGAATAATAATATTGCAACTATTAACAATAGATATAGTAAGAGAACCTTGAGATGTGTCGATTAACAGATTTAAATGAAGTGAAATAGTAATGTAACTCTTACAGTTGTTTCAGGTAATTTTTTAATTTAGTTTGGAATTTACTTTTATTTTCAATAATTTTTTAATGGGAGTTTGTTGAAATAATTTATACCATGATACAGATAGGAATTTTGGATGTGCTTGGTATTAAATTTTGGGATTTTAATATTGTTTTGATATCTTGCTGAGATATTGAAATGTAATTTTTTTAGCTGTATTTCTTTGAAAGTTTGTAATATTGTATATTTTTTATATAAATTGTCTATTGTAGTTACTTTGAATATTGAAAAGATTTTTTCGGTAGAAAATGTAGATGGTTTTTTCAATATAATCTTAATTATTAATCTTTGAACTATTTTGAGAGGATTTAAAATAACATCATATGTTCCTCCCCATCCTATAATACCGTATTGTAATATAGATTGAACAATTGCATAGTACACTCTTTTTAGGTTTTCCAGTCTAAGAATATTTCTGAGTCTTATAAATATATATATATATACATTTCCTAATTCTTTTGACAAGTTCACAAATATGTGTTTTCCATTTAAAATGTTGATATATATATATATATATATATATACACCAAGATATTTAATTTTGGAAGTTGAATTAAGTGTAGAACATTCTGGAGTGCAATTAATTCCACTACATTTACTCTGATGTATTAAAATTTTTATTTCTGGTTTAGATTTAAATTTATTGATAGAGAATGGGATAAAGTTTGTGTTTTCGGTATTTAAAGAGAGGCGATTTTTACCCAACTAGTTTTTCAGTGTATTGATGTCAATATTCGCTAGGTTGTTCACAGTATTCCAATCAGCACCTTCAATTATTATGACAGTGTCATCAGCATAAGATATTATTTTTCCGTTTATTCTTTGTGTGAATATATCATTTACATAGATGATAAACAGTAACGGCCCCAGGACTGTACCTTGAGGTATACCAAAATTACTTGTATCTTGTTGGCTAAGCACATTGTTGATTTTTACGACTTGAGGGCGTTTGAAAAGGTAGCTTTTTATCCATTCTAGAGCTGTACCGTTAAATCCAATGTTTCTTAATTTAGTTACGAGTTTGTCATGTGATATGCTGACAAACGCTTTTTTCAGATCTATGAAAATTCCAATACATTTTAATGATTTATCTAATGAATTGAGAACAAGGCTAGTTAATTTTGCAATTAATAATAATAATAATAATAATTGGATAATTTATAGAGCGCCGTTTTTGTGAAAAATCACCTCAAGGGCGCTGCATCCTGTGTGCTTCTACCTTCCATAAATCCAAACTGATTTTCATCAATTATTTTATTACATTTTATAAACTGGTTCATTCTTTTTTTTACTATCTTTTCAAAAATTTTTGCTTTTTTGAGATTACTGATATTGGTCGGTAGTTGCTTACTTCTTCGGGATTACCAGATTTAAATATTGGAGTATTTTCGAGTTATCGTGAGTAATAGCATTGATTTCATTATTCCTGCATTTTTTTATTATCAATTATTTCATTTATAACCGTCCACACTCTTTTACTATCATTTTCCGCCTGATCAATCTTTTGTTTTTAATAACTTTCTTTTCTGTGTTTTATGATATATGAAAGTTTGTTTTTATATGCCTTAAAACAGTTAAGTAAATTTTTATTATTTGGTTGTTGGGTAGTTAACTTGTGAAGGGCTTGTTTATGTCGTACAGATATTATAAGACCATGGGTAATCCACGGTTTTATAGGCTTGTACTTAGATTGTTTGGATTTGGAAATATTAATATTTTTTGTCGAATCGTTTATGTATGTAGATATTTTTTCTTCATTATTTTCGAATAATCTTTAGATCCTAATCGGTTTACATTACACAATATTTAAAAAAAAGCTTTAGATAAATTGAAACTTTTCCTGCCATTGCATATTTTTTTTACATTAGCTGCACACAGGAGGCGCTGAAGAAATGATTAAATAATAATACATCTTAGGAGATGCTATGCGGAGGGGTTTTTCAAGGAAAGGAAGTTCTGGGAAGGAAAAAGGTATCAGACATGGGTAGGAATCTGGGGGTCAGTGGGTCTAAGAGTGACAGATGTAGGAATTCATCACTCCTACTGTGGTGCAAGGCAATGGGTCGAGGGATTCTGGCTGGAGAGATCAAAAGACCTCCCTTAACTAGTGAAGACCTGGACAAACCTCACCCCATTAATACGGGCACCCCTGCTAAGTCACCAAACGTAGTGAACCACTTAAGATGACTTACGTCAGAGGTTTTGGTTGTCCAATAATGGTTCCCGGGGCGGTATGGTACTCATACCCGCCTCCCAAAATTAATAGACATAAAATAAAATTATTAATTACCTTAAAAAAAATTATGCTTATACTACAATAAAACGTGTTTTTTTCATTATAAATGTATGAAACAAGTTTTTAAAAGCATAATTTTATGACTTAAATTATCCGTGATAGTTCTCATTGATTATTAATTTTATTTAATTTTATTCACAAAATAATTAAAAACCGCCTTTGCGCGTCAAATCGTGACCTTTGGACTTTGTTAGGCAAGCGGATTTTTAAGCCTGTTAATTATATTTATTGCCCCATAAGCCACACTAAGAAAACACACATTTTTGACTTTCTCTTAACAAGGCCTGAACGTCAAAATGTCATAAACCTACCCTATATTAATCTATTGTCACACCATATCTAAGGTCAATCAGAAGCATGATTAATACAGTAGAAACCAATTCGCCGAGTCCCAATGCGTGCTATTAAGCGTGGCATAGGAGAACAAAAAATAATCACAGAGAAATCATTATCGATAGGTGATGAGTTCGAGGCTAGATCCCGCACGGGAATTGGCCATTAATCACTGTACCTTAATCTGTTTTTGTACCACGCATGAAACGAGGAGGCGGCGGTGATGAACAAATAATATATACCATGAAGGTTGCGTTTCATTGTTCACTACTTAAACCGGGTTGTTTCCTACTAAATTGAAGTTACAGGGAAATTAATTTAATGATTTAAAACTCGACGAAACTAAAAAGCGACACTGAAAAGAGACAAACGCATACATCTATAGGATATAGCCTCCGAGAGAATGAGGTAGAATAAATTGGTCTTCTGTTTGTGCGGTGCTTTGTAGCCTATCGGTCTCCTCTTTGCACGGTGTTTCGTAGCCTCCCCACTATTGTCTACTTTAGTTTTTTGAAGGTTTCACTTTTACTGCGTGTGAACTGCACACTTGTATTCTTCTCGCATTTTCTCCACACAGGAGACCCTGAGAAAAAAGTGCCTATGTCATCTTTGAGATGCTATTTGGAGGGTCTTTTAAGGGAGAGAAAGTAAAGGAAATTCTGGGAAGAAAAAATGAAGAGCGATCAAGAATCTGGGGACAATGTGTCTAGGAGTGACGGACTTATGAATATATCCCTCCCACTGCGGAGCAACGTGATGGTTCGAAAGAGACCGGTTAGGTAGAGGTCTAGGTTAGGTCTCCCTCAACAAATCTCTCCCAATCTGGCTCGCCATGCAGTAGGTGGGCAAACCCATTGGCCGCCAAAACCTAGAAGAAACTTACCCCATGAACCCGGGAGCTCCGCGGTACCCACACCCGCCTCCCAAACTGAATATGTGACAACTATGTGGTTTATCCCATGAAGCCGTAAGGCTTTTCTGTTTCGATTGGTGAGTTTTCAAGAAGGTTTGTTTTGTTTAGTAAAGGTAGTTTAATTTTTGTTCATTGAGATGTTTAGTTTAGTTTGAGGCGTTTAGTTTTACCTAGAGGTAAGATATAAATATTAACGAAAAACTAAACTGAACGTAAAACATCTGTTTCAACTGAACCGGAATTCCATGGTAAGGAGAGTCTCTGAGGTGCATATTCTCCCTCCTATGAGCGTCGCAGAGTAGGCTTATTACTTATTACCATTCCGTCAATATAAAGTAATGGAGCCACCTAGAAAAATATGACAATTGTTTAAAAGTAGTACCCAGCCAACAGTCCAGGATGACATCCCTCTCAAGATGACCGTCGATTTAACTGATTCATAATACTAGGGAAATGTCACCACTTAGAGGCCGACGATTGGAAAATATTCCGATCACGGTAAGGTTAATTTAATGATGCTTCCAGAGAAAGCTGCCTTTTCAACCTAGATTATCAGCTTAACGATGAAGAAATATTACTTGTATGGAATCGGTAGTCAATACTTTTTGGTCAATAGGTTTTATTTTTTAGAGGTCAAATTTAATTACTCTTTATTTCAGAAACATCTTATTTTTTTTAAACATAGGCAAACATTCCCGGGTTACCAATAACCTAACAATACTTCAAAATCTCCTACTACCACCACAGTAAGCTGAAAATGTTACTTGTGTCGTGATGGAGGACTTAGCCAGACGAGGAATCGAACACGCGACGCCTAGGTTGGACACAAATGCGATGCCGACTCAGCCAGCGGCCATTGTGTTTCATCAACGTGACAATCCAAATATATTACTTTATGGGATGTTGCCAACCAAATTCAATCATTTTCAAAAGTCTTTCCTTATTTCATCTCGATTTCTTTCAACACCGCGCTGCACCCTTCTGTCACGAAAACAATTCTATAATCAGAGGCAGTTGCGAAGAGAATTTGACGTTTTGTGTGTGTACATTTTTTTGGTATGCCATTATCGCACTCTCCAGAGACAGGGGCGCCAGGAAAAAAGTTGCCATTATTAATTGGATTGGTGTTTTTGTGTCGCTCTTGTTTAATGTGATTGATATGATCAGTGATGGTGTGCGTGCATCGCGACGACTTTGTTGGGTGGCTAAGTTTAACCGTGTGGGTTTTTAGGTATGGAGTTGTTTGGTTTCCTATCTGTGTGGGCGGAAAATTGTGATTGCGGTGGTAATCTTAAGCAAAGATTCAGATGAAAATCAATTGACTTGATATCTATTTTAATGCCGATGGTATTTTTTAATTAGGTACATAATTCGATTATAAAATATATTATCGCATTCATGGAGAAAACTTGGACTTGTCAAGTTAACTTGTTTGAGTTAACATGATAGAGTTACGTTATTAGGGTTAACATATTGACATATTTTCAAAAGTGCTAACCTTTTCTGATACAACGGGAATAGATCATTAGAAATCCTTTTTTATTAGCTTAGATAAACTTAAATTATCTAAACATATTATATATACTCTTTTGGGCTTTTACGTATGATTTCATATTTAGATAAAGTACTTGAAAACAGTGGTACGAACTAGGAAACATAGCACATTCAATTCAGTTCAATTTGGAAGGCGGGTATGGATACCGCCGGACCCTTTATTTTATAACCGACACTTCTGCCTGGCTTCACGGGGTGAAGGTTTGTCCGGATCTTGGCGGCAGTTGCGCCAGCCCACTTACCGCCTGGCAGGCTGGATCGAGAGAGTTTGGTAGGAGGAGACCTTTTTACTTCTCCAGCAGACTCTCTTGGAACATTGCCTTGCACCGCAGTGGGAGAGATGTCCGTCATTTATGGAAACACCTACCCACCCGTCATACATTTTCCTTTCCAAGAACTTCCTCTTTTTCCTTTTCTAAAAATACCCCTTCAACACAGCAAACCCCAAATATGACACAGGCCCTGAGGGGAATTATTTTCCTCAAGGCCTCCTGTGTGGAGCAAAGGGAAAAAAAGTATGTTGGTTTTTATTGAGATAGGTTTCCCTGCAATATCAGGGTGAATTAATGAGGGGTGAAGTCTAGCTTCACTTTATAATACATTTAACAAATCACAACTCACGATGTAACGCTAAAAAATAAGACACATACCCTGCTTGTCACCCGAGTTAACTTTTGTTGTCTTGTAGAGTTGAAAAAAATATATTTGTGGATAAATTATCCTTTATTATTTAATTTAAACAATACAACTTTAAAATAAGTACAATTCAAAGGGAATAATCAGGTCGACAAGCGGACTGCTTGAATCGACGAGATAGATTAATTAGTAGAAGATGATTTGGCCTTTATATAGTCCATCATCATATAGTGTTGTAACGTGTGCATCTGCTTTTGTTTCCATGTTGTTTGTCAACATGTTATTGAGTCTTCCTGATAAAGAGGTTATTGGTCCGATGCACGTAGGCACGTGGAATGAATGTGGTGGCTGGGTGCTGTATGCAAGTACATGTGGTTTATTTGTTATGATGATTATTCTTCTTTCAATATTATTTTATAATGATAAATGGGATCGTTTGATATGTAATCATCCAGGTAGTGATCCTGAGGTGGATTCAAATGTTGTCCATAGTTTAGACAAGATGAAGGGCAGGTTGTCATGGAAGAACTGTGTCGTTCTCTGTTTGGCGGTGAGAGCGATCTGGGGTGGTTAATTCCCGTAACCCGAAAGTAGCAATGCTGGATTATTGGTGGCCACACATTCGCGCTCTCTTTTTAAAATCCCTGTCTCACTCTATCAGGCTTACATGTATCATAGTTTTTAACAACAATTATTGTAAATTTGGAAAGAAACCACACAAATACAGAAAAATTATAGCATGAAATTTTTTGATACAAAATTTACCACGATTTACGATTTTGCAGCGTTTCAAGTCAACCCCATTGACATTGTGCAGGCATTTTATTCCCATCTTAATATTAATATTGGTAAATTCCAGGAAGAGGTTGCGACTACCTCCCCGATTACTTTTCCTTTCTCATTAAACTTAAAGGATTACAGTCACCAATATCTTTGACTATCAATTCGAATTAAGAAGACGGCAAGGAAATGTACTACTTTCCTTATTCACGGAGCGCTGTTGCGACTGCAATACTGGGAAAGCCTATAAATTATCAGGACATCCAAAGCTCTATCTGCACGAATCTTAGATAAAAATTTAAAAACAAACTGGCGAAGATGTTGCGAGTAAGGAGGGTTTTTTGATTCAGTATTAGTAGTATATTGTAGTTTATAATTTTAATTCTCTTTACTTTCAATCGTAATAAGACGGTAATATATTATTTACAGCGAATCGTTTATTGCTTTTTACCGGGAATAGTACAGAATCAAGAATGATCAAACCATAGACGTACGCTCTACCAGCGTCCGTCTATGAAGGCGTTAGGTACTACCACATTCTCCCCCAAAGAAAATTCAAAATTCTCTCCTCTTAAGAGGAGAATTTCCTCCGCGTTTTTACAACATTACCCGAGCTTGTTTACAAAATAAAAATAAACGTACAGAAAATATAAATACTTCATGCCTTCTTCTGCCGAAGCCTTTCAGCCCAAGGAGATTACAATGGTGGTTCCTGAAACAAAGGAGATGACCCATTAAAAGACCCGGAAAAAGTGGGAAAGGTCTAGGTCTGTTACCATCGTATCAGAGCCTAGATCTTTACAATATACATTCACACGCTCCTTCAGATTCCACTTCACACTCATAGGTGTAAGTTGGTCCTGATGCCTTTTCCGTACTTGACCGGAATGTTTTACATAAATTTAGTAGGTATTTATTACATTTCTTTTCTTAATGATACCTGCAACCCAACCCTTTTTTCCTCTAAAATCCTTTACCGTGACTTTCTTCCCAACTACATGTTTTTCTATATTTCTTTTTCTAGATTTATAAAACTTTTTCTGCTGTTCCCTCCTATCCATTATTTTTCCCTTTACCTTCTCAGACATACACCTCTCTCCCCTCCTTTCTGCAATCGCTGGTGAAATAAAATCAAAAACCGGCCTTAACCGTCGTCCTAACATAGCTACCGCAGGTTCTACACCAGTCGTCGCATTTGGGGTATTCTTATAATCTATTAGGAATTTCATTAACCCATCATCTGAGTCTTTAGGAAACCTTCCATTATTTAAAATTTTCTTCAAAAAAAATTTACAGGTTTTAAGCTAAACAGTTACTTTGAGGGTGGTTTACTGGAGAAGTTATCTGTTTTATTATTATTACATAATCGTTTAAACTTCTCCGAACAGAATACTGAGCCGTTATCCGAAACAATAGTTTCTACTGCTCCAAACTGTGCGAACATCCTTGTTAATTCTCTTATCGCATTACTAGTAAGAATACGGTAATATATTATTTACAGAGTATCATTTATTGCTTGTTACCGGGAATAGAACAGAATCAAGAATGATCAAACCATAGACTTACGCTCTACCAGCGCCCGTCTATGAAGGCGGTAGGTACTACTACAGTACTAAAAAAGAATTTAGGAATAATACAAAACTAAAATACTCGCAGAACTTAATACTAAAGTTATTAAATTAAATTTAATTTTTCTGTTTTCACATTTTTGATTGAGTTTTGCTTATTTATTTAAATATAAAATTTGAATTACCTATATAAAAATAAAATAAAATTAATGGAGTTCTACGAATTGAACCCAAAAACAATTAAAATATACCAATCTTTTTATCGTCTAGTCTCTAGTCTTAATAAAATTGAAGTGGTTAAAATTGAAAATGTAAAGTGATTGTTAGTTTTTCATCAATATTCGCAAATTCATTTTATGTCATTTCGTACAAATAAATTTTTTTCATTTGTTTGTAATTTCCATTAAAGAGATAATCCCAATAAATTTTAACCCTATCGATTTAATAGAAAAATGAAGAGGCAACTTATTTTAATTTAGATAATCAATTTCTCTAGAAGAAAGGGAAAAAACTGATCTATCTTCCGAAACACGGCCACAATACACTTTCGTTATTATTTCATATAAAAGATTCCGCCATTCTTTAAAAATATTCGTCTAATTTCAATTCCCATAAATCGGAAATAACCTTTCGCTTATACAAGTTCGCCCATTCTGCGGTTTTGAATCACAGGAACAAGATTCGAGGAAAGGAGCAAGGAATGCACCCCTCCTCCCCATTGCAATTCACCAGGGCCTCAGACAATTACATTAAGATCCTGTGACCGCTTTATCTCCTAAACGTTGATATAAGATACTGCCGCCGCGCGCCATAAAGTTAAAGAAATGACATAACGCTGCGTTCATACGGGGGCCTTTATGTCCTCGGAAGTATGAAAATATAAAGCCAGTATTAGTTAATTCAAAAGAACGTGAAACGAATAAGAAAATCGGAAGGAGAAAAAATAAAGATGCCATGTTGTAAATTTAGTGGTTTTACAAAGCTATGATAAAAAAGTTTATATTTTGCGTCGGCACGAAGGAATATGGGTGGCAGTTGTTATAGAGATAAAAAGTAGGTACCAACTGAAACTAGTTTTTGGTTTACTTTTTAGTTTGTTTATGGGTACGTGCTGCTTAAGCCGGTCGGACTGTGGTACTCCAAGTGATGGAATGTGTAATAAATAAACAAAATGGGAAAGGAAAGAAAGGCGACTTTCAAAACTTTAACTTTTATGTTAGTATATTCATTTCAAGAAACTTTTCAATATTTTTCAATCCCAACAACAAAAAAAGAACATTATTTAGATTCAAAATTAATAAAAATACTTAGTTGTACTTGTATTGTTTAAAAAACAAAAATGTTTCGTAAGCAACTCTAACTTCATTAGCTTTGCTTAAACATTGCTTACCAAACTTGTTGGTTTTTTAAACAATAAAATACTGTCCGAAACGTTGGCTAAATAAGAAAGTAGCGCAATACGGCATAACACCCAAAAATAAAAAAACGTTAATACTTTTGGCCGTGAAAATCTTAAGTCATATCGGTTCCTGTTTTGTAAAATATTATCACCTAAATAAAAATAAAAATAATTTGTTAAAATTACAAAGTAAAAATAATGATAATAATAATTTTCATTATTTGTTTTTGGGGTGTTATGCCGTGTTGCGCTACCTCCTTCTTTAGCCAACGTTTCGGACAGCGTTGTAGTGTCCATAACCAGGGCAGATCCGACGGATGCATTGATGATCGAAGGACGGATGTGTTAATGTTATAATGTTAAATAATAATATTTTTCCAAGATATGTGGAGGAAAGTGCAATCCCAAACGTCTCTTATAACACAATAGATTAAAGTAACGTAGCCAGTACATAAAATATTAAAAAAACCAGTAATAAAAATAAAAATACATAATCAACTATTATTATACAGGCGTGGTCTGGGGTGAGCTCGGGTCGCATAAGTCGCATCCTGGCTCCAGTGACCCGGTGTCTCATCAGACCGGCGAATCCATGCAGTCCAGCTCCGTAAACACGAGCATCCACTCACGAAGAATGGTCTGCAACCGGAATATGACAACAACTTTTATTTAAAACTTCACTACTTAAAATTCTATAAACTATGCGTCTTCTTCAAAAGAAGAATTAATATGAATATTCTTCGGAAGAATTAATATGAATATTTATATAATATTACACCAACAAACCAAATCGTTGACTGTAATATTGGAACAAAGGTCTAAATTCTTAGAGAATTTTTTAAGAATTTATTTTTATTTATATATTACAGTTATTAAATAATTATTAACATTTTTACATAATATATTCTGAAAACATTTAAAAAATTACATTTTGTTATGTTGGGTGTAAGGTAGGTTTGAGAAGGTGTACCTCTTATCAGGTTGATGGGTAATATTGTATGCTTAAAAGATAATGAGAATAGTCATTATATTTTAATTTTTTAAACTTTGTGAGCATTAAAGACTTCGAATCCCTCCATAAAATTCAGATTTTTTTTAAAAATCATTAAATTAAGTAAATTATTGCATGTCAAATGACGATATAAAAAGTTTTTCCCAGTAGATACTCCAAAGTACTATATACCCACTCAGAGGTGGAAAGGTAACATATTTGTTGGATTTATATTTCCTGCCTTTTTGCTGTCAACTCTAACTTGACCTTGTTGGTGATTATTTATTGTAACCATGGTAACATTTATTTTCTCTCTGTTACATTGCAGACCGAGTGTACCTCTTATCAGTTAATAAAACCAAATTATATAAAATAAGAGTTTATTTTTTTAATTATTATTTTTAATTGATAAACTAATGTTTAAGACAAGATTTTTTTCAAAATGGACAGAGCATTTGACCGGAAATCAGAAGGACGCGGGTTCGAGTCTTGTATGTATCTTTTCTCGGGAGATTTTTTCAATGCGGAAGAGTTTTTCAGGCTAATAATTATTACTCAATAATTGTTTATTTTTTGTTTAAATCAGTAATATTTATAATGAAATGAAAGGGTAGCATATGTATTTATAATGTCACTAAGAGCCAGACAATTTCCTACAAAGTTTAAAGATGCAATTATATTCCATATTTATAAAACAAGCTCAAAAAACAACATTGTAAAATACCACCCAACCTTATTTCTCACGGTATTTAGTAAAATCTTCGAGAAAATTGTCAACGATCAAATTTATACAACAATTGTTCGCAACATACAAAACTAACACATATTTCTATAAGAATATTGGTAAATTTTACGGAATATTTAACGTGCAATATGGACAATAAAAAAAACAAAATACATGTAATCTAACATTGATTATTCTAAGACCTTCGATATAGTAAAGCTTATCATTATAATAATAATAAAAAAAAAATAGGCATCCATGGTGACTTACTTCGGTGGCTCAATTCACACCTTCAGACTTCAATGTGTACCTACACTTTTCAAATTACACCGATTCTATTCATTTTGTCAACTTCAACTCCCTTCATATACGTCGTTTAATTTTTGACAAAATCGTGTTATTTAAAATTCTGAATAATGGCCTGGACTCGCCAGAGCTTACCAACTTTATAAAAATTCATATTTTGACAAGACCAACACGACAATCCAATTTATTTCATTTGCCCACATGTTGAACTAACATTAAAAAAGTCCCCAATTCTGTGTAAATGTGCGCAATATAATACAAAATTTCACAATGTGGACATTTTTTGTGATACCCTTCAGAAATACCGAATAGAAGTAACGCGAACGATCGAAAATTAATATACGAGTGTGGAATGTATCAGGAGCATCTCCTGTCTACATCTCCATCTCCAAGTAACTTTAACACAGGATACTTTTTTTTGCTTGATTTCATTTATCTTAATGTATATATTTATGTCTATATTTAATGTATAAGCTGTTCGTCTCTTACAAATAAAAAAATAATTAAACAACCCTACATAGAAAATGTTATTACCCCTAAATTTTTTTTTTAAATTCAAGTAAATTTTGAATCATGTAAAAAACATGGATCTTACCTGAATCTAAATCAGTTTTACCGTTACCATAGGGCTTTATTAGTTTATTATATATCAGTGGTTTTAAAGTAGATTTATAGCGTATCCCTTTTTTCTTAATAGGTAATTTCAATTGAATTCTCGGTGCCATGAATCATATTTCCTTCCGAATAACCCGAAAATAACCATTAGTTTTTACCTAATTTAACGATTGAATAATGAATGCATTCTACGATATAAATCTTGGGCTTACCGCCGATAAACGATTATTGGAGGGTGATAAATTGTACCAACCAAATTTTGAAATAGCACTGATTTTTAAACCATTAGCAGAATGGTCAATATTCATCCATATTATTTCTCTCCAAAGAAAAAAGTTTAAAACTTAAGCAAAATCATGGAAATGAAAATATAACATTTTAGGTGAAAATCATTTTACTCCGTAAAAAGATTTTGGAGTTGGGAAGATTGAGAGTAGATTCCGAAAATTGAGTCGGTATTTACTCTCCAGATCCTACATTAGCATTTTTCTCCATAATGACAGAAAGATTCTAAGAATAAAAAAAAATACTTAGGAAAAATTAAAGTACCTGCCTACCGCACTAGTCTAAATTGCTCGGTGCCAGTGGGACCATATTATGCCCACGTTGCCCAGTTGGGGTATTTTGTGAGATTGAAGTGAGAGAGGAGAGGAATGAGATGGGGAAGATGAAGGACGAGAAGTTCCTGCCTTAAACAGATCTGCAGCAATGATTCGATTCCGCATGGTGGTTTTTACAACGGAGTGACACGGAGAATAATTAATTAAATTATTGTGCGTGAAATAATCTATACGAATTAAACCAAAAAAATTGGAGCGTACAATTCACACGAGGAGAAATAAAACCTTCAGAAAACTAAACTAGACAAGAGTGGGGAGACTACAAAGCACCGCACAAAGAGGAAACCGATTATACCATATCACTCTCGCAGGCTAATGATGTATGTGTTTTATTTCTTTTTAGTGCCGCAATTTTTTTATTGCATCGAGTTTCAATTCACAATAATATTAATAATAATAATTGGACAATTTGTAGAGCGCCGTTTTTGTGAAAAATCACCACAAGGGCTAAAGAAGTTTTCACTTAAAAAAATCATTTGCACCGCTGGACTTCTAACGAGCAATCTCTGTGTCAAAAGAGCTTACATTTTTGCAACAGGTCATCTGGTGGCCATAACTACCGGATACCGAAATATTTACGTAATTTATTTTCGAAATTGGAACAGTTGTGCAAAGAATTCAGACTGGCGATAAATCAGTATATATGTATTGTAATATTTTTAACAGAAATATATTTAAATATGGATTTTTAAACAATGAAATTATAATATCCTGGGATTTCTTACGGATCTGCGGTAGGTATAATTGTTTTCAGTATATTAATATTATGAAAATTTACGTCGCCGTTCTTAAAATAGTTGGTGATGTGACGGACAGCACAGTTGCGTTCGAAGCACTTGATCGGGGTTCGATTCTCGGCAGCGGCAGTTGCATTTTTTTAAATAATTTTTTTTAATACATTTAATTAAAAAAAACACATTTATCTTTTTTTTTATCTTTTGATTTTTCAGGGGTTGCGCTAATTTTTACACTTGTCGTACCTAAACTACGTTTGTCGTTTCTAAAGTCACACACAAGTTCACACACTCAACGATCCACGTGCTAGGTACAAACAGAAGTGCTGTCACCTAAAATATATTTTATTTAGTCATTGGTACAAATTAGACGAAATTTTCAACATCGGAATAAATTTTACGATCGTCAAAATATTGTCCAAATTGACAATTTTGACGATATTTTGCATGTTGGACTGGTCCTAATCAGGTTTATTTTATATATAATTTTTTTTTACGTGAGCTCCACCCAGAAGGCTCTGAGGAAAATAATTTCCCTCAGGGCCTATGTCATCTTTGGGGATGCTGCGTGGAGGGTTTTTTTAAGGAAAGGAAGAAGAGGGGAAGGAAAAGGGTTTAAGGGGTGGGTAGGAAGGTAATATACTCCGGTTTCTCAGGATACTAAACATTTTCGAATTTCTCCCATAACGTCATGTTTTTAAAGAATCCCTGAACTCTTTATTGGCAGTCTATTCAAAGTGAAAGCGAACAAATGGGCTATTGTGCAGGTGTCCCCTCAATAAGGTACCAACGGCCACCACAGGGGCCTTCGTTTAGCGACGCTAGGTGAGATATTGGCGATTATGGTTCCTGTTCCGCGCTACTTCCGGTCTGTGCCGTTTCTCTTCCGGCCATATTGTAATGGAATGCCGGAAGCAAATGTACCGGATATAACGTGTCACCGTAACTATCGAATATTTGCGATCGGATATTTCTTTGGACGTTAGAGCTAGACTAAGGGAGGAATTTTCAAATAGATCATGTTTGTAAGAAAACCCGATTATTACGAATCGGAGTTTCTTTGCAATTTTTTTGCTATATTTTGCGATTAATTTGTTATTATTTTATTTACGACAATATGTATTCTTGTGAAAAGTCAATGCTACGTAGACTAAGAAAATACCAAAAATATGTTTTAAAACTTTTTTTAAAATACGAAAACGAACAGTTGAAAAAACAACGCAATACTTTTCCATTATAAAGCCATAAACCGATACATATTTAAAAAAACTCTTCTGATAAATTCTTCTGATTAAATTCATATTATACACAGAAAATTTGATTAAAGAAAACATAGAGTGGAGTTGTTAGAAAAAGAAAATCTTAAAATAAACTGGAAAACATAAAAAACACAGATTAAAGTATTTGGGATAGATAATGTGAAACTAAACAACATATTTACACCATAAGATTATGTTCAAAGATAAACAAGATAAAAAATGAAAAACAACTTAATGAGAATATAACACACAGCAGTACCACTAGCACGGTCGATCGATAGTGTTTATATCGATAAATTTCGGCAACTTCTCATCGTTCATAGTTAAAGTGCAAACAAAGGTTGACCTCAAATCTTCGATCAATTAAGTCCGTCAATGCCTCAAATATATTAAGAACACGTAGTCACTGTGAACTGTTATTTATTCGTTGGCGATATGCAGTTATGCTAGGGAACGATGAGAAGTTACCGAAAGTTATCTATGCAATCCTTATCGATCGACCGTGTTATGGATGCAGGGGTAGAGGGTAAATATTATATTTTCATTAGTCCTTCTGAAAAATGAATGTTGTGTGTAGATAGTTTTTGAGTGTGGGATGTGGAATAGTTAGTTCGATCGTGTATTTCGTATTGGACAGTGAAAATAATGTTTTCTAGAAGATATTTGTTGTCAAACAGCGTTGTTTAATACTGTGTAAAAAAAATTCTGGTCTTATATATTTCTTCTACCTTCTAGAATTGATAAATTATGGAATGCTTATAAGTATTTTAGATGTAAGTATATTTTTACCGGAATTTTTTTTATACCTAACCAAACCGTTTTTATAAATTAAGTAATATCTAATAGTTATATCCAAAAAAGCCTTGGTGTTGGTTTTCCACTTGTAAAAAATTCCCCTTTTCCAGCCGATCTTTCCTCTTAGCTTTCCTAGCACTCTCCTCGACAATTATTAAAATATATCAAATAAAAAATTAAGTTGATTGCCAACTAAACAAACTTTAATTATTATTCACTAACTAAAAGATCCCCCACTGAAATCTCCTCAGGGTTACGGGAATTGAATACATATAAAGATGCTTCATGAATTATCCACAGCGCAGATTCCTAGTACACCCTTGATTGAAGCCTCCAAGACTGGCAGAAACAAAGTTAGAGTCAATATTCTGCTTTTGAATTTCAATGAGAACGCTTGATTATGTAAGTTCGAGTGGGATCAAAACCATGCTCTGACTTTGAGAATAAGTCCCGTATTTGTATATGGGTCACAAACAAGATGAACATGCTATTTGACTTAGTTTAATGATATTCGGTTATTGTATTGCAGAGCAGTAATTCAGTAGATCTAAATGGCTACGTGACCTCCCAATTTTTCCTGATAGCCAACACCCACAGACGTATCTCATTTCGGTAGCAAGTTTTACACCCTCGGTAATCTTTATTGTAGAATAAACTTAATTAATATCTACTAGTATTTTCTGATGCATCGTGAGAAGGGTATCAGTAAAAACGCAAGTAAACAGTTGAAGGGCACAGGGGAAAAACATACAATGTCACTAAGTCAATGAACTGACAAATTGTTAAATTAATATTTTGAACCTTGAAAAAATGTACATTAAAACTTGAAATAAAACAAAAATATGTAATTTATAAATAAAATATATTTGTTTTGTGTGTGCGGTATAAAAAAACCTTCTTGCTTGTATTTTTTGAATTAGTTGAAAAAAAGTCAACGAAATCAGAAAATACAGGAAAAAAATGCAAAGTCCAAGAAATTGTTAGTATGCAATTCAAATGAAAATATGCAATGTCCAAGATTGAAGTCAAATTTTCATGTTTACATCCGACATTATACCGTCAAATTTACGTTTTTTAGTAGTTTGCTTTAGATTAACTTCGTTTTCTTCTTGCGACGACATTTTTCAAAAAAATCAAACGATTTGGATTATACTTTAATTAAAACACAACAGACGAACATAATAAAATAAACTCAAAAATTCAAACTGTAAACGTCAAGCCGGCAACCACGGACAATGCTTATTTTTTTCCTGTACGACTTTGACATTGCTTTTTACAATTGCTTGGGCATGGTTATTACACTATATCAATATTTTTCCATGAAGATTACTCTGTGGATGCTGCTGCACTAAACAATGGCATTGCCAGTTCAAAAAACATAAAAATGTGACATTGCATGTTTTTCCCCTGTGCCCTTTAGTTGTAATATTAGGTACGTCGATAAGATCTACTATAGTCTTTCAACCACCATGAAGTAAGAAAAGCCCTCGCGTTACAGGCAAAAAATATGTATATTTTTTTGAAAAATGCAGATTTTCTTTATGTTATTTACACTTATTAACATTGTCACCGTGTATATGTACATATGTATATGATGTGCTTTATACTAGTGAGAGCTTCTACTGACGTCATCAACTTCTCTTCCTTCTCTCTCGTCTTGTTTGAGAACAAAGAGGACATAAAGTACGATCTCTCGCTGGGATAAGTTTAACTACTTAATATAGGTACAATAATATTTTATATAAAACGTGTGAACACCTCAGCATATGTTCTCCCAGTAAGGTGTTCACAAAAATTAGATACTGCTAAACCGTTTACACATATTGTATAGTTACTAATTACTTTGAGCTCTACTACCATGTTTTTTAAATGTTTTATTAATTTTGGGACTAGCTGACCCAACGAACTTCGTACCGCCTCAAAATCAATAACTGTTGAATTAAATTCAGTTTTTTTATTAATTAAAAAATTACTCAATGAAGCATTCATCAATGCGCAACTGTCCGTGTTTTGTTTTTGTCAGTATCAGAGATGGCACTGTGTACGGATTAATATTTTTTTTGCGATTTTCATTTATTTCTACTTACCTAATTACCCGAATTTGGGAGGCGGGTATGGGTGCCGCCGCCCCGGGAACCATTTATTGGATAACCAACAACTCTGTCATACGTCACCTACAGGTCACTCCAAGTGGTTCGTTACGTTTGGTGATTTAGCAGCGGTGCCCGGGTTTATGGGGTGACGTTTGTCCAGGTCTTGGCCGCGGATGCGTCTGCTCACCTGCTGCGGGCCGGATCGAGAGAGACTGGTTGAGGGAGTCCTTTTGACCTTTCCAGCTGGACTCTCTCAACCCATCGCCTTGCACCGCAGTTGGAGGGATGGATTCATACGTCCGTCACTCCCGGATACACTGACCCCAGATTCCTACCCACCCCTCATACCTTTTTCCTTCCCAGAACTTTCTATCCTTCCCTTCTTTAAAAAAACCCTTCACATAGCATCCCCTAACATAGGTCCTGAGGAAAATAATTTTCTTCGGGGCCTCATGTGTTGTGGAGCTGATATAAAAAAAATGCTTTTTCATTTTCTTTATACGTGTGAGTGATTTTTATTACAAACTAGCTGACCCGGCGAACTTCGTACCGCCTCAGAATCAATAACTGTTGTGTTAACTAATTAGCTTAAATTCAAATTCAGTTTTTTTATTAAGTTAAAAATACACAATGAAGCAATTATCGATGCGTAACTGTCCGCGTTTTGTTTTTGTCAGTATCTGAGATGGCGTTGTATAGGTACAGATTTATAATTTATGTTATTTTCTTACTTTTCGACTTACTTACGTGAATTGCGTTTCATTTTCTTCATAAGCATGACGGAGATTTATTATAATTATTGTATTTTTCCATTGGAGGGGTGTAGATATACGTTCTCCGTTTGTCCCATTTTCAACTGTTGACATTGAGTGTGTAAGAAAGAGGGGCAACATTATATGTTTAATAACAACAACTCTTTCCTCTTTCAACTTTCCTGAATGTATCCACAAACTCCTATCGCAATGAATCTCTCCCCTTATACTCGTATCCCTATGAAAGTATTACTTTCTATCCACAGGTGCATCAATTTATAGGAATATGTAAAAAAAATATTAAAAAACTCAGATGAATCCAATAATGCAGAATTCAACAAAATTATTGAAAATAACTGGCCAAATGGCGGAAGGAGACAGGATCAGGTGCAATTCTCATATCCGATGAAAACAAGCTGGCCTCGCTGTGATTATCTCAAACACAATATACCTATTGCCGACAACGATAATAATATGATGGTTCTATCATTACTATTGCCATTATTATATCCTGTGATTATACGTACACAGTCTTTAGAACTAAAGTACTCACTAGATTTGCTCTTTTCTACTATTTATTATACTGTTATTATGTTACCGATTCTGCTATGTACCTCATTACCAATACTTTTGTGTTACCCGACTTGGGATTACTTCAATCATTATCACATGTTTGTTTTCTTAAATATTATTATTTTATGTATGTTATACTGTTTTCTAGAAATGGATCAAAATCGTATAGTAGTGAAATTTTCATTGCATCGCATTTCAACTGAATAATAATGATTCAATTACCTCATGATAATTATAATGACTCAGATATAACTTGCAACACGTATTTGATTGACGATCTCAACAAATTAAATAATCACAGTTGGAAGTCTTATAGTTTAAAGATTATTCACCAAAACATCAGAAGCATGTCAAACATTGATGATTTTTTGTTATTTCTAGATCATTTCAATCATACTTTTGATGTGTTAATTTTATCAGAGTGTTGGATCAACGAAAACTACACCTCTAAAATAATACAAACTTACACAGAATATCACTCAATTAAAAATTTAAATAAATCTAGTGGTATTGTTGTATACATCAAAGACGGTATTCAAGCACAAGTCGAAGAAATTTTATTATCGCAAGCTAACTGCCTTAGAATTATTCTGAACAATAATTTATGTATCTTTGCTATATATAGATCACCTTCTTTCCAGATCATAGATTCTTTTTTGAATTCACTCCAAACTGTTATCAGCAATTCCGATAAATTTGAACGTCAAATCATTATAGGCGACCTTAATATCAACACTTTATCTCCATTTCACCACCAACTCAATGACTACTTATGCCTGCTCACAGAAAACGGATTCATAGCGACAATCAACACACCTACTCGTGAACAGGGCACGAAAAAATCCTGTTTGGATCACATCAACGTAAAAAATATTAACTTCACTGACTCATTCGTTATCCACTCATCAATTTCCGACCACTATACGACAGCACTGTGTTTTAAAGATAAACCGCCCCCACCTGCCAAAATAAAGTATGTCCCTCGATTAAACTTTAATAATTTAATTGAGGACTTGCATTTAGAAAACTGGCAAAAAGTATTTAATCAAACTGATACTGACATTGCGATGAAGGAATTCATTTGTATTCTACATATGTATATTTCTAAACACAGTAGTAACAAACGCATATCGAACAGCCAGTTTAAACTTACGCCCTGGATCTCTCCCGGCCTTGTCAAATCGATTCACAAAAGAAACCAACTCCACAAAAGGGCGCAAAAGTTTCCAGATGATATTTTAGTACAAATTCACTACAAGAAATATAGAAACTTATGCAAAAAGATTATTAAATATACGAAGGAAAATTATTATAAATCGTTCATTTACGAAAATTCTTATTCTCCAAAACGTATGTGGGAAGCGTTTCGTAATATTAGTAGAACAAAAATCAACAGGTCTTCCGAAATCAAATCATTAGATATCGGTAACATAAACTCTTCTATTTCTAAAAATATGGCGAATTTCGCTAATAACTATTTCACATCGGTGGGATCCACACTTGCCAAAAAAATTCTCGACAAATGTAATAAAACTGAAAACGATCTTGCCAACTTGGTCACCTCTAACCTCGTCCATAAAATAGACAATATACAAACATCGACGAACGAAGTCCTGAAAATAATTGACGACCTAAAGCCATCTAACTCTTGTGGACCAGACAAAATCTCGACAAATCTGCTTAAAGTAATCAAATCATTCATAGCATCTCCGATAGCGTTCATTTCCAATCTAAGTCTCAAATCAGGAATATTCCCTAACCATCTAAAACATTCAATTGTTGTATTACTGCACAAAAATGGAGATAAATCTGCGATTCAAAATTACAGGCCGATATCTTTGGTCAATTCGGTGTCAAAAATTATCGAGAAAATTGTTAAAAACCGTCTCAGCTTTTACCTTGAAGATAATAACATTCTTTCTGAGAGACAATATGGCTTCCGACCGGGTTTAGGTACAGAAAATGCCATTGGCAATCTGACTAAAGTTGTTTCTAATAACATCGATCGAGGAATCAAAAGCATCGCGCTCTTTCTGGATCTGGCTAAAGCTTTCGATACCATCTCGCACAAAATCCTTTTGAAAAAATTACAGCTAATCGGTATACAGGGGCAGTTACTTAAATGGTTACGAAGCTATTTAGAAAATCGGAGCCAAAGAGTTAATATTAATGATACTTTAAGCGATCCAGCAAATATCGAATTTGGTGTACCACAAGGAAGTACTTTAGGACCGATATTGTTTAATATCTATATCAATGAACTTTGCAACAGTAAACTTGCCGATCATATCATCACTTTTGCTGACGATACGGTCTTAATATTTGAGGGCAAAAACTGGTACGAAGCGCATAGAAAAGCCGAAATTGGAATAAACAACGTCAAACAATGGCTAGACAATAATCTCCTTACTCTTAACACGGATAAGACCAAATTTATACGTTTTAGTGCAACACAAGCGGGACAACCCAAGGTAATTATTAATATTACTATTCACATTTGCAATGAACCGAACACTTGTACTTGCAATAAACTAGAATGCGTTGATAGTTTAAAATATTTAGGAATCATCATAGATAAATATCTGAGATGGGAAGAACACATTAACTCAACTGCCTCAAAAGTCAGAAAACTTACTCACCTTTTTATTACCATCAGAAATATTCTCTCTGTAAAAGACATGAAATCAATATACTATGCCATGTGAAATTCTTTACTTGAATATGCATCCCTAGGATGGGGTGGATGTGCCAAAACAATATTGTACTCCCTGGCTAAAGCACAGAAATCTTTACTAAGAGTCATCCTTAAAAAACCATTCAGGTACCCCAGTGATGCATTATTCACGGAATTTAAAGTTCTCGATGTTAGACAATTATATATTAGAAAGATTGTATTACATGCTCAAAAACGACGCCAGCACTACCCTTCCATTGACCACCTTCACGACACCCGACATTCAAGGAACAATCCAATAGTCCCAATAAAAACCACGACGTCCCTTGGACAACGTCAATTTTCGTACTTAGGACCTAAATTATTTAATATCATTCCTAATGCTTGGAAAACGAAAAGTACCAATGTTTTGCGCAAATTAATCAACGACTGGCTCCTTGATTTAGGGAGGGTCAAAAGCGAAGATATGTTGACCAAGATATAGGCTTCTTATTATTACCATCTGGCTTGTATTTGCTTTATTTACTTTACCCGTTTATTTACTTTACCGGTTTTATCTTTTATCTTTTATCTTTTATCTTTTATCTTTTATCTTTTATCTTTTATCTTTTATCTTTTATCTTTTATCTTTTATCTTTTATCTTTTATCTTTTATCTTTTATCTTTTATCTTTTATCTTTTATCTTTTATCTTTTATCTTTTATCTTTTATCTTTTATCTTTTATCTTTTATCTTTTATCTTTTATCTTTTATCTTTTATCTTTTATCTTTTATCTTTTATCTTTTATCTTTTATCTTTTATCTTTTATCTTTTATCTTTTATCTTTTATCTTTTATCTTTTATCTTTTATCTTTTATCTTTTATCTTTTATCTTTTATCTTTTATCTTTTATCTTTTATCTTTTATCTTTTATCTTTTATCTTTTATCTTTTATCTTTTATCTTTTATTTGTTTTTGTTTTTGTTTTTAGCGCTCTAGGGGAAAATATCTGAATTTGATTTTAAGATATCATTATTTGTCTTCTTTTTCTTATGAGTACAAAATTATATACTGTTAGGAATACATAATTAACACCTTTTACTGCTATAAATAACATGTTATGTTAGTAAACAATGTAATATGAATTTAAATTTGTCAATTTGACTGGCCTAAAACAGGATCCATTCCTAGTTGGCTAGTCAAAGTTTCCACATATGTTTTATTGTTCAATTTTATGTGAAATAAAGTTATTATTATTATTATTATTATTATTAAATTATACAATTTTTTTCACAGATGGTTCCAAACTCAGTCCGGACTCCTATTGTGGGGCCAGTAACAGGAAATTGTGTTTCCCACACAGACTTCCCAAAGAGTGTTCCATTTTCTCTGCTGAATGCAAAGCTATCATAGAAGTTTTACGACTCGTCAAATCTCTCAACATTAGAAATGCCCTCATCCTTTCAGACTCACTTAGCTCACTACAAAAAATAAGCACATCCCCTCTCAATTCCAGTAGCGACTCTCTTACCTGCTCTATTGCATCTTGCTGGCTCAAGTGTCAGTGGTCTTGACCTGGATCCCAGGACACTTTGGTATTGTTGGAAATGAAAAGGATGATTCTAATATAAATAAATACATATCTTATATAAATAAATAAATATTTCTCATC
Organism: Limnephilus lunatus; assembly: GCA_917563855.2. Lineage (NCBI taxonomy): Eukaryota > Metazoa > Arthropoda > Insecta > Trichoptera > Limnephilidae > Limnephilus > Limnephilus lunatus. Next base: position 42,778,603 of record OU830594.1, read on the forward strand.
TTAATTCTTGAAAATAATTTTTTTTTTCTATAAGTCAAATCTCAACATTATGGTCACCCTACATGCTTTCATTGTAATGTACTATCGCCTTCAGCTAATTAGGTACTAATTATACTCATAATCTGCATGAAACATACAACAATATTGTTCTTCAATAACTGTATTATGTTGTGTTATTTTTATTAAATTGTAGAGTTGTTAACCTCAATACAGGCTTGACCTAGTGAGGTTATAAACTGAATTGTTAACATTAGTCCTAAGTACCATGTAAAGAAATAAATAAATAAATATTGCCAACGAATCCATTGTCCATGGTCTTTTAAGTAGTATACATATTCGTGTTACAGACTTTTCCCTATTTAAATAAAGTTAAAAATAAGTTACAACGCCAATGGTCCTCTGAATAGAAATCGACCTCTCTGATAAAAGGTCACCAGTACTCATTTTCAACCTTCTTTTCCTGTCAAGCCCTGGTTTCACAAAAACACTTTCATGCCTTAAAAATACATCTTTTCCATAACTCGAATGCGTCTAGGTCATAATTGTTGTCTTAGCCATTTCTCCAGATTCCACATAGTCAATTCGCCTTATTTTGATTATGGTTCAGAGGATTCTTTAGACCATAATCAATGACCAATTTACAAACTTCATACGTAAATTAATAAAACTTAAAATTGACTTCCCTACCACTGTACCCTGCCTTCTTAATTCGATATTTGTTAGCAAGATTTATTTGTAAAAATGACCTTAACATTTAAGCACCAATCACATTTCTTTCTCTTCCATACGTATGCATTTATTCTTGCAGTGTTATTATGTACAATTGTACAGGTTCCTATTTTTGGGAACCTGTACATCTTCTTAATCTACAATTTTGTAATTACTATGATATTTCAACTCTGAATAACCATATGAATATTTGTATAACTTGTATAATCATACGAATATTTGTCTTGGCCCATTTTCTATGTTTGCTAATATAATATGTAAAAAAATATGCTAACATGTAAAAAAACTGATCTGAAAATGTAACTAATTTAATCAAACTGATATTTTAACTAATTAAAAAAAACTGAAAACGTAAATACTTTAAGAAATGGCCGAGGATAGCCAAATAAATAATTAAAAACAAATTAATAACAAATGCAAAACAATTAGCGCGTTGACATTTGACGTTTTTGAATTTTTGGAATGCACGAACAGTTCAATATTATAGGTACTTATCACAAAATGCCCGCAGCTCTTTCAAATATGAGAATTCGTTCCATACAAAATGTATGGGGAAAACAATTTTCTTAATAACTATATTTTACGTTAATTTTTGCAATATTTTAATAGTTATTATCCTTTCCGGGGCGGAGACAAATCCAAAAAATCAAAGACCTTCAAAATCGGCCCGGCCGTTCTCGAGTTATATATAGTGTAACTAACTTGACTTTGTTTTATATATTAATAAGATATTGTATCTTTCCTTTGGATGTTTGGAGACATACGTTCACCGTTTGTCTTATGTTCGACTATTATCATTTAGTGTGTAAGAAAGCGAGGCAGCATTATAGCAGCGTTTAGGAACAAAAGCAAAACAATCAGCGCATTAACATTCGACTTTTTTGAATTTTTGGAATTCACGCACAGTTCAATATTATACCTATCGCAATATTGCTTCAGTTCTTTCAAAATATGAGAATTCATTCCATACAAAATGTACGAAAAAATGAATTTAAAGGAGAGTTCAATGGAAAGTACATAGATTTTAAAACAGACTAGACTTACCTAATTACCCGAATTTGGGAGGCGGGTATGGGTGCCGCCGCCCCAGGAACCATTTATTGGATAACCAACAACTCTGTAATACGTCACCCATAGGTCACCCCAAGTGGTTCGTTACGTTTGGTGATTTAGCAGCGGTGCCCGGGTTTATGGGGTGACGTTTGTCCAGGTCTTGGCGGCGGATGCGTCTGATCACCTTAATACAGTTGGTTGAAGAATATTTGATATTTAAATTTAGAAATACAAGAGTAACAAGTTTTAGATCATTAGGTAATGCGTTTTATTGCGTATTTGCGATGTAATCAGTAAGGAGTTAATTTCAAATTTAGTCATGTGAGTAGATGACGATAGGTGTATTTGATTTTGTGATTGTGTTTTGTGCTTGTGTATATCGGAATTAAAGGCTGGTTTAGTGTTGGTGTTTGAGGAGTGTTGAATTAATTGTAAGATGGCAGTGGTATTGCTATATTTTAGCTGATTCGTAAAGGGAAGTATTTGTGTCAGTGAGTATATAAGTTTAAAAAAAATAATGATAATGAATAAATTTGAGTTTCGATCTTACTACGCATATCTGAGTTTTAAGAATCCCCGTGATTCGCTAGATAGTTGTTTTTTTTTTTTTTTTATTTTTTATTTTATACACTTTACAAATACAAGACAAAAAATCCCGATAAACTACTTTTTAGCAGTTTGTCTAACGGGTTCTTTACGTTAAAGATCTTATTATAGTGATTTAATAGATACATTTTTACAATTATATAAAATAAAATTTAATTTTTTACAGAAATATAGATAAAAATAAATTTTTGAAAACAAAAATAAGATTTTTAAAGTCTTTAGAATAATATGTCATTGTGAGCTAATACAAATTAATTCTTTCCGTAAGCCAAGTCTTCAGTAAATTCATCAATTGTTTGTTTTGGGCACAGTTTTTAATTTCAGCAGGTAACATATTTAAACAACTGGGAATCATGTAATTTAACGTTCTTTTTTCATATTTATTTGTATGCTTAGGTACAATTAGCCCTTCATTAAAGTTAAAACGAGTATTATGGTTATGTTCCAGCCTGTTAATATATAAAGGATTATTTATGTGCTGAAATATAATTTTGTACCACAGAATTGCTCTGACTGAAAGAACTTTGAGACTCTGATAAAAGTATGGAATATTATGCCTTTCTTTGTATAAATTTTTTCAGCTAATAATTTAACCAATGAATTTCATAATTAAATTTAAGAGTAAAGCCTTATCACTCACCACTGTGGTGAGATATTATTTAGATGAATAGGTAATGCAGATATTTTTTATACTCCTACAGCTCATTTAAGAGTAGAAAACAAGTTGGCATTATTCATATATATATATATATACAAACGATTCTTTACAATATTTATCGGTTATTAAAAATGTTGAAGAAACTTTTAAAGAAATATTTTCATTTTTTCCGCTATGTTTGTAGAACGGTTATTAATTACAGTGCAATAATGGATTTTATATTGTTATGATACGCTTACATACATACATACACACATATTTACACACACACGCACACCTTACCACTACACACATTACCCGGTAATTACATAATTACATATAGTCCAGTCAGTGGGGGATAAAAAAGGTCTTTAGCTTGCAAAAGGTCATGTAGTAAGCGATTTTGATATATGTTGCTTAGATTGGGACTTTAAAGAAAGAAAAAAAAAATCGATCTTGGGGGGGGGGGGGGGGGGGAAATAATTCTTCAACGGTTGACTTAACAACAAAAAATCGTGAGGCATATTTGAAGAAGACTAAATTACGTACATTTTTTGTTTAGATTTTTTTTTATAAATCTAATATATATAATGACTTACAGCGGTAGAAAGAAGAAAATTTTTACAAAAAATCGTAAAACTCAAGTTTTCGTGATAAAAATTTGTAAGAAAGTATTTCCACAAAACAATATATGTAACTATATAGCAAAATCTATTTCAAATTTCAATATTTTTTCGTGTTACATAGAGGAGAGAAAGAGATGGCAACATACCTCGTACCCGGCTAGGATCCCACTATGACAAACCCTACGTCATCGAATGCATGGATGAAACTACTTTGTAGTGATAAAGAACTTAAAAAAAGTTGGTCTGCCAGTGCGTCTTCATCGAGTTCACGAATGAAAACAACATGATGCAAAACCAGAAGACATGCTTTCTTGTTGCTTTGTACGGGGGTGATATGGATGAGCAAACCTTGGAAGAAGTCCGCTACCAATGCATCGCAAAGTCAACAACAAAAAGCAAATTCAATCTTGCCGCTTTGCCACCAACGAATGGCGCTGTACGGAAACATGCATTTAGGACATACCATCGTGTCCAAAAATGGTATGGAATCCAAAAAAATCCAGAAAAGTGGGGCTGGAAACGTGGCACCAATAGGCTTGTTCAAGTAAGAATGACAAAGAAGCACCCGAGACTTTATTAAAATTTATTTCATGCAATTAAATATGAAGAGATTTTATTTTATTCAATAAGAGCCCAGAATCTCAGTTTCACAGGCAATGAGTTAGATCATGACTACTAATACTAGTCGAACCCTATGCGGCTCAAGCGCCATTTCTAAATCTACCATCGCTGGAATATCTGTGGAATAGAGCTAATGATCTAAACATTGTCGGAAGATCCCTAGAGGCTGTAAGAGAGGTGTTTGCAAAATAATGAGATACAGTGTAAAATTTAAAGACACTTATAATTTCGAAGTGGTTGAAGAGTTTACATACCTGAGCTCCATCAGAACACAGGACAACGAAGACCCAGTAGAAGTAAGAAGCGCATCACAGCCGATAACAACAAACAACACTTCGGTAATTCGCGTTATTGTCAGTGTTCAAATTCCACAACGTCCATAGGAAAACCCTATATAAAACAATTATTAGAACGGTCTTTGTCTATGGTTCTGAGGCGAGAGCACTGACAGAAAAGTCTGCGGAACAGCTGGACATCTTCGAAAGAAAGGTACTTCGAAGAATCTTAGGAGCGGTGCGAGAGGAAGAGGCATGGAGAATCCGCCACTATAAAGCTCTATGATATTTACCAAGCTCCCAGACTCACTATCCATCGAAGGTTCCAAAGACTAAGATGGGCCGGACATGTGCATCGATTGCCAAGCATACGAGTACCGAAGAAGGTTCTAACAGCACACCCGGGAGGTAAACGAAAGGCGGGCAGACCTAGGCTGAGATGGGAGGACGATGTCAGGAAGTATGCAAGACGACTACTCCATGTCGCAGATTGGAAGACGACGACCGAGGACAGAGGGTGGTGGAGGCTTATGTTGAAGGTGGCCAAGGCTCAAATGGGTTGGAGTGCCATTAAAGAGGAAGCAGACCTATTGGAGATACAAGATGTCGTTACTTCCGTCGGCAGGTCGGACGGGGACGTCTCCCCCCTAGGTATAACTGCTACGAATGTGTGGATATGTGGTAGCTCTTCGGCAGGGGGGTAAAACTCCGATACATTTCTTCAACTGAGTTCAAAAATGGTAAATTTCTATGACTGCGTGACGTCATACCGCTAGGACCAATGGAAAGCTTGACAGCTACGCGTATGTGTAATGTGTATGTGTATCAGTGTATAATCCAAAACCCAAAATGGTCGCTCTTCAAAATGTCACGTTTTATTTACCCGAGCACAATCTAAAACTTTAAACATGTAAATATCAGTGCGGTGTGGAATTAGCAGACTTGAATACATTGTTTACCCGATTTTGAGTGCATGTGTTTTTGAATAATACTATCGTGAAATGGCACATCGCGATTGAATGCATAATCGTCGTGAATTCATAACCTCCAGGTACTTATATTTATGTTGATTATTTATTTGGAATTTTAAGCTCATTTCGTACGGCTATTTTAGCGAATAATTACAATCACTTCATAGTGTCAAAGGTACATTGATTTAATCTTGTTTTCACGTATTTATAATGTTTTGTTTTGATCTGTCTGTCTTTATGTATCTCACGAGTTTTTCTAATACTTTCAGCTCGAAACACATCAAAGTGACGGATATAGTGTCAGGCTGCCTACTTTCTACCCCCACAGCTGGCAGGCTGGCGGAGACTACTAGTCCTGGAGTACACTCATTTCCTTCAGTAACGTTGTGGTGTCATGCCGGGAGATGGGGGGGCTGACTTATTCCACCACTTCCTGGCACCGCTGTCCTTGAGAGAACGAGAGAACACAAGAAGGAAGAGTCTCCACCAGAACTCGACAAGAACGGCACATTCTCAGTTCGCCTTTTCTATTCTGTACTTTATATTTTTGTCAGTAGAGAGAGTACGAAAACAGTGTGTAATACAGATGTGAATGATGAATGCTTGAGCAAGTGAATGAGTTTGTATATCGTGGGAAGTATGTTTACAAGAGATGGGAAAGTTGATAGAGATATTGAAAGAAGGGTAAATGCAGGTAACTCTATTAATGGAGGATTGAATGGCGTCGGCGCTAACAAAAAACCTGAAAAGTCTAAAGAAGTGAAGATAGCAGCCCACAATGGAGTACTGTACCTGATGTATGGCAGTGAGGAACTGGCAGAGGAAAGATGAAAGTAGACTGAATGCTGTAGAAATGAGATCCCCGAGGCGTATGTGTGGTAAAATCATGTATAGTCCCTTTCTGCCTGTACAGAGTATAATTAAAGCAATATATGTATATTTTACGCAGCAAAGCGTTTATTGGTCAAATCGAATGTACAAGTATAGTTTCATATCAGTGATCGCTCAACCGGTGGATGAAATTTTTTGAAGTGATGAAGTGGTTTGTCTACTTTATTTATAAGTTTGGGCAGAGCGCCTTTGAGGTGATTTTTTTTACAAAACTGGCGCTATACAGATCATTAAAATATTATTTATGATCATGTGAGAAATGTGGAGATCCGCAAAGAATGCAAGGCTAATCGTAATGAGTAAGATTAAGAAAGAGACCCTCAGATGGTTTGGGTATGTAGAGCGAATGAACGAAGCATGGAATGTAAGTAATATGACGCAGATGTGAGTTGTAGATGAACTCAGGGATGCCAGAGGAAGACCTGACACGATCAAGTGAATCAGATATTGCCTCGGGCCACGTCAAAAGTCAAAATAGTATGTATGAGTCGATTTGTGAATGAGGCAAAGAGTGTGTGCCGAGACCGAGTTGTTTGGCGGAACATCCTATCTTTCCACTCCTGTACCCCTGTACCCCTGTACCTCTGTACCCCTGTACCTGTACCCCTGTACCCCTGTACCGGTGTTGCCTGCAGGACTGTTGTGTGGTCCGTCGCCGTCATGAACTTCCCACTCATGACGGTTTTACTTACTTTGTTTTCTTGTTTTCTTATGTATTTTTTACAGCCCTAGCCTAGTCACTAACACCCTGTTTGACTGTCCATGAGGCTTACCGCTTTGCGGTGAGTTACTCATGGGCTTTAGAATTGTAGAACTGACCATAACAGTGCATTTCTGTAGGCGCGCCTGCATACCGCCCACTAACAACGTATGCGGGGACATTGAAGTTCTAGAATCGTTCCATATTTTAAATGTAGAGTCGTTTTTTTTCAAAAAAATTAGAGTCTTGCGAGAACTCCGAAGGGGCGACCATAAGTCGCCTATACCGGGGTGAAAGCTTCAATGTACCCCTGTACCTCCGCAGGGGTAGGCAGATAGGACGGACTGCCAAACAACTCGGTCTTGGCACACACTCTTTGCCTCACTCACATTCGTACATTGTCTCATACATTCCTATTATTCTGACTTTTGACATGGCCCGACTCAAGTATCTGAGTCACTTGATTCACTTCCTCGGGCGTCCCCGTCTTCTTTTACCATTCACAAATGCGTCGTATACTCTTCTTACACTATTTTCTTCGTTCATTTGCTCTACATGCCCTTGCATTTCCTTCTTCTTGTATTATTGTATTGTATTTCCTTGTTTCACTAATTCTTGTATTTCCTGTTTTTACCTGTTTATAATAAAATATTAAAACATGTTATTTAGTTTTCATTTATTATGACATTCCATTTTATTTTTAAAATAATATTTTAGGCTATAAAAATTGGGTAGGTACCGAAAGATAATTATATTGTCTATAGTCGAGCCTTTTATTGTTTCCTCTATTATTGTCGATGGTGTCTATGACGTCATACCGCTAGGAAAAAAAAAGTCGTCACATTTATGGCGTATCTATGGTGAAATAGCGTTGAAATTTTTTCTGAAATTTTCTCTGTCTCGGTTACTTTGTCGACTATGTCCCGGTGACTAGCTACAGTGGATCCGAGGAAGGGCTGTTTTTGGAATCAGTTCTTATTGAATCTATAAAATTGTCACCAACACTAACTGAGTGAAGCCGAACCAAAAGCCGCCCGCAGGGCATAGCAGTGAAAACCTGTGGAGCGGGTTTTTAACAGCTAGTTATGTAATGAAAGCCCGAAAAACTAACAAAAATTGGGAATTTCACAATTTTTTAGGAAAATATTAACATTTTCGGCTTTCTGCGGTAGTAGTAGGAGATTTTAAAACATTGTTGGGTTATTCGTAACCCGGGAATGTTTGTCTTTCCTTTAAAAAATTACAAAAAAAAAATTCCGCCGTTGTAACTCGATACCTATTAGACTAACAAAAAAATTGTAAAAGAACAAATTATTAGAAATTTTATCTTCTTTAGTTTGTTTTTGACAATTTGGTTGTAAGATCAACCATTGCACAATTATTTTGAAAAAAAAAACAAATTTTGGCACCTTCAATCCAAGATGGCGGCTCGAGCTCAACCCCCCCAAGGTCGAAAACTTTTTTTTTTACCCAATCCCAAGTCCCAATCTTAACAAAATATATCAAAATCGCTACTACATGACCTTTTTCAAGGTAAAACTCCCCATTGACCGGACTATAATATGCACACTATAAATAAGACACTACAATGAAACACATAATATGTACCCACCATGAATTACATTTATTAATTGTGAATTTTTTCTCACCAATGGATAATATAATTAACTGCTTTTAAATAAATAAAATAAAATCTCTTTGTATTTGAATATCTTTGGTATCAGTACATTCAGATTTTCAAACAGCTCGCGTGCTACCTATTGCATTTTTTTCAATAAATTTTTATTTTTTTATTGTTACAAACATTCATTTTTATATATTGTAAGAAATCAAATTTGGAAACTAACATATGTACCTATTTAAAAAAATAAAATTTTCTTTAGATTCAAATTATTCGATTTTGGTTAGTAACATAAGTGAGTACTTCGATTAAATTCATTAATTTAAAAACAATCGATGTTTTAAAAATGTCATTTTCAAATTGTGACCATTTTGTAAGAGTTTTTGTAATGATTAAAAAAAACTTTACAGATGTATTGTCATGTGGTTGTAATAATCCAGAAATCTTCGTGAGGGAGGAACAAGGGCATTTTGAAAATTTAACATTTCTTATGCTTAATATAGCACACATAGATGTAGACATACAAACATTTTTAGATTTATATATATATAGATTCTTACGTATGCTTAATATTTTCTTCCTTTTTAAGACAGCACAAGTTTCGATTCCCGTTATAAAGTTCACAAGTTCCGAGAGAAGTTGCCATATCTCAATCTCTTTACGAAGCACAAAAGAAAATATATATTTTTTAATATTTTGTTGAGTATTTTTCCGTGTCGCGGAAATGAGAGTAGTAAACTTTTGAGATTGTTAAGAAATATTGCAATAGGCGCGATAAAACCGAATTATGGAAAAGAAAATTAAATGTGTACGGCGGCAGTCACAGCGTCTTCAATTGAGCTAAGTAGAAAAGAACCATAAAGAAATCATAAAAATATATGAAAAGGAGTAAAAAAAATGTTTTGATTATGCTTTTGTCTGAGTAAGAATGGAAATGCTGTATTCCTACCTAACATTTACAAATACCAACTGAAAACACCGTAAAAAATACGGAAGCGTAATATATTACTTGAGAGATCTTTAAACTTTTTGAAGTTCATTGTAGAGTTCTGATACTAACCTCGGTATGATGTGGCAGTGAAGCGCTGGGATGAAAGTAGACTGGATGCTATAGAAATGAAATCCCCTACAAACGAAAAACCCTAATATTAAATCCTCAAATTAGGATTTAATATTAAAAAAGATCGGAGATCCGGTAAGTTTTTTTTTTTTTTTTTAAAAAGAAAGACAAATATTCCTGGGTTACGAATAACCCAACAATGTTTGAAAATCTCCTACTACCACCACAGAAAGCCGAAAATGTTGCTTGTGTTGTGATGGAGGACTTAGCCAGCCGAGGAATCGAACATGCGACGCCCGGGTGGGACCCAAGCGCTATGCCCACTCAACCACTGACCGGTCAAAGTACATACCTATGCCAGGATTGACAATGTTTTTATTTTAAATTTTATATGATTACCTCACATTAGTATCAAATGCTCCCGTTTGGAGCCAAGAAGATTATGGAATTAGCAATTAAGGTGATGCTAAATGTAGCGGAAAGGGAAGGAGATGGGGAAGAGGAGGTACCTGGATATTCAGATTTGGTCACCAAACACGGCTAAAGCCATTTCAAGCAACGTTTAAATTCTGAATGGTGATCTTACACCAGGGCGATACTGAGATTATCTTCCACTCTGAAACGTGCCGCAAATATGCTACATATTATTTTTAATTAATTGAATTTTGAAATAACACAAATTAATCAAATAAAATTTATTCGCACACGCTGGGATTTGATCTCGCATTCTACAGATTACTAGTCGAGAGACTTGCCCCTCGACTACGTAGGCTGGAGGTGTAAGCGTAATGAAGAAGTTAAAGAAAGGAACGGTTAGATGATTTTGAAATGTAGTTCTGGTCTAAGAAAGGCACAGTCAAACGATTGAAATTAATGTTGAATCACGACAAGATTAATAAGAGAAAAGCTTGGAGTACGAGACCATGTGCGAATGTGAATGAATCTAGAAAAGTGCACTAAGACAGTTATGTGGCGGTGAATTGATGGTGAAATTATTGAAAATGTAACTGAAATGAAATACTTAGGAGTTATATTAGATTCCAAACTAAACTTCAACAGACATGCCGAATATACCCAAAAGAAAATTGGCAAAAAGATATCTTTTTTGGGAAGAATTCGGCCTAAAATTTCCGGAAAAACCGCCATCACCATTTACAATTCAATTATTGCTCCACACTTCAACTACTGTTCAAGTATCCTTTTCCTGTGTAATGAAAGAGAACAGAATAAGTTTCAAATTCTCCAAAACAGAGCAATGAGAATAATTCTCCGAAGAAATAGATTTTCGAAAATAAATAAAATGTTAAAGGAACTTAATTGGTTAACAGTGAAACAAATGCTGACCTTGAACACGTTGATATTTATTCACAAAATATTAAACAACATGTTACCAAAATACTTCTCAAATAAAATCGTATACAATAAGGACATTCACAGACATTACACAAGGACGTGCAAGGAAATAAGATTAAACAAAAAGGACAAAACGAATATGCAAAACAGTTTGCTATACAAAGGAATTAAGTTATAATATAACACACTACCAGAAACTCTAAAGTCCTCGCCAATTGAAAAGTTCAAGATGTATTGTAGGAGCTACATAAAACAAGAAAAAAAGAAAGAAAAAATTTAGTGAATTTGAAATATTATAATTAATTAGCTAAAATATAAAATATTATAATTAATTAGAAATTTTTAACCTTAAATGAACAAATTACTAAAATAAAATTCAAATAAAAAAAATCTTCTCTACATACTTCAAAGGAGAAATAATGAAATATAAATTTTTTTGTGTAACTGATTATCTAACCATTATAATTTTATCATAGGAATACTGCATTCATCGGCTGACATTTCTCGGCTTTGATTAGTGTATTATTTTTATATCACCTACGTGACACATAGCTTTAAAAAATAGCATATTAATAACTCAGTTTTACTCGTAGAATAAAGAAAAAATAATGTTGATAACTCAGTTTTACTCGTTATATAAAGAAAACATCATGTTGATAACTCAGTTTTACTCGTAGAATAAGGAAAAAATCATGTCGATAACTCAGTTTTACTCGTAGAATAAGGATAAAATCATGTTGATAACTCAGTTTTACTCGTAGAATAAGGAAAAAATAATGTTGATAACTCAGTTTTACTCGTAGAATAAGGAAAAAATCATGTTGATAACTCAGTTTTACTCGTAGAATAAGGAAAAAATCATGTTGATAACTCAGTTTTACTCGTAGAATAAGGAAAAAATCATGTTGATAACTCAGTTTTACTCGTAGAATATAATTTTATTTTTATTTTAGTAATTTGTACATTTAAGTTTACAAGTTAAAAATTAATTATAATATTTCATATTCACTATATTTTTTCTAGTTTCATGTAGCTTCTACAATACATCTTGAACTTTCCAATTGGTGTGGACTTTAATGATTGTGGGAACGAGTTATACATATAACTTCATTCCCTTGTACAGTAAACTGTTCTGCGTTTTCGCTTTGTCCTTTTTTGAAGCCTGATTTCCTTGCACGTCCTTGTGTTATGTCTGAGAATGTCCTTGTTGTTTACAATTTTATTTTAGAAGTATTTTGGTAACATTCTGTTTAATATTTTGTGGATAAATATCATTTTGTTCAAGGTCAGCATCATCTGCTTCACGGTTAACCAATTTAGTTCCTTTAACATTTTAATTATTTTTGTATACCTATTTCGTCGAAGTATTATTCTCATTGCCCTATTTTGGAGAATTCGTAACTTAGTTTGTTCTCTTTCGTTACATAGGAAAAGGATACTTGAGCATAGTGAAATGTGGAGCAATAATAATTGAATTGTAAATAAAAATTGCAGTTTTTCTAGAAATTTTTGGCCGAATTCTTCGCAATAAGATATCTTTTTGTCAATTTTTTTGGGTGTATTCAACATGTACATTGAAGTTTAGTTTGGAATCTAATATAACTCCTAAGTATTTCACTTCAGTAAAATTTTCAATAATTTCACCATCAATTTTAATTTTACTTTCACTGGATATCTCCTTATATCCAATCACCATACATTTTGTTTTTTTTTTGTATTTAATTTAAGCTTATTTATTTTTAGCCATCTTGATAAATCATTTAGTTCATTAATTAAAAAATTATTAGTTCTTCATAGTTATCTCCAATTTAGTATAGTAGTGTATCGTGCACAAAGAAAACAACATGTTGATAATTCAGTTTTGCTCGTAGAATAAAGAAAAAGTTATGTTGATAATTCAGTTTAACCAGAGAATTAACAAAAACATCGTGTTTATAACTCAGTTTTACTCGTAGAATAAAGAAAAAAATATGTTGATAACTCAGTTTTACTTGTAGAATAAAGAAAAAACCATGTTGATAACTCAGTTTTACTCGTAGAATAAAGAAAAAATCGACACGGGCGTGTTTCATGATTCAAAACTCTAACCATTATTTACTTAAATCCAAGTACAACTGTGTTCCATCGTCTTGTAAAAAAAAAATAATTCGATCAAATAGAATGGCGATATATGATGTCAAGGAAAGTGTTTACGTATTCAATGTGTATCTTGGTGTTACCGTAGATTGTTTTTTTAAATGGGATAAACATATTAAAAAAACCTGTAAAAGACTCAGATCAATTGCTGGCAGAATGTACACATTGAAATTTTTCTTACCCATTGAAACACTAAAAATAATTTATATGTCACTGGCAGAATCCATTATAAGATATGGATTAACAATATGGGGAAATACTTCTGTAACAAATCTGAAACAAGTCCAAGTTGTACAAAACGCAATTGTAAAATTATTAGTTGTTCCGAATATTTTCAAACAGAGACATGATACACCATTACTGTATCAGAGTGCTAAAATTTTACCTGTTAAGGCAATACTATGGCACAAAATTATAATTCAGTATATATTTACCCAGCAGCATAAAGAGAAATTAGAACATAAATACAGCACTAGATTCACGCGCAACGACGGGTTAATAGTTCCGAAATTTAATAATAAGTACGGACAGAGAACGTTTGAATACAACATACCGAAAATATTTAATTTATTACCTGATACTATAAAGCAATGTAATTCTATGAATAAGGTTAAATATATGCTGAAAAATTGGCTATCGGAAAAAAAATATTTATACTTAGATTGATTTGTATGAATAATGTTGAATTTGTAGATATAAGATGTAAAATTATAAAATTTAAAATGTATATGTAACTTAATTATAAGCACCTGCTGACAAGCCAATTGAATTGGCTTAGCAGGACTTGTTTGTGATAAAAAAAAATATACATATATAAATAAAAAAAAAAAAAAAAAAAAAAATGAACTATAATAAATACGCAGATTATATTTTAAGGTAGATACTGAGAGAATTATAATATACAAATTCGTATATTTTTCAAAATTTCGTTGTTACTCATTAAATTATGCAGATGTTCCACATTCTGTCATGAGTCCATGAGTGGCGTCTGGATAAAACAATGAACAGTGTAAACACCCCGGAGTATTACAGCCTTGGCAAGCAGCAAGGCTAATTCGATTAATATTTCAGCAACATTTTTCAAAAACTCCCGAACATTTTTCATGATGATCAAAATAAAATTATGTGTTCATGTTTCTTATCATAGGACGCATCTATAGGATTTAGCATGCGAGAGAATGATATGGTATAACCGGTCTCCTCTTTGTGCGGTGCTTCGTAGCCTCCCCACTCCTGTCCACTTTAGTTATCTTAAGATTTCACTTCTACCGCGTGTCAATTAAACACTTGATTTTTTTAATAAGATATGAGTTACCGCGGTGCAAGGCCATGGATCTAGAGAATCTAACTTGATAGGTTAAAGGGTCTTCTTTAACCGGTCTCACCAGATCTGGCGCATTCGTCACCAAAACCTGGACAAACCTTAGTCCATGAACCGGGGTTTTTATAAGTTTTTCACCGATTCGATACTGTAGCGGTCCTCTTGAATTTATGTTGATCTGCTTATTTATTTACAAGAATATTTGCGGGAACAACTCAGAAATCAAATGACATCTCTTTGTAAGGGAGACTGGTTTTATGGTCATATTCCAAATAAAAATTAATTTCGCCTTAAAATATCACACTCGGTTTACTGAAATTATCCAACTTACTTCAATTCTTCACGCATAACCCTGAATAATGCCGGGTTCACGACAGCTAGTAAAATATGAATTCCATGAACAATAATTTTCTGAGCACTTGGAAAATATTGATACCAATTCAAAATTGGGTGTTTTATTTGTTAGTTGGTTGGTATTAATTAACTTTCTCAGAAAAAAACAAACTTTTTTACCGTCATGAACCCACAAGGAAATTATACTGATGCATGTCGTTGAATAAGAGAAAAGCTGCGCTCCGGGTGTTTCATAACGCTGATGGGTTTTGATTCGTGTTTGTTTGTTCCGATCCACCTATAGGATCGGAGGAATTCAGATTTTTGGAATTCCGCACATTAAAGGTACCTACCTACACGGTAGATGGGAGTCAAGTACCGCATTATTGTCTATCTGTCATCAACTATCGTAACGTGACATTTCGCTCTACTTTGAAATGTCATTTATCAATCGGAAGTGTGTAATATGAAGCATAACTTATATCGCCGTCGTTCACCGTATGCTTTATGTGAACCGCTTATGTTAATCGTCTCATGACTCGAGCCTAATCGTGGTTTTAATAACCGACCAGAACAAACTGTATCGCGCGCTTATGGATACATCTGTGACTATCACCGAATGGAGAATAAGCCAGAAGACACAATAGCAGTGAGTACCACTTAATGTATATTAACGTATCTTGTTTGGTGTTCAGGAATAGCTCGTGTCGAGATCGATAAGCGTTTTAAATAGCAAAGAGTAGCTGCAAGGTTATTCTGACCACCCTGTATTGTCATGAAACATCGGGTACTGCACTTGTTTTCATGACGAAGGTTTAACATATGAAATACGTATGGGGTGCCGAATTAATTATCGTAACGAGCTACTGCCACCTTGTTCTCCCGTCACTTGTAATTCACGCCCACTGTGCGTAGCCCATGCCTTTTGCATCCGAAACGGTAAATACACGAAGCACAAAGAATTTCGAACCATTTGTCTGTAATTTTTTTCCGACAAACTTTACCAAGAAGGGTTTATTTTTTTGTGTTACACAGATTCCTTTTCGTTCTTCAATTTTGATCTAATTTCAAGTTTACCCCTTTTGCCCCTATAGTAGATCCAATATTTGGATTCAAAGAAATATTCTCCAACTTCCACATTCTTGACCCTTGTTTCTTCTTGGAAATACATATTTTTTGTTTCTTTTGGGTATATCTACTACCAACCCAATCTTTTCATTGGAATCATATTTGTATCTCTCAAAATATCATTACGTAATAATATGTCCAAGTTTCAAATATATATCTCGTAGTATTACATTCATTTTACGAGCATTCTGCAAGTATTTCATTAAGTTTGGGAGCACGTACACACATCAGTGGGCATCGCGTTTGGGTCCCACCCAGGCGTTCCTTGTTCGATTCCTCGGCTGGTTAAGTCCTCCATCACAACTCAAGCAACATTTACGGCTTACTGTGGTGGTAGTAAAAGATTTTCAAATATTTTCGGGTTGTTCGTAACCCGGGAATGTGTGTCTATCTTTTTTTTTTAAAAGAACAATGTCATTACTAAATGGTATTAAAAGAGCCACGAAACTCATATTATGTTATAAAATTGATACGTTTTTTTACTTCATTATTCTTGAACAGAAAATAATATTACGTTTAGGGTAGAAGAGTACCTACTTTGAATAATCAAAACTATAATTGATTTATTTTTTAAATAAGCAATTGACCTTGAAGAAACTATACATTGTTTTAATCCTAGTACCTACTCACATACACTTATTATGAGGTTAGATACTAAACAATTTGTAATCGTTTTCTAATGAAGGGCATATAAATACAGGGTGTTCAAGGAAGGACTTGACGATGCATGAAATGAGCTTTACTTGTTATCGATATAATTAAATCAATTAATTATTTCGATTTACTCAGATACAAATAATGTCTTATTGATACGACTGTTTATGTAAACAATTACCAGGATACAAATGACGCTTTATTGATAAGACTGTTTATGTAAATAGTTACCAGAAGGATATAAATGACGCTTTATTGATACGACTGTTTATGTAAACATGTACCAGAAGGTTATAAATGACGCTTTATTTTTTTATTTTTTATTATTTCATAAATGTTTACATGTTACAGTTTAGTCATTTTTTTAACTACCATATTAGGCTATTGTCTGTGTTGTGGTGATAACGTGATACGGCTGTTTATGTAAATAGTTACCAGAAGGATATAAATAACGCTTTATTGATACGACTGTTTATGTAAACAGTTACCAGAAGGACAAAAGACGCTTTATTGATACGACTATTCATGTGAATAGTTACCAGAAGGATACAAATGACGCTTTATTGATGCGACTGTTTATGTAAACAGTTACCAGAAGGAACGAAAGAAAAATCGGTACATAAAAAACTTTTTTTTTCTGTGAACATCCATTTTCAATTCTTTTAACACTTAAGACAAACGGTTTGAGTGCGGAGTCAACCACGCTCCCAACTGAGCCAAATGCCGACTGCATAAGATCGACAGTAAGCGTTATAATGCAATCAATTTCGGAGAAATGCGCAAATGTCCACGTGCATATGCGCGGACGAATGATGATGAGTGGATGAATGCATTGCCATCGACAACGAGTCTGTCTTCCAAGTTTCTGCTCGATCGGATGTCGGGAAGAAGGTTAATTTCCACTTTGAAAATTCCAATTCCAACAAATTATAAGGGCGCTTAGGCGCGTCACCAACAGACCATTTTCCTCCAACAGGAATAAGTAACATTCAATTTTTAAAACTCAAAATGCTTCCATAGTTTTCTCATCTAAACATATTATGGACATGCAATTTTCCATTAACAGGAATAAGACGTTTATTGTTATCAAGTTTAATTTGTAGTTAGTTTGTATGTTCAATATTTGAAAACAGTTTTTTTTATAAACAGGTTTTGCTGTGTAATTATTATTACACGTGATAGCTATTTTCCCTTTAGAAAAGCAGTTTGATAATGCCTTCAGAATGCGAAACAACTGTCATGCGTAATAATAATTAAATTAGACAGCAGAACTTGTTTTCGGTTTCCCAAATTCACAATAAGCGTATTGTCAACAAGCCATTTTCCTTCAATACGATAGATAAATAATCATTCTCAACCTGTTAAATGCCGTCATAATTTGCTAATTTAAGCGCAGTGTCAACTATCAACAGGTAATTTTCCAACAACAGAAATAAGAAACATTCGAGAAATATGCTAAATGTTCCGTTTGAACTGCATAAGCTAGCTGCAGGAAGGATGTAGGGAGCGAAAGAGACGATGGTGCAATAAATATGTTTGTTCACGTAATACAGATGGCGCCCTCGTTCTCTCGGCAGATGTAAGGCGGAATGCAAAACGCAAGCACAGGTCTGGTATTCCCCTTGTGGCTAAAATTATTCAAGCTGCAGGAATCAATTTCAGCGACACCTGGGCTGCTTTGTCGGACTGTTTTATTGACAAATGCAGGGCGCCAAGAGCTGGTTACAAGGAGCGGTTCTTTAAGAATAATAATTCATATTGAAATAAGTCAAGCGCTGAATTGTATTACTCGATGAAAGGATAGAAACGCTTTCAAATTCAACGGTCGCGATTGTTGTAATATGAAGTACAATTTTTACTAAATCTAGAAAAAGGGACATTTTGAACATTAACACCACATGGAAGGTTCTGAGGAAAATTATTTTCCTCAGGACCAATGACTTTTTGGGGACGCTGGATAAAAGGAATGAAGAAGTTTTGGGAAGAAAAAGCACGGAAGGGATTGGTAGGAATGTCGTGGGTCGGTGTGATCAGGAGTGACGGATATAATAAGTCCAATTTATTATTCGAGCCTTACTTTTACGCGATGGCTAACTTTTACTAGATAGATTTACTTTGATTGACCTTTATAATATTAAAAAAATTGCCGTTGAGGTAGTAAACAAATTTCGTAAATCCCCTTTCAAGTATAAATATATAAATAGCAGTAGAAGCGTTATATTACAATCAAGTACACAAATGAATAGTCACATGCATATTATAGATATATGTAGATGAATGAAGAATTATAAAATCTTAAGTCCTAATGTGAATTCAAATTAGCAATACAAGGGCTTCAGTAGGACTTCAATATAAACAACTGTATATGTAGAAAAGCCCTAGATTCTTAGATTATATTTGACGTTAACTGGTAAATGGTATTATTTTTAATTGTCATTACCAGTTTATTAAATATTTTGGGTACAATGTAGTTTAAGGTTCTTTCTCCGTATTTATAGGTTATTTCGGAACCAATTCGTCACATTGAATGAATCTGGTATTGTGTTTATAATAGTAAACTATTTCCCAATACAAGGAATCGGACAATATTATTAAAAAATAAACCCCTTATCGTGAAATCAGAGATTTTGTAAATTAATTTAATGTTACTTTTGTGTGCATTGGTATATTTATAGAGTAAAAATTTTGTAATGATTGGATATAACTTATTTTAGTTTTACAAGAATGTACCCAAGAAGTAATTCCATAACGGATGGTGAATTCAGCTAGAGATAAGCAGATTAATTTTAAAGTACTTACACGCACGAAATATTTCCTAAATAAACCATCTAATTAGCCCGTACACGTTTACAAACATTTGTAATGTGTACATCACATATCATGTAACAAACAATTTTAACACCCAAATAACGTTTGTGTTTTTTTTTTTTTTACAGTGAATACCGCACAAGAATCTTAACTGCTCCCGTCTGGAGCCAGTGAGATTATGGCATCCCCAATTGGGGTATGTTGTGAGGCTGAAGGTAGTGGGGAGGGGAATGAGGTGGGGAAGAGGAAGGTTGGGAAGTACCTGGCTATTCAGATCTGGTCACCAAACACGGCTAAAGCCATTTTCAAGCAACGTTTCAATTCTGAATGGTGGTCTTACACCAGGGCGATACTGATAGTATCTTCCACTCTGGACCGTGCCGCAAATATACAAAATATACTAAATAGTTTCCATACAGAGAAGGCATTACATTTTATTTGGCGAGTGGAGATTTATGTGCTTATGAGATATTATATACATACTTATAGTTTTTTTGGCAATTATTATGAGGCCTGTGTCATGAAACCAATTCAGGATGGTAATAAAATCATACTGCACAAAATTCATTGAAGTTATCAGGTCTTCATGTAATATTACGAGTGCCGTATCATCTGCACATACAAAATGTTTAACGAATGAAAAAAAAAACCTCATAATCGAGGAAATATATTGGGGTTGGTGACATAAGGGTTGGTTCTAAAATTGACCACTATACAACACCTGTCAAGTGATATTTTGTATTGCAAATTATTTATGAATTTTTACAGTTAATTGTCGATCATTGAATGATAGAGATAAAAAAATTTCACATACATAAAATAAATTATGTTCCTTGGTAGTTATTTAAGTATTTATTAACTCCTCTTGATTTTAGGGGTTTTTTCGAAAATGTAGATACCTTTAATTATATATCTACTTAATTTGTTATTTTTTAAGCAATAATATACTAGTTAATACACCTGAAGTGAGCTAGACTAAAATACACATTTTATGAATTTATAAATAGTAACACACTTTTTTACTTTTATTTACCTACTTCCAATTTCGTGTAATTGTATTTTAGGCTAGCTTACTTTAAGTCTACTTATACCTATTGTTATGGGTTGCCCATAAATCGTACGAACGGACTCTACAAGCGGCAGGCAACTGTGGTCACGTGCACAGTACATGTACAGCCTCGCATGATTATTGCTGTCCCTCTCAGGCTAGCAGAAGACATTACCTTATATGGCCACACGGCGCGGATTCCAGCCAATGGCAGAAGACATTACCTTATAGGGCACACGTTCGAGTCATCCGTCTCGCTCATCACGGGCAGAGAGCTCTGGCCACCGATCGCCGAAGCAACAGACATATTTCAGACAGCAGCGCGAGCGGTTGTACGTACTACTACGTACTGTCGGGGCAGTATGCCACCCTTCGACGCGACTAATTAAGTCTTCACCTACGATCCAAGTATGGCGCTATCACCACAGACGCCTGTATAATCCTACTGCCGCCTATTTAATACCATAACATTGGACGCGCCCGGCTTTTTAATCCGCCTACGTGCCGACGAGCCGAGTAATTCACCACGGCCGCCTACCATGGCCGCCCAGACGCGCCCGGCTTTTAATCCGCCTACATTGCCGATAGCCGCGTAATTCACCGTTATCGCCCACCGGTTCGGTAAGCTGGCCGAATCCGCCCACCATGACGCCGAGAAGCCGCCCACGCACCCCGAGCCGCCCCGTTCCTGCACATGGTCCGTGAGCTTTGCTCTAGACCTTTCCACTTCGTAGGGAAGCTGCCTGCATCCGTCCGACGCCACGTGAGATTCTAAACCCTCTTATAGTCTTTCCGAGCCTAAATTCAGTAGCATTTCTAGTGCCTCACTCTCTCTAATGCTAGGCCTTAAACTGCTTACCTGGTTGCCTGTAATGTTCACCCTTGCATTATTGAATACATTTGAATTGTGACTAAACCTTGTTTCATTGGAGTCAACCATCGACAGGCTCGGAGGAGCCCTACTACCCTGAGCTGAGCCTTCCAAGCCGAGGCATATGGCCCCCGGGGGGCCTGTTTAACACTTGTCCCCCCCCGGGAGGGACATATTTCTGGAGACCAGAAGTATTACACTGGACCCTACGTGTCTTCAGTATCACCCTGGCCCCAGGAAGTATAGCACTGGCGCACCAAATGGGGCCCGAAGTCTTGTCGATTGTTGTCTCCCTAGAAACATAATTATGTAATCTTAGCTATAAATATTTTATATTTGTGCTCCCATCAACAACGTTAGTTCTGTGTGAATTATTCCAAACGTCGCGAGTCCGTCGGCTAGTGCTATTCGAGTGTTAGGTATTTTAAACATCGCTTATTACTGTAACATTCTCACGCTATTACGTTTCTATCGCGGCAGTCAGAGTTGTTCGTCATTCGGGCGGGATTTTTTTTTTTTTAATTGAGTAATGAATCTCGTTATTTTAAATCTCCACCTGGGTGCTGTGTAAGTTGTATTATTTCTTCCTTGAAGAGCAGTGGTTGTTTCCAATAAAAGGTAGTAACTGCTGTCGGATTGTGCTCGTCCACATCCGTTTCCCTGTAATAGGAGGATATAATAACGTTTGCCAGCAACTGCTCTCGTCTTCTATTATTCGTCCGAAATTTTTTTTTTCTTGCTTGGTTCATTATAATAACGCAAAATCATGGAGGCCACCATACCAATAATGGATAGAATATTAAATTTCGAGAAAGCAAACGCGTCGGTAATAAGAAAAATGTTGACAGATAGAGGCATAGTCCCCAAAAGGGCTTTGTTGTCTTTACGGAAACAATGTGTTGAGTTTAATGAATCCCTTAGTGGGCGGGTTGAGTCTCCTGCTATTTTATTAAATTCTCCAAGTGCAGCAACCACCCCAAAAACTAGTAACTCGGGAATTCTCGTTAACATAGTATCCTCGCCTACGCAAAATCACTATGGAAGGACTACCACAAGGTACGTTGAAAGAAAAGTAGTTAATTTATCAAATTGGAAAATTTCTTTTGACGGGAATTCGGATGTCCGCGCTTTTTTAGACAGAATCGCCGAATTACAATACGCGAGGGGCGTTGATTGTCAAGATTTGGCTAGGGGTTTTGTCGAACTTCTCACTGGTTCAGCACTATTATTCTATAGGAAAATTTTCAAAACTAATCTAAAGTGGGAAGAAATTAAAACAGCCTCTTTGAAGAGATTCGAGGACCCGACGTTTCAAATGACTGAGAAGTCGAAGTTATTTAACTTGTGTCAAAAAAATAACGAAAGAGCTGCGGATTTTATTTTGGAAGCTTTAGCTATCAATTCCAAGCTGAATTTGCCGTTAGAGGAATCGGAACTTTTATCGTTAGTCACAAAAGGTCTCACGCCAGATTACGCACAACTGAAGATCGGTAAAAATATCACCAACGTTTCGGAGTTACAAGCGTTATGTGAGGAGATGGATAAAATCAAATTCAGTCGCGCATCAAGTAAAAAGACAGTCGAGCCGGAGGTCGTCTCAAATTATAAGGAGGTTGACAGTGATTTGGGAATTAAATCTAAAATTCACCGTTACAAGCAAATGTATAACGTACCGGTTCGGCAGTATGTAAATCTAATATCATCCCTGAATGATAAGTTATCATCACCATTGTCTGAATTAGACTTGGTTCTTATAATTAAAAATGGGTTGTTGCACAAATATAGTAAACTATTCTCGTACGATGTGCCCCGTACTTGCGCGGAGGTAATACAAAGATGCGAGATCTTAGAAGATACTCATTTCGATAATTCCCAACAGAATCACAGGGTTAGAACTTTCGGCCGTAATAAAAACTCACAGCTCGCGGCGATTTCACAAAGAACCACGGATATCGCTAATCGTGCTTGTTTTAAATGCAATCAAAACGGTCACTTTGCAAAAAATTGCAATAAAATTAACAGCAACAGCGTCCCGCGCCGTAGCCCACGATGGAAAAAGCCTGATTACAGCAGAGCAAACGATTTTCCTGATCTCTCTAAACCACCCCCGACTCATTGTAATTCGAATCAAAAAAACTTCTAGGCGGTCATTGCAGTCCAAAGCCATCAGCAGAGACAATTGAAAAGGAATGGAATGACTGGTTAGGTTACGTGAAGGTTTTTCTGAATACCGATCCACTCGAGGCAGTGAATGTGAAGTGTAGCGGAGATGGCCGGCCACATGTCACATTCAAAGTTAAAAATCGTGTTTTATCAGGTTTACTAGACTCGGGTGCGTCACTATCTTGTATAGGTGGGAATTTGCACAAACAATTCACGTCTCGTGCGCTGTCCCCTTGTGATCTGGTAATTACTACAGCAGATAACAAGAGACAGGAAGTTTCTGGCAAGCTGTCACTTCCAGTAGTTTATAACGATAAGTTGCAGACCATAGACTTTGTAGTGATACCTTCGCTCGGCCGGAAAATTATTTTAGGCGTGGATTTTTGGAAAAAATTCAACATAGCTCCAAATTTATTTACAGCAAATCAAAGTATTACGTATACTTCCATCTCAGAAGTTAACGTAGTAAGGTCAAAAAACGATCTCACACCCGCGCAACTAAAAACACTTAGTGATGTGATAGAGGAATTTCAATCCATATCTTTTGCTAAACGCGGTTTAGGTAAAACTAATTTGATCGAACATGTTATCGAAACTGAAGGAACCCCAATAAAACAACGTTATTACCCCCTGTCACCAGTAAGGTTGAAACAGCTAGAACGTGAGGTGGATAAAATGTTGGAATTAGGCGTAATCGTTAAAAGTAAATCTCCTTGGTCAAATCCGGTTATTTTAGTTCCCAAAAAGGACGGAACAGCTAGGTTTACCGTTGTTAGCAAACAATTTATCCGTTGCCAAACGTTCATCGTATTCTTGATAACTTACGGCATGCAAACTTTATTACTTCCTTAGACTTGCTTAAAGCTTTCTGGCAGATACCCTTGCACCCTTCGTCTTGTGAGAAAACTAGTTTCGTAGTTCCAGGTAGGGGTACCTTTATGTTCGTAAGACTACCCTTCGGGCTACGTAATGCTCCTAGCGAACTGCAACGCCTCGTGGACACCTTATTTGGTCCAGAATTCGAACCCAACCTTCTTGCATATCTAGATGATCTAATAATTATCTCACGTACCTTTGAAGAACATATTGAACTCCTTAAAAAGGTTTGTAATATTTTAAAGGCCGCCGGATTAACATTAAATATAGAAAAGTCGGAATTCTGTAAATCAAGACTCAAATATTTAGGTTTCGTAGTGGACAAGGAAGGTCTCCGTACAGACCCGGCAAAGATAGATACTATCAAAAATTTCCCCCGTCCTCAGAATACAAAACAGGTAAAATCATTCCTTGGGTTATGCAGTTATTATAGACGTTTTATCAACAACTTTTCAAATATTGCAGCCCCTTTAACTCACATAACTGGTGGTAAAAAGAACCTACCTAATTTTACGTGGAATGAGGAGGTAGAAAAATCATTTTCCGCCTTAAAGAACGCCTTAATTTCAGCGCCGGTACTAAGCTGCCCTGATTTTAAGTTACCCTTTATAATACAATGTGACAGTTCCAATTTCGCCATCGGAGCGTGCCTTTTACAACAATTTGAGGACGCAGAACACCCCGTCGCGTATTACTCCAGAGTACTCTCAAAAACGGAGAGAAACTATAGTACAACTGAATGCGAATTATTGGCCATTCTCGACGCCGTACACAACTTTCGCTCGTACGTCGAAGGGTCAAAATTCACAGTGGTCACGGACCATTCAAGTTTAAAATGGCTTATGTCACTCGAGAATCCAACAGGTAGACTTGCCAGGTGGGGGACACGCTTGTCTCAGTTCGATTTTGACATAATTCACCGTAAAGGCTCCCTTCATGTAGTTCCAGACGTACTATCTCGTATTGAAGTTACCCAATTAAATTCATTACTTGGCACGCCTGGCTCTAAAGACAAATGGTACTCAGAGCTGTATAATAAGTGCGCCAATAACCCACAAGCTAGCCCTAATTTCTTAATACAAGGTAATAGGTTGTATAAGCATTGTAAAGCTGATTTTTCCTTACATACAGACTACGAATGGAAATTAGTATCCCCGGTAGAGGATAGACAGGCCTTAATCTCGGAATGTCATAATTCACCCACAGCAATACACCCAGGTGTGTTTAAAACCTTTAAAAAATTGTCGTTAAGGAATTTCTGGCCCGGAATGTATAATGATGTAAAAAAATTAGTGTCCAATTGCAATATTTGCAAGGCTTATAAACATTCAACTAAGCCAGCCTTAGGTCATATGTCTCACCCCAAAAACGTAGATCGCCCAATGCAAAGTCTTAGCGTAGATTTGATAGGTCCCTTTCCGAAAGGTTATGACGGAAACTTTCATATTCTGAGCGTGGTAGACGTTTTTACTAAGTACTGCTGGTTATTCCCATTACGCCACGCGACGGCAAAAACCATAATAGAAGCCTTGGAATACAATATATTTTTACCAATCTCTGTACCTAGAACACTCATAGTTGATAACGGTCGCCAGTTCACTTCAGGTGCTTTTAAAGCCTTCTTGTCTCAATACGGCGTTCCTGATGTATTTTATAATTCTTTCTATACTCCTATGAACAACACGGTAGAGCGCTATAACCAAACCATCGGAACCTCGTTGGCTATTTTGGTGGGCAACGATCACCGTCAGTGGTCAAAGCACGTCAGAACGGTACAAGCAGCAATAAATAATACGGTCAACCTTACTACTGGATACACCCCGTTTTTCCTCATGCACGGCTTTGAACAGACAGTGCATGGCACGTCACATTGGCGTATCTCCCCTGGTGCTAGTCAAAATAACACACAACCAGATACGGTGGCGGATTATGCAAATAAACTACAGGAACTTGTAGCCGTGTATGACAAGGTGAGCGATTCACTCGCCGCCGCGTATAAACAAAGCGCTTTTCGTTATAACACTAGACACAAGTTGGAATCCTATAAAATCGGAGACAGAGTTTGGAGAAGAAACTTCCCTCAATCTAAGGCAGGCGTATATTTTTCAGCGAAACTAGCACCCCGTTTTGTGGAAAACAGAATAAGAGAAAAAATCTCTAGCACGGTATATGTACTAGAGAATTTAAATGGAAAAATTGTCGGTAAATTCCACATTAAAGACATAGTAAAAAAAGGTAGTGACACCCCGGTCGTTGCAACCTTATAAGTGTTTTTATTTATGTTTTTGTTGTTATTTTCTCTGATTAATCCGGTTATTAGTTGAGATATAATTATTACCCCTTATGTACAACCCAAGGACGTCATGAACCCTTGTTGTTAGTACGAGGTTATAACGCATATAACTTAACCTTTGTTATTAGAGAAGTATACGATTCCCTTCTTAATGGATCGTCATCACAAGTGTTGACAATCCGGGACGCCGGTATGTCTCCACGTGAAGACTGTTGTTATTATTGTTATTATTATAAAAAAAAGAGGTAACTCACCTTACACTAGTGAAATTGCTGATGCGATATTTAGTTCATTTATTGTAATGACTATTATTGGTAGTAATAATTTATTACTTTTCCATCCTAGTGCGTAGCCACTTAGGTTGTTTTTTTAAAAATAATTTTTTTTTAATTTATATATGAATATGGTTACATAAGTATATAAATTCGTCTAAGAAACACGACACGATACACTGATTGAGGGCGTAGTTCAAGGAACCCTAAATTAGGCTAGGTTTTTCATTAGAAAAAACTGCGTTAGGTATTCAGTATCCTGCCCGGGACCGAAGTAGAGACCTAATTTCTATTTTTGTGGAACAATTTGCATTCTAAAAATTACTTAATTTTAGTTGCAATGAAAGAATATGCAAGCATATTCTTTTCTTTTCGTTGGCAAGAGACGGCATAAGAAAATTCTTGTACAAGTGGTAGGTATAAAGGCACCTAGTTCTCATACTGGGGTAGGTCATTGAGTAGTAAGAAACTTAGGAACCTGGTGGTTGTAAAAAACCTTCTGTATATAAAATAAAAGGTCATGTATAAATGGAAATATCATTTTAATTTTAATTTTTTTTTTTTGTCTTTTTTTTCGGGTTTTTCAATCTCTTTCATTGTCGAATTATTCTCACATGTAGGTTAAATCGTTATAGTATTGGACATCTCACACGTTACGATATAGGAGAAATTGGGGCGGTAAAACGTTCACAATCGGGTAGTTACCCACTCCTTAACGGGGTATGTCTCAATTCTAGCATATGTTGGAGTGAATTCACGATGAAAGGCAATGTAATAATTATATTACCACATTTTTGTTATCAGAATAGGCCCAATAGACAACACTATTCGGTTCACATAGGTTGTGGTGGTATCGAATTTTAACCTTCTTCCGCGATCATATAACAACGGTTACTCGTTGTGTGGTATTATAGAGCTGTTACAAGTCCGATAGGATGGAACTTGGGTATCGACCTAACGTGTCATTTGGCTGATAGCTATAATCCAAAGCGTGATAGGATGGCTAAACTCCTTAGAATTAGAGCAGGAAGATTGTTGGAAACGCGAATTTCCGAACAATTAAAGTATATATGATTCCGGTGTTAGGAAGAAATTCGTTACTCAATTAAGAAAAATTTTTCCTCTTCTAATAACATTGTCGGTAGTATTAAATTTTCGTATTTTTTGTGTAAAAATACGTGGCGTTGTTGTTATTTATTTTAATTTTTTTTTTTTTTCTTCTTCTCTCTTTACGTAGTCAAACCCTGAGAGTTAAGTTGAGTTGAAACAAACTCGAATTGAAAGTTATTTAACAAAATTGTACACACACACATAGAGTTTTTGGTGGGTAAACAAATGTATATTCAAGTGTTTTAATTATGATAAATGTAATTAATTAAATTATTATATAAATATTTTGTAAACACGTAATTGATTACTTCGGTATCAATATGGTAAGCCAGTGTGTAAAGTCCTTGCCATATCAGGACGCAATTGTACGGTGTTTTGTAACTTGCTATATCACTGTATTCAAATAAGGAGTAGTACTTCTCGTAGTAAGAAGATTTAAAAGTATGCACCCAGTTGAGTAAATTAGCTCGGTAATGTCATAAAGTTATGTCATTCGGGTCTTATTGTTCTTATTAGAGAATAATGGAATTGCACTTATGGTCATTACGGTTCGTCTGGTTATTTTGGTGGGAACACCTAGAGGGTGTCCTATGTGGTTTCGTCGAACGCAGGTTCACCGTGAGGATTCCAAGGGATCTATCCGGTTGTCTATGTCGTTGCGGCAAGGGTGTATTTCTAGTACACCAAGTACAGCGCTGTACGGGTCACTGAGGGTGAGTCGAGAAAACATGAGAGGATTCATATTATGCCTGAAAATTAATATTCATGATAGGTTTTGTAGCATTACCTTACAATTATATGCGAACATGAGAGGATGGTCGTTTATTCCTGATAATTAAATGCAAACCAGACAAACCATGACAAGCTGAGAGTGCGGGAAACTAACATTTGGGTTAAAATTGAATTGTGAAAATAGCATAAAGTGTATAAAAACAAAGTTGTATAATTTTAAAAATTCTATTGTAAGACGCGAATATGAGTTGGTTTCGATCATTTCATGACATTGGTCAGCGTACAATATTCCATAACAGGAATAAAGTGTATAAAAACAAAGTTGTATAATTTTAAGAATTCTATTGTAAGACGCGAATATGAGTGGTTTCGATCATTTCATGACATTGGTCAGCGTACAATATTCCATAACAGGAATAAAGTGTATAAAAACAAAGTTGTATAATTTTAAAAAAAAATTCTATTGTAAGACGCGAATATGAGTGGTTTCGATCATTTCATGACATTGGTCAGCGTACAATATTCCATAACAGGAATAGTGTTGGAAATTTTTGTCTAATTTTAAGATTTTTACATGGTAGTAATCCTTCTCGGAAGGGTCATGTTTTCTTTATTTCTTCATTCGCCTTCGTTAGCGTGTCTTGTATCGCACTAGGTACGTCATATTATTTTAATTTCGTGAGAGAGTTGGCAACCTTTGTTCAGTTTTTGCTAGTTTTTTTTAGCTTGGCTCACAGGTAGTTAAAATTTTGTTGGCTCTTAGGTAGGGAGTGTTTAAATCCTGGTGAAGAGGTAGCTCTGTACCTCACATTGTGGCAACCATCGCATCACATGCTGTATGGAAGGTCGTGGTCCCCTGCTTCAGCCTCGCTGCCTTTTCCCTTCATTTTTCAGGGGGAGGAGGGTAGTGTTATGGGTTGCCCATAAATCGTACGAACGGACTCTACAAGCGGCAGGCAGCTGTGGTCACGTGCACAGTACATGTACAGCCTCGCATGATTATTGCTGTCCCTCTCAGGCTAGCAGAAGACATTACCTTATATGGCCACACGGCGCGGATTCCAGCCAATGGCAGAAGACATTACCTTATAGGGCACACGTTCGAGTCATCCGTCTCGCTCATCACGGGCAGAGAGCTCTGGCCACCGATCGCCGAAGCAACAGACATATTTCAGACAGCAGCGCGAGCGGTTGTACGTACTACTACGTACTGTCGGGGCAGTATGCCACCCTTCGACGCGACTAATTAAGTCTTCACCTACGATCCAAGTATGGCGCTATCACCACAGACGCCTGTATAATCCTACTGCCGCCTATTTAATACCATAACATTGGACGCGCCCGGCTTTTTAATCCGCCTACGTGCCGACGAGCCGAGTAATTCACCACGGCCGCCTACCATGGCCGCCCAGACGCGCCCGGCTTTTAATCCGCCTACATTGCCGATAGCCGCGTAATTCACCGTTATCGCCCACCGGTTCGGTAAGCTGGCCGAATCCGCCCACCATGACGCCGAGAAGCCGCCCACGCACCCCGAGCCGCCCCGTTCCTGCACATGGTCCGTGAGCTTTGCTCTAGACCTCTCCACTTCGTAGGGAAGCTGCCTGCATCCGTCCGACGCCACGTGAGATTCTAAACCCTCTTATAGTCTTTCCGAGCCTAAATTCAGTAGCATTTCTAGTGCCTCACTCTCTCTAATGCTAGGCCTTAAACTGCTTACCTGGTTGCCTGTAATGTTCACCCTTGCATTATTGAATACATTTGAATTGTGACTAAACCTTGTTTCATTGGAGTCAACCATCGACAGGCTCGGAGGAGCCCTACTACCCTGAGCTGAGCCTTCCAAGCCGAGGCATATGGCCCCCGGGGGGCCTGTTTAACACTTGTCCCCCCCCGGGAGGGACATATTTCTGGAGACCAGAAGTATTACACTGGACCCTACGTGTCTTCAGTATCACCCTGGCCCCAGGAAGTATAACACTATAAATAGATTTAGTCTATAGTCAATTATTATAACTTAAAAAAAACAATCAATGATCGTGCATACTATTTTTTTATGCATTACCCATACAGAGGGAGCGCCTTAGTGGCTTCCCATTATACAAAAGAAATTGCTTCAACTAGCTTGAACTGTATTATGGATTCAGTTCCAAATAGCCAGGTGCTTTCAATTCACAGTGTTTCTCTATTTCAGTCCACCTCACAGTATTTCCCCTTTGGTGGTGCTAATCTTCCTCTTCCAATTCACCATTTCATTCTCTTCTCAACCACTTTACAACCAATAAATTTCTGTACTGCAGTGTGGCTTTGAGATCCTTATGTGGTGTCACACAATAACAATTAAACCCGTTGAAAAACTTCACAATACAATTAACTTGTATTGTGAAATTGAAAAAAAAGGACTATTCAATGGCTATTAAGGGAACAAGAAGCAAAAGGTAAAGCCAATTTTAGACCCATTTTATGATTGAAAAAATCGTAGCATGTCATTGAAAACCGACACGATCAGTTCAACAAATTGTGAAAATGTTCACCTTACATAAATAAACATGTGAGTATAAATCCTTCCTCACATCTTTATTTTACTCTTTTTTTAACATTGACTCCATACATGAAGCCCTGAGAAAAACCATTTACCTCGGGGCCTATGTCATCTTTGGGGATACTGTGTGGAGGGTCTGGGGGGTGGTTAATAATCTGGGGGTCAATATGTCCAGGATTGACGGACGTATGAATCCAACCCTCCCATTGTGGTAGAAGGTGATGAGTCGAGAGAGTCCGGTTGGTGAGGTAAAATGTCTCCATCGATCGGTCTCTCCCGATCTGGCTCGCTTTGCAGTAGGTGGTCAAACGCGTGTGCCACCAAGACCTAGAAATGTATTTAAGTCACCAAATGTGATGAACCACTTGGGGCATCATATGGCAGTGGTGTTGGCTATCAAATAAATGGTTACAGGGGCGGTGGTACCCACACCCGACCCACAAATTAACAATCCCAGTCCTCGAAAATTCCTAAAATTTTCTTCTCACTTTCTTCAATCGAATAATGAGAATTCGTGGAAATCACATAAAAATGAAACCATTCCTAATGTAATAACTTAAGTCCTAAATTCTAAAAAGCTTAAAATTAGCTGATTCGGTGATTCGCTTCCAAATTTATGGAATCCTTAGCGCTTATCATATTACAGTTATCAAATAACTCTAAAATAAAATTGACTGAACAAAGAAATGTTAACCAAGTATGGCATTATTTTCATAGCAGTATATATTTTTGGAACTGATTTCGTACCAAGGCAGGTTTGCAGAATACTTGAAAAGGCAAATATTCATTCTAAATTAAGTTGAATTTGTTTGATTTCAGCATCATTATGTTGAAGTTTGCAAGAATAATCGTAGCGGCAAGAGCTGGCAGAGTTTTAATGTGAACGCGTTTGTTTGAATTCCCAAGTTTTCCAGGGAACTTTTCGAATAATATGCCTGAGTCATTCAAATAAAAACACTAGATTTACCCTCTATTAGTTAAATAAGACCCAATTATCAAAAAGTTATGTAAATATGAAAATAAAAATCCTTAAACATTGTTTTAATTTTTATTTATTTTTCCCTGGTACGAAACGATAAAATAATATGATAGAAACCCATACGGTTATAAAAGGAAGAAATATCAGTTTAAAAAATAAGCACCCCAAAATCTCTTATTTACCAAGCGAGAGATTTATATGATTGGATTCTAGTAGAAATTAATCAAATAAATTAAATAAAAAACAAACAAAAAAATTGTCCACGAACCGTATGAAAATTTGAGATAAAAAAGAGTTTAACCTTTTTTTCAAATTTTTCAATGTCAAAGGATTTTAAAATTCCATCGAATGTGTGCCTTTATAATTCCTACATTTACGGTACCGTGACGGCACAAAAAAGGCAATAAACATACTTTCCTTATCACAACAACGCTGCAGCTCTTTCTTCGAAATAACAATAGTCGAAAATGAGACAAACAGTGAACGTATGTCTGCACCCTCTAAAAGGAAACATACAATTGTTATCATATATCTCTCTCACACGTATAAAGAAAATTAAATGCCATTTACATCGCCCCCGACGAGCCTTAACAAGATATATCTGTTTCCCTTCAAAGAAAAAAATAGTATTTTGGATGAAACAGCCACACGTACATTGTGTGTCTCATCTTTTGTCTCAACATTATTTAATGTGTAAGAAAGAGCTGCAATATTATTGTTTCAAGGAACGTATGTTTATTGCCCTTTTGGTGCCGCCACAAGTAGTCCGGGAAGAGGTATGAGTCGTAAGATGAAC
Source organism: Limnephilus lunatus (assembly GCA_917563855.2). Taxonomy (NCBI): domain Eukaryota; kingdom Metazoa; phylum Arthropoda; class Insecta; order Trichoptera; family Limnephilidae; genus Limnephilus; species Limnephilus lunatus. The sequence continues at coordinate 42,811,808 of OU830594.1, forward strand.
AGCGATTACCTATTTAACAAGGTCATACGAATTACCAATTCGGTATTGATATTGTCCCTAAGGGCAGAATTGGAACCATTACATATTTTGAATACGTTCCGCGAACCATTAGCATCAGAAACGGATAAATATAATTTAATATTTTTTTATTGAGAATCGAACGTGCAAATTCATTTATTTGTGAAAATATATTACGAAAAATAACGATAATATTCAGAAGAAGAAAACAGTAAACAAAAAAAAAAATCTTTTAAAAATAGAATATGGATTTAAAAGAGAATTGTATGAAGAGTGTACAATTGTACACTTTAAACTTTAAAACATACTATTAAGTACACAGGCTTAACACGGTTAATTGAAAGGTATTTTATAAGTTCTTTATAAAAGATATACAAAAGTTAGAGAGTTCCAAAGGAAGATTGTGACATTTGACTAAGTTTTTTCTGAAATTAGTGACTGAATTTTAAAATATATCCAAGACTTCATGGTCGCAGTATGTATTTATTATTTTAAATTTCCCTTTTCTAATCCATAGCATACGGTATAGTGGGATGGGGTGGTTATGCTGAATCCATTACTAGACCAATTATTATAGTTCTAAAACTAATTCTGAGAATTATATTTAAATATCAACCTACCCATCCCTCAAATGAAATCTTTGCCAAAATCAGGGTCTTAGATATTCGACAGCTATTTACTAAAGCAAGCCTTTGTTATATTCGAAAAAATAACCTACTACTGGCTCCACAACATCAAGCACACACCCGCTTTTCATCAAACCTGGGTTGCGTGGTCCCAAAAACTAATACCTCATGTGCTCAACGACAATTTTGGTTCATCGCTCCTAAAATATATAATGCTCTGAGTACTGACATACAGTCAAGTAATTCTAAATCACTTTATATAGCACGTGTACAACATTGGATTTTCGAAAGGGGACGAATGTACTTCAAAGAATACATGAGTTCTTAACACTACATTTTAATTAATAATTTTTGCATTTCAAAATTCTATTTCTATTTTTCTGTAAAATTTATATAAACATATATTTTTTTCTCTTCATTATTTTTTTTTTCTCTAAGTGTTTCATTAATTTTATTTATTCTAATCTATATATATGTTTAATTTATATATGTGTATAGAACACATCAGTTCTTTACACTTAATCTTTATTATTAGTTTATGTATTTCAAAATTAGAATATAATTTTTATTTCTATTTTTATTGAAAATATGATTTTTTTTCTTTACTTTTCACTTACTTTTACGTATTTCTTAATTTTTATTTAGTATGGTAATTATCAGTTTCAATAAAATAGTATTTAATTCCTATTTAAAATATTAAATGTTTGACTACCGCAACACAGGCATTAGCCTAGTGTGGTAGCCAAAATAAAAATCTCTAACCAATAAAATTTCTTGAAAAAAAAAAAATATATATATATATAATCGTTCTAGTTGCGTTGGTTTAAAAAAAACGTGTATACGACAAGTATTCTATCCAAAAAGTTAGAGGTAAATTTCGGCCTTAATTAAATTTTATTAATTGAAGATGAATCATACATGTTGTTAATGATTTTAAACCAATCTCCCAAACTAGTGACATCCTTCTAGAATACCGAATGTGACTAGTTTTAGAGAAGACTTATAACCATTAACTTGAACATATTGACTCCTGTGCGAAATATAAGATATATTCCATTTCAGTTTATACCTAATGAATGAATGATGGAAATAGAATGATGTTTTTTGCCTTATTTGGTTTAATAAAACAAACACTAAAACGAATGCTGATTAAAATGCTCAATAGGCACGCAATTGTCTGACATCATATCAACAGAACCGATTGAAAATGAGAAATGTTCTTACGTTGACCACCATCGCACATTCTTGTTCAATGGTTGTGTTTTCCGAATGCTAAGCTCACGAGTTATCATAAATACAAAGCAGCGGAGACCGCCGGAAGTCTTGCACAAAGTACGCCCTGCTTTCTCTTTGCAATCGCAATACAACTCATGTGCAAGAAAGCGTATACCATATACAGCAAGTTCCTACGCAATACGGAGAATGCGCAAAACGGAAAAATAAATTGCCGTTACGTGAAAATAACTTATTCGGCAACTATACTGCCGTAGAAAGTAAATACACAAGGTAGTTATTCTCCAGAATCAAATAATTATACAATTTTCCATATTATTATCTTTAAAAAATTAATTAAAAAAAAAAAAATTATATCTGTTGAAAATATGTAATTTTCTATTTTTACTTACCGATTCTGTAAGTAAGTAGAAGTTCCCCTCCCCCAAATGTTATGTATATAAGCCGTAGATTAAGAATAATTTGTACCAGTCTGAAGATGGCTTTAACTAGCTGAAACCGGTTACGGCCAATAAAATTACGTGGAAAAAAAGTTAATGTTTGTTTTATTGTAAATATATTTAAGTAGAAGTAAGTAAAAGAGCAGCATAATGTAAATACGGCACAAGAGTTGCAAATATTCTTAGACTACGGCATCCTTGATTGGGATTTGTTCTATGTGGTGAAGCGAAAGGAGTGGGAAGGGATGAAACATTCAGAAAGTACCTGGCTTTTTAGATCTAGTCACCAAGCACTTTTTAGATCTAGTCACCAAGCACTTTTTAGATCTAGTCAAAGTAATTTGAAGCAACGTTTCAATCTCGTTTATTCTATCTACCAACGTGCCGCAAACAAACGGCATATTATTTTATTGTTGTTTGGTTTTGGTTGTCATAGTTTTGTCGTGGTTGTGTTTTGTGTGGGGGTTGTTTTGGTGATTGTGGTGGAGATAACTTTGGTGGTGGCTATGGTGATTATTTTGAGGGTTATTTTGGTGGTCGTTGTGGCGATCGTAGTGGTGGTTAATGTTTTGGCTGTTTTGGGAGATGAGCGTTAGTTTTTTATACAGTTTTTTGGTAGTTGTGGTAGAGGCTACTTTGGTGGTTTTCATGTTAATTATTTTATTTGATTTTTTTTAAATTTATTTTAATTGCCCTATATAATATTTACAGTATTATGTATTTTACATCACTGCATGATACCAGACCCAGAAATCCAGAATTAGAGTCATTATGCGTAAACCCCACAGGTTCTCTAGCGATGAGCTCTACAAACAATTGTTTGTATTTGATGTTCGTCAAAACTACACTAAGAGTTATTAGCCACGTACCAAAAATTGCAGAAAATCAATAAAATTGATCATAGATATTTTATGTACTTGAAGACACACCAGAAAGGATCTCGTGGTCCCAGGGAGCAATACGGCAAAGTATCAAAAGACGTGGGACCGAAATTATATAACAAGATCCCACCAGAATTAAATATCAAAATATGCAAAATTTACTACGAAATGTATCGCGATGAACCGATGCACCAGTTCAATAATAACTTAATGGTTGATTGGCTTGGGTAGGGTGGAGCCTGAAATACTGTTAATTAATGTGACTTAAAATTATACATATTTAACTATCTATTAATAGAAAATTTAGTAAAAACTTACTATTTTAGGTAATTTTTTTTAAATTGCAGAATCTGTCTAGCTTTCCTAAACTAGTACACATTTTTATTTAAATATTTTCAGTTATTGTGCAATATTATTATTATTTTTGTTACATAAATGTACCTACATATCTAATGTAATGTAATAAATAATAAATAAAAAAAACAATGTACACACACACATTTTTTTAACATGAGCTCCACACAGGAGACCCTGAGGAAAATAATTTCCCTCAGAACCTATGTCATCTTTGGGGATACTGTGTGTTTTGTTTGTGAGGGTTTTTTAACTGGAACTATTAACAAAACAATGTCTCCTTACCAGAGATGTGCAAAATGGGTACTCAAAACCATTTGGAATGCAAAATGGAAATGGGTCAAAACTTTTCCATTTGAAAATGCAAAATGCAAAATGGTTTTTAGAAAAGCATTTCAAATGCAAAATGCAAAATACCTATTTTCAAAATGCATTGAAAATGCGAAATGGTTTCTCAGTTCAAACGAGAGTAAAAAGTAACAGCCTTCTACCTTCTATTAAAACAATTATTAAATTTTAAAACAACTTGATTATTTAATAATGGCCATCAAGTTGTGAAATAAAAAAAAAATCATAGATACTGATACGTACTGTGTAAAAAAATCTTGAATTTGAGTGGAATATAATAGTATCTATTATTAACTGAATAATGTCATTTTGCCAATGCTGGTAACATATTTGAATCAAATCTTACTTTTTACTAATATTATAAATGCGAAAGTTTCTATGGATGGTTGGTTGGATGGTCCTTACTCTTTCACGCAATAAATATCGAATGGAATTTATAAATTCTTTCTCTAATCTAAAGCTACTTTATTTGCGAGTAACAGAAAAAGGTCCAGTTAACATCAGCTCCCGCCACACATGCCGTTGTTCCCAGCCGGTTCCTTTTATAAATTTATTCAATCTTCCCAGGCGTTGATTTAATTTACTGAATACAACAAACCTCTATCTCGCGTCTCTTTTCCACGCATGCGAAACATCGTAAAATTTTTGAAATACATCTTTTTCGCGAATGTTTTTTGATTGGGTAAATAAAAATGTTCTTTACCAACGCGCGCGGAGCTGTGGAAAATCTCTATTGTGCATATTTTTTGCAATGAAATTGTGTATTTTTCACCCGTTTTCTACGATTATGTAATTATAGGTACAATTTTTTTTTTATATAGATTAATATTACTAATATACGTTCGCGAACCAATAATTCATCTCAATATTAAAAAGCATAACGTGTTAAAAGTGTTTTGTTAGACGATATTGAAAATAGCACCATCTATCGGCATAAAGTTTCTAAAAATATTTTGAGAATACCCTTAACAAAATAATCATTAAAACGCAATATTTTTAAATTTCGGTTACTGAATTACTTATTACTAACTATTATCTACCTAGTACAACTTATTTTAATTTTTTAAAGTGTGTTTTGAGCGTGGACTCAATAGCGGAACATTTACCCAATTTACTTAATACTAATAATTACTTAAATTACATAGTAAATTAAATGACTGACTTAATTTTTCGGGCAATATCCATTCCAAATCATGATCTGAGAGTGCATTATTTTTTATAAAAAATTTCTTGCTACAGTCCCATTCACACATCGTCTCGTACATACCATTATTTTTATTCCATTAACTCCACACAGGAGGCCCGGGGAAAATAATTTACCTTTGGGGGCCTATGTCATCTTTGGAGATGCTGTGTGGAGGGTCTTTTTGAGGAGAGGAAGGAGTGAACAGGAGGAAGGAAACACAGAGGCCGGCAAATCATTCCACAGCCGAGCTGTTGAACTCAAGAACGAGTTGTAGAAGCGACCCATTCTCATGTGACAAATATCAACTGTGTACATAATATGTTGGGCGCGTGTTTCCCGACTATGCACCGGTGCCAAAACGATCAATGACGCTAGTTCTTTGGAGCATCTTTCATTGTAATACCGGTAGAACAATGACAGCATACCTACCTGACGTCGGAGCTCTAAAGATTTCAATTATCAAACAGACCCCCGTTTCTGCACAGAATTTTTTTGTGGGTAGGAATCTGGGGCCTGGTGTGTTCTGGTCATTCGCCTCCAAGACCTAGACAAACCTCACCCCATGAACCCGGGCACCCCTGCTCAATCACCAAACGTAGCGAACCACTTGGGGTGACCTATGGCAGAGGTGTTGGTTATCTAATAAAGGTTCCCGGGGCGGCGGTACCCATTCCCGCCTCCCAAATGGTAATATAAATATAAATACCCTCAACGAATAGTTAAAAAAACCTAGTGAGGTTTATATATAACAAAAATGAATAATTTTTAATTCTTTTTCACAGTGATAAAACTTCATATATTCATCACATAATATTAAAAAACAAAATGACTCGTGTTCTGAAATGCCACATAGGTAGTACGTTTAGTTTCATATTTAGCATTTTTCAATATATTACGTGCCAGTAAATCTCCAAAGATTATTGGGTATGAATGACAAATGGCGAGCACCAAATTTTCCATGAGCCATTTTCACGAAAGCTTTTGCCGAATATAAAATCACACGAAATAACCGGGTTGAAGGGCCTGAAATGTATCGATTTATTATTAGCTTGTTTGGGGTTAGGTACGCATATTGTAAGACAAAATTAACTGAACCAATATTTATTCAATTTTTACTAGAACAACTCTCTTTTTATAACTTTTGAAGGTCATTCTCATCAATGTAATACATACAATTTATGAAAAAATAACACTAATAATAAGAGGTGGCAGTAGCCGAATTGGGAAGGCATTTGTCCCGGTAAGATGAGGGGTTCTGGGTTTGTGACCCAGTTACGACCGTTATCGATTTAATTTTCCGTGTCTTGTTCTCTATCATGTTTTGGTTTAGGTCATTAGTGTTATCTTCTTCTTCAATGAATGTTAATACGTGTATTTATTACACGCTCTAATGGGCCATACATAGGTACGAGTAATGAGTATTACATATTGGTACTGTCAAAAAGAAACCATACTGTTCATTCTAAATATATATATATATTTTTAATATTTGCTCTAGACAGAAAGCACCTAATAGTATATTTTATATTAATATTTGCCTCTATAGGGCCTTTTTCATCTTTGGGGATGCTGTGAGGAGAGTCTTTTAAGTAAATAAAAGAGTAGGAAATAAAAAATTGTTGTAAAAATCGCACTCAATTTGGGCGGTGGGTATAGGTCACTCCAAGTGATTCGCTACGTTTGGTTACTTAGCAGGGGTGCCCGGTTCTTCGGATGACGTAGGTCCAGGTCTTGGCGGCGGATGCGAGTGCCCACCAGCTGCCTGGCTGGGCCGGATCGGGAGGGGCCGGTTTGGGGAGACCCTTTGAAAAATCCAGCTTCTCTCTCTCGGCGTATAGTCTTGCACCGCAGTGGGAGGGATGGATTTATACGTCCGTCACTCTTACATACCTAGATTTTTATCAACCCCTCATACCCTTTTTCTTCCCAGAACTTTCTTTCCTTTAAACAAAAAAACCCTCCTCACAGTATCTCCAAAGATGGCACAGGCCCTAAGAGAAATTATTTTCCTCAATGCCTCCTGTATGAAGAAAATAAATACTACATGGATGGGCGCGCGATGAGTAAAATGCCGCGCGATGGTGCACGGTTCTCAAAAGCCCTTCACCGCGAGGTCATGGTGGCTCTGAGGGGGGCATGAGTTGCGCCAGGGAAGAGAGAGTGAACGTGAACAGTTAGGAAGGTACCTTGACTTCTGATGTACTATGGTATCGTTAACATCGAAAAATATCACAATCAATTTTGGCTCATAGGGCGCCATCTCACGGGTTAAATATTAATTGTTTTTGTGTTTAATTTGTAGAATTCCGGCTATGAGGCAAATAACATTGAAAAATGTGTGCAGTTGATACGAGCTCGAAGTAAAACTTCACCCACATAATATCAACTAATATGAGCCTTGAAAAGTAAGCTCATAATCTAAGCGGCCAATGAACGCAGCTTGACGCTTCGTATGTACTGTAAAAAGGTAAGGTTTCATTCTATCTCATTATCTCGCAGGCTAAATATAGATATATCGACGGCAGAAAGGCTAATTGACCTAACCAACATTTTGTCGATTTTCACTTTTTGATGTCATCTTACTTGAAAAAAAAAACTACGTCGATCTGTATACTCGAAGTTTATATATTATGTGTTTGTCTCTTTTTAGTGTCATTTCCGTTTCATTGGGTTTCAAATCACAACAGTGCTAAAGAAGTTTCACTTCAAAAATTAGAAAAATTTACGTGTCTCAAATTTCTCGGCCCAATATCTGTAATTATTGCAAAAGAAATTAAAAAAATGTGTTTAAATATAGCTTTTAGAACCAATAGAAGCAAACCTTAAAAACTCAAAAAGCAGATTTCCTAAACTTAATAACAGTGGCATACATGAATTAAAGTGTGACCACCCTAACTGTAATGCCACTTTCATTGGCAAACGGGTAGAGCATTGGAATCGATTCAAAGAACATACACGATATTATAATAATAATAAAAACACTTCTCATTGTCATTATTAAAAAATTAAGAACACTTTAACATTTAGTGCGCAGGTACCAGATTTTATAGTACCCTACATAATAGAGTACCTATTTACTGTCTCAATTAATTTCTCAGCAAATGGTTTTAACGGGTATATTCATATAATCAATCAAGACACTTAAAAAATTGAAATTTAGAATCATATAAATAAGTCATCTCAAAATGGTTTACCACAGTTTGAAAATGGCTCTGAAAGCCAAAACAGCTGCCACGAAATAAAAATAATTGCAGAACTTTATAATGACATTATTAAATTTAATGTACAATGTACATACATTAAATAAACAAGGGTTAGATGTTGCATTATTTTGCAAATGGTTTGGTGGTTTTTCCTGTAAGCTAATATAATTGGCACTGCTGAAATTTGCAGTCCAGGTAAATTAGCACTATTAATTACTAATACTGTTGTGATGCATTTATGTTGATAATGCATTTAAATTGACAGAAGCAGTATGATATTGATAATGCGTAGTGTGATAGAAAAATACAGAAGCAGTATGAGATTATGACCAACGAGCTGATACGTATATTTATTAATTATTAAAAGTCAATTATTTTACAGAGGCTAATGGCAGTTTGATTTTATTAGTAAAATTACGTTTTTAGTCATTTATTATCGCTACTCGGATATTGACCAATTTATTGACTACCAATTTATTTTTATTGGGAGCGAGATTGTTTCAATTTTTTAGAATTGTCCGTTCAAATTAATCTAATAAATGGTAATGATACAACATGAAATATTCCTCACGTTGCTTGTGGCTCGGTAACCACAATGACGGAATAGATAACACAGTGTTTTTAGAATGTGACTATGCATTTGGAGGCCTAAAGAAAATCGAGTGATGACGGTAGAAGAAATTCCTGGATAAACAAATTTTTGAATGTCCGTCATAAATCGTACATACCTAAGTAAACTATAAAAAATAATATGAAGCCAATTTTTTTTTCTCTCAGAACTTAGTATCGATAGGGAGTCTATAGGATGACAAAAAATATCTTTTTTGTCTTTTACATGTTCAAAGATGTTTTGTTATAATAATAATATTTTTTTTAATTCAAGGATGTGAGGAGGTTTGTGCAATCCCACACCTTACGCATTCTATTGATATTAAGTTTGTTGTTTTAATTAAACATGCACAAGGCGCTTGAGGTAAAACGAGACATTTTAAAAATCATAATAAAAATTGATACTAAAGAGCCCCTTTGTGGTATTTTAATATAAAATCCCCTTCACGTTACATACTAAATACTTATATTTAAAAGCCTAATAGACAACACCTTAGGGGCTATATAAATTCAAAATGAGAAAATTTGCTAAATATGTCCGTTGGAGGACAAGATCAAAATCTTATTTTTGCTCTCCTGAACAATTTTGAAATAAGCAGATGGCCCTTTTGACTTATGACTACCGAGTTTAGTAATTTGGTAACTATTTTGAGTGCTAAGCAAATTTTAAAAATCTATAATAAACAGTTTTTATGAAAAATAGTCAGAATGGTGTTTATCTTCCCCAAATATATTGATTGATAGGAGTAGAAATACAAGAAAACACTTCAGTATTCGTGTAATGTCTAAATGGAGGTGATTCTATGTACATCACATGATAGTGCAAGCAAAAAAGAAAAATACCTTTATTCTAAATTCCAACATTTTAAGAGGAACAAATAATAAAATTAATACAAGAAATCACTTTGATGGGTGTAAATTTAAATTACAAACTACCTATTCACGTCGGGACAAAGATTTGTCGTTTATATATTATAATTACTACCCAAAAACCGTATTTTTTATGGAATTCTATTTTAAACAAATTTTAAAAATTAATGTAGAAATTTTTTTAAATATTTTTTTTTGTTTATTTTCATCTTCTCACAAATAATTGCCTAAGTTGCCTCTAAAATCACGAATCAAAAAAATTTTAATGGCCTCTATTTTATAATTTAAAGCAAAACTAAATAAAGTAGCTCATGTCCATTCTAGATATTTGATATACTTTTTGATTTAAAATAATTTTTCAGTTTGGTTAAATCCAAAATTAAGATTTTTATAAAATGGGCCGCGCGAACTTTTCTCTTAATATACATATATGTTCAAGAAAAACAGTAGTTGAATTGTGTACTGAAAAAATGATTGTTGATAAAAAACAACGAAATTTCTAAGAAAAGTTATGTGTAAAATATCAACCGTCATGTAGAATCGACAATTAATGCGTATCGTGGGACGCAGTGTGTAAATATTTACCTGCTTGTAACCTAATGTAATATTTCCATGATTCATTCATTGTTTGTTCAAAAGTAAATAATAAAAATTGAAAGGATAAAAGGGCAAGTCGTTTTTGGCAAGGATGATTATTTTTCATCCGAATACATTTTTCTTCCAATGTAAGTTTTGACCTTCTTCCGCCTGTCCCTTGGTCGCTGATACTCGTAGTTAGGACCGCCCGCCGCGCCACCCCAACCCGCGTGACCCCCGCGGGGCGCTCACCTTTTTAAGTCGCTTGATTTGTCGCTCCGACCTCCGACCCGATTTAACCCTTTCACCGGAAATAAGCTTTCCGTTTTATTTCTGGGTAGATTTTTATTTTATTCGGACGCCTAAGATTTATTTTATGCCTTCAATACACCGCCCAGAGTCCGTAAGCTTGTTTCAAGATCAAAGCTAAAAAGAAACCAGTTTGTCACTTGCGTTTTTTTATCTGAGGAAGTTGTGTTTCGATAAAGAGGGCGTACCCGATTTTATTTGTTTACACATTGTGTATTGTTATTTGGATAATACTTTATAAAAAGGTAGTATGTGGGTTTACCCCATCATTGTGCTTGAAAATACATAACTACTAGCGGTAGGGTATTTTTGAAATGAAAAGATATTTTATTTGCTGTACTTGACGAATATAATCAATAATATGTCTAGATTCACAATAGCTGTATGGAATATTTGTTTTCTTTAAATAACATATAATTAAGTTCTTTAATTTACTTTAACTTCATCGAATATCGTTTTATTTTATGAAATGGTATCGATGCCTGTAACCCACGAATTTATTTTAGTGATTTCGAAGTCGTTTCCCAGATAAAAGTATGGAAAAAGATGACTTTTTAGAGGAAAACATATAAAATGGGGACACAAGACGTCTTTTAGAAGCAATGAGCCCGATACCCGAACATGAAATAGTGTGAGAAGAATAGGTACATGACGCAAATGTGAATGGAAGAAGAAGTCGGGGACGCCCGAGGAAGACATGGCACGATCACGTGAATCAGATACTTGAGTCGGGCCATGTCAAAAGTCAGAATAATAGAAGAGTATATATGAGACGATGTATGAATGTGAGTGAGGCAAAGAGTGTGTTGGTTGGCGGTCCGTCCTATCTGCCTACCCCTGCGAGAAAACGGCGTGATGGTTAGTTAGTTAGTTAGTTAGTTAGTAACAAAAAATAATTATGTGAAAAATACTTGAGTGCCCTTGAGGCGATTTTTCACGAAAACGGCGTTTTATAAATCAGTCAAATATTATTATTAAGTAACTATTAACTGAATATATTAAGTGGCGTTCATCTGATTCGGAGTTCAATCAATATCAATATAATATATAAGGGAGAAAAAAATCCCTCAGTTATACGAAAAAACAAAAAGTTTGTATTTTTGATGTTATATAATATATTTTTCCATAGATCTTAAGGAACATCACTGCACCAGAGATCAGCGACCTAGGCAACAAAATATAATTCGGCGATTCATAAGTCTGCGGCTAAAGAAACAAAAATAAAGAAAAAAATTAAGTTCGAGAATCACAATTTACATAAGAAACTGCATTTTTTGTATTAAAGTAATATATTCAGGAATAAACTTATTTTAATAACTGCATACAATACGACGATAAGAAAAAATCTGTAGCTACTAACTCGATAAAGAAAACAGAAAATTTTCTTCGCTTTTAATTTTAAATGGAAGTGTATTTGAGTACACTACGCCAATGCACAAGTATTTTTTATATTTTAAGAAAAATAACCCATGGTGATATGTTAATGGTTGTCAAAGTACATATTCAAGTAGACTTGACCTATGATATGAGAGGCCACCAGAAGAAAAAGATGAAAACTCACTTTATCGTCAATTTGTCATGTTGTTTTCATTCTATTAGGACGTTTTGTGTTTACTTTAGTGATTTAAAAATTACTTTTTCCATGGTGAATAAAATTGAGAACGTTATTGGGAAATAAATTTAAAAGTGTTATTCGTGCATCATTGCTGCTACTGGGGAGAAGTGACGTTGTAGTATAAAATTGAGAAGCGTATTTACTAATAACCCTTAGTAACGTTCCTCCGCCCGTTCAGAAATCCCGATCACCTCCTAAATACTCTGCAATCATCCATCACGAATGATTGCTTGAAATTTCATTAAAACTTTCCAACTTCGCTAAGCTCGTATTTGAGTTTATGATGTTTGTTTTCTTTAATAATGTAAACATGCCCTGGTTTCATTTAGTGGATATGTCTCAATTAATTTAGTCTATACTTTATTGAACCAGCTGATTAAATGAAATAATCGATTTTTTATTTTTTTTCTGAGAAATGTTGAATTAATTTCATCACGATTAATGACCGGGCAGTGGCTGTGAGATCCGTTCGTCGTAACTTCAATTCCTGGGCTGGCTAAGTCTTCCATCACGACACAAGCAACATTTTTCGCTTACTGTGGCGGTATTAGGAGATTTTCAAAAATAGAGATTTGGAGATTTTCCTTAAAAAAAATGTTATTTTACTAAGTGAGTCGAATAGCTCGACTTTATTAAACAGTCTTTTATTGTCTTACCGTACTTAATTATATCCTCCATCGTGAATATTTATTTATTTCCATTTAATTTACAGTTAGGTACATTCAATTATAACTAATATAAAAAAGCAGAGTGTGCAATTCACACGCGGTAGAAGTGAAACTGTCAGAAAACTATAGTAGGTAGACAAGAGTGGGGAGACGAAGCACCGCAAAAAGAGGAGACCGATATTCCCATTATTCGTTTTTGGGGTTTTATACCGTGTGGCGCTACCTCCTTCTTTAGCTAACGTTTCGGACAGCGTTACAGTGTCCATCATCTGGGCAGATCTAAAAAATTACCGGAAACCAATAGGCTAGGAAGCACCGCACTAAGAGGAGGCCGATTATACTACCTCATTATATCGCAGGCTAAATCCCATAGATGTACCTGTTTGTCTCTATTTTTCGTTTCAACGAGTTTCAAATCACAACGGTGCTCAAAAAGTTTTCACTTTTTTCACAAAAAATATATTTTATTGTATGTAGTTTGCGTAGTGTAGGGCTTCGTATACAGACGTGAGCCGACCCGCAGACCGAATCACGATTGCGTAGTGTAGGGCTTCGTATACAGACGTGAGCCGACCCGCAGACCGAATCAAGATTCCGTAGTGTAGGGCTTCGTATACAGACGTGAGCCGACCCGCAGACCGAATCACGATTGCGTAGTGTAGGGCTTCTTATACAGACGTGAGCCGACCCGCATACCGAATCACGATTGCGTAGTGTAGGGCTTCGTATACAGACGTGAGCCGACCCGCAGACCGAATCACGAATTATGGGAAAAGAACGAAACAACAAATGGCGCCAAACGCCACTTGCGGTTGCTTCATTCCATTCCCACAGTTCCTGGCTCGGCTCGCGCTTATATAGTGTCACATAAATATTATGTGACTAGTGCATTTCTTGCCTATTTGGTTATTTTGTCTATGGTATTTTTTTTGGAGACTGGCAATTTTTCTTGGGAAGAAAAATGCTGGTTTTTGTTTATGGTCACTTCCTCCCCGACTGTTTTTTGGGCGAGCCGTCGGCGGAATTAGTCACTCACCATAGAGGTGTTTTAGTCACTTAAATCATGTGAATCGAAGTTTGTTTTTTCTTAAAAAGGGCGCGGGGTGTTTTTACGTAACACGAGTGGTTCGTGTACGGTATGATTTTTGGTGGATATGTGAATCCCACTTAGTTTTCCCTGTGGTGGCAGTTGGCCATTTGGGTGGTAATGTTTTTTTGGACTCGTGGCTTTGAGGTGAATGGTGGCTGGATTGCCTGTGTGACCCCGCGTCGTGAGGTCCAGGATGGTTGAGAGGCCGTAGAATTGAGAATTGAAACCGTGAGTCTTGGAGAACGGTTGGGCCACGTGTCTTTGGACGGAGATTGATGGGTCAATCCGAGACGGGAGACGGTCCTTGGAGGCATCACATAGAAGGAGGACCTAGGCTCCCTGGATTCCGCGCCGTCCTCGGCGGTTGACGCTGGAAGACCCGCCAGGACCGTTCGATCGACGAACCAAGATGTCGGTCGTCATCAGGCGTTAATTTTCTTCGATCAGGCTTCGATAAGTTAGATTAGCATGTCCAGGAGTCCATCCGGTATGTCCTTGTTGTTGTATTAATTGTGCACTCTCATGTTTGCTTATATTATAAGTTTATCAAAGTTTATCTTCTTATGATTTTTTCAATTCCTACCCACTTGACAGAAAATATTCCCATAAACCTGAGCTGTGCTTTGCTCTGCAGCATTCATTAAATTTAACAGATGCACAATCCCATTACAATAGGCAAATGTATACGCAACACGAAGCAAGAACGATGTTTAGTGTAAATGAATTAGGTACATATATGTATATGTCCATACAAACTTTTTTTTGGTGCTTCAGATTTTATGTCCGGGTTAAATCTTCCCCACAGGAAAAATTAAACCCTTCCACACACTTTTCCACAAATGATTATCTAGTCAATCCACACTATGTAGATGCACTATATACGTATAATAAATACAAAATAATACAAGAACAATATGTTAATCTACCAGAGACCAAATGGGAAAATAATTCAAATAATCAGAGGGTTCGGCTCGGTAGAACTCCTAACTGGACCGATAAATCCCACTGATCCCTCAATATAAATTTAAAAAAAATCTTTCGTGTTATTATATATTATATTATAATACTATATAATATTTTAATAATAATAGGATTTATATTTTATTTAATCACAGTGTAATTTGTAAATTTCATATGTAAAAGCCCCGAAAAAGGGCGTAAATAAATAAATAAAATAAATTTGTTGAACGTGATGTTGTTTTGTTAGCTTGCTTTGTTGTGGAGTTGTACTTGTATAATTGCTGTGAATTGCTTATTATAATAAGTAAATGAATGTGCAATGCCTACCCATTATAAAAAAAAGAATGATACTATTTATACTGTAACCGGTATTCTATTATATTTGATTTGGTGTTATTTTACTGTAATATTTCACGTTAGGCGCCGTATATATGTATAATATATGTTGCTTGCCGGAGATTTAGTATTTTCAACCCCTATTTGAGACCACACACGGTCACACAGTCGCTCTTAGATACGACTATGCGCGACTACCGTTATTCCAGGGAACTAAATAAATATATCTATGTTATAACCTAAATGGTTTGTAATATTTTCTCAAGAAAGGGAGTTCGTGTTTTAGGAAATAAAAGTAGTCATGTATTTATTTGGTGCCTCATGATTTATATCTTGTGAGATGCAACAACCTTATTACCTGACGTACTGAAACTAATAATCTTCAAAATACCACCCAGAGTAACAAGACTTAACGAATAATTCCACATTAGACGGACGCGTATAAATGCTGGTGACAGGAATCCAATCAGAAGAATGTGCAAATCATTTAATCAAAATCAAAACCTCAAGGATTCCGACTTATTTTTCGATGCACGCAGTACTTTTAGTAGAGAATTGAAGGCTGTTTTCCCGCAAAGTTCAATAACTTAGACATTATTCGGTTTATAATTTTAACTACTTTCCTTTTTTAAATTTCTGTATAACATTATTTTTTTTCTATATATATATATATATATGTTTTTGGACTTACCACCAAATTTTTCCAAAAATAATTTGTATACTTTTATAAGGATATTTCGCATTTTTTCATCTCTCTATTTGTAAAAAAATATTCTTATGTATATAAATACGTCTTTTCCATGCTTATAAGTAAAAATATTTGTATATGTTTTTATCTGCTGTTAATTTTAATCCGTGAGAAATAGTTTGGATGCAGGTGACTTCTCTAGTTATTGTTTTGTATATTCTTGTCAATTGACATCTTTATCTGTATTTTCTCCTTAATAAATGAAGAAAAAGAAGATAATAATGAAAAACAACCGTGTCCATAGAATCACGAGTCCTAATGAACAGTATCCCACGGGAATTGCTAGATGCCATTTATCCAAAGTCTGAAGTTACGACTGTACTAATGTTACTGGCTATCGTATTCGTAGCGGTTTCCTTTGCGTTGTGAGCCCAATAAAATCAAATCCCCGAATAGATCATCGTAGGTTTTGGGAGAATTATTTTCAATAACTACCACCATAAAAAAAACAGAGTGTGCAATTCACAATCACAAGAAGTGAATCAATCCATCAGAAAACTGAAGGAGACAAGCGTGCGAAGGCTATGAAACAAGGCACAAAGAGGAGACCGATGGGTTTCGATTTACTTGGTCGATGATTACGAAGCACCACACATTCTTTTGCAGGACAAATCCTATAGATGTATGTCTTTGTCAATGGCGGTCCGTGAGCTTTCAGTGAACTAGAATGCTAAGATTAAAAAATACGACGTTATTGATGTTGTTGTACCTAGCTGAAAATGAATTTTATTTGTTTCCAAAATTTCAACTTTTTGTATGAAGATCTTTCAGTTTGTGAATGCGGCACATCCCCAAACTGAGTAATTATTCTACCGTACGGAAAATTTTACAACAATATTAAACGAACTATTTTCTTTTTTTTATATTTTCTAACTAAAGAAATTTCTGAACTGGTATCGAACTTTAAACCAAAGATCTTGAGTCATCAATTTTTTAATAATTTTCAATTATTTTAAAGTTCTTCGCTGAATTGTGAAAAATTTCGTTCAATGCGGACCATAAGAACAAACGGACCAAGCTGTACAAAATGGAAAACCTAACCTTAAACCAGTCTACATTTAGTCCATGAGTTTATCCATCTACGCACAGTTTCGTAGCGTTGCAGTTTTTAGCGAGGCAGAAGCGTTGGCGGCAGGGTTAAGCCATGTATTCACCGAAAAACAATTTTTTACAAACACTATTTCAGATACGAAATCTATGTGTTTCTGTAACTAATTAATATGTTTCTGGAATAATTAAAACATAACGTGTTATCGACCATGTTTCTGAGCCCACCTCTGCCGATAGAGAACACAGAAACAAATTAGTTTCGCAACAAACGTTGCTGAATGTGGACTCTTGTTTCACTTGTTTAAACATAGCGAAAGTGTGGGACGACGAAAGATTTTTAAATTAATAGAATTCTTTGAGAAAAATTGGGTTTTTTGGGATCGCTTGACTAAAGATTATAAAAATAAAATCAAGAAAAGTGAGTATGGGAAGACATTTCGAAAGCTTTGGAAGTCCCGAAACAAGATGTTGAAAGCAAAATGCAGAAGTTGCGATCTTAGTTTACATATGAGAGAGGGGAAAAAATGTTGAAAATGAAAAACAATAAAAAAAAAACAAAGAGCTTTCATTGTAGAATAAATATAATATAATCAAAGAATAAGTACACGATATAAAGTTATACATATATGCGAATACGACTATACTTCACAGTACAAACGCGGCGCATAATCTCCGACTGTAACCTGGAGGCAGACAATCTCTAAGGCTCCTCTACCATACAAAAGGGGACCAAACAATATCTCACTGATGATCTCTGGTATTGAGCTCAAGGACTGTTATCTGATATTTGGCCGGTCGGTGGTTGAGAGGGCATAGCGCTTGGGTCCCACCCGGGCGTCGCGTGTTCGATTCCTCGGCTGGCTAAGTCCTCCATCACAACACAAGGAACATTTTCGGCTTTCTGTGGTAATAGTAGGAGATTTTCAAACATTGTTGGGTTATTCGTAACCCGGGAATGTTTGTCTTTCTTTTTAAAAAAAAAATATCTGCTCGTTCAAAGCCGTGAAGTCGTTTATACCTACAGGCCAAGATGTGGTACATCCTTTTGCAGGTAGATGAGCAGGAGCGGGGAGCCGTCTGCTGATTAGCTGTTGGTTTGAATTGTGACGTAATTTCTACGACATGCTTCGTTTGTAGACGAAGACGCCGTATTATGTGTAGGTGAGAAAGTATTCGAGCTCGCGCGGTGTCTCTTGTTACATTGTTAAGGTTAAACGTCAAGCACGTTATAATCTACGCATTCACAGATGGCGCAAATCAAATTAATTTATGTTTTTAATGCTTTTTGCACGTTACGCTTTAAAATATTAAGGTAAATTAATTGTTCGCGCCCGTACATTTTTAATTAGAATATAAATAAATAGTTTTGTCCATAAACAAACCCAAATTTTTGAAGAAAGGCTGAAAAATACAATATTGGATTGAGTCACCGATATAAAATTGAAATTTTCAGCCTTTCTTGAAAGGTTAGGGTTTGTTTATGTACAAAATAATTTATTTATATTCTAATTAAGTATGTACGATCGTGAACAATTAATTTACATTAATATTTTAAAGCGTAACGTGCAAATAGCATTAAAAACCTCAAATAATTTGATTGGCGCCATCTGTGAATGCGTAGATTATAACGTACGTGACGTTTAACCTTAATAAAACTGTTTCAGAAACAAAACCTATGTATCTGAAACAGTACATGTATGTTTTTGTTTAAAAAAAAAATATTGTGTGTTTCTGAAACCAATCAAAATGTTTCTGAAACAGTTGAAACTGTTGCGGTAAACGACACGTGTTTCCGACCATGTTTCTATGCTCTCCGCTGGCCATGGAGAACACCGAAAAAATCAGTTTCGCAACAAACATTGGTGAGTGTGGACGCCTGTTTCACTTGTTTATAAATATGGCGATTGAGTGGAACGAGGAAACGATTTTTAAATTCATATAAATCTTTGAGACAAAGCGGAATTTACGGGATTGCTATAAAAATGAAACCAAAAAGTGGCGCGTGAGAAGACATTTCAAAAGTTTGGAAATCCCAAAACAATTTTTTTTTTACATGAATACCTCACAAGAGTCCCAACTGCTCCCGTCTGAATCCAGTGAGACTATGGCATCCCCAATTGGGGTATGTTGTGAGGCTGAGGGTAGTGGGGAGGGGAAGGAGATAGGGAATAGGAAGGTGGGGAAGTACCTGGCTGTTTAGATCTGGTCACCAAACACGCCTTATGCTGTTTCAAGCAACGTTTCAATTCTGAATGGTGGTCTTACACCAGGGCGATACAGAGAGTATCTTCCACTCTGGAACGTGCCGCAAATATACTATTTATTATTTTAAATGAATAAATTGTGAAATAACACAAATTAATCAAATAAAATTTATTTGCCACGCCGGGATTCGATCCCGCCACCTTCGGTGCGCGAGTCAAGCGTCTTACCGCTGCGCTACGCCGCGCCGGCCGTCAGAACAATACGTTGAAAACAAAATGCATCTATTGTGATCGCAGTTTGCGAGAGAGAGGAAGAAAATTTCGTCTTCGAAAACTACAGGAGTTGAGACTACAAAACTTTATGATGCTCTAAAATTTCTATTAAGTGTCTTTTATTTTGACTAGATATCACAGTATGTAAAGAAATATATGCATCACACAACAACCTTACCTCCTCAGGCGACATATTTATTCCAACAACTAAATGATGTGGATGGCAAGATCTCTGTAACATTGTTTTTGCAAACATCTAGGTGGTTTTCGTTATTTGTTTTTGGGGTGTTATGCCGTGTTGCGCTACCTCCTTCTTTAGCCTACGTTTCGGATAGCATTGCAGTTTCCATCATCAGGGCAGACCCGACAGATGGATAATTGTTAGTGGTGAAATGTGTGCTTATTTACTTGGAAGCGACACCGTTTTGCCAGCTTCACTCCACTACGAGCTGGTAGGTATTACAGTATACTTCAAGATGGTTGTATATTTCGCGGAAGGGAACTGCAATTTCACTAAATCGTAGTATATTAGCCTGGGGCATATCCACGTGAGAACTGCCGACGGAATTGGCGACATCTTTTGAAGAATTCTAGAATTAGAAAACCGAATTAAAATTGTTAAAAGCGAATGTAGCCAATATAAAGGTATAAATCAAAATGGTTTTATACCTTTGTATTATATTATTATATGGTATTACAGTATACTTAACACACGGTTTTTGCGTTTAGCTTTGGTGTAGCCGTCAATTACCGGATACCAAGAGCTGTTGAAAGTAGCTCCGTCGCGTCGTTTCTTTTAATATAAAATGGATTTTTGTAGATTTCAATTGCCTCCGTAATCAGGTGTGCTTTATAAGCTTTGAGTCTTCCCAGGGCCTTAGGAACAAATCCAAAGTAATGGCCGGTTTCAATGAAGTGCTCGGTGATTGCAGATTTATCAGGGTGACAGAGTTTACAAGCTCGAAAGTGTTCTGCTATCCTTTTGGAGATCGTCCGCTCTGTGTGGCCTATGTAAACCTTGTCACATCCCGAATAGCTGAGTTTGTATACTCCATCTACTTCCAAAGAAAAATTAGTCTTTGCAGACCTCAGTAGGTCTTGGTGTTTAGTTGTGGTTCCGAAAACAGTCTTGATGCTTTCTTTTCTCAACAGCCTGGCAATTCTGTCTGTCGCATTGTGAACGTAAGGCAGGAAAGCACAGCCTTTTGACTCTTGTTCAACTCTGTCTTCATTTGGTGTAGATTTGGCTCTTATAATTTGATTATTTGCCTTGCCGGGTAACCGTTGCGCTTCAGTGCATCGGTCAGCTTTATAAGTTTTGCTCCGGTTTTTGTTTCTTCACATATTCTGGTCGCTCGGGTCACCAAAATATGGATAAGTCCTCTCTTCTGCGCTGGGCGGTGATGCGAATCGGCATATAGATACCGATTTGTGTGCGTTGGTTTTCAAAATAATGTGTGTCCTAGATTACCATCTTCTTTTCGCATCCCCTCCACATCTAGAAAAGGCAGGATTTAATCGTTGTTTTCCATCTCCATTGTGAACATAATTTTACTGTGGAGAGAATTAAGATGATCCAGAAATTCGTTCAATTTATCTATTCCATGAGGCCAAATGGCGAAGATATCATCGACATAATGCCACCATACCCTGGGAACAGGTGAAGCTGTGTCGAGTGCAACTTTTTCAAACTTCTCCATAAAAAATGGCTAGTACTGGCGACAACGGACTGCCCATCGCAACTCCTTCCACTTGCTCAAAAAGTTCACTCCGGAATGCAAAATCTCCCGTTTTGAGGCAGTGTTCAAAAAGTTTGCAAATGTCTTCCTCATAGATCTCCCTGAGCTTTGTCATGTAATCTTCGAGAGGCACATTTGTCAAAACGGACACTACATTAAAACTGACTAGGATATCTCCTTCCTCAGTCTTGACTTTTTCGAGCTTACTGATCAGATCTGTGGAATCTTTAGTCCAAGTTTCAGTTTACCCGGTTTGCATCTGCAGCAATCTCGAAAGGTGTTGGGAAAGATTGTGCGTCGGTGAACCAATAACACTAACAATCGGTCTCATTGGGATATCCTTTTTATGTATTTTCGGAAGAGCGTACAGGGCACGAGTATTAGAGGCTTTTAAAAAAAGCCCAGATCGATCCTCTTTCCTAATACTGGAAGCTTTTATTTACTCCCTTGCCTTCAGGTCAAATTTGTTGGTGGGATTTTTTTAAATCTTCTTATAAGTGCCGTTATCGCACAATAAGTCTTCCATCTTTTTAATGCAGTCTACCATATTAATCACGACAGTGACATTTCCTCTGTCGGCTGGCAGAACCAAGATGTCCTCATTGGCGCGCAATTCTTTCACGGAATAAAACCCCAAAAACAAATAACGAAAATGCTTTTGGACGTGAAAATCTAAAAACATATCCATCTAGGTGGTGTTTCAGAAACTGTGTACATGGCTTTAGACTGTCTACTCCTGGGCGCCGTCAGTTTTCATTATTACAACTTTATTTATTTTATATTAAACGATAGTCATTTTTTGGTCATTTTCTATCATAGCTACAAATTTCCAAATTTCCGTGTTTTATTTCCCCTCGGCGGCGTGCATGTTTATATTGGGCGGAATGTAAATATTACCAAATTTCCTGGAGAAACGAGGGTAGAGCAAGAATACCGAGGAAATCATTTCGCCACTTTGCCCATTCGCACACTTCATTCAAGTAGACCTGGCCCCATCGACTTTATTATTTTATATTGATTTCTGGAGTGAAAATCGGTGGTTCGAAATGATTTATGATTTGTTGTATCGTCTTCAATAATTCGATACCTACCTCAATTCTGAAGCGTAAAAATTCAAAAAAATAACTTTTTGAGTTGAGCGTAACGAAATGCTTAGAACACCGATATCCACTCGTTCAAAAATATAAAAAGGTTGAATCTGTGGTTATTTTAAAATGAAAGTGGTTAAAATTCTTCAGAAATCGGAATTATCACAATAATTACACTAGATCTAAACTGTAACAACTACGAAAAACCTGTTTTAGGAATAGTAGAAGATTAAACTTGGCGGAAATCTTGTTTTCTAATTATGTATATTCGAATTTTTATTTTTGAGTTATAACTCTTTGACACTGAGGTATTGAATAAGGAACTCCAGTGAAAAATATTATGGCTTTAAAAAAATATGTTCATATAGACCAATAAACGCTGATTCTGAATATATAAGTCTTTTTTAATAATATTAAACGTACATTTTTTAAAAAAATATTAAAAAGTGCATTTTTAATATTCTCAATAAAACACAGCGTCAAGTTGGTATGCTGTGTAATGCTCTGTGGTGACGTCACGATGGTAATCACTGTACGTCACATAAATAAACCAGGTACGTCGTTTGTATGGGAATTTAGGTATGACACAATCGAATGTTCTATATATTTCTTATTTTTTAAGATGTCTTAAAGCATATACCTTTATAGAAACTAAATAGAATTGCCTTTTAGATTTTTGTATCAGACATATACGATCGTGTTTGAAAATTGTAGTATTTTAAGTTTCAAAATGAAAAACTTAAAAAAAAAACAGCTGACAGTAAACATATTCTATTAAATGGTCAAAAAATTTAGGAAAATTCAAAATTAAAAAAATACAGTCCTCTTACTTTATGAATTTGGAATAAAACTGTCACTTCACTTTTTATCTAGTTCATACAATTAAAAAGGATAAAACAGTATTTTAATGATTCCGAAAAAATAACTGAAAAAATATGACATCTTGGACTCGGTTTTACGCAATTTAATGGGTTGATTTCTCTATTTTGTGTTTATTTACACATGCATAAGGCTTTTACATTATTAAATAATATTACTTTTAAAGAAGTTTTATTAAATTCACGCGGAAAAGTCATAAAAAAATTTTTCAGACGTAACCTAAAATCTTTTGTAAAACGAAAATAAATCACCAAAACACTATTAAGGACTAAAACTGAAAAAAAAATTAACGCCAGCATTGGTAATTATGTTGAATTACACTAATATCACAGTGAATTGATCATTTAAACGAAAATTATCTTAAAAAACATAAAATTAACTGCAAGCATAATTCATCATGTCATTTTGTACTTGATCGTGCTATACAAGATGGCTACAACACGATGGCCGGCGGCGCACAGTGGTTCCGAATACCCCAAAAG
The DNA here is from genome assembly GCA_917563855.2 of Limnephilus lunatus. NCBI lineage: Eukaryota > Metazoa > Arthropoda > Insecta > Trichoptera > Limnephilidae > Limnephilus > Limnephilus lunatus. The sequence goes on from OU830594.1 coordinate 42,835,593, forward strand.
TTGGAAACAATTCACAGGCAGGATTAACGAGGAAAAAAGGGATATTATTTTTCGTTATGGTTACAAAAAATAAGAATATTTGATCTAAGTATGTTTTACCGGATTTTATTAACGATTTCTGGATTTTATTAAAAATATATATTTTTTTTTAAATCTTAAAATTGAAATTATTTATGTCCAGATCCATGTGAAAATAAAGGCCGAGTAATGTTTAATTTTGCTTTTCAACATTCTGATGCAGACTATGAACAATCTTCACCATCGTCGGTGCCAAAGATATTTATATAATGAATATCTGGAGGAAATATTAAATCGAAAACTTCTTTAGGAAAACGATTTAATTGTTTATTTGGGGGTTACCTGTAACTAGTTATGACAGGATCAGATATAACTAACATTAAATTAAGAACATCCTCATTAAATTTCTCACTAGAACATTTTCTAGAATAGTTTTCGCGATATTTAAAAAAATCTTTCTTCCGAGCTTCCGGAGCCTCTTATGATAATCTTAATCGGGCGGCAATATCTGGTGAATGATGGGCAAAGATTCTGCTACAATAGTCAGACTTCCTGCAAACTAATCGCATATGTAGGTACACTTGAAGATATAAAAATACTAGAATAATCGCATCCTCTCACGTCCCAATGAACATCTTTTTTTAAGAAGAGCGATTATGTTCAAATTTTTTGTACACTTGTCTGTTAAAAGATGAGCGCCTAGAATAATGTCTTCTAATAATTTTGATGCAACCGATTGACTGAAAAGTTCACCTCTTTCTCAAATGCCAAATGAGAAAGTAGTGCACTTTTCCGAAGATCTTCGGTTTTCAAGCGCTTGGATCGATCAGAACTACATTCAAATTGTGTTTTTGACCACGACGTGCCGTTTTTAGGGAAATCGCGTGCAATATAAAACCAATCGAAGTCTCAAGTCACTTTTTTTTACTTTCCATCATAAATCTAGCTTCATCTCGACGACCAATTTTCCATCTTTTTTTAAAGCAAAATTTGAAGCCCGCGATCTTTTTACAGAGTTTAACCAACCCCTCTTTAAGGCAATTGGTGAAGTTTATAAGTTTTTTTTCAAAAATATAAATCTTTTTCCATCTGTTGACACCTTGAGTTCATCACAAAGTCAAATAACTCCTTTTGTCTGAAGAAAAAATCCTTTGAAACCGAACCTGTGACAATAATGATATTTATGAAGCACTCAAATTTTACAGTAAGTAAATTACGTAAAAATTACTGGGCCGCAGAGATGCAAAAATAAGTAAGATTTTTATTTTTTTCCCGGAATATTAAACTAAAACCTAACTATTTCAGAAATCGTCGTATTTTTTTTAATTCACGAGATGTTTTTTAAAAAAGATATTGTTATGGTCACCGATGTTGGCTACTCAAACCAACACCAGCTCCGGGGCCAAGGGGGCCCTAACATGTCCCAGGCTAGCTCTCAGCGGAGACAATGATACTCTCTATTCAGGGAGCAGGTCGCACAAAGGCTATAGAATTTCTCCCTACCTTCCGGCGTCTGGCGGGATACACTCTGGTCAATAATCCTCCTGCCGTAGCAGAATAATAACAAGATTGAATCAACAGGTCATGTATTGTAAATTCAAACACAGTACATAGGTCTCTACAGTACAATTCAATACAAGAAATGCAATTTACACAAACCTAGCTAAAGTGTTCAACTCTCATTATCTCTCACTGAAACGAAACTCTCCAAGTTGTGATTTTCGCGGGGCCCTACATTTCACTGATTACGGACACATTTAAAAGAGGAAATCAATGATACAGCTTACATGTGGGGTTCGCAGGGTCCTCGCCTCCTTGGAAGTTCAACCAGGGCACTTTCTGAGTTCGAACAAACCGAAGTTATTACAGCACGGCGTAGCCGGCTCCAGCCCGTAATTATTTCAATAAACATCGCGGGCTACATTTGAATTCGGAGCGGTCGCCCGATACCGCCCGCGTACGTGTACTCGCAAAGGCGCCCAAATCTCGTCTGTCGGCGGCCGGCCGAATCGGCGGGTGGCAGGGCGAGCGGAAGGGAGCGGCGGAGCAGGAAACAGGGGGGGAAGAGGGGAGAGACCGAGCTGTGCAGACTTGTCCCGTGCTCTAGGGTTTGAATCTATCCGCTACAGGGCGTATCGTAACAATATCTTTAATTTGTCATATTAAATATATGAAAAAAATACTTTACATCTTTAGTACACACCCAAAGGTATTGGATCCATGTTGAAAAAAGGTTGCCAGCAAGCGGTGTAAAAAGTTATTAGTCCCTAAATGTTATATAACAAACGTTGCATTTTCACACAAACGTCCTGACTGCTCGGGAAGTCATTCTTTGCTGACGTGTTACGCAGTGACGAAACGTTTTGATGAGTTTGGTGGTATAGGGAAAGATGCACTGTATGTGGTGTCAAGATATAGATACAAAATTTAGTGATCCCTGCAATTTGAAATTTCGAATTGTTTCCAACTCTCCCATACTAGTAAAACCATTGTGCGGCGCCTGCGCAGATAGATCTATGTGAGATTCAGGGAGACCAACATAAAAAACATAAAATGCGTATCGTTATTAAGTAGGTGAACTGTTGATGACGTCACAAAATACATCATAAATTTGGCGGGTTTTTGAGGGACCTTGAAAAATTGAAACTTTGACAATTATTTTAACTATTACAACTAAAAAAAAAAAAATGCAGTTATTTAAGTTAGAAGGTCATTATTCATAAAAAAAAAATAAAAAAATTGGACTGGACTTCTCTATTGCACATTCCATGATATAGCGTTATTTATTATATTCCAAATATTGCTCTAAAATTGTGAAATAAATTCTTCCGCTGATACAAAGCTGTTCTAAGGTGACAAAAAACAGTTTTTCTGAAAAAGAAATATTGTAATTTATTTTATTTTATGATTTAGACAATAAGATTATGGTATAGAGAAATCCTTCTCAAAGTGGGTGATAACGCCCCCCCTGTGGACGCTGGAGGCCCTCAGGGGGGCAGTAGAAGGCTCAAAAAAAATTGAGTGGCATTAAGAAAATCTAGAGGGGTGACGACAGAAAAATTTTCTCAATAAAAATCTTACAGAATCTAGACAGGAAACCATATTTTGGCTGCAGAAGCAATCGTACCAATCTCTCAACCGTACCCTGGGTTATGGTCAGTTGTTCAACGATTTCTGATAACATATCTACCCATCGTCGAATTTGTGTGAACCCGGACTTAGTTCTGTAGCAACGTTGTTAACTAAAAATATAAATCGGCAGCAATTTATTGAACGAGGTGACTAAACAGAGTTGTTTTTAAGTGAATTTGAACCTGATCTTAACAAACTCGTCAAGATTTATGTTCTGGGATACAAATTTAAAACTTTGAAATTGAACAGGATATTGAAACTACCAACTGATTATTATTTTATTAACAATCAGTAAGATGCATTTCTGTTTTGCTATTGGAAATACAGGATGCTAAGGGACATACTTGACTTATTTATTTCCAGTGATTCCTGACATTATTTAAAGTACCTAATGTAAATCAAATTTTGATCTCCAGTGACATTTTTTCAAAAACGAACAAAAAAAAACATTCCTCCATAATATGTCGTCACTGAACAAGTTACTCAGCCGAGTAATCGTCAATTCCATCACCCCAAACCTAACTGTCCAATTCTTATTTTTTAATGTTTTTAGTTGAAAAAGAACAAGAAAAATGTCAAAAACAATAATATTCCTTGACCCCTTATATACATAACCCTGTAAAATAACAATTTGTTAACAAAATAAATATTTTCATGAGAATTTGATAAAACATGCAACGCTATAATCTACGAAGCAGTATTAGGTTTTGCAAACAACACTGTTTGCTACGAGCTACTTTAGTGTGTCATTCTTTCGAAATGAAAGAAATACTTCGGATTCATCCTTCACATTAAATTCAAATCCTTTTTCGGGTTTTAAATTTTAAATTCAAAGCCTTCTTCCAATGTTAAAAAAATACTTCTGAATTTGATTAACTACGAGTTTAATTTTCTCTCATTGAAACATTATTTGATCTCAAAAAGAGGATATGGGTCACACCCTATCTATCCTATCAAGCAAGATTTGCCAAAGATGGTAATCTAAAAAGATAAGTAAAAAAAACTTTAAGAGTACTAGATATTTTTTAAATCTCAAAGTTTCCACAAAAAATTATAAATTGATTTTGAAAGATTGTTTTTTTATCTAGTAAACGTATGCTTTAAATTTTGAGAAAAAAGGTTTATTTCCATAGGTCGTTGGATTTGTTATATTTTCAAAAAAGTACATGTATTATACAACACCAATTTCAAATCATATAATCATGCAGTAAAATATATCAATACATTATCTGGTAAACGTATGTGTCAGAATTTTAATTGTAGTTTAAATAAAATTATAAAAAAATATATATGTACGTACATGTGTTTCTTGACGAAAATTGGTCCGTTTGTTTATTTATTTGCGCACTTACAAACTAATATATTCCAGATTTTTTTAAATACTTATTTTTCTAAGACATTATTGACAAATCATAAATAATTTAAATGAAAAATAATTTTAGGGTGTATTTAATATTAATTAATTTACAGCTTCGCGTTTCACAATTTTTCTTATCAACGACAACACGAATCAAGAGCGCTCATTCTGATCGCAACTGCGGCCGCCGCCGGCGGTTGTCTTCGCGGCGCTCTGCATCGTAACATTTTGAAAGAATAAAGAAGCTAAATAAATACGATTTCATGTTTGTAAAATTTATAGGGTTGCCCGAACGCAAAATTTCATGTTCATTGAATATTTTTATGATAAAATTTTTATAATTTTGAAATTTTTTTTATTGTAAATTATTCTTATGTGAATACCGCACAAGAGTCCCAACTGCTCCAAAATATTTATTTTCAAGTAAAACTTCTTTACACACGCTCGACACTTGGGGGTAAAGCTGGTAAATGTGTTACGAAAAGTGGTGATGGTTACGAAAAATTTCCTGCGAACGGTAATCGATGCGAACGGTGATCGATTGCTAGGTGGGTCGTACCTTACGGCACGCTTGTTATTCGTGTTATTGTTATATTGTTAATAGACTATTTTTGCGTAAATAAATAGATAAATTATATTATTTTAAAATATATACGTACATGAGTTTCTTGACGAAAATTGGTCCGTTTGTTTATTTATTTGCGCACTTACAAACTAATATATTGCAGATTTTATTACATACTTATTTTGCTAAGACATTATTGACAAATCATAAATAATTTTGATGTAAAAATAACAAACACGAGAATCGGGTATGGGTACCACCGCCCCGGGAACCAATTATTAGATAACCAACACGTCTGCCATGGGTCATCCCAAGTGGTTCGTAACATTTGGTGACTAGCAGGGGTGCCTGGGTTCAAGGGGGTGAGGTTTGTTTAGGTCTTGGTGGCGGATGCGTCTGCCCACCAGTTGCATGACAGGTCGGATCTGGAAAAGTTAAGGGAGTCCCTTTGACTTCTCCAGCCTTACTCTCTCGGAACATCGCCTTGCACCGCAGTGGGAGGAATGGATTCATACATCCGCACTCCTGGACACGCTGACCCCCAGATTTCTACCCACCCCTAATACTCCTTTCCTTCTCCGAATTTATTCTTCTTCCTTTCCCTAAAACGACCCTCCTCACAGCATTCCCAAAGAAGAGATAAGCAGTGTGTCGAGCGATTGTAAAAAAACGGTCTCTCCCGATCCGGCCTTCCATGTAGTTGGTGGATGTACCTTCCTAATTACTGATACTACCTATTGACGGCCGGCGTTGTCAAGGGGCAAGGCTCTTGACTCGCAATCCGAAGGTCGTGGGATCGAATCCCGGCATTGGCAAATAAATTTTATTTGGCTAATTTGGGTTATTTCACAATTATTTAATTTAAAAATAGTATCGCCCTGGTGTAAGACCACCATTCAGAATTGAAACGTTGTTTAGTGACCAGATCTGAATAGCCAGGTAATTCCTCGCCTTCCTCTTCCCCCACCACCTTCAGCATCACAATATACCACATAGTCACGTCATAGTCTTACTGGCTCCAGTAAGAGCATTTGGGTCTCTTGTGCGGTATTCAGATAAATATAAAATAAAAAATTGTGCATACGAATAAATATTTCAAAATTAGACATTTTTTACAATCCAACTGAATATTACACTTTTTTCATAAATATACCGCACAAGTCCCGTCTGGAGCCAGTGGGACTATGGCATCCCTAATTGGGGTATGTTGTAAGACTGAAGGTAGTGGGAGGGTAAAAATATAGGGAAGAGGAAGGTGGGGAAGTACCTGGCTATTCAGATCTGGTCACCAAACACGGCTAAAGACATTTCAAGCAACGTTTCAAATCTTAATGGTGGTCTTACACCAGGGCGATACTGAGATATCTTCCGCTCTAATGGCCGTAAAATAAAATTAAAAAACAAAAAACCAAAATATTAAAAAGAATATAACACATTGTTTATTCATGTAGGTATCTATTTAATACCTACTGTGTTTACGCATTTTTTTTTTTTTTTTAAATATGTTTATTCAGTTTTAATTTTACAATATTTTATTTTACAAATCTTACGAAACTGATCAATCAGTTTGATTGTAAGAAATCTCTCATTTTTTTCTAATTATTTAATACAGTATACTTTTCAGTTTTACATAGTATATACTAAATATAATACTTAATATTAAAATACTAATTATTACGACAAACTAATTATTATAATGTTTTAATGTTTATGAATTGCGTTGTAGTAAAAATATTTTACACAGTACAAACATACGGTGAGAAAAAAAAATAGAAAGGAACTATATTATTTGATTTCATGTTCTTCGGAGGTAGAAAGATTTAACTTTTGTTTTGATTTTTGAATAAGATGTCTCATTTTTGATATTTTCAGGTAATGCGTTAAATATTTCCGGAATTTTATGACTTTTTGTTCTATTTCCGTATACATTTTGAGATTTATTGACAATAAACATTTGTGCTTCTCTATGCCTAGTAGGGTAGTTGTGGTTTACAGGTTTTTTGAATTCTGTATTCCAGAATTCATCTAGCGTTAATTGGTAATCTACCTTACTGTATATAGAGAGGACATTACACAAGGAGAACATTTTTTTAAAATCACCTTCACATAACTGGACCCTTTTTTGCCTGATATCAATTTTAGGAAACGGATTTGTAATTGTTCTATTTTATTTAAGTATGTTTTGTACGTTAATCCGTAACTATTTATTCCGTATCCCATAATTGATTCTGCTAATGCGTTGTATATACAGTATAATATATTTTTATTAACAAAATTTTTTAGGTGGTAAAATTTTCCTAATATGGATCTTAATCTATTACATACATTTTCAATATGATTTGACCAGTTAAAGTTGACATCTATTGTAAGACCAAGGTATGTTTATTGGTTCACTTTTTCTATATTCGGGCAATTACACTGCTGGAATTGGTTTTTTGTGTGCAAACAATCATATGAATGATTTTTTATATGTAATTCCTTTTCCTGACAATTTGCATATGGTGAGTGTATAAGCATATATTTGGTTTTTTTTGCGTTAATAATAATGCCATTGTCGTGGGACCATTTAATTATGTTATTTAGGTCTGTTTGTAAAATTTCCTCAATTTTTAGTGGATCTTTGTCAGCACATATAATGCAAGTATCGTCTGCAAATATGTAGCATTTACAACGTTTTATAACGTTTGGTAGACTGTTTACTTGCATTATATAACATGTAGGCCCCGATATCGACCCTGTTGCTACTCCGGTATTTGTTAACATTTCATCACTAAAAATTCCGTCAATTTTAACTTTAATTTTTCTTTTTAATAGATAATTTTTTAAAAAAAATTTAAAGGACTTCTAATACCACATTCCTCCATTGCCCTTAATAATGTTTCGTGGTCCAATGTGTCAAAGGCCTTTTTAAAGTCTATAAAAATTATACCAACATAATATTTTTCATTTAAATGACAATTTATATGGTCAGTGAATTTAGATAGTGATTGGGTAGTACTTTTTTCTTTTTGAAATCCGTATTGTATGGGATTTATGATTTTATTTTTTTCTATAAAAAGTTGTATTTGGTTAAAGATAGCTCTTTCAATAATTTTATCAATACATGAGAGAATCGCTATTGGTCGATAGTTTGTGAAATCTTTGTGGTTTCCTGATTTATATATAGGTCTGATAATGGATGGTTTAAGTTCGTCAGGCATAATGCTTTTACTTACACAGAGGTTAATTAATTTAGTCAATATTGGGATTATATTATCAGCAATTAACTTCAGGTCTTTAATTCTTATTCGATCATTGCCTTCTGATTTTTTAACATCCATATCATTAACTATTTTTTTAACATCTTTTTGTGATACAGGTCTAAATCTCATTGACATACTAGCAGGAGTTGAATACGTGTTACGATCTAGGAATTTTGTAGTACAGTTATGTCTTATGTCTTTTATTTCATTTACGAATGTCGTAGCAAATTTATCGCATAAAAATTTTGTGTCTCCTTGACTTCCCATATGTTGAAGGATTATTTTATCTAGATTTTGTTTAGGTTTTCCTATTAGGTTATTTATTTCGTCCCAGAGTTTCCTCGGGTTGCCGTTTAAACTATTTATTACGTTTTTGTGAAATGTGTTTTTAGTAAAATTAATATGTTTATTTGTTTTGTTTCTATATCGCGTGTATTCTAAACGAAATACAGGGTTATTAGGGCTATTCTTGCATTTTTTCAAGTATATATTCTTGTTGTTGTTCGGCGGGCTATACACTGCAAGTATATTTATGACATCTTGATGAACGGTGGTTATTTCTCCAGATATTGTTTCGCAGCTTTTAAAAGAAATGTTTGTTTTCTTAAAAGTGTGATGGTTTTTTAAGTACATGATTAATCCCCCTGAATAAGACGTGACGGATTTGATTCGGCTTTAGGTATGTTCGGGGATAAAAGAACGAATGACAATGGGAACAGAATACTTGAAGTATGTTTAGAGTGGAACCTTTTTGTATCGAATACTTTTTTCGATCATAAAGGTATCCATCAATATACGTGGGAAAGAGGAAATGAAAGATCAATAATCGATTTCGTACTAATTGACTCTAGGTTGAGAGCCGTTACCGAGGACACAAGAGTTTTCAGAGGGGCTGAGGTTGAAACTGACCACTTTCTGGTGGTGTCGAGAGTAAACCTCTTCCGCGGCTGGCGCTCTAAAGTGAAAACGGTATCAGCTCCAACAAGAGTCAAAATAGAAAAACTACAAAACGATTATGTCAGAAGTGAGTATGAGAATTGTGCAGAAATGAGATTGAATGAGAAAGAAATGGACGGTCTAAGCATAGAGGAAACATGGAACCACATAAAGGTGAGTCTATGTGGATCTGCTAGAGACGTGTGTGGAATAAGTAAGCAAGGTAGGAAGAAAGGTGATGCATGGTGGGATGACGAGATCAAAGCACTGGTCTCAGATAAGAAGGAAGCTTGGTTACGTCTGATAGAGACTGGCAGTGCTCCAAGCGAAGAGAGAGATCGAGCGAAAGAAGTGTATAAGGTATGCAAGGAAAGAGTAAGTGTTGGAGTGAAAGAACGAAAGAAACGCCTGGAAGAGGAAGAGGGGATAAAAATGACAAACCACTTCCAAGAAAACATTAAACTGTTTTGGAAGGAGGTCAAAAGGTCCCGGAGTGGTCCAGAGAACGGAAGCATGAAAGTGATAAAATCGAAAGATGGGCAAATGTTGACGAATGAGAAAGAAATTAAAGAGAGATGGATGAAATATTTCGAAGAAGTCTTCGAAAGTAACCCGGGTGACTGTGATCCCAGCGGTGAATCGGGTGTGAACGATGATGTAGTGAATGTTACCAAAATCAGCATGGATGAAATAAAAAGATCTATTAAATGTATGAAAAATGGTAAGGCTGTGGGTTTCGACAATATTGCTGCCGAATACTTTAAGGGGGATAGCCGTATTATTCTCACATGGTTGTGCAAACTTTTTAATCAATGTTTAGTGGAGGGTTACACGCCACTAGATTGGAGAAGGGCTGTAATCATGCCATTGTACAAAGGTAAAGGGTCACGTATGGAATGTGGGAATCATAGGGCTATTAGCCTTCTTAGTTCAGTCGGCAAGCTATATGGTAGAATATTGATTGAGAGGGTAAGAATGGGAACGAAAGATAAAATATGGGATGTGCAAGGTGCTTTTATGAGTGGAAGAGGGTGCATGGACCAGATTTTCTCATTGCGTATGCTCACTGAGAAGTTTCTTGCAAAAAACCAGAAACTCTTCTGTGCCTTTATAGATCTACAAAAAGCATACGACCGAGTTGACAGGAAAAAGCTATGGAAGGTATTGTCCAAGTATGGAGTGAATACGAATCTCATACAGGCAATTGCGTCTCTATATGAGGGAAGCGTTGCATGTATTAGGGTGAACGGCGATTTTACGGGGTGGTTTGACATCACGAAAGGTGTTAAACAAGGCTGCGTAATGTCGCCGTGGTTATTCAATCTATACATGGATAATTGTATGCAAGAATTGAAAGAGATGGGATTGGGCGCGAAATTGAGTAATCTGAAAGTATGTTGCCTGTTGTATGCTGATGATGCGGTGCTGATATCTAACAGTATGGAAGATCTACAGTCTCTCGTGTCAAGGATGAACGAATTATGTATGAAGAATGAGTTAATGATGAATGTAAGTAAGTCTAAAGTCATGGTGTTTGAAAGAGAGAGTACGAAAACAGTATGCAATATAGTTGTGAACGATGAATGCTTGGAGCAGGTGGATGAGTTTGTTTATTTGGGAAGTATGTTTACGAGAGATGGGAAGGCTGAAAGAGATATTGAAAGAAGGGTGAATGCAGGTAACTCTATTAATGGAGGACTGAACGCCGTTGGCACCAACAAAAAACTGTCCAAAGACGCGAAACTAGCCGTCCATAATGGAGTACTGGTACCTACCCTGATGTGTGGCAGTGAGGCATGGAACTGGCAGAGGAAGGATGAAAGAAGACTGAATGCTGTAGAAATGAGATCCCTGAGGCGTATGTGTGGTAAAACCATGTATGATCGTGTGAGAAACGCGGAGATCCGCAAAGAATGCAAGGCTGATGTAAGCGTAATGAGTAAGATCAAGAAAGGAACGCTCCGATGGTTCGGGCATGTAGAGAGAATGAACGAGGAAAGGAGTGTAAGGAGAATATATGATGCAAATGTGAATGGTAGAAGAAGTCGGGGACGTCCGAGAAAGACATGGCACGACCAAGTGAATCAGATACTTGAGTCGGGCCAAGTGAAGAGTCGGAATAATAGAAGAGCATGTATGAGACGGTGTATGAATGTGAACGAGGCAAGGAGTGTGTGCCAAGACCGAGTTGTTTGGCGGTCCGTCCTCTCTGCCTACCCCTGCGGGGAAACGGCGTGATGGTTAGTTAGTTAGTTAGTTCTCTTCTATTCTCTCTAGTATTTGCAATCGAGATGAAGTTTGGTATATTGAACATATTTATCTTTCGTTTTTAATATTTATTTCCGTTAGAAAAAGTTCATCTATACTTTACTTGTATCTATTTATGTTTATGCACTTCGATATACAAATTACAAATAACTACTACTAATTAAAATTCTGGAAGCGAGAATATAAGCATACTGTAGCCCTGTAGCCGCCCTAGCTCCGCGCGATACACAAAATCCGGTTTACAGCGGAACGTAATCTTATTCCAAAAACGTCCGCTAATGTGAGAGCGCTGGCGCAGGAATCAGAATTATGATTAGCTGGTTAGATACTTTTAAGTCAAACGTTAATTATTATAGAAGCTATGATGCAGATACGTAGACCTGCAGCCTTTAGTGCGAAAATTATACTGATGGTAGCCAGCCTGAATTAGACGATCTTCGTGATCGAGGAGTAAGGATCTTGACTACGAATTTGGAAGTCAAATTAATTAATTTTAAATCATGAATGACATATATTTGTAACGTTCCAGAGTCCTGGTGAAAGACCACCATTCACAATTATTAACATATTGCTTAAAATGATATTTGCTTTGTTTTTTTACCAGATCTGAAAAGCCAGGTACTTTCTCGCCTTTCTCTCCCCATTTCATTCCTCTCCTCTCTACATGCAATATAGTCTCACTGACTCCAAGCGGTTGGGAGCATTTTGTGCTATATTCACGTTTAAAAAAATAAAAATAAAAAATCACCAAGAAGTAACCATTAGGCGTAGAACAATAAATCAATAAAAACAAGTTTAGTTAGACTTACCTAAAAAAAAACATATTAGAATTTTTCAGTAGAATCACAATGCTCTAAAGTTTTCAACATTGAATTCGCCAAGTCTCCTGTCTACAGTCCCGCCCATTCGCAGACAGGCGATGGATGGCCTGTATTAGTCAGCGTCCCGCCGGCAGCTAGGGTCACCTTTTCGGCCCGCTGCTGTTCCTAGTACCTACTCCCTGGAAATGTTTAATTTACTTGATCATCCATTCAGGACAAATGTAAGACAGTAATCTTGGGTTCATTATGATGGCATCATTGTTGGACTTTATTTCGCCCGAGTAAATAGTAGTTAAATGAGTAGCATGCTTTATTTTGATACTTTGACTTTTTTGCGTGAAGTTTATCTATTACAGTATTTTAAAGGCAGCTAAATAGTCCCGCCTCTTTTATGGATGTTGGTAAAGGTTAATCTGATTAGAACTGATTTTGTTTGAAGTCACGTCAAAGGAGCTTTACAATAATCGGGTATTTTCTTTTTTTTATGCTTTAAACAAAGTAAGAGAAAAATTACGATAATCAGTCAATTTCTATTTAATTTTTATATTGTCGAAATAATTTTCTATAACGATGTAAAATGTGCCATTGTCCATTTGACACCAAAACGACGTGTTCGTTTTACTTGTGAATTCTGTGATCTTGACATCGAAGACGCCTTGATAGCTGTCTTACCAGATATTGGCGTTTTCTATGACATAATGACTTTTAAGCTAGTTGGAAGTGTGTTGGGATGTGCGGTTAATGAAATTAATATTAAAGCTACATATTACATATTTTTAGTACAGAAAAATAAACATTAAATCTTATACACAATTTCAACGGTATTTAAAGTTTATCAAAATATCCAATCAAGTCAAAATACGTAAATGAACTGTTACGTATAAATAATTATGAATTATTTTTTTTCGTAAAATAATTATTATTAAGCCGCCGCTACCCAAATTTCTACCGATTTCTTACATATCTCCCTTAAACATTTGAAGTTTTCAAGCTCTTAAAAAATATATGTTACTTTTGAAGATAATATCTAGACGCGTTCCACGCCTAAACGCAAATTATATAAAATTCCCTTGATAGAAAAAAATCGCAAAGTACGCTCTGAAAATTATAATAAACACGTTTGTTTCACTTATTTTACAAGTTATAGTTGTGAAAAAAAGCAGAATGTTTCTTTAAATGACGCCTTCCATGAGATTATTACTCTATTTTAAACTAGTCGTGTTTTATTAAACATTTTCACAATTTTCGCATCGATTTTATCGCTTTAGCACGCTCCTCTAACATTCGTAATTACATATATCTCCATCTTCTTCTTTTTGAGCGCGGATGCGGCGCCTTAAGAGGCCGCTATCCGAATTTCTACCGATTTATTGCAAACCTCCCTTAAACATTTGAAATTTTTAAGCTCTTAAAAAATTATATGTTATTTTAGAATATAATATCTATACATTCCCCATGCCGAAACGCAAATTATATAAAATTCCCTTGATAGAAAAAAATCGCAAAGTACGCTCTGAAAATTATAATAAACACGTTTGTTTCACTTATTTTACAAGTTATAGTTGTGAAAAAAAGCAGAATGTTTCTTTAAATGACGCCTTCCATGAGATTATTACTCTATTTTAAACTAGTCGTGTTTTATCAAACATTTTCACAATTTTCGCATCGATTTTATCGCTTTAGCACGCTCCTCTAACATTCGTAATTACATATATCTCCATCTTCTTCTTTTTGAGCGCGGATGCGGTGCCTTAAGAGGCCGCTATCCGAATTTCTACCGATTTATTGCAAACCTCCCTTAAACATTTGAAATTTTTAAGCTCTTAAAAAATTATATGTTATTTTAGAATATAATATCTATACATTCCCCATGCCGAAACGTAAATTATATGAAATTCCCTCGATAAAAAAAATCGCAAAGTATTCTCCAAATATTTTTATTTTCAAGTCTGTTTCCGTTATTTTACAAGTTATATGTATGAAAAAATGCACAGTGTTTCAACAAAAAATACTGTTTTAGACAGCCCCCAAGAGTTTTTGCTCTATTTTAAACGAGTCGTGTTTTATTAAAGATTTTCGCAATTTTTGCATCGTTTTGGCGCTGTAATTTTGGCGCTCTCCTCTAACTCTCTCCATCTTCTTCTTTTTGGGGCCGGTAACGGAGCCTTAAGTACTTATTTATTTATTTGCGTGTTGATGCGAATGTCTAAAATAATGGTGCAGTTGGCCGCGCCGGTTTTGGCGTAAGCGAGGGGTGGGCAAGAAGGCGGCGGACGTTAACTTAGCGTTGTGATGGGAACGGAGCTGTTTTTTGCGCATATTAAGAGTGATTTGTTTTGGATACAGACCATCCGATTTTATCGTGATGTTGTTTTGTCGAGTCTTGTTTTGATTTTCACGTCGACGACTTTGTGTCAACGAATGCTATTGAATTTGGGTCGAGTATCGACTTTGTGCTACATGCAAATGTGATTTTTCTTGTTGAACCGCGATTGAACGGGGGTGAACAGAGGCCTACCAGCTTGTGCTAATTTTGGAAAAATCGGAAAACAGAGTTGCCGACGGATGCATGAGGAATTTCGGGATTATAATTCGACCAACCCACGCCCGAACCTTTGGGGTAAACAGAGGAAGATGAGCTGTTGTCGGACCTGATGATTCTTGGACATCTAGTTGAAGGGTCAAGGTCGGAAGTCCAATGGAGGTGATCCACCACTTTCCCAACGGTTGTGTGAGGATACTGATTGTTTAACCTCCTTAGCCGCATATGTCAGGACTCTAATTTTTGTTTGTAAAAAGGATGCTACATTTATTTTTTAAATGAATTAGACCCTCCAATATCCCTACATGCATGATTGTTAATAAGAAAGAAAAATGTATATATATTAGTAATTAACAAGATAAAAACACATCAGAGATAATATAATATTCAACTATGTTTTTCATGTGTGATTTTTCTTAATTTGGTTATGTATTAAAAAAAAATATAAAATGCATTTAATTTCATCGATGTTCATACCTAAATAATAAAAACTTCGTGTATCTTCAGTAATTTTTATTGTAACCAAAATACTATCTACTGCCAAATTGAATATTGGCACCTCGCACATAACATAAATTTTTGAAAAATTCTGCGACGACACATATTGACGGTCTTGAAGAGCAATGTCGGATCTGCCAAAGATTGAAAATCGTCTTGTTGGCTTATTTTAATTCCCCTTTGATTAAAATTGAATTAAATTAAAGCCAAAACATAAAACGACGAATATAGTTCTTGATCTCAAAAACGGAAAAGACAGATAAAGGAAATTTAAAAAATCTTTTGTGCAAAACTACAAATCGTGCATCCGATGTTGATCTTCGGGACCGTCGCGTCGATACCTTAAAATGTTTACATCTATTCAGTAGGTACAACACCAGTTGGTACGAATTTAGTAGCATAGCTACCAGTTTAGTTTTAAGTAAACAGGTGATTCAACAAATTTAAAAGCTGCAAATAAGCTCATCTTTTACAGGATAGTCAATATAACATTTTTTTAAGAGTTGAGCGTCCAAAGTCAAAGTCACATAATAATGAAAAGGTGTCTGGTCTTAGTGCAATATATAAGGATGTAAGAAGGTGTAATAATCAACAATAAAAACTAACGTGAACAAAAATTCTTGATCATTACAGAAAATAGGCTCAAAATAGAACGATGGCGTTACAAATTGGATACAACAAAATTAATTATCCTGATGTACTTCGAAGGAAACAATGAAAGGGCGGGCGAAGGTTTTTATTTATTTTTCTTTATTATGATTTCTTTAACAATG
Organism: Limnephilus lunatus; assembly: GCA_917563855.2. Taxonomy (NCBI): domain Eukaryota; kingdom Metazoa; phylum Arthropoda; class Insecta; order Trichoptera; family Limnephilidae; genus Limnephilus; species Limnephilus lunatus. Next base: position 42,851,745 of record OU830594.1, read on the forward strand.
CTTATCGATTATTACCAATTTTCCATAAAATATGTCTATGTATATCCTCAGTCTAATTTAGATTTTTCTGTCGTTCGTTTTATAGAATCTATTTATTTTTTCTGAAAAACGCGTTGAAAATATGTCTGACATCTACACACAGAAAATTTCTGCAAAAAACTAATGTGCCAGACTAGGTTTTAATTAGCTTTTAGCTTGTTTTATATTTCTAATACGTGTGTTATTGTGCTGCACAGAGAAAACAAAGAACAGCATTTTCCATGAGACCAATATAACTCTTGTATGACCACCGAAGTCTGCCAAATGTCAGTTAACAATTTTTTTAGACTAATCCATGAATAATGTTTATTATATTAATTTTGGCTCTGAATAATAAATAGATGGATGTGAAACAAAAAATAATCGAAAATAAATGTTTTCCGGCAGATCGCATTTTTTATATGAGTACCGCACAAGAGTCCCAACTGCTCCCGTCTGGAGCCAGTGAAACTATGGCATCTCCAATCGGGGTACGTTGTAAGGCTGAAGGAAGAGGGGATGGGAAAGAGATGGGAAGTGGAAGGTGGGAAGTATATGGCTATTCAGATCTGATCACCAAACACGGCTAAAGCCATTTCAAGCAACGAAGATTTGATTCTGAATGGTGATCTTTCCAGTCTGAAACACATGCCGCAAATATACTACATATTATTTTAAATGAATACATAAATTGTGAAATGACACAAATTATTAAAATAAAATGTACTTTCCCACGCCGGGATTATATCCCGCGACCTTCAGATTGCGAGTCAAGAGCCTTACCCCTCGACCACAGTCGCGGCCGGCCTGATCACGATGTATAAATAAAATTATGATCATAATAATTTATCGTCTTTTCCTCTCTCGCCATAAACACTCGTCACCTGTAATGTGTGTAGATACCTACTAATTATGTTTCACCCCTTGTTTCATTAATTAAGTAAATAACGATTTTACCCAATATTGAAGAAGATATTTAATGAGAAATTCCTGCTACATATGGCAATACACCGCATAAACATTTAAGGAACTCGTCGAACGTTATCAGAATTTGATGTGAATAATATATAGAATGTCGCTCTTGACAGTTCCCCCTCAGTGCGAATCATTTAACAACGGCGGTATCCAAAGTTATAGTTTACATAGTCATACATCATTATACGTCGGTACTCAAACAATATACATATAACATAACGACATTATTACCACTAACTGAAACATCTCAAATATTCCTGTACAGTAATATAACGCCCACTTATTCATATACTATACAAATTATTTTATTATATGTAGATAGGAAGGTACTAGGTACTAAGCGGATATTAATATTTATTTCGTTAATATTACTGGTTCTAGTTATTCAAAGTCTTTATAGAAATTCAAATAACGGATGTCCACAATCACAACTCGAACATTGCTAAACCTTTCTTGTTTGCTACTGATTTTAACGATTGATGAATGATACCGGTATTTAAGTTTTGGTGTGCGAATATTCTCAAATGTGCGATTTCCGCGTGGTTCTAAGTTCTGAACTTGTCTGTCTGAGTTACTAAGAGAATTTGCCAACGAATTTTGCTGACGGGAGAGTAAATTTCAATGAGCAAAACTTCATGAAGCTCGATAGCCAAACGTGCCTGGTACATTGGAATAAAATACTCGCAGTGGCATTTTCGATACCAATAATATCACACCGTTAATAGTGTCCTGCCAACCTCATAGCGCTGATGACTGATGACATCTCCTATCCCGCTGCAGATATTAATTTAAAAGAAAAATCGGATGTTTATAGTATTATGATTGTATACCTTCGTGACTGCTTTACACATTTTATTTTAGACCTACTTCAAAGAATAAAATATTTTTTTGCAATAGGGGAAATAAATTAGAATATTATGAAACTCTTCTCTCCAAAGGTAATAAGACTAATAAGCCATGCTGCTGAAAATGAAATCAAAATGAAAATAAATTGATTAAATTTATATTAATATTGCGTATTTATTTATTTCTTCGAGACGCAACATGTTCTTGTTACCATATCATATTTAGTACAAATATCCTCAAACTAATGCGTCCGCGGTATTCATGTTGGATTATACACAAAAGCATACATATAACTACGTTTACATTAACTAGAGCACTTTGCATTCCGCGTGTCTGTAAATTTGTTTGTTTGTTCCGTGTCAGGTCAATCCTGTCAAGATGTTGCCGTGTTGGAGAGTTTGTTTTACTCTGCCAGAGTTCGCATGAGCGCCACAAACTGTCAAATTGAAATAATAAACATTACGCCAGATCTACCAACTGTTCACAGAACTACTAGTTATTCAGTTTGTATTTTTAAAATTAGTCAGTTCAGGTCGGCTGTTGGTTGCTACCTAGTTGATTCTATATCAAGGTGAAGACACTAATATTTATGTTGATATTGAAACTACCCATCTCTCCAACTCTCAATGTTCCTGAATAATATCTTGCGAGTTAGGAACGACTCAAGCCAAAGCTAGTCTTGTTTTCCCAGTACTGACGGTTTTGGAAATACAAAACAATAATATTCTAGATTAATGTGTCCTTATTTCCTTAACCCTTGGTTCATTGTACAAGTCATTGCGCCAAATTTCCGAATGTCAAATAAATAATAAAACATTTGTTATATAGAGATAGAGGACCAAGAGATAAGCTACTAAGAGAATAATATTATTATATATATTCTTAAATTCGTAAGCTGAAAAGCATTTTTACAGTGTCGGGAATATTCCCCCCCCCCTTCCTTACCTCCCTTCCTGTGGTGGTCCTAAAACGGTGGTCAAATGCAAAACCGCCTCTCTTTCACTTTTGTTGAGGTTCAAAAGCGCCGTTTTCGAAACCCACCAATCACGAGCCATAAAACAAATAAATCGCCAAGTCCGACATGGCCGCATTATACTACGTTACAACCAAAAAAACAAATAAATGAATAATAAAGCTATAATGTTCTCATAAGGTATCGAATATAAGATACGATTTTATGGAAAGAATAAATATTACAAAACTTAATTATTAGAATACGTAATCAAAATTAGTTGCCTTTTGAAAATTGCAAAATTGTCAACTACAGTTTTCGATGTTATGTCCGCAAGGCCATGAATTCTTTTAATAACTACCAAACTAATAAATATACATGGAGGTAAACTAAATACTTCCCTTCCTTAAATAGATTTAGTAAAAAGGGTTCCTGGCGATTGAAGAAATTCTCCTTTTTTAGTCAGCAATGTCGTTATGATGCATAATTCTAATTAAAAGTATATATTTCACGAAAAATCTATATTATTATCTGTTCTGTCGAACCATCTCAACAAAAATACACGTGCTTTGTGCAATTGTGCATAGAAATTTCAAGACAATAGTTATCTATATTACGTTTCAGAAGTACACTCATATTACGATACAGAGATAAGAAGGGACTTCAGTTTATCTGAGCTGGAAGTAAAGTAAAACGAGGTAGGTTTTGACCACTGACTTTAAAATGGTTCTCAGACTCGGTGTAAGATAAAAATGTTCTTGCTCACACAGTTCAAAACAAAAAGAGTTTGCCCAACGCTTCCTAAAGTGCCGTACTTGAGCGGATGCTAGACTTCCCCTGGAAAAATATAAAACAAAGTGAAACTCAATCAATGTGATCAACTTTCAACTAATGCAAAGACTGCACAAAGGGAGCTAGACGAAAAAGAAAAACGATAAGAATGGAATTGAAGATTGGTCCAGTATACTCGGAGTGATATTAAAGGAAACCTGGTGCTTTTAACTGTATTGAAAAACTCTAAAGGAGAAACTGATCCGGGAAATGATAGAATAAAATCCCTTAAAATGAGAATCCCTTTTGTCATCTCTGGAGCGAAGTAAAACGATGCTATTTGTAACAATATGGAAGAACTTAGACCTTAATGGGGGTATTCATTTATTTAAGAAAAATAAAATACACAAAATCCAAATTTCTTCAAATACGAATTAAATATTTATTTTAAACATAATTTCGCATAGAAGAGAATCTCTTGACAAAACCTTAGGGTTTTTTTTAGGAACCTTTCTTACGATAACTGTGAATTGAAGCGATTATAGATGTTGAAGAGTTGAAGCACTTAAGCCAGTGTTATTCCAGTATTATTGATGTTTAGTGTACTTCTAATTCTATTATTTAGCAGGTGAGACGCATTAACTATTTTTCAAACCTTCGCAGGCCGGATGGAGTACCAGTGCCAGTGGTTCATAACGGCAGGCACGAGATGGGCTCGAGGGTTGTACACCACTGACTTAAGCCAACGAATTAACATTAACCCTCCACACAGCATCCCCAACGACGGCACAGACCCCAGGAGAAATTATTTCCGTAATTTGACGTATTTTCTGATCCAATCTGTGGCGTAGAAATTCTCTATCGGATTATTAGTAGAACACTTAATTTTTTTTCTGATTCGAATTGTAACGAATTGAATCGACATATTTTTCAGATGTTCAGGGATTTCAGACCAAAGGTCTTTGTCAAAATCAACAACACGGAAAAATTGCGGTAAGTATAGGATCCCCAGTTGTGTAGGACTATTATAAGATCGCGGAAGGACCAATAGTCAAAATCGTAGGTATTAAACAAAATAAATAAAGAAAATGCAATCAGCACTTAATCCGGATGCCATGGGAATAACACAAAGATAATGACGGTCTTGAATTGATTTTCGTTTCAAAACAATGTTGTTTTATGTGTTTCGACTTAAACTTTATCTTCGCGAAGATAACTTTAGTATCCATCATCAGGTATCTAGTCCACATAATCAAATGAATGAAACAGTATTAGAGGCACTGCCTGAAAACCAGCTGCATTCCGGGAGAAATCCTAAGGCAGTGACCGATTTGTCAATAGAATCAATGTTGTAAAAATAAACAGGATGTATAAATTTCTAAAAATCTATTATCAAATAATTTTTTTATTGTTATTATTGTCATTGTCATCATAAAATCACTCTTTTCATTGCTTAAAAAAGTAGTATCGGAGTATTGTAAAATCATTAAGTGATTTGGAATGATTGATTGCTTAGGAGATAAGCATCCGAGCACCCAGTGGGGGAATTTAGTACTACTAATTTTTTTATTATATTCTAGGGAGTACTCGGTATGGGTTGCCACTTAAATAAAAAAAATCTTTCTTCCTGCGTGTCCTTTCCCATTCTTCCCCGTTCCCCATGCGCCTCCCCTTCCCCTCGAGTCCCCTTCCCCTCCCGCGTTTCCCTTCTCCACATCCTGTGTACCTCCTCCACCATCTTTGCCTTCCTCCCTTCCTCGTCCATCATCCTGCAAGCCCCCCCCCCTTCGCTCCCATCCCCCCTCCCGGATTCCCCTGCCCCTTCTTCCTTCTCGCCCTGCCTATAACTAATGCTCACCAGCTCATCAGTACATACAGAAAACTTCGGAGGTGTGCGCACAACAAAGTTTCATCGAAATCGGATGAATGGTTTAGCAAAGCATAGATATCTGATATAATCATAAATACATAGGTACCTATATCCATGTAAGCATATTTTGATTTTTATATTATAAGAAAAACAAACATTCCAGTGTTACCAATAATCCGACAATATTTGAAAATCTTCTACTGCCACCACAGTTAGCCAAAAATGTGGCATCAGTCGTGATGAAGGACTTAGCTAGCCGAGGAATCGAACACGGGACGCCTGAGTGGGACCCAAACGCGATGCCAACTCAGCCACTGACGTAAAAAAATACTAATTCTGAATTAAACGTGAATCGGTAGGCATTAAGATTTTATGAACATTTCTTTGGTTAAAGTTTAAAGTTCATTTACGAACTTAAAATTGTAATTACATTTAAGTACTTCGAAAAATTAAAATTACGTTTAAAAAGGAAATACATAGAAAAAAAATTATTAAATTATTATTAAAACAACACCCTTTTTATAATTTTTGAAGATTATTCCTATCAATGTAATTTAACATTGAAGAAGAAGAGAACAAGACACAGAGAAATATAAAAAGATAACGGTCGCAACTAGGAAACGAACCCAGAACCTCTCCTCTTACCGCGAAAAATGCCTTGCCAATAGGCACTGCCATCTCTTATTTGAACGTCATATTTGTCGATCTCAAATGACGAAATAAAATTTTAGAATTAACAATACTATCTTCGATTATGTTTTGAGAGGTTCTGAGTTGAGACCATTATCTTATTATTTTTCTGTGTCTTATTCTCTTTCACATTTTCATTTCGATTATTAGGGCTATCTACTTTTTCAAAGAAAAATGTATTACTTTAAAACATCATTCCCGGTCGTACCTCAAAAGTCACCAACATAAAATAAGAAGTGAAAGAAGTTTGTTTTGTTTGTTTTTTTTTCACATTGTTTCATTAAATGACTAATTGTTATATTGTTGAATTCTAGCTGAGTCTGGTAACAAGAATCTGGATTATTGTTCGACTTGGCATCCAGAATCGGGCACAATTCCTCCCCTGTAACCTCTTTACTGTTTAGTCTCAAACTCTCTGAAACTTACCACAAAATATCACAAATCACTCTGCAAGCCTTGGCGAAGTGTATTCGATGCCTTAGAAATTACGATGCGTCTCTGGAAGTGTTATTCCAGATTGTATCAAGGAATTTATCTTTAAAGCCCACAGAGTTATGAATTGTGCTGAAAATTCAATTAATATTAATCTGCTTTATATGATACTGTTCTCAAAATCAACACAATTAGAAACTGGATAGATATAATTTTGATTTCGAGATTGTAACCAAAATATGTGTTCATTGTTTTAATTAGTCAGTGAGTCCGTATAAAACAATGGTGGATCATGCACACTATACACGTTTCATTCAAAATAAAGGAATGAAAGTACCTGTGTTTCAAAATAAATATGGTAAAAGAACCCTTGAATATATTATTCAATTAATATTAATTTAACAAATTGCCATACGTATTTAAAGATAATTGTTCAATAACGAAATTCTAATTGCAGTTAAAATCATGGCTGTTGGGGAGTAACATTATGTATTAAGATGATATTTTGCTCACTTTTATGTTATTTTTTAAATAAATATAATTATGTGATATCTGCATGTATTCACATTTATATTATTTGCTTTCACCTTGCACATTGCATTCTCAACTGCCTAGTGATATTTACATAATTATTTTCCTATTTTACACTGTTTTTCACCGTAACAATACAGTTTATGTATTTTTTTCAACTTGTGTATATCACTGTGTTGTTAAATTACTACGCTAATGCGTTTATGATTATTTCATTTATTTTTGTCATATTCTTTTCTGTGGAACTAATCTCCTGCAGACTTGCAGTAACTTAGCGGGTATAAATTCTCATTGTATGTCATTTTTATACAATTAAATAAAATAAGTGTTTTTAAAATTAATAAGACGTTAACACTTTTTTTAATTTTCTATATATTTCAAGGAAAGCTGAATCAACCAGTATGCAGCGGTATTTGAGAACCAACAGATTGATCTCCCAGTCTACCGACCACATAATATGATGATTATTTAGATCTTCTATGTTTATTTTTTTACTCGAACAAGTTTGAACATTTCAACATTACAGAATTTCTGTAAAGCATCTTTTGATCTCCATACGGAATAAATATTCTACATGTTAATAATAAAGGAAAACGCTTAGATAACTTAGAAGCCTATAATGAGCCTATTATTAATAACAAACAAAAAGTACTACGTTAAAGCCTTATCCTAGATAAAATATGTTCCCATGCACCGTCCGTTCCGTCTCCTCCCCCCACTCTTTATAACTACCTATTCAAGCCTCTACTCCCACTTCAACACCTAATATGTGTTCACCCCTAATCATTTTGTAATATTAAGATAGTTTGAAAGGTTGTTCCGAAACCGGTCAGCGTTAATATTAAAAAATATTGTGGTTTAAAACAAATTAATATGGTTTCATTTTATGATACAAAGTTACATTCGATACAAAAAATATTAGTCTATAAAGATGTTTTTGAGTTTAATATTATAATTAGATTGAACTCCCCTTTTGGAACAACTTTGAGTATTACATGTGGTAATAGCTATACATCTTGGTATGTTTGGCTTCTTTATAATAAAAAAAAAATAAGCGAAAATTAAACCCATAAAGACACTTTTATCACATCCTTAAATCAGACTTAACAGTTATTTCCCTCTTGCAGCTTTATGATTTTTGGCTATTGTTATGTCCACAGTTATGTCCCACAACATAGACAATAACAGAATGATTACTTATAGCCGAAAGTGAGTTTTATTGTTGTTATGAATGTCCTTATAACTTTGAGTGTGTTTTGGTCAAACTATCCCACAATAGTACACAACTTTACGTTTTATTCACTTTTGGGAAGTGAATTAAAAACTAAATTAATAATTTAATATGTTAAATGAAAAAAAAACAGTTTGTAAAACACCACTTTATTTGAATTAATAACTATTTAACAGCCAACCAGGTTTCGCTTAGCTCAAGGCTATTATATTAACTAAAACTAATTAGCTCAGCTCAGGGCTATTATATTAACTAAAGATAATTACATTCAGACACATATATATATATATAAGAAATTTAAAAAAAATGAATGAAAGAGAGAATAGGCGACACCCTATTGGTGCCAGTAAGGTATAAAAATAAAATAGATAAGAGGGAGACGAAATTATTGCGGGATGGGTGGTTGAGGGGGGGGGGGGGGGAAGGGAAAGGGTACTGTTTCAGAAGACGTTAACGGAATAAATTAAATATGGGTCAGTTAAATTGCTTTTATTATTAATAATGTTTTATTTATTATTGACGGCTTTTTTGATTTCAAGCTCTTCTAGATTGTTTAATCTAATTCCAAATTCATTTTTATGTAATGTTTTAGTCCCGGAGGTTTTATTGAACGAGTGGTTAGTTTCTAGTAGATTATTCGCGGATTCTAAAAAAGCATTACTATTTAAACATTTTAGATGTTATTTAATTCTTATGTTTACATTCTGGGCCGTTTTTCCGATGTAAAAAGCAGAACACTCGTTACAATTAAGTTTATATATGCCCGAGTGGCTAAGTTTATCGTTAATGTCTTTAGTGTTAATTAAGTATAATTTACCTAAGTTATTGTTAGTGTAAAAGGCGGGCTTTATTTCCGGAGGGAATTTTTTTACGCAATGTAGAAAAGTTATTGGTAAACAGTACTCTGCGCCATTGAAATTGGTGATTTATATTTAAATTATTATTAGGCTTATTAAAATAATACATTGAAAAAATAATATTGAGCTAAGCGAAACCTGGCTGGCTGTTAAATAATTATTAATTCAAATAAAGTGGTGTTTTACAAAGTGTGTTTTTTCATTTAATATTTAAAAGCAAACCAGAAAGCATTTGCTTCCTTCGATAAAATAATTTAATACTTTATAATGTTGTTAAACAGCCACAATAACTAATAAATAAAAAAATCCGGAATGATATTAAAATGCAGGTATTTAGAGAAAGCCGGGGGGGCGTTTTGTCCATGCACACGTGTTCCCCAATTTCCCCTCTGGATTTTGATACTAATTCAAATATTTTTTTAATATAGTATATGTACATAGATATCGACCACTAGCGAGTCAGAATGTTTTGCTTTTTATCGCTAAGTTATTTCAATAGGAGTTGAGACCCTCCAAAAATCGTTAAAATTGCCTGGTTTGAACTCCATGAAGAGACGATCAGTATACAAACTACACAATGTATTTTTGTAAAAAAAGCTAGACGTAACAACTAACATTATTTTCTTCTAACAATTAGCAAAAAAAAAATCGGTCTAGTTTTGGAGAAGAATAATGGGAAGCACAAAAACTTGATTTTACGATTTTATTTGGATATTATCAGTCGGGGATGGCGTTGTTCCCTTTTCCCAGTATTCGGGAGGGTAAAAGCGACAGTGTCAGCAACAGTTTGATAAAATACCTACTATTTCATGTACTTTGCAATCGTGTTTCCTCGTGCTTAGCTATAAACTAAACATGACATTCTTTTCTTTCTTTTCTCTTTGTTTAAACATTTTTATTGTTGTTTTAAAACGCAAAATAGAAAAATAACCCGGATCAAGGTAAGTCACAGCAAAACCCTGTAGATGAAAATAAATAAAAATAATATTGTCTAAAACTACATAATTGTACATTACTTAAATATATGTAAACTGTCACTCCACAAAGTATTTGCTTTCTACGAAAATATTCAATTTGTAAATATGCGTAGGTATGTTATTAGTAAAATATTAATATTTGCTGCTCTTACCATCCCCATGGTACGAATCATATTAGAAATCTTAAATCTCACTTTGAATCAGCTAGTCAGCTCCGATTGAACTATCCCGATGATGGCTTTCTTCTGGTAGGTGATTATAATATTTCTAAACTTATTTGGAATCTTAATTCTGAAAGACAGATTATACCACAAATACCTGTTGACGAAGCCAGCTCTACTGTGATAGACTTTTTATCTCTTTGTGACTTTTCTCAATATAATAACATCTTAAATGTAAATCAACGTGTTCTTGACCTAGCTATTAGCAACACAAACTGCTCATTACAACCTTGCATTCCTCCTCTTTTAACCGAAGATTTGCACCACAAATCCTTCAAAATAGAAATAAGATTAAAAAATGAACCTTGCTTAAAACATCAACCACGACAAGTCTTATTATTCTGCTAACTATGATAAGATTAATGAATTTTTTGAACAATTTGACTGGTCAGATATTTTTAGTTCAAGAGGTATGGAAGAAGCAACTAATAAATTCTACGAAATTATTTATGAAGCTATTGATCACCACGTACCTTCAAAAACCATTTGTCTATCTCCCAAGTATCCCCCGTGGTACACTCCCTACCTAATCAAAATTATCAAAGAAAAACTTAAGTATCACCGAAGATTTAAAAATTATTCACACCCCTCCGATTATCATACCTTTTCATTACTCAGGACTCGTCAAAAAAGAACTGAAAAAGATTGTTATACCAACTATATAAAAAATGCTGTGTTCAATATACGGAAAGATTTGAAATATTTTTGGACTTTCGTGAAATCTAAACAATCATCTTCTTGAGTACCTAATAACGTGTATCACAAAAATATTTCCTAGAGTGATGGTCAACTAATTTGCAATCTTTTTAACGATTATTTCCAATCTGTCTTTGTCCCCGATACAACTGCTAATAATACTTCCACAAATATTGATAATATAAGTAACAACGATGATATGAATTCAATTAATTTTAATTCAATTGATATAACCGCACCATTAGTGTTAAAACATCTCAAAAATGTGGACATAAAAAAAAGTGCCGGTTGTGATAAGGTACACCCAATTTTTATTGTTAATTGTGCTGAAACGCTAGTTACTCCTGTAACACTACTGTTCAATAAATCTCTTAAAGAAGGTGTATTTCCTACCATTTGGAAACAAGCTTTTGTTACACCTGTTTTTTAAAAAAGGGGACAAACACAACATTGAAAATTATAGACCTATCTCTAAGCTATGTATCTTTAGTAAAATCTTGGAAAAAATCGTGTGTAACCAACTTTTTAACTTATGCAAAAATACTATTATTAGCCCCCATCAACATGGTTTTTTTCAAGGCAGATCTGTTGAATCGAACCTAGGACAGTAAACTGATTTAGTTCTTAAATCTATGGATAATGGGAAACAGGTTGATTCCATTTACACAGATTTTTCTAAGGCTTTCGACAAAATAAATCACGACATACTGTTATACAAACTCTCGAAGATTGGTATATGTGGAGATCTTCTGAGATGGTTCTCTTCATATGTTAAAAATAGAAGTCAAGCTGTTGCTTTAAAAGGTTACATGTCACAAATTATAACTATTCCCTCAGGGGTACCGCAAGGCTCCCATCTAGGGCCTCTCTTGTTTATTTTATATATAAACGATATGAACCGTGTCATAAATCATTCTTGTTTCCTATTTTACGCCGATGACACGAAATTATATAAATGTATTAGCTCCATAGATGACTGCAACCAATTGCAAGAAGACGTTAGCAGAATTGAGGAATATTGCGTAAACAATCAATTATATCTAAATATAGACAAATGTAATGTTATTACTTTTACACGGAAAAAAAATCCAATTAATTATATTTACAAACTAAACCATGTCCCTCTACAACGAGTAGAAAGAATAAGAGATCTTGGAGTAATACTAGACTCTAAAATGTTATTTAGGGATCATATTGAAAATATTCTAGAAAAAGCTTATAAGCAATTGGGTTTCATTATTCGCATTATAAAACCTTTTACTATAGCACACACCCTATTTCTGTTATATATGTCATATGTACGGTCACAACTCGACTTCGCCTCAGTAATTTGGAATCCTCAATATCAAACATATATTCATCGCATTGAAAATATCCAGAAACAATTTATAAAACACCTATCGTATCGCTTTAGTGATCATCAATTTGACCCTATCACCTTATTTAAACGCAGAAAAATCTTTGATGCATTATTCTTATACAAAATCATGAACTGCCTTGTTGATTCATCATATCTGTTAGAAAATATTGCATTTCGTTGCCCCAAACAAAATACCAGATCGAACGACTTATTTAGAATACCACACAGTAAATCAAAATACGCGCAAAACTCTGTAATAATACGTATCTGTGAAACTTACAATGCCTTACGAGATGTAGACATTTTCAACCATGATTTGAAATGCAGCTTAATATATTAATAACTTAAAATACTTTTTTTTTCTTTTTTGTGAAAATTTATAATATTATTATCAGTAGTAATAGTATAACTATGTTTGTTAATAACTTAACTTTTTTTCTTTATTACGTTTTATATTTTTCTTTGATATGTTTTTCCTTATTATGTTTATTTTTTGTCACATAAGTTGAATAGGTAAAAATACTATATTAAAATTTTAACTTAATGGAACTTAATTGGTCTACAACACATGAATGATCTTTGTTATATTATCATTTTGTATGACTGTTTGTTTCCTAAATAAAAATAAAAATAAAATAAAATTAGTGTGGTAAAAATGAACTTTCTTTATAGAGCTTAGTTTGACTCCACTAATCTCCTGGACCGAGAGAGCTATTTTAAAATTTCTGTAAAATGTTTTTCGTAAAAAAAAATCTTTAAACTTTTTTTGTTGATTAGGTACCTGCGATATATTCAGGTATCCTGAATTACCTCGATTCAAAGCATGCTATTAGCGAAAGGCCGATTAAACTTGTATGTCACCATGCATATCGCCACTAATGTCATAGGTAGGTACTTACCACTAAAAGCGGGTAATACAGTGTCTGTTAAAAGGCTTCGAGCCGTCCGTGTTCACCGTTCGAGTATTCTGCCAACCTCGAGGCTTCAGGTAGGTATATATGAATTGTAAGTTAGAATATATAAATACTCGTATCACTATGCATTATCAGATCTATCGATCGTGTGAGTTTATATACCTACACACCTGCATTTATATACCAGTTAACTCAAAAATTCCTTTTTTTTTTTTTTTTTCATAGGAAGCAATTACTTTGTGGTTAGACATTATATTATAAAAATAAAATTCGTGGTTAAATACAAAGTGTTTGTGTTTTATTTTTATAATATCAAAAATTCCTGTCACGTTTTTAAAACTATCTTAATTTTGCCTGAAACATGAATACCTGTATATTTTTTTCTCTACTTATTATTTTTTTGGTACATTCATTGTTAGAATTTTACAATATATACAGGCTTTTTTATATAAACATTTAAAAAATAAATAATAATATCTACAATTAGCAGATTAACCAAAAAAAATCCCACATAGGCATCGCCAGTTCGTGGGTATACTTTTGTGTGTTTTTAAAACAGTTGAAAATAAACTCATATAAAAACATTATCTTTGTAGAGTTTAAAAAAAATTAAATAAACAAAAAAAAATTGTGTTTACTGAATTACAATTCACACGGCATGTTAAGGTACAGCAGGTCAGATGTTACAGCAAGTAAATGTTTGTATCAATGGTATTTATCCAAGGCTTTATTATATTTTTATATCTGCTGTAGGAGGATATATTCTTAAATTCAATTTCTGTAGTTTTATAGAGATAATTATACATTTTTGGTGTAATAAAATATGCATGTATTTGCGCAAGCCTAGTTTTACAAAGTGGAACTTCAAATACATTATTTAACTAAATCGATTTTCATTTTTTGTATAAATAATATTTCGAGAAAATATACATTTTAAACATTGTGTACAGTAAATTTTTTTATCTCTAACAATTCAGCGTCTTGGAATAATTACAGGGAGGGGTAGTTCATATCTTTATGCAACATTATTTTTAGTATTAATTTTTATGTTATTTCTAGTGGCTTAATGTGCGTATTATACACACCCCCCCCCCATTCAATTATTCCATTAGCTACTGATGATTGCACCAATGCATGATACACCAATTTCATTCCTTTAATGTCAATTATGTAATTTTAACGTTTAAAAATATAAGTTAAATACCTTAGTTTCTAATTGTCCAAGTGATATTATTAAATTTTCTAAATGTCAAATTGATATTCATATTAAAGTTACTAATTGACTTTATTTAAGCAGTCTTAAAACATTTCATCTTGAGTTATTTAATAATACGATAGACTTTTTTAACCTAATGCGAAAGCGAAGACAATAAAGTCATATTTTTAAATACCTCGTACATTTTAAAAAACATGCGCTTATTTCAATAGCTAAAATTTATAATATTTTGGAATATGGAAGAATTGAACTATGGCAAATAGACGAATATGAACTAATAACTTATTATGGTTTTATTATTATTATTTTTCTATTTTCTCTATCTTCTGTCTCTCTCTCTCTCTCTCTGTGTGTGCCTATACCCTATTACTATGTTATATATTTTATTTGGCTTATTATTATTTCTCTTATCCCCCTATTACACGTATCAGTATTCGCATCAGTATTTACTGATGTGAATTACTGACGACAACCGTCAGTATCGTTGCGAATCCTTGCGGGACTGACGCTTTTAAAGTGATGGATCCGAAAACAAAAGCCTGTGTTGCTATAATTTTGGCGTTCGTTACAAAGAAACGAGTGAAGCGCTAACGATGGGTGAAGGACTAGCTTCTCAAAAAGAAAAATTCTCACATTTGAATTTAAGGGATGAAATTTTGCTGACTGATCATTTATTTATTTTTAAGCCATCAACAAGGTGCAATACAAAGATCCATTTACATTTTAGCCACTGGAGCGATTACAGACATAAAAAAAATTCCTGCACGATCATTTTTAAAAATTTTCCTCCGACATTGAAAAAAAATCATACTTCCGAATTTGAATATGGAGACATACAAAACTGATTATTGTGCTATATAGCCAATATTTTACATTATCACATATTTTGGTATTTATAAAAAAAATTAAAAATCGTAAACTTTATTATTTTTTAACGGAATTTAGGTAAATTTGGCTTCTCAATGCCACAAAATCAATCCGAGACTTAACCACTGGATTGCTTTTGGTTCGATTCGTACCGATTTTATTTTTCTGCGATTGCTTTCGGTCCAGAATCGGGCCACATTTTCCTACCATTCGTAAAACATTTATTGTTCCTAATTATTTAAAACATATTCATGGCATTGGCAGAGGAAAGATGAAAGTAGACTGAATGCTGTAGAAATGAGATCCGTAAGGCGTATATGTGGTAAAACCATGATGAATGTGAATGAGGCAAATGAGTGCTTGCCACGACCGAGTTGTTTGGCGGTCCGTCCTCTCTGCCTACCCCTGCGGGGAAACGGCGTGATGCTTAGTTAGTTAGTTTTTATTCATGGCCAGCAATTTATTCTATCAAATAGTTGTTAAAATAGACTATAAGTCTATAATAATAATAATATTTGGCTAATTTATATAGCGCCGTTTTCTAAAGTTGAAGATTTTTTAATAATTATTCTATCAATTTCAAAAACAAAAGATAATTACTAAAATATAGGTGAATTCATTGGCTGTATAGGACTATAATTTGTTTATATGTTTACATACACAAATTTGGAGTAATCATGTTTTTAATGTGGTAGTTAGAGGCGATAAAACAGCACCGTCCTCCATGGCGCATAAGAAATACTGACGTACTGACGCGGCGAGCCCTTACACGCATCAGTACGGCATCAGTATCCCCCACCACTTTTCGGCCACGCCCCAATACTGATGAGGCCGATCCAAATATCTAGATGCGCGTCAGTAATTTTGTCAATGCGTCAGTATTAACAATTACACGTATCAGTATTCGCATCAGTATTTACTGATGCGAATTACTGACGACAACCGTCAGTATTTGTGAGCCATTACACGTGTCAGTATTACTGACGTCAGTATCGTTGCGATTCCTTGCGGGACGGCCGCTTTTAAAGTGATGGATCCGAAAAGAAAAGCCTGTGTTGCTATAATTTTGACGTTGGGTACAAAAAAACGAGTGAAGCGCAAACGATGGGTGAAGAACTGGCTTCTCAAAAAAAAAAAATTCTCACACTTGAATTTAATGGATGAAATTTTGCTGACTGATCCACACGACTATAAAAATTATGTTAGGATGAACAATGATAATTTCAACAAATTGCTAGATATGGTTAGTCCATATATTTTGAAACAAAATACAGCCATGAGAGCTTCGATCACGCCAAGAGAAAAATTAGCTGTAACTCTACGTTTCTATGCGACTGGCAGAAGCTTCGAGGATCTGAAGTTTTCAGCGATTCTGTCTCCAGCAGCAATAAGTCAAGCAATATTGGACACGTCCGAGGCGATTATGTATGTGCTGCAAGATTACGTAAAGGCAAGTATTAAATTACTAATAATATATGTAATAAGTTAGGAGTTAAATTAACGTCTTCTGATGATAGATCATATAATTATAGAAAACCAGAATGGCAGAGTAGATTAGAAAATGATGTAGTATTTTTAAGAAGTAGCATAGCTAGAGTAATAGAGTATAAAAATGGAAATAGAAGTAGGAATATTTTGAGACATGTAGATGTAATTGGGAGAAAATTTGGTTATAGCATTGGTAGTAATAATAATGAAAATATAATCAATGATTTATTAGATTTGTTAAAACAAAAATTAGGTGTAAAAGCTAGTAGATTAAAAAGATATAATTATACGTATAATAAAAAAAATAATAATAGATTATTTCAGAAAAATGAGAAAATATTTTATTCCAAACTTGACGATAAACAAAATATTATTTCGAATAATAATAATCCGTTGCCATCTGAATCAGATATGCGCGATTTTTGGACAAATATTTGGAGTAAAGATATAAAACATAATGAGTCAGGTCCGTGGATAGAAAATGAAGAACTCAATTGTTCAGACATTGAACAAATGAGTTTTTCTGATATATCGGTTGAATTGTTAGCCAAAATTATAAAAAATACTCATAATTGGAAAGCCACGGGTTGCGATTGGATACATAATTTTTGGTATAAACGTCTGACTACTTTACATCCCATTTTGGAAAAAAATCTTTCAAAATTTGTTAGAGAACCTCAAAATTTTCCAAATTTTCTAACTAAGGGCATTACTTATATGTTGCCTAAAAGCGAACATATTAATAATCCCTCTCAGTATAGACCCATTACATGTTTACCGACAATATATAAAATTTTAACCTCTTGCTTGACAGATTTAATATACACTCATTTAGATGAAAAAAATGTTTTATCTGAACAACAAAAATGTTGTCGCAGAAAACATATGGGATGTAAAGAACAATTGGTTATTGATTCTGTAATTCTAAAACAGATTCAAACCCAAAAACGTAATTTACATATTTGTTATATAGATTACCAAAAGGCTTATGATAGTGTTCCGCACTCGTGGCTGATAAAAGTTTTAAATATATACAAAATTAACCCAATTATTATTAGCTTTTTGGAAAAAATTATGGCATTTTGGAATACCGATTTGCTTTTGAATTTGAAAGATAAGAAAATTATAGTACCGGGCATTTCAATAAAAAGAGGGATTTTTCAAGGAGACTCATTGAGTCCTCTTTGGTTTTGCTTAGCATTAAATCCTCTATCTAAAATGTTAATTAAAAGCAAGTTTGGAATAAAAATTAAAGGTAATACTAGAGAGAGAAATATAATTTCTCATTTATTATTTATGGATGATTTAAAATTATATTCGAATTCTGAACCAAATTTAGAGAAAATGATTAAAGTAGTTAAAAATTTTTCAGATGATATTAAAATGACTTTTGGTTTAGATAAATGTAGAACGAACCATATAGAGAAAGGTAAAATTGTAGATGGAGACGAGGGTATATTTAGAAATTTCAAAATTGAAAGTATGAAAGGGGGTGAGGTTTATAAATATTTAGGATATCCGCAATCAAATAGATTAGATCATACTAGTATTAAAAATGATATTAGGATTAAATTTAAAACTAGGATCAGAAAAATTTTGAAATGCAATCTATCTGCTAAAAATTTAGTAAAGGCGATAAATACTTGGGCAATACCTCTATTAACTTACTCATTTGGCATAATTAAATGGTCTAATACAGATTTAGATAGCTTAGAACGATTAATTAGAACTACATTAACAAAATTTCATTCCCATCATCCAAATTCAGCAATAGAACGTATTAATTTACCCAGAAATTTATGAGGTAGAGGTATAGTCAAAATAACATCTTTAAAACATAATCAGGTAGAAATGCTAAGAAATTTTTTCCATAGGAAAGCTGATAGTTCAGAAATGCACAAAATAATTTGCAAGGCAGATAGAAATATTTCACAATTAAATTTATACGACGAGAATGCCAGCATTCTTATAAATACCAACCAGGAATTATTAGATTCCTGGTCAAATAAAATTCTTCACGCAAAACACTTCAATTATCTCAACCAAACATATGTTGACAAATTTTCGTCAAACAAATGGTTGAGTATTGGAGAGTTGAGCGCAGAAATAGAAGGCTTTATGCTTGCCATACAAGATAGAGTCATTAATACTAAAAATTATAGGAAGCATATCATCAAAGATGCAAATCAAATTGATGATTTATGTAGAAAATGTTTGGCTTTTCCGGAAACTATAGAACATAGAATATCGGGATGTTCTGTATAAGCGCCGTCCGAGTATACATTTAGGCACAATCAAGTTTTAAAAATAATTCACCAAAGTTTGGTAATTAAACATAACTTGATTGACTGCCGTAATGTACCATATTATGAATATGAACCAAATTTATTTTTAGAAAATGAATTTTATAAAATTTATTATGATAAAACTATTCTGACAGACAGAACAATTAGTCATAATAGACCCGATATAGTTTTACATGACAAAATTAAGAAAATAACTTATATCATTGATGTCGCTATTCCAAATTCTTGTAATATTCAGAAAACTGTTTCTGAAAAAATAAGAAAATATACAGATTTAGGAAATGAAATTAAAAGAATTTGGCATTCTCAGACTATAAAAATATTACCATTTGTTATTTCGGCTACTGGCATTATACCTAGCTCTCTCATTCAAAATTTAGGCGTATTAGATTTGTCAAAAAATTTGTACATAAAAATGCAAAAGTCGGTCATTTTAAATACATGTAGGATTACGAAAGATTTTTTAAATATTTATATTGAGGGATCAGTAGGATTTATCGGACCAGTTAGGATTTCATCAGAGCCGAACCCTCTGATATGAAAATATCTGGAGTCGGTGAAATATTTTCCCATTATGTTTCTGGTGGATTGACGTATTGTTCTTGTATTGTTTTATTCTTATATAGTGCACTTACATTGCGTTAATTTACTAGATATTCATTTGTGGAAAAGTGTGTGGAAGGGTTTAGTCTTTCATTTGGGAAAGATTCAACCCGGACATAAAATCTGGAGCACCGTAAAATATAGTACAGTCACTATGAACTTTTGAACATGCAATATTTCCGGCGTCGCTCTTTTTTGTTTTTTTTCAACCATTTTGAATATTATAAAAAAATGGTTTTGTTTGAATAACTCGGCCATTTTAAATTTTAACTAAAAATTGTTACGACAAAAGTTGTAGGGAATTAAATTTTCTACAACTACTTTTACTTTGATTCCTGATATTTTTTCTAAAATCGATATTTTTCGAATTATCTAAACGTGAAAACATCGGCGGAGTAAAACAAACTAATTTTCAGGGCGATTATTTGGGAATAGTGACTGTACTATAGATAATTAAGACAATTTAAATTTTGGTTTGAATTTCTTTATTCAATAAAATTAGCGCAAATTGTTTCACATAATTTGAACAATTCATCATAATTCGAACATAATTTTCAAGTTCTGTGATTATATCATTAATATGGGCTAGTTTTTTTAACAAAACTGAAATAATAACAGAACGTGAATAGAACTTTCACTAAACTTGAAAATAAACTTCGAAATTTGGTGAATTGTTAAAATTCTGTGAAACAATCCTACCTTACAAAATAACCTTTATATTCTCTAAAAAACAACTTAATAATCAGTATCAAAATTGGAAAGGAAGTTCGCAACGGCAGATGCACTCTTAGAAGGGGTGTTTAATTGAGTGATATCACCGGAAGGTTCAATTTGCAGCTCAGAGGGTAGCCCTCTCATCACAATCGAATTATTGATAATTTCAGAAGATGCTGAATGAGGTGTTGTAGATGGTGTTGAGGACCAATTCTCATTTATTCGTACAGAGTATCTATTTAGAGTACCTAGTTGGGCCTCGAATATAATGTCATTAATGGCCTTTTCTGCAAATATTTTTTGTAATTCATCAACTTTGGATAACTTTTCGGCCCAAATTGCCGCTTCAGTTTCAGAACTTGTCGTTGGCTGTGACAGATATAAGCATGCTTTCTGTATCAGTTCATTTTGCTTTGCTATTGCGCTATTGGCTTTCCTTTTCACTGGCTGTGGAGGTGGAATCGGTTGTGTTGAAGAGATCGCGTGAGGTATTTGTTGCTCTGTAGATTCTTCCTCAGCTCCTTATGCCTGCGAATCATTCTAAAAATAAGATTTTTTTTTTTTTACAGATGCCAACTACAAAGGGAGAATGGAAAGAAATCGGAAGCAGTTTTGGAGAAATGTATCAATTCTGGAACTGCTTAGGAGCTCTGGATGGAAAGCATATCGAAATACAGAAACCAGAAAATTCCGGGTCGTTCTATTTTAATTACAAAGGGTTCTTCAGTATAGTGCTTTTGGCGTTAGTTAATGCTAAACGAGAGTTCATTTTCATTGATGTTGGGACAAACGGCCGAGTTTCAGATGGTGGTGTTCTCTTCTACTCCAAATTTGGTGAAATGTACCTCAACGATACCCTAAATTTGCCAAATCCATCTCCACTGCCAAACTCTGAAGAACAATTTCCACATGTATTCATATCCGACGAAGCTTTCGCGTTAAGGTCTAATTTACTAAAACCGTATCCAAAAAATTGCACAGCTGATCAAAAAATATTTAACTATCGTTTGTCCTGTGCCCGTTCGGTCGTGGAATGTTGCTTTGGTATTCTAGCAAGCAGATTTGGAATTTTCCAAAAAGCAATTAACCTTGAACCCGAAAAAGCAATTAAAGTAACAATGGCCTGCTGTTATTTACATAACTTTTTGATGAAAACAGGCGATCGCACCTATATCCCAACGTCAGAGGAATATATAATTGATGACGCTGTGGGTTTACAAAGAACCTTAAATCGAAATTCATCAGCAGATGCAAAGGCAGTTAGGGCAAAATTTTGTAATTATTTCTGCGATGATGGAAAAATGTAGTTTTAAGTATGTACCGAAATTATAAGAGCATATGCCTACCTACATATAATGTTTCTTGAGATACAAAAAAAAAATGATAATAAAATGTATTAATTTGTGTATTATTTAAAATTTACCCATTTATTTATTTTTAAGGCATCAATAAGGTGTAATACAAAGATCCATTTACATTTAGCCACTGGAGCGATTACATAAATGAATTAAAAAAACATACTTCTTGATTCCTCAACATTGAAAAAACAATCATACTTCCGGATTTGAATATGGAGACATACAAAACGGATAATTGTGCTATATAGCCAATATTTTACATTCTCACATAATTTGGGATTCATAAAAAAAGGCCATAGGGAACATAAAAACGTAGAAAAAATTCAATATAGATATTAAAAATATCCACTGGCGGCAATTTTTAAACACTAAAGTACAAATTTCGCGCATTTATAAAGTTAAAGATTTTTTAATATTTCTTCTATCATTTTAAAAACATAAGGTAATTTTCGTTGTTAGTTTTTGGGGTGTTATGCCGTGTTGCTTTGGTACCTCCTACTATAGCCGACGTTTCCGACAGCGTTGCAGTGTCCATCATCAGGGCAGATCCGGTAGATCCGACGATGTATCTACCGGATCTGCCCTGATGATGGACACTGGAACGCTGTCCGAAACGTCGGCTATAGTAGGAGGTAGCGCAACACGGCATAACATCCCAAAAACTAACAACGAAAATGCTTTTGGCCGTGAAAATCTAAAAACTTATCTGCATAAGATAATTTGTAAAATATAGGTGAATTCATTGGCAGTATAGCACTATAATTTGTTTATATGTTTACATACACAAATGTGGAGTAATAATTTTTTTAATGTGGGCGGAAAAAATTAAAAACGATCGCCGAGAAATATGGCGCGTTTCCGTGGATAAAAATATAATGTCCCCGAGCAACCGAGTGGTTAAAAAAAAATCTCATCATACTACAAAAATCGTTTAAGTAGTTAGTAGGTAATTAAAAACACTTACTTGTGCTTGACTGGAGTGAATAGGTTCTTCTATTCTTTGCAAAAAATTTAGGGCCTGAAATGTCCAGGATTTTGGTATATACATATACTTCGTCCAGTCCGGCTCCGGATCTTTTGGAAGATACAATTTTTTTCAGTTCCTTCCTGTAGTTGCATCGCAACGTATTTATTTTTTTTCCTACATCTTCCCTCGTGATGTTTGGATTTACCTTGACCATTATTCCCTTTAATTCCTCTAAAGCCCTATTCCTCTTTATAATCCTTGTGACGCGTATTCCATAATATATCCCGCATTTCATAAGCCTCGATGAACGTAGCTAGGACGTTTCGCGGCGGAGGTGGAGATGCTACGTCGCTGTCTGACATAGCTAGAGGCGATAAGGCAGCACCGTCCTCCATGGCGCACAAGAAATACTGACGTACTGACGCGGCGAGGTACGGCATCAGTATCCCCCACCACTTTTCGGCCACGCCCCAATACTGATGAGGCCGATCCAAATATCTAGATGCGCGTCAGTAATTTTGTCGATGCGTCAGTATTAGCCATTACACGCATCAGTATTCGCATCAGTATTTAAATACTGATGCGAATACGTGTAATGGGGGGATTATTTCTCCATCGAGTAATAATAAAATTTTGATTTTTGTATGCTGCGAACATTTTTAATTAAAATTTTACTATGTATGCACATCCCATTAGTAATTTCATTAAAAAAATAATTTTTGACACTCTGTAAATATTAAATAAAGTGGGAATCAGCATTATTTAACCTGAAATGAATTAATCGAAACGATAAATGGCTCCACAGTTAAAAATAATACATCAAAACATCCGCAGCATCTCAAAAAATTTTGACAACTTCACTGTCATACTTCAACAATTGGATACAGATTTTGACGTGATAATCTTCACCGAATGTTGGCTATACGGATCCTTCACACCTACAAAAATACCTAATTATGAGGTCTTTCATTAAAAAAATATTAAAAATCAAAATGACGGAATCGTAATTTACTGCAAAAAACATTTACATTTAACAATAACGGAGATAGATATCACAGACTCAAATGGCGTAGAAATAATCGTAAATAATGACATATGTATTTTAGCTATGTACCGATCACCTTCTATAAAAAACATATTTCCCTTTCTCAGGTCCCTAGACCATCAACTCAACAAATTGAAAAAACTAAAAAATATCTGCTTAATAGGAGATATGAATATAAACATTTTAGAATATAAAAAGCATCCTCAATGTAACGACTACTTAAACCTTTTGTTGTTTCATGGACTTATTAGCACCATAAATGAACCCACAAGAGTCAACCTCAATCAAATCAACCTATTACCCACCCAAACATGTATTGACCACATTATGTTAAAAACAAAAAGATCATACCAATCCATAATCCATCACTCAACAATCACTGACTATTACACACTTATCCTGAAAATAAACACCACAAATAATTCACAAGTAAAACATTCCAATACCACAAAAATATACAATAAAACTGATTTTTAAAATCTAAATGACACACTACTTAATAAAAAATGGGAAGAACTTATAGAAAATAATACTCTTAATAAAGCATGGACACTTTTTATACAATGTATTCAAGACGAACTTAATAATAATACTGTCGCTACCGAAAAAAAATCTACAACTAAACTTAAATTTCTAAAACCGTGGATATCAAAAGGACTTGTAACAAGTTTCAGTAAAAGAGACACACTTCACAAACAATGTAAATCAAACCCATGTGATAACTATCTCATAAATTTCTATAAACGATATCGAAACTTCTGCACACGGCTTGCACGTATATCGAAAGAAATGTATTATAAAAATAAATTAGTTAAATGCAACAAGGACCCCAAAAAAATATGGCAAATTCTAAAAGAAATATCCCACACAACTACAAAGAAAAGCGAAGCCATAACTGCGATTAAAATAGGTAACGAAATTATTAAAACATCAGATCAACCACAGAAAGTATGTAATTATGTTAATAATTATTTCGCGAATGTAGGCAAGGTTTTAGCAAGTAAAATCACGACAAAAGTCGATACCCCTAAATCCGCAAACCACCATACACACACCCGAATTTCTCCATTTAAAATACCATTCATTACCCAAAAAGAAACACTTAAACTTATAAATTACCCAAAAAGAAACACTTAAACTTATAAATTACCTAAAAAATACAAACTCACAAGGCAGTGACAGAATATCACCAATAACACTAAAAATATTAAACTCCGCACTTCATATCCCGCTAACTATACTGATAAATCGGTCCATTAAAGAAGGCATTTTCCCAACAATTTTAAAAACGGGCAAAGTGATTCCAATCCACAAAAATGGAAACAAGGAAGAAGTAAATAACTACAGACCAATTACAATACTGAACACACTTTCTAAAATTCTCGAGAAACATATCAAAAACAATTTGTTAACTTTTCTCAACAAAAATAATATACTATCACCCAATCAATTTGGATTCAGGGAAAATATGAGTACCTCACATGCAATAGCCTCAGTAACAGATTTCCTCAAAACAAATATAAATAAGGGCAAAAAATGCATTGGAATATTCCTAGATCTGGCTAAAGCGTTTGACACAATTCACCATCAAAACCTATTCAATAAACTTAAAAACATCGGAATCAAGGGAACAGAACTCAAATTAATCGAAAGCTATATGGGAAATCGCACAGAGTATACCTCAATAGAAAACACATGTAGTGACAAGGAACAAGTAACCTACGGAGTACCCCAAGGCAGCGTGCTTGGTCCAATCCTATTCCTTATATATATTAATGACCTGTGTCACCTCCAAATAGACGGGGAAATTATAAGTTTCGCTGATGACACTGTGTTACTCTTTAAGGCAAATGACTGGAAAACACTTACCACAAAAGCAGAACTTGGTTTAAATATTACTAAAAAATGGCTCGACTCTAACATATTAACTTTAAATATAGATAAAACGAAATTCATAACTTTTAGCATAAACTCAAGAGGCCAACCATCCAATTACATCCATCTTAAAATACATTCTTGTCAATCAACACACACCCTATGCGATTGTCCCCCAATTACACAAACGGAAAATATTAAATATCTGGGCATATACTTCGACCGTTATATAAAATGGGATAGACATATAGATTCAGTAATAGGAAAAATAAACAAGTTGATTTACTTCTTTAAAAACGTGAGAAATATTCTAAACATATATGATATAAAAAATATATACCTAGCACTAGCACAATCCTTAATGGAATACGGCATTATTGCCTGGGGCTGTGCCAGTAAAAAATACATTAATACACTGTTTAAAGCTCAGAAAACCCTAATAAAAGTAATACTTAAATTACCAATACTAACACCCACTTCAATCATATTCGAAAAATTCCCAGTGCTGAAAATTCAAAAATTATATTCCAAGCAAATACTAACTTTCCTTTACAAGAACTTAAACACATTTAATACTTCACAAAATTCTCGCAATACTAGAACAAGACATGCACACCAACTACAAATACCAAAAACAAACACATCCTTTGGACAAAAACACTACAGATACCAGGCTATTAAACTATACAATTCACTTCCAACACAATATAAAACAACTAATATTATTGAATACAAAAAAAATATATGGAACTGGCTACAATCCTTTTAACTTTTAATTTATAATTTTGTCGTATAGAAGTCGATTTTATATTTTAATTTTATTGTTTCTGTATAATTTGATTTTTTATTGGTTCTTCTTTATATTAACTAAGACTACTGTTTGTTTTTATTTTACTACTTACATTTTATAATTTATAATTTACAACTGTAAAATTTCCTTTACTACTTTCATTTTATAATCTGCTGTAATTTACTATGTACTTACATTTTATAATTTTCAACTGAAAAATGTCCTCTACAATACAGGTGAACTCCTAGTGTGGAGGACAATATACTATACCTTTGTAATGTAAATATACTAAGAATAAATAAATAAATAAAAAATAAATAAATAAATAAATAAATCCCAGTGAGGAAGACACCATGAAAACAATAGGTGATCTATTAATAATAAATAAATATTGATTAGTTTCTGTATTGCTCGGAAAACTTTCCTGTAAAAATAGCATTATTAGCACTAAGACATGCACAATCCTGATTTAATTTCTGATTGCTTAGCCGTTAGCGTTTGAAGAGGGTTTGCTCAAGTTCTCAATGGCAGCAATAAACCAAAGTATTATTTACCTAAGCAAGCGTGAACCCTAACTCCATCTCTGTTTGTTGAACCATCTTCGATTGTTCGGCGTAAACATGCCTAAATGAAACTTAAGCGATTAATCGAAACTCATTTCACCGTAATTTGTTCAACGGCATTGTTTCATTGTTAAGTCGGGTAACCAAAATGCCATCAATTCCAATTAACTGCACCGCAGGCAGACTCGATAATACGACTCTGGCAATTTAGTCTCTGTGATAACCAGTTGTGGATTTCTTGAACTCTCTACTATTGAATTTGGTATTATTATTCAATTGAACAGCTAAATAATGATACAAGGAGACCAATCTCACCATTTGTTGCATTTTTAATTCATGGTTGTACATGACATACGAAATAGTAATTAATAATAATAATTAATAATTCTTATTAAGAAAATTATCATAACGAAATAACTTTCACTGCAACTAAGATGTAGATACTTTTTTTATAATGTATGCTGATGCTATGTTACGAAAACAATTAGGTATTCCTATTTGAAATAATTGTTTTCCTAACCAAAATCTTTAAATTAATTTTCTTAATTAATAAGTCCGAATTAACTTACTGAAGTACCTGACCCGATAATGATTAATTTATCACCTTGCATATAATTTATTTATTGGCAACACTGTTGACTTTTCCTTTTAGGAACTTCTGGAATAACAGTCGTCTAGGGTAAGCGACTGGCATTTCATTAAATTTATCGGGATATATATATTTTTTAAATTGAGTTATCGTATGGTGGAATCAGGGTGAACATGCCGCGTGCCGGTAATAATTCTCGATGTACGAAAACAGTGGTTCCTTATTTGTTTTTTAAAGAAGTGAGAAAATAATTCACATTATTTATGCTTTAAACTGCTTACTCGTTAATATGGAATATTTTTTATTCAAACAGTAAGATTTAGTTATTAATTGTTATCAAGTTTAATTTGTAGAACTCCATTTTAATTTTGATTTATTTTATATATTCAATAATTTTATTATTTAATTAATAAAAACACTTTATTTATAAACAAGTTCTGCTGGTAATTATTATTACGCGTGACAATAATTACCGTCACGCGTAATAATAATTAATAATAATTACCAGCAGAACTTCTTTATAAATAAACTGTTTTTATTAATTAAATAATAAAATTATTGAATATATAAAATAAATAAAAAAAAAAATAAAAAAAGTAAGATTTAGCTTTATTATGAGGAAAAGTGAGTATCTACTTATGTCACGGGAGACAAAACAAGAAAAATATGCATTTAAAATTTTAATTTTGTTTAAATTAATTAAGTAACGCCATTTTGTATTTACCGTTTTTATTTATAGACAATCAATCATATTTAAACAAACCCGGTAGATAAACCCTGCTTTGCCAAACAATCCATTCAAAACCTGGGATGTTTTTTTTAAATTATGATGACATGCAGCTTTCGTAGTTTAACCATAGCCTAACAAAGGAATATTCCGTATTATCCATGCATCAAATTTCGACATCACAAACGTTCCGTTTTATCCGTGAGGTGGACTAAATGCATACATATTTACCGATTTCACAATGGATTGTTCGCGGTATCGATTTAATCAAAGAATTCGCTGTTTAAAATGTGTTGAATTGGAAGAATTAATAGCACCTTACGCATTAATGTTGCTTTGGCACACTCGCGAACCTAATATTTGTTGAACACCTTATCAGATGGCGTCGCTGGATACACCATCCCTGTGGTTGTGAGCGGGAGGTTCTCCCCACAATTCATAATCAGGCCTGTCTTAAGAGCATATTATAGGGGCAGAATTGTAATTTGCTGAAAAACGGCTCTCTAAAACGGCTTAATACTACCTTTCGTGTGTCATTCTCAGACTTGATATTTTTTGTTACCAAATAATGGACTTTTATTTTTCAATCTGCTTATTTTTTTTTGTAATTGATGTAGGCATTCGACCATGAAAAATAAAAACATTGATACACCATACAACCCGCTTTTAAAACTTCAGTCTATGTTTATCGCCTTAATAATGATTTTATACAATATTTTTAATTTAAAATATATACATAATACATACATCTATAAAAGTACGGCCTCTTATTCTCGTTATGATATCTGTGGATTTAACAATTAAATAAATACTTCCTTTTTTACGAAATTCTAACACATTTCACAGCTCGTCATTCATTCCGGGCTAGAATCTCCCGTCGGCAAGTAACGAAACTATACGCTCCTTGTTTGTTAGCGTATATATTTAAAAAATGCCATCAAAACGCATTGTTAATGGCTCTAAAAATAGAATACCCAATCACTTGAAGCACTGCAATAATCTCAGGAAGCTACAAAAACAGTAAGTACTCGAAAATTCTCTTTTTTGGTGTAAATTTTGACAAACTGTATTTTTTCAACTGCCATTTTGTTCCAGACACTTAAAATATAACATTTAACTTGCGTATGCATTCCAATTCCGAAACCGTTAGCAAAAACTTCATGTGGCAGGTGCACGTTTTGCAAGTATGTGTGAGAATTCATTGTCTTTAAGCTGTGTACACACACATAGCTACAATATACGTGGCGTGGGGTATTTCGGCATATCGCTCGCCGTACATTCCTTATTGGAATATATGGCGAGCAATAGGCTGAAATACGTCAAGCCACATATATTATAACTGTGTTTGTACAAATCAACGCTAATCTGAGAGTGTAATCGGTTTTTATGTACACAGTGTTTGGTAATTAATACAATAATTACCCTACATTGCTAAAGGGGAGTTATGGGGTAGAATTATGTAAAAATACAAAATTTTGGTTTTAATTTCTTGAGTTCTGATTGGCCATGGCAATACATTTCTTAATTAATGGGATGTTTTTTTACTTAGTTTTTTTTTTTGTTTTACTTTTTTTACTTAGTAGAAATTAGTTACATTATTATCAGTATAAGGATCATACGATACGATACGATACGATTATACCACCCCAGCCAGAAGCACTCCTGTCCCGGTGAGACCGGTACACCAGGGGGCACTGTTTGTTAGGAGTGGAACACGTGCTCTGAGGATAGGATTAGTATAAGGATCATGTATAAAAAGTTTATTGCCGTTTATATATTTTAATCTAAAATTTCAAATGAAGTCAATAATGTGTAAATGGTGTTGGAGAAACGGACAAAAAAAACTTTGAAAGGAAATTAACAAAAATATCGCCTTTCTGCGTACACGTAATCATTCACACATTGTCAAATCAAAGATATTCTATATTTATTTATTTAAGGAACATAAACAGTCTTAGTAATAAAATATACATAAGAGGATGGCAAAAAAACAGACCAATTATTAATGTTCACAGATAGG
The DNA here is from genome assembly GCA_917563855.2 of Limnephilus lunatus. Lineage (NCBI taxonomy): Eukaryota > Metazoa > Arthropoda > Insecta > Trichoptera > Limnephilidae > Limnephilus > Limnephilus lunatus. The sequence continues at coordinate 42,882,214 of OU830594.1, forward strand.
TATTTAGAAACATAAAAGTATCTGAATGTAAACTAGAAAATTTAAGAAAAACAGAAAAAATAAAAACAGAACTAAGCAGCAATTTAAAATTCATTTTGGTTGGAATTAGTGTTGCATCTATCAATGTAGAAAAGGGTATTTTGTCTGCTATATCGAGTCGGCGTGTGGAAATTTATTTTATTTAGCAGCTCCGGGCAGTCAACTTTTGAGTTAATAATTTTGTACAGGAGCATCTGATCAGCGACAAGCCTCCTAACGAGCAGTTTCGAGATTCGAAAATGTTTCTCGATTTCGTCGTAAGAATTGTATATGTTGAATGATTTAAAATTGAGGAATTTGAGAAATCGCTTCTGAACTCTTTCTAACCTGTTAAAATAAACAATATAGCGCGAGTTCCAAACCTGTGAACAGTATTCCAGGTGAGGACGAACATGTGAATTGTAATTGTAAATCTTAGTGTTTTTGAAAAATTTGCATGTTCTCAGTACAAAGCCTAGACTCTTTGTTGCTTTGGTGACAATATTATCAACGTGTTTATCAAAGGTAAGTTTAGAGTCCAAAATAACCCCGAGGTCACGTATATAATCTTTATTTGTTAACAGCGATCCAGAAATGGTGTATTCATGCAGTATTTTTATATGGTTACGTGTGAATGTGACTTTGCAACATTTGGAAATATTGATAAAAAGCTTATTTCTGAGACAGTAATCCGTCAGTCGGTCAAGATCTTCTTGTAAACGCACAGAACAGTCATGGGAGCTTATAGGAAGGTATATCTTCATATCGTCGGCAAATAGTAAAATTTGAGCGTTGTGAAAACATGTCGTAATATCATTTATATAGATAGAGAAAAGCAAAGGACCCAAAATGGACCCCTGAGGCACACCAGAAGTAATGATTTTCCAGATGGAAGAATATATGTGTTGTGTTGTAAAGTTCCAAATAATAATATTATTTTTCTCTTCGTAGATCAAAACATGATTTATCTATGGCAGCCGGAAAAAATACTCCAAACAAGGTATGCTTCAAGTAACGAATGAATTTGAGTGCGTTGGAGTCCCGGGAGGGGGGGGGGGGATTTTTAATCTTTATTCCTTAATGTTTTTTTTTTGCTTTTTTATTTAGGAAAAAATACAGCAACATACGATAGAACCAAATGAGCCTACCGTAAATATTGCACACAGAGGACCAAACTTGGAAGATTTAGAGCACGAGGATATTCTTATTGGTACATCAGCCACTACTGTCGAAAAGGTACTTTTATACTTATTGCACTTCAAATATCTCGCATTTACTATTTGTCACCTCATTGGGATAGGGTTCTAACTTCACTTAACTTGTTCTGTGATATGAGGTGTCAAAGTTTGAAAAGACGATTTATCATAACCTATTTACGTATATTCATAACCATAACATATCGGAACACTTTTTTCATGCACCTGCGTCAGCCCTTATAAAATATATTGTCGAAGGGCGAGAATTTTTTTGCCTTTTTATGATTTTGATGACACGTGTTCCCAACATCGTGATAGTAGGTTCGTATTTTACCAAAATTTATACTAATAATCTCAAAATCAGATTGAATAACATGGTAATCAGTTTTTTATTTCTACATTGTTTAGGAGCAAAAAAACAGCAATTCTTTGGCCAAATTACCTGTGACCGAAGACCAAGGATGGAGCTGTGAAGAATCGGAGCAGGAGCTTATTATTGAAGAGGCGATAGAAGAAAGCGATGATATTTGCGTAGAAGGGCGGAGAGTAGTACAATTTGATTATTTTTTTAAACAACTCCAATGTATAAGTCAACATGATTCCCTTTTTAACTGCAATTTAAAGCATTTGCGAATTAACTCCGAAAATAGAAATGGTTTGAACTCTACTTTTAATTTAAAATGCGTGCTATGTGGTAAAACTTTTAAACTAAAAACGTCCGAAAGCCTACAAGAAGGCATTGGCATCAACGAATCTTTTGTATCGGGATTAATGAGCATAGGATCGGGTTATTCGGGCATGGAAGAGCTATGTGCTACCCTTGAAGTTCCGTCCTTATCTATTGCTGGATATGGAAAATGCCATAAGAAGGTTTGTGAATGGTGGGAGAAAACCAAATTTACCAGTATGGCTGCGGCAGCTGACGAAGAAAAAAAACTGGCTATTCAAAGCGGCGATGTTGACGAAAACGGGACGCCGATGATCACTGTAGTAGCTGATGCGTGTTGGTCCAAGCGATCTTATAAAACCAACTATTCTGCCCTCTCAGGAGCTGCTACGATTATCGGTTACCGCACAAAAAAAATTATTTACATGGCAGTTAAAAACAAGTACTGTACAACCTGCGCAAGAGCTATAAATTTGAAAATTCCTATACCCGAGCACATGTGCTTTAAAAATTATGTTGGTTCTTCAAGCGGAATGGAAGCTGAAGCAATTTTAGACGGCTTCCAACAATCGATGAGTATGTACGGTCTTATATATTCAACCCTCATTGCCGATGGAGACTCCAGTACTTATGCCAGAATTAGAAACAGTCACCCGTATCCTAATATTACAGTACAGAAAATTGAATGCTCTAACCACTTAATTCGAAACTACAGCAATCAAATTGAAAAAATTACAAAAGATACCGGCTTTCCTTTGGAGTTTAGAAAAATTATTTCAACCAACAAACTTCGTCTTAGGAAGGCGGTAGTCGGAGCTGCAAATTACAGGATGCAATCAAATAGTACTTTGGACCAAAAAATTATCGATTTAAGGAAAGATTTATTAAATGGACCCAAACATGTTTTCGGTGAACATAAAGATTGTTTACCATACTTCTGCAAATTTAAACTTGATCCGAATAAAATATTAGACTACAATCACGTTCCACAGTTACAAAGCAATATTATATTTTCAAAAATTATGGATGCTAATTCTCGACTTGTCAGTAATGCCCGAAGTCTAGTATATTGTTTAGACAGTAATATTGTTGAGAGTTTTAATGGAGTTATTGCAAAATTTATTGGCGGAAAAAGAATTAATTATTCTTTTAAACAGTCCTATATGGGTCGTTGTGCAGCTGCAGTAGTTTCTTTCAATTCCAAGCGACCTTATTATTCTTTACATAAGCAGATTTTCAACAGGAGTCCTAGTAATTTTTTAAAACGGTTAGAATTGAAAAGAACAAAAAGAAGAATGGCTTCTAAAACGAACGATAAAAGATCTTTAAGAAAAAAACAAGGGAAAAATTTACTTACAAAATCAAGAGCACCTGATAACCATTATGGCGAATTGTGTGAAAAAACGGATATGGAACAAGATGCATATGAATGTGCTAAGGCAGAATTCTTAAAGCTACTCGACATTTCACAAAGTGAAAAGAAGGCAGTCGAAAGACGAACTGTCTTACAGTCAGATAGCGGAGAGTGGCTGGAACGCAGAAGAAACATGTTAACAGCTTCTTTATTTGGTAATATCTGTAAACGAAGTCAATCCATAAGTTGTGCTAATTTAGTAAAAACAATATTATACGGCCGCTCTCTAGATAATATAAAATCTATTCAATACGGTAGGGACCATGAGCAAGTTGCAAAAAGGCAACTTTGCATTCAAGAAAATATTGTCGTCGATGACTGTGGATTATTTATTGATGACATTTTCCCATTCTTAGGAGCCACCCCAGATGGTTTGGTAAATGACAGTACAATATTAGAAATTAAATGTCCGATTTCTGCTAGTGGGATGCTATTTGAAGAAGCAATAGCAAAAAAAAAAATAACGTTCTGGAAGCAAGATAAAAAACAAAAAAAATTTTTTACAAATACAAATCACAACTGGTATTATCAAGTACAGGGTCAACTTCACATTTCCAATAAGACTGTATGTATATTTGCCGTCTGGTTTGGTGAAGCAATTCCATTAAAAATAGAATTAATAAAAAGGGACGACAAATTTTGGGGAGAAAAAATGGAAAGCAGATTAAGTACTTTCTTTATGGATTGTTTATTACCAGAAATTATAGATCCAAGATTTAAAAGATCTATGCCCATTCGTGACCCACAATATATTATAACCGCCTTGGAGAAAAAACGAAAAGCAGCGACACTAATTCGAACAGAAAAAATTAAGAAATGCAAGAAAAATCTATTACGGGATATTGAAACTAATATATGAATGCATTGTTATTTTGTCCATTTTTGTACTATTTCGTAATACGGAATGTATTGCATTGCACTACATCCGATTGTTCTGGCATCATGAAATTATGCGTTGCTAACTGTTCATCCGATTGCGATGATGCTTTGCGGAATTTATGTGTGCATGCCCGCGATGGTTTCTATTTATAATAGCGAGCTCTGGCATCATGAAAATGCTTTACTAAACCGTTCATCCGATTGCGAGGAAACTTTGGTGAGTTGTTGTGTGCATGCCCACGATGTTTTCTATATGTATATGTAGTGATTTCTGGCATCATGAAATTATGCGTTGCTAACCGTTCATCTGATTGCAATGACACTTTGGGGATTTTATATGTGCATGCCCGCGATGGTTTCTATATATAATAGCGAGCTCTGGCGTCATGAAAATGCGTTAATGAACCGTTCATCCGATTTCGAGGAAACTTTGGTAAGTTGTTGTGTGCATGCCCGCGATGATTTCTATATATATAGTGAGTTCTGGCATCATGAAAATATGCGTTGCTAACCGTTCATCCGATTGCGATGACACTTTGGTGATTTTATGTGTGCATGCCCGCGATGGTTTCTATATGTATATAATAGCGAGCTCTGCCGGGAACTCTCTAGTTCTGGAATAAATGATTTTTATTAAAATAGAGTGAGTGTCGCTGCAGTTTTGTCATGGTTTTCTGCAGCCTTGCACGACAACTACTGCCATGTTAAAAAAGATTATTGTTTAGTTTACTAAATAACACAGAAAAATTTAATAAATATATAAATAAAAAAGAATCTTTCTTTTATTTCTGGTAGTCAATATTATTAATGATGTTATTAATGTATATATTCTATGCAATATACGTTTCCAAATAATTTGGGGATAGTAATAATAATGATGAATTCTAGAAAATTTAATATTGTTTAAAAAACAATAAACTACTGAATATTTAGAAGTAAAGAAAAAAAAAATCGACTCCAAATGTGAACCACGAGATTCCAATCGCCGTTTATAATGGAAGCCTGTGGGAAAGGACCATGAACAAGCAAATGATGAAACATTTATAAAAAAGGATCATGCTAAGTATTCTACCAACATAATAAGTTCCATAAACAAACCACACTTTGCTATTAGTTTGTTTTTTTACTTCGATATATTTTTTAAATACTGTGCTTGTCTGTTCATAACGCAATGTGTTTATAATGGAAGCATATGGGAAAGGACCATGAACAAGCAAATGATGAAACATTTATAAAAAGGATCATACTAAATATTCTACTAACATAATAAGTTCCATAAATAAACCACACTTTGTTATTAGTTTGTTTTTTACTTTGACATTTAAAAATACTGTGCTCTTCTGTTTATAACGCAAGTATAATGTTGATCTTTTAAAATTCGGGAAGACACTCCTACCGCCATCTAGCGATGTGAAAAAAAACTAATTTTGACAGCTTACGGATTTCTCCACGGGTATAATATCCCTTTAAGAGACCAGAGCTGATATCTATCCACGTGATGCTGCGGAGAACTCCCAGGGGTCTGGCCGATTGAAGGAATTCCTACATCACCGGTGGTTTCTCAACATAGTCGAGGTTTAGCTAAGCAAAGAATACAAATGGTTTTCAAGTATGTTCCTACACCAACACCCCCAATAAAAAGCTTACTTGTTACCCAAAAATAATGTAACAGTGATATTATCTCTGTGAATGGGTACTTTTAGTATGAAGAACCATTATTTGCATACATTTCGGAAACAGAAATTCGTTATTAAACACCATTATTGTGAAATTTTAATTTCGACTAAGTATAATTGCGATGTACCGTGTCATATCAGGTAGTGTAGTGGTAAGTGATTGGATATCCTTTTACTTCCCATAGATTGATCTAACTTATATATTACAATATCACCTAATTCCATCAAACACTATTTAGTTATGTTATGGTTTACAGTAATACCTACAGTCCTCGACTCTGTGCAGATCCGGGCGGCGTATATCCTTTTCCGTGTTCGTTAGGAGTCAACCATGCCTCGAAATCAACACTGGTTTGTAACGCTATTTCACCTTCCAAACCAAACGGTGCATGGGTTTGTAACGCCAATTCGTACGAGGCATGCGTCCTCCAAACGTGATTATAACTTAAAAAAGGAAGTGTGTGCATACACGCACAATATAATGTATGGGAAATATAACGCAAACATCCTTACTAATAAAATTAAAAAAAATAACACTTTATATAAAAAGTATTTTATATTATTTTTTTTATTATTAATTTCTCAAGACCCTGGTTCACTCTATCCTTTCTACAAAAAGACCCTCCACACAGCATAAAAAAAATCATCTTTCAAGTTCATCGGCAACATTTGTATGTCATTTCGGATGCAACACCATTCCATTTAAGTCTTCAACGTAATATATTATAATACTCGTAGATTCAATCGAATGAACAAGAAATATTTGCATATCATTATATTTCTGGTCGGTAATAATAATAGACAAAATGGCCTACCCTTCGTCGGATTTTTTCCCCGGCGTACTTCACGTCAGGCGAATGCATCCGAGTTCCGAACCGGCACACGGCGCGCGGCGATGGCGGCGAAAAGATTACCTAACTCAATTCCCGCTCGAAAGAATGAGGGAAATCACGTCTGCCGCGACCAGCGCCGTAATGGCGGGAATTAGATCACGCCCCGAAAAATGAGCACCGAACGTGCCATCAAGCTAACTGGAGAAAATAAAAAGAATTGATAGTTTGGGTACGTGCCCCCGTTCTGGGCATTTAAGACAAGGAGCAGTTATCATCCGCAATCAGATGTGAGCTATGACTCAATACTGAGATCACTCAGTACCAACTCACATCAACTACACAGAATCCACTAGTGTTTCTCAACGTGAGGCGCACGCTACACAGGGAGGCTATTTGAATGTTCTTGGGGTCTATCGGAAAATTGAAAATCTAAAACATTGTTTTATATATCTTAAAATTATTGTTTTATGTATCTAAAACATTTTTTATAATTGCGAAAGTTTGTATGGATGGTTGGTTGGTTGGTTGGTTGGTTGGTTGGTTGGTTGGTTGGTTGGTTGGTTGGATGTTTGTTACTCTTTCACGCAATAAATATCGAATGAAATTTAAAAATTCTTTATCTAATCGAAAGCTAAAAATATTTGCGAGTAAAAACGGCTTTATATATTGGTAAGCTCTGGCGTTATGAATGAGCTGTGGCGTTGTGAAATTATGTATCAAACGTTTTCTGTCCCTAACAAAATCGAGTTATCGCAAACGTCAAACAAATTGTTTCCTCGGAAACAATTTAAATTTTAGGCTTAAAAAGAGTGCTTTGTTGTGATTATAAAGAGTACTTTTTTGGCGTCGTAGTTAATATCTACATATCTCTAAAAATGGCAAATTAATAGTTCGCGATCGTACATATTTAATTAGAATACAAATAAATAGTTTTGCCCATAAACAAACCCAAATCTTTTAAGAAAGGCTGAAAAATACAATATTGGATTGAGTCACCGATACAAAATTGAATTTTTCAGCCTTTCTTGAAAGATTTGGGTTTGTTTATGGACAAAACTATTTTTTTATATTCTAATTAAATATGTACGATTGCGAAGAATTAATTTACCTTAATATTTTAAAGCGTAACATGCAAAAAGCATTAAAAACCGAAAATAATTTATTGGCGCCATCTGTGAATGCGTAGATTACAACGTACGTGACGTTTAACCTTAAAGGCGCTGTACGCAACTTTGTCTTAAGATAAATAAGAATAGAAAGTTTCGTTATCGGAAAAGTTCGAGAACCGCTGATTTACACTGGGTGCATTTCTTATATGAAGCAGTCTAAATTTTTTTAATGCAATCAGGTTACCCCCCAACTTGGGGGGCTGGGAACAAGATTTTCAAAGCGTTGAAGTAGAGCATGGCAATAAAAGGTTGAGAGACACTTCTAAGTACACCACAAATGGCTTAGATACTGGTAGTATGTAGGTACTTACATTCCGACCAACCCTGTAAAAGCCGAAGAATATTCTTTTAATTTTTTTATTTATTTTGCTTGGATATGGTAGGTACTTTGGTAAAAAAGGTAAGGTAAAAAATTTGATTTGTTGAATATTGTCGTAACGGAGTAACATTTAACCACGTTTTTAATATTTCATGATGAGCAAATGAGGAAAATAATTCCCATCAGGGCCTACGTCATCTTAGGGGATGTTGTGTTGAGGGTCTTTTAAAGATAGGAAGGAGAGGAAATTCTGGGAAGGAAAAAAATAGGAGGGGTGGGTAGGAGTCTGTGGGTCAGTATGTCCAGGAGGAACGGAAGTATGTATCCATACCTCCAAACTGCGATGCAACGCGATGGGTTGAGAGAGTCCGGCTTGAGAGGTCATGAAGCCTCCCTCAACCAGGTGGGTAAACACATCCGCCGCCAAGACCCAGACAAGCCACACCCCATGAACCCAGGCACCCCTGCTAAGTCACCAAACATAGCGAACTACCTGGGGTGACCTATGGTGTTATATAATAAATGGTTCCTGGGGCGGCGGTACCTACACGCCTACACCCACCTCCCAATTGAAAATTGTAGTACGGACATCGCAAGATCCAGGTTGACACTAAACAAGGGAAATGAGTTTATACGTGGTATTCTACTAAATACATTTTCTACGTTAGAAAATATTTCTAATTAGTTTAGGATTCCCTTTGAATATTAAACAGCAGCTAAAAATGTTTAATTCTTAAGTCTTGATACGCATCTGTATACTCGTACGTTTTAGTTACGTCGGGTTACTTTTTAGTTAAATTAGGAATGACTTAAATGTTAGGTTGAGATTTGAAAGATTCCTACATGATTTCAGCTTTGTGGGAGGGACCCACGCGCCAAAACCTGTAGGTAGGTTATGCCAGAATCATGGAGAAATCATTCCTCTAAGCATGAAACTTCCACAAGGTGTGGGCATGAATCATATACGACATCTATAGGAGATTCAGGGATGAGGTAATTAAAGACATAAATTTACAATCATCAGATACTCACAATAACTACCGGTGTGACAACATCATTTGTTAAAGTGTCAAAGTTCTTAGCAAATTTAAAAATATAAATCTGTACTTCCAAGTGATATATTGTGTCAAAACAATTACCTTAATAGTAATTCTGTGTACTGAACATTGAATTTGGTGAAATCAAGTGACAGGACATTGTAGAAATTAAAATTGAAGAATTTAATTATCATCACAGATAATATTTATTGTTATCCACCATGAATTCTACATGCAACCAATGTAGCAAGACAGTGCAAACGGCTGACTGTATGAAGTGTATAAATTGCAAAAACCAAATGCATCTCAGCTGTGCCAAAATTACCTCCGCAGCTTTTAAGAAGATGTCTGATGAGAACAAGGAGTCATGGATGTGCGCTAAATGTAAAACAGGAGAATCACCGCTCTCCAGCAATCTCAACTCTAATGACTCGACAATTCTACTCAGCGAAATAAAGAAACTCTCCTCACAACTGCACTCAATGAATTCAAAACTGATTTCTTTTGAACAAACAATCGTTCACAATAATAGCACAATTGAAGACTACACCAATAAAATTCTGGTATTAGAAGAAAAACTTAAAAAAATGGACAAACTTGAAGCCGAAGTAATTGAATTAAAAAAGATTGTTACGTATTTGGACAAAACAAACAACGATAGAAAACAACAGTTGTTGCTCATCAATAACATAGAAATCTTCGGTCTGACTGAAAAGCAAGACGAAAACCTAGTTTCCAGTCTAACTAAAATTGCGTCAAATGTCGGACTAACAATTAAGGAAGAGGACATTGAATTTATCACTAGAGCCAAACCACGCCAACATCCTCAAGAGGGACCAGCAGCAGCTCCCCGTGACGCCCACCCTCGGAACGTGGTGGCTAAATTCGTCAACAAAAGGAAGAAGGACGAATTGATAGCGGCTATTAAAAAGAAGAAGGGGGTTGACAATAATAGTTTAGGTGTTGCAGGAGGTAAAATTTATGTCAATGACCACCTTACAAGAAAAAATAAATCCTTGTTGAGATCAGCCAAAGAATTCAAAAATGTTAATAATTATGATTTTTTATGGGTGAGAAACTCGAAAATTTATTTAAGAAAAAATATCACCTCTCCTGCTATACTTGTATCTGGTCAAACCCTTCTAAACAATTTAACATAATAATTTTTCTTAAATTTATATTATATTTTACTTTAGATTTTCTACCTGTACCATTTTTCCACTCAACTTTACACACACATGACTCAACTTCTCAGTCAATACATTACAAAAACATTCATTCATTTCTGCGCAGATTGACAAATATGCTCACTCCAGTGGACTTTGGGCTGCTGATTAATTATAATCATAGTACTAGCCTCATTTCGACTAATGCTTTATTTTTAATAATTATTATATTTATTTCAAATCGTAACAGGATAATAATTTTTTCATTTACACAATGCATGACACTATCGTAATTTTTTATCAAAATGCACGAGGCCTTCGATCCAAAACCAAAGAATTCTATCAAAATGTCCTGATTAACGAATTTGACTTAATCTTAATTAGCGAGACGTGGTTAGTTGACAGCATATCCGATGATGAGTTGTTTGATTGCCGGTACAACGTTTACAGAAATGACAGAGACACTATTCTAACGGGTAAAACTAAAAGGGGAGGCGTTGCTATAGGTATAAAAAAAGATTTTAAAGTTCGATCACGAAAATCGTGGACTTCAGAAGCAGAGGATATATGGATCTCACTGTTATTAAGACATTCGAAACATCGTATTTCTAACATTCATATTTGTTGCTCTTACTTACCGGGGATTAGTCCTAAGTTATCTAATGCGCAGCGTTTCTCTATCATCAATAGTCATACAACTGCCATATCTGATCTAACTACTGAATATCCAAACGACATTTTTCTAATATTAGGCGATTACAATATGCCAAACATGAGCTGGAACTCTACGTGTCAGCCACGCAGTACTGATCTCTGCGCTTCTACCCTCCTTAGTTGCCTTTCGTTCTCAAATTTAACACAGTATAATGCAATTTATAATTCTCACGGACGAATTTAGATCTCGTGTTTTGTAACACTACAGTCAACATCTCCGCTGCCGACTCTCCACTAGTAATCGAAGATGCACATCATAAATCTATTATAGTTGAACTTAATATTCCCCTCCCTGCTGTCGTTCTAAAACCCCAGATAATCAAATTGTTTAATAAAGTTAACTATGATGTAGTCAATGATGCTCTCAGAAATAGTGATTGGTCTTCTGTACTGAATGCGCCATTTTTATTGAATCATTGATGCCATAATATATGACATGGTTCCAAAAAAAGTAACCAGATCAACTAAATTTCCATCATGGTATTCGGCGGCTTTAATTAATATAACGAAAGAAAAATTAAAGTTTTTTCGTGCCTGGAAACGCTACAAGAATCCATTGGATTATCAATCTTTCGCATTACTCCGCAAAAGACAGAAGAAGATTTCTAATCTTACTCATAAAGCCTATATTGCCCAATTGGAATCTAATATTCAAAAAAATGTTAAAAAAATATAGTGTTATGTCAAGACGCAAAGAAAATCTCCCACTATACCTGAACACATGACATATCATTCCACAACGGCACACGACAGCAAAGAAGTTACAAACCTTTTTGCTGATTACTTCTCAACAGTCTTTACAAATGAAATTCCAACTCCTGATGCTAATAATACGGTAGATCCTCTTAACAACACATTAATATCTTCAATCAAAATAAATGAAGAAATCACCTTAAAATATCTCTCAAGCATAGATATTAACAAAAGACCAGGAATAGACAGGCTGCCCGGGATTTTTATACGCAACTGCAGTAAATACATCTGTGTTCCGGTTTGCGCCATCTATAAAAAATCACTGACAGAAGGATCGTTTCCTCTCAAATGGAAATCAACCGTTATCACACCAATCTTTAAGACAGGTGATAAGCTTGACGTTAAAAACTACCGTCCAATTTCCCAACTTCCTATTCTAAGTAAAGTTCTTGAAAAAATTGTTTTTGATCAATTGTACTCTACTATTTCGACAATCATTACGCCGAATCAGCACGAATTTATGAAAGGTAGGTCTACAACATCCAACCTTGCCCTTTTCATTAACTTCTTGCATAGCAAGATGTACGATAAGGAGCAAGTCGATACTATGTATACAGACTTCTCTAAAGCCTTTGACCGTGTAATTCACTCAATTCTTTTGAAAAAACTCATCCTCCTTGGTATACATGGCGACCTGTTTAGATGGATTAAGTCTTACATTAGTAATCGCAATCAGGTAATATTAATCAACGGCGTCTTCTCAAAGTCTATAGAGGTAATATCTGGTGTCCCGCAAGGTTCCCACCTAGGTCCGCTCTTGTTCAACATTTATATAAATGACATTGGATCATGCTTTCAAAATTCCGAATATTTGCTTTACGCTGATGACATGAAAATATTCAAAGTGGTGCATTCTCTCTCTGACTGTGAAGCGTTACAAAGTGACCTAGATAGGCTTTGCAAGTATTGCAAAGTTAACTGTTTAGATATCAATATTTCCAAATGTTACATTATGACATTCACCAGAAATAAACATATAATTGAGTACTCTTATTCACTCCACAATGAACCTGTCGTCTCTAAAAAGGAATGTAAAGATCTTGGCATTTAACTTGATAGCAAACTTATATTTAATAAGCATATCGACTCAATCGTTAACAGGTCATATAAAATGCTTGGTTTTGTTCTCCGTGTCAGTAAAGTATTCAGTAACCCGCGTACAGTAGTAATGTTATATTTTTCATTAGTCAGAAGTACACTGGAATATGCCTCACCAATTTGGAACCCACAGTACAAACTGTATATTGATAGCATAGAAAACATTCAACACAAATTTATAAAATATCTTGCCTTCAAATTCAACAATAACTTTGGATGCACATTTTAAACTTTGCAACAAAGGAGAACAATAGCTGATGCAACATTTATACACAGAATTTTAAATAATAACATCGACTGTACCGAACTTCTTTCCCTCATTAATTTTAACATACCCTTAAGACGTACACGCCATACAGAATTATTCCACACGCTTAATTATAAAACAAATGCAGCAACTAATTCGCCAATTAACCGTGCTCTTCATATGTTAAATAATGTTTGTCTAAATTCTAATATCGACATTTTCTCCGATTCACTTCCCAAATTTAAAAAGAGCATCATGTCAGTAATGTAAATTGTTCAAGGCGCATACACACATACATCACCACTTCTCACATCCACAAACATACTCAAACACTCACACACACACACCCTCCCACAACGCACATCACCCGGTAAAAATTTAATACAAACAAGATACCTCAATGAAACATATCATAGGTACCTAACTTGAAATATACTTATTAACTGTAAACTTTTTTCACCAATGTAAATAATGTACTGTTTGTTTCTGTTAATAAATAAAAAAAAAATAAAAAAATAATAAAAAACTCTTTTTTACTTTTGGCATGGAATAACATTACGTGTATAAAAAAACATGATAAGACTCACCCCCACCGAATCAATCCGTATGATTATTACTAAACCCTGACTATCTAACTTCTATGCGCCGTGATCGGTTTAGCAGCTCCGCCCAAGGATCCAGGATGATGCCGTCAATCGTCTCGTCCCGAGTCTGGCCTTGCTGCTCCGGGCAAAAGAGAATCCGGCAGGCGCCACCCAAGGAGAAAACCGATCTCCACTCGTGGTCCCAATGTAGTTACGGTGCAATCTCGATTGTGAAAATAAAGGTCACGGTCGATGTTATGTATCAGAATATCGTTCCAGGCCGTCCATGACTATGGGGGGAGCGCGGATTGTCAGAAATGGTTGCGATTCAGAATATCAGTACATTTAATTCCGCAATCACCGGAATGTGGGTAGAGAAATACTCGCGGCACAACACTCGCCTTTTACGTATCACTTTCCTTCACGAGGAAATTTAAAAGAACCTCAGTTCATAAATAAGCCGGTATATGATAAGAATTATGATTATTAAAGTAACGATCCACATTGTTCTTAATACATTTGAGTTTTTAAAACACGGTCCAATGCGACGTCCTGCACAAGTCCCGTTCCACAACAAGGCTCCTGCAGGAAGTGCGGTTCAAAGAACGAAAAAATGTCTACCTACTTTGTCGCCCGATATATGGCTGTTGTGCAACTCATAGACAATATTTAATTAGTATTCACTGTACCTGTGTGAATTTGTTATTTAAAATGTAATATTTTCATAACCGTCTTCACTTTTCCTGCAGTATATTTTTATTTTCTTTGCAAAACCAACAAAAAAAATAGAAGAGAAAACGTTATTCATTTTCTTTTTCCTTGTTTCTAATTTTTTTACGCTGCTGGTGTAAATTATCTTAGACTATCACCGAAATATATACCTTCTATGGGTCCCTTGACCGTTATTAAAAATGATAAGGTACACTTCTGGACTAATTTTCAAAGCACACTAAAACGTACCATGGAAACTAAGTGACCAACAAAAAGCTCGGAGCTTACGATTGAGTGATATCAGAATAGCAAAGAACATTGAGCAGACTGACAGAAGGTATAAGTTGGCTCATTGAATACGTGGATCGTATGATAACTCGAGTGTTCGCGATTTTTTCACAAATAAAATATATTATTATGAACGAAACGACCAGCAATTACGGTTGATTTATGCCAGTGGAACGATAAAAGCGATGGGGCCTTTGCTTTGAAGTTATGAAGATAAAGATATTGTTGTCAGATATGATGGGTTATTCGATATTGAGTGAAGAGAGCAATCTACTGAGTGTACGTGGTAGGTTTAAGTATTTTTTTTGAAGAAAAATCATACCCGGTCAATACATTTACATAAAGGTTTTGTTGTTTTCAATGTGATTAAACGAATTAAGATAAACACGCTTGTAACCTTTGGATTGGTGATAGATATGCAGGAGATAAACAGCGAAAAGAAAGAAGACAGCGAATGTGTGGAGATGGAAAAAGTTTGGTACGATCCGGAGCCAGGTTCTTTCCAAATATATACTGAACAGTGAGCAAAACAAAGAGGTGAATGGGGGGGGGGGGGGGGGGGGTTGTCCGGCTTTGAAACAATGTAACTAATCAAATTATGTATAATAACATTGACGCAAGTACGTAGTCCCCTGATGTGTAACACTAATCCGCAAAATAGCTCGAAAACAGTGATCGCGTGCACGAAGCGGCAATACCGCCCAAATTAAGTATGATGCTAAGCAACATCAATTGCCGATTGCGTCAAAATCTGACAGTTGAATCGTACAAATTAACTTCTATTAATTTAATTAATTTATCTATTTAATTAATTTCTATCAAATTAACCTTAAAAAGTTAATTTGATAGCTTTTGTAAAGGGTCAGAAGATTTATTATAGCTGAATATTTTAGTCGTTTGGAAGTAAGGAACGGCGATGAAATTAAGCAGTAAACATTTTATTTTGGCCTTGTATCAATTATTTGTTTTAATTTATTTTTTTTAAATATACTGAAAAAAAATTAAAATGCTTTATTTCGATGGAAAAGTTCAGGCTACAGGCAAAAAATACGAGCAAAATGTGTCTACTGTGTGTGTTGTTTAAGAAAATATGAAAAACAATTCTTTTTCACTTACCTGATGAGTAAAACCTCATTTTGTTATATCAATCACTGAAGATAATATTAGCGACTCTAAAAAAAAATTACATACCTCTCTACCAAATGGTCGAATTAGCTCAATGGTAGAGTAAAGTTCCTGCAAGGCTGAAATCGTGGATTCAATTCCAAGATGCGACTGATTTTTTTTTCTGTTTCAAATTTTAGTTTGAGAGTAGCTAATGTGGTATTCAAGGATTAAACAAGATTATATTTGTAAATGATAAATAATTGGTTTATTACGTTAATATTTCATGTAAGCCTGGAAAAAATACAAATAGATTATTTGGTTACTTTTATCATGATATCTTTGTTCGTCATATTAATTTCTAGAATATTCGAGCTCACTTCAAAATTGTAATTGAAAAATTCACCCATGGTTTCTAAAGTATATAATATCGATAACAAATAGGTAATAGTAATTGAAAAAGCTTGCTCGGACTTGTGAAATTGATATTACGTAATCGCCGGATGGAAGCTTTTATTCACATCCTAAAATACCGACGTTTCCAAATATCGGAATCTAATTATATTCCCACTATCGTTTTATTGAAGCCAATCGCGTAAAATGCTTTTAGCTTGTCGTCTGATCGCTAGTTCTATTGAAAATAATGTCGCGAAGTCACAATCGCTCTATGACAATCATTATTGCTGTGACGAAAGTTTGATTTTTCACTTAATCGAAATGATAATTTGCTACAGTTAATGTTATAGCATCCAGTGTTAATGTCGCTCCCATGGATGTAAATGTCACAGATACCGATGATAATGTTACTGTCCAACTGCTAATGTTACGACCGCCATTACATTAGTTCTGTCTCTGTATGCACACCCACCATCTCTGAAGGATGAACGAAAAACTCCACGAAGTAATATAAAAGCACATTTTAAATCGTGGAAAACTTTGGATTTTCACAAACCTTGATGTGATTTTTAGAATGATCTGAAAATCAGAAGGCTGTTTTCTCCCTAGAAATTGTAGGGTGACGCAAGTACTTTCAGTGCATCGTATTCATCATATCGAGAAAATGAACTTTAAAATATCCTTATATCCTTAAGTAAAATGTGATGTGTTGTGACTACAAACATGCGTGCATATTTAACCATTGTCCTATAATATACGTCAATAATACAATACTTTCAGAAATAGACATTTTTTAATCAAATAACCTAAAATTTAACCATCACCACCATTCACCACCTCAAATTATATGAGTACATAAATATCAATTTGGCGACTTCCCATCATTAAAATGAGAAAAACACCTTCGATGATTTTTTTTTTTTTTTTTAAGTGTCTACCGCACAGAAGATTCAACTGTTCTTAATAGTCTGGAGCCAGTGAGATTATGGCATGTTATTATGGTAATGTTGGGAGGTTGAAGGTTGTATTGAGGTGGGGAAGTCCATGGTTTCTAATTTGGTCTAGAGCAGATCTTGATCTAGTGACTAGTCACTAAACACTGCTAAAGTCATTTCACGCTACGTTTCAAGATTGAATGGTGGCATTTCATCAGGGCG
Source organism: Limnephilus lunatus (assembly GCA_917563855.2). NCBI lineage: Eukaryota > Metazoa > Arthropoda > Insecta > Trichoptera > Limnephilidae > Limnephilus > Limnephilus lunatus. The sequence goes on from OU830594.1 coordinate 42,899,640, forward strand.
ATACTGAAAGTATCTGCCGATTTTCAATTTAGGAGGCGGGGATGGGAACCGCCGCCCAGGGAACCTTTATTAGATAACAAACACCTCTGCCATAGGTCACCCCAAGTGGTTCGCTACGTTTGGTGATTTAGCAGGGGTGCCCGGGTTCATGGAGTGAGGTTTGCCTAAGTCTTGGAGGCGGTTGAACAGGACACACTGAATCCCAGATTCATACCCACCCCTTAAACCCTTTTCCTTCCCAGAACTCTCCTTTCCTTAAGAAACCCTCCACACAGCATCCCAAAAGATGACATAGGCCCTGAGGGAAAATATTTTCCTCAGGGCCTCTTGTGTGGAACTCATGTAAAAAAAAAAATATATATATATATACATAATATAATAAACTTATGAACAATTTAAACATTTGTTACCTGTTTACTGTATTATCGGTACCTAGCTTACATTGATGCCTTAAAATATATGTGATTTTGACAATATTAACATTAACGTATGCGCGTCGTACGTTGTGCAGCGAAATTGTTCAGAAATTGATGATGCTGACTGTTCACACTCACCAGAGATGGGATTGTGGACGAAGTGATAGCCGGCTAAATTCTTACAGAAAATTGGACAACTTTTCAAACAATGCCTTAGCTAAAGTTACCATCTGAGATTGCAATCAAAATTAGATTTTTATTACTTGAAATCCGTTACAAGGCTTCATTCCAAATTTTTGCAGCCATGAAATCATCCCTTGGATAATATTTTTTGGATATTTTCTCTTTCCTCCATTAAAATAAAACAAATATATTTCAGGAACGTCGAGAGTATTGTAGGGTTTTTCTTTACAAAGTTCTATGGACGTATTTCTCTGTTTTGAACTGATCTCTATTGACCTATTGTTCTCTTTGAACCAATCGCTATTGATCTTTTGTTCTATTGAATTCGAACAATCTATCATATTGCTATATTACTACTTCTTAGCTATCTAAACAACTCAACATTGTAGTTAATATTATTTGGAGTAAAATATCAGCGTGCTGTGTTGTTAACTTTGGGAAAAATAATTCTTGCCCACTAAATTTATTCCCGGTCGATTCGTTGTATGTTTACTTAAAACAGCAATTATTCATGTTTTTTTTTCTTCTTAGTTAAACTTATATTGCAGAATCTAGATAGTTGTGTAGGTATTCTACTTTCTTAAAAAGTTATGTCGTGATTACACGGAAACACTTAAAATGTTAATTTAATTTCCCTTTTTGTGTTTCCGTGAGACTAAAATTAATGTTACCTACCTATTCAAGGAGATTATCCTGGACAGATCAGAATTATTCAGTGCCACGGTCTACATTTTCCCCTCAAAAGTTCAGAACACGGTTTCCCGTCATTATAATTTTTTTTATAACACATTTTCTAGGAGCAACAACAATAATTACACTAATCTTAACTGCGGGTCATCAAAGGAAAGGTTATTTTTTTTTAAATACTTAATTATTAAAAACCAGCTATTTTGTTTATATTATACTATCTATGATTTATCCGTCCAACAACAATAATGCATAGAAAATAGCATTCGTGCTCCCGGGTATTGCAGCACTTCAACGATATTTTCTGAAGACAGCGTTTACAGCTTTGCATCACGCATGACCATGATGTATCAGGTCGTTAGTCTCAAGAAAATGCTTAAAGTATTACAGTTCCGATCATCCAATACATAACTTGAAAGACTATACACGGAACTAAAGCGTTTGTTAGAGATATACGACTGTGAAACATGGAAGGAACAAATAATGCTTGGTTAGATACCTACTATTATTATGTAAAAAATTAAACTTTTATAAGGAAGACTGCAATACATGCCATTCTATAAAAAGGCCCTGCTAGCAAAGTCATCCAATTTTTGTTTGATATAAAGCGTTTTTTTTTTGCAAAAAAACCAACCAGATCAATAACAAATAGTTATAAGGAGACTATAAGTACACAATTTTTTAAAAATTAACTCGACACAGAATGCCCAAAGAAAAAAATACCTCAGAGCACATTTTATGTTTGGGGATGCTGTGAGGCGGGTGTTTTTAGGAAAAGGAAGGAGAGGAAGTTATGCGAAAGAAAATGTATGAGGGGTGGGTTGAAATCTGGGCCCAGGAGTGACCGACGTATGAATCCATCACCCCCACTGCGGTGCAAGCCGATGGGTCGAGAGTCCGGCTAGAGAAGTCTAGGTTAGGTCTCCCTCAACCAGTCCCTCCCGATTCGGACCACCACGCAGTAGATGAGCAAACGCATTCGCCGCCAAGATCTAGACAAATCTCATCCTATGAACCCGGGAACCCTTGTTAAATCACTAAACGCAAACCACCAAACCATTCGGAGTGACCTATATGGCAGGGGTGTCTCGGGTTATCGGTACCCATATTTATGAGTAGGAAGGTAATATTCTTCATAAATATAACACAATCATAAATTCAATGTGACATTTTCTGAATAAAAAAAACACAATCAATATAAAAATATTACGGTTCCACGCCAACTTAGAATCAAGTCAACTCAACACCTCTTTGAAATGTCATTAAAAGCTACGAAAAAAATATTTTTTAATAGCCCATAGCCCTAACCTAACGCAACCTAACCTAACCTAACCTAACCTAACCTTACCTAACCTAACGCAACCTATTTAACCAATTTTTAAATTCAAAATCACTTTGAATGACTTTTCAAAGGGGATTCTGAGATGATTTCATTCTGAGTTGTCCGGTCACCATATTACGTCATTCAATTATGTTACGATGGAAGGACGATGTAGTATACATTTAATTTAGTAAGTACTGTTAATAAATATACTCAGTACAGTTAAGTTAAAACTCTAATGATGACGTTTATTCACTGTACCGTCTATCTGGTTAATTATAGAATATTTCCTTTGAACAAGGATGTATTTTAAACGTTGCGTCGGCGGATGCAGTTCTTCTGACATTGGTCAGAGTATCGCATAATCAAAACCACAAATTTCGGTTGTGTGCCGGGTAACTTTGTTCGTGTCTCGGACACAGTAAAGACTTGGATTCGAATTCTCTAGAAAGAGTTAAATATTATACTTTGATTCGTGTTTTGTCCAAAGCTAAGAGACAATGTTCCATTTGAATTTCTGCGAAACAACTGGGTCTTAGCTTTATTCAAAACACGAATCATAGAATGAAATTTAACGCTTTCTAGATATTTAAAATCCGTGTATTAGCCAATATACTTATTTGGATGTTATTTATATATATTCATGTAATATTTGTTACTATTCTTTTAGTCACTGCATACCCCATACACCCAAAAAAATTAAATACTGCAGTGAGCAAGTAGTTCTATTGCATAAAGAATAAAAAAATAAAAATTGCCAACGTTAGCGGAAAGATCCCTCAATAGCTTTTTTGACCAAAACTAAAATATTGACCAAAACATTCACTAACAACCAACGGTTCGAAACTGGCTTTGTGTTCCGTATTTATCGTTTCACATTGGAATGAACGTCGAACAAAGCTCTTTTCCGGTCTGTTACGAACCTCGAACGTGGTCCAAAATAACTTAAAAAACCCTATCACTCGGAATATATTTCTGTGATGAAAAAGGTCACATTCGATTTATTACCGAAGCCGGAGAAGCAGTTTTTTGTCATTGATTCCGGGAATAGCAAGCGAAAACATCTTTCAAGAGAAACTTTATAGATAATATTTATATTAAAAGTAAACTAAATCGGAGAAAGATCTACAATACATAAATAATTATAATCACAAGAAAAAATATATTCGCTGTAAACTTAATGAAAATGTAAAAGCTTTATTAAAATTAGAAATGATTTCGTCAAGTTTGTTGGGAAAATAGATAGGCATGAATTAACAGTAAAGTTAAAAACATATCCTGATGAAGATAACATTGTTATCGAAACATGTAGATATTGTTTATAATATGGTGATTTAAACAAAGTGATCTATTATTCATTATATAACAGTAAAGTTTTTACATGAAAACTACATAACGTATAATATTATGTTTAAATTTGATTAATCGTAAGTACTAAGTAAAACGAATGACTACTGAAGCTATAAAGAGAGTTACAAATAAATCATTAAACTTATACTCCAACATAAATTGCTATCATCATTTCTTTATTATTGAAAACTTTTAAGAGCAATTCTCGACAATTGGTACAATCGTCACCTTAGTTTACTTGGACAAGGTTCTAACAGAAATTATTAAGAACAATTTCAATTCAATTTATTTATTCTTTTAAAAACATTACAAAATTAAATATTTTAATGAGTTTTTAAAATACAATTGTAAGAGTATTACATTAAACATAAATATAAATATAAAACAAATGGTTAACATTTTGGTAAAAAAAATGTAATTTATCTGTAAGTCAACTGGGTTTTAAACCAGGAAGCCGCGGAGTATTAATTTTATTCCTCCATTCTTTTAGATAAGAATATTTAGGCCAGTGTTCCGGTTTAAGAATTTCGTTTTGAACGGAATTTGGAATACCTACCTTGAATGAGGCGTATTCTCCCTTTGATTTTATTTTAGACAGTTTAAACGAGGCGGTACTTACGATTGAATGTAAATACGATGTCAAATCATTGATAGAAGTTTCCGGATGCAGCGGGTACAAATGAAAATACGAGTAGGTACCTTGTTCCTTAAGGTTACCTATTACAGTAGAGGGCCGTTTTTTACCACCAACAACAGTCCAGGGCTGGTCGCGATTCGTTGGGCGTGACGGCACTGCCGAGGTCTGTTTGGTTGAGGGCTGCGACTCCTTTGTTGGTTTCGGCTTTTGGCCATCAGAGGTTCCAGCTGAAGATGTGGATGCTTCTGGTTGCTGGACGTCGTTTTGGCTAGCAGGAATTTTCGACGTTTTCTCCTTGCCCTTTGGGTCGGTCTGGACTTTGGTAGAAGTGACCACTTTAGCTTGTGAGCGGGTAATTCTGCCAGACTTGATGTTTGATGGGTCGGGCGCGGGGAATGCGGAGGGCTCGGGGGGCACTACGGGCGGCACGGGCGTTACGGGCGGCACGGGAATAGCGGGCGGCTGGACGCATACATCGCTATACAGCAGTTCCTTGCTGGGACGGGCGGAACGCGGGGTTCGGGCGGCGAGTGCACCATCGGGCGTAGTAGGCGGACCTTTAGCGCAATCGGCTAGTTTTGTGAATTCCGAAGATGATTCGGTGACATTTTGCGTATTGTCATCCTGAGATAGATTAAATACACCTTTTTCAAGATGTTTTACACGCCGTAAAACATCCATTATTAAAACGGTCTGTGCGTTAATGATGTTCATCAACTCACGGGTCGTAGGTTCTGCCATTTTTAAACAATGATATGATCAGAACAACTTGATAAGAGATTTTAATTTTGCACGGAAAAAAACACGTCCGTACATCAAACTCGCCTCACCAAAACATTCTCGACAATCGGTACAATCGTCACCATAGTTTAATTGTTTAAGATTCTAACAGAAATTATTAAGATCAATTCTCGACAATCGGTACAATCATCACCTTAGTTTAGTTGGACAAGGTTCTAACAGAAGTTATTAAGGGGCCGCAACTCGAATTTATACCGATTTCTTACATATAACTCCCTTAAACATTTTAAGTTTTTAAACTTTAAAAAAATATGTAATTTTTTAAGGTAATTTCTAAATGCTGCCTAAGCCGAAAGGCAAATTATATGAAATTCCCTCGACAGAAAAAAATCGCAAATTATGCTCCAAAAATTGTTAAAAACAAGTCTGTTTCTATTATCTTAAAAATAATATCTGTGAAAAAATTCGCAGTGTTTCTTTAAATGATACTTAAGATGCTCCCCAAGAGATTTTTAATCTATTTTAAAAGAGTCATGCTTTATTAAACATTTTCGCAATTTTCGCATCGATTTTAGCGCTGTAAATTTTAGCGCTCTCCTCTAACATTTGTAATTTCGTATCTCTCCATATTCTTCTTTTCGATCCCGGTTGCGGAGCCTTAAGAGGAATTCTAGACAATCGGTACAATGGTCATCTTAGTTTAGTTTTTTTAAATTTTTTTTAAAATTTTTTTTAAACACTTTACAAATTGTTATACTTCCTGGGGCCAGGGTGATACTGAAGCCACGTAGGGTCCAGTGTTATACTTCTGGTCTCCAGAAATATGTCCCTCCCGGGGGGGGACAAGTGTTAAGCAGGCCCCCCGGGGGCCATATGCCTCGGCTTGGAAGGCTCAGCTCAGGGTAGTAGGGCTCCTCCGAGCCTGTCGATGGTTGACTCCAATGAAACAAGGTTTAGTCACAATTCAAATGTATTCAATAATGCAAGGGTGAACAGTACAGGCAACCAGGTAAGCAGTTTAAGGCCTAGCATTAGAGAGAGTGAGGCACTAGAAATGCTACTGAATTTAGGCTCGGAAAGACTATAAGAGGGTTTAGAATCTCACGTGGCGTCGGACGGATGCAGGCAGCTTCCCTACGAAGTGGAGAGGTCTAGAGCAAGCTCACAGACCATGTGCAGGAACTGGGCGGCTCGGCGGTGAGAGGGCGGCTTCTCGGCGTCATGGTGGGCGGATTCGGCCAGCTTACCGAACCGGTGGGCGATAACGGTGAATTACGCGGCTATCGGCAATGTAGGCGGATTAAAAGCCGGGCGCGTCTGGGCGGCCATGGTAGGCGGCAGTGGTGAATTACTCGGCTCGTCGGCACGTAGGCGGATTAAAAGCCGGGCGCGTCCAATGTTATGGTATTAAATAGGCGGCAGTAGGAGTATATAGGCGGCTGTTATATTATAAAGGCGGCTGTGGTGATAGCGCCATACTTGGATCGTAGGTGAAGACTTAATTAGTCGCGTCGAAGGGTAGCATACTGCCCGACAGTACGTAGTAGTACGTACGACCGCTCGCGCCGCTCTCTAGAATATGTCTGTTGCTTCGGCGATCGGTGGCCGGAGCTGCTTGCCCGTGATGAGCGAGACGGAAGACTCGAACGTGTGCCCTATAAGGTAATGTCTTCTGCCATTGGCTGGAATCCGCGCTGTGTGACCATATAAGGTAATGCTTCTCCTAGCCTGAGAGGGACAGCAATAAACATGCGAGACTGGACATGTACTGTGCACGTGACAACAGCTGCCCGCTGCTTGTAGAGTCCGTTCGTACGATTTATGGGCGACCCATAACACTACCCTCCTTCCCCTGAAAAATGAAGGGAAAAGGCAGCGAGGCTGATGCAGGGGACCACGACCTTCCATACAGCATGTGATGCGATGGTTGCCACAATGTGAGGTACAGAGCTACCTCTTCACCCGGATTTAAACACTCCCTACCTAAGAGCCAACAAAATTTTAACTACCTGTGAGCCAAGCTAAAAAAACTAGCAAAAACTGAACAAAGGTTGCCAACTCTCTCAAGGAATTATAAAAATATGACGTACCTAGTGCGATACAAGACACGCTAACGAAGGCGAATGAAGAAATAAAGAAAACATGACCCTTCCGAGAAGGATTTCTACCATGTGAAAATCTTAAAATTAGACAAAAAATTTCCAACACTATTCCTGTTATGGAATATTGTACGCTGACCAATGTCATGAAATGATCGAAATCAACTCATATTCGCGTCTTACAATAGAATTTCTTAAAATTATACAACTTTGTTTTTATACACTTTATTCCTGTTATGGAATATTGTACGCTGACCAATGTCATGAAATGATCGAAATCAACTCATATTCGCGTCTTACAATAGAATTCTTAAAATTATACAACTTTGTTTTTATACACTTTATTCCTGTTATGGAATATTGTACGCTGACCAATGTCATGAAATGATCGAAATCAACTCATATTCGCGTCTTACAATAGAATTCTTAAAATTATACAACTTTGTTTTTATACACTTTATGCTATTTTCACCATTCAATTCTAACCCAAATGTTAGTTTCCCGCACTCTCAGCTTGTCATGGTTTGTCTGGTTTGCATTTAATTATCAGGCATAAACGACCATCCTCTCATGTTCGCATATAATTGTAAGGTAATGCTACAAAACCTATCATGAATATTAATTTTCAGGCATAATATGAATCCTCTCATGTTCTCTCGACTCACCCTCGGTGACCCGTACAGCGCTGTACTTGGTGTACTAGAAATACACCCTTGCCGCAACGACATAGACAACCGGATAGATCCCTTGGAATCCTCACGGTGAACTTGCGTTCGACGAAACCACATAGGACACCCTCTAGGTGTTCCCATCAAAATAACCAGACGAACCGTAATGACCATAAGTGCAATTCCATTATTCTCTAATAAGAACAATAAGACCCAAATGACATAACTTTATGACATTACCGAGCTAATTTACTCAACTGGGTGCATACTCTTAAATCTTCTTACTACGAGAAGTGCTACTCTTAATTTGAATACAGTGATATAGTAAGTTACAAAACACGGTTTAATTGCGTCCTGATATGGCAAGGACTTTACACGCTGGCTTACCATATTGATACCGAAGTAATCAATTACGTGTTTACAAAATATTTATATAATAATTTAATTAATTACATTTATCATAATTAAAACACTTGAATATACATTTGTTTACCCACCAAAAACTCTATGTGTGTGTGTACGATTTTGTTAAATAACTTTCCATTCGAGTTTGTTTCAACTCAACTTAAACTCTCAGGGTTTGACTACGTAAGGAGAGAAAAAAAAATTAAAATAAATAACAACAACGCCACGTATTTTTACCAAAAAATACGAAAATTTAATACTACCGACAATGTTATTAGAAGAGGAAAAATTTTTCTTAATTGAGTAACGAATTTCTTCCTAACACCGGAATCATATATACTTTCATTGTTCGGAAATTCGCGTTTCCAACAATCTTCCTGCTCTAATTCTAAGGAGTTTAGCCATCCTATCACGCTTTGGATTATAGCTATCAGCCGAATGACACGTTAGGTCGATTCCCAAGTTCCCATCCTATCGGAACTTGTAACAGCTCTATAATACCACACAACGAGTAACCGTTGTTATATGATCGCGGAAGAAGGTTAAAATTCGATACCACCACAACCTATGTGAACCGAATAGTGTTGTCTATTGGGCCTATTCTGATAACAAAAATGTGGTAATATAATTATTACATTGCCTTTTCATCGTGAATTCACTCCCACATACGCTAGAATTGAGACATACCCCGTTAAGGAGTGGGTAACTACCCGATTGTGAACGTTTTACCGCCCCAATTTCTCCTATATCGTAACGTGTGAGATGTCCAATACCATAACGATTTAACCTACATGTGAGAATAATTCGACAATGAAAGAGATTGAAAAACCCGAAAAAAAGACAAAAAATAAAATTAAAATTAAAATGATATTTCCATTTATACATGACCTTATCTTTTATATACACAAGGTTATTTACAACCACCAGGTTCCTAAGTTTCTTACTACTCAATGACCTACCCCAGTATGATGAGGGCTAGGTGCCTTTATACCTACCACTTGTACAAGAATTTTCTTATGCCGTCTCTTGTCAACGAAAAGAAAAGAATATGCTTGCATATTCTTTCATTGCAACTAAAATTAAGTAATTTTTCAGAATGCAAATCGTTCCACGAAAATAGAAATTAGGTCTCTACTTCCGGTCCCGGGCAGGATACTGAATACCTAACGCAGTTTTTTCTAATGAAAAACCTAGCCTAATTTTGGGTTCCTTGAACTACGCCCTCAATCAGTGTATCGTGTCATGTTTCTTAGATGAATTTATATACTTATGTAACCATATTCATATATAAATTTAAAATTTTTTTTTTTTTTTTAAAAAAAAAACAACCTAAGTGGCTACGCACTAGGAGAAGGTAATAAATTATTACTACCAATAATAGTCATTACAATAAATGAACTAAATATCGCATCAGTAATTTCACTAGTGTAAGGTGAGTTACCTTTTTTTTTATAATAATAATAATAACAACAAGTCTTCACGTGGAGACATACCGGCGTCCCGGATTGTCAACACTTGTGATGACGATCCATTAAGAAAGGAATTGTATACTTCTCTAATAACAAAAGATAAGTTGTATGCGTTATAACCTCGTACTAACAAAAAGAGTTCATGACGTCCTTGGGTTATATATAAAGGACAATACAATACATGTACCTCGTGAATAAATTTACAATTTTTTATTAAGGTCATCCAATGATGGATAATAATGCTGACTAAGTCATGTAATCAAATGAAAATGATACATATTCGCATTTTACAACCTTATGTAGAGGACAATACAATACATGTACCTCGTGATTAACTTTTACTGTGTTATTATAATTTGTAACCAATTTCTTTTCCTACTGATGGACTAATTTCCATTCCCTGTTCTGTTTTTCTGTTTTCCTCTCCGTGTAATTCTCAGGATACGCCTCCTATAGCGTCTGTCATATTATAAGGATACCTCCTATAGCGTTTGGCATATTATAAGGATCTCTCCTATAGCGTCGTATAATTATAAGGCTATACTATAATCCTCTCGTGTTTTCAAGAGATACGTTTGCAAACATCTATCTCCGTGTGGCCACACCGTTACGTTCAGAGAACCGTAACCTTGCCTTAGTTCACCAACACAAATGAGAAATTTCCTTCCTCAAATGCCTGTGCTTCGGCAAAAAAACAACACATAAAAATAACACAATATCCAAAAAAACAGAACTACATTAATTATTTTAAAATTTATGTTACTACAATTTCTATAAAATTTCTCTTTAAAGGTTACTCTATATTTAACAAGAATCGTTTCCAAATCCTAATAACACAGATTTATAACACCGCTATACGATGCGTTATACACATTGACTAAGTCGCTCAAATACCTAAGTATTCAATTCGTGTGTTTATATTTTAACATTACATGTTATAAGCTAACAATTTATATACATAAAAAAAATTGAATCATAACTGAATTGCTAACGACGTTGCTTCTTACTACAACTTCAAAAATTTAAAACTTTTACCTGTTTGACTGATTATTTGAAAATTCCTTTTTAAAAAAAATTCCATGTCTATTATTTATTTACTTCTTAATTTAACAATATTATCCGATGATAACTTTTTTTTTACTAATAACTTTTCACTATAAGTCTCAGTTTAATCTCAACTTTTTTGTTCATAACTTTTTTCTTTTGTTTACTCTACTATTATTTTGTTTAAAAAAAAAAATTCCATTGTATTAAACTATATAAGGGCGCCATGACATTTTTCTAAAATAGCTATGTCAAAACTATACGAATTTTTAATTACCTAAAGCTTACTTGAGGGGTTAATTCTCTATTTCCAATTCTTTCCTATATCACAAATTTCTTTTTTTTTTTTGTTCAAGATTTCACATCTTAACAATCCCACTTTGCCCGAATTCTGAGGAAGGCATTCCTATAGCGGTTCGAAACCAGAATTGTATACGCGGGTACCTATGTATCCGTAGTACATTTCTTGAGTCTATTACTCAATATCTATATGATATAATTTCCTAACAACGATCACGTTGACATATTTATGAATACGAGAAAAAATGAAGAAGACAATTTCTTATAATTTTGTAACCCTTTCCTTCATTACAAGTAAGACATTATTAATTGGATTCTATTCACTATTTGTTTTTGTTACTAAATGACAATATCGATTTAACTGTCGTAGTTTATTTTTTAATTCTATGTTTTAATAATTTTCCACAGATGTTTCCAAAAAAAACTTATTTTATCTTTTCTATTCTGCATTCCATTATACTGTTATTCATTCACGTAAATTTATTGCCGAAATCATTCCTGCATTCTTATGAAAAAAAACTTAATTGAAGCTAAACATTTAAATGTTCTTTGTTCGCGAGTTCATTCTGTTAAATTTGACAAGATTTTCCTTTGAAAATTCTTCGTTATTTTTTATTTTTAATCGATAATTTGAACATATGATGCTATTCACTTGTTTCCTCTGAAGTGTCTTTACCTACGATGGTCTATTTTATTTTCCGCATACTACTATTTAGAGTGGGATAGTCCCGATTAAAAAACAAAACATGTTCCAATACTGTCTCTATGGTAAATACCTATAGCATATACAAAATTTTATTATTAAACCTTCCTTAGATAATCATTCGAAAAATCAAGTATCTAGTAACATATACCTTGTAGTTTGGAATTTATTCTTTTAATGATGTTCTATTGTTTTTCACTAATTTATTTAATTTCCTACCATTTTAGTACGAAAGCAATTCAAATAGATTTTAAGAAACTTAAACTAACAAAAAAAACACTTAGCCAATTATATACATTGATATACACGTTGCCTTGTTTATATACATTTTATATACAAGTTTGTTTCCTTTCCCGAACGTTTATTACTTTAACGACATTGTGTTTTTTAATTTGTGTAATATGGAATAATAATTCAATGATATACGATCTATAACGTGGGTTCATGACACTCATGATTTTCAAACGAAACATCATTAAACTTCTAAAAACTTTACTATTTTTAACCGAATTATTAACTTTCATAAACGTCTATAAATTTCAACCGATCTGTACCTAAACTTCTGTTTCTAAAAAAACTTTTGACTGAATTTTGTTTATACCTTTTTTTTCTACTATTTATGTTATTAATCTACATTTGACCTGAACTGTTCATTAATCCAATACGCAGTTAATTACTCTGCCCTAGACAATCAACAATCAAAATTACAATTCTAATTTATTATGATGCATCAACAATAAATCAAAACTTCTATGAAGAAAAATAACAATTGTGGCTTTAACTATTATTACAAGGGAAACTCTCCATATTAACTTATTCTGTTTTGAAAATTAATAATTCGTTGCTTTAAAATTTCTCTTTTACAACATTATGTAACGTCGTTCTCCATTTTGTGTTTTAAAACTTCCTATTGAGAGAAAAGAAATTAACTTTATTACTTGTACTCATTATTTATTGAACTTTTCGTTTAACGTTTATTTTATAGGTAATTCAACTTCCGGGATTCGTTAAACTCAACACATTGTTTCCGTAAAGTCAATAAAGCCCTTTTGGGAACTACGCCTCTATCCAACAACATTTTTTTTATTACCGACGCGTTTGCTTCCTCTAAATTTAATATTCTATCCATTATAAACATGCACTCAAAAATTATTTTTCATTAAATGTTGAAATGAAATGATGATATTTCTCATTGTTCTTTTTTTGTTATTTTTTGTCGTGATTCTCAAAATGATTGTATGTTATTTTTAAGATTAACACTACTATTATGTAATGATTTTATTTTTCTTACTTTTGTACTCGATTATATGTTTATTTATAAAAGGCAGTATAGCCGTTTATGTATTTAAAATAAAATAAAAATAAAAAATTATTGGTATGGTGGCCTCCATGATTTTGCGTTTATATAATGAACAAAGCCAAAAAAAAAATTTCGGACGAATAATAGAAGACGAGAGCAGTTGCTGGCTGTCGTTATTACATCTTCCTATTACAGGGAAACGGGTGTGGACGAGCACAACCCGACAGCAGTTACTACCTTTTATTGGAAACAACCACTGCTCTTCAAGGAAGAAATAACACAACTTACACAGCACCCAGGTGGAGAATCAAATTAAACGAGATTCATTACTCAATTAAAAAAAAATTCTGCGTGAATGACGAACGACTCTGACTGCCGCGATAGAAACGTAATTGCGTGAGAACGTTACGGTAATAAGCGATGTTTAAAATACCTAACCTCGAATAGCACTAGCCGACGGACTCGCGACGTTTAGAATAATTCACACAGAACTACCGTTGTTGATGGGAGCACAAATATAAAATATTTATAGCTAAGATTACATAATTATGTTTCTAGGGAGACAACAATCGACAAGACTTCGGCCCAGTTGGCGCGCCAGTGTTATACTTCCTGGGGCCAGGGTGATACTGAAGCCACGTAGGGTCCAGTGTTATACTTCTGGTCTCCAGAAATATGTCCCTCCCGGGGGGGGACAAGTGTTAAGCAGGCCCCCCGGGGGCCATATGCCTCGGCTTGGAAGGCTCAGCTCAGGGTAGTAGGGCTCCTCCGAGCCTGTCGATGGTTGACTCCAATGAAACAAGGTTTAGTCACAATTCAAATGTATTCAATAATGCAAGGGTGAACAGTACAGGCAACCAGGTAAGCAGTTTAAGGCCTAGCATTAGAGAGAGTGAGGCACTAGAAATGCTACTGAATTTAGGCTCGGGAAGACTATAAGAGGGTTTAGAATCTCACGTGGCGTCGGACGGATGCAGGCAGCTTCCCTACGAAGTGGAGAGGTCTAGAGCAAGCTCACAGACCATGTGCAGGAACTGGGCGGCTCGGCGGTGAGAGGGCGGCTTCTCGGCGTCATGGTGGGCGGATTCGGCCAGCTTACCGAACCGGTGGGCGATAACGGTGAATTACGCGGCTATCGGCAATGTAGGCGGATTAAAAGCCGGGCGCGTCTGGGCGGCCATGGTAGGCGGCAGTGGTGAATTACTCGGCTCGTCGGCACGTAGGCGGATTAAAAGCCGGGCGCGTCTGGGCGGCCATGGTAGGCGGCAGTGGTGAATTACTCGGCTCGTCGGCACGTAGGCGGATTAAAAGCCGGGCGCGTCCAATGTTATGGTATTAAATAGGCGGCAGTAGGAGTATATAGGCGGCTGTTATATTATAAAGGCGGCTGTGGTGATAGCGCCATACTTGGATCGTAGGTGAAGACTTAATTAGTCGCGTCGAAGGGTAGCATACTGCCCGACAGTACGTAGTAGTACGTACGACCGCTCGCGCCGCTCTCTAGAATATGTCTGTTGCTTCGGCGATCGGTGGCCGGAGCTGCTTGCCCGTGATGAGCGAGACGGAAGACTCGAACGTGTGCCCTATAAGGTAATGTCTTCTGCCATTGGCTGGAATCCGCGCTGTGTGACCATATAAGGTAATGCTTCTCCTAGCCTGAGAGGGACAGCAATAAACATGCGAGACTGGACATGTACTGTGCACGTGACAACAGCTGCCCGCTGCTTGTAGAGTCTGTTCGTACGATTTATGGGCGACCCATAACAAAATACAAGACAAAAAGTCCCGATAGACTACTTTTTAGCAGTTTGTCTAACGGGTTATTTACGTTAAAGATCTTATTATAGTGATTTAATAGTTACATTTTTACAATTATATAAAATAAAATTTAATTTTTTACAGAAATATAGATAAAAATAAATTTTTGAAAACATAAATAACATTTTTAAAGTCTTTAAAATAATATGTCATTGTAAGCTAATACAAATTAATTCTTTCCGTAAGCCAAGTCTTCAGTAAATTCATCAATTGTTTGTTTTGGGCACAGTTTTTAATTTCAGCAGGTAACATATTTAACAACTGGGAATCATGTAATTTAACGTTCTTTGTCCATATTTATTTGTAAACTTAGGTACAATTAGCCCTTCATTAAAGTTAAGATGAGTATTATCAATCGTCTATACCTAAACTTTTTGAAAAATTGATTCTTAAGAAAATCAGCTTCTTTGTAAACCCTTGTATCGCAACTTGTCAACACGGCTTTATTTCCGGCAGATCAACTTTGACTAACCTAACATTATATGAAAATTTCATTTCTAATGCACTTGCGAACAAACAACAAGTCGATTCTATATACACCGACTTCAGTAAGGCGTTTGATAAGGTCTGTCTTAAAATCCTCATTAATAAACTTTTGAAACTCGGCATTAATGGAAACCTTTTATCTTGGTTTAAGAGTTATTTACTAAGGCGTCTGTTAACTGTCTGTATTAATGGTAACTTATCCTACACGTTCGAAGCTACCAGTGGCGTGCCCCAGGGTTCTCATCTTGGTCCTTTACTTTTTAATTTATTCATTAATGATGTATCAAACATATTCACCCGTGTTCTCATTCTAATGTTCGCTGATGATATGAAGATATATAGAATTATTGATAATATCGAGGACTGTCTGACACTTCAATCTAATATTAATAGCTTTTATGATTGGTGTCTTATAAACAAATTAACTCTCAATGTAAAAAAATGTCAACTTATGAGATTCCACAGAAAAAAAAACCCTTTGTTGTTTACCTACTTTCTCAATAATCACATCTTATTATCTGTTGATGAAATAAGGGACCTTGGTATAACCTTTGACACTAAATTAACATTCATTAAACATATTAATAATATAACCAGTAAAGCAATGCAAATGTTAGGATTTGTCTTACGGATTTTAAAAATTTAAAAACTGTCAAATTACTTTACACTTCACTTGTTAGAAGCCAACTAGAATTTAACTCCACCATTTGGAATCCTTACTACAGTGTGCATGAGAATTCCCTTGAGCGAGTCCAACATAAATTTTTACGTTATATTAATTTTAAATTGGGAATATTCATCGAAAACATTAATTACCCCTCTCTGTTACAATTATTGGGACTCGATACATTAAAAGAAAGAAGAATTTGTTCAGACCTATTTTATTTATTTAAAATCGTTACCAACCTGTTGAACTCCCCTGAACTTCTTTCGTTAATATGTTTCCATGTACCTAGTCGATCAGTTCGTTTCAAATTAACTTATCATTGCAACAATTTTTCAACATTTTTTCACATTTCAACAACAAATTAATTTCATAATACATATTGTCAGGGATTTATAATATGTTGTATTGTATTTATAATAACCTACTCGTTGTTGTTTTTATGTTGAAACTACAATTTATATTGTTCTTTTTTATGTATTTTATATTTATATTTTTTTTTATATTTTTTTATCTATGTATATTCTGTATTCATATGTAAAATAATTGTAATATTTTTGTAAAAGCCGCTTTAATCGGCGTTCATAATAATAAATAAATAAATAAATAAATTATGGTTGTGTTCCAGCCTGTTTATATATAAAGGATTATTTATGTGCTGAAATATAATTTTGTACCACAGAATTGCTCTCACTGAAAGAACTTTGAGACTCTGATAAAATTATGGAATATTATGCCTTTCTTTGTATAAATTTTTTTCAGCTAATAATTTAACCAATGAATTTTGCACTGATCGAACATGGTCTATATTTGTTTTATAGGAAAATCCCCAAGCTGTTATTCCATACATTATAACAGATTCAGCTAGAGATAAATAAATTTTTCGAAATGTGCAGATA
Organism: Limnephilus lunatus; assembly: GCA_917563855.2. Lineage (NCBI taxonomy): Eukaryota > Metazoa > Arthropoda > Insecta > Trichoptera > Limnephilidae > Limnephilus > Limnephilus lunatus. The sequence goes on from OU830594.1 coordinate 42,916,830, forward strand.
GGAACAATTTTTTTTTGTTTATTTGTATATCCCACTTGAAAAAGCAATCAATAATTACACCTAAATAAACATATTCTTTAACTAGTTCCATATTTTCACATGTACACGTTGCAGGAATACCACTGTGTAAGCAATATGATGTATGTATCTTTATTTTAGGTGTAATATATACCTTAACATTAGGGAATCTTAAATGTAACAATTTAGTTTTTTTGGCATTTATGATTAAGCCTGAGTCATGAGACCACTTTAAGAGTTCAATGTAGTCTTTTTATAAAAGATCTATACAAGTTTGCCAATCACTGCTAGAAATCACTAAAGCAGTATCATCCGCGTATACAAAGTGCTTTACATGTCTAAAAATTAATTTAATAAAAGATACATAATATATAATATACAGCATTGGACCTAATATGGAACCTTGAAGAACGCCGGTCAAAAACTTCTTTTTTTTACTTTAAGAGTTTAAGAGTTTTAATTTCATGCATCGGTTGTTTAAGTAATTTTCAAAAAGTTTTAGTAGTTTTCCTCGTATTCCTATAATTTCTAGTATTTTAAGTAATTTACCATGATCAATAGTATCAAAAGCTAACAATTATTATAAGCAATAATTATTAGCCTGAAACACTCATCAACATTGAAAAAATCTCCAGAGAAAAGATAAATGCCGCCGACGGGACTTGAACCCGCGTCCTTTTGATATCCGGTCAACTACTCTACCAACTGAGCTAAGCCGACGTAGCTTTTCTCTGGAGATTTTTTCAATGTTGATGAGTGTTTCAGGCTAATAATTATTGCTTATAATAATTGTTACCCTTTGTGCTATGCATAAAAATCTTGTCTTAAACATTAGTTTACCAATTAAAAATAATAATTAGTATCAAAAGCTTTCGAATAATCTACAAATAAGACTAATGTATGTTTTTTACAGTTTATTTCATTATTTATCATGTTGGCAAATTTTTGAAGCAGCAATTCTGTACTCTTTTTTTTGGAAACCGTATTGATAAGTATCTATTATAGAAAAAATTTCTAAATATTTTATTTGAATATATACTTCAACATTTTTTTCTAGAGATGGCAAGATACTAATTGGTCTATAGTTACCCAATACAGTGTGGTCACCTCCCTTATATATAGGTCTTATGATACTACATTTTAAGTCATCGGGGATTTTTGCTTGAAATAAGATTCTGTTTATAAAATGGGTTATAATTGGACCTAGGATTAAAATATGTTTTTTAATATCGCTCATTCTGATACTATCAATTCCTGGAGAAGAACTCTTCATTTGTCTAACAATGCTTTCTATATCCGCCGCTGTTGCCCTCGGTAGGTACATGCTTTGAGGCATCGCCTCTCGTTCAAATTTAGTTGTCGTATGGTTGCACTTATGTAACATATTGTAAACACTTTCAGAGAAATAATCAACAAAATCATTAATTAAACCTTCTTTTGTTCGACCTTTCATCAGATATTTAGAAGCATTTTTTGGACAAGGTTCAAACAGAAATTATTTAAAAAAATGACATTCGATTGCAAAACCATTTTTTTTGCTCCTTTCTGTAGCCAAAATATTTTTCAGAGCTATCTGTGCTGAATTTCCATAGATTTTGAATTAAAAAGATCCAACATTAAGTTTGTAAAGCTTCCATTTATTTTACAAGTTTTTAACGTCACTTTGAAGCTTTTGCAATTGCTATTTTGTTTGTATATAGCAGTTGATCATTTTTACGAGGCGAAGTATAGTTGTCACTTTTTGGTTGGATTACAACAATATCCAACTTCGCCTTACCGTATTCTGCCGAGGTGTCAAATTTTGCAAAGACAATTTCTTAAATTATATCTAAAAATTTCTGATTTTCACGTTGAATCTTGTGTTAAGTATTTTAGTTTAACATATTTCAAACGAAAATATTTAATAAGATAATGGCCCTATCTTGCAATGACATTAGGGAGAAGTAGTTAGATGCTTATGCAATGAATTATTACTCCCTAGCTGGTTGCTAATGGTTCTGTCTGCAAGTTTGTGTTCTAAAATGGTAAGTATCCTCTCATCCTATTCAAATATTTTATTTTAAATATGTAAAACTAAAACACTTGCACAAGATTCAACCTATAAATAGATTATATGAAATCTTAGCACACTTTGACACCTCATATCTCAGAACAAGGCAAATGAAGTTAGAACCCTGTTTAACCATTGCGTAATATTTACTTAACCAATTAATAGCAGTATTATAAGGTTGTTAGTACGTAGTTTTTTTTTAATTGACTCCAGGTTCATTTCAAAACTATGTATATAATTAGCTTATGTTAAAAATGTGGTTGCGAGTTAAATAAATATCTACGTGCTGATATAATAAATAAATCATGTATTAGGGATAGAAAAAAAATTGTGTAAATTTCATAAGAGTAGAATTTTCACGTCAACTCAAAGGATTTCTGCAGTATTGCGTTGATTACAAAAGTTTAAGTCTTGAAAATACTGGTAAGGTGTTTTAAGAAGTTTCAAAGTCAAAATCCAAAAAACAAAATTTTCAACGTTTTAGGTTTTGCGGAAAAAGGTATAAATTTTTTTAGTCGATGACACGCACGGTGGTTCTCTAAAAGAATATCGCAACAGCAAAAATGAAGAATTAAAAAAAAAACTTATTTCTCAACAAAAAAATATCAAAGTTGTTGTTTTATTAAAAAAAAAATTTAATTTCGCTTATTCCTTGTTGTTTTCCTAGATTTTATCATAATATAGTTGCCGTGCAAAACCCGAACAACATAATTATTGAAAGAACTTTTTGAGCTTTCTAAATGATATGCCGGAGTGTATCATTATTTTGTCACCCATTTACACCTGCATTGGTGTTTTAAAATGTTTTTTTTTATAGATAACTTAATATTCAATTATTTATTTCCGGTTTTTCGATTTCACGTAGTTTCGTTCCAACATAATCTCCGGTGCGTGATCATAATATCTTAAATCCATGTTTAGCACAAAGTTTTTAGTACAATATGTTTCTAAGAGTTTTATAAGAAAAAAGTATCGAAAAGATTACGAATTTACTCTTGTCTTTAAGCCACTTCATTGATTCAGAAATAAAGTTTGATCTGAAGTTGTCACCATGTCCCATTCTTCAATACCACGTACGCGGAAAGAAGTATGGTCCTTGAAAATCCCCAATCGATGCGAAGCGCCGAGCGAAACTCATCCAAAATACAAGTTCGAGACATATTATCTGTGATCTCAGAAGCAACACGGAAGAAATTTTGATTAAAATATTGAGTCTAGGATATTGCTTTCCGAATAAACTACGGCGATAAAGGACACCCAGACGAGACTGAATCCGTGGATGAGAAACTTCAGCCAAAAACTTTTTATAGACGGTCAAAATGGAATTCTTTGGGTGGCTCGAATTCCAATGGGAGAGATTCAATGATCCTACTTCTGTTTTCTAAACAAAAGAAAAAGGAAACTTTACATTTTATGTGTTTGCATATAAAATACAAGAGTTCTCAGAAAGAAAGGGGATTGACATTGATTGAAGAGAGCCATCTGCTGATTTAAAAAAAGGGACTTAAAAGATATGCTTGTAGTTTCAAGGGAATGAAATCCAACTTGATCAATCTGGAAACTATGGATACGGCTAGTAATCTTTTTCAGGTTTTACAGTTGTAACGATCTGTGAAACATTGTCTGAATGCAAGACAACATTGTAATAGCGTATTGGTAGTTTGGAGTATTTTAGCATTAAAACAACTTGTTTATTCAATGACAGGATCAAGTAGTTATTAATGATTTAATATTCCATCTATATTATTTATCAAATTTATAAATTACTTTGTTTTTACCACTAAAATTGATTATAAAAAAATCGACATGTTTCGTAAGCCATGGGGCTTCATCAGGGTTTTAATAATACTAATAAAATATATATTATTTTTGTTTAATAGTTGTTATGTGAAGCCACATAAAACAAAACAATTATTATTTCTTCTTCTTTCGTGCGGTTTTGACTCCTGTCAGGTTTGTGTGATTTTTACATTTTTTCTGTCACATATTTTAGTTTGATCGTTTTAAACACAATTCCTGCAAGTATGCAGGATTATTTATTCATTTAAAGTACGTTTTACATAGAAAAAGCAAATAAATTACACAAATCTGACAGGAGTCCGTTATCTCATAATGATCCCACAAAATATATAGAATCGTTCGGCAGATTGCCGATACGCAATCGATCATTAATATTCTTTCCATTCTGTTAAAACGGAAGTTACAATGAACCTATGTAATGCCGTGTATGTTGTGTTGGTAAACGTACGTAAAAATAATAAAATAATGGCAGTCGTATATTGCAAGAACAACGCAGTCCGCCAGTAACACTTGCCATCATCCCCTATAAAATCAACATCACGTGACACTAGAAAAAAATAATGCATAAAGGGTATTGCCAGCCCCGAGCGAGGCTTCCCACTGTATTATTTTCCCACATTCCAGGCCAAAGTAAACTCATTGAGGGCGCCGTATGGTAGAACTCTTAGCAGTGATTGAATTTTGGCGGGTGTATTAAGATATTGTATAGGTACATTGTAGTTTATCTCTAGCAATGGTCGTAAACGAAATATCAATATCAATACATTCGATTATAATTCGAAACTTTTTGAAATGGAACTTTATAACCGTTTTTTCTACCTGCATAGCTATTTCAAGAAGCTGAGCTAGATGTCAACATAATTATTTGGTGTTATACCTACTAGTAATTTCAACATATAAAATTATTTTAAGAGAAATAAAGATTTCAATTAAATTAAACGATTTTTCAGAAAATACAAAATATTTTATGAACGTCTCCTTCGTTATTACAAATTCAATTCGATATTATTATGTAACGATAGAAATAAATAAACGTACTATTAAATGTGATTATACATGTATTCGCCAAAATGCATAGTGAACTGGTTCACAATTTCACATGCAATTGCTACCATCTTTTTCCCTCGAAATACCTACATCAATTAATTGAATTCAACAATTTTAATAATAATACCGGTAGACTTTTCTTAAAATAGCAATATTATCAAGCAATGTTTTATTCTGCGTTTAAAGGTATTTATTTGTACAGGAAATAAGTGTTTAGTAATGAGCCTCCATTAAAAATAAAAGTGAAAAATCTCAGGAATAATTGTATTTTAATGAAAAGACAAATAACTTATATAAAAGTGATATAAACAAAGTTATTTGTCTTTTCATTAAAATAAATAATGCCATCACAAAGTGAAAACCTTTCCGAAGAATTTTTCTTCGAAAAATGAATATTTTTTAACTTCTTCATTGATGATGTAACATCGATGTTATTAGCGCCTTTTATATTGTCCTTGTAGACACTTAATTCAAAGTCTCAGTCGCGTACAATCGACAAGGATATGGCAGGGAAAGTGTTGAGAGTAAATTTATTCATACAGGATGGTAGATACACATAGTATCCCCTTGGTGAAAGTCGTAAAAGACCACCTTTCGGATTTGAAACGTTACGTAAAATGGCTTTAGCCGTATTTGGTGATCACGTGTGAATAGCGATGTACTTCCCCACTTTCCTGTTCCCCATTTTCTATATACCGAAATAGTCCAAACTCTTTTCATCAGAACTAAATGAAATAATACAATTTATTTGCAATACCTACAATATCATTAAACCGAAATAAGACGAATTTCAACATGGAGGCACTGAGGAAATAAAATTCCCAAGGGCCTACGTCATCTTTGGGGATGCTGTGCGGAAAGGCTTTTTAAGACGATGAGGCTGTGAATGTGGGTCTTGAAGAGATCCACGTTTTAGGAGGGAGGATAAAAGCTTTCCACTGCCAAATGGTTGAAATCAAGAATGAGTGGTAGAAACTATCCGTTCTCCTGAGTTACATGTCAACCAAATATAAATATTGGGCGCGCGTGTGGCGTATTTTCCGACTATGCACCTGTGCCGAAGGGATATTTGACACTAGTTCCTCGGAGCATCTTCCATTGAAATACCTGTAGAAAATTCCCATCTGACGCCTGTGCTCTAAATAATACAATCCGTTTGTCAAGACAGGTGAATCTACCAAACAAACCACCATTTTCAGCACTTAGTCAATGTTTTTTTCAAGTATTTTGGGCCACCAAACTCGAATTCAGGTGGCTGCCAAATTTTCCTTTGGGAGAAGCAGACATACGTACATAGTTTGTCTGATTTTTAACAGCTCTTTCTTATATTATGCAGTGTGCAAGAAAGAGTTCTGCAGCATTATTGTGATAAATTAATTTAAGTTTTTATTCCAGCAGTACCTACTGGGAGGGTAGTACAATCCTAGTCTGCCATATTTCATAAACAACTATAAAATAATAACATAACACAGAGTAAATTAAAAATCTATAAGAAATAAAATATGATTACATATTAGGTAGGTACCTAATTAAAACATAAAATGAAATAAAATTCGTCTTATAAATAGCAAACAATTAAGCATAAAATAAAAATAAAATTTAACATAAATTAAACAGAATTAGAAATGAAAAAAAATAGGATCGTCCATCAGGGAGGTTGCCTCATCATCTGCATCCATTGCTCATTTGGTGAGAAACAGAGCCACTCGGATGCAGCCACAACAATGATGTTGGATGATGTCCTGCTCCAGAAGCTGGCTGGTCGGTTGCGAAGTAAGCTGGGAATGAACATCGTGGAGGCACTGCAGAACCTCGGTAGTTGCATATGCATTATTGTAGTACACCCTCAGTTTGTCCCTCTTGCGCTGCTGGGTATTGCGTGCACAGTTCAGATGTGTACAGGGCTAGCAGTGCAGCAGGTCTTGCAAAGTAATTTTATGACATCGTCGCTACAGTGGTAGAACCGCCTTGAGGGAATTCCGGCCCGTGTGTTAATTGCTCTTCTTTGTCGTTTCTTATCTTCTATATCCTTCATGTCTTCGATTAGATTATGTCCCAAATATTTAACCTGTGAGGCCAAAAGCAGTTCATTTCCTTCTAGATATATTGAATGAATATATTTAATGGCTCCTTGTTGTGTTTGACTGACTTTTTACAATTGTACAACAAGTTATAAGAGTTTGCGTACCCTTCGTATATTTGCACAAGTCGTTTCATCGCTTTAATAGAAAGTGCCAGCAGCACATGTCGTCCGCGTAATTAATGTTATTACTGACTTGTCCGCAGATATGGCAACCGATTCGTGTATCGTTCAACTCTTGTAAGAGGTCGTTAATGTACACATTAAATAAAGTGTAAGATATACATATTTCCCCCTTGCTTGACTCCGCTTTTAAGGAATAAAGTTCTTGAAGAAGATCCTTCTCATCGAATTCAATTTGGGAGGCGGGTATGAACTATTGGAACCATTCATTGGATAACCAACACCTCTGCCATAGGTCACCCCTAGTGATTCGATACGTTTGGTGACTTAGCATTGGTTACCGGGTTCATGGGGTGAGGTTTGTCCGAGTCTGGGCGGCGGATGTGTCCGCCCACCAGCTGCGTGGCAGGCCGGATCGGGAGAGACTGGTTGAGGGAAACCTTGTGACCTCTCAGGCAGAACTATTTTGGAACATCGCCTTGCACCGCAGTGGGAGGGATGGATTCATACGTCGGTCACTCCAGGACCCACCCCTCGGTGACTCCAGATTCCTACCCATCCCTCATACTTTATCCTTCCCAGAAGTACCTCTCCTTCCTTTCCTTTAAAAGACCCTACACACAGCATCTCCAAAGATGAGAGGAAGAAGGAAGGAAAATATCTACTTTCCTGAGGGAAAGTAGATATTTTCCTCAGGACCTCCTGTTTGGAGCTATTGTAAAAAAAAATTAATGGGATTTTCCTATTGTCCGTACCAAATAGCCTGCATATTGACAACATTGGAACATCTCGCTTTATGAGTTTTTCCCATAATAGTTGACGGGAAACACAATCAAAGGCTTTGCTTAAGTCAAGAAAACACCCATAAATGGTGTTTTTTATTTTTTTGTAATAGTCTATTGTTTGTTTGACTCAATAAATGGCCATATTGGTTAATAAGGCGCTCTTGAAACCGAATTGGTTATCGAGGGTAAATAGTTTTTCTTTTACTAGCGCTAATAAGATTTTTTCAAATAGTCTCGAAAGCATTGTCGCCAAGGAAATCGGTCAGTAATTTTCTAATATCGATGCATCCAGCTGATTGGATTTCAGGATTGGTACGATAAAAGTTTGGTTCACGTCCATTGGCATATGCGTGTGTATTATAAAGAACGTATATTTTGTGCTGTTGCCGTGCCGGAACAGTAGGAATTATAAAAGCGCCCAATAATTGAGATAATCAGATTTTTTGCTCTCAATTTGATGTCACGAGTAGTCCGCTTTCTAAACGGGACATTTCCGCGTCCCGAAGCTTTTCTCCGTACAGCGGGACAGGGTCCCTAAAAATGGGATGGTCCCGATCAAAACGGGACAAATGGTCAAGTTAGGTATGTTGTATATACATACAAACCTAGATAAATACTTAAAAAAAAGATGTGCCAAAGTACCTGTCGTGTATGCGGCGTTGCTCGGGAAAACCTCACATGAATCCCAACTGCTCCCGTCCGGAGTCAGTCAGACTATGGCATACGCAATTGGGGTACATTGTGAGGCTGAAGGTAAGTGGGAAGGGGAAGAAGATGAGGAAGAGAAAAGCGGGGAAGAGGAAGGTGGGGTAGAGGAAGGTGGGGGAAGTACCTGGCTATTTAGATCTAGTCACCAAACATGGCTAATACTATTTCAAGCAAGTTTTAATTATGAATGGTCTTACACGAGGGCGATACGGAGAGTATGGAATGTGCCGCAAATAATGCCTTATATTATTTTAAATGATTCAATTGTGAAAACACAAATCAATCAAATAAAATTTATCTGCGTACTCTGGGATTTGAACCCGTGACCTCTGATTATATCATGTTTAATTCGACTTCCTATATCATTCCAGAGGGGAAATAATGCATTGAGTCTTCATCTGGCGTCCCCGACTTTTTCTACCGATCACTACGTGTACCACTTGTTACTGTTAAAAAACAAATCGGCTTTAATTCGACTCGTACGTTCAGATACAAGTGCAAGGAAATTACCTTCAATTAACCAAAAAATATTATGTGCCTAGTGAAAAGTGAACGATATCATTCCTTTCGGAAAACAACTGGTCTTCAAGATACGTCATGAGCTTGCGAGCGGCCCGACGAGTTTTTTACCGAAAATACGCCTGTGCCTATGCCTGCATGAACTAATCTTGTTAAATTCATATTCTACGAATCTTGGTAGGTACTGGATAAATGACATCCGGTAGGAACTTTGCATATTTTCATTTCCAAAACAAACAAACACCATGGACGTAAATTATTTATATGTCGAATAACATCTTGGAGCGTAGGAAATCGAAAAAACGTTACGGGCTTTTGAATTCTTTCCCCCTTTCTTTGGTTTGTGACCAATCCATCACCTACTTTACTTTTAATATATTTCGAACCATGATGAAAAATCCAATCTATTTGATATTATTTATGAAATTGGAAAGCACGTCTCTGGATAAGCATTTCATTACTATTTTTTAATATGCTGGGAAAGGAAGCTACTAGCATTTTGTAATATGGGTTAAGAGTTTCATTACACTAGAATTCGTGGAATTCTGTTTTTAATATAGACTAATATTATTTATAACGCCGCACACACTGCCGAATTATCAATTTACGACCTCTCTGATCAGAAATACGTTTGTGAAGATTACCTAAGAAAATATTTCTAAAACTTACTTATTAGGGTTAGTTGGGGTCAGGTGGTTGTAGTATTCTCATTAAAAAAATATAAATTATTTCGTATTGAATTATTTCTGTATTTTGAATTAGTGATACAGTCAGATAAAACAAATGCTTAAACTGTAAAATTATCATAACTTGTAAAAATTTTAAATTTTTTTAAATTATAAATATGTGGTCCTTTTATCTTAATCCTAATTTCCGTTAGAACGGGGTCGCCATGACTACCTGAAAAGAATGCGGTCGATTTAAGAAAGGGGGAACAGGGAGATATACCTACATTTTACGTTTTTAAATTCCTTAAAAGGAATTTTTTTGAAACTGTAAAATAATGTTGTGGAACTCGGTGGAAATTTTTTCTAAACTCTAGTTGAAGAAAATATTTCAGTTTAATTTTTTAACCAAACTAGTGTTTCATAAAACATATATTACATCTATATTACGTAAAGAATGTTATGTTAAAAATAAATTCATATTAAAGTACAAACCCGAAGTTGACAAATTTTTAATTTTGTAATCGGGGAAAGCAGGACAAGCGTGGCTATTTCGGCAACGAACAAGCGCAAATGAACAAAATTTGCAGCGCGATACATATCTCAACTTTAGGCGCATGCGCAGGCTATTGGGTAGCGTTCATAAAAAAAATTTACCGATCATTGTGAACTGGTTAATCGATAAATTTTCAAAAATACTTATAACTACCTTTTACCTATTTTTGGCTCCGTAATTTCCTTTGGTCGTCTTTGTGTGCGCCGGTAAAAACTAACAAAGCATTGGTGAAAGGGATTACCTGTATTAAAAAGGATATTGTATATATTTTTTGAGTATTTTAAAGGTGGCTCATAATACATTTATATGAAATTTTGTGTATTACCTATATTATATACCTACATATTTTCTTTGATTTTTTTACCGGTACTAGCACAATTAAAATTGATAGCACAATTAAAACGAGGATTTATTGATTGCGTCATTCTATATATACCTATCGAACTTTTTACCGATTCTAGAAAAGACTATTTAAATTGATAACTAAACCATCTAAAGACTAGCTAAACGAGGATTTATTGATAGCGTCATTCCATATATATCGAACTTTTTACCGATTCTAGCAAGGACTATTTAAATTGACAATTAAATCTTCCAAAGATTAGCCAAAAGCAGATTCATTGATTGCGTCATTCCATATATTTAGAAATTTTTACTGATTCTAGCAAAGACTATTTAAATTGATAATTAAATCTTCCAAAGATTAGCCAAAAGCGGATTCATTGATTGCGTCATTCCATATATATTGAACTTTTTACCGATTCTAGCAAGGACTATTTAAATTGATAATTAAATCTTCCAAGGATTATCCAAAAGCGGATTCATTGAATGCGTCATTCCATATAAATATTGAACTTTTTACCGATTCTAGCAAGTACTATTTAATTATTGTAAGCAATATTTATTTGCCTGAAACACTCATCTAAATTGAAAAAATCTTCCGAGAAAAGATACATGCCGCCGACGGGACTTGAACCTAGCTAATAATTATTGCTAATAAAAATAGGCCACTTGCATCACATTTTGTAAAAAAATTCCGGCTTAGGCAAATATTCTAAGACATTCTGTATTTTTTTTAATCGTATTTTTGAAACTCTTTTTGAAAATTTCAATCCAAAAAATCAGACCACTTTTTATAAACAGGAAAGAAGGCACATACTTTTATGGGTGCGAAAAAACAATATTTACATAGCCGAAAATCATTTAAAAAGAAATAACGTTTTCCACACGAATAGCAATAAATTGTACAGGGTTCTTTTCGTAACATCTGTTAAAACACCTCCATCTTTATCAAAAAATCAAACCAAAGGATAAGTTCGCATAGAACAAACAATAAATCTAGTGAACGTTAAGCGAAAATTCAAAAATTCGCCGGATATAAAAGTGTTGCCATATAAAAAAAAATAATAATAATCATTGTGGAATTTTAAAAAATTAAGGGAACATAGTCGGAGACGGGACATTTTCATGTAGTGACGTCACGAGCTCAAATAATGGATTAATTTATTTAAAAAAAAAAAACTGTACATTTCTAAAAATTTTTACTAACATTTTCGTAATCTTAGTAAACAAATCTATCCACACGACTTTTTCCAAGTCGTTATGAAATCCATGCAAGTGGCGTATTGTTACCCTTTGTGCTATGCATAAAAATCTTGTCTTAAACATTAATTTATGAATTAAATAATAATTAAGGACTATTTAAATTGATAATTAAATCATCCAAAGATTAGCCAAACGCGGATGCGAGTGGTTGGTTCACCTATTCATCATGAATAAATTCTGTTGTGGTGAAATATTACTCGTATGAAACTAAGCTATGTATATTTTGTGATACATATTATCGAGGTTTCTGACTCTCATAAGGTCGTCATATAGCGTCACTTTATTGTGTCAGTACATTAGCTTTAAAACAAATAACCTCCATCCAAAACGGCAATTGGTCTGAGGACGCAACGGTCTGAGCTGAAGGACGCGGGCAAGATGGCGGCGAGTGGAGCTCGCCGTGTGGAAGCTGGCTTCTGTGGAAGCTGGTTCCTGCGCAGAACGGATGCGCACCCGCTGTCGCGACGCTAGCGACATCTGTTATTCAATATTGACAATTTTAGGCGGTAATTTTAAATATCCCGCTGCCCAAATGTGCATCGTAAGAATACCTATTCATGTTAGAGACCTCATATTTCCTTATTTTGAAAAATAAGTTACAACGCCAATGGTCCTCTGAATGGAAATCGTCCTCTCTGATAAACTCATTAATGTACTCATTAATTCAACCTTCTTTTCCTGTCAAGCTCTGGTTTCAAAAATACACTTCCATGCCTAAAAAATACATTTCTTCCATACCTAACTAGAATGCGTGTAGGTCATAATTATTGTAGTCTTAGCCAACTCGCCAGATTCCACATACTCAATTCGCCTTATTGTGATTGTGGTTCAGGGGATACTTTAGACTATAATTTTTTTTAATGTCCTATCAATGACCATTTCTAAACTTCATACATCATTTGATAAAACTTAAAATTGAATTCTCTACCAGTGTACCCTGTCTTTTTAGTCCCAACTCTCCTGAAATTCACTATTGGTTATCAAAATTTATTTGTAAAAATGGCCTTAACATTTAAACTTCAATCACATTTCTTTATCTTCCATTTGTTCTTGCAGTGTTATTATGTACAATTGTACAGGTTCCTATTTTTGGGAATATGTACACTACAATTTTGTAATTACTATTAATATGTCTAATAATATGAATATTTGTATAACTTGTATAATCACATGAATAAATATATTTGTCTTGGCCCATTCCCTATATTTGCTAATATAATTTATCTATTCCACGTAAAAAACTGAAAATGTAATAAATTTTAAAAAATCTGAAAATTCAACTAATTTAAAAAAAACTGATAATGTAACTAATTAAAAAAAAACTAAATAATTTTTAAAATATGTAACTAACTTTAAGAAATGGTCAAGATTACCCTAAACGGGTTAAAGCCAAATAAATAATAATAAATAAAAAATAATAACAAAAGCAAAACAACCATACAAAATGTATGATCAAATGAATTTTCTTCATAACTTTCTTTTTGATGAATTTTTGCTATGTTTTAAATAGTTATTCCGTTATCCGGGGCGGAGACAAATCCAACAAATCAAAATATCATCAAAATCGGTCCAGCCGTTCTCGAATTATAATTAGTGTAACTAACCAGATTTTTTTTTATATATTAAGATATCGATTCTAAAAATGGCAATGGGTTAATCTTCTACGAAATTTTGTGGTATATTTGTGGCCGCCCTTGTGGTTTTTACTACATATGTCCCACTTCTATATTCAACTAAACAAAGTCTAATTTTGTAAGACTAATTTTTTGGTGTCTCACATACCTTCCATTATATATTTTTGGAAAATATGTCTGCTTGTAAATTTGGACAAACATTCAAAATTTCTGATGTGCGATCCGTTTCTAAATTTATTGACGCTCCTTTTACGGTTTTTTTGCAATTGAAAAAATTATAAAATTACATAAAATTCTATTACTATTATCCAGTTTAAAAAAATGTACGTAACTGAACTGCCCAGGAACATTTTTTTTGTGTTTATTTAGTGAAGATGTCCACCATTAGTAAATTCTAAGTTCTAAACAGTAACTACATTATGATATTTACTGCCCGAATTAAGGAAAAAGGTATGAGTGGTGGGAAGAAATATAGGGGAGAGTATCCAAGAGTAAAAGACATACATATTACATACATTACTTGACTGTGTGGGAAAGTTATTCGAGTCAATAATATATGACTGCCTACTAGTTCACGTAAGTAAATACATTATCGTTGAGCAACATGGATTCTTCCCCCGGCGTTCCACAACCACAAACCTTCTTTTATACTCCCAATTCATCCGCGATAGCATCGAAAAGCATTTACAAGTAGATGATATCTACACGGATTTTTGTAAAGCATTTGACCAGTTAAATCAAGCACCTCTTATCAAGAAGCTAGAAATGTTTGGCATTAGTGGAAATACTCTGAAGTGGTTTGAGAGTTACATTACTGAAAGAAAACTACAAGTAGTGGTAGGAGGATACTCAGCTGACCTTTTTACTGTAACATCAGGAATTCCGCAGGGCTCTCATCTTGGACCCCTGCTATTTTTAATTTTTATTAACGAGATAGTTTTAAGAATAAAATTTTCAAAATATCTCCTGTTTGCCGACGACCTAAAACTGTACAAAAAAATCAAATCACTGGAAGATTGCATCGATTTGCAAAAAGATCTATCATCACTACACGAATGGTGCACACTAAATGATTTGTATTTTAATAATAACAAATGTGCTGTAATTTCCTTCACAAAGAACAGAAACAAATTTTCAAACGCATATCACATTAACAATATCGTTTTATCAAACATAACTTCAATTAAAGACTTAGGCGTGATATTTGACTCTTCACTTAGCTTCAATAAACATGTAGATACAATTTCAAAAAGTGCATCACAAATATTAGAATTAACTCTTAGAATCACAAATTGCTTTAAAAGTGCAGAATTAACATTAACATTATATAAATCAATTGTGCGAAGTATTCTCGAATACGGATCCACTATTTGGTCTCCCAATTATGAGATTCACAATTATAGAATCGAATCCATACAAAGAAAATTAACCCGTGTTATTGCATATCGCGAAGGTTTATCTGATCAATTTGGAACGTATAACGACCGAATTCTACACTATAAACTACACTCTCTGACAGGAAGACGGAAACTTTCCGATTTATTGCTTCTGCACAAAATTATACATGCATCAGTTGATACACCAAACATTTTATCCCAAATTAACATCAACACACCATCAAGAAATTCAACAAGGAGGTTGCAAGATATTTTCTATATATCTACCTACCACACAAATACAGGATATTTCTCCCCTTTACCACGAACATTAAGACATTATAACACTATACACCGCTCTAATAATGAAATTGACATTTTTAATAACCCATTCAAACACTTCAAAAAACATATTTTACCATCAATCGTATAAAGCTGATATTGTGATGAAGCCCTTTATTCAAAGACGTGTAATATTGTACCTACTAAATCCAGGTGCCAATATTAAATTGTTGGTGATTCTTTTGTATTCTACATTTAACTATTATTGTTTGTTATTCAGTTTTGCATATTTAAGAGTAACAAATTATTTTTAATACTACTTTTGTTGTTAATTAAATCATCCATGTATGTAATTTTTTGGGCATAATTGTACTTAAATAAAAAAAAAAAATAAATAAATAAATATGAATCCAACCCTCAAATTGAGGTGCACGGCGATGGGTTGAGAGAATCTGGCTGGAGAAGTCATAAGGCATCCCTCAACCAGTCTCTCTCGAACCGGCCCACCACGCAGCACGTGGACAGACGCGTCTGCCGCCAAGAAGCGGACAAACTTCACCCCATGAACCCGGATACCCCTGCTAAGTCACCAAACGTAACGAATCAGTTGGGGTGACCTACGGCAGAGGTCTCGGTTGTCTTATAAATGGTTCCCAATAACGGTACCCATACGCGCCCTCTAAATTGCACTCAAAAAACATGTCGACATTTTCTGGCAATTTAGTATGGGTTGATACTTATAACTGCCACCCAAAAGTAACGGAATTTGGATACGCAAAACTGATAAAAACAAAAATGCCCAGATACTCTCAGTATTGCCCTGCCAATGTATTTTTTAAATATGAATACCGCACAACAGTACCAACTGCTTCTGTTTGGAGTCATTGAGACTAGTATCCCCAATTGGAGTATGTTGTGATGCTGAATGTATTGGAGAGGGGGAGGAGATGGGGGTAGAGCATGATGGGGAATCACCTGGCTACTCAGATCTAGTCGCCAAACACCGCTAAAGCCATTTCAAAACACGTTTTAATTCTGAATGGCGGTCTTACATCAGAGCGATGCTGAGAATATTTTTTTAAGAGTATTTTTTCCCACAAACATTACATATTTATATTATTTTTAGTTAATTAAATGAAAAAACAAAAAAATACAAAATACAGTTTTATGTGCGCACGCCATGATTTTAACCCGTGACCTTTGGATTGCTAGTTGAGAGCCTTACCCCTCGACCACGGAGGCCGTCAATCTTTCTATCTCCCTTCGGCAACACTACATTTGCCAATTGGGGATGCCATAGTCTCACTAACTTTGATCAGTTGGGACTCTTGTGCGTGTATTTATGTAAATAAAAGCAAAGCGCCCTCAAGACGCTTGAATCACTTAATGCAATGCAGTAGTTAGCAATAAGATTAATGGACTGAATTTAAGAGTACTCGACTACTGATATTGATTATGTGTGCCAATATTAATATAAAAAAAAGTTATTCTAAAAAAAGTCTTTTTAGTAAAGTTGTCATCTCTTTCCCAAATTCTTGCGTAAATTTTTTCACAATCATAATTATAATGTACATTTCTTGATAATCACCATTTAAAAATACCATTTCATGATTACTCTGTAGAAAGTTACTTTTACATTACCATAGCACTTTATTAAACCATGATAATGTTCGTCCAAAGTTATACATTATACACTGTAAATATATTTTATGGAGTCATTACAGTTCAAACTTATTTCTTGGGTATGGGATAACCTTTTTTCTTTCTTACTTTCAGTGTTGGTAAAAAGCCTTGGTTTCAAAGTTTGCGATGTAATATTAAAACCATTAGGTCTGAAGACTACCAAGGGACTAGGGAGTGAGAGAGTGAACTTAAGCTTTTTATAAATTGACTTCCAAGAAAGAAAATTATGGAGGTTTCTCTTTTTCAATCTGTGTAATTGAAAAAATATACTAATGAGATTCTGATTAAAAGGTCACTGAACCCGCTGAAACTAAAACGATTTTATGTGTGGTAATAAATATATATAAATACATTTTTTTATTATTATTTATTGAGTTAGTATATGTATACTACATGAATATAAACTAATAAGCACAATGTAACATTTCATTTGATAAATAAAAATATTTTTACAGTAAGCATAACACTTCTTTTTAAATACATTCATTCTTTCTTCATTCTTCATACTTTCAGGCATTTCATCATACATCTTTAGTCCTCTATACATTAGGCAGTTCTGTGATTTCGATTTCTTCATTTGTGGCAATCCAACTCTGTTTATATTTCTTATTTCGTAATTATGTACGTCACTATTAAAAATAATTTCATCCTTAAAGTATTTTGGCATTTGGTTTTTCATAGTTTTATGCACAAAAATTAGCACATTAAATAGTACTATTTTTTTATTGGAATCCAATTTAGCTCCTTTCTCATTTGATTAATCCTTGCGTATTTGCCTTTTCCCAGTATACATCTCATAGCTCTGTTCTGTATAACTTCTAGTTAAATAAATAAATATTATGATTTCCGTCTACCTGTGGAATTTGTTTGATCAATAATTGGACTACCCGCAGGTCAAAATATGGTTTACCAGTTGACTGAACGGTTTGTAAAACCTCCGAATATTTACTAGCGCAACCGGTAAAAAAATTCCGGGATATTATAATTGTAGTATTTGTGAAGCTGAAATTATTTATAATATGCAAAACATATTTGCATCAGGATAATTACCTTTCAAATGAAAAATAAATCTTTACGAATGTTTTTAGTTTTGTCAATATTTTGTAATTGTTTTGCAAAATCATACATTTTAAACAATTTACTAGTATTAACTCTTTCCTGGAGGAATAATATGTACGAAGAGATGTAATGTTACATTTAATTAAATGAAGACAATGTAAGCGAAATTCAATCGAAAATCTGGAAACAGAAAAATCAGAAAAGGATATTGGCACCTCTGGGACTTGAACTCAGGACCTCTCGCTTTCCGGGCAAGCAGCCAATAATATATGCATTAAGAAAAATGAAGATTATGTGGGTGGTTCTTAGTCGAAGTATGATACAGTTAAAAGTGACCGAATTTGATATCGATACCTTGGCGCAGTGATTAGCACGTTTTCTCGGAAAGCAAGAGGTCCTGGGTTCGAATCCCAGAGGTGCCAATATCTTTTTCTGATGTTTCTGTTTCCAGATTTTCGATTGCCTTTCGCTTACATTATCTTCATTTAATTAAATGTTACAATTTGAGGTTTTACTCATAAAAGTTAAAATAAAAAATATATATTCATCCTAGACTTGCAAAGAAGTCAATAGATGTCGCATACAAAATAAAATGGATAAAGATTTATCCAGACACTATCTAGAGAGCATTTAGTTTGGGTTTGAATATTGCAATCGTACATCAAGATATCAGCCAATATATTATGCGTTAAGAAAAATGAAGATAATGTGGGTGGTTCTTAGTCGAAGAATGATACAGTTAAAAGTGACCGAATTTGATATCGACACCTTGGCGCAGTGGTTAGCGCGTTAGCCCGGAAAGCGAGAGGTCCTGGGTTCGAGTCCCAGAGGTGCCAATATCTTTTTCTGATGTTTCTGTTTCCAGATTTTCAATTGAGTTTCGCTTACATTATCTTCATTTAATTAAATGTTACAAATTGAGGTTTTACTCATAAAAGTTAAAATTAGATATTATGTTGCTAAAAAAAATTCTGTAATTTCTCTCTCTCTCCAAGGAATTCACGTGGTAGGTATTCTTAAGAGAGAATGAGACAAAAACAAACATTGACACCACTACTCTGGAATTAAGCAATTTTTTAAGTTAATACGATGTTCACACCAGTCAAACTGTCAGTCTTCGTTTGTGTCTATTTTTTAGGATTTAAACCTAAACCACATGCGGTTAGTAAATTATTTAAATTCTTACTGAATTCATTATTTATTTGTGTTTTTATTGACGTCTTTAATAAACTGTAATATCAAAATAATAATAAATATAATACTTTATTTCACATAAAATTGGACAATAAAACATATGTGGAAACTTTGACTAGCCAACTAGGAAAATACCTCCATAAACGATGGTTGTCTCTTTCTATCTACCCATACTATCGGGAATATTTTTGGATTGTGAAGGCACATGTACGTTTGCTTCATAATTGTATGTCTGGTGTGGTAAGGGCTTTGGCAATTATTTTTAAGGTGATCCAATAGTTCAGGAGAAAATCAAAATCCGAATTCACGCCTCTTTGTGGGAGGAGTTAATAAAAAGGAGTAATAAAAAAATCCTAATGAATACAAATCAAAAATAAAAATATGGCTGAAAGAGGTCAATGAAAAAACCCTAATGAAAACACTAAAAACGACATGAAGATAAATAAACTATATTTAAATAACTTTAGTCCGCCTCGGCACAGGACCCCCTAGTGAGGACGACTAAGAAGTACAATATTTTATACTTAATTTCAGTATTATATATTATATGTAGGTACAATTATATGATATAGTCGCTAAAATAAAAAAAGGTAATCAAAAATACTCGAGAAAAAGCTTTTGGAAAAGTTGGAAAAGCTATTTGAGAAAAAAAAATCAGGTTGATTTCAGAAAGGCCTGTAAAAAACATTAACTCCTTTTTTACGCATTGTTCATTGTAATAACAAGGAAATTTAAAAAATTGACTTCACGGAACCAAGCGACGCGGAGTCTTAGACGTTATTCCCCGCCGCGGCCGAGGCCGAACTGATACAAAATGGGTAAGTCTGTAGTCCTTGGGTGGACGGCAAAAGATTCACTTTGAAAATCCAAATTCCTCGACTGGCGGCCATATTGATTGATGTCAAAAATAGCAACGCAAAAATGCATACTATATTTTATTTTGTGAAGTTCAGGCGTAAACATTAATTTTTTTTTGCGATTATTATAAAATGAACTGAATTTGCCACATAAAACAATAAAAACATATTCGAAAAGGGGGTTTTAAGTAGGAAAGTTTGCACTTGAAAGTGTTTTTTTATAGACCTAATATTTTTTTTCCAGGTTTATTAAAAGACTTACCGACATTTTTAAAGGCCAAGATATGTTCTACACGCAGTATTTAATTGAAGCATCTATAATACTCCTAAGAGATCAAATTTTTAAAACAATAATACGTTATTTTGTATGATTTTGCATTATTTCGCATGGTTTCATCTTAATATAAATTAATAGATTCCCAAAATATATAGTTTGGCGTTTATTAGAGATAAGTGCAATACGTGCGCAATGTTCTGAGATTATCATGGTTGGTTTTTGAGGTATTATGTTAAATATTTTACATTTCATCTTACTTTTAGCCAACGTTTCCAGCACCATTACAGTTTCCATAATCAGGGCAAATGTAAAAGGTTGGATAAAAGAGAAAGAAGGTATATGCCATATGGTATAAATCACGATAATACTTTTGGACGTTAAAATCTCAACAAAATATCAGATTCAGGTAGTCATGTTTAGTGACCAAAACGAAATAAACAGAAAAATCTCAAACCATATCAGATTAAAGTAGTCGTGTTCAGTAACTAGAACTAAATAAACAGCAAAATCTCAAACCATATAAAATATTGAATTTTGGTAGTGACATTTGGTAGTGGTTCAGTGACCAGAACTGAATAAACATCAAATTCTCAAACCATATAAAATATTAGATTTGGAAGTCGTTTTCAGTGACCTCATGATATAAAAGAAGCAATTGTAAGAGCAGTGGAATCAAGTGTCGGAAACATGCCCAGATAGCCCAGGAACCCTTGGTTTGATGAAGAGTGTGAAATAAAGATAGCTGAAAAGAATACACTCAGAAAGTACTTGGAAATGCCAACAACAAACAAAGACAGGCGTACTAACAAGCGAGAAAAGAAACAAATAAGCTCATAAGGGGAAAGAAATGAAAATTTTTGAATGATATCCTGCTGAAAATGGAACAGGACTTTGTTGATAATAATAATAGAGAAGCATATAGGTAAGTAAACTTCTTCAAGAAAGGTTTCAAACCGAAGAGAACACTATGTTAAGACGTTGATGGTTCAATTATATCCGATAAGTAACGAATTAAAACAGTGTGGAAAAACTACTTCTATAAACTTTTCAACCCTAATAACGACCTGAGAAGCCACCCTAATAACATCCCCACTGAATCAAGTAATGAAGAATCAGCGAATCCACTTACAATGCCAGAAATAAATGCTACACTAAAGAGACTTAAAAACAACAAAGCACCTGGGAAAGACAAACCTGATGACAGAGTTGTTCAAATATGGAAATGAGCATCTGAGAAATCTGCTACATAATTTAATAACAAAAATATGGACCTTGGAAAAAATCCCAGAGGAATGGCAAATAAGCATAATATGTCGAATTCACAAAAAAGGTGACAATCTAAAATGCGAAAATCATAGAGGCATATCACTTCTATGCACAGCATATAAAGTCTACACCAGGATACTGAAACAAAAAATTGATAAGTACGCAGAAAACCTACTGGGAGAGTATCATGCAGGCTTCCGCACCGGTAGATCCACAACAGACTAACTGTTCACCGTCAGGCAGATCTTGGCAAAGTGCTAGGAGTTTGATATAGAAATACACCAACTATTCATAGATTTCATGCAAGAATATGATAGCATAGATCGGGAGTGTCTATATGACGTACTACATCAATTCCAGATTCCACCTAAATTGGTTAGGCTCATAAAAGCCACAATGTCTGAATCAAGATGTCACGACAAAATAGACGGGGAATTGTAGGAAGAATTCACGGGGACGGTCTGGCTCCCACTCTCTTCAACATTGTGCTCGAAAATGTAATAAGAAAAACGCTAATAGACACTGGCTCCAATATTTGTTTCAAGAGCAGTCAAGTTGTCGGATATGCAGATGACATTAACATTATCGGAATATCAATTTCAGCCATTAAGGAGGTCTTCGACCCCTTAGAAACAGCGGCACGGGAAGTAGGACTACGGGTTAATATTGACAAAACGAAAATGATGGTACAGAGCAGGAACCCTTCACAAAGAAGAAAAATTAGTGACAACTACTCATATGAAGTGGTCGATTAATTCACCTACCTGGGCTCCAGTCTGACAAAGAACAATGAGGATCCAGCAGAAATCAGTAGGAGAACCACAGCAGCCAACAAAACATACTTCTCTTTGCTGCCAGTGTTTAAGTCACAGAAAAACAAAAAAAAAACATATATAAGACCATTGTTATAACTGTATTGGCATATGGATGTGAGTAGGGAATGCAATCTCGACTCGAGATCGCAAATTCGAGATCTCGCGAGATTAGAAATTCGAGATCTCGCGAGATTAGAAATTACAATCTCGCGAGATCTCGGAATTTTCGGGATCTCGTTGATTAAAAGAAAATATTATTTGAAAGAAAACAAAAACCTTTATTCTTTAATATTATTTACTAATTAATTGACAGTTTTTTTTTAAATTAAAACAATCAAAAGAAAAAAATATAGCTTAAGGAGATTAGAAAGTAATTACGGGTGTTTTTGAAATTAACTTCTTAAAAAACAAAGTGTATTAAGGGTGCTATCTGCTAAACGGCATCTAATGTCCGTTGCAATGTACCCAGCTACTGAAAATGCCCTCTCCGACTCAACACTGGTTGGCAGCAGGCAGCGTGACTAAGCAATTATATGCAAACTGCAAAAATCTCCCCCTTGTTCCTCCACACTCAAATAGATCCATTTCTTTTTTTATGACTGACTCTAATTTATCTAAACTCGTGGATACATGTGAAAAAGGACTTTTAGATACTCTCAGAGTCTCTTCTAATTCCTCTTGAAGTGACGTATTAGTTTGTGACGTATTAGCCATAGAAAGAGGCAAGTCATCTTCGTTTTCTGTGTTTGCTACTGTGGTATTAATCAATCAATCTCGAACGGGATCTCGTCATATTATGCTTCTAGATTGATCCCGAAAAATGTCACGAAATCTCGCGAGATCGAGATCCCGCGAGATCGGGATTGCATTCCCTAGATGTGAGGCGCTGACACTGACGGTAAAGATGGCTTAAATGCTAGATATTTTTGAAAGAAAAGTGCTGAGAAGAATATGTGGACCCGTGAAAGAGGGTGAACAGTGGCGCATCCGGCACAATACAGAATTGTATGATATATTTATTTGAAGACCCCAAGGCAAGAAGTTGTTAACTTACATTTTTGTAAAAAATGAGTTAGAATGCTCTCTAAACTAATTCGCATACGCTCTTTCCAATGAACACCGTGCCAGAGCTTAAAAACGGCAATAACATGCTTAAATCAATGTTATGAACATGTTAACTACGTGTTTCTGTTGATAAAATAAGGGCAAGAACGTGTTAACTACAAAGTTAGCAAGTTCTTGCCGTAATTCTGTAATTAACAACTTCTTGCCATCTACATTGGTTGAGATTTATATGGTTAACATGTTATTCACTCACTTTGACGTTTACTTAGGTGATTTTCAAAAGTTTTGCAGTGCGTGTTTTTTATTTAAAAATCATTAAAAATGAGTTCCAGAGGTGAAAAAATAGTGAAAATGTGCCACCAATTGATCAGGGAATCAGGTAAGCTGTATAAAACATTAGCCTCCATCTTAATTTATCCATAAAGTAGTTTGAGGTAAGGAGTAGTTTGAAAGTGGGTGAAGCATTTTTGTTTTAGTGTTTTTCTGTCTAAAATTCAACCATTTTTGATTGTAATGCTTATTAATTTGTTTCAGGAAGTGTTCAAGAGTCCACTAATTTAGTACAACCTGAGAAGCATTTAGAAATACCTCAAAATAATGTCATTTTAATGGAAGGTAAATGTAAAACAAATGTTTTACTCTGTGGCTCTAAATATTCTTTTATGTTTTCTTATGTTTTGAATTTCTTCATTAATGCTTTATAATATTTCATTTCAGAAATGAAATGAAATATTATAAAGCTGACGGCCGGCGTAGCGCAGCGGTAAGACGCTTGACTCGCGCACCGAAGGTCGCGGGATCGAATCCCGGCCTGGCAAATAAATTGTATTTGATTAATTTGTGTTATTTCACAACTTATTCATTTATAATAATAAATAGTATATTTGCGGCACGTTCCAGAGTGGAAGATACTCTCTATATCGCCCTGGTAAGACCACCATTCAGAATTGAAAAGTTGCTTGAAACGGCATTAGCCGTGTTTGGTGACCAGATCTGAATAGCCAGGTACTTCCCTACCTTCCTATTCCCTATCTCCTTCCCCTCCCCACTACCCTCAGCCTCACAACATACCCCAATTGGGGATGCCATAGTCTCACTGGCTTCAGACCGGAGCAGTTGGGACTCTTGTGAGGTATTCATGTAAAAAAAAAAAAAAAAATATGGACTCCGATAGAGATTTTGCACTGGTTGAAAAAAAAATAAATAGATGCCAGTCCGTTCAATCAGTGGACCAATATGTAAATTTAATGATGTCGGCTAACACAAAAAATATACCCATCGTGACAATGATGGCTGATAAGTTTATTTTTATTAAAGAATTAGGGCAGCAACTGAACCTTATACATAATACAAAAAACACTATTGGATAAAAGGTTAATTTTCAAAAAGGAATTCGCTGGATAAGAGTGGAGGAATTCAGGATTTATAAATATCGCGAATCACTCTCCGAAGAAGAGCCTTGAAAAGAAGTGGACCTTAAAAAAAAAGGTGTGAAACATTATCTTCCCAGCCAATGCTTTCAGCAAAACTGAGAGATAACAAAGAAATCAATGCGGCCAAACTAACTAACTAACCATCACGCCGTTTCCCCGCAGGGGTAGGCAGAGAGGACGGACCGCCAAACAACTCGGTCTTGGCACACACTCCTTGCCTCGTTAACATTCATACATTGTCTCATACATGCGGCCAAATGGAATGATATCCAAAAATTGTTACCATACCTGGATGAGGTTTTTCGTGGATTTTTTCAAAGTCTCAAAAAAAAAATTGACACATATGCCCTGCTACCTTTTCTTTTCAATAATTATTATTATTTAGTTACTTTACATATTTAAAAAAAATGTTTATCTGTATGATTAAATAAAACAAGAATTTAACATGTTCTTGCCTTTCAATTTTGTATCTTCCTCACCTATCCCTGTAGATGGCATGAACATGTTAACTACATTTTTTTGTAGAAAACATGTTTATTTTAACTTTTAGACTGCAAAACTACTTAATATTACTAGATGTAATGTAAATTTGGTTTGTTTACTACACCATGAAGGATCAGTACATTGTATATGACATTCAAATAAAAAATTATAAGGCAAAACGCAAAAGTCTAAATATCTTAGAATGCCTTCAATGTAAGTTAACAACTTCTTGCCTTGGGGTCTTCATTTATTTATTTATTTATTTATTCAACGCCCAGAGGGCTTTTAATATATAAGGCTTTTTATTATATATATATATATATATATAAGGCCCCTAGCATCTCAGCACATATGAGACTCCTCAGGCTGAAATGAGCTGGGCATGTACAGATAATGCCGAATACACGCGTCCCAAAAAGAATTTTGACTGGACACCCAGGTGGAAAGAGAAAAGGGAGAAGACCCAGACTGAGGTGGGAAGACGACGTAAGAGGGGATGCAGCACAGCTTCTCCAAGTACCAAATTGGAATTCAGCCGCTGAGGACAAGAAGAGTTGGAGGCGACTGTTGCAGGAGGCCAAAGCTCTATATGGGCTGTAGCGCCATCGAAGAAAATTAGTTCAGTGACCAGAACTGAATAAACATCAAAATCGCAAACCTAATAAAATATTGAATTTTGGTAGTCGTGTTCAGTGACCAGAACTGAATGAACATCAAAATCTCAAACAATATAAAATATTAGATTTAGGTAATCGTGTTCAGTGACCAGAACAAAATAAAAAGCAAAATCTTAAACCATATCAAACACCAGATTTAGATAGTCGTTTAAACATTCGTATACGTCACTCCTTGACACAATGACTCCCAGATTCCTACCCACCTCTCATATCTTTTTCATTCCCCGAACTTTCTCTTCTTCCTTTCCTTAAAAATAACCTCCACACAGCATCCCCAAGAATATCATAGCCTCTAAGGGAAATTATTTTTCTTGGGGCCTCATGTGTGGAGCTAATATAAAAAAAAGTTTTTACTATTTTGTGTGCTTATCAGAAAAAGTAATAATGATTTTATAATATTAATATTATTACAACACATAATGTATCGAACGTGAAATCTACCAATAAACAGCAAACAGCCTTATATGTCATTTCAATGGCCGCCCTAGAGAGAATGACTTTGACTTTGACTTTGATAGAATGGCAAATAGAGTAATTAGCTTGGTTTACAAGCTCTAGCTCCTTTATAATGATTACTGGGGTAACTTTTTTTTTTTTTTTACAATGTAATGTTAAGTTAGTTGTTAGTATGAGCGGGAGATGGCTGCTATTTATTTCATCCTTCCCGAGGATTTGTTTGGGCTTTTATATTTTGTTCGGACACTTTCGTCATACCGGGCGAGCTTATTTATAGAGTTGTTCTTATGGTTGGGAATGCCGGCGTAAAAACGTTCGGATTGGAATTTCAGAGTCTTTGTGGATTTAGGTTAACCTCATCCAGTTGGAAGCGCCAAGGGCTAGCCTAATGGCCTTATTTTGAAGGATTTGCAGTTTTTTCGTATGGGAGTTGGATGCATTTCCCCAAATTGGGGCTGCATAAGTGAATATGGGTCTGATGATTGCTTTATAAATTAATAATTTATTTTTCATTGCAAGCTTGCTATTTTTGCACATCATGGGGAATAGTGAGTGTAAGGCTCTGGTAGCTGCTTTGAGTTTATTATTTATGTGGTGGCGCCAGGTGAGTCTTGAATCTAATGTAAGGCCTAGGTATTTCATAGTTTTGCACCACGGCACATTTTCTCCGAACAGGTGAAAGTTCGGCGGACGTCTAGGTCTTTTTCTACTAAACATAATTGCCACGCTTTTCGTGGTAGCGTTTTCAAGATGCCATGGGTATTTACACCATTACCCCTTCCCTTACTATTCTATCATGTCATCTTCAAACAGCGTTATGTGATCTCTATGGCTGGCCTAGAAACAATGTTGGCGTCTTCGAGATGCCATGGGTATTTACGCCATCACCCCCTCTCCAACCATTCCAGACCAACCGCGTCCATATGTTTGACCAAACCTCCTTCCTCTACCTTGCTCTAGAACGGCCAGCCAATCACAAAACTCGTCTTAAAATGGCTGCAAATTATTTATTTATGAACATTTTTGTGTAAAATTAATATTAAATTTACGCAAGTCTTGCTAGAGTTACTTCAAATAAAAGTATATAGATTAAAAGGCTGGACTTGCATCCATACTGTTAAGATAAAATTAAATATGTGAATGTTTTCATTAAGTAGATATAAGGGTTTTTTCATACTGACATCGGGCTAAAAACCCACTAGTTAAAATTGTAAATTTTTTACTGAATTTAATAAAAATGCTAGAAAAAAGTGGTTTATATGAAATAGAGCGGCAAAAAGAGTAGTTTTGCTAATATAATTCATTATCATTCCATTCTAATATAAGGAAACACGAAGCTGCAAAGAAACGCACCAACATTCAAAGGGTAATTCTGAGCACCGCGAACCAATTTTGTGCACGGCTACGCCGCAGCATATAAATAGAGCGCCAAACTCTGTTCAAGTCAGTCCTCCGGAAGAAATAAGAACCTGCATATAGCTGCAGTATAGTAGTTACTCTCATTAAAAATCACACCTAAAAATAAAATTAAAAGTAAAGTATCATTAGATAATCCAATATATAATTATGTTAGAGTCAGTAAACTTATGTTTAGGAACTCTGTAAAATGAATCAATCAAAAGTCAAAAGTTCAAGTCAGTCTAATCCGAACTTTCATTATCGCTTCTACTCTGACTGCCTCTATTTTCTTGGATCGCTTCTTCCTGCCTGAACTCTGCAATCGCCTTTGACTTCCGACCTTGCATTTCCTTGGACCGCTGAATTCTCTCTCCGCGGATATCACAGCAACCGGACCAAGCCCTAAACGTGCACAGCAGCCCGCCGACTAGAAACCCAGCACCCGTATTTTACAGTCAATATAGAGGACATAAATCCGATACACATATTATGCACCGATTTTAATTTTATTTAGGTAATTAAATAATTCATTTGACCTAATTTTACCTTAAATGTACATTTTTATATTTAGTTTAGTTTTAGCTTACTTTTTAAAAAATTTTTATGCAGCATTACTTTTATATTATTTTTAATGTATTATATATAAATTTTTGTTTAATAAAATGGAGGCCTCAGCACAGGTTAGCTACCCAGTGAGGCCGACATTGCTGAATTGTATTTGAAATGAAAGATATCAAATAAATAAAATACATAAATAAACTCTTCTTTAAAAATAGATGTAATTCTTATTAGATCACCTTCAAAGTTCTACTTTGCCACCGAAGTGTGGTTAACGACGTAAGCCTTGTCCGCGTCACGTCTTCCAACAAACGGTGGATTAACATGACCTCTATTACGTAGCCCAGAGGTCGCATTTACTGCGGAGATCTATTGAGAAAAATGAGGATATTCTCGTAGCGGGAGCCCGTTTAATGTGTACTGGATTTGTCAAGCACCGCGGGGGATACTGGGCGTGGGCACTGCAACTTGTTACTTGGAAGGAAAGAGTAATGAAATAGTGGTAACGATGCTAATTAATGAGAAGATAAATTGCCGCGGGGAAGTCAGACGGATGTGTTTTCATCATTAAAAAAATCTTTGAACGTATTTCAAAATGGAGAAAATTTTTACTTTAAAAGCTCAAGGATTGTGCCAACATCGTAATAAGGGGTCATCCATAAATTACATGACACACCAAGGGGGGAGGGTGGGAAGGGAGTAGAGAAGTGTGACATTGTGTGACAAGGGGTATGGGGTGTCATCGGCTCTGTGACGTCACATGTAAAAATATTTTGAACTACTCTTGATTATTTTTAGTGACGTCACACTAGGACCATTACCCATAAATAGTTTTGAATTTTAAATCTATTTTGAGAATGTTTATCACGTATTTGTAAATAATTTAGTGACCTGTAGTGTTTATCTTGGAATAATGTGTTTTTGTTTTGAATTTTTCACTTGCTTCTAGATTGTTTTCTTATTTTTTAGTTCAGAAAGAAAAAGATTCTTAATAAGGTCCTGCTGATCCTAACACATGGTTTATCAGTAGATTACATTATTATTTATATATTATCTGACGTGTTGCCGGCGTTGCTCAAGCCTACGCATGGTTTGGGGTACCTAAAGTTTGAGTTTTTTTTTTAATTTTATTTATTTATATATACACAGTACATTATAACATGTGTTATAAGATGTTAAATTTTTACATGGTTATGCACCTATTACGTAAGTCATAGAATGTCATTTGGTAGCTACGCCTGATGTGTGAACTGGTTTAAAAACTTAATTAGTTAATGAACAAGTAATAATAATGAAAAGGAAAAAAAGCGAGGGGGGAAGATAAAGAGACATTATCACTCTCACTAAATTTTAATTGACTGATTAAGGTTTAATGAAAGGTTAAGTGTAAGTAGTATTAAAATTTATAACATTTACTTACATCACGCCAAGAAATTTAATAAATTAGTTTTGTATGTTTGCAAGGAATCATGCAAAATATCTAAACTAACTAACCATCAGGAGTAGGCAGAGAGGACGGACCGCCAAACAACTCGGTCTTGGCAAACACTCTTTGCCTCACTCACATTCATACGTCGTCTCATACATTCTCTTCTATTATTCTGACTTTTGACATGGCCCGACTCAAGTATCTGATTCACTTGATCGTGCCATGTCTTCCTCGGACGTCCACGACTTCTTCTACCATTCACATTTGCGTCGTATATTCTTCTTACACTGCTTTCTTCGTTCATTCGCTCTACATGCCCAAACCATCTGAGGGTCCCTTTCTTAATCTTACTCATTATGCACACATCAGCCTTACATTCTTTGCGGATATCCACATTTCTCACACGATCATACATTGTTTTACCACACATACGCCTCAGGGATCTCATTTCAACAGCATTCAGTTTACTTTCATCCTTCCTCTGCCAGTTCCATGCCTCACTGCCATACATCAGGGTAGGTACCAGGACTCCATTGTGGACTGCTAGTTTCGCTTCTTTTGACAGTTTTTTATTAGCGCCAACGGCATTCAGTCCTCCATTAATGGAGTTACCAGCATTCACCCTTCTTTCAATATCCCTATCAGCCTTCCCATATCTCGTAAATGGAATGGAAAATATCTAGGTGTAGTAATTTTTCGTAGTGGGTATAAGTTGTGATTGCTCGAGTAATTGGTGAGTTAATTGCTGCATTAATGTTGTTCTAAGTAAAAAAGGGGAGTGTTCCCGGTACGCCTCATTGGGACGATTAAACCAATGACGGTTAGCAATTCAGGACTTTCTATTTTATTATTAAGCAGGTTATATAGAAACAAAAGATCTGAAAATGTGCGTTTTTTTGTAAAGTTAACATATTATTTGTAGTTTTGTTGTATTTCGTAAGTAAATGTGTCGTAAATTTATTCTGTATCATTTCTACTAAATCTATATATACCTTATATCGAGAATTCCATATTGTTAAAGCATATTCCAGTGGACTTCTGACCAATGAACCAAACAACATTTTTAGGGTTTTAGCACTTGTAAAAACTTTATATATTATTAATAGGAAACCTAGCATCTTGTAGGATTTAGATATAATTTGTTCAATATGCTTCTTTTATCAAAAAATTTTCTATCTAAGTAAACACCTAGATCTTTACATGTAGACGTAGATTGTTAGGGGTTTTTAATCAAGTTGTAAGGATAGATGATTTTATTTTTATTTCTAGTTAATGTGATTGATTGACAATTAGAGATGTTTAAAGACAAAAAGTTTGATTCACTGTATGCTAACAAATTAATTATCAAGATCGCTTTCTAATTCCACGCAATAGGATAAAGTGTGTACAGGTTTAAAAAATTTCATGTCATCCGCTTATAACACAAAGTAATTATTTTGAAAGCAAACATAAATGTCATTTATGTAAATATTAAATAAGAGTGGTCCGAGATGCGACCCCTGGGGCACACCCGAGATGATTTCAGGTAAATAAGATTCAAAAAAAATGCAGCTTAATATATTAATAACTTAAAATACTTTTTTTTTTCTTTTATGTGAAAATTTATAATATTATTATCCATAGTAAATAGTATAACTATGCTTGTTAATAACTTTACTTTTTTTCTTTATTACGTTTTATGTTTTTATTTTTTATGTTGTTCCTTATTATGTTTATTTTTTTTGTCACATAAAAAAACTATATCAAAATTTTAACTTAATGGAACTTAATTGGTCTACAACATATGAATGTTCATTGTTATATTATCATTTTGTATGACTGTTGTTTCCTAAATAAAAAAAAAATAAAAATAAAAAAAACATTCACAACCGTGAGTTGGTGCCGATTACTAACATATGATGCGATCCATCTATCGAGATCACCGTGAATTCCTAAACCTAATAACTTCTGTTAAAGAATATATTGATTGACACGGTCGAATGCTTTGGAATAATCCGTATAGACAATTTGGGAGGCGGGAATGGGTACCGCCGCCCCGGGAACCTTTAATGGATACCCAACGCCTCTGCCATAGGTCACCCCAAGTGGTTCGCTACGTTTGGTGATTTAGCAGGGGTGCCCGGGTTCATGGGGTGAAGTTTGTCTAGGTCTTGGAGGCGGATGACCAGGACATACTGAGCCCCAGATTCCTACCCACCCTTTAAACCCTTTTCCTTCCCAGAACTCACCTCTCCTTACTTTCCTTAAAAAAAAACCTCCACACAGCATCCCCAAAGATGACATAGGCCCTGAGGGAAATTATTTTCCTCAGGGCCTCCTGTGTAGAGATCAAGTAAAAAAAGGCGGCATCTACTTGGCATCGCATATCCGTTTAAGCATGAAGTAAATTTATAAAAAAAACGCAAGATTCGAGGTTATGGAGCGATTTCTTGTAAAATCATGTTGATTACTTAGAAGTGAAGGTGAGATGGTAAAATACAATTGATCATAAACAATTTTTTCCAATAATTTACTTATAATCGGCAATTTGGATATGGTCGATAGTTGGAGATATAATTTTTACTGCCATTTTTAAAGATTGGGGTAATCAAGGCTTTTTTCCATTTGTCGGAAAATGTTCCTTCAGATAGCGATAATTTGAAAATAGCAGAAATGGGGGGTATCCGTTGTTCACTACAATAATTTATAAAAAATTCTGGAAGTTGATCGATCCCCGGTCCCTTTTTGATATCGATGGACTTGAGAGGCCGGTATTCGAATTTCTACCGATTTCTTGCAAACCTCCCTTAAACATTTGAAGTTTTTAAGCTCTTAAAAAAATATATGTTATTCTTGAAGATAATATCTAGACATTAGTCGCGCCCAAACGCAAATTATATAAATTTCCTTCGTTAGAAAAAAAATCGCAAAGTATGCTCCAAAAATTATTATAAACACGTTTGTTTAAGTTATTTTACAAGTTATATGTATGAAAAAATTCACAGCGTTTTTTTTAATGCTGTTTAAGACAATTATCACGAGATTTTTGCTCTATTTTAAACAAGTCGTGTTTTGTTTTATTAAAGATTTTCATGATTTTTGCATCGATTTTATCGTTGTAAATGTTAGCGCGCTCTTCTAACATTCGTAATTTCATATCTCTCCGTCTTCTTCTTTTTGGGGCCGGGAACTGAGCCTTAAGGCATTTGAAAGATATATTCATTGATCTCAATTGAGCTAATTAAGCTTTTCGAATTAAAACAATCAGCAGTTATTAGCAGTTTTTTCACCATAATTTTTTTCTTCATAATTTTTCATTTGTTATTTTTATTAAGGCATCCATGTACCATAGTGGATACTGAATATTTTCCAGTTTTCACAACTTTCTTCGAAATAAACGCATCGATAATTTATTTGTTCAATTATAACGCAAAAATAATGTGCATTTATAACGGCAGACCAGTCGGTCTCTTTCAGTTTCTCACTAATCACGGTATAATCTGATTCGTGTTTGAGTACATTTTTAACATAATATATTTAACTTTTTCAAAGAGTTATATTTTTTTAAACATATTTGGCAGTGATTTAAATATCATAGGTATACTGAGATATGCATTAGCTTTGGTGCACTTCATACTCGAGCATCTTCCGTTCGGTAATTCAGTGTGGTGCTTTAGTAGTTTGACGATGTAAACTCACTGTCTATCGCGCGTTGATTGTTACTCGCCAAACTTTGCTTCATAATAGACGCCAGACGCGGGCCTAACCTGCCACAACCACCAACTCTACCCCCCTTCCTCTTTCACCAAACACTAATACACCCTACACAAGAATTCCGACGCTACGAGATGTGCAGTTCCAGAATGTCCATAGTCTTTTGACAGGAGTTTTTTGAAAAAATTTGTACATTCCTATACTGAAATGAAATGAATGCCTAAATAATAATATTTTGCACTTTGTCAGTCAATAATAGAATATAGATTAATTATCTGGGGAGGAGCAACAAACTCAGCTATCGATCACTTAGAAATCGCGCAGAAAACGATCTTAAAGGTAATACTTAAAAAAACATAGACTGACTGAAACAAACCAAATATTTAACAGTTGTGACGTACTAGATATACGCCAATTATATGTTAAAACACTGCTAAACTACATTTTTGACCAGAAAACAAATTTCAACAATCTCAAAATATCTCTAACAGACCAGTTAGACAATCGTACAAAAAAAACCTAAAAACTCCCACGGTAAATACAAGCTTTGGACAAAGGCACTATAAATATCATGCTATAAAAGCATTCAACATTCTTAACTTAGAAAATAAAATGGAAGAAAACAAAAACAAATTCGTTCTCAAAATAACAAAATGGATTAAGGTTAAACGTCACGCGCGTTATAATCTACGCATTCATAGATGGCGCCAATCAAATTATTTTCAGTTTTTGATGTTTTTTGCACGTTACGCTTTAAAATATTAAGGTAAATTAATTGTTCGCGCACGTACACATTTAATTAGAATATAAATAAATAGTTTTGTCCATAAATAAACCCAAATCTTTCTAGAAAGGCTGAAAAATACAGTATTGGATTGAATCATCGATACAAAATTGAATTTTTCAGCCTTTCTTGAAAGATTTGGGTTTATTTATGGACAAAACTATTTATTTATATTCTAATTAAATGTGTACGTGCGCGAACAATTAATTTACCTTAATATTTTAAGGCGTAACGTGCAAAAAGCAATAAAAACCGACAATAATTTGATTGGCGCCATCTGTGAATGCGTAGATTATAACGTGCGTGACGTTTAACCTTAAAGAACAAAAAAGACAATATTACCAAAATTTCATTACAAAATAAGAATAAAACACAACTACACGTAACACTCAAAACCAATATAAAATACACATCACTCACAAACACAACACATAATATAATATGTAATATATACCGATTCTAATTTTTTTTTTGTAATAAAATAATTCATTTATCCTATAATTTTAACTTAATTATAAATTTTAATTATTAACACATAATATAATATGTAATATATACCGATTTTAATTTTTTTTTGTATTAAAATAATTGATTTTATCCTCTAATTTTAACTTAATTACATACATACATACATCTTCTTCCCCTTGTCCTATTCGGGTCGGGGACCCATTGCATCGACAAGGCTCCTCCATAAGTCCCTGTCTTGTGCTGATTGTTCGGCTTCTGTCCATGGTAGACCCATCCTCTCCTCACACAGTTTCAGGAGTTGCCTCGCCCAACTGTGTCTAGGGCGGCCCACTGGACGTCTTTTTTTTTAAATTTAATTATAAATTTTAATTATTTTTATATTTTGTTTTTCTTTTATAAAATGGAGGCCTCAGCACAGGTGAGCTACCCAGTGAGGCCGACATTGTTGATTTTATTTTTTAAATGTAAGATATTATGTCAATCAAATGAATAATAATAATAATATATTCTTAACGATCTATTGACACAACGTTAATAATATTATAAAAAATGGACATTAGAAAACACATAAACAAAAAAAAACAAGGTTTGGATGCGGCCGAACTCTGAATCTAGAATATGGTGTAATTTCGCCACCCACAGCTTTTATATAGTGAAGCTTTAATAAAACGAAAAAAATTCAATGTATTTTAAGGTTGGTATCCAATATTTCAAAGGCGAAATTATAAATAGGTAATAAAAAATGATACTTATCAGGAACCTTAATATTCCATACGCTTTTCGCGATTTCATTTTACTTTTTCCCATATCGAAACTGTGGTACAGGATCTAAAGTAAATATAAATCTGAAAAACGAAAATAGAGTTACAATCAAAATTGTCATTAGCTTCCTTTGAGAACTCCAAGTTAACCATATAAAAAAATCAGTATTCAAAGAAACCGCATCAATGCTATAAAACATACATTGGACGGCGCTACCGTTTATCACATAATAGAATCATATAAATACCACCGACAGAATTTTTAAAAAGCTATGAAGCAAGGGCGTGCCCAATTCCTTTCCTAGATTTTCAGTGTTAACAGTGAGATAAACAAATGTTCGAGTTTTGAGAACTAAGTTTACGAACAATTTTATGTGTTTGCGTTTTTGCCTGGAAAAATATCTAAAGATTAGAAGAGTACCAAATCTTTTTCTTTGTAATAAATAAGATAGTCGTCATCCATTAAACAGCAGAAAATATGAAAAATAAAAACTTACCGCGTAAAATTACCCATACACTCTGTTCTCAAAATCAACGAAACACGAAAAAAAAACATTTATGAAAGAAAAATGAAGATCAGCTTAGGGAATAAATCATTCGGTCTGTTTCTGCTTGTTTTTTACCTCTTTTCCATTTATTTGTACATTGTCAAAAAGAAGCATAAAATGTTTGTTATATACTCGTAAAAATCACAAATGGAGACATTAAGGCGTAACATTCTTGAATTTCTGATGACATGAAAAAGGGACCTCTACTTGGAAAATAAAAACATAGGGCAAATCTTTCTATCTGCATAGAGTATAATGTTAACAAATTTGTATTTATCTAAAATATCCTAAGTTAATGTTTACCCTGAGAAAAGTGATACATTTCAAATGGGTGTTTGATAGTAATTTGCGTAATGCAATCATAATTGATTTTGAACATTGATGGAATGATGTTTCGAATAAATCGCTCGGACGTCGCTTGTTTCACAAAACAGCGATATTTAGTTTGGAATAGACCAAACTTTAAATCAATATCATGTAATAAACCGACTTGACCAAATAACTTTTATTAATTCATGTATCTTTAAAAAGATGGAGCAGGTCCAAGTTCCTTTGGTCTCTTGTTTAACGCTTGTAAATCAATGCAAAGTTGTTACCATACATAAAAGGAAACACTTTACCCTTAAAACCATACACTGACAGTGTAGTTACTCAGGTAGGTACATATTGTTAATATCAAAAATTATTGGTACATATTATTAAAACAAAAGCATTGGCATATAATTTCTCGCTCTTTTGTCCGCTCAATATTAGAATTCGGATCAGTCATATGGAATCCCCAATACAAAGTTATTTTTTAAGATTAGAAAGAATTCAAAAAAAGATATTGAAACACCAAGACTTTAAATCCTTTCGAACATCAAAAAACCTTAAAGACGCATTAACATTCCATAATTTATCAACCTTAGAAGATAGAAGAAATACATCCGGCCAGATATTTTTATTCAAAATCATTAACAACATTGTTGACGACAACTATCTTCTAGAACACATTAATTTTCAACAAGAAATACAAGGTCAAACCAACTATTCCACATCCCACACTCAAAAACAAATAACACACAACATTCATTTTTCCGAAGGACGTGCACAAAGTACAATGATATGTTTTACGAAGCTGATATTTTCCATTTGTCCTCAAAGCAATTTATTAAATTCATAACTGAAAAAATTAAAACCAATTATTAAACACTATGTGGTTTTTTCTTCTTTTTATAAAAATAATAATATTTGGATGATTTATATAGCGCCGTTTTTTTGTTTGTGAAAAATCCCCTCAAGGGCGCTGGCAAATGGCTAATCATTCATCCTTGAACGTTTTCTTATGTAGTGAAAAAATATTAATTTTATATAGGTTCACTTTTTAATTTGTGCTTTTTCATTTCTGTTGTGAACATATATATTTTTTTATTTTTTTCTAGCACTTTATGTTTTCTTTAATGTTTTAATCTATATTTTTATACTATAAATTTTTTGCGGAAACTTCACTGGTTAATGCAGCCATGTAATATGTAATTACATTATAATATGTATAACTGTTTGTTCCCCTAATAAACGAACAAAAAAAAATAAATAATAATAATTGGTGAATGTGTGTCATTAGAGCCATCTTCATGGCAAGCTGCGACGTAGCTGCACTTTCAGCAATAACGAAAGTTTCAAACATGAAGTCTGCGTCTTCCTCTATCAACAATTCTATCAATCTTCCCTCAAATTTTCATTTTGGTAATCTTAGGCCAAACAATGAAGAACTCCCGAGTTAGTCACCCCAACTGACCAGGGTATTTTGAGGATGTGCCTGCTGATATATTATATTACAAACGTTTTAGTTCCAATGTTTGGATTAGAGCAAGGTTTCCATGATATGCAGAAAAAATGAGATGTATGAACAAATTCACATCGTTACACAAGAATTTCTTTATCTTTTATTGAAGGTGATCACATCCACTTCGCAACGCTATTAAGAACTATTATTATATTATGTACTCGCGTAATATTATCAAAACCACCTACGTTCTACTTCTGTTTGGCATCTGGCGGATTAGCTAAATTATTTTAGGTGTTGAGACTATTGAGCCGTACTGCACTTTACCTAAAATACTGAGAAGACCAGTTCGAAATTTAAGCACTTGATTAATAGGGATGATAGTTTAACAACTACGCCTCGTTTTTTGGTTGCTAGGGAATTTATATTACGTGAATACCACACAAGAATCCCAATATTTTATCTCACGTTTTTCACTTATAAAATTGTATTGTTAGATAAGTGGTCAATTTACTACCGATGAAATTTATTTTATAGGTCAATTTACTTGCTTAATAGGAATGTTTGCGCGGCCCATTTCAGCCCGTTTCATACAAATCTTAATTTTGGATTTAAGATCAAAATACCCAACCAAACTGAAAAATTAAAATGTAATCAATAACATTAAAAAAAGTTATTATTTAAGGCTGGAAAAGCAGGTGAATAGTGACTAGTGGTTAAAGTGACTTACTTTGACCTACTACCCTATAATATTAATAATACCTACAACTTCAGATATTTCCCATTTATTCTGATGGCAGCATGCTACACTAATGCCATCTATTGGCGTTAGTTGTGCGCCTTGGTTTTCTATCAAACATTTTAATGTATTTTACGTGAATTATAGAAATCGAAAAACATGTAGCCTACATACGACCTTACTACTTTTATTTACTCATGCACAAACAAATATTAAAACATCTATTAACTCAATCTTGGATTGAAAGGTAATAAAATACATTGGACATTTTAATTTTTTTTAGCAATATTGGATAAAATACGAATTAGAACACCGAACACCGCCACCAAGTACTAAATAAATTTAATTTACCGCCATTTAAAGTAATGTCAATGGTAATATGCTATACTAGCGCTTCTAGCAGCCAGAGTTGTTAACAATATTTTAACTAGAATTGGAGGTATTATTAATATTATGGAGTGTTTGCTTTGACTGTGGTTCAGTACAGGTTATTTATATTTTCTAATATTATGGACTTACCCAAGGTTTTAGGAACTAGGTGTATAGGTATTCTAGGAACCTTGGTACCCTCCTATACGAAGAAACTTTGAAAAAAAATTGTGGTATTTATCTTATTATATATGTTTATAATTAAGAAGGTAGGTATTATACCATTTTATATAAATTATAATAACTTACGCGCAGAAACCAGACTCCATAAATTATCAGATAGAAGAGTGTTAATTGATTTGTTATTTTTATTCAAAATTATCAAATCTTTAGTTGACTGCCCTAATTTGTTAGAACTAATCTGTATTAATATACCTACCAGACAAACTCGCAATAAAGATATTTTCAATTTTAACAATACCCTCAACACTAACTATTCTATTAATTCAGCAATCGCTAGAATGCATAGCCTTGCAAATAAACATTGTGAATCTATAGATATATTTGGTGTTGACGGTTTTGCAATTTTCAAGAGACAACTCATCCCTATTTTATCTGCTAATCATTAACTTTTTTTATTTTTTTTCTTTTGTTTTATCATCCTACATTATTATACACATATAATTGTTTGTTTATACCTACTAACTAGCTTTTACAAATTGCACTTTATTGTATTTCAGGTCTTATTACTGATTTTTTCTTATTACTCATACTATTTCATTTCTTATATGATGTTTAATTTTTTTTATGTTTTTGATTTCTGTTGTGATATTCTATACCTTGTGATGATAATTGCTTTATTATTTATTCTGTTTTATTGGTTTAGTAACATATGAGTACATCATTATTATTGTTATTATACTTTTCCTTCTATGCTTGTAAAAGCCCACTAGGGCGTAAATAAATATAAATATTTAAGTACCTACTTCCAAATCTTATGATTTCAGAGATACTTTTGTATTTTATTGTTACCTACTAAAAAATTTTTTTTGACGTGACGTCTAGGTACTACTCATAGAAATATAAGTTTATTTATACGTAATATTCCAATAATTTTTTTTTCAATAGCTCCGCATAAGAGGCCCTGAGGAAAATATTTTCCCTCAGGGCCTATGCCGTCTTTGGGGTGCAGTGTGGAGGGTCTTTTAAAGGAAATGAAGGAAGAGAGAATATTAAAAAAGAGGAAGTTCTGTGAAGTCTGAATAATATAAGGTCATTGGGTCCAGGAGTGACGGACGTATGAATCAATCCCTCCCAATGCGGTGCAAGGCGATGTTCCAAAAGAGTTCTGCTTGAGAGGTTACAAGGTCTCCCTCAATCAGTCTCTCCCGATCCGGCCTGCCTCGCAGCTGGTGGGAAGACACACCCGCCGCCAAGACCCGGATAAATCTCACCCCATGAACCAGGGCACCCGTGCTAAGTCACCAAGTGTAGCGAACCAGTTGGAGTGACCTATGGTAGAGGTGTTGGTTATTCAATAAATTGTTCAGCGGTACCCATACCCGCCTACCAAATTGTAGAAATCGAAGAGTCACACCGAGTTTGATCTCTAAATTATTAAGTTTATTCACACATGATGAAATTTTAGAGTAGGATAATAATGCCGAGATACTGGTATCTACTTTCCTCATTAAACCTATTAAAATTATCGGAAAAAAGAATTATTTGCGATTTAATGGGTTCCAAATTATCAAATCGATGTTGAATACCTCCGAGTCGCTAGGTATATTTAATTTAGTTTCATGTGTTCTGATACTAGCGAAGATATTTTTATAATAGTCCGAACTTTTAAAAATCATTTAATTAATTTTTCGTTAAAATAATAGCTAGAAGGACACTTAATCGCTTTTCTGAATTGTTGACACAATCAGTACCTATTTTGTAGGCATACCCCGGTAGTTTTTGTTTTAATGGTCACAGAGTTCGTAAAATTTTCCAAAAAAATCATAGTGTTTGAAACTATTATATAACAATTATTAGTTGTTTTCTCATTTAAGGACCATTTAACGATCGGAAATTTGATATTAAATACTGAAATTCCTGTAGAGTTTATGTTTGATTTAAACTTAAATCTCTGAAATGTTAGCTATACAGCTAATAATAGTTTTATATCAAATTTTGCAGGTTTTATTCGTATGTGAAAAAATGGCCTAAGAATTAAAAAAAGTGGTTTCCATTTAAGTGGGTATAAGTTTTTGGTCTGAGGTTTATTTAAGCCCGGACAAAGCTGTTATAATAAAACATTAATCCGCCTTTTCTCGTTTCCAACATTCCTTTGATGTCACCTTTAAAATTGATATTTAACCAATTTATCACGACGCAATTACGGAGTACGATTCTCTTTGTACCGGACTTATCTTTTACAACAATCTGTGAAAATTTCCCAAATGAAATTACGCCCGCGGCACTTTTGATTCGCGCCTTCACTGAAGGTTAAATATGTTGAATTTTCTGTGTTTTTGGGTTGGAAAGTTTTTCCATTTAAGTTTTCCCTCCGAGTAACAAAGTTCTTTAGATTGAAGCTTGTTCATACGGAGTTGCATCTCGTCATCCTTTGGTATCTAGTATCAATAGCCTGCAGCGTCTTATGCAAAATCCACTTTGCCGTGTGAACAACTTTACTATTCGCTGAAGTTTGTCAACACAAAACTATCAACTCTTTAAATGTATTGTAACAATTTGGTCCGTCAAAGGTTTATTTTATTTATGATATTCTCACCAATCATTTTTTGTTGTGTTTTTTATTGAGGTTAACAATTATAATTTGAAGATGCATTACATACAAAACACAATATAAAAACACTTCTTTCAAAACACTAATTTGAGAATGATTTGTAACAATATTTAGATCATAAATAATTCTTTATTACTATACCTGCAAGTTCAAAACAACTGGGGTGACATTTCGATTTGTGCAAATGGAACTCAAAATATCTGATTATTTAAAAAAGGACAAGGATGAAAAAATAGTATGCCAATCCACTGTCAACACAAATTTCTAAACATTATTTTTAAATTTAGCTAAAATTAGCTAGATTAGCTAATTTAGCTAAAAATAGCTATTTCTTCAATTCTGTTGATTCATCACAAGCTAGTCCAAATTAGGGATGAATCAACAGAATTGAAGATGTACCAAATTCAAAAGTTTTTTTTTTTATATTATTTATTCATCTTAGGAAAATCGAACATTTTATTTTATTATTTTTTACACGTGTAGCAAAATATACCAAAAATTAAACCAATTCTGATTTTCCACCTTGTGATTTTATCTATTAAATAAATGAAAAGTTATGTATGTGCTTACAAAGTTATAAAATATTATAATGTAAAGCAACAGAAAATTTTCTATTGAAATTGTCAGAAAAACGTTATTTCGTGGAATTTTTTTTGGAGTCTGTCCAACAAGAATTTTGTAAGTTTGTTGTTTGACATATCTTCATGTAAATTTTAAACTTTAATGGTTGGAACTGCTGGTAATGTTCCACTGAAATGAGATTCCCTGAAGAACTTTGTGCTGATGATGTGTTCAATCTCTCGGTGATGGTAAAACTTTGACGAAAACGGTCCTAGGATTTAGTAGTCAATAAATCCCAATGAATGAAAGTGTTGGTAGTCAGTGAACCCAATGAACCCAAAGGCTAACAATATAGATTAAATCATTATCAATATTTTAGTGCCTTATGTTGGAATTTAAGGAAGTCCTTATCTATCTGAGAATTAACTGCGAACGAAAAGCTTTAAGCAAGTCACCAAACTTTTTACTTGTTTCGCCTTTGGAATGGTGGAGTTTTCTCTAGAATTTGGGAAAGTAATTTGAGTTTATTCCTTAAAATTTACTTTATATTCTTTTATTCGTGTGTTGATGGGGAATTAAAACATTCCCTGTGTTTTTATGTTTTTAAATAAAATTAAAACGTTATAAAACTCGCTTTTACTAATGCTTACATTAAATTGCCGTTCAGAGTTTGTTTTGAAAGAATACTAAGCTATTTAACGTATTTTGATGTATTTTAAAACAAGTTTGTATTTTTTTAAATGAAGCCCACACAGAAGGCCCGAATAAAATAATATCGCTCAGGGCCTGTGTCATCTTTTCGAATGCTGTGTGGAGAGTCTTTATGATGAAATGAGGGAGATAAATCTGAATCTTGGGGTCAGTGTGTCCAGGAGTGACGAACGTAGTAGACCAGCTGAAAGGTCATAAGTCACCCGATGAGCCGGGGCACCCCTACTAAGTCGCCAAACGTAGCGAACCACTTGGGGTGACCTATGGCAGAGGTGTAGGTTATCCAATAAATGGTTCTCGGGGCGGCGGTACCCATACCCGTCTTTTTTTTAACATTAACTCCACACAGGAGGCCCTGAGGAAAATAATTTCCCTCAGGACCTATGTCATCTTTGAAGATGCTGAGTGGAGGGTTTTTTTGAGAAAAGGAAGGAGTGAACATGGGTCTTGAAGAGATCCATGTTGCAGGAGGGAGGAAAGAGGCTGACAAATCTTTCCATAGTCTAGCTATAGAACTCAAGAATGAGTCGTAGAAACGACCCATTCTCATGTGACTAGTGTCAACCGTGTAAAAATGTTGGGCGCGTGTTTCCCAACTATGCACCGGTGCCGAGGGGATCAATGACGCTATTTCCTAGGAGCATCTTCCATTGTGATACC
Organism: Limnephilus lunatus; assembly: GCA_917563855.2. Lineage (NCBI taxonomy): Eukaryota > Metazoa > Arthropoda > Insecta > Trichoptera > Limnephilidae > Limnephilus > Limnephilus lunatus. The sequence continues at coordinate 42,960,581 of OU830594.1, forward strand.
GGTAGAACAAGAACAGCATTCCCACCTGACGCCTGTGCTCTAAATATTGCAATCCGTCTGTTAAGATGGGAGAATCTATCAAACAGACCGCCTGTTTCTGCACAGAGTCGAGGGTTTTTTTTAGGTATTATGTAGCTCCAGACCAGAGGTGGCTGCAAATTTGGGGCGCACTTGCGATTTGTACAGGGTTAGCAGTTGCGTACTATTATAAGTATGTGCGGGCCCTGTACACTCACAGAGTACAGTACGCCCAGTTTCTGAGAGGCTAACTTAATTCTGGTTTCGATGGAGCTCCCATACCTGAGCTGGTCACTTAGAGTTACACCAAGCATATCAATGGAGGTCCTGTTTGGAAGATTGTTTCCGTTGGAAGAGACTAGATTATCATTGCAATCCCTTTTTATCAGACATGATTGGGTCTTTGAAACATTAAATTCGATGAGGTTATTCTTACCCCAAGAGCAAACACTCTCGAGGTAACCGTCCATTATTTGCTTCAAAGCCCTCCGAGCCTTTGGGGTTTGTTTGCTCTTTGGAGGCTTGTCAAACAAAAAGCTATCATGGACTGTACTGTCATCCGCGTAACAATGAATCGGTGCATATGACAAGAGGTCGTTGATGTGCAACAGAAACAAAGTTGGAGACAGAACCGATCCCTGTGGGACGCCAGCGAATTTTTCAGCGAAGTTTATCGAATGCGAGGAAGAGGTAAAACCGTCAGCAATTGCCTGAATCGACCTCCCCCTCAAAAAGTCGGCAATCCACATACACAAGGATGCAGGAAGTCTGTAAGAATGCAGCTCGATGCCAAACCCGGTCAAAGGCCTTGGAAATGTCCAGTGCAACCGTTTGGGTCTCACCAAAACGTTCCAGGCACAAACCCCAAACATGCGTCACATACGCGAAAAGATCACGAGCGGTTCCGTCGGAATCCGTATTGACGGTCGATAATATTTTTATTCTTCTCTTATCGTTCCATCACTTTTGACAGAACAGATGTGATCACTATGGGGCGGTAGTTGGCTGGGTTGGAGCGGTCACCCTTCTTTGAAATGGGGTGAATGATCGCTTTTTTTCAATCAGAGAGCACAGAGAAAGACTTCAGGCACATTTTGAAAAGCTTTGTCAAAATTGGAGCTATTTCTACAGCGCACCTCTGCAATACCAGGGCAGGTATTCCGCCAGGCCCGCTAGCTTTATTAACATAAAGCCCTCGTAAGACTTGGAGTACATCCAGATGCCGGATCCTCAGCTTTTTCATATGAAAACTGCAATGAGGAACCGACGGCGGGGTAGCACCTTGATCATCGAGGGTCGAGTTTTCCGTTAATATTTTGCCTAATAAGCTAGCCTTTTGGCGGCAGTATTTGCTAGAGAGCCGTCAGGTCTGGTAAGAGGTGGCAGACTGGGTTTGCAGAAATTGCGACCTATTGAGCCCGTAAGTGACCAGAATGCTCTGCTGCCGTGCGGGCAGGCAGCCGGCTTTCTGCTGATCTGCAGTTTGTGCTCAAATTTTGACCCGTTAATGATCCTCTTGCATTCATTTACCATTTTGTTATATACTATTCGGTTTTCGGAAGTTCGAGATGTGTTGTAGGCTCGGTAAGCCGCGTGTCGACTGAACCACGGTTTTGAGCCCACATCAGTTTCTTTAACAGTGGATTGGTTGAAGCCATCCATCGCAGATGTGATGACGTCACCAATTTTCTGGGCACATCTAGAGGGATCCGAAGTCCGAAAACAGACAGCTGACCATGGGAAAGCATTGAAATGAGCCCGCAGACCAAAACAATCTGCTGATCTATGGTGCCACACTTTTCTCTTCAGCCGCTCGTTTGGCAGTCTGAAGGTTACGGGGATTGATGTTGTCACCTGGCAGTGGTCGGACGATCCTAGAGGCGTTGTGACTGCGTATTCCGAATTGTAGATATGTCTCCGATTGTAGAAATTTTTAATATCAAATATCCAAATATCGCGATGTCGTAGAGGTATAAATTTAACTTAATCACAAAGCTTTAGATTTATTTATTTTGGTAAAGTATATAACTCCAGTAAAGGATAAAAGGCTGCCTTCTATTTTATCGTGTCTTGTACAAGTAATATATCATAAAAAAATGTAGGAAACAAACATAAAAGCAAGTATAAACCCATGAAGTCTAGACATTGCCGATATTGGCGAAAAAACTAATCGTGAAAATTATTATTTGAACAATGCCTAAGCTGACTGGAGTTAACTTCTCCCCAATTTATAACATTACAAAGAGCTTTTTACGAAGCAACTGATAAATTTTAATTATTCTTTCAAACTTATATCAAGTTAATTCTATTTTTAAATACAAATACACAACATTATGATTATACCAACTACTAATCATTTTTTATAAAGCATCACTTACGTGTAGGTACAATCGCAAGCATTAATTTTGCAAGATAACACGATTTTATGTTTTTATTTATTAACACCTTTTTTAGGGGCTTTTACTTATGGATAGTAAAAATTATACGGTATTTATTGTACGTAACTAAAGTGCTTCAGTAACAACATTTTAATTGGTATACCTAATTATTTTCCTCCATCGGTATTCTGGGCAAAAATCGATACATATATGGTAGTTAGACCCAGAATTTCGGCACTGAAATAAAACCCGACTTCTGGTATCATCAAGTGCAATCCGATAGTTTATCAATGCAAGAAATTATGGACTATCCAGTTATCCACTTCATCATTTAATATTTAATATAGAAATACCAAGTTGAAAATCCTCCTGTCTGATAATTTAAGCAAATCAGATCATTTAAGAGAGTGTTTTAGTTCAACATAATTTCTGGAATACCCATTTTAAAATTTAGAAAATACAAGAATTTATTTTTTATATTTTAAATGGCTTGTATATGAATATTACAATGTGGATTCCAGGCGGGAGAATTGTATTCAAGTTGATTTCTAACAAAGGCAAAATATGAAAGTTCACTCAATATTGTTGAAATTTCTAGTTAGTCCATTATAAATCGCAACATTTGTAAGCCCTTATTAGAGATTTCCATTATATGGTTAACAAATGAAAGATTTGATTGAAAACTGATGCCTAAATCTTTATTTTGTGTTAAAGTCTCAAGAGCATTAATATCAATATTGTAATTAGGTATAGATGACTGGATTTTTTATTCGTGAAAACCCGACTATTTGATATTTTGAGATATTTAAGTGAAGTCTATTTTCATTGCACCAAATTAAAAATTTGTGGATATTATCTTGAAGAATGTTACAATGATAAATATTTTGAATAATTATTTATCTAATAATTAAAATAGATAAATCATGAACTATTTTTGTAACATTATTTAAAAACAAGATTGGACCAAGGCGTGAACCATATGGAACTCCACCCGTAGCATATTTTTTTCCGGAAGGAGGATTTTATTTGAACAATTTGTTGTGTACGAGTTAGATAGCTCGTAAACTGTCACGTACACCAAGCTTTCCTAATTTTCAATTAAGAATTTTATAGGAAACTGTATTAAAGGCTTACCTAAAAACAGTATAAACAGAGTCTTCTTGTTTTTTTCTCAATAAAAGCATTTGTTATAAATTTTTTATAGATAATTAAGTGGAGAGTTCTTCGACCTGACATTAAATCCAAACTGATAAGGTTATATTAAAGGTTTTATTTGAGTAAATAGTTGGTCCAGTATTAGGCTTTCAAAGAGTTTCGGAATGGTGGATTGAATACATCTGTGTTATCGATCTTGATCGGTAATTACAAACATAAGTCTTGTCACCCTTTTTGTAAATTAATAGGAAAAATCCCACTAGATAATGAGAGAGATAAGTTTGGTTAATGGAAGAGCAATTACTTTGATACAGTCTTTGATAAATACTGTAGTGATATTATCCGGTCCCGCAGGTTTGAGACTATCTAAGGATTTAATTTTAGATATTACATCAGAGAGACTTACAGTGAAATATCTTGAGTTTATCTAGAGTTGTAGTTGGAAGTGGGGCATTATTTGAGTCAGTTGAATAAACACATTTGAAAAATATTGCAAACAAGTTAAAAATACCATCATTATTATAGATATAGCTTCCATTTAGGTGCGTATTTCTCAGAAAATCAGAATCATTTTCTTTAGTGATTTAGAATATTTTAAAAAATAACTAACATTATTTATAGTGGAGTTTTGAATTTTATTTACATAGTTACGATAGCAGGTTATAGACATTTATTATAAAACTAACTAACTAACCAACCATCACCCCGTTTCCCCGCAGGGGTAGGCAGAGAGGACCGACCGCCAAAAAACTCAATTTTGGCTCACACTCCTTGCTTCGTTCACATTCATATATCTTCTCATACAAGCTTTCTATTAGACTCTTGACATGGCCCGACTCAAGCAGCTGATTCACTTCGTGGTGCCATGTCTTCCTCGAGCATCCCCGACTTCTTCTACCATTCACATTTGCGTCATATATTCTCCTTACACTCCTTTCCTCGTTTATTCAAACCGTCTGAGCGTCCCTTTCTTAATCTAGCTCATTACGCTTACATCAGCCTTGCATTCGTTGCGGTTCTCCACGTTTCTCAAACGATCGTACATGATTTTACAACACATACGCCTCAGGGATCTCATTTATACAGCATTCATCCTTCATCTGCCGGTTACATGCTTTACTGCCATACATCAGGGTAGGTACCAGCACTCCATTATGAGTGGCTAGCTTCGCTTCTTTGGATAGTTTTTTGTTGGCGCCAACGGCGTTCAGTCTTTTAATTTAATTATAATCAGTTTTTTTTTAAATATAATTTACATTCAATTTGTTCAAGTTTTTTGAGGTAAGTCGATTTATAAGGTCTTTGGAGCACTATTTCAGATATGTGTTTGGCTTACATTTCATGGTTTGGAAAACACATTCTAATAGCCTTCCCCAAAAAAGTACAAAATGAATTAACAACTGTATTGACATCTACACATTGCATAGATGACCAATCAAATGAGCGAAGAAAATTACAAATTTTCTGTAACCAACTTTGAAAAAAAATTGGTAACTGAAAGGCAATTTACAATAACATATTAATTAAATAAACTTCCAGTGGAGGATGACAAACATTAATGGGAACTAGCGGTTCACTACATTCTTCAATTACTAGTGAATCTATGTCTATAAAACATATGTCTGGGTACGATTATTTTTATTTGGCGTATAGTATTTGCCTGTTTCAGACCAAGGAATAACACCATGTCTAGAATGATACGTCCAGACCCAATATCACTGATATTATTATACATAATTGTTGTTCCAGTTCACATTTGGAAGATTATAATCACCAAGCAAAAATGTTGCAGTAGGATTCCTTTTTTATATAACTTCCATTTCCTCACGTGTTTAGGTACTTCGTTTTTTAAGAAAGTAAAAAGTTAAAGTAAAACATATTTCTAAAGCAAGAGAGAAAAAAAATTCTTGCAGTGTACCTATTGTGCTAGTGTTGCTAAGTCACAAAAATGGTATGTACGCACATGCGTATTGTATAAAAATCTCTCTCACACACAAGGGAGTTAGATTACAACGATAATGTGCCACATTTAAAAACGACAGCGTATGTAGATACCTAGCCTCCGCTTAGTGGGAAACGATATAATACTTATGTATTCGTAATATATTTTTAATTCAAATGTAGGTATATATTATTATGTGGGTAGTAGGTACCAATACATTACCAAAATACGTAATTTGATCCATGATTGTGTGTTAATCTCGTTCTATCTCCTGATATTTTTAACGAAACTATACATATTTACAGTATTTTTTAGTAATTTAAAAGCGGTAAGAACGTGGAATACGAAAATAAATTGTTAAGGCCTCTCCGTTCTGTTGCCAACGCGTCAACTCTAGTCGCACGGCATGGCGACTTGGCGACAGTCCGAAGGAATGGACGCGAATGCCGCGGCCGGTAGGAACCGTCACGTCACATTTACCGTGCCGTGTGAACACTGCAATGGTACCTACGCCCGTTTCCAGCCAAACTTATCGCTCAGCTAATGTACTGGCTTCTTAACATGCTTAGAATTTTCACCATTTTATTTTAACGCGTTTACTTACATCATTTCGCTACGATACTTTTATAAACGTAAAATTAAGTTTTAATAAGATATAGAATTTGTGTTAGGACATAATAATGTTTGTTTGAAAAAAAAAATATTTTTTACATACTGAACCAATAAGAATTTTTTGAATGATAAGAACGTCTACCAATTAATCACATCTTTATGGATGATTATTAAAAAAAATTTCTCAGAAAACAGGTAACGTTGTGTCTAAAACAGCATTTGGAGGAACGATTGACAATTCCATCGGAATCTTCGTTTTCGTAGTTCTACTGGGTCGTATAAGGATGCCTTAACAAAATCTTCTCGATTGCTTAATCATTAACATGGCATTTTTTTATCATTAACACGGCACTCAAAAATAGGCGTAGGAAAGTTTTTTATGAAATATGGTATCTTGAAATTTCCGATTATTCACAAATCTACCTATCCCTTGTTGATCCTTTTATCAGGACGTACCATTGGGATGACCGCTAATGGGGCTAGTTTACGTACAAACGTTGAGTCCTTTTACTTTCTGAAAAAGTTGGAGATAGTATTGCGCTGACGCAAAAACCTAACAGACCTAAGAATTTAATGAATGTTTTGTGGGATGGGCTTCATTCATAAGAGTTTTAATGATGTCTATAATGTTTTAAGTATAGGCGGTTAAACGAGATATGGAAATGGTTTAAAAAATATTTTTTATGTAAAGTGATGTACATTCATCGTTTCAAATATAATCACAGTTAAATTTGCATCGACGATCGAAGAAAGGAGCATTCATTGATATTCATTGTTGACATCCTGTTTTCATTACGATGGCTTTGGGTAAAACAACAAGTATTTTATCTACATTGTTTACTGCCCGAATGTCGGTTAAATGGCAATACATAAATAGACATTAAATTAAATAAAGTATAATTGGATCGGGTTAAAAGCAATGAGAATGAGAAAATAGGAGAGATGGATATAGCTTTGCCTTATTTCTTTCAAAGGTAACATCGCGTGGATCGCTTAAATTTGTAGGTGTACCCTTATTTTTTTACATTAGCACAACACAGGAGGCCCTGAGGAAAATAATTTCCCTCGGGGCCCAAGTCATCTATAGGGATGCTGTGTAGGGTCTTTTTAGGGAAAGGAAGGAGAGGAAGTTTTGAGGAGGAAAAAGGTATGATGAGGTGCGGGTATAAAACTGGTGGTTTATTTTTTTAACGACTCTTAACATGGATGATGCACGATTCAAAAACGAATGATTTGGCTTCAAAGGCGAATTAGCAAGCGTTGCAATGACGCCCCGAGTTTGGACACGATAAGATTTCGAATGTCAATATACATATATTACAATAAATTTCCTTTTCCTTGGTGTAGATAGGCTATTTAAATTTTCTGCTTTCTTTCTTTCCAGGTAAGACTATGAACGATAGAGAGGAACAAGGGAGATGACAATATTTTGGACATGTCCATGAGATATGGAATAATCCCAATGTAAGAAATTAGCATTTTGTCGATCGAATTCTGCGCTATAACTCAAATATCCAATAGAAAAAAAAATCTTACAAAAAGTCAAATTACGCATTAGTCAAATTAGGAATCTTGTAGATAGACACCATTAAAAAAAATCATTTACCACAAATAACTAATAAAGGCGCGAAGACACTGAGATTTAAAAAAAAAACTATCTAACACTGCGATTTTTTGGATGTCATAAAATCGTATATTTGTCGCTAGTTAGAAGCTTGATGGAACACAATTCAATAGTGCGGTCCCCATACTATCAAAATCACATAAGAAATCTTGAACAGTATAGATTTCGATGATTTATTATCTTTAATGAACACACCTATTCAACACACAAACTATGTATTTGACTAAATACATGCATTAACTGGAAAATAGAAGAAAAATAAACGACTTACCTAACTTTTTTTTAAAATTAAAATTAAACTGTTGCGAACTCTTGTATCTCATCGACTAAAGTACCAAATCGAGTAGCTAGGCAACATACATTATTCTGCAACTATAATTCTGGGCGCAATTACCATATACGTGCACCTACTCCTCGCTTTCATACACTTTGAAACAAATAACCCCAAATATTGACTTATTGAATATGTTTCCGTGACAATTGATCCGGCAATAGTTGGCCCGCCGACAGTTGCCCTCCTGATATTGATCCGCCGCACAGTTGATTTCTCTGCCAATTGATCCCTCGGTCACTTGATTCTCTAAAAGATTATTTCTTCAGGTAAGTATGCAAAGAGGATATATGGTAGTTCTAAGCCATTGTTGGGATATTTTTTCGATAATGAAACATCATTCATTATACACCTCAGAATAACAATTTTAAAACCAAATTTGTGTATTTAAAAGGGGCACAAAAACTAATGTTGTAGCTATTTTTTATTTGTTACCAAACACAAAAAATTAGACTCATAAATAAAAACACATAAACAACGTTACATAAATTTCATAATTTTTTCGTGAACAACACGTTTAATGAGACGAATGATTCAACAAGGCGGAATGTAAGGATTTAAAATTTTGTGTAAAACAGGGGCGTAGGGCCTGGTTTATATTCAATATGAGGATTCATTTTGGGAGGTCGGTATGAGTATTTTAACAAAAACATCTGCCATAGGCCACTCCAAGTGGTTCTTTATATTTTGCATATTAGCAGGGGTGCCCGGTTTTATGGGATGAGATTTGTCAAGGTCTCGGTGGCGGATGCGTCTGCCTACCTACCTGCGTGGCTGGTCGGTTCGGGAGAGCCGAGACTCTTTACCCTCTTTCCAACTTATCGCTTTGAAGTAGGGGCAAATCAAACAAAATTTGGGAAAGTAATGTCTTAAAACTAATTATATGATTGAAATACATTGCCCGCCATTGCGCCCATGTAAAGAAATCATGGACAATTTGAATAAACAACAAATGTTATACGAAACACGAAAATGTCCTTGTCTTTGAGTTCCACTGTTCCGATTTCCTTTGAGGTAGAAGTAATGTCCTCCCCATTCGTTCGCACTTCCATATCTCAAACCTTTTCGGCTTTGTGGCTATTTGTATTATTCGGGAATGTTTTATGGAAGTGCGCACATATTTTACAATACAACGAATACGGTTTTATTGCTTTTGTTTTATCGCAAACCTAATATCTCTTATCCCATGCTGAGAGCCTGCTACTTTGCGAAGCACCGGAGAACATTAATGTACAGGGCGCCTGGTTCTTCGAATAAAATGTAGAATTACTTGTCAGTATATGAGTAGAGTTGGTAGAAGTTACTGTGGAATGGTGATGTTATTCAGCCAGTAGACGGTATAAGAAGTCACTTGATTCGGCACAGACATGATCCCGGGAAACTGGTGAAGGGAGATTCTTCCACGATGATTCAAAATACGGAATAACATTAAAACAGGCTGTTCAGCAAGACTGTTAAGAAAATTGAAAAGAGTCTTGAAAAACTTAGCTAAAATGTAAAAGAAGAGCAGCTCAATTGATCGCAAGTATGTCTTTCATGTATAAGCAAAACAGATCCGCACGTCAAAATATCCCCTACAAAATATCCTACGGACAAAACACCCCCCTACAAAATATCTACTAAGACCTAACCTAACCCAACCTAATAAAAAACGAATTCAGCGTAGTGGAGTTATATTTTGTTCTTGGGATATTATGTCGAGGGATATTTTGTCGGAGAATATTTTGTCGGGGATATTTTGTCGGAAGATGAAAACGTGCGGTACCAATTATTATACCAACTATTTATGAAAGTAGTCTGAATGCTACGGAGATGAGATCTCTGGGGCACAAGTTTAATAAAACTTAGTATGATCGTATGGAGATTCTTAAAGAAAACGAGGTTGATGTAAGCGTAACCAGTAAGATTGTGAAAGGGAAGCTTAGATTATTAGGACACTTATGGCGGATGAACGAAGAAATTAGTCAAAGAAGATGCCCGGGGAAGACATGGCACGATCAAGTGAACCAAATACCAAACAACCGAGTTGTTTGGCGGTCCATCCTTTCTGCCTACCATTTCGGGGAAACGGCGCTTCGTGATGGCTAAGTAGATGGTAAATAAGTTTTTATTTTATTTTTATATTGTCACGATGTTAGTTTTTTAAATGTTTCTTATTTATGTGGAATTCTATCGCGTTGCATGGAAAAGTGGAAATTCGGTCACCGAGAAATTTGAAAAATTGATGTTTTTCCAAACTGTTGCTGTCACTGTCGATCTTATTCCTCCGAATACTGAGCAAAAGAAACAACTGGTTTTTCCTGAAAAGTACCACATACTAATGACGTTTTTATTAATCGGCCAACTTTATACGACGAGGTTTTGTGATTAAATAATATCGAGGATATTTTACATGGATTAATTATTATATGTTGTCGCCAGAGAAAAACGATTAGTGTTAGACGTATGATCTGCACCGATTTGAACGAAAACCATTGACGCCCATTTACGTAAGACCTCAAATAGATTGATAAAAACCCACCTTTCAAATAACCTTTTCAGTGATTTTTAACCCTATCAAAAGCTAGGAGTAAAAAATACGGTGGGTATAATAATATAGGCAATACATACGAGTAGGCAATACTCCGGTAGGATTGCCTACCGGAGAAAATAGAATATATATACAAAATCACATGCTTTTCATTTTTAGGGCAAATATTACCTACAGAGAAGCAACAAAGAATGTCTGTTTTTAAATATCTCAAAAAATATATTTATTTAATATTTTTGTTATTTTTATTTTTTTATTATGTAAGCGAATATGCAAAATAATTCTATTAGTGCACCAAATATAATGGTTACGCTAGGTGAAGATATTGCATTTCTTAGTCCTCCTCACTAGGGGTTCCTGTGCCGAGGCGGACTAAAATTGTTTAATTATAGTGTATTTGTCTTCTATGTCGTTTTTAGTGTCTTCATTAGGGTGTTACCGTTGACCTCTTTCAGCCATGTTTTTATTCTTGATTTGTACTTATAATTTTTTTTATTACTTTTATGTCTTGGGGAAGAGTATTATGGAGTTTAGTTCCAAAATAAGTGTAGTTTCTTTGTCCGAATGTGGTTTTATAACTTGGAATATTTTATGTCATATTTATTCGATCTAGTGTGATGATTGAATAGCTTCAATAATATTTGGCATATATTCGTTGTAAATGTGGTACGTCAAAGCTATTGAAAATTTCAATCGAAGGCGTTCTTATAGGTACTTTCAGTAAGGTCTTTATGATTCCTTTTTGATTTTTAATCAGATTGTATATGTATTTATCCACTGGAGCGATCACATAGGGAGAAATAAATTTGCATCGATTGCTTAAGATTTCCTAAAAGGTCATTTTTAAATTTTTTCGCCAACATTAAAAAAATCATATCTTCGAATTTTAACATGAAAACATAAAAAACTTAATATAGTACTTTATAGCCAATTAATTACCCTGTATTTTACGGTTTATCTCATATTTTTAGGATTTATAAAAAAAATATTAAAAAATCGTAAAGTTTATAATCGCGCGAATTTTGAGTGTTTTTACTTGAAACTGCTGTGAGGGATACTTATTCGGGTCAACATAGAATAATTTCGGTTTCTGTATGTTGTCTGTGGTATACTTTATAATGAAAGGTGCAAATCCATGGAAAAAGAACTTAATTTTATCCATAAACAACCGTTAAAAATTCGGCGGGAAAAAAATATTTTTAAATTTATTTTTAACATTGTTCTAAATAGTCTACGAAGTACATATTTGCGACATCTATGGTCATAATAGATAAAGTATTTCAATAGCTTTTTGTTAAAATAAACAACTGGCCAAGGAAATGTTTCAAATAATTACAATAAATGTTTTACGAATGGTAGGAAAATGTGGTCCATTTTTGGACCGAAATCAATCGCAGAAAAATAAATGGGGTCCATTTTTCGACCGAAATCGCTCCAGTGGTTAAGTGTAGTAGATCTCCATTCTATAATTCCATATTCAATGCGAGAATGACATAACGCGTAGTAAACCTTTTTCAAATCCTTGATAATCCTTGAAAAACATGTTAAATAATATAGAGACACAAAAAACATACTTTTTTTACTTTAGCTCCAAGGAGCCCCTTGGGGGAAAAATCCCCCTAGGGCCTATGTCATCTTTGAGGTTACTGTGTGGAGGGTCTTTTTAGGAAAAAAAATGATGTTCTGGGAAGGAAAAATGTATAAGGGGTCTAATCTGTGGGTCAGTACGTCCAGGAGTGACGGAAATATGAATTTATCTCTCCCACTGCGGTGAGGCGATGTTTCTAAAGAGTCCTGCTGGATTTCTCAAGGTCTCCCTCAACAATCTCTCTTGATTCGGCCTACCAGTTGGTGTGCACACACATACAGTGGAAAGATCGTGACATATCTCACCCTATGAACCCGGGCACCTCTGTTAAGTCACCAAACGAAGCGCACCACTTGGGGGATGACCTACGGCAGAGGTGTTTGTTATCCAATGAATGGTTCCCCGGGAGGTGGTGCTCATACCCGTCTGTCTCCCAACCGTTGTGTAGCACCAGACATTTGAAGGTGGGATTTTTTTTTTTAAATATGTACACTGACTAGAATCTCGCACAGTTTATAAAATTATTGAACTACTTAATTTTTTTAAATTTATTAAATTTAACGAGATCGGTACATGTTAGTTTAGATTATAAGACCATTTTATTTAAAAATGTAAGAAGTTTGTAGAGGTTTATATTTTTCTTCAGTATTCTTGAAAAAGGTAACTATGTTTTTCGTATTATCACAAGTTGTCAAATCTTTAATTCTAAGTTCTAGTGCGAGAAAATTGGTACTTCTTTCAAAGGGTTACCGCACTGTAAAATTTCTCTAAGCCAGTTCCAGATCTCAGACTCCATTTCAGGTCATTCCAGGAACATGGTCCCTACGGGTGAAATACGTGTTAACAATATTGGTACATAAACCATATACAAATATTACTTTACTCCCGTATTTGGCACCTTCCTAATCAAAACCCCCGGCAAGCAACCCGAGGTGCTGGAGAAATCTACCCAGTATCTAGGTAATAAATAATAATTCAGCCAACGCATTAAAGTCACTTTAAATGTAATAGGCGCTGCACGTGCGTCGCCCACTTCCGTGGACTTGTCAACGGTTTAGGGTTGATATTGCAAATTATGCTCTTGGGTTTTCTACGTTAGGCAGCCAACACGCAGGAAACTTCAAGGCCAAGATTATCAAAAAACTGATAAAAATATGTATTTTGAAAATGAATTTTCATTAAATTTTTTATTTTATTTACATTAGTTCTACACAAGAGGCCTTGAGGAAAATAATTTACCGGAGGGCCTATGTCATATAAGGGGATGTGATGTGGAGGGTTTTTTAAGGAAATTAAGAAGAGGAGTTCTGGGAAGGAAATATGTATGATTGGTAAGACCCTCCACGCGGCATCCCCTATGATGACATAGGCCTTAAGGGAAATATTTTTTCAGGGATTGCTGTGTGGTGTTAGAGTAAAATTAAAAAAAAAAATTGACTTTCCACCTCTTCTCCCGCAAAGCAACCTCTTCCCATTGGATATACCAGTACAAAAGGGTTAAATTGATTGCCTTTGGTTAAAAAATGTGACCACTAACATAAGTCTTATTTTAATGAGCACTTTGCAAATCATAATAAAACTAATGTTCCACCAACCTGGAATCACACCTACCATGTCATATTCAAATACTCAAAAAATATTGATTGACAATAAGTTGACGAAATTCGTGGAAGCAACTTTTTAAAAGGACTCGCAACAATAACATTTGGCTGTCAACAGTTTTTTTTGTTTTGCTCTTTCAAAAATCATCTTAAACCAATCTTTTGATTATTTTTTGGCTGTAAAAGGTGTAGTGTGTTGTGTCTTGAGGACTCTTCTCCCCCTGATCTTCCAGGAGTCACTTCTTGCTGCTCATTTTCAGATATTTATATACTTTTCTTTCTTCTTTTACTTCTCTCACTTTTTTTACTTCCTGTAACTTGAACAATGGAGGAGTATTTCCCTCCTTTACCTCCTACAAAGCCCCCAGATCCCCCTCCTGACCCTCCAGATGGAGACATTTCGGACATTTCAGAACCCTCAAACATTTCAGACCCTTCAAACATTTCAGACAGTGAATCTGTCATCCTAACCTCAATAAAAAAAGAAAATTCAGTCCCTCGTCCCCAAAAAAACATGATTCGCCTTCGTCTTCACAGTCCCCACCAGCTCTTCCTGAACCAACTCCAACAAACTTTTACTCTACTTATTCCCGTGGCCCCTTCATTGTATATGCGCAAAAAACTGAACAAGGTAAAACCATACATCCTCTTGAATTTGGTAAATTCCTTTCAACCAACAAGAACCTTTCGATTAAGCCCGGAGGTGTAAAAGCCGAGGGTCGCTTCCGAATCTCTATTGAATTCCTCTCAGGTTCAGCCGCCAACAACTTCATCAAAAACATTTTTATTACATCTAATTCTAAATTCAAGGCGTACATCCCAACTTTCAATGTCACTCGAATGGGCCTGGTCAGGGGTATCTTGACCGATCTGTCCATTCCAGAAATTCTGTCATCTCTTTCAACCCCCCAACATATCGGCAATTCCATAAAAGCTAGGAGGCTAAATTATAAGGACACCTCTGAGGGCATCGTTTCCTGGAAGCCCTCCCAATCTGTTGTGATCACATTCGAAGGACAATCTCTTCCCTCTCATATCTATTTATTTTTCAACTCCTTACCAGTTGAAATGTACACTTACCCCACCACCCAATGTTACAATTGCTGCCGTTTTGGTTATACCAAAGCTGCATGCAGATCCCCTCCCAGATGCTTCAAATGTGGAGAAAACCACACGGCTGACCAATGTTCTTCTCTCTCTTCACCTAAATGTTTTAACTGCTCAGGCGCTCATTCCGCCATTCACTCTTCTTGCCCTAAACAATCTCGCCAAAAAAATATAAAAATTTCCATGGCCTCTGAGAACTTGTCTTTTCTGCAGGCTTCTAAACTATTCCCGCCTGTCAAAAAATCTTCTGCCGAGGTTTTATCCAGTAACTCTCCATCCAACCCTCTCCCCTTCTCCTCAACATCTTCTCGTTCAACTAAATTTATGTACAAAAACCCTGTCTCTAAACCGGCTCCTGGATACGATCGGCAACAACACAACTCACTTCTCTTAAATCCCAATGGTTCTCCTCTTTCAAATGCCACAAATGGGTGCGCAAACAACTATAATTCGTCCTCAACAAACCATCAAAAGCTTTCTGAACAACTCTCGCAAGACAATTCTTCATTTATACAAACTCTTATTATGCTTCTAATTGACCTAATTTCTTCTCAAACTAATCTACCGTCCAACGCTGCTTCTATTATTTCCATGTTAAAATCATTTGTTCAAAATGGCACTTCAAGATGTCAGAATACTTCAGTGGAATAGCCGCAGTGCTATTTCTAACAAATCGAACCTTCTTAACCTATTAAATTCAAACCTTGTTTCTGTGGCTGCTGTCTCGGAGACATGGTTTACTCCACGGACGTATATAAGGGGGGGGTCTTGGGGGTCCGGACCCCCCCCATTGCACCGCGCCGATTGTAGAAATAAAAGCTGATTGATTAAGACTGACTATTTTTTTTCACGAAAACATGACCTTATATATTTTTTTTAATTTGCGGACCCCCCCCCTTATCAAAGCTATATATACGTCCGTGGTTTACTCCATCCACCCACTTTAATGTGGGAGGGTACTTTTGTCTCCGTGATGATCACCCGGAAGGTACGGGCGGCGGTGCTGCCCTTTTTATTAAAAAATCCCTTCCGTTTTCCCCATTAAATAATATCAAAACCCCCAATGCTGACTTTCAAATGGTTGCAGCTAAAATAAAGGACACATCCTTTGTTTCTATCTTTATTCCCCCATCATCGCACTTCAATAAGCAAGCTTGGTTACAAATTGTCCGTCAACTAAGCCCTCCATTCTTTTTATTGGGCGATTTTAATGCCCATTCCCCCGTCTGGGGTTCTGCTTTCTCTGATCGAGATGGTCGAAATGTTATGGATTTTTTAGTTGAATCCAACCTTTTCCTTTTGAACGATGGATCTCCTACGAGAATCTCTGGCCCCAACACAAACCCCAGTGCAGTGGATCTCTCCATATGCTCTTCAAATCTGGCACCTCTCTCCTCGTGGGTGGTGTCCCCCGATCCTTGCTCCAGTGATCATTTCCCGATCACCATCACTTATCAAACTTCTTTCCATTCATACAAGTCCCATATTTCGACGAAGATTAAAACAAAACACATCAAATGGGACAAATTTAACTCGCATATAGATAACTTTATACAAAATTTACCCTCTTCCGATATATTATCTGTCAAAGATGACTACGATAACTTCAAATCAATGCTCATAACTGCAATAAATAAATCAAATCCTCCTCCTAAAACCAAATCTCTTAAAAAACTCCCTCCGACTCCCTGGTGGGATGAGGAATGTTCTAAGGTAGTGAGAATTCGGAAAGCTAAATCTCTTTCGTATCGTCACAATATGACTATGGAGAACTATCTTATATACAAAAATGCCGAAGCCAATGCCAAAAGGGTATTGAGGTCAAAAAAAAGATCCGGGTGGTACAACTTCTGTAGTTCAGTATCTCCGAATACTCCAATTTCGGAAGTTTGGTCTATGATTCGAAGATTTCGATCCTCCTTCAGTTCAACATCTCCTCGAGCGTCTCATTCTAAATGGATAGATGAGTTCTTGGACAGAATTGCCCCCCCTTCTGTACCTTACTTAGATGAAATAACTCCCATCCACAACACTCCTATGTCTGATCATTGGCTAGACTCTCCATTCACTTTAATTGAATTAAAAAATTGTTTATCAACAGTCAAAGACTCATCTCCAGGCAGAGATGGTATTCCTTATAGCATCATCAAAAATAGTAATGATAATGTTTTAAATCACTTTCTAAGCATCTTAAATAAAATCTTCCAGTCTGGCATAATGCCTGATGACTGGAGTTCTCAAATAATCATCCCAAATCACCCAATTCTGGATCCAACTACAGGCCAATTGCTCTTTCATCCACCTTCAGTAAAATTTATGAAAAATTAATTAAAAACCGGTTAGAATTTTTTGTCGAAAGTAATCAGCTTCTATCTCCATCTCAATTTGGATTTAGAAACAAAAAACTACGCAAGATAACCTTGCCATCATCAGCACTGATATTAATTTATCCATTTCTAACCATGAAGTATGTCTTGCAGTCTTTATAGACATACATAGAAGGTGCCTTTGACAGTGTTTCCATCCCAATCCTTAAAAAATAACTTTTAGGCCTTGGCCTTCCCCCCATGTTTGTCCAATCTATATCTATTTCTTGATAGAAAAATTTTCATTGAGCTACCAGATGTTACTCCTCAGAGTAGATCAATTTGGAAAGGTTTACCCCAAGGCGATGTATTATCCCCTATACTGTATAACATATACACGTACGATATGCATGTCTCTATTCCCCCTCAAGGAAAAGTTATTGAGTTCGCAGATGATTTAGCTTTCTTCTTATCATCCAAAATCATCCCACTTGCCGTCAAATATCTTAATGAAGCCATGGATGCCCTTTGCACATGGCTCACTTTAAATGGTCTGGAACTTTCAGTTCAAAAGAGTCAGTGTGTCACCTTCTCAAACCGTCATAAAAATCCTCCTGTTCAAATTTTATTTAAAAACTCTCCAATTCCCAACGCCTCTGAAGTAAAATTTTCGGGATTAACATTTGATAGGAAACTTAAATGGTCTTCCCATATTCACAATACAGTTACTAAATATGAAAAATATTTAAATATCATCAGATCATTGACTGGTGTTTGGTGGGGTGCTCACCCTACCTGCATTAAGTTACTCTACAATGCACTTATTCGAAGTCATCTCGACTATGCCTGCCCACTTTTTAGTACTGCCTCCAAAAATGCACTCAGTAAATTAGACAAATTTCAATCGAAGTCATTGCGAATAATAACTGAAGCGATGCAGTCGTCGCCCATCAATTCCCTTCAAGTGGAATGTTCTGGTCCCCCACTTTATTTAAGGCGACAACTGTTTGCTGACAAATTTGTTCTTAAATGTTTAAATTCTAAATGTCATCAGGTTATTCCCAGAGTTTCGTTGTTCAAAGACTCAACACATTCATCTACAATCAGAGCTCGAACTAAACCTCTTCCTGCCATCTGTAAAAATTTTCGCTCTCTCTCAGAGCTTCAAATTATCCAAAATGATCTTCTTCCACTATACACATTAAAATATAGTCACGTCACCCTATCCCCAACAATTTTGGAAGGGATCGGCATCCTTAAAAGTCATTCAAATCTCCCAGCCCATACTGTTAATAATATGTTCAATGAAATTATTTCTTCTAAATGGCCCAACTCTTCTCTTTTATTTACTGATGGCTCCAAATCTCCTGACTCTCCCAACTGTGGTATAGGTATTAACGTTTACCACAATAATTCTAATGATAGATTTTTTTATTCAATTTCAAACCAATTTTCAATATTTTCTGCTGAGTGTATTGCAATAATTGAAGCACTCAAATACATAATCAAAAATAATTGTGAACATTCCCTTGTTCTCTCTGACTCTCTCAGTTCCCTCCAAAAACTTAAATCCTGTCCTATTCTTCATCCTGATGATCACTTTGTATGTCTCATTAGAGTGCTGATAGCCTCCATTCAAAGCTCTGGAAAAACCGTAATTCTTGTTTGGATCCCTGGACACATTGGCATAGTGGGTAACGATATTGCAGATTATTTGGCAAAACAAGGAGTGTCCAACCTATTGTTACTCTCGTAAACCATATTCCCCTATCTGATATTTTTTCCATCATCATAGATAGATCCCGCAATGTTTGGACAGAGTATTGGAACATTGTCAGTCAATCCAAGGCAGCTCGCTACGCCTCAATACAAAGGACTATCCCATCAAAACCGTGGTTTCAAAAATTTCCCCTTTTTCCAAAAAAGAAATTTCCTCACTTATTTGAATGAGAATCGGTCATTGTTCCGTTCCTTCTCACCTTTTTAAAATTCACATCCTTGACTCCCCAGATTGTACGTTCTGTGGTCTAGATGTGGGCACTTTAGATCACATATTTTTTGGTTGTTCCTCTCTAAATAAATATCCTCTCTTCTATCAAGCGTTATCTAAAATTGCCTCTCCTCCATTCAACATTTCATCTCTTCTAAGTCAGAACTCGACTCCAATTTTCCATATAATTCTGAAATTTGTACATTTAAATAAAATTAATATATAAATTCACCTTTCCTTTTCTCTGTAATTTTAAATGATGGCCTAGAACACCCTTGAAGGGTGAAAGCCAGAAATAATTGAAAAAAAAAAAAAACTTTTTAAAAGTAAAATGTCACGATATTTACGGTAAATTTTGAAATAATTGACGCATCGCGTTTTCGTAAATTTCACCATGCAGCCAAAATGTTTGTGTATTTTCGAAGACGAGAAAATTTTGATGTTTACTAAGAAAAAATATTATTTTCTCACAGTTTATGTAAACCCCCAGATCTAAGCAAACATTACCGCAAAAGTTTCAATGCTACCAGTTACGTAACACATCTTTTATAAAAGATACCATCTTGCGATGAATGCGACAAGCTGACTTTGACAAAATGTCCTCCTAACTTTTGCTTGCCATGTTATGGTTTTACGAGTAGTATTATTTACTTTTACAAGAATTATTCTAACCCAAGGTAATATTTTTACATCAATGGGTTCTGAAAGTGTTCAAGTGTTTTTTATAACTATAGTTAAATTGGAACCGTCTACTTCAACGCTAGAATAAAAGTGTAAAAGAAATTGCTGAAGGTAAATTTCACCATTTTTTTCCAATCAATTTAACATACTTTTATCACTTTTAACTTCTAGAATTGTGCATGTTCTGATGTTTGCAGATGATCTAAAATTATTAAAGGCATTAAAAATTGAACTTTTAACACTCGGAATAATTAATCATAATTATTTGTAGACCTTACGAAAAATAATCATTATGATTAATTATGCTTCAAAATTGTTAGTCCATTAACAATAAAATAGTTCCGACTAATTAAGACTGCAGAGTTTGTAAAGTTCAACGAAATATACAAAAGATTATTTAATCATTTTCTTCATCTTCGAAGTTTCTCGAAGTTGCTTCGTAATTTCTTTGGTATAATATTTTATACACTGTTAGTTCTTTTACTGATTGACATTATTCTGGCGTGAAACTTAAAATCGTAAAGCAATATTTGGAATAGTTGACACTGCCATAGATCACTTGATATAACTATGATGAAAATGATAAGTGGTATAATATCGACATTTCTGTCTTTCGGAAGAAATAACAAGAAAAAAAATAGATGTTTGATTTTTCATGGTTATTATTTGCAAGTAGGACAGCTCTGTAATCAATTATATAGTAAACATGATTCATTTTTCAAAATTTCACCACCCCCTTCTGTCACCTCCGAAAATCCGAACAGTTTGCTTTGAGGTACTTGAAGTAAGACATTAATAGATTTGTGTAAAATTTTCAATCTTGTTTCTTATTCGGGTTCATTGCGCCTTCAAGTTTCCCTTTCTCAAGTTCAGTGACCATTGTCCTTTACGCAATACGTACTTTACGTATATGCAATAAACTGGCACTTTACATTAGTAAATGTCAAATAATAAGATTTTATAAAATAAAGAAACCGACCATTTATGAATACAATCTTGAAAAAATTATATTAAACTCAGCAGAAACAATAAATGATCTAGGTATTATTTTGAACTCAAAACTTACATTTATTAGCCATATAACTAATATTATCAATAGAGCAATGAAGATTTTAGGATTTATTATTAGAATAACCAAACAATTTTGTAACATTGATACTATTCGCATTTTATTCATAACGCTAGTGAGAAGCATTTTGGAATATAATTCTACGATTTGGGCTCCACATTACAATATCCATATTCAAGCGATTGAAAAAGTCCAGCATAGATTCCTTAGGTATATTAATTTTAAATTAGGTATTCCAAGAGAATCCGTGGACTATAATTTGTTAATTATTATTTTTAATTGATAAACTAACGTTTAAACAAGATTTTTATGCATAGCACAAAGGGTATATAACAAATATTATAATCAATAATTATCAGCCTGAAACACTCATCTACATTGAAAAAATCTTCCGAGAAAAGATACTGGCCGCCAACGGGAATTGAACCCGTGACCTTCTGATTGCCGGTCAGGTGCTCTTGACCACTGAGCTATGGCGGCTTATCTAATACCCGCCAAATAATTCAATATATACTAGTGTTTCATTCGACAATTACTCATTATTACATTTTTCCAACTGAAAACAACCAACTTTATTTTTGTGAGAGAGGTATTGTTAATACTAAATCTCCCGCTAGGTGGCGTCGAGACTAATTATGTCTGCATTTATTGCTGAAATACTGACAAGTTAAAGTATTTCAGCAATAAATGCAGACATAATTAGTCTCGACGCCACCTAGCGGGAGATTTAGTATTAACAATACCTCTCTCACAAAAATAAAGTTGGTTGTTTTCAGTTGGAAAAATGTAATAATGAGTAATTGTCGAATGAAACACTAGTATATATTGAATTATTTGGCGGGTATTAGATAAGCCGCCATAGCTCAGTGGTCAAGAGCACCTGACCGGCAATCAGAAGGTCACGGGTTCAATTCCCGTTGGCGGCCAGTATCTTTTCTCGGAAGATTTTTTCAATGTAGATGAGTGTTTCAGGCTGATAATTATTGATTATAATATTTGTTATATAATTTGTTATTAAACTGGACTAATCTCGTAAATTTATCACATCGCAGAAAAATCTGTGATCTTTAAATATTATATAAAATAATTCACTCGGTCCTGGATGCCCCTGATTTGATAGAATTAATACGATTTCATTGCCCTGGTCGCGCTAACAATAGACTCACTCAACCGTTCTACTATAATAACACACATACATTATCACATTATTACTCACCAATCAGTCGATTACACATTTTGGGAAATGAACATACTAACATCGGCGACATTTATTTCTTAAAATTAGCGCAATATAAACATGCACTCAAAAATTATTTTTCCAAAATGCAACTTTATATACGCAATATGGACATGTTGAAATGAAATGATGATATTTCTCATTGTTCTATTTTATTATTTTTTGTTGTGATACACAAAATGATTGTAAGTTATTTTTAAGTTTAAAACTACTACTATGTAATGATATTATTTTTCTTACTTTTGTACTCTATTATATGTTTATTTGAAAAAGGCAGTATAGCCGTTTATGTATTTAAAATAAAAAAAATAAAATAATCCTTTAAAAAAAAACTGTCAAACTGTTAGGTTCGCGATCGCTTTGCAGGAAAAGACAAAGATTCTTTGGTATTTTATACCATAAAAATGCTAATAGCACACGAAAATATCTTTGTTCGCTTAGCAAAAATAGCTTTATTCTAGGAACAACGTATCCATAGAGCATTACGACAAATTTCAAAGAGTAATAAATATAAAACAATCCAGAAAATGTTTCATGTCAATTTTTTATCAACAATTTTTTTTATCGATTTACTACCAAGTTACTTAGAGACCAACTACAATACAATAAATAATTCTACACACATCACACAAGATACGAAGAAAACTTTTGGCTAAAAGAATGAACAAATCAGAAACACAAAATTTCTTTTCTTATAAGAAAGACAAACATTCCCATAATTACGAATAACCTCAAAATATTTTATAATCTCCCACTGCCACATCAAGCTACTCGTACCTAGATTAAAAATATTAAACGAAAAATGTAAACCATATTTACGTTTAAAATTGGAAATAAGCGAAGTACAAATTAAAGTATGTATGTGTATATAAACAGCATTTGGTTCCTTAGAACGGGCAATCTGCCTATCTAGGATTTAATATCGACCTACAAGACATAATAACACTTGAATAGTCTGTCAAATAAGAGTAGTAAATATTAAAAATGGAAATACAAAATTTGTAGGCTGGCAACACCAATGTTACTATCAAATGTTCTTTTAAAGCTCAATGACACTGAATAAGAACACTGTAATCACATTTAAAAAAAAAATTGTTCAAGAAAAAATATTAAAATCGAAGAAGCACTGTTGTGAAGGAATCTACTTAATACACAAACACAAATTTGATTAAATGGTATTTTACAAAGCGATTTGCTTTAATTTAATTTAACATAAATTTGAATTTAAGAGTAGTTAGAAAGGAAGAATCACTAATGGTGAGTTTAGTTAAACTACTTTTAGATCTTGTGATAAACCCCCTCCCCCTACGAAGTAGTACCACCTTCCTCTTGGTTTCCAAATGCTGCTACTTGCTACAGCTACCCCGCTCGGCCTTTAAAAAGCTCGTAGCTCGCCCGTTCTCGCGTCTCTCCCCTGCATTTCTTTTGAAGCGCCTTCTCAACCCCATCACGTAATACTTTTATGCAAACGTGACGAGATGCTCTTAATTAATCAATTGTAATTAACCCCACAACGTTGTGTACTTTTTTGTTTGAGTGGTTTGGTATAGTTAATCCAATTTAATTAATAATTTATTTGTGGTAAACCCTTGTTCTTTTAGGTATGGCGTGTTACAATTTGCAAGGCTTCGAATAACAATGACTGGGTCTGACTAACTTGAAAAATAACTAATTATCTAACTATATTCGTTCAGCTTCCTCCCCTAGCACCTGTTAAACACCTACGCTCATCGACGACTATTTTTATTGAAGTAATCTGCATTTTCCCTCCTAGCATCTAATATATAAATTTACATTCAAACGACGAATTGAGAAGATCCTACCTTTCGATGCGATGTCACGTACTCTCTGCAGCTCTATAAAATGCTATCATGAAGATAATTTGACATTTATGTACATTCTAACAAAAGATTTACACTCAAGCAGTACGGATTGCAATGATTCTACACTCACAGTTCTAGATGCAGTTTGTTAGTTAGCTAGCTTGTTTTATCTTGTTAATTTGATTCTACGGGTAGGTATTTTGGATTAACATGAGACAGAACATGTGCTGTTTAAATAATTGGACTCCTCCATAGCCCAACTGATAAGGTGATGGTCATAGACCGCCGAATCAGCTTCCAATTCCAACGCCTCCGGAGAATGTTAAGGTCGCAAGCGACGAATGAAAATCGACATGTTTTGCCTTCTGTCGGGAAAGGGTTTGATGTGTGTTTCTGGATCATAGAGTGGTGATGGGAATAATATCGACCAATACGCCGCCAAATTATAAATGTGTTGATGATGATGATGAGAGGTCATCTCATACCGTTTGATATGAGGGTCTGCTCCGATTAATGGCGTGATAGCCGATGTCAGGAACTGTTCAGGAAATGTGTGGGTGGCACGAGGTTTTGGAACGTGACATCCTACTCTGGATTGATGATGATGGTGATGATTTTGAAGTTCTTCAGCATGCCGATGACTTGAGTTCCATTAACTCCTAAAGCACCGGCATAAACATTAAACCGAAGTTGATTAGACAATCGGCAATGTCAGGAGATCGGTGGGGCCGCTCTCTCCTCTGATCTGGCGATGTATGAATTTAATTAAGGAAGATTTTGATGTCACCGATCCTCGCCTTGGCAGTCACTCATGTCCTCAATAGTCCCGTTCTCCGTCCAGCACGCCGCCTCGAACCAGTAGAAATAATGATTACGTTTTTCCTAGGCACGCTACAAAACATGCGCCAGCCTGCAATCGCGATGGTCATCGGTATTTGATTTGAATGAAAAATACGTCCTCTCGCATAACATACACAAGCGTAACGTGGGACCTTCCCCGAAATGTCACGGGCATATGCTCTACGATAAGCGTACCCCAACCTCAAACTCAAATATCAGCTCAAAGAAAGGAATGTCAAGCTCGGCTTCCGGGGTGCTGGGTCCAAGAATGAAAGGCACCAGGTCGTGAATCTGGCTTCCCTCCCTTCTATTTTCCCGGCTGCCCTTTCGTCCAGAGTACATTCCCACCCTGATGCTGGATGATCCCTATTCCTATTGTGATGGAGTTAAAAGAACTTTTGCTACTTATGTAGGTGGATATAACGCATTACGCTTAAAACATGAATACCTACTGACGGCTTCATTCAACCGACAATGTGAAAGTTTTTGGCTAAATCGAATATCGAAGGAAATATACCTACCTAAGCGTAAACCAAAAGTAGTTAAGAAAACTTATCCGGATTCCAACAAAGAACCGCCGTTCGGTTGCCAAACGATTCCATATGTCATGTTCCCTTCGTTCCGCCGACAAGGCAGACCCCACACGAGCGTAACCTAAAGGTAGTGAAGCCCACGCAAATTTCGTCACTTCGTTTCCCCCATGACGAAGGTAGTCCGGCCAGATCGTAATCTTCGTCCTGCATCAAATTGACCTCCCGCGACGACAACTTTTATCCGCTGGTACCTCGGAGCGGCGGTAGAGGGAGGAGGAAATGGGTGCACGTCCTTTGTTCTCCTGAAGTCCCCCAATGCCTTAGTGACGTACATACGTCGACATCATGAAATGGCTCCGGCCACGCTTCCAATCCAGTCTAGAGCGGGTACGAGATCCACGTTACCGAGAAGTGATCACAAAGGATTCCAATTTGCTCGGACCAGACACGACCATCGCTTACTTCGCCTCCACATTAGAAAAATAGTGTAAGCCCACCTGCATTTCGATCACATCGCCCCCGATAAAGTCGCGTGAGATACTTCCTCATGGTGAAATAGGAAAGCCGGACCCGTTAATCCATTCGACAACCGCCGTCCATCCTCGAGGCGTAACCCGCTCAATTAAGTTTGTAGAAAAAGAGTTTGTTAATTAAGTAGGTGGATATAGCGCATCACGCTAAAATGTGAATACCTACCGACGGCTGCATTCAACCGACAATATGAAAGTTTTTTGCTAAGTCGAAAGAAATATACCTAAACGTGAACCAAAGGTGATTGTATGATAAATTATCGAACCAAGTTTATGCAAAGTCCTATGTAGTAGACTTGTTGTGATACCTAAAATTTGGAATAAGGTGTGGGAAACTTTTGGAATGGGAATTTAATTATGTCAGATTTTGTTAGTAAGCAAAGATGCCCATGCTACGCACCATTCTATAAACTGTTAAATTACCCAATGCCTTTTCAAAAACCCTTTCCTAAATATAGTCCCCTAGCTACGTTTAAAAATATTATTACGAAACTCGTAAATAATAATTAACACCTCCAAGGCGCTTTACAAATTAATTTATACCTACATTCTATACCTATGTATTTTGGTACCCGTTATGTATTGGAGAATACCCAGTAACCTAATTTTCTAGATCACCAACAAAGCACTTTTAAAGGGTTTTATTATTGTTTTGTGGTTTCAAAATCCCGTCTTTTAAATGAAGTCTCTCGTCTAAGATTTATTGCCCGAAAGCGCACTTTGTGCTTCAAATGCTATTTTAGTCCATTGAACCCCAAATTATTATTTTTACAACGGTCTCGTCTCAAGAATAACTTCACCCAACAAAGGTACTTGCTAGCCGGTCAACCCGGAAACGTGCAAAGCTCCGCTCGACTTAAAAAAAAAGGTCCTAGATTCCTAAGGCTTGTATATAAACCCTAATTGACTCTTTCCTGCAAGGCCCGTACTAAATATGTTAATAATTTTATACAAACTTACCAAATTCGCCTTGTTGCACAAAATAATTTCACAAATCAATTCACTACAATAATATTTAATTCAAACAAGCACTTATAAACCACAACCCGTCATGCAGTTATTTATTCCAAGATGCAGCCGTCAAACACAATTCTCGCGTAGATTTCTTTTTTTAAATTTCACCCTGACCCTGATAGACGCCCCGAAAGTACGTCCCGACCGCCTCAATTTACAAATTATATTATTTAACTTCACCGATATGAACTCGCAAGCCTCGATCTCTGACTTCCCTATTCGCGTGGACTCTTTTTGTTTAATAAAACGGAATTTCCTTTGTTTAATTAAAATGATTTAGAAGCACCGAGCTGGTCTCCTCGCGACTCTCAGAACTTGACGATCTTAATTCTCAACAGGATCTCTCCCTGACTGTCCTCTAACACTTCCCTGCCCCGACTTCCTTTATTATTATATATTACTATCTGAATTATTCCCGGTTTACGCGCACCAAATTATTACTCTGCCGTTTATCAAAACTCGATGATTTTTATCCCGTCTGCGCGGCCCTAGGTTCCTTCCCTGACTGTCCTCTAACACTCCTCTACCCCGACTATCCTTTATTATTATATATAACTATCTGAATTATTCCCGGTTTACGCGCACCAAATTATTACTCTGCCGTTTATCAAAACTCGATGATTTTTATCCCGTCCGCGCGCCTCCAGGTTCCTTCCCTCACTGTCGTGTTCCAACTCTCTGCCCCCCGACTCCCACCCATCTACTTGTGTGTCTCAATCATATCTTAGTCCCTCTTTTTTAAAACTTAAGTGATAAACACATCTCCCAATATGCATATTTCAATCGTTTTAATAGTGTTCTGTCACATTACATCACAAATTCCAAGAAATCAGTGCAACTTTCATGTTTGCTATTTTTTGTGTGTAACCTTTAGATAACAGAATACAAACTAATTTTGTCTGCGCCGAAGTCATAAATTATCCCAATAGCGCTTAAAAGAAGAGCTCAGTGGCGTACTTCAATCTAGTTAGGACCGCCTCATTACTTGCGTCGACTTTATTGGTTATATAATAACATTATATAAGCATTGTCTGTACACGTTTTCGTTCTTTCTGCGTGCGTCACTATTTAACGAATTCTGCAATCTTATTTTGACAAATATGTCAAATATTTCAACCCGTAATCGGCGCGTCGCTCTCGTATATTTAAATGCACCAACGATCAATCTTTATTGCCTAATTTTTCAACTCCCCACTGCCATAGAAAATGCACAAGACAATTGTTTCACAAATCAATTTGCTCGCGTTAAAGTCAGTCACCACTCGGGCAAATATCCATCGGCCGCCCCTGACTTGATAATGAACCTGAAAAAAATCCCTCTAAATGTTATTCTGGGTCCCTTCTTAGTTTTGTGAAAAATGGCCTTTGCCGGGGCTCGCATGCACTTGAGGCACGCAAACACATGTGGTTACTTAGTGGTAAGGACCCATAAATCACCCCCATGAATTGGAAACAGAGAATCGTATGCTGAAAACATTCCATGTTACAAATTAAATATATTTCTAAATCGATCTCTCAATTTTAAAGGAATTATTTCGTAGGCCCAAAGGCGAGATCATCACAGTCTCCCCTTTATGGAAAAAAATAGTGGAGGTAGATAGAAATCCAAACTACAATCACCTATTTTGTTCCAGAACTTCAGCAGTAGTCAGCCCGTTTGGACTCGCCTAAAATCTTTCTGCCCTTTTTTTTCAAAATTGTAATGATGAATATTTCCTAATCCGGCCCTGTCCTGTACGTCATCGCATCCCTTCCCTATTCCGTTTCTTCGTCGGCCTTGCCCAATGTTTGTCTAATGTTGAAACTACGGTCAATGTACCTGGCGTTACGTCTACATATTTCCAGGAATTTGTCCCGGTTACCACCTACAACGGTACCTAGTCATGGTACCCTAACTGTCTCCTATTGTACTCCCCACATAAGCCGACAATATATTATGTGAGTATTTAGGTGTCTATTTTTGCCCCCAAACCAATTAATCCAAATTTTAATTTCTGCCTAACTTTATCACCGATTTATACTAGTTTTTTTTTTCAAACCCACTGATTCACAATAAACTCTGTTTGCGCAATTTGTAAACCCATCCACAATCTACTACTAAACATTGTGAATGCTTCAATGCTCCACATCTCACCTTTTCTAAATTATGAGTTGTAATCCGATTCTAAAGAAAATCATTAAATATTTTGCTATCTATGGCGTTACTTCGCTGACGGAGCCCGACCTTCACCAAACATTGTATTATAAATAATTTACCGCGGTTTCCTTCCTTTCTGTAAATGTTTTTACCACTCGTCCGTCCTACGGATGTAAGGCCCACCCCCGTGTAAGACCACACCTTCTTTTATGATTTTAAAGTATATTTATTTATTTTATTGGAGACGCACCCGCCCGCGTCATCCTGATGGCTTCCTACCTTTGTGACCGACCTTTCCTTATTTTTTTGTTTGTTTTTTCGTTAAAGGAACTTTGCCCAAAATGGACCTGACCGTTGTTCTAAATTTAACAATTTGGTACTGGGGACCAATATCATCATAAAAGTATTTAACTGCTAAGAAATGCCAATTGTCTACAGTAGGTACCTAGTCATTTTATTTCTCCAGATTCATACGTTTGAGTACGTAATTATTATTGTAGTCCTTTAAATCTAGTGCATTATTAGAATTAAACATTTTGGATACGTTTATTCTGTAAGTCGGGTTGAATATTAGCAAACAATTTATTTTTAAAATTTAATTTGCCATCAAGAACCGACTTCCTCCCCTCACATCGGAACACCTTTTATTCCCTATACTTATCGGAGGTTGCCTAACATTTTACCTACCTCTCCTATCTTTAATTTGGTTTTATTGTCTTCACGCCTAATCCGGTTCACGTCACTAATGTTTATTCTGCATGTATTTTGTTTCTCAACAGATTCTGTTTCTTTGAACTATTTAGTTAAACTAATTTCGTTCAATCCTGTACAGATTATTTTGAAATTACGTTTCAAAATAATGCTTTTATTCCGACTGTCACCCACTTCTTGTGATGACCGGCTGTAGGGAGGGTTTTAATTTACCGTTACGTTAAACGCACAAACCTATTTGACACATATCTCCGCTAGTCGGCACTCGGTTTAATGACCTCCCCTTTTTTTTTGTTCTTCACACTGAGCGTTAAATGTTTAAATGATCTGTCCTCAAAATGAAAGAGACCCTTTTTTCTATTGTTGACACTAAAGGACACTAATACCTATCAATATTACAATTGTAATGTTTTGTTTACTTCGGTAACCAGAACTACTCCTCGATGTTTTGTATTTTTATTATTTTAACTAATCGTCCGGTATCCAATTTACCAAACGTTCAGACCCAATTGAAGGTTGACTAGCACCGATATTATCACCCCGGCGATCTGATATTGAATGCATTATTGAAGGACTATCTCCCCTAATAACGTAACACCCTTTCTCACTTTATCGAAGGTGGGATATCATTAGTTTCTCTTGATTAATTTTTGTTCCAAATATTATTGGAGTACAGCGCTCCTCCCCTCAAAATATGATACCTTTAATCTGCGTCTTATCAGAAATTGGACATCATCAACCAACCTCTCCTAAATTTATCTGGTTAAGCTAATGTGTACATTATTGCACTACCTACTCTCTTGATTTATTTTGTTTCACTTTTTATAGACGTATGGCGCTACTCCCCTCAAAATATGATACCTTTAACCTGCGTTTTATCGGAAGTTGGACATCATCGGCCTATCTCTCCTATCTTTATCTAGTTAACAAATGAACCTATGCATTAGTTGAAGTACCTACTCTTTGTTAAGTTTTGTTCCACTTTTTATAGCCGTACGGAGCTCCTTCCCTCAAAATATGATATCTTTAATCTGCGTCTTATCGGATGTTGGAGATCATCAACCTATCTCTCCTATATTTATATAGTTAATTTAATGTAAACGTTATTGTTTCCAATTCCTCTGCGACACATCTATTGTCCTAATATTTTACTTTTTTTCCGTTGTGTTTTCAGTCATTTTCGGATGACATGCGAACCGTTATACCTACTGTATTACTTTTTTTTTTCTATTCTTGTTAAAGTCATTGTATAAAACCCAGCAAAATGCAACACTTTGTAAAACCATACCTCCTGGTCACTTAGCAAAACTGTGATAAACCCCCTCCCCCTACGAAGTAGTACCACCTTCCTCTTGGTTTCCAAATGCTGCTACTTGCTACAGCTACCCCGCTCGGCCTTTAAAAAGCTCGTAGCTCGCCCGTTCTCGCGTCTCTCCCCTGCATTTCTTTTGAAGCGCCTTCTCAACCCCATCACGTAATACTTTTATGCAAACGTGACGAGATGCTCTTAATTAATCAATTGTAATTAACCCCACAACGTTGTGTACTTTTTTGTTTGAGTGGTTTGGTATAGTTAATCCAATTTAATTAATAATTTATTTGTGGTAAACCCTTGTTCTTTTAGGTATGGCGTGTTACAATTTGCAAGGCTTCGAATAACAATGACTGGGTCTGACTAACTTGAAAAATAACTAATTATCTAACTATATTCGTTCAGCTTCCTCCCCTAGCACCTGTTAAACACCTACGCTCATCGACGACTATTTTTATTGAAGTAATCTGCATTTTCCCTCCTAGCATCTAATATATAAATTTACATTCAAACGACGAATTGAGAAGATCCTACCTTTCGATGCGATGTCACGTACTCTCTGCAGCTCTATAAAATGCTATCATGAAGATAATTTGACATTTATGTACATTCTAACAAAAGATTTACACTCAAGCAGTACGGATTGCAATGATTCTACACTCACAGTTCTAGATGCAGTTTGTTAGTTAGCTAGCTTGTTTTATCTTGTTAATTTGATTCTACGGGTAGGTATTTTGGATTAACATGAGACAGAACATGTGCTGTTTAAATAATTGGACTCCTCCATAGCCCAACTGATAAGGTGATGGTCATAGACCGCCGAATCAGCTTCCAATTCCAACGCCTCCGGAGAATGTTAAGGTCGCAAGCGACGAATGAAAATCGACATGTTTTGCCTTCTGTCGGGAAAGGGTTTGATGTGTGTTTCTGGATCATAGAGTGGTGATGGGAATAATATCGACCAATACGCCGCCAAATTATAAATGTGTTGATGATGATGATGAGAGGTCATCTCATACCGTTTGATATGAGGGTCTGCTCCGATTAATGGCGTGATAGCCGATGTCAGGAACTGTTCAGGAAATGTGTGGGTGGCACGAGGTTTTGGAACGTGACATCCTACTCTGGATTGATGATGATGGTGATGATTTTGAAGTTCTTCAGCATGCCGATGACTTGAGTTCCATTAACTCCTAAAGCACCGGCATAAACATTAAACCGAAGTTGATTAGACAATCGGCAATGTCAGGAGATCGGTGGGGCCGCTCTCTCCTCTGATCTGGCGATGTATGAATTTAATTAAGGAAGATTTTGATGTCACCGATCCTCGCCTTGGCAGTCACTCATGTCCTCAATAGTCCCGTTCTCCGTCCAGCACGCCGCCTCGAACCAGTAGAAATAATGATTACGTTTTTCCTAGGCACGCTACAAAACATGCGCCAGCCTGCAATCGCGATGGTCATCGGTATTTGATTTGAATGAAAAATACGTCCTCTCGCATAACATACACAAGCGTAACGTGGGACCTTCCCCGAAATGTCACGGGCATATGCTCTACGATAAGCGTACCCCAACCTCAAACTCAAATATCAGCTCAAAGAAAGGAATGTCAAGCTCGGCTTCCGGGGTGCTGGGTCCAAGAATGAAAGGCACCAGGTCGTGAATCTGGCTTCCCTCCCTTCTATTTTCCCGGCTGCCCTTTCGTCCAGAGTACATTCCCACCCTGATGCTGGATGATCCCTATTCCTATTGTGATGGAGTTAAAAGAACTTTTGCTACTTATGTAGGTGGATATAACGCATTACGCTTAAAACATGAATACCTACTGACGGCTTCATTCAACCGACAATGTGAAAGTTTTTGGCTAAATCGAATATCGAAGGAAATATACCTACCTAAGCGTAAACCAAAAGTAGTTAAGAAAACTTATCCGGATTCCAACAAAGAACCGCCGTTCGGTTGCCAAACGATTCCATATGTCATGTTCCCTTCGTTCCGCCGACAAGGCAGACCCCACACGAGCGTAACCTAAAGGTAGTGAAGCCCACGCAAATTTCGTCACTTCGTTTCCCCCATGACGAAGGTAGTCCGGCCAGATCGTAATCTTCGTCCTGCATCAAATTGACCTCCCGCGACGACAACTTTTATCCGCTGGTACCTCGGAGCGGCGGTAGAGGGAGGAGGAAATGGGTGCACGTCCTTTGTTCTCCTGAAGTCCCCCAATGCCTTAGTGACGTACATACGTCGACATCATGAAATGGCTCCGGCCACGCTTCCAATCCAGTCTAGAGCGGGTACGAGATCCACGTTACCGAGAAGTGATCACAAAGGATTCCAATTTGCTCGGACCAGACACGACCATCGCTTACTTCGCCTCCACATTAGAAAAATAGTGTAAGCCCACCTGCATTTCGATCACATCGCCCCCGATAAAGTCGCGTGAGATACTTCCTCATGGTGAAATAGGAAAGCCGGACCCGTTAATCCATTCGACAACCGCCGTCCATCCTCGAGGCGTAACCCGCTCAATTAAGTTTGTAGAAAAAGAGTTTGTTAATTAAGTAGGTGGATATAGCGCATCACGCTAAAATGTGAATACCTACCGACGGCTGCATTCAACCGACAATATGAAAGTTTTTTGCTAAGTCGAAAGAAATATACCTAAACGTGAACCAAAGGTGATTATATGATAAATTATCGAACCAAGTTTATGCAAAGTCCTATGTAGTAGACTTGTTGTGATACCTAAAATTTGGAATAAGGTGTGGGAAACTTTTGGAATGGGAATTTAATTATGTCAGATTTTGTTAGTAAGCAAAGATGCCCATGCTACGCACCATTCTATAAACTGTTAAATTACCCAATGCCTTTTCAAAAACCCTTTCCTAAATATAGTCCCCTAGCTACGTTTAAAAATATTATTACGAAACTCGTAAATAATAATTAACACCTCCAAGGCGCTTTACAAATTAATTTATACCTACATTCTATACCTATGTATTTTGGTACCCGTTATGTATTGGAGAATACCCAGTAACCTAATTTTCTAGATCACCAACAAAGCACTTTTAAAGGGTTTTATTATTGTTTTGTGGTTTCAAAATCCCGTCTTTTAAATGAAGTCTCTCGTCTAAGATTTATTGCCCGAAAGCGCACTTTGTGCTTCAAATGCTATTTTAGTCCATTGAACCCCAAATTATTATTTTTACAACGGTCTCGTCTCAAGAATAACTTCACCCAACAAAGGTACTTGCTAGCCGGTCAACCCGGAAACGTGCAAAGCTCCGCTCGACTTAAAAAAAAAGGTCCTAGATTCCTAAGGCTTGTATATAAACCCTAATTGACTCTTTCCTGCAAGGCCCGTACTAAATATGTTAATAATTTTATACAAACTTACCAAATTCGCCTTGTTGCACAAAATAATTTCACAAATCAATTCACTACAATAATATTTAATTCAAACAAGCACTTATAAACCACAACCCGTCAT
Organism: Limnephilus lunatus; assembly: GCA_917563855.2. Lineage (NCBI taxonomy): Eukaryota > Metazoa > Arthropoda > Insecta > Trichoptera > Limnephilidae > Limnephilus > Limnephilus lunatus. Next base: position 42,995,140 of record OU830594.1, read on the forward strand.
GCAGTTATTTATTCCAAGATGCAGCCGTCAAACACAATTCTCGCGTAGATTTCTTTTTTTAAATTTCACCCTGACCCTGATAGACGCCCCGAAAGTACGTCCCGACCGCCTCAATTTACAAATTATATTATTTAACTTCACCGATATGAACTCGCAAGCCTCGATCTCTGACTTCCCTATTCGCGTGGACTCTTTTTGTTTAATAAAACGGAATTTCCTTTGTTTAATTAAAATGATTTAGAAGCACCGAGCTGGTCTCCTCGCGACTCTCAGAACTTGACGATCTTAATTCTCAACAGGATCTCTCCCTGACTGTCCTCTAACACTTCCCTGCCCCGACTTCCTTTATTATTATATATTACTATCTGAATTATTCCCGGTTTACGCGCACCAAATTATTACTCTGCCGTTTATCAAAACTCGATGATTTTTATCCCGTCTGCGCGGCCCTAGGTTCCTTCCCTGACTGTCCTCTAACACTCCTCTACCCCGACTATCCTTTATTATTATATATAACTATCTGAATTATTCCCGGTTTACGCGCACCAAATTATTACTCTGCCGTTTATCAAAACTCGATGATTTTTATCCCGTCCGCGCGCCTCCAGGTTCCTTCCCTCACTGTCGTGTTCCAACTCTCTGCCCCCCGACTCCCACCCATCTACTTGTGTGTCTCAATCATATCTTAGTCCCTCTTTTTTAAAACTTAAGTGATAAACACATCTCCCAATATGCATATTTCAATCGTTTTAATAGTGTTCTGTCACATTACATCACAAATTCCAAGAAATCAGTGCAACTTTCATGTTTGCTATTTTTTGTGTGTAACCTTTAGATAACAGAATACAAACTAATTTTGTCTGCGCCGAAGTCATAAATTATCCCAATAGCGCTTAAAAGAAGAGCTCAGTGGCGTACTTCAATCTAGTTAGGACCGCCTCATTACTTGCGTCGACTTTATTGGTTATATAATAACATTATATAAGCATTGTCTGTACACGTTTTCGTTCTTTCTGCGTGCGTCACTATTTAACGAATTCTGCAATCTTATTTTGACAAATATGTCAAATATTTCAACCCGTAATCGGCGCGTCGCTCTCGTATATTTAAATGCACCAACGATCAATCTTTATTGCCTAATTTTTCAACTCCCCACTGCCATAGAAAATGCACAAGACAATTGTTTCACAAATCAATTTGCTCGCGTTAAAGTCAGTCACCACTCGGGCAAATATCCATCGGCCGCCCCTGACTTGATAATGAACCTGAAAAAAATCCCTCTAAATGTTATTCTGGGTCCCTTCTTAGTTTTGTGAAAAATGGCCTTTGCCGGGGCTCGCATGCACTTGAGGCACGCAAACACATGTGGTTACTTAGTGGTAAGGACCCATAAATCACCCCCATGAATTGGAAACAGAGAATCGTATGCTGAAAACATTCCATGTTACAAATTAAATATATTTCTAAATCGATCTCTCAATTTTAAAGGAATTATTTCGTAGGCCCAAAGGCGAGATCATCACAATCTGAATGAGTTAAATATATTCAGATCTAAAATTAGAGACATGATCTAAAGCCCGGGCAATGCTAGATACTCAAGCTAGTATTAAATAAATGTGAGCAATTTCTAAACTGTGCTTTATATTTTATTACAACATGGTTATTCTTCATTATGTTAACAAAAAAGAAGGTATAATATACCTACATGAAATAGAGAAATCCAGTCCAATTTTTATTTTTTTTAATGAATAATGACCTTCTAACTTCAATAACCGTATATTTATTTTTATTTTTAGAGTTAGTTATAATAGTTAAAATAATTGTAAAAGTTTCGACGACGTCATCACTCTCCGATAGTTTTATTCACTTTCAACAGGTGCTGTCATTTAAACTAATTTTATATTTGAAGAATTGACTGAGGAATGATTTTAGGTGCGATAAATCGAGGCGTTTTTTATTCAAGATTAACTGCTTTTAATATAGAAAAACATTAGTCAACATCTCACCGCTACTGTTATTGTATTGTACCAAAGTGCAATATGCTCGAATGGAATTTACGAAACACTAGACGTCATGACAATAAGACAACTCTACGCCAAAACTGTACTACTATACTTCTTCCAACATAAATTTCACATTCAAATGCAACCTCAATTAGCAATTAAAACCAGGGCCTCTACAAAAAAAACACTTAACGTACCGATAACTCATACCTCACACGGGCAAAGACACTTTAAGTATTACGCAATCAAACTACATAACCTCATGCCCACCACACTGAAACAACTACTAACTACAAATCCATATACAATTCTTCACAAAAAACACATCAAAGACTGGATCAAATAATAAGATATTCAATTTACTCAAAAAATCATAACACCTAAACAAACATAACCAAAAACATATATTAAAACGAAATAGTAAGCAATTATAACTTTCTTTAAAGACAAAACATCAAATCACAATATCATTCATTCCATTAGCGTGTGGTCCCTAGAATAATATACCTACCTTTTTATCAAAACTATTATCTATCTTGTACATAAACTAGATGCTATGTATTACTGTATATATAGATCCTAACTGCAACTAATCTTCTATTTTATGTATACGATACTGCCGCCATGGGTCGACCCACAGTCTCCTTCTTGACAATATCAAGGAGGATTCGGTGTTTCTACTTTTGTCGTCAGAATTGCAATTATTCCAAAACACGGGAACACCTCAGCACAGGTTCGCCTAGTGAGGTGTTCACAAAATACTACTAGGTACTTACCTATATACAGTTACAAATCAGAAACATTTTATTTTTTTTCCTTATTACTTAACTTAAAATCTATGTATACCAATGTAATTATTTGTAATATGTATGTATGTTGAGGAATAGAAATTAAAAAATAAAAAAAATAAAAAATAACAATTAATCATCTTTTTCATTGCAAATATAAATGACATCGTAAGCCGTCGAATTTTGTGTTCAGGTGTGACTTGCTCTGACACAATACATTGTATTATGTATAACACATACAGAAACACTGGTATTTATAATATACTAATCACATCGATTGTGTAATAACTTGTATATAAACTTTATACTAAAACCAATTTGAAAATACGATCGATGTTATCGTAAACCATATGTCAAATATGACTCGACTTTAACCTCAAATAGGCCAAATTTACTGAGATTATAATATACATATAGGTACAACTAGTAAGATGATTTATTTAGCTTTTATTCTACGAAATTCAGCACTTATATAGTCCGTATTATATTTGAAAAACATTATCCTGAAAATATCAGATTGTCTGAAAATATAACCCTTTTACGTCCCATAATATTTTTCACTGGAGTTTCTGATTCTAATTTAGAGATCAGTGGATATTGACATTGCAATGAATATGTCTTTTTTCACTTTTGTGCCTTTTTATTTTTACGTTATTTTTGCTATATATGTAAATGTATCTAATTTTATGTCGTAAATAAAATGAAAATAAAATATGCGATCACATGAAGTGAAACAATTTAAAATTTAAAATAAAAAAATTACACCCTTCCAATAAAATATAATATCGGAACTGTCACTGGTAAATATTCCCCTGATTTGATCTTCGGTTCTGAGTAAAATGTGCAGAAAAGAGTGGTGCCTACACAAGTACACAGTCCACAGTAGGCAACCAAACCAGACGGGTAGGTACCCAGTGAGAGTGGAAAATGCGACACAAACAGCGGTAAAACTTTTCTGTTTCGTATTTGAGCGAAAAATTAGTTTCATATTTCCGTCCACCGAGACGCTGCCAGGTCTCCCTAGAGTTTTGTTCCGCAGATAAGGGCGCAACTTTAATATTTATGATTTTGAATTTAAAGTGAAGTGCTCCCCGGCGCCGGCAAAATTCGCCTCACAAATACAGTTATAATTTACATTTCCACCATTTAAGACTTCAGCGAAATAATATCGTCGATTTTTCCAATATAATAATATTACTTTTAATAAAAATTGGCGAAAATAGAATTTGAAGAACGAAAGACAATATTTTTTCATTGTTGTGCTTTTAATACTCGTAGCATTATTTTATAAGTATTTTTTTGCGTTTCTAAGTTGCTAAATTTATCAAGAGAGCACTAAGAAACACTTAATTGGAAAAAAAATGCTAAATAAGATTTCACGAATCATAATTTTAAATACACAAAACTAAACCTAGGATTTATTTTCATTGTAAATATGTATGTTAAGTAGTTATCCTGGAATAATGTAATGGATAGTTTTACCATAATTTATTTGTAATAATGTGAACGTTTTTAGAACGTTACAATTGCAGTTAATTTATCCCAAGTACTTACTTGTATCGTATACGTACTTGTAGTAAGTACTTACTTGGGATAAATTACTGCAATTACAACGTTCTATAAATTGGAAATATAATATTCGATAGAGAGAGCAGCTTATTTTTATTCAAATTAATAAATTACTTTGTCTTAACACTATAATTGATTATTAAAAAATTAATGATTTGAAAATTATTAATAATCAAAAATTGTTTTTAAATGATCCAATATTAAACTTATTTCCTTTGTAAATTGTTCCCTATTATCCCTACCCATTCACATTTTTACATTGTTTACTATTGTCTCTGTTTATTATTTGTACATGTTTGTTAGTTTTCTTTTGAAACGTTCTGTGTCTATTTTTAAAAATTAGTATTGTTAAAGCCCTGATGAAGTAAGCTTGGCTTACGAAATATGTCGGTTTTTAATAATCAATTATAATGGTAAAAACAAAGTTATTATTAATTTGAATTAAAATGGAGCCACAAAATAAGTTTGCTGTTTTAGAAGAAGCTTATTTTTAGTCAGTGACATAGATTAACCTAAGAATAACATTAACCCTGGTGGGTTCATAGACAAAAAACCCTAAAATGCAGAATTAACTATAGTGACACTCCATATTGGAGACTGGAACGAGTATATTTATTTATTTATTTTTAATTTTCATAAAATACTTACACCATAATACATTATTTGAGATTTAATTGAACCATTTTTTATACAAGACATTAAACTAAAAATCTTTTTTTTCCAAAAGAAATCAGACCGTTGACTTTAACTGCAATTTTCAGAAATGAATTAAAATATAAATGTACATATTTGCTAAGCTACTTGCATCAATAGTATTGCAATTGTAAAACGGTCGATGCAGTATCATTAGGCATTACGACCGATCTTCCTTGAAAAAAGGAATAATGATATCTAACACAATGAAATACTTTACCGACATAACTCAAACGGGTCAACACAGGTTGATTAAAAAATCGTGTTTGATGAGTAAGTACCTTCCAAATTAAACGCCAATATGTAGGAAAATGAATGGTTTTGTTTCTGTAAGAACAAAAAACATTGCAAATTTATTATTAATCGCGAATGTAATTTCAAATGCAGGTAGGCACATAAAATGGTTTTCAATAATGTAACCACTTCTTTGATGATGGAAAATCGCACTTCAAGCAAATTTTATCATAATATTTTTATTACAATTTTCTTTTATGCAATATTATCTTGTGATCCATATTTCCTAGAGCGCCTTAACTCCCCCGAGTGACTTTGTATTCATTTACCTTCAAGCTTCTTCCCAGCCAGACCTTACGATAGTTCCGTAATTGAAGTGAAAACTTTTAAAAGCTTTTCCATTTTGAACTTTCGATCTTAGGAATCTTACTGACATAAGAAGATAGAAAATACTCCTTTGCATCTGGAGATATCTTTTTAAAGAAATATTATTTCTCGAGATTCGATTTCGACTCTTCATAAAGAACCAATTCATATTGTATACAACTGAACCTTGTGTTTTATAGCATTAGCTCCACAAGGGAGGCTCTGAGGAAAATAATTTCCTTCAGGGCCTACGTCAGCTTTGTGGCTGTTGTGTGAAGGTTTTTTTTTAAGGAAAGGAAAGTAAGGAACACCTGTAAAGGAAATGGTATGAGGGGTGGGTGGGAATCTGGGATCAATGTATCCAGGAGTGACGTTTGAATTCATCTGATATCAATTCTCGAAACAATTTATACATCGTGGTTTTTAATATATGTGCAAGGTGCCCTTAACCAGGTGCCCTGGTTTTTAATACACGGGGAAGGAGGTGCATGGACCAGATTTCCTCTTTGCGTATGCTCACTGAGAAGGTTCTGGCAAAAAAACAAAAACTTTTCTGCGCTTTTGTAGACCGAGTCGACAGGAAAAAGCTATGGAAGGTGTAATACAAGGACAGAGTGAATAAAAATCTCATACAGGCAACTGCCTCTCTGTATGAGGGAAGCGTTGCATGTGTTAGGGTGAACGGTGGTTTTACGAGGTGGCTTGATATCACAAAAGGTGTTAAGCAAGGCTGCGTAATGTCACCATGGTTATTCAATCTACCTATACATGGATAATAATTGTACGCAAGAATTGAAAGAGGTGGGATTGTGCAAAATTGAGTAATCTGAAAGTACCTATGTCGCGTATTGTATGCTGATGATGCGGTGCTGATTTCTAACAGTGTGGAAGATAGGTATACAGTCTCTCGTGTATAGTATGAATGAAGTATGTATGAAGAATGAGTTAATGATGAACGTCGTTGTCGAAAAATCTACCTTTAATGTAAATAATTCATGCAATGAAGGAATTTTTTTTTTTTAAATGTAAGTAAGTCTAAAGTCATGGTGTTTGAAAGAGAGAGTACGAAAACAGTGTGCAATATAGTTGTGAAAAATGAAAACTTGGAGCAGGTGAATGAGTTTGTGTATTCGGGTAGTATGTTTACGAGATATGGAAAGGCTGGTAGAGATATTGAAAGAAGGGTAAATGCAGGTAACTCCAATAATGGAGGACTGAATGCCGTTGGCGCTAATAAAAAATCTGCAAAAAGAAGCGAAGCTAGCGGTTCACAATGGAGAGCTGTTACCTACCCTATGTATGGCAGTGAGCCATGGAACTGGCAGAGGTAGGATGAAAGCAGGCTGAATGCTATTGAAATGAGATCCTCGAGGCTTATGTGTGGTAAAACCATGTATGATCGTGTAAGAAATGTGGAGATCCGCAAAAGGATGCAAGGCCGATGTAAGCGCAACGAGTAAGATTAAGAAAGGGACCCTCAGATGGTTTGGGCATGTAGAGCAAATGAACGAAGAAAGTAATGTAAGAAAAATATATATATCGCAAATGTGAATGGTAGAAAGAGTCGAGGACGCCCGAGGAAGACACCCGAGAAGGAAAGGACGCACGATCAAGTGAATCAGATACTTGAGATGGGCCATGTAAAGAGTCAAAATAATAGAAGAGTGTGTATGAGACGATGTATGAAAGTGAATGAGGCAGAGTGTGTGCCAAGACCGATTTGTTTGGCGGTTGGTCCTCTCTGCCTACCCCTGCGGGAAACGTCGTGATGGTTAGTTAGTTAGTTAATAAATTAGATGAAACATGGTTTTCGTACGGCCGTCATATTTAGCAGCAAGTGTTATCTAATTTCGGAATTTCCATGGACTAAAAAAAATTAGGTGTTGATATGAAGGAACTGCTGAAAACCAGCTGCATTCCAGGAGAAATCCTGAATTGTAGCTGAGCAGTGACCTTTTCATCAATGCCATCAATTATAAAATAACAAAATGTATAATACTGTAAAACAATCTATTGATGAATAAACGTTTTTATTATCATTTTTGTTATATAATTGATTAAAAATATGGTTTATAATAATACCGGTGAAATAAATCGGAAGCATGACGAGTTGTGGTTACCTCGAAATTAGTAGTTCGCTTGTAAAAGGGTTGTTTCACCATTAGTCTTGAAGAAAGCCACAAGTCTTGGAATGTTTGTAGAAATGAGCTATATACGAGAAAAAATATTATTCGTGTACGAAGGTACTTGCCAAGATTATTTTAGCTGCTCTTGTATCTGTATTATTTTTTAAACTGTATTTTTAAAATTTATATTTCACTTTTTTTTATCAGATTTTTTTTACAAAGGCCTCCTCGAGGAGGCCTCGAAAAAAATTATTTCCCTCGGAACCTTCGTCATCTTTGAGGGTGATGTGTGGAGGAAGAGTTTTTTAGAAAAGGAAGGAGAGGAAATTCTGCGAAGGAAAAAAGTATAAAGGTTGGGGAGGAACCTGGGGGTAACCGTGTCTAGGAATAGCAGACGAACGAATCCAACCCTCCCACTGCGAAGAAAGACTATTTTTCGAGGAAATCGTGCTGGAGAGCTCAAAAGGTCTCAAAACGTAACCGCCGCCAAGGCTCGGACATTTACCCCTCGAACATTGTCACCCCTGCTAAGTCACCAAATATAGCGAAACACTTGGGGTGACGTACAGCAGAGGCGTTGATTATTCAAAAAATGTTTGCCGGGGAAGCGGTACCCGTAGCCGCCTCCTAAATTGGGAGGCGGGCTTGGATGTACAATAACATCTTCAATTACCGGTCGGTGGCATCGCATTTGGGTCTCACCTAGGCGTCTCGTGTTCGATTCCTCGGCTGGCTAAGTCCTCTATCACAAAAAATCTAAATGGTTAATAAAAAAAAACGAGTGTTCAAAAATCTATTTTAGAAAATATTTAAATTATAGTTTAGACCACAAGACTGAAGTAAAACTCACTAACTTATAAAATATGAGAGATAGAAAATGTGCACTGCACTGCTTTCTCTTGTTCTTACAGTGTGATACAGACAATAGGCCTGCACTGTGTCTTAGATATACGAAACGTAACTGGCTATGAGATAAAGAGAAAAAGAAAATGTGTGTTCGCACCTCTCTCTCTTTCCCCTACAGTAATATACGAAACGCAACTCTCTCTCTTTCTATCTTCACTAGCTTATATCTCCCTCTCAACTTCCGTTCGCCTAGCCCGATCACACTTTTCGTAACGCCCTCGTCACGCATTCAGCAGCTTACTCCCCAAGTCAAGCGTGCGTAAAGAAGTTTTACTTCAAAGACAAAAAAGCTGTTCGTGACCCCGAGATTCTTGAACAAATATGTAGGTTTTAATGTAGGTTCATATATTATTCGACTTTAAACGCATTAACCTATTTACTATAAAAAGCATTATCAATTGGTTACAAATGTTAGAAACGCAATTGTTAATTTAAAATGTAAGCCCTAACTCTATTAATCGTTGTATGAATCGGCGGTCTTTAAACTTCCAGAGGCGTTGGAACCCCTCCAGCTGATGATTTTCTTCAAGGAATGCTAATTAAGTAAGTAGTTAGTTACTATGCGAATTAACAATGTTTGTAAGTGGAAACAATGCACACAAATCTTTCGTGGAATCCTTCAAAACTTCTGCGCAACCCACTTTGAAGAACGAGAGCGTTGTTGGATTCAACGTGAATTACGTGAAGTAAGGGATTTAATTTAGAGAATGTTTTATCAGAAAATTTTAAACTATTATTTCAGGATTAAACTTCATCAAAATGAAGATGAAAATAATACGATTTTTAAATGGTGCGAAAAAAAAACGTTATTTTTGAACATAGAGAAATGTCAAGTAATACCTACGATTTTCCAGAACACTTTTTCATATCTTACATGAATATAATTTAAATAATGTTAAGTTAACATCGGTATCACAAATTCACGACTTGGGAGTTATATTCGATTCAAATTTAACATTCACAGCACATATAGATGATATAACTAATAAGGCTTTAAAAATTCTTGGCTTCCTTTGTAGAACCCCCTTGGATTGCATGAAAACACTCTGCATTTCCACTGCATTGCTACTATTAAACTCCATGTACCGACAAGGAATACTAGACAAAATATAACATTCTGTTGTAACACATACACAACCAACTATCAACCACACTCACTTACCAATAGGATGCATGATTTAGGCAATAAGTTTGGTGGTATTATAGATATATTTGCTGATTCCCTTTATAATCTAAAATTAAATTTAAACCAACACTTTGTGGAATCCTACAAATTATTGTAAAGTGGGTATAATATATTTAACGATTTGATGTGTTACTGTAATGTTTCATATTTTATTTTTTTCTGTGTTATTGTCAAATATTATATTGTTTAAAATATTTCACGGTTTTACACTATATTCTTCACAAAACTACTTGTATATTCTTACGGCCTTACTAAAAAACCCCGTGAGAATTTTATTCAATTGACAAACGGCCGCGGATGTGAAAAAAATATTAATTAAAAAATTGTTCTTGGAAAAAAATACGCACTGTTTACACAGCCTGGGAGGATAGTTTATCTCTGTTTTAGTAATGATGTCTGAACAAAATTTGGAATTTTCCAAAGTATTTTGAATGTTCTATATATTTCTTATTTTTGAAGGTGTTGTAAAAACCAATAACATTTTTAAAAACTAAATAAAATTACCTTTTAGATTTGTATATTTAAAATTCACTTTAGTTTTAAAAAACTGCCATATTTTATGATTCAAACACAGAAAAAATGGAAAAAAAAATTCTCACCAAAACATTTTTAATAAAAGTGTACAGAAATTTTAAAAAAATCAAATATAAAAAATATATTCCTTTTATATAATAAATTTGAAATGAAACTGTCACATCACTTTTTCCTCGTGTATACAATAAAAATATAATAAAAAATTTCAAAGTTTTTTTTATTGCCAAAAGAATAAGCTAAAAATATCTCTGACATTTCAACACATTTCTTGCACCACTAAAAATGTTAATTTCTTTGATAAGTTTACCACCACATATATTAGATATTAATATTAAAAAAAATACAAGTGGTTCGCTACGTTTGGTGACTTAGCAGGGGTGCCCGGGTTCATGAGGAGAGGTTGGTCCGGGTCTTGGCCGCAAATGCGTCTGCCTACCAGATGCATATCGGGTGGGACCGACAGAGAATGGTTGAAGGATTTGATTTCTCTTTGCACTGCAGCGGGAGGGATGGATTCATACATCCGTCACTCTTGGACATACTGACCGCAGATTTCTACCCATCCATCATACCTTTTATATTCCCAGAACTTCCTCTCCTTCCTTTCCTAAAAAGACCCTCCACCTTCCACTAAGACATAGGCCCTGGGGGGAATTATTTTTCTTCTAGTCTCTTGTGTGGAGCTAAAGTAAAAAAAATGTCTAGACTTATTTTTGATAATAAAACAAGTCTGTTTGACAGGGTATGGCTTTAAAATAGCTGGAAATGACGTAGCAAGGTGAAAGAGATGTGTTCACATATATTACTCAGATGTTGGGTATATTTCATTACGCAGAGCTCACTAATCGAAAGGTTTCGTTGCTTATTTTATGTTTATTTCTTTTTTATGTGAATACCGCACAAGAGCACCAACTGCTACCAACCGCCTGTAGCCAGTGAGTCCATAAGATTCCTAATCGGGGTATATTATAAGGCTGAAGGTGGTGGGGAGGGAAAGGAGATGGGCAAGAGGAATGTGGGGAACTACCTGGCTGTTCAAATCTAGTCACCAAACACGGCTAAAGCCATTCCAAGCAACGTTTTAATCCTGAATGGTGGTCTTACACCAGGGCGATACTGGGAGTATCTTTTTTTTTCTGAACACATCATCTTACAAAGATATTTTGTGTTGTCCCCACAATAGGAGTTCATCTGTGTTGCGGAGTACAATTTTTTTTTTTAAGTAGTGTGTCCTATAATGGTTTTGCAATGTTTTACGTGTCTTCAATCTTTTATCCTGGAACGTGTCGCAAATATGCTATATATTATTAATGAATTAATTGTGAGTAACACTAATTGATCATATAATTTATGGTTAATAATACAACTATTATTTTTATTTTCCTTTACAACACTGCACAACTTGTAAAAATTGTACATTTATTTTAAAAATTCAAATATCAAATAGATTAAAAAAATAATGATACATATTTTTTTAAATAATTGAATATGAATATATTGTATACTAGCTTTTACCCCCGGCTTCGCTCGTATATTTGCCCCCCCCCCCACTCCCCCCCTCTCCCGCACTACCACTCCCCCTCCCCCAATCATTCAGCAATCAAAAAGGCTTCTTTTCGCATTCATAATATTAGTATAGCTGTTGGCTTAGGTCAAAATGTAGATAAGTACCTATTTTATATTTGCATCTACCTATACTAAATATTAATATTAGAATTCTAATATTTGAATTTTCGCTATCAAAGAAATAATATTGACAGCCCATGTCAAACATTTACTTAGTAACACGCTTTGCCAATAAACGTATAATAGATAATTTCATAACGCCACAGCTTATTCATAACGCCAGAGCTCACCAATATATATAGCCCATGTTACTCGCAAATAAATAGCTTTCGATTAGTAAAAGAATTTATAAATTCCATTCGATATTTTTTGCGTGAAAGAGTAAAATCTAACCATCCATCCAACCATCCATACAAACTTTCGCATTTATAATATTAGTAAGAATTGTAAGAATTGATATAAGTTCAACTGTAGTGTATTCTATAAATTTCATCCACCTTTTCTTTCCTAGCAATTTTCAAAGACACCATGTCGGCATTCTTATCCGAATATAATATTTCATTAGAAACGTCAAAATTTTACAATCCTTCAAGATAAATTTTGATATTGATAGGCGGCGCTCGAAAAAAAAAACATTAACGCGATTTAAAAAATTGACGCGCCAGTAACTGCCGACTCGTAATACCACTTATCATCCGGTGTCATGCGGAGTCATTAATCACAGCCCTAACAAGGGAGAGTCACCAGGCAGCTCAGCCGACATAAGCACCTAGTAGCTAGCCTGTACTCGCACTCTGTTCTAAAGCCTATATTATTATGATCTGTGAGGAGTGGAAGCGTCACCTACGTTTTCAACTGACGATTTTCACATTAGGTTCAATAGTTGTAAAATAATTGCATTTGTTGACAGAATATTATCCAAAACTAACACTGTACACGATACATGTTGTACAGCTACAACGTACAGCTACAACGCTGTGCAGCTTACAGACAGTCCCAAATTGCTATCCGTCATTGGTTTAAATGTTCCAACGTCATACCAACGGCGTACCAGGCACACTGCGCTTCTTCAAATAGAAGCTAACAACACTAATGCTGCAAATAACTCACCAATTTCTCGCAACGTATTCTTTCCCATTAAGAAAAATTATCACACTTGACATTTTTTGATATTCTTCACACAGACATACAAAACTATTTTTTTAGCATGACCTAAGACCGGCTAAGTTCACTTACACTTATTTTTTTATTAAACTTTTACTAACAATTACAATTCGTTAAATATTATAAGGAATACCTTATACATAGTATGAATTATTAACAACCCATTTAATTGTTGTCATGTCTTTTGTCAAATAAATCGTTATTATAAGTATTTAAGATAACATAATTTTTTATTGATAGTTAGATTTTAAAGAGACACATGTTTTATATTTGAGTAGGAATAATATTATAATGAACTATAAATTTATCTTTTGTTTATGCAAATATAAACCATAAATAAATATTAAGTTTATATTTACTTTAGAACATTTGATGAAGATTTAGCACATGATTCTAATGTTTTATTCATTTCAAAGTTAGGGTCTACTATTTTAGAAGGCGGGTTATTTACAATGAATGTTTTTAATGATCTACCAGTTTGTTCAAATGTATTATGACGAACAATTAGAGCTGTTAACTTGGTAAACGCTGAATTTTCCAGTTTTTCTCTCTTATCTTTATTGCTACTCAGATTTTACTCACAGAATTCGCATTATAGAAACTGTTCCAAATTTATCTTTATTAGTATTAATATTAACATGCCAAAATAATGACTATCTATGCATCTTAATATATAAAACAAAGTCGGGTTAGTTAAACTATTTATAATTCGAGAACGGCCGGGCCGATTTTAATGATTTTTGATTTGTTGGATTTGTCTCCGCCCCGGAAAGGATAATAACTATTAAAACATCACCAAAATCAACGAAAAATATAGTTATTAAGAAAAAAAATTTCCCCATACATTTTATATGGAACGAATTCTCATATTTGAAAGAGCTGTGGGCATTTTGTGATAAGTACCTATAATTTTGAACTGTACGTGAATTCCTAAAATTCAAAAACGTCAAAATAATGTCAATGCGCTAATTGTTTTGCATTTGTTATTATTATTTTTTTAAATTATTTTTTTGGCTTTCACCCATTAAGGGTGATCTTGGCCATTTCTTAAGGTATTTACATTTTCAGTTTTTTTTAATTAGTTACAATATCAGTTTTTTCAAATTCGTTACATTTTCAGATCAGTTTTTTTTACATGTAAGCATGTTTTTTTACATATTATATTAGCAAACATTTAAAATGGGCCAAGACAAATATTCGTATGATTATACAGGTTAGACAAATATTTATATGGTTATACATAGTTGATATTAATTGTAATTACAAAATTGTAGATTAAGAAGATGTACAGGTTTCCAAAAATAGGAACCTCTATGATTGTACATAATAACACTGCAAGAATAAATGCAAGAGAAATAAATCTGATTGATGCTTAAATGTTAAGGCCATTTTTACAAATATATTTTGCTAACAAATATCGAATTTAAGGAGAGTTGAGACTAAGAAGGCAGGGAACACTGGTAGGGAATTCAATTTTAAGTTTTATTAACTCACGTATGAAGTTTGGAAATTGGTCATTGATAGGACACTAAAAAAAATATGGTCTAAAGTATCCTCTGAGCCATAATCACAATAAGGCGAATTGACTATGTGGAATCTGGAGAAATGGCTATGACAACAATTATGACCTAGACGCATTCAAGTTATGGAAGAGGTGTATTTTTAAGGCATGGAAGTGTATTTGTGAAACCTTGAGGCTATTTGTGAGGTTTGACAGGAAAAGAAAGTTGAATTAATGAGTACTGGTGACCTTTTATCAGAGATGACGATTTCCATTCAGAGGACCATTGGCGTTGTAACTTATTTTTAACTTTATTCAAATAGGGAAATAGTCTCTAACAGGAATCGGTATACTACTTAATGGACCATGGACAGTGGATTCCTAAGCAATAGAATCAGTCTTTTCATTTCCAACAATACCAAAGTGTCCTGGGATCCAGGTCAAGACCACTGACACTTGAGCCAGCAAGATACAGTAGAGCAGGTAAGAGAGTCGGTACTGGAATTGAGAGGGGATGTGCTTATTTTTTGTAGTGAGCTAAGTGAGTCTGAAAGGATGAGGGCATTTCTAATATCGGGAGATTTGACGAGTCGTAAAGCTTCTATGATAGCTTTGCATTCAGCAGAGAAAATGGAACACAATTTCCTGTGAGGTGCATAGATATTGGCCCAACAATAGGAGTCCGGACTGAGTTTGGAACCATCTGTGAAAAAAATTATATAATTTGGCCAGTTATTTTCAATAATTTTGTTGAATTCTGCATTATTGGATTCAGCTGAGATTTTTATATTTTTTTTTACATATTCCTATAAATTGGTGCACCTTTGGATAGAAAGTAAGACTTTCATAGAGATACGAGTATAAGGGGAGAGATTCATTGCGATAGGAGTTTGTGGATACATTCAGGAAAGTTGAAAGAGGAAAGAGTTAATGTTATTAAACATATAATGTTGTCCCTCTTTCTTACACACATGTCCAAAGTTGAAAATGGGACAAACGGAGAAGGTATGTCTACACCCCTCCAGTGGAAAAATACAATAATTATAATAAATCTCCGTCACACTTATGAAGAAAATGAAACGCAATTCCCGTAAGTAAGTCGAAAAGTAAAAAAAATCACATAAATTATAAATCTGTATACAACGCCATCTCTGATACTGACAAAAACAAAACGATGACAGTTACGCATCGATAATTGCTTCATTGTATAATTTTTAACTTTTAAAAAAACTGAATTTGAATTTAAGCTAATTAGTTAACACAAAAGTTATTGATTCTGAGGCGGTACGAAGTTCCCCGGGTCAGCTAGTAGGAAATAAAAAGGAAAATTTTTGTAGTTTATTATCAAGCTCTATGTAAGTTTTATTCAAATCTTTTGTTAAATCATTTAAATATGCCAGTTGCTTTATTAAACTGAATTAATCACAGAACTTGAATAGAACTTTAACAGAACTTGAAAATCACTTAATTTGATGAATTGTTCAATTTTTTTGAAACAACCAGTCCTGAGTGACCAGTTAAGCTCTGTACAAATCGCTTTTGGTCTGGCCTAAAATACCTCGACTCTGCGCAGAATCGGAAGATCTGTTTCATAGATTCTCCTATCAGTACTAACGGCTTTGAAATTATTAGAGCACAGACGCCGGGTGGGAATGCTGTCCTTGTTCTACCAGTATTGCAATGGAAGTTGCTCCGATAAACTAGTGTCATTGATTATTTCGACACCCGTGCAACGCCGAGAAACACGTCAAAGGCGCCCCCAACCTTTGTACACATGTTGACAGTTGACATTATTTGTCACATTAGAACGGGTCGTTTCTACGACTCGTTCTTGAGTAAAATAGTTCGGCTGTGGCCTGATTTTTGCCGGCCTCTGTCTTTAATCACTCCTACAATATGTCTCTTCAAGTTCCATTTTCACTCCTTCCTCTCCTCTAAAAAAACCCCCACACAGCATCGACAAAGATGACATAGGCCCCGAGGGAAATTATTTCATTCAGGGCCTTCTATTTTTTTAAATTAATTGAGTGGAATTAATGTAAAAAAATAATAAAAAAATTACCTGTCTCCCAAATAGAAAAAAATATTGGTTCGTATAATAAATCCACACTTCATATGTTGTAAACAGCTCCTATTGAGTAGAAAAAAAAAACAATAAAAGGGCAGTGTTCTGGAAAGAACTATTAGTTATATTATTTGGTTATTGGTTTTGTTATTTTAGGATTTCAATTTAATATGCTGTTTTATGAAAAATACCATAACTATACTTAAATGGACTACTGTTTTATATCTACTGCATAATTTTTGCTTTGTATTCTTCCGCGTGAATGTTGTTAGGGTACCCCGATGCCGGCTTCTAAACCAACATCAGCACACCAACACGTCCCTGGCTAGCTCTCAGCGGGACATGGGTACTCTCTATTCAGGGGAGTGGGCAGCTCAAGGCTAGGGAACTTCTCTCCATCCTTCGGTGACCCACGGGATCCTCACCGGCCAACAATCCTCCCGCCGTAGCAGAATAATAACAATGTTAAATCATTTAGACATGTATTGTAAGCTCAAACACATACATAGGTTTCTACAGTACAATTCAATTACAAGAAATGCAAATTACACAATCCTAGCTAAAGTGTTTAACTCTCTCTGAATTTCTCTCAAAACGAAACTCTCTGAGTCGGGATTTCCACGGGGGCCCTATATTTCACTGAATTACGGACAACATTTAAAGAGGGAATCAAGATACAGCTTACATGTAGGTAGGCAGGAACCTCGTCTCATGTGGCAGCTTCATCAGGCACTTATCATAGTTTAAATAGACCGAACTATGGTGCGGCAAAAGGCCAATTATACTCAAAGGTACTTCAATTATACATCGCGGCCGTTGAATTGGTCCGCCGGCTTAAAGTGCGCCGCTAGCGTGTCCGTTCGCCAAGGCACTCAGATTGCTTCTGCGGGCGAGCAACGGATTGCCGGCCGCCGCGTCGCCGGGCAAGCGGGGCGGTGAGGAGAGGCAGACAGGATATGGGGGGGAAGAGGGGGCGGCCAGCTGTGGGCTAGCTCTCGCGTTCTCGAAACTATTCGCTTCAAGGGCGTATCGTAACACTTCCCCCCGCGCTCGGAAAAAAAGCGACGTGGCAATGGAGCTGTAGGATAAAAAATCCTCTTAAACTTCCATAGGGGTTTTTGAGAGATTCGTTGCTTGAGAGATGCCTAGCTAGAACATGCAATTTATGTTATAGTTTAGGTCACAATGTTTGTAGGGAATGGGTGAGGGGTACATACAATGTTTGGAAAAGAACAGTTTTGGTGAAAGTACATGGTGGGAAACAACATACAAGATTATGCAATTGAAAGATGACAATACATGGTTATGCAATTGAACAAAATAACAATACATGGTTATGCAATTGAAAAATAACAATTCATATTTGTACAATCGAAGAACAAAAAACAAGAACAAAAAATGCCTGTGTGATTCTAAGGTTTCATTGGTCTGGGAGCTAAGTTTGCGAAGCGTGGATTTGTTTGGTTTCGGAGAATTTCGAAGAGGAGGACGTGGTTTCACAGATTCTAAGGATTACATTATCACTGTAATCAGACCCCTTTGAGATAACACTCAGAAGTACACTTGGGCCTTAGAAAACACTTGGTTTTGTCGAAGACGTCGAAGTTCACGAAGTGGAGACTGTGGTTGCTGTGCCGCGACTATGGTTACAGAGGTCATTGAAGAGGAGAATCCAGTGTCTGCAGACATGCCAGTACGAATCCTAAAGTGTTATTAAGGTAAACACGGATCGTATATAATGGTTATTAAAGCATAATGTAGCTCAACATAACTTGTATTGGTACGCATTCAGCGAATACTGGAGGTCAAGGTAATGATGGTTTACACATGACAATATATGCGTCACTGCATGACAGCGCAAGAGACGACATGGTTGGCATTGATAGCAAGAGTAAGAACAAACCTAGGAGCTAGCGTGCCCAAAAGGTGGTTCAGAGTGTCATAAAGTATAGTGGGACAACTCAACTTGCTGTGGCACGACAAAACAACATACATATGGGCGGTATGGTCTGTGCTTTCAGGAACAAATGCGTAGAAAAATGGCAGCAGGAGGGACCTAGTAACCACAGCGCGTGCTGTCAGGAAGTGGAGCTCAGCTTGGCTGTTGGTGATGACATCCGCCTGGGCTTCTTTTTAATCCGGGAGAAATTATTATTAGAGCAAAATTCTTGAAGTTTACCTGCCTAGGGACCAATGAAGAAAAGGTTTGGAGAGAAACAAAATGTGTCCAGATTATGAAATAAACGAAGTTTTAATCACCGACCCAGAGAGTGACGAAGAGAGAGTTTTCTAACTAAATTGTGATTACATGAACATTTTCCTTTACTAGGATGACTTGGCGTTTGCCGAGTGACAATATGTCTTGGTTAAAAAACAACCGGCCTTCCATGGCCTATGTTAACATAAAGGTGGTAACATTTTTGTAGAATTTCAAAGAACAAGACAAAGAAGTCGTGAATGAGTCACGGTAAAAGCAGAGAAACCAATTCATGAATAAAGGTTGTCAAAAGGAGACAGACGGTACGCCAAGTGCATATCGTACATATCCAACATTCATGAATGTGTTTCGTGAAATTGAGAAAAAGAACAAAAGGTGAGACATATGCAGAGAGTGAGGGAGAAAGCCTGCTGATAATTGGTTAATTTACCGATTCGCACTCCCAGTGAGGGCGAATTATGGTTAACAACAGATTTTCCTCTTCATAACATATACCTGAGAACATGATGGTGAGGAGAAAGGAAAGGAAAAGGAAAGGAGTTGAGTGATGAAACTTGCTAGAGACTGGACTAATTTCCACTTCAAACTCCATGTGAGAATGAAACATGATCAACCAGCAGATTTCCTGACTCTTTACAATTGTTAAAAGGATGAGGAGGAATTTGAATACACATTAACAAAGAGACTAATCTTTTGCGTGTATTGGGCAAAAGATTAGGGGTCATTTTAAAAACTCCTGCGTGATTGTGAGAAAAGACAGACCCTTGCTCCAATTTCACAAACCTGGGGGGTTTTCTTATCCGTTCCCCAGACAACGAGTTGGGTGGTTTTTTTGTGCTCAATCGATTAACTCCCACAGCACTATGCCCCATAGTTAGCAGTGAAGCTACAAACTAGTCCTTTTGGGATAGTAGATACTCCTGGGCTTCTTTCCTTTTTGCAAAGAAGTAAAAAAACAGGAGGTCCACGGGCATTAGCGTTGAATGACAACAAAGGGTTGTGGACTACATTTCGTAGATCGCACACAAAAGGTTTGATATTATTTCGTTCGCACGACTCATGGTAAGTGTTTTAACGTCTCCACGTATAGTGTACAAAAACATGTAAGTACATACAAGATAAAACTCAATTATAGACAGAAGTCAAGAGTTTATACAATGCCTCTTAAAGAAGATGGCAAGGCCGATATTATGTCGTTCGCACGAATCACGGTAAGTGTTTTAACGTCTCCACGTCTCGTGTACAAGGGTTGTACACAATTATACATACAAGCGGTACTCATGACAAATTAATGACACACGACCAAAATACAAGAGCGGTACTCATGACAAATTAATGACACACGACCAAAATACAAAAGCGGTACTCATGACAAATTAATGACACACGACCAAAATACAAAAGCGGTACTCATGACAAATTAATGACACACGACCAAAATAGATTGTACAGAAAGGGTGGTACTCATGACAAATATGTCACACGACCAACTCAATAACATTTAGCTATGAGCAAAAGTGATTATGACGAACTTCTCGTATCGTGGCAGGTATTTTAAGGATCCCTCCTATAACGGTGGATGTTCTAAGGATCTCTCCTATGATGGTGGATGTTCTAAGGATCTCTCCTATAATGTAACAGGGTTACGTTTAAATACAACACAATAAACGTTGACGATGCTTGATTTTAACACATTTTATAAAGATTCGTTAGATTAACTAACTCCGTAGCCCAAGAGCGTACGATAGAGAAGATAGACAATTTGATGTCACTTCATGTGTTACAAAGTACAAGAGTGATGGCAGAGTATAATTCTACTTACACCAAGTATTTAAAACAAAGACAGACCTATAATGGTTTTACATACTGTCTGTTGTGGCAACCTGCAGTGAGGAAGACCAAAGGAAAGGGACCAATTACGGTTTTACATACCCTTTGTGCAGTTACAAACATACCAGGTTATGTGCAATTTGGGTTGCAAATACTTGGTTAAATGGACACCTAAAAGTTGTGAATTCCAAAATCAGGATGACCATAAGGTTTTATTAACCTGTCTCGTAGGGTTGAAACGTGTCATATAAGACATACGTAACGTACAAGCAAAAAAAACAAAAAGGTGGCTTTGTTATAACAACCAAAGACCGGATGATTCGGTTTTACGTACTTTAGTTGAAACGAGCCAAATTGATTTATATACAGGGTTATAAAGACCAATCATTGGTTTTATAAATACAAGTTCCAAAATGGACGTGTCGATATCCAATTTGGGTACAAGAGCATGAATTTGGGTAGGACGCCATCAATTTTTTAATTTAAGAGGAAAAAATTGAAAAAAACTTATATACACGAGGGGCGACTATGTAAGTAACCACTGTTTGATTTTCATGCTAGAGATACCTCGGAAGGTTTTACAACTCATGATGAACAAGATAAAAGGAAAAAATTGTAAAAATAGTTAACTGGTTCTGAGTCGGAATTTTAACACTTTGGAATTTACAAAACCCGACTTCTAGAACGACACGCCGATGGGCAATTGTCAACTACTTTACATGAACAAAATAAACAGGTGAGAAAGTTCCTTTCCACACGACAAAAATGCAACAAAAAAATAGGAGAAAAATTACAAAATTACATGACAAGGCAGGGTATGACGTGGCATGAACATTGCGTAGTGTACGTGTTGAGACAATAAATGGGCTCGCGACTTCCCAAACATTGAAACTCAAAAAGTGTCTCCGTTCCAAAGTGATCAGTTTTAGAACAGGTGAAAAAAAATAAAAGAAAAAATTGCCGTGAGGGAAAGAAAAAACAGTGCAAAAACAACATTTGAAAGTAACTTCAAGGAGAGTACGCATCAATTTACAAAATAATTCACAACTTGTTTCATTTATGAAACGATGGGCATGTGATTGACACATTACACGCCTGACGTAGTAAGACTCTGTGAGCTTACAAAAAGGTGATGCATACTGGATCATTTTACGTTTGCTGAGATAGTGGGGGCAGTTTTACTTGACTCCTCACTTCCAGACTTTACAATGTCCTTGATGTGGTAATTACCAATGTGCTTTCCAGATGAGTCAGACAAGGAGTACACTAGGTCTGATATTTTCCTTAGGACTTTGGCCTTCACGAAACGTGGTGCCAGCTTAGCAGAGAAATACATGGCTCCTTGGGAAAGTGTGTTGTTCTTTCTCCAAACTATATCTCCTGTATTGAAGGTGACATGTTTTCTACGTAAGTTATATCTGTCCGCACTCTTTTGGTGAGC
Source organism: Limnephilus lunatus (assembly GCA_917563855.2). NCBI lineage: Eukaryota > Metazoa > Arthropoda > Insecta > Trichoptera > Limnephilidae > Limnephilus > Limnephilus lunatus. The sequence continues at coordinate 43,017,330 of OU830594.1, forward strand.
CAGGAGCAAAGCATCAGTGACTTCACTGTAAATGGCCGACAGTTCTTCCAAGCGATGGGCATAGTCTGCGGTAGGGTTGCTTGTGGTGGCAGATGACGTAGGAAAGTTTGTGTCCCTATGTAGAGAACCATGGACGACTTGTTCCATACCGTGTTTTAAGAAGAAAGGTGTGTAACCAGTGGCCAGATTAACAGTGTTGTTCATAGCGGCCTGAATTTTATCTAGGTTTTTACACCAAGTGCGTTGATCTTTATCAACTAGAATAGCTAGAGCTGTGTTGATTGTTTGGTTGTAACGTTCGACAGTGTTATTCTGGGGAGTGTACAAGGTGTTATAATAAATGTCCTTGATTCCGTATTTGGCAAGAAATTCTTTGAATTCCTGGGCAATAAACTGTTTTCCGTTATCAACAATTACGGTTCTGGGTGTTCCGTAAGGTATAAAAATGTGTTTTTCCAGAAGTTTGATGATGGCGGACGCATTGGCTCTTTTTAAAGGGAAGATCCAACAGAATTTGGTGAAAACATCCACTACACTAAGTATGTGCATGTGTCCGGCATAACTTCGAGGAAAAGGTCCGACGAGGTCCATTGACAATGACTGTAGGGGTCTGTCGGCACGTTTGGGGTTACCCATTAGGCCGGCAGGTGCTGCCGTGCTATGTTTATAAGCTTTACAAGTTTCACATTTAGAGATGTAATTGCGAATTTGTTTGAAAAGACCAGGCCAGTAATACTTCAAGGAAATCTTTTTATACGTCTTGAAAGTTCCTGGGTGTATAGAGTCGGGAGCACTGTGATTGTCAATTATTATTTGTTCTCTTCCTTCGAGGGGAATGACAAGTTTCCAAGAGTAATCTTCGAGGATGGATAGTGGTGCCTTGCAATTACGGTATAGTTGTCCTTCTTTTATGATAAAATTAGGAAACTTTTGTTGATTATTTTTACAACCTTCGAAGATTTTCAAGTACCATTCATCTTTTGTAGATGGAGGGGGGGCAATTGTGTCAACATTTAATGAAGCCAATTCAATTCTTGAAAGAGCGTCAGGAACAATATTGTCCGCGCCTTTACGGTGTACAACATCAAAATTGAATTGAGACAAACGGGAGGCCCAACGAGCGAGTCTACCGGAGGGATTACTTAAAGAGATCAACCATTTCAAACTACTATGGTCTGTGACTACAGTAAATTTGCTACCGTCTATGTAACCGCGGAAATGGTGAACAGAATCCAATACAGCCAGTAACTCCTTTTCGGTAATTCCGTAGTTTTTCTCGTGTTTATTTAGTGTACGGGAAAAATACGCTACAGGGTGTTCGCCATCTGGGAATTCTTGAGTTAGGACTCCACCGATTCCTACGTTGGAGGCATCCGTGTGGAGGGTAAAAGAGAGTGCAAAATCCGGGCAATTCAGAACGGGGGCTTTTTGAAGGGCATTTTTTAAAGTTGTAAACGCTTTTTCAGTTTCAGCAGACCATCGGAAGTTGCTGACACCTTTACGGGTGCCGGTAATTTTATTTAAAGGGGCTGCAATTGTGGAAAAGTCTTTGATGAATCTTCTGTAGTAACCTGCAAGTCCAAGGAAACCTTTGACTTCCTTCGCGTTTTTGGGTCGGGGAAAATTTGCCATGGCTTCCACCTTAGCGGGGTCTGTTCTTAGACCTTTTTCGTCGACAATGAATCCCAAATAACGTAAACGGGACTTACAGAATTCAGACTTCTTCAAGTTGATGGTTAAACCAGCGAACTTGAGTTGTTGAAAAACCTTTTCCAACATTAATAGGTGTTTTTCAAAGGTGTCGCTGACGATCATGAGGTCGTCAAGGTAACAAAACAGGCTGTTATCGACTTCAGGACCGAAGAGTTTGTCCATCAGTCTTTGTAATTCGGCGGGGCTGTTCTTTAGACCAAAGGGTAATCTTTTAAAATGGAACATTCCCCTACCAGGTACAACGAAAGCAGTTTTTTCACACGATTCTGCGTCCAAGGGTATTTGCCAAAAAGCTTTGCTTAGGTCAACAGAGGAGATGAACTTGGCGTTGCGCAGTTGGTCTAAGGTCGCGTGGACGTAAGGTAAGGGGTATGCGTCAGCTTCCGTACAAGAATTTAAACGTCTACTGTCAAGACAGAAACGTGCGGAGCCATCTTTTTTAGAAACCAAAAGAGTTGGGTTGGTCCATGCACTTCTGCTGGGAACCACCACACCCATTTTTAACATTTCATCAAGTTCTTTTTCCAAAAGTTTAAGCTTTTGGGGGGCCAAGTTGTAATAACGTTGCTTTATGGGTGGGCCATTGGTTTTAATGTGGTGTTCTACCAAATTTGTCAAACCCAATCCACATTTTTCGAAAGATATTGATTCGAATTTATTGACCATTTCCTTTAGTTGGAGAGCTTGGTCCGTGCTTAAATTTTCGTGAGGTATTATTGTGCGGATCTCACTAATTTGAGCAGCAGTGGAGGTTTCGCCAAGGGTATTAAATACTTGGGGAGCAACGTTAAAAGCCTTCCAGAAGTCAACGCCAAGGATGAAATTCTGGGATATAGAGGGCACTATTAGAAAATTGATTGTAATTATTTTACTGTTACAATTAATTGGCAGTGCGAGGGTACCGATGACCGGCTGGGAAACATTATCCGCAGTCGTCAGGTGTGTTGTTTGTGGCGAAATTTTAAAATCACTGTTAACAAAAGGCAGGTGAGCATTGTTGCCAAGACAGCTGACAGATGCACCGCTATCAAGTAATCCGGAAAAGGGGACATTGTTAACAGAGAAAAGAGCATAGGGTCTCCCATCTTTAGCTTGTTTGCAACAAACCGAGGAAACATTTAAGGTCTGGTTAAAATACTTAATGTGTGATAACCAATCAGTCCATTCTTTAGACCTTGGTTCAGAATGGGTGCCTGAGAGGTTATTATTTAGTTTTTTGGCCTCTTCATGTAGAAATTTGGTGGGGGCTTGGAGAAATCCACCTGAGGTCTGACATCGCTTGGGTTTTGTAACCTTTCTGCATTGTGCCTTGATCTCTTGAAAATGTTGCGCAGTTCGTCGCGTGGAGGAGAACGGTCCCTAGAGTGGTGTCTCTTGGAGGTTCGGGGTTCCTTGGATTCCAGAAGTCTTGCTTGCTTGAAACAAGTAGCGGCCAGGTGGCCTACTTTTTTGCAAAAGGAGCACACTTTTTTGTTGTCGAATTCTGGCTTTAAACCAGACGAACGGCTCGGCACAGCCACATTATTCGACACATTCTTTATGTTTTTTCTATCCTGGTACGATTCCAGGAGGAGGCAGACTTCGTTTAGCTGGGCCAGGGATGCAATTTTCTGTGAGGTGATGATGTTCTCGTATTTGCTTAAAAGGCCATCAGTTATGACTGGTAATAGTTCAGCTTCCGGAACAGGATGTGAAAGCTTGATGTTGATGGATTCAGCCCTTTCTATGAATGTAGCCACAGGTTCATCTACTAGTTGTTTAATAGATAGTAGAGATAGTTTGATCCGGTGCTGGGCCTCCTTTTTTCCAAAGCTAGAGATTAGGGCAGCTCTGAGTTTATTCCAATCTTTGCATTTAGTCTTTTGGATGCGGTGCCACGGAATTAATTCTGGGGAGATGAGTTCTATAAAGTTTCTCCGTAGAATCTCGAATGGGATATTTTTGATTGTAGCCGTTTCTTCAATACGGTCAATGAAATCCAGCACATCGGAGACGCCATTATATTTGACTTTCCAAGAGGATAAATCGTAAGTTTTGTCCTGTGTCAAGATGGGTGCGACGTCCTGTTTTATCATTACATGCGGCGTAGGTTCTTTGTCAAGATTATCCAAAACTTGCGTAGCCGAACATGAATTATTTTCGTTGGAGGGGGCGAGATTTATTCTCCTAATGTACTTTTTGTTGAATAAAAGTGCATATGCCTTCAATGTAGATTTAGATTTGCTTGATGGCGAGAGTCCTCTATCCCTTAAAGCAGCTTGTAAGTGGGCTTTGGATAAACTATGCACATTGGGAATGGTACCCAAGTTGGATGGTGTAATAGCTTGATTGTTCTCCATTGTGAGTTTCCTGGGTGGTTAGGAGAAGAAAAAAATTGGCCAGGGGTTTCCTTTAGAAAGCGCAAAAATTAATTTTTGTGAGGCACTTTTCACTTGGTGATCACTGTTGGCACTTCCAAATGTGTTTTGTATACATGACACCAGAATTTTTGTCAAGGAGGGCAGACGAGAAAAAATTTTGCGTGGAAAGACCTTAGTGGTAAAGGTTTTTGTATTTTACTGACCACTTTTGAGAAAACTGTGAAATTCACAAGTATTTGTTTATTTTAGAAAAATTTTTCCAGGACTGACCTTTAGAAAACAGGTTTTTTATTTTCACAAAACACTTTGCACTGAGAAAGGCACTAAAGTTCACAAAAGGCACATTTCTGGCAAATAAAGGACAAACTTCCGAATGAAAATGACTGAATATGGGGTTTATTGCATCCAACCATATTAAAATTATTTTATTTATTCATGGAATCAGTCATTGGTTTTATTATTATTCCACTTTTCACTTATGTAAGGAAAAAAACACAATTCACTTTCACTTATGCTGAAAAAAAAACAGTACCTATAATGTACAATGGGGAAAGAAAGTCATTATTTTGTCCATTTGGAGAAACATTAAATTGTACTAATTTGACAGACACAAGTGGGCCAATTGGTATATTGTGCAGAAATAATAAAAATACGTAAGTCCGAAATTTTCATTAAGGAATTCGCAAAATAACTGGGGTTCCAGAATCAAATTTATAATAATGATTTCCGTTGGTGTCTCAGTTCAGTCATAAAAAAAACGGTTTGGATTTAAAACGCAGCCTAGCAACAGTCGCTTGGGCGGGAACAAGGCATTTGCGCGCAATCCGAAATATCGCTTGGAACAAAAGCCGTTGGATTTTGGGCGGGAATAACTGTTGCTAACGCGCCCGCCGCCTGGCGATGCGTGTGCAATCAGACTCGCGGCGCTTCGGGCACTCAAAATGGCCGTTTCAAATGCGATTTAATTTCATAATTACAATCAGATCTGCTATGGATCTGATTTACATATTGGTTTCTGTGGTTTTTCACAGGATTCACTGTAGAATAACAAGGCATAACTAATGTTTACAAAGCAGTTGTTATGCGGGGAGGATTTCGACAAACCAGGGTCCCGCAAGGCGACCGGGATAGGGAAAAAAAATTCCAGCCTCACGTTCGGGCGACAATTGTTAGGGTACCCCGATGCCGGCTTCTAAACCAACATCAGCACACCAACACGTCCCTGGCTAGCTCTCAGCGGGACATGGGTACTCTCTATTCAGGGGAGTGGGCAGCTCAAGGCTAGGGAACTTCTCTCCATCCTTCGGTGACCCACGGGATCCTCACCGGCCAACAATCCTCCCGCCGTAGCAGAATAATAACAATGTTAAATCATTTAGACATGTATTGTAAGCTCAAACACATACATAGGTTTCTACAGTACAATTCAATTACAAGAAATGCAAATTACACAATCCTAGCTAAAGTGTTTAACTCTCTCTGAATTTCTCTCAAAACGAAACTCTCTGAGTCGGGATTTCCACGGGGGCCCTATATTTCACTGAATTACGGACAACATTTAAAGAGGGAATCAAGATACAGCTTACATGTAGGTAGGCAGGAACCTCGTCTCATGTGGCAGCTTCATCAGGCACTTATCATAGTTTAAATAGACCGAACTATGGTGCGGCAAAAGGCCAATTATACTCAAAGGTACTTCAATTATACATCGCGGCCGTTGAATTGGTCCGCCGGCTTAAAGTGCGCCGCTAGCGTGTCCGTTCGCCAAGGCACTCAGATTGCTTCTGCGGGCGAGCAACGGATTGCCGGCCGCCGCGTCGCCGGGCAAGCGGGGCGGTGAGGAGAGGCAGACAGGATATGGGGGGGAAGAGGGGGCGGCCAGCTGTGGGCTAGCTCTCGCGTTCTCGAAACTATTCGCTTCAAGGGCGTATCGTAACAATGTATTAGAGCAAAAATCAGAAAAGTCCAGTTATTTCTTAAATATTTATAAATTGACATATTTTTCTTGACATGACCAAAAATGCATTAAATTATGGAATATACCGTTCACAGATCTTAATTATTACAGTAAGTAAAAACGTATTAAAGTTTCAAACATTCAGTTAAGGGCCTTCCTTACTAGCGATCTCAATCGTTGTATGGAGTATCATGAATTCTCAGATTAAAACGACAATCTAAGTTATTAATCGTCAAAATATCGATGATGTAGCCACGATAAGCTATCATAAATACATTTTTCTATCGAGATATATGCTTTTAATAACCATTTATTTTCGTTAAATACTATAAAATGAACATCTAAAAATTCTCCTACTCATTCGGCTCTAAGAGGTGGCCGTGAACGCACGTTTCCTACGGTCCGTCGTGTCAATCTTTTTTCAAAGTTCGAAATTCCGCGTAATTATTATGCTTCCATGCGACGTTTCAACAATATTACACTCTATGCGTTGAGCGTAGGGACTATAATTAAACAGGATTAAACAGGATAAAGTGGAAGTTTTAAAAATTCTCAACAAAATCGATACCACACTCGTTGAAAACTCTGTCAACGTCTTCCGCATTGGCGTAGTAAAACCAAATAAAATAAGACCAATGAAAATAATCCTTAATGATCCGTTGATTGTATTAAACGTATTGCGTAGAAAAAATATAGCTCTAACTCACACCGATTGCAAAATCTATTCCGACCAAACCCCTCTACAGAGGCAATACCTAAATGATCTTAGACAAACCCTGGCAAACCGTACCCTGGAAGGCGAAGTCGGACTTACTATAAAATTCATAAATAATAAGCCAGCAATAGTAAATGTCTCAAAAAACTAAAATCCACTATTGGATATGGCCTAACTGACCGAAAATGCCGGACCAAATGCCCTGATAAAATCAAAATCTATTATCAAAATACACGAGGACTTCGTACAAAACTGCATGACCTTAAAGTAACGGTACCTTTACACGGACATGATGTATTTATCCTTACTGAAACATGGCTCGTTCCAGAAATAAAATCTCCTGAACTTGGTTTTACAAACCACAAGATATTTCGCCGTGACAGAAACCCAAAATCCAGTACTAAATCCAGAGGAGGCGGAGTTTTGATTGCAATCAAGGAAAATATATCCGTGAAAAAACTAAGCACGAAAAATACCTCACTGGAGCAACTATTTGTACAAATTGTTACTCCCATGGAAAAAATCATCATTGGAACTGTATACATACCACCAAACTCCGACATCCAAACCTACAAGAAGCATTGCGAAGACATCGAATTTCTTATGTCAAAAAATCCTACATCGAAAATAATTATCGTCGGCGATTATAATCTTCCCAATTTGAAATGGAACTCTAGTGACAATGGTTATATTACTAACGAAAGTTCTAACGACCCAGCACGTGAAGTGATAGATATGATAAACTATTTAAATTTGCATCAACACAATTTTATACCTAATATATGTGATCGCCTTCTAGATCTTGCCCTATCAAACAGCTCTAAACTGTGTGTTGAAATGTCAGACGATCAGCTCGTACCGGTGGATAATTATCACCCCCCCTTACACATTATATTAAATATGTACACAAACAAACCACCACTGAAACAAACAACACTCAACTTCAAAAATGCCGATTACGATTCCATTAACTACCAACTCGCTAATACAGATTGGTCTTTCTTGACTAATAACAGTGATAGCGAACAAATACTAGAAAAACTCTATGAAACATTTTCTGAAAATATAAAATCACATGTCCCCTCATATACACCAAAACTCAGAACATATCCAATTTGGTTCTCCACAGACCTTATACTCTTACTGAAACAAAAAAAACAGCTACACAAAATTTTTAAACTCACTCAACAAATCACCGACTACTCAAACTTCTCAGAAACAAGAAAGAAATGTAAAACACTATCTAAACTATGCTATAAAGCACACATCACCTCCGTTGAGAAAACTGCGCTAGGAACAAAAAATCTTTGGAATTTTGTTAAAAAATTAAACAATGAAAGTACAGACTACCCCCCCACAATGCATTATGATGGAAAAATAGCCAATAGCACCTTTGATATTGTTAATTTGTTTGCGGATCATTTCCAAAGTGTATACGAAGGTGAAATATCAGATAACAACGTACCATCATACACATATCAAAACACAATACATCTACAGAACTACACCATTACACAGGAATCATGCTTAAATAAAATCATTTCACTTGACCCTAACAAATCTGCAGGCCCAGATAACATCCCACCAATATTTTTCAAACAATGCGCATCTGCAATATCCGGTCCACTCACCACATTATTTAACCGCTTACTTTCTTCTGGACATTTTCCAACCCGTTGGAAATCTAGTTATATTACCCCGATTCTCAAAAAAGGTGACGACACTGACATTAAAAACTACCGTCCTATATGTATACAATCAGCGCTCCCGAAAATCTTTGAATCCCTTGTTCTTGATTTAATTTATCCATCAATATTAAAAGTAATTGATAAAAACCAACACGGATTTGTTTCCGGTAGGTCAACTGCTACCAACCTGTTACTTTACCATAACTATATTACAGAATCTTTTACAAAAAAAAAACAAGTTGACAGTATCTACACAGATTTTTCAAAAGCTATCGACAAAGTATCACATAAAATATTACTTAGTAAATTGTATGCCTTAGGACTGAGAGGCAAGTTGTTGGATTGGTTCTCAAATTATTTGTCTAACAGAATCTTATTTGTTAAAATTAAACATTCTTTATCTAAGTTATTATATGCAACTAGTGGTCTACCGCAAGGGAGTCATCTCGGCCCCATCCTTTTCTTAATATTCATAAATGATATCATAAGCTGTTTCAACGATGTAGAAGTTCTGCTTTTTGCCGATGACATCAAATTATACAAAGAAATATCCAATATAGGTGACTGCCTAATCCTACAGTCAAACATCGACAAACTGCAAAATTGGTGTGTCACAAATAACTTGTTCCTCAATATCGATAAATGTAAGACACTAACGTTTTGTCGAACAAAGACCCCACTATCTTTCAAATACACAATAGATAACAAAATCTTAGAAAAAGTCAATGAAATTAGAGATCTTGGAGTTGTGTTTGACACGCAATTAAATTTTATAAATCACATACAACAAATAACCAACAAAGGCATGAAAACACTAGGATTTATAATTAGAACAATCAAAGACTTTAACTCGTTAGAAGTTATTAAAATGGTATATTTGTCACTCGTACGCAGCTTGTTGGAATACAATTCCATAGTTTGGTCCCCATATTATCAAATTCATATAAAAAATATCGAAAGAGTGCAGCACAAATTTTTAAGATTTATTAACTTCAAGCTACACATACCTATTCAACACATTAACTACACATCCTTACTAAATACACTTAAATTGCATTCCCTAGAAAACAGAAGAAAAATAAATGACCTAACTTTTTTGTTTAAAATTATTCATTCTGAATTAGATTGTTGCGAACTCCTGCATCTCATCGATTTCAGGGTACCCAATCGAGCAACAAGGCAAAATGTTTTATTCTACAACAATAATTCTGGGACGAACTACCATATACATGCACCTATTTCTCGACTTCACACATTAGGAAACAAATTCACCTCTAATATCGATGTATTTAACACAAGTTTACCATTATTTAAGAAATACCTGAACGACACTTTTATGTAGAATATTTTGATATTTAAGGGGCATCACATAGGGGCTAATGCATTTATTCGTATAATTCTATATTAATACACAATGTAAAAACTTGTTGCCATTTTATTTTTATGTATCTTGCATTTTGTCATGTATTTACAACTTACAACTTACAAACTTTCTCCTTTATTGTAATGTATTATCTTTCCTTAATTTATGTGTATACTCTTTATGACGTGTACTAGTTATTTTTTATAGTTTATCTTTTGTTTTTAAAAACCTGTCTCTGTATTATAAACATGTAATGTAAAAGCCCACCAGGGCGTTGAAAATTAATAAATAAAATAAAATAAATAAATAATGGTGTGTCGCCTTTTTATGCTTCGTCTGTGAGTTTCCGTCGAAGCTGTGTAGTGTCAAATAGTAGATAGTATTAAGAATTAATTTATTATTAACATTTTTTCGGGTTTCTAGGAAATAAACAATTTGATATTTTTTAAATATAAAAGTATGGAAATGGCCACTAAAAAAAAGCTAATATCCATGCTATAGAAGAGGAAAGTTCTTCGCTTCAACCGGTAGTGCGCCAGGGGAGATCTTTTGAATCGCATGACTAAGAATGGATTTAAGGGAGTTCACTTGCATCAAATGGCTATGATTTTAAGATATCTTACTATATAAATATATACTGTATGTATATATATATATAGTATTGGATTTTATTTTTTATATTATTTTTTTAATTACATATATATCTCGTGTCTGAGATATAGGTGTTAGAAAAAAATGATTTTAAGGCTGATTGTATATATCTCGTATATATATGTATATATATACATATATGCAATCGGCCTTAAAATTATTTTTTTGTAACACCTATATCTCAGACACTATAGGGTCTACTGTGACTAATAATATATCAAATTGTAGTAAATTTAGTCTACTATAAAAACATACGGAATGATATTTGGAGAAAATTTTGTTGTTTGGGGTCAAAGTGACAAAAACGATTTTTGGCAAGATCCGGAGATCTGACGAGATTGAAAATTTAGATTTTTCATTAGTCCTTCATCATATAGAATATGTAAAGAAAATCAGAACCATCCCATTTGATGCGAGTGGAAATGTTTAATTTTACTGGACTATGTAGTATAGAAAACTCATAAAGCAATTAGAATTTAAAAGATTGCAGAAATATAATCAAAACTTTATAAGTAAAAAAAAAAAGAAAAGGAAAAATCCTGCAGCTCGCTTCAGCAAAAGATCGGCCTTATGGTCCCAATGCAGAAAAACCTGATATGGACCAAGCATCGTATGAGGCAGCTAAAGGTGATTTTTAGAAAGGCTTTTCACCATAGCCAAAGATAGGCAAGCAATTGAAAGGGCAACAGTAGGTACTTCATGCATCTAGTGGAAAGTGGATCGAGATGCGCTGCAACATGATTACGGCATCGTGGTTTGGAAAAGTGTGCAAACGGCAGCAAAATATCAGTTGCGCTCCATTAGTCAAAAATATACTGTACCAGCAATCCTTATCAAATATTCTTTCAATTCGACACGGACAAAAACATGAATACAATGTCCTGAAGGAGCTTGCAGAACAAGAAAGCATTACCATAGAAAAGTGTGGTCTTTTCGTAGATGAAGAATATCCATATATGGGTGCGACCCTAGATGGAATTTTTTCTGAAGACACCGTGATTGAATTTAAACGTATTTTCACAGCACGCAGCATTCTCATATATGAAGCAGTAAAAACCCCAAAAAATTCTTTTTGGAAACTTAAAAAAAATGGAGAAATACTGGTATATGCATCTCACGATTGGTTTTACCAGGTCAAGGGCTAATTACATGTAAAAAAAAAAAGATTTTTGTATGTTTGTTGTATGGACTGAACTCGGAGAAAAAAATTTACGGGATGACGAATTTTGGCAGACTAATATGGTTGAACAGCTGAAACGCTTTTACAATTTTTGCATGCTACCCAAATTAATTGATCCTCGAAATAATCGCTGCATGCCTATGAGAAACTCTGAGTCTTTAGAAAGGTGCATAATAGCGAAAAGAAGTAAAGTAAAATTGGTTTCAGCTAAAACCAAAACATGTAAGAAGAAATTGTTTCGAAGAAATCAATAACATTTTATTTCATTGAAGTGTCTTCAGAAGAAATTTCATTTATATTCCTAATTTACATAGTCCACATTTTTAGAGATAGGGAAGAGGCGGGTTGGAAACCATTTTATAACATTTTATTTCATTGAAGTGTCTTCAGAAGAAATTTCATTTATATTTCTAATATATATAGTCCACATTTTTAGAGATAGGGAAGAGGAGGGTTGGAAAGTTCCTGGCCATTCAGATCTAGTCACTAAACATATCTACGCCGTTCTCGAGCAACTTTCAATTCTGAATTATGGTCTCTCACCAGGGTGATACTGAATGTATATTCCACTTTGGAACGAGGTACAGATTCATTAAATGTACCTATATACATTTAATTTTAATTCTACAATATGATTTACTCATATAAATGAAATTTAAATTGTTTTTTCCTCGCCGGCTTTTGAACCCGTGACCTCAAATCAAACTAGACAATTTAATATTAACAGTGCCCCGCCGCACTGCGAAACCAGGCTGGAACAAAGGGCAAGCCTTTTGTCAATGTTTATAATTGTATTACTATGTGTACATTTTTCATCTATGTATGTATCAAAAAAAATCCAAATAAAAAGTAACATTAAAGGTTTTAAGTTACTGAGAACCTCCTCCATGAATCAAGCTACCGTTATATTGCATTACATTCTAAAACATATTTTAACATTATTTTTATAATCACAATATTTTTATTTAATAATATTTGGTTTTGTTCTGTGCGTGTCTTGATTTTGAATGGAACGCACCGGCCAGCTGCACGTGCAGCTAGTTCGATATTCGAAATCGAGCTGGAAACATTTAATACCGAGGGCCCTTAACGCAAACATCGCTTTCCTGAACTAAAGTACAAAGTTGATTCCCGTGCTTTATTCTTTACTTTCAGGTAGGTACAGTGGTAATCTAGATATTTTGGTGGAAATTTTGCCAATATAAGGGATTTTAGACATCTTTCTCGTTTTGATTGCGAAATGATTGCAATATTTTATCCTTTTTCTTTTTTACCTCTCAATATTTTCGCTATTATGACACCAAGGAGATCGGGCTGCCACTATATTGAATGAAGTAGTTATCATTGAAGAATTTTGGTTCTAACCGTGCATTTATTAGTCTAGTTATTCCTTTCCGTTTAATCAAATATTTCCGTAGCTGGATTCAAATTTTGTTTTCATAGCTGGATTTTTCTCATGTGAGTGAGAACATCTGTACGAACTCATTATGTAATCACTTTGGGAAGCGGGTGTGGGTACCGCCAGCCTGGGAACCATTCATTGGATAAAAATACCTTTGCTGTAGGTCATCCCAAGTGCTTGGGTACGTTTTTTGACTTAGAAGGGGTGCCTGGGTTCGTGGGGTGAAATTTGTCAGCGTATAGGTATAGGTAACACAAACTGCGTTGCAGGCCGGATCGGGAGATAAGGGAGAACTATTAACCCTACTGGCACGACTCTCCCCATCGCCTTGCACAGCAATGGGAAGGATGGATTCATACGCCCGTCAATTCTGGACACACTAATCCCCAGTTTTCTATCCACCCCTCATATATTTTCCCTTCCTGGAACTTTCTCTCCTTCCCATTCTAAAAATACCCTCCACACGGCATCCCCAAAGATGACATAGGCCCTGAAAGGAATTATTTTTCTCGGAATCAACTGGGGAGCCAATGTAAAAAATATAAATAAATAAATATTCGTTGAACGGAACCAAAAGCACATCGCATCGCCCTAACCAAAGTATGCTTCATCAAACTGACATTCTGTCCCACTAATCTTCTACATCAATTTTTTTCCAGTAAATGTTTGATATTGACATATTTCCCTGCCATTTCGTCCATATTGCCCTCGCGCCGTAAAACATAGCTCAATCTTTATTGGAATAAAATTGCCATCTTGTTAATGGAGCAATTCTTTATGTCGATAATAAAGCGGCAAAGACATTCAGTTCCGTTAAATTCTGTGGGATTTTATTCGCAGTTTTCGTACTTCATCTTGTGAACTAACAGTCTCTAAAATTTTCTTTTGTTGGTTATTTTAACTATAAACCAAAAATTGCTTGTCGATGTAAAAAATATACTTGCTAATCAATGCAATTTTTATCAGCCGTCATCAAGACATTCAAATTATTCGTTTATTTTTTTTAAAACTTAAGTTTGTGTTGAACTCTTTTTTATACAATAGATACTCTCTAAATGAATATTATTTAAGTGACTTCATTGTTTCCTTTTTTGTGGCTTTTTACCCTAAAGGATATACCCTAAAAATAAATAAAACACACTAAATAAAAACATGAAACTAAATATATTAATACAAAAGTAAACACGAATTTGCTCAATTACGATTACAAATTGACGCCGTAACCTTAAATTATATTATGTAACTATATACACACGTTTGTCCACTGAAGTAAACATTCATGCAATGTTGTAGGGGGTCAATATATATCCGTGCTGATCAGGTCAGCGATGAAATTTTTGTATGAATTGTTTATAGGGCAACTGAAAAAATGTGATTGAAGTCCTCTTCTTCATTAAGACGATATTCACGTATGGAAGAATTAATTTTTGTCAAGTGAACTTTATGGTAGCAATGCGCTATCCCCATGCGGCAAATGGAGGATGTTGAGAATTTGTTCAAAGAGAGTCTGGAAAACCACGGGTTTGAAGGAAACGTGAGTAGTAACATGTTGAATTTGTTTTACAAGATTCATCCCAATAAATTAATTATTCAAGACGGAGATTTTTTTTTGTAAATACCTTATTTGCTTGGAGTAGGTACCTAAATAACGAAATAAATGTTTTTTTAGTGATGTAGGTAAATTATGATATTAATTACACAAAGAGATTCTGACGGTAATAAATACATGTCACATTTTGGGATCCCACAGTTAATCAATAAAATTTTTGTCTTTCTTCAACTCTTTCAAAAAAATAGTTAATGATACTTAGGCAATGTTGGTACGAGTACCTGTATACGTTTACTTACTTTATATTTTTGTCAATGCATGTTAATCTCGGTATGCATATCCACCGGCTGTCACTAACTTGGCTAACGATTGTAAACCAGTGTGGTCCAATAAATAACATCATATCCTAATTGCTCACCACAACATAAAATTCAATTCAACATTAATGTAAAATTATTGTCTGTAAGGTGCCTGTTTCGTTATTCGTTAAAAGGGGGAATCTTGTTCAGCCGATCCAAAAATTTGACATTTTTTCTCGCCTAAGAAACTTTCTGTACATAGCTATGGATAATACATTCCCACAGTTGTAGCAACAAATTCGACCTTAAAATATAGTTACAAGCGGTGCGCGCCAAGCAGGTAAAAAGGAGAACGGTTGATATATATAAATATATACATATATATATTTTTTATACATATAGATATTCAAATAAAATTTTCAATAGTGTTCTTTCTTGTTCAAATGTACCTTTGCAAGCAATGACATTGATACTGGACGCGGGGTAGAAATCTCAATGTGGGAAACCAAATAGGTACAAGACAATTGTACCGGTCTCTATTTCTTGTACTTTAGTACTAAACTGCTACGCGTCGAGTAAGGTCGTGTCTTACCAGCACTTACCAGTACCTATGTATATTGCATTGCAAAGCACCAAAATGCCCTCCCGTGTGTCTCGTTTTACCTGCCTTTGGGCCTAAGCTACACGAGCGGTTCTACCGCCGCGCCGCGGTAAACCGCCCAATCCTTTACCCGCACGACCAAACAACAACTAACTCTCGCACAAAATGATGCAATCGCGGGAAACCGCCCGTGTAGTTTGAAGTGGCGGTTTCCCGCAGCGGGAGAATCGCTCGTGTAGTTTGCGCCATACAACGTTCATAGTAAATTGTGCCTGCCGCGGGAAACCGCGGCGGGAGAACCGCTCGTGTAGCTTAGACCTTACCCTTCCCTGCGCATAGTGTAACCGAGTGAGAGTATCTTGTTATCTCAGTCACACCCGTGATGTGAAATTAGTATTCGGCGAATAAATTAATAACCCGCCGACCATATATCTGTGCATTTATACACATACCTTCTTTGATTGTCTATCTTTATCACACAGGAATAAACTTTTGTATTTAGAAATTATACTGAAAACCGCTGAAAACAAAAGAGTGTTGCTTGCTTTCCACATTATATTGTGAGTATGTGAGACTATGGCGAGTCTATTTATAATATATTATATAACGTCATTGTTTGCATGTAACAAAATTTTCGTGAACGAAAATAAATTTATCTTTGAAAATAAAAAACGGATTGAAAAAAAAAAACTCGGCTGGACCAGACTCCCCTCGTAAGGTCCGTCTACAATTAAATCAATATAGATAAGAAACCGAATCTCAGGCTAAGTCGTATAGTAAAGCTGGTGAGTTATAAATCAAAGTTTGCTGACGAATATTGATTGACTCTTGCAAGAAGTCCGCTGAAGGTTGTTCCGAGACAATGCTACAAAACTGATACCAACTAAAGCGATCAAAAACAAACGACAATGTCCATATTTACCAAGGCTACCTAATGAATTCTCGCAGTGACAGACATGCAATTCTAACCGTGTGTGTTAGTTACTTCGGGAGAATCGATTTTAGAAGTCTTTTCATGCGCATTTTTTATTTATTTATTTATTTTATTTTTAAAAGATAATACATTTATATAAATTATTTAAGAAATTTTTTGACTGCCCAACTAGGAGGATTCCCGTTTTAGGACAGTCAAATAAGGATGCGTATTAACATACGGAACATGGTCTGTAAATAATATTAAAAAAAAACAAAACAAAAATTAAAGATTAAAACAAAGTGACTGTTCTTTGTTTAGCAAAGTTTTAAAAATAATAATAATAATTACGTAGGTAGGTACTTAATTACAGAGGATTTAAACATATATAACAAACGTGTAAGCATTGCATATCATAGTCCTACACAGATGGGTTGTATGAAATAAAATAAAAAAGAGAAGAGAAAGAATTAAAAAATAATAATAATAATAGTAATAACCAATTGATACAGAAAAGATAACTGTGCTTTGCTTATCATAGTTATTTAAATTATCATAAAAGTAATATATTATACATACTTAAAAGTAAATTGTTAAAACATTATGGTATCTTGTGTTTGCATTTCAAATAATACCTAGTCCTACATACACATTTTATACAAATGAGAACTAGAAAGAGAACAGAAACAATAAAATGAATCAAACATTTAATAGATGGTTAAAACAAACATTATTTTTTTTTATATTAATTTCTTTACTAATCGATACAAAAGTTACAAAGATTTCGTAATACATGGTGTTAGATCATTTTATAGATCAAAGCACGTGTAATAAAGGCGGAGAAACGTAGGACGATAAAGTTTTAAATATAAAATTTTCTAATTGAAAAAAAAAAGTTTTAAAATTTGACCATAAAAAATGTTACCAATAAAGATCGATCGATCGCGCAAAAGCCAGTTTTTGTGCTAGAGATATCTACGATTGAAAAATAATTTGTTTACTACATATAATTTTTTTGAGTCAATTTTTTTTCGAAAAAATTTTTTCATTTGCATTACAATTGTTATGGTGCCAACCTAAACATTTTCCATTTCAAAATTTTTTTTTATTGCATTTTTCATAAATTTTTTAAACATTATCTAACAAGTCAACACAAGTAGTTATTATTAATATTTTATATCGGTAATAATAATAATAATAATAATAATTGGATAATTTATAGAGGGCCGTTTTTGTGAAAAATCACCTCAAGGGCGTAACTTGTGTACGAGTATTCAAATTATTAATTGTATACTGTAGTTTTCGGGATTTATTTGCAATTAATGTAAACCTGTTTTAATTTTGAAACAAGAGATCCCCTGACTATTGTGGAAAGCTTGAAACAATCTTGCCTAACAATATTATGGGAGTCGCACGACATTGTTAGATGAGTTGAGAAAGGGGGCGAAGGAAGGCACCCATTAATCCGAGTCTTAAAGAGGCCTGGATTAAAGCTAGGAGGAATGGACACTTATTATTCAAGTTCAGAATGGAAATACAAAATTTAAGAATTTATGGTAGGTTAAACACTTAGTATAATTAAAACAATAGATTTCACGATCCACAATTTACCAGTTCCTCTTTATATTTTGTTATTAGAAAGTAGAAAGAATACACGCGATCAAAATACCAGTTCTTATTAAAAGAGCATTATCGCAGTTTAAGGCAAATTTATGTGGCAAACGAGGCGCAATAAATCATTTTGGAAAGGAATTTTTAGAAGACCTTTGGAAAATATTCCATTTGTGCGAGAGGGCGCTCTAATTTTTTCACCCAAATTATTGTTTGCCTTATGGTTCTAGGCCTAAACTTAATGAATTCATGCTATATTCAAAAGCTTTGATGCGTGAATGGTAATCCAAAGTAATAGTTGTTATAAAGCATTTGTTTTAATAGTTATTTATAGAATTTCCACAAAATACATTACATCATTAAAATGATAATATTGGTTGATTCATACGTGGTCGAAATATAATACTAAAAGTTATCGTTAGAACAAAAAAAAATAGATATTTAATAAAGCTTACGCTATCGTTAATATTTTTTTGGGTTATTATGCTATTTAATATAAAGTGACTAACTCGCTCGTGAAGTGCGAACATTTTACGAAAACAGCAATCACAAAAAGAGCATTAGAAAGAGTCATACTGTTTCCTTATCTTCTCCTTGCGAGATAAGAAAGTAATACAAATAATTGGATAGGAAACACCATCAACGGTAGCGGACATTATTACTGTCACTCTCAAATGGAACTGTGGTATTCTCTTGATTGCAAAAAACAAACAGAGGTAGGCTATAATACAACATAAGAAGAGCCGATGGCTTCAGATTGGTATGAGGGCCGTGTTAGGTCCCATCGATTTGAAGAATTTGACGCTTATACCTATTTGTATAGGTTCCATTCATAATTACTACTAGTTTTGTGAATAATATACCTCAGGTACAAAAATGCTTTATTCTATTTTTTAATATTTACCAAAGCGTACCTTAAGTGGTAGCATATTTGCTGGGATGGGGTCTAAGGTTTATGTTGAATTTTCTAGTCTAGTTGGACTGTCCACAGCTGAGTCGGAAGTAGATCTGCATAATGCTGGTTTAGTTGCGTTAGTTCATAAAACACAGTCTTCAAGTTGATAAAATGCTAGTTTTCGTCTGTCCACTGATACGTTGACCTTCTTAGAATTTATGATGATACAGAAAGTTTTCTCTCTTCAAACAGAGATCTCATCCGGTTCTTTATATGGTTGAGTAAGGGCTCTCTTTACTTCGTTTCCATAGAAACTCTCTTTGCTTTTAGATCCGCATGTATAAAGAGATATCTTTTGCCAGTTATTCTTACGTTTCGTTTGAATCTGGTATGGTAATAAATTTAAATTGAAGATTATCTTACTTTTTCAGCTGTTGTAATTCTTGACTTTAATTTGTTCTTCCCCAAGTTCGCCGTTATTAAACAAACTGGAAATGGTAGTATCTTCGATGCGCTGCAGAGCATTTGCGACATAGTTGTCTTCTCCATGAACGTATTCGATTTTGGGGCAGAACTGCGAAATCCACACTAGTTTTCTGATTCTTCGAGGTGTGTTAGGTAATTATAACGTTATATTTGTATAGTTCATATTGTGTCATTTCTCTTCAAGTACGCTTCAATTTGGGAGGCGGGAATGGGTACCGCCGCCCCGGGAACTTTTATTGGATAACCAACACCTCTGCCATAGATCACCCCAAGTGGTTTGCTACGTTCAGTGATTTAGCAGGGGTGTCCGGGTTCATGGGGTGAGGTTTGTCTAGGTCTTGGAGGCGGATGACCAGGACACACTGAACCCCAGATTCATACACACCCCTTAACCCTTTTCCTTACCAGAACTCTCCTCTCCTTCCTTTCCTAAAAAAAACCCTCCACACAGCATCCCCAAAGATGACATGACTTTGTGGGAAATTATTTTCCTCAGGGCCTCCTGTGTGGAGCTCATTAAAAAAAAACCATAATAAACTTTAAAATAATCTTACAGTGCTCCATTATTGTGTGAAATTATTGTTAGTAAAAATATTTTTACAGCGGATATCCACTCAAGATGAATCAGATATAAGTATATCGATTTTGGTTGTACGGCCGTATATCCACTTTGCATACTTACTTGAAGAAAAAATCTTCTAAATGATCAGGAAGGATGAATTGTCGCCGGATGAATTGTCGGCCAGATGATCTGTCGGCAGGATGAACTGTCGGCAGGATGAACTGTCGGCAGGATGAACTGTCGGCAGGATGAACTGTCGCAGGATGAATTGTCGCAGGATGAACTGTCATGGAACCCATAAAAGTACAATAAGGAGGAAACTGAAACCAAACGATTACCGTAAACTTGAGAACATGGCTTATTACGTACATGGTATATTGAAACATTGTAAATTGTATTGGATTAATGAACGAAATGCTTTTTAAATAATTTTGTTTTTAAAGCGCGTTTAAATTCAGCCAAATTTTCATTTTCTTTGTCAGAGCAAAGGTAAGAGATTTATGATCTGAATAATGAACATTGTCAGATCTCTTTCTTCCTTCATGTTGCGGAAATATTTGATTGACATGTTATATAATATTGTATATGGCCAATAGTTCGCGATCATAAGTGCTGTATTTTTATTTCTATTTCACTGAATTTCTTTGAGAAAAACCTAAAGGTTGCCAGCTGTTTTCAACAGATCTAACACAGGTTGAGAGTAGGGTGAAATATCAATTTATCCGCTTTGTAAACCCAAACCATCTAGGCGTCCATTTATTAATCTTATCTATCACGCTTACGTCAGCCTGACTTCACATAATTTTACATCTCAATTTACTACACGAGTACTCTTTGATTCACTTGATCGTGTTGTGTCTTTCTCAACCATCTCCAACTTGTTCTACTCTTCACTTCCACGTCATAATAATGCTTCCGTAAATTACTTCCTTTGCTCATCCGCTCTGCATTCCCAATGCTTCTTAGTTTTATTCATAACGTTTATATCAGCCAGGGGCCTACTCTGATGCATTGAAATAAGATAATAAGGGCCCTTTCAAATTAAATAACGACCCTATTTTTCATTTTCTGATGTTTCGCTTTTTGAAAATAATTTTCTAACTAGCCATTTAGAAGCCACCTTGGTACATAGAGAATAAGCATACACATTAAAAAAAAACCGTTTAGGGGTAGAAATGTCTCTTTGTGAAAACGCTCTTAAATTCAAGTCACCCTAAAATAGTGTTTATTCTACCATATTCCTGCAATGCTAAGGCAAAGGTAAAACGTGCTATAAAAGGGAAAAACTCGACTGCTCGGAAATTAGCTTTATTCATTAGGCTAAGGCAAACATTACAAGAAGAGTTATAAAGCCAAGTGTTTTATATTTTACATACGACTTAAAAGCGTTTAATTCTGAAGGGAAATACAAAGCTTTTTAAGTACGCTGTACAAGTAAACGACTATGCTTACAAGCTCACACAAAAACTAATCTTAGGTACCAGGGATTTTATTTGTCAAATAAGATCCCGAAAGAATTATTTTCTTCTATGGGTGAAATTATCAATTATAAACAAAATAAAGATTTTTTGGGAGTTCAAAATTTAGGAGGCGCCAGCCATTTTTTGGATGCCCCACCTTTCTCTTCCACATCTCCTTCTCCTCCCCACTACCTTCAGCCTCACAACATACCCCAAACGGGCATGCCATAGTCTCCGGATTGGGATCAGTTGGGACTCTTGTGTGGTTTCACGTAAAAAATTTTAATGAAAAATATTATTTACCTATAAGTAAAATACAGAATCGACCTTTAAAATCGCTTGGCGAAGATAATTATAATTTATTGTAGAGATATACACATATGTATTTCGCTTTCTAACTAAATAATTCAATGCTATATGCATAAATGTAAAAATAAATATGTATACATGTATATTCTTAACCCACAGTTATTTAGGTAAGTACCTAAGTTATAATATAAATACTAAGTAGTATTTGTACTATAAAATCTTAAACATTATTCTACATTACACTACTTAATAATTTTGTTTTCTTTTTTTACATTAGCTCCACACAGGAGGCCATCAGAAAAATAATTTCTCTAAGGGCCTATGTCATCCAGATGCTGTGTGGAGGTTTTTTAAGGAAAGGACGTTCTAGGAAGGA